>OY726528.1:9882768-12329961 GCA_963383655.1 Bathymodiolus septemdierum | reverse complement strand
ATTCTAGTCATTTGACTTTAATATACAATATAATTTATATATATTTCTAATTAATATGAAATACCTTTAAATAGAGAACTGCAAGTCCGATTCCAAGAATAAAGGATACCACAGCAATTGCTACAATCAGAATAATCCATATCCTGTCACAAAGAAATTGATGTATTGCTGCACATGAAATATTCGTTTCTGGACATCGGAAATTCGTGTTGTCAAGATTCTCATTTTGGTTTTCTACACGTTTTGGTATAAGTGCTGACTTTTTACTTTTGTCTTCAGTTTCTCCTCCGTTAAGTTCACTCATTTTTAGCAATAATTGTTAAAGTATTATAAATGGTTGTATACGGTATATCGGGGAATTTCAGGGAATTCTAAACTCTATTTTTGTCCTAATATACGGGTAGCGAGGCTTTAAATAACTAAAAATAGTATCATGTTTTCCATGTTATTCATAGCATTACTAGTGTGAATAGCTTGTAGTATGGACTTAAATCTTTTTATCCACGTGGATATTTAGTCCGTATAAACCGGAATTGAGTATGATAAGAAGTTGTCCAAACCGCTTGGAATTTAAAAACGAGTGTTATTCCACTGTAAACCAGTCAATCAGCAAAAAACATCGATATTTGCATTAATGTTATGGGAAGAACAAAGACTAAACCGTTTTTGAAGCGAAAAAAGGTGCAGAAACTCTACTTTCACTTTTGCCCCCCCCCCCCCCCCCCAAAAAAAAAGTGTCCTCCCTTCTTCTTTTTAATACATACGCGGTGATGCGAAAATATAACTGCGAGCCCCTGTGGATATAACTGAAATATTGTTGAAAGTGGCGTTAAACACAATCAAATAAGCGATGTATATTGATGAATAAATATGTGTATCTTTTTCGAATGGTTTATTTCAAATTTATTGTACTTATTACAAGGTCCAGTGAACGAACTGAAACCAAGATAAACGGTTGTGTTTAGTTGTGTTGTGGTTTTAGTAATAATTTAAATTATTATAATTGATGTATACTAGGATTTTCTAGGGATTTTTTTGTTCTATTTTTGAACGAGTACATGCGGGTAGAGAAACTTTAAATAACTAAAAATAGTATTATATTTTCCGTGTTATTAATAGCGATTACTATTGTGAATTGGTTGTATCATGGTTTTAACATCCCGTTTAACTCATTTTATCCACGTGGATAACAGTATATGGCCGACGTATTCTAGCTGTTGTTACCATAAGATTGTATGGATATATGGACACGAACATGTCAAATAAACAAAGGGAAACGAGTTGAAATATTAAAGAAATTTCATTGAAAATTAATATGTAAACAGAAAGTAAAAAAGGGGGAGAGGACTGGAGGAAATTCCATGCCACAAGCTTCTGTTGCACAAGCCAGCACCTCCTCAAAGTTGAAAACGTACTGACATTTTTTACCTGTGTATGATCCATACCAACGATGCCATTTTGAGGCTTGCGTGAGGATACTGTAGAAACGTATATATTGGCATATTTGTTATTCGTTCTTACTTCATTTCCATCGTGCATTGTAAACTTTATTTTCAGAAATTTAAACATCTTGCACATAATATAACTAGCCAGAACATAAAATTGTCTTTCTAACTATACATCGTATGATTCCATCCGGTTTTATTGGTTAAAAACGTACTAACTAAAGATATATTTATTCCCAATATGTGGCTCACGCTTACTATGTGGGGCCCGGGTGGCTCAATGAGTTAGGTCGTTGGATCTAACAACTCATACAAGCCTATCACCAATACGGCGTGGGTTCGCGTCCGGCTTTGTAAATTACAAAAAAGGGTGCACTCGACTCGCAGTCGCAAGTGATAAAATTTACCAGTTGCTTACCCATGGTCGGTGGTTCTCTCCGGGTACTCCGGCTTCCTCCACCATTAAAGCTAGACCCCATGATATAGCTGAACTATTGTTGAAAGTGCATGGCGTTAAAACACCAAAAATAAAAAAATAAAAAATAAAACTTACTATGTCATTTCGAGGTTTCTGTAATTAATGGCATAGGTAGTTCACCAGCGCTTCATAATGAGTATTTAAATCAAACCGGTATCATAAACGTTATATAACTATCGGCTAAAGTTGTTTGTTTATTTGAATAAATATGAGCATCTTTATTGACTGGTTTATTAATAATCGATTGTATTTATTACAAGGTCCAGTGAACGAACTGAAACCACGAATAACGGTTATGTTGACATTATTATAAAATGTAATCAGATTGGTGAACTGATTTATACTTATAGATTACACATAGCGAAATCTTTCAGTAACTGATAGAACTTTATCAATATTTAACACTTGATGTTGGTTGCAGTTTCGTATAATTGACAACATTATGTGATAAAATTTGTCAGTGACTTATGACAGGTCGTTGGTTTTCTCCGGATCCTCCGGTTTCCTCCACTAATAACATTGACCGCCACGATAAACTGAAATATTATTGAAAGTGGTGTTAAACACCAAAACCCACAACCCTCGTACAATTGAGACAAGGAAGACTTAGTCTTCAGAGTTGTAGATATTGTAGCCAAGTCTATATAGTGTAGAAATCGTACTCAGTGGTTTTCAAATGTTTACTTGAAATCTTTATCTTGAGTTTGGTCATAGTTTTGTCATCGTAAAACACAATTCCCGCTACACTACCATAAGTTTATTAAGGGTGTGAATGCCTTTTATATGCATGCGCCAAATGCCCTTTTCCCACTACTGTTAGTATGATATGGACCTGAAAGTGTTCAGGGAGGATTCTAGTTAAAAAATAAAATAACTGAAAATCATTGAAAAATAGCTGAAACCATCTACACCCCCTTTCAAAATGTCATTGTTGACTCTTTCTGACCATATCCTGTAACTTTTGGATTTTTCGTTCACACAAAAATAGCTGAAATCAGTTAAATAACTGAAACAAATCATCCCCGAGTGTTGTCTTGCTTCGTCAAACATGATTTTTCGAGCTACCGACGTTAGCGTATAATTGAAAGAATATTTTTTTAGTTGCTGTTATTTTGAGGAAACATTTACAGTGACCCGATTAACATGATAACCATTTTCCACCCTCCTGTGTGTGCGCGTGTGTTTGTGTGAAGTTGTTATCGTCATTACAATAGCTGAAGTATTTCTGATTTGACGCTTAACAGCCATACACTCAATATAATACAGGCTAACGTTAAACAGCAACCAATCAATCAATCTAACAGTTTCGCAATAATGTAAATAGTATTACAAACTAGTATTACTACACTACAATATAGTACCACACAATTTCGTTAAACTCTGATTACAAAAATGTAATTGTATATATATTTGGCTTTGTGAGAAAAAATAAATAAAACAATAATAATAAATATGTATTTAGACCTTTATAAAATATAAATAACAGGGAAGTGAATGAAAAAGAACATTGCGTAATACTGAAATGCAATTAATTGCAATTATAAATTAAGAGTAAGTATATAAGTATTAAAATAATTCATATTTTTTAACCTACAGGAGTCAAATCGTCTTCTTCTCGTTGATTTTCAATATATTTTGAATAATGATGTGATTTGTGACATATTATGGGTTCCAGTAATCTGTCCGTTATCCTCCGAACGTCACTCTTAGTTCTTTTATACTCCTCTCTTGGACTTTCCTCCTCATAGTCGTGATAACTTTTTTTATAATGTTGACATTCCTGTGGGTTCTGCTTTGTTTTGTTTGGCTTGCTCAATCTAGAAACCATTCGTTCTAGATTATAACCCGGTAAAGTTTGAAATGCCGGTGCACGTGGTAGAATCGTGTCGTATTCTGGGTCGTATGCCATAATTCGCTTTCTTACATCCGGTCTCCTTTTCATTGCATACTCATACGACAAAGATGGCGGATTGTAAATTCTAGACCTTCTAAATGGATTTACATGAACACTATGTCGGGTTGAGTAAATATGCTTAATATTTTTTGTGGCTAGTCCGTTATACGATACATTGAAAGACATTGTATTTCCAAATTAAGAGTCAACTTGTAAATCCAAAATACCTAGAAAACTATACTTATTACATATGTTTTCCGTCGTACTGTAATTTCACTTATCTCATGTGTTTTCCGTCGTACTGTAATTTCACTTATCTCATGTGTTTTCCGTCGTACTGTAATTTCACTTATCTCATGTGTTTTCCGTCGTACTGTAATTTCACTTATCTCATGTGTTTTCCGTCGTACTGTAATTTCACTTATCTCATGTGTTTTCCGTCGTACTGTAATTTCACTTATCTCATGTGTTTTCCGTCGTACTGTAATTTCACTTATCTCATGTGTTTTCGCGTTTTCCGTCGTATTATAAGTCCACTTATCTCATGCGTTTTTCGTCGTAATATAAATCCACTGGTCCAATACGTTTTCCGTCGTATTATAAGTCCACTGGTCCAATACGTTTTCCGTCGTATTATAAGTCCACTTGTTCCATGCGTTTTCCGTCGTATTGTAAATCCACTTATCTCATGCGTTTTCCGTCGTATTGTAAGTTCATTTATCTCATACGTTTTCCGTCGTATTATAAATCCACTTGTCCTATGCGTTTTCAGTTGTATTGTAAATCCGCTTAACCCATGCGTTTCCAATTGTAATACAAGTCCACTTATTCCATGCGTTTCTATTAATATTAAAACACGACAGGAGTATATATGGTCTTGCCCACACAAATGTTTAAGTCACTTCTGTCAGCTTTTTATAAATTTAACAAAGTAATCAGGCTTGTCTATAAAGCAGGTTTTACAAACACTGTGTTCTTATCTTGAAACATATGTACACAACCCGAATATTTAATCTATTTATTAAATACAGGTTCTAGTTAAATATGTATTTTATGCTGTGTCAATATTCCATGTAAAATACTGCTGTCGCAACGTGTAAACAATTCAACACAATTCTTGAAGAACAAACACTTTCAGGAAGCTGTCCCCGTGCAAGCGAAATTACGTCACTGTTAAATCTCCCCAACTGTGTTTTGTAAGCCCCCAAGTCCTACCGAATGAATGTTATAACGATTCTATTTAAATAAATTAACTTCTCAAAGGTATATTTATATTCTAACAAGATAGAAAACTTTAATTCAAAATCACAATAACGTTTATGACTGGAAGACTGAGATACGATTATTTGTTTTTTTTATTTGTGACAAATATCCAATACACAAACAAACCAATTAAAGTAATACACTGAACAAGTTATTGTGTGTTGAGACTTTATAACTCATATTCTTATGGTTATATAAAATAAGTAGCTGGATAACTATTAAGAAATTATGATCCAATTTAATCAGATATGAATTAAACGTTATTATAAGCAGCTTGTGTATTGTCCCTGGGATTTTAAATTTTAAACGAATTATAATTTAAATTGTTAAAGCCATTGAATTTTATTTTTAAAAAATGAAGGTTAATCTTAACATATTACGAAGATCCTTATCCCATTTGATTTCACTTTGAATTTACATACATGTATCTGGGGCCATCATAAGGGGAAATTTCTAAAAGGACAACTAATTGAAATTATATCTATGCATTAAAAAATTAAAAAACAACAAAATATTCCTTATTTTATTTGATCATACCAAGTTGATGAATTTATGAAAAGAAAATTGGTATATTTATCGAATATATATATAATCGGAACCCCTTTAGATACCCCTTTCGGTAACTACCGTGGTTTATCGTATTAAATTAGGACCGAAGTTTTAGTATAAGTATAATACCTAGCTTAAAGCCATTTTTGAGAGTTTCTTTTAATTTTGTTTTTTTAATACGTTTCTTTTGCATCTCTGGAACTGTTGTAAAATGAAAACTATTTATAATATCAAAGCTGATTAACCGTGTCTTTGACCGTACGGTATTTTAATTTAGATTACAACATGTAATTATGAAATCAGTGTCTATCCCTACTGAGGTTTATGAGTTGGAGTTTTGCCCGTGGTGATGTGTATTGAATATATACAACTTTGTGTTCAAACTCATCAGTAACTTCAAGTAGATCTCAATCGGAAAGTCAATACCCATAACACATATATCGCTTAACTCTCTTGCATTGGTACAGATACTGCAATAAACAAGTGGCGGGGTTAAATAGTATTATGGGCCATAATCTTAAGTATACATAAGACACTTAGTGTTTTCCACATTGGAATAATATTAATAATAATATCTTTGCTATCCTTAGATATAGCAAAGATATATTGTAAAATAAAAAGTGGCATATTCTATTCCTTAAATTTAAACATTTAACTAAGCGAAAAATAAACTTTATAGGGGCAACCAAGAGACACTCGCAACATTGGGCACACAAGACACAGGACGAAGCCAAACAAAGCAAAAAAAAAAAAAAAAAACAACACAGAAAACTAAAAAAGATGAGCTACATGGACCATACCAAAACCCGGGGATGAACCGGGGTGCTCGCGAGAGGTAAGCTGTCCATGCCTCTTATAAGAAAAATTCGTAGAAAGAGGCAAAACCGATACCACTAACACACAAATTCATGACCGCTCATTTTTCTGGAATGGTACAGACACTACAATAAAAAGGTGGCGGGATTAAGGTAGATATATGGGCCCAAACCTCCCCTCTTAGTGAAATGATGCGATTCTGCAAGTGCTCTTCACACGTGAGCAAAATACCAACCCTTATACGCAACTGGGATAACAGCGTTACCAGAAAGAACGCTATAATCTTGAGCATGAACAACAGCATATTTAAAAAATGAGGGCACATCAATCCGGAATTATCACCCTGACATGACCTACTCAACTCATATTATATACTAAATAGCTACAGATCAACACGATAAACAATAGACTAACACGGTGTCTAACAACAATCGTCTTTGCTTTAAACCATAATGGTATTGTTGATCTGACAGATTGTGGATAATCTTTAAATAGAACGAAGCATTGTATTGAAATATGTACACATACTTATCAAATATGTAAAATATATTTCAGACATTTAATTTGGTAACATTATCGTATTGTAAGGTGTATCAGAAGAAGAAAAGTTCGAAATAAAAATAGTAACACTAAACACTATGGCTATGGTAATAATAACTTGTTAAAACAGACGTGTTATACATTCATACATTCAATGTATTGGAGGAAAAGTTTGAAGATACCCGACAGGGGTAATCAAAATGTGTATATCGAAGAAGGACAAACAAAGCATTAGCCAAACAAGGACAAAAAGACGAACAATAATGTACAAACCACTACACCGAAAACGAAAGCAAGATGAATCCCATTAACATGTAAGCGAAGTCGTGTACTCCGACAGCGAGGTAGTTCCTGCTCCACTAGTAGCGCCTGTAGTGTTACAGTTATAGGACACGAACACCATCTTGAAAATCTCATTGGTATTCTAGAAAAGAATTTCATAGAACTGATCAGAAAACCACATGTTTTGTAGATCGTTGTGTGTCCTTTTGTCCTTTTTCTTTTGGCCATTGTGTTTTCTGTCCTTCGAATTACGGATTCTGATAACCCCTTTGGTATCTTCAAACTCTTCTTTAGACATTTGATTTCACAACTAATAGTGACTGCGTAATTGTTGCTTAACGCCAAATGAGAAATTTATCAGCCATATGATGGCGAGAATGAGTTACATTTGGACGAGATGAATCTGGTGATTATATTCACTTTTTACTAGACGACATGCTAAGTTGAAAGGTTATATTGCTGCCTTTCTGAAACAACAGTTCACGGGTACAGATGCATGTCGTCCCACTCGTACACATCATTCTGACTCCAGGCTACCCAGTCTTTGTACGTACTCCATTATGCTGCTTGATTAATAGGGAAGAAGTAAATACCAATTTATAGTCTTCGGTATTACCCGACCGGGGCCCGAGCTACGTGTTTCTGAAGGAACTTTCATCGAGTATGCTCAGAGTAAAAAAATTGGAAAGCCAAATCAATTAAAGTCTATGGGAGAAAGAACACTAAGGGACCTTCACACGACAGCTAAAATCTGCTGATGTTGCGCATGTCTGATGGAGGAGAAGCTTAGTTTTGACTACAATTACATTGTTGAGGGATTGTAAATTTCTGTAAGTAAACATGTATATCACTGACCATTTCTGTATTTAGTATTCATTGGCAGTGCCGGATTTAGGACAAATGAGGCCCTGTGCTAGTTAAGTTATGAGGGCCCTTAGCTGGGCCCTGAAGGAGATAGACCCGGATGGCCTACACAGCAGTCAGGCATACATGCTCAGGAAATTTAGGAATAGTTAAAATATTACGTTATATTAGGTCAGAAATGTACACTGCGTCTGCAACAAACTCGAAGCTATTATATATTACCCCTGGCCGACGAGGCCCTGTGCGTACACCTAAGCACAATGGTAAATCCGGCACTGTTCATTGGTGTTTGATTGCAAACAGTTAGAAACTCAAATTTAAATGACAAATATAAACGAGCAGAGATACCAATACTTATAAACACAACCGAATTGATATGATTTATGGCCAAGTTATATCAATTTAAGTTTTAGTGACAGCCGGAAACTTTGAGCCGTAATGAAAGCGGTAGGTTTGGTGCTTTAAAATCTGATTCAACCCACCATTTCTTTAGAAATGCCTGTACCAAGTCAGGGTCAGTACAGTTTTCCGGTTGTTGACTGATTTTGTTTTTATATAATTATGAGTTTTGACTTTCCCTTTGTAAGATTGTTCGGAGTTCGGTAATTTTGTTATTACCCTTATTTAACAAAATGAAATTCGATTTTAAATTTGACATGACATGTTGATGCACTGTACATAGTTACACGTACGAAATGCCTTTTGTAAATGAAAGGATAGTACTTATACCATACAAAGGTATGACAAGTTTACAACAATATTGAGTTTGTACATGAACCAAATGTCCTACTTATACGTCTCGAACACAAAGAAATAAGTTTATCTAATATTAAATCTATAAGAAGATACGATGCAAAACAATATTAATTTAAATGAAACTGTCTATGACAGGACAATAATAATAGGTTCTTACACGAGTCTCTATTGAAGATCTGGGATTTCTTCCACGAGTGAGAGAAATTTCGTCTTTTCACGAGTGGAGCGTAGCGGAACGAGTGGAAAGACGCTGAATTTCTCTCGCGAATGGAAGAAATCCCAGATCTTCAATAAGGACGAGTGCAAGTACCTGTTTCTTCCGTTTCAACTTAAAAACGAAGCATGTCGATTTCATTCATTCATTCGCATGTCAATGTCATGTTTACTACACAAAATATTACAACGCCACGTGCAATGTAGTAAATACACACTTATTTATAACCGCATTAAATCTATTAGGGGAAATCAGTTAAAATTCAGGTAAAATTGATATTTGAAGCTTTTTTAGATCTACTAAGACGACAATTTATATTACTACAGCAGTCGTAGAAGCGGACTCCATTGATTATACTCGACCGATTTGATTGGCTGACAATGCCATGTAAGACAAGGTCACGCGCAGCTCTCTTTATGGCTTGTCTTACATAGAAAACGCATCAAAACGGAAGAAAAAGACGACCTTTTAAGACAGTTGACTGCTTAATAGAGGTGACCGCATAGGCAGGTTTCACTGTATTATTATTCTATTGAACATAACTGAACAACTGGCGCTATTAAATTCTTAGTTGTTATGTATGTGCTTGTATTGCTTCATAACAACAATCTACCAAAGAACTAATGTGGCAGGTAAAGGATAGCATGTACCTAATGAATATCATATCGATGCATAAGGTAACGAATTGGAAGTTCCATGGAACATTCGGTAGTAATGAAAACGTAAATATCTAATTTAGTGCACACCACACGGGATAATCTTCATCAGGTAGTCTGATGATGAAAAGATTGGAAACCCAAAATAAATCAAAAGCATTTAGGAGCAAGAAGACCCAAAAAAAACCTAAACATGATAGTCAACATAGGATATAGCTACCTTTGTCTGTGTGAGATCGTAATCTCAAATCTCACTTTTGATAATAAATACCTAATTTAGGAACTGTATATTTCAATGATATATATATCTTATTTGTAATGTCAGTGCTTTCTTTGCTTAGAATAGTATCGCCCATTTCAAATATTTCATTTCGAGAACAATTTACCATTTTGACAAGATGACGACGATGGGTTCTTTGAACTCAATCTGATTAAAATCATATCTCTCCTTGTTCCCTTTACTCGGATATGTCGCGGCACAAGAGATCTGAATAAACTCCATTACTGGTCACATATGAGTGACAATATGTACCATTCAATGATTATGGCGACTGCGAAACTATAAAAATGTTACTAATCTGCTATGCATGCTACGAAGAATCCGATTGACCGAAAAAGGTCATTTCCGTATTTATCATGTCAATTTATATTCATGACACAAGGTAGCTTACATGTGACCGGAAATGGGATTTCCTCATATCTCCCATGCCACGATAGTAAGTGAGAGATCTAATTTTAATCAAATTGTCTTTGTACTATATCGACACACTGACTATGAGTTTTACTGTACTCGCCCACTAAAACAACAGTCTACGGGCAGATATTTCAGACTTTTCTCTCCATCTTACACATAACTCATATTAATTAGTCTTGACTCCTTTTCTTTAATGTTGTGTGATAATAATGGAGAACGAATCTATGATCTGTTTTTATCACGGCGAGCACTCTACACCATTACAACACCGACGCGAATGGCGAATAGGGATCCTACTGATATTATCGACGTGACGAACGGAGAGTCCAGTTTGTATTACAATTATCGAAATACACATATACCGGTATAAGATATATATTAATTAGTATAAAGCGTCCATTTCACCATAGATATCTTGATATTTCTGTATACTTTAGAGTAGTTCTTTTTGCTCGAAGTCAAGTAAACATTATGTCAGCTATACTGATAACGACAACAGGTACACAAACATTAAGAGCAGTTTGAGAGGGTACCTATAAAGTGCGAAACGAAATAGAAACGAAACGAAACGAAATCAACGAAAACGAAACGAAACGAAACGAAATCAACGAAATGGAAACGAAATGAAACGAAACCAACGAAAGCAAAATGAAGAAAATGGAAGGAAAAAAAATAAAAGACAAAACGAAATAAAGAAAAAAAAAGAAAAGATAATTCGATTTTTTAAATACAATAATTTTGATTAATTATAACCCATCTTGCATGTCTGTCCGTTACAGTACTCCTCACGTACATTACCCGCAACTCAATCCAAGCCGGGTTTGCTTGCCGACAAACTTTCAGAAGTTCAAATGTCATATTTTTATTTGTGTTTGCGTGTGTGTCAGTATTTATGAATTATAAAGTTTCTGGAGTGGGCATATAGAAAAAAATGGGGGATATGAGGGGGTATTTTCATAGATTGGGATATTGAGGGTTCATTATTCGTCTGATTTTATTACGTTTTTCGCTTGTATTCTACATAAATTTGCCTATTCGAAAACTATTAACGACTGTCATACAAAGTGGGAGGTTTGACCCACCATTTTCTTGGGAAATGCCTGTGCCAAGTCGGGAATATGATAGTTGTTTTCTAGTTTCACATTTGGTCATGTCTTAGGATTAGAGAATTTACATGTACCGATTGTTTTTATACTTGGTAACGTCTTAGTGTTAGACGAGTGGCATCTGCCTATCTGCTATCAGAACCCACCATTTTCCTGGGAAAATGCCTCTACCAAGTCAGGAATGTGTTGTTTTTCAGTTGTTCCGTTGATTGAAAACTCAGATGGTTGAGCTTCTTATCGGTTTTGTCTGTTTTTGTGGACTTTCCCTTTTGAATGCGGCTTGGAGTACGGTATCATTGTTATTACCTTTATTCGGTAGTGTGCCAACAGATCTGGCGTAATGTCTTACCGTTGTTCTTTCCGAGATATACAGGGATCAAAAAGACCCAACACTATAAACTTTTTTATTTCAAATCCTATTGTTCTATTTTGAAGAATAAAAAAAAACCAACAGCAACATAACAGGACGTACAGTGAGCGCCCTCCTTACAGAAGAACTTCTGGAAAAAAATAATGCTTGCACAAACCAAACGTAAGAAACTCGGGAAATTTTATTGAAATCCATTCTGTTGTTTAGGAAGAGTTATGGATAACGCAACAGTATCTTCTCTCTATTGTATAGCCTTGTATGACAATTACATAGCCTTAAATGACAAAGTCCAAAAGTGAAGAAATTTTAGCAAGAACTGTTAAAATGGGAAAACAAAAATAGAAGGTGCACAATGCCATTTGGTACTAAAGAATTCATGAAATTAATGAACCTTGCCATATGGTATTAAAGATTTCCTGTAAGATTCGTTCAATTCCATCAAGTTGTTAAGGAGGAATTGTATAGGCAGTGAGGCAAACACTCACGGACAAACGGACATATACTATATACCCCCCTCCCGCTGGATAGCGGGGGGTATAAAAATATGTGCCGTATCAAATTTTATTAATACCGGAAACATTTTTGGAGGGGGGATGATTTGGGTTTTTTTTTATATAAAAAGGGATCAAAGGGGAAAAGGGTACTTTTACAAGATATGTAGATTTTTTTTAAATTTCTAAACTTAATTTTTGATAGGATTTGTATACCTCCGCCAAAAAAAGATTGGGGGTATATAGGACTTCTGCTGTCCGTTCGTTCGTTTGTCCGTCCGGTCGTCACACTTTTTCGTCTCTCCGACACACTTTTAAATTTTGCTCGGACGGGGGTATTTATTAGTGAACTTTAACTACTGCACTTCTGTTATTTTAATTCCTCTCCTTTCAACACACTTGACGTTGCTCTTATGGTTCCCAAA
Source organism: Bathymodiolus septemdierum (assembly GCA_963383655.1). Lineage (NCBI taxonomy): Eukaryota > Metazoa > Mollusca > Bivalvia > Mytilida > Modiolidae > Bathymodiolus > Bathymodiolus septemdierum. The sequence goes on along the minus strand of OY726528.1, from coordinate 12,317,118 downwards.
TTGAAAAGAAGCCACTAAGTGAAAAGGACAGACTCCCGCTGAATAAATGCATAGTATTCTTGTTCAATGGTGATTAAATTATGTCCTCTCCTGATGAAAGACGTACATATGTGGGAAGTAGTCTAGCATCGTAATTGTGAAAATAGGTTTGATTTCTTTTAGGCCCCTATTATTTTTTCTTCCATTTTTCTATTTCGTTTTGTTTTCGTCGATTTCGTTTTGCTTTCGTTGGTTTCGTTTTATTTCGTTTTCATTTCGTTGATTTCATTTCGTTTCGTTTCGTTTTTGTTGATTTCGTTTCGTTCGTTTCGTTTCATTGATTTCGTTTCGTTTCGTTTCTATTTCGTTTCGCACTTTATAGGTACCCAGTTTGAGATACCAAAGGGGCAATCAGAAGAAGAAAATCAAGAAGAACAGACAGCACAATGATCAAAAGAAAAAGGACAAAAGGACAAACAACGATCTACAAAACATTACATAGAAAACTAAGGATCGAACAATACGAACCCCAGGTGCTCATGATTTTAATTGATTGATTTTTTGTGTTTTATCGCCACTTTCAGCAATATATCAGCTATATCATGGCGACCAGTTCTAGTGGTAGAAGAAGTCGGAGTACCCGGAGAGAACCACCGACCATGGGCAAGTAACTGGTAAAACTGTATCACTTGCGGCTGCGAGTCGAGTGCACCCTTTTTGTAATTTACAAAATCGGACACGAACCCACGCCGTATTGGTGATAGATTTGTATGAGTTGTTAGGTAATCCAACTACCTATCTCATTGAGCCACCCGGGCCCCTCAGGTGCTCATGGATGTGTCAATGTGGTACAGGGATGGACGAATGGATTGAAGCTTAGATTCTTACGGATAACAAGGGAATGTCAATGACAAATGTGGACTGTTATTGTCGTGTATAGGGCCACCATCAAACAACCCCTCGTAATAAACTATTGTTAATTAAGAGAGTCTATAAGTTGTCAAGGAGAGTGTTATTCTTTAACAGTCATATTTAAAGGTGTATAAGCTATTATCAACACTATATAGTTAATTCAGTGACATTAAAAGTTTTATGTCACAGTATTTGCTAACATACTAGTGATTCATAATTAAAGTTTCTTTTTTAACTATAGAATTTCTAATTTACATTTTGATTAGGGATTACTCGTTTCAATCGTTTTTGAATTATTTTCTCACAAGCATTTTAACTTCTTGACACTTTACTTTTAGCTTTCTCAATTATTTCGTTGTATGGGTCGAAAAAATATACAAGACTAATCTCATATATTTCACTTTGATATTCGTAAATTAGGATATGTTTGCAGTTCAGTTGCCCCTGTCGTTTAGGCTATGTACAAAATCTAGTTGGCCATGGAGCGATTTATATTTTCAAAGAGCTGAAAAACGCTTGAAAATATCAAAGGGGTAATCAAAAACTATAAATCGAAGGGCAGACAATACAATGGCCGAAAGGAAAAAGATGAGCAATGATCTACAAAACACGATCACAGAAAACTTAGATCGAGAAACACGAACCCATTAAAACCAGGGGTGAACTCAGGTGCTCTAGAATGATACGTAGTTCCTGTTCCACTGGAGGCACCCGACATGATTTTAATTCTCTATTAAGCAGTAGAAGTCTAAATTATATGAGAGACAAGTCAGCAATTCCGTAAGACATTGAAAACGATTGTATCGAGTATGCCTCTACAAGTATGGGAATCTACCTCACAAATCTTATTGAAAATATGTGAGCGGTTGTTGTTTAACACCATGTGAGCACTTTTTAGACATATCATGGGGGAAAGGTCATTTTTCGATTAGAAGATAACGACGGTCGCTGTGTACTTATCGAACACTCTTAGTTGGACATTGTATGTGCTACCTCGCTGACGCAATTCATGCGTTGACATGTCGCTCCACTCGGAACATTATCCTGACTCCAAGCAAACCAGTCTGTGCTCTTAAATTTTAATGTTTTGTGCTTGGCAGAGAATCAGCCAATGCAAATTCTATTGCTTATAGAAAATATGAGAATATGTCTGTTTTTTCCCATAAAAATATATAATATGACTCTGTTTCTATGAAAAATATATAAATAGGTATATGTATTTGAAATTAAAGATACAAGATTGAATATTCCAGTTGCCCACCCTTATCAAGTTAGAACAAGTGTCCGTTAAAGATCGATCGTCGTTTAACACTGAGTGAGCTATATTTCCAGCATATTCATTCCGAATACAAGATTACAAACAACAAATAATTAAGGTAAAATGTGCAGGTGGGATGGGTCTTTGAACATTTGTTTTGATTGTCACAATGACAATGTGAGATGGTGAATATAGTATACGGGATGAAATTCTGGCATTGCAACGTGACCCGGACGACCACACCAAGCAAACTGTTGTTAATTGTCAACTTCTGGGAGTTTGTATCACTATCAAAGTTAAATTATTTTGGTTTCTCAATCTTTTGACAATGAGAGTACCTGATGAATATTATTCCAGAAGCGTGTCGTGTGCACTCGATTAGATATCTACGTTTGTATTACTATTACTGGGTCCAGTGGACTATTTGTATCGGCTAGTCGGTGTTTCTGCACTGACATGATTTATTAGGTATATTCATGTTTTAAATCTACAGTACTCAGGGGCGGATCCAGGAGGAGGGGCGCACCCGGCGCCCCCCCCCCCCCCCCATAAATTGGAAAAAATATGATTTTTTTGCGTAAAATCGTGATTTTTCACACGAAATACCCCAAAAATTTTCGCGCTTCCCTCCGCTCGGCGCAATTTTTTTAAGTGCGCCCCCCCCCCCTAACTGGAAATCCTGGATCCGCCCCTGGTACCTATATAATGTAGTTTATGCAATCAGTGCATATCACCGCTAACGTTGTGAACTCGAATCCCGCCGATGGCGAGGTGTACTCGATGCAACAATATGCGATAAAGTTTGTCAGTGACTTGCGGCAGGTATGTGGTTTTTCTCCGGGTACTCCGTTTTCATACACCAATAAAACCGCCACGATATAACTGAAATATCGTTGAAATGGCGTTAAACACCATAAACCTAACCCCTATAATTTAATTGATTAAACCTAGGGTCAATCATAGACTTTGCATAGGTCATTCATAGAGTTTGGCTATCCTGATTATGTCTATTGGCTTACTTGCTCCCTACAATTTTCAAAGAATTTGACATTTTAATCTGTTGACTATGAGCTACCTAAAGAATGTTATTTCAGTACCTCCATGTGAGCATTTTAATCTGTTGACTATGAGCTACCTAAAGAATGTTATTTTAGTACCTCCATGTGAGCATTTTAATCTGTTGACTATGAGCTACCTAAAGAATGTTATTTCAGTACCTCCATGTGAGCTTTTTAATCTGTTGACTATGAGCTACCTAAAGAATGTTATTTCAGTACCTCCATGTGAGCTTTTTAATCTGTTGACTATGAGCTACCTAAAGAATGTTATTTTAGTACCTCCATGTGAGCATTTTAATCTGTTGACTATGAGCTACCTAAAGAATGTTATTTCAGTACCTCCATGTGAACTTTTTAATCTGTTGACTATGAGCTACCTAAAGAATGTTATTTCAGTACCTCCATGTGAGCTTTTTAATCTGTTGACTATGAGCTACCTAAAGAATGTTATTTCAGTACCTCCATGTGAGCTTTTTAATCTGTTGACTATGAGCTACCTAAAGAATGTTATTTCAGTACCTCCATGTGAGCTTTTTAATCTGTTGACTATGAGCTACCTAAAGAATGTTATTTCAGTACCTCCATGTGAGCTTTTTAATCTGTTGACTATGAGCTACCTAAAGAATGTTATTTCAGTACCTCCATGTGAGCTTTTTAATCTGTTGACTATGAGCTACCTAAAGAATGTTATTTCAGTACCTCCATGTGAGCTTTTTAATCTCTTGACTATGAGCTACCTAAAGAATCTGTTGACTATGAGCTACCTAAAGAATGTTATTTCAGTACCTCCATGTGAGCTTTTTAATCTGTTGACTATGAGCTACCTAAAGAATGTTATTTCAGTACCTCCATGTGAGCATTTTAATCTGTTGACTATGAGCTACCTAAAGAATGTTATTTCAGTACCTCCATGTGAGCTTTTTAATCTCTTGACTATGAGCTACCTAAAGAATCTGTTGACTATGAGCTACCTACAGAATGTTATTTCAGTACCTCCATGTGAGCTTTTTAATCTGTTGACTATGAGCTACCTAAAGAATGTTATTTCAGTACCTCCATGTGAGCTTTTTAATCTGTTGACTATGAGCTACCTAAAGAATGTTATTTTAGTACCTCCATGTGAGCTTTTTAATCTGTTGACTATGAGCTACCTAAAGAATGTTATTTCAGTACCTCCATGTGAGCTTTTTAATCTGTTGACTATGAGCTACCTAAAGAATGTTATTTTAGTACCTCCATGTGAGCTTTTTAATCTGTTGACTATGAGCTACCTAAAGAATGTTATTTCAGTACCTCCATGTGAGCTTTTTAATCTGTTGACTATGAGCTACCTAAAGAATGTTATTTTAGTACCTCCATGTGAGCTTTTTAATCTGTTGACTATGAGCTACCTAAAGAATGTTATTTTAGTACCTCCATGTGAGCTTTTTAATCTGTTGACTATGAGCTACCTAAAGAATGTTATTTCAGTACCTCCATGTGAGCATTTTAATCTGTTGACTATGAGCTACCTAAAGAATGTTATTTCAGTACCTCCATGTGAGCTTTTTAATCTGTTGACTATGAGCTACCTAAAGAATGTTATTTTAGTACCTCCATGTGAGCATTTTAATCTGTTGACTATGAGCTACCTAAAGAATGTTATTTTAGTACCTCCATGTGAGCATTTTAATCTGTTGACTATGAGCTACCTAAAGAATGTTATTTTAGTACCTCCATGTGAGCATTTTAATCTGTTGACTATGAGCTACCTAAAGAATGTTATTTTAGTACCTCCATGTGAGCTTTTTAATCTGTTGACTATGAGCTACCTAAAGAATGTTATTTTAGTACCTCCATGTGAGCATTTTAATCTGTTGACTATGAGCTACCTAAAGAATGTTATTTTAGTACCTCCATGTGAGCTTTTTAATCTGTTGACTATGAGCTACCTAAAGAATGTTATTTTAGTACCTCCATGTGAGCTTTTTAATCTGTTGACTATGAGCTACCTAAAGAATGTTATTTCAGTACCTCCATGTGAGCTTTTTAATCTGTTGACTATGAGCTACCTAAAGAATGTTATTTTAGTACCTCCATGTGAGCATTTTAATCTGTTGACTATGAGCTACCTAAAGAATGTTATTTTAGTACCTCCATGTGAGCTTTTTAATCTGTTGACTATGAGCTACCTAAAGAATGTTATTTTAGTACCTCCATGTGAGCTTTTTAATCTGTTGACTATGAGCTACCTAAAGAATGTTATTTCAGTACCTCCATGTGAGCTTTTTAATCTGTTGACTATGAGCTACCTAAAGAATGTTATTTTAGTACCTCCATGTGAGCATTTTAATCTGTTGACTATGAGCTACCTAAAGAATGTTATTTTAGTACCTCCATGTGAGCATTTTAATCTGTTGACTATGAGCTACCTAAAGAATGTTATTTTAGTACCTCCATGTGAGCATTTTAATCTGTTGACTATGAGCTACCTAAAGAATGTTATTTCAGTACCTCCATGTGAGCTTTTTAATCTGTTGACTATGAGCTACCTAAAGAATGTTATTTCAGTACCTCCATGTGAGCATTTTAATCTGTTGACTATGAGCTACCTAAAGAATGTTATTTCAGTACCTCCATGTGAGCTTTTTAATCTGTTGACTATGAGCTACCTAAAGAATGTTATTTTAGTACCTCCATGTGAGCTTTTTAATCTGTTGACTATGAGCTACCTAAAGAATGTTATTTCAGTACCTCCATGTGAGCTTTTTAATCTGTTGACTATGAGCTACCTAAAGAATGTTATTTCAGTACCTCCATGTGAGCTTTTTAATCTGTTGACTATGAGCTACCTAAAGAATGTTATTTCAGTACCTCCATGTGAGCATTTTAATCTGTTGACTATGAGCTACCTAAAGAATGTTATTTCAGTACCTCCATGTGAGCACACATACTGTTTTATTTTCCCAGCTACTAAAATAAAATGTTAATATATTATCAGTAATATATCCAGTCTATTACCTGGTATAAACCATATTTATTTTAACGCATTGATTCACTTCCTATCACGAATCCCGCTGATGGTGAGGTGTACTCGATACAACATTATGTGATAAAGTCTGTCAGTGACTTGCGACAGGTCGTTGGTTTTCTCCGGGTACTCCGGTTTCCTCCACCAATAAAACTGAATGTCATGATATAACTGAAATGTTGTTGAAAATGGCGTTAAACACGATAACCCTAGCCCCAACCCACTTGTCCACATTAATTACTAGGGTTCGGCAGCACGTTTAATATTTTTAATCCGTCTCTCACGAATATATAGTAAATACATTGTGAAAGGCGAGCGCCTATTATCAAGTAGAATAAATAAGAAAATAGCTATTTAAAATTATTTATAGAAATTTCTGTTTTGTTGATTTAAATATTTAATCCTCTTTCCTAATATTAAAACAAGGCACCCAACAGACGGGTCAAGTACCAGCATTCATTGATCCTACGTTGTTCCTATGTTGAAGTCATCGCTACAGAAATATTATGGACGCCATAACGTACTTGTTCACCGTTACGAAATATCCATTTCTCATATTGCTTTAGTTTTTCCACTTTTACTTTGATCTTTTTCTTTCTTCCTTTTACAGGACTTGACTTAAAGTACAGGGTGACCCAAAAAAAAACGAACCCATAAAAATGTTAATTAAACCTACATAGGTCCATCCAATTTCTTCAAATTTGGTAGACTTAAACTTCAGCCTATGGATGATCTTTCCACAAAGCTTTAGCCATCTGAGTCAGTTTGCATATAATTTTTATGTTCTTTCCAAAATGTGCCCCAAATGACATCCTCGGCGTTGAAGGCACACTTGCATACGTCGCGCAAAATTGTCAATGACTCGCACACAATCCTCCTATGGGATTTCCATGATCTTTGCTGTGATTGCTGCCTTCAGTTCACCAATTGTTTGAGGATTGTTCTCATACACATTATCCTTGAGATACCCCCCACAGATACAAATCTGGGGGGGTTCAAATCTGGTGAATGCGCTATGTGGCAGTACTGATGAAGCTTTGGGCATCATTGGGACGACGCAGAGGTATAGATCGAGATGAACAGTGGCTCCGGCAAGATGGGGGAGGGGGGGGGGGGCACCCCCACACAACAAATGACTCCCTAGCTTGGCTTGGAGAGTGATTTAAAGACAGACTGATCAGCAGGAAGTGTGAAATCGGGTGGGCAGCGCATTCACCAGACTTGAACCCCCCATATTTTTATTTGTGGGGGTATCTCAAGGATAATGTGCATGAGAACAATCCTCAAACAATTGGTGAACTGAAGGCAGCAATCACAGCAAAGATCAGGGAAATCCCTAAGGAGGAATGTGTGCGAGTCATTGACAATTTTGAACGACGTATGCAAGTGTGCCTTCAACGCTCAGGATGCCATTTGGAGCACATTTTAGAAAGAACATAAAAATTATATGCACACTGACTCAGATGGCTAAATCTTTGTGGAAAGATCATCCATAGGCTGAAGTTTAAGTCTACCAAATTTGAAAAAAATTGATGGACCTATGTAAGATTAATTAACATTTTTAGGGGTTCGTTTTTTTTGGGTCACCCTGTAACATGGCGGATGTCTTATAAGAAAAGGGAATTATTTACCCTTAGCGAGCACCTGGGTTCCCCTCGTTTTGTTGTTGCTTTTGTTTTTGTTTTTGTTGTTGTTGTTTTGTTTGTTTTGTTTGTGTGTGTTCGAATCCCGTTCACGGCGAGGTGTACTCTATACAACATTATGTGATAAAGCTTGTCAGTTACGTAGGACATGTCGGTGGTTTTCTCCGGGAACTCCGGTTTCCTCCACCAATGAAACTGACCGCCACGATATAATTGAAATATTGTTGAAAGTGACGTTATGCACTATAACCCCACCTCCTTACCCTGTAATAGGTGTAGTATAGGTATACGAAATAATATGAATAGTCTGATCCTCAATATGCGAAGAAATTTATGATTTAACTAATTTCTGATGAAATCTCTTGCTTAGGTTAATGGGATCCGAACCGCTGTTGGCAAGAGAAGTTGTAAGAAAGGAACGTTTCTCTGTGTTATCTGTCTTAATGTCAGATGATACCGATCTCTGTCTTAATATCAGACGATACCGATCTCTCTCTTAATATCAGACGATACCGATCTCTGTCTTAATATCAGACGATACCGATCTCTGTCTTAATGTCAGACGATACCGATCTCTGTCTTAATATCAGACGATACCGATCTCTGTCTTAATATCAGACGATACCGATCTCTGTCTTAATGTCAGACGATACCGATCCCTGTCTTAATGTCAGACGATACCGATCTCTGTCTTAATATCAGACGATACCGATCTGTCTTAATGTCAGACGATACCGATCTCTGTCTTAATGTCAGACGATACCAATCTCTGTCTTAATGCCAGATGATACCGATCTCTGTCTTAATATCAGACGATACCGATCTCTGTCTTAATGTCAGACGATACCGATCTCTGTCTTAATATCAGACGATACCGATCTCTGTCTTAATGTCAGACGATACCGATCTCTGTCTTAATGCTAGACGATACCGATCTCTGTCTTATTATTAGACGATACCGATCTCTGTCTTAATGTCAGACGATACCGATCTCTGTCTTAATGTCAGACGATACCGATCTCTGTCTTAATGCCAGACGATACCGATCTCTGTCTTAATGTCAGACGATACCGATCTATGTCTTAATGTCAGACGATACCGATCTCTGTCTTAATGTCAGACGATACCGATCTCTGTCTTATTGTCAGACGATACCGATCTCTGTTTTAATGTCAGACGATACCGATCTCTGTCTTAATGTCAGACGATACCGATCTCTGTCTTAATGTCAGACGATACTGATTGGCATATTTTGCTATTTTCTTTCCTCTATCACTACCAAGACTTTTACCGGACTTGACTGTATATATCATTCCTAAAATTTAAAAGGTTTTATTAATATGTGCTATATATATATATATTCTTTTTTTTATTTAGAGGCTACTCTTTTCAGTACGATTCATTCAACCTATGCCAACATTTTGAAAAATAGGTATAAAAAGGTAAGAAAAAATGTTGGCATAGGTTGAATAGGTTAATTGTTATATAAACATGACTAGTCATGTTTAATTAGTGTAAAACTGGGAGAGATATCAATGTACTCCAAGTCCACAATCAACTTTTATTAAAGGGGCATTATCTGCCAAAATCGTAAATTTTTGTTGCCCATAAAAACTATCAGATATGATTGATGCCTTAATAAAACGTGTTTCTGTAACTTATAAATTATTATGAAATGTACGCGCATCGGGGAAAAAAGGTGCAACTGCTCGTGTTTTGAGATCGATCAAGAAATGGACGCCATCTTATTAATTATCGGCATTGTTTACGGAGTTTGCCGAATCGTCATTAAATCAGTACAACAATGCACTTATTTCTTATTTTCTGTGAATCTGCTTTTAGTTGGCGTTAATTACGGACAAAGAACCATGCAAGTTTGTAGTTAATAAGCGACAAAATGCAAATTATTCGTTTTTACCTGTCACTAGAAAGGTCAGTTGCATACGGAGAAAGCGAGGTCAAATTATTTGCTTGCAAGGAAATAATAAATCTATGATAATTTTCGTTCTCAAAAGGTGAAAAGTGGTACGATAAGCTGTTTAATGTGAAATATTTACCTTTATTTCATCATTTTAAAGCTATTTACCTATTTCCAAAACATATGATTTTTTTTATATAAGTCGTAGCTAATGCCCCTTTGTAGAATGTTGTCTTGTTTTTGTGTGAGTATTGAGAGAATAAACTAAGTTAGAAGTAAATATTTAAAAACATATTTTGGGGAAATAACAAAATAAATCAGTATATCAGCACACATATATATATATATGAATATCAATCTTAATGAAAAAAATCAGGACATTATGAGCACATATATTTTATTATCAAATTTGATGAAAATAAACCAGGACATTATAAGCACGTATATTTTAATATCAAACTTTATGAAAATAAATCAGGACATTATTGTAACTTAGGTAATGACTGGAGTCACTGGACTCTTACTGGGTTCCCATTTATACCCTAAGGCTTTGTTAGCTTGGTCAACTCTGTTAATGTAGGGATCATTTTCATTAACTACTGTAATCAAATATTATCCTAAATCACATCAATGTGAAAATGACTGATCTTATGATTAATTAGCTTGGAGTGAGGAATTAAAAAATACTGTCCACAATTATGATAATTCTAAATTTATAAATAGGTACTATTCTAAAATTCTGAATTTAGATTTTAAAAAAATCGTTTAATTTCATAAGTATCATATAATATATTAAATTAAGACTTTTTAAAAAGATTGTTTATTTAAATTATTCTAAAATTTTAGATTTTCATCTTTTTTATTTACAGATTTTTGTTTAATTTTAACAGAATTATTATTCTATATATAAATTTTAACAAAACTTAATATTTTTATATTTTTTTATGTCTTATATTTTTAGACTAAAAAAGAATTCTTTTGAGATCTGCATTTCCAAATTTACTTACTTGTAACTATCATTAATTGTTGTATAAACATCTGTAATAAAATGTTTGTTGGCATACCTTGAATATGATATTTCAAAATGTTGGCATAGGTTGAAGACACCTTGACAACGGGGGTGCCAATCACCAGGGTAGAAGCAGTGGCGCGTCTATAGTTAATAAATACAAATTACATTGTATATACAATAAAATGATAATTATACATAAAAGAAAGTTCATATCTTAAAATGCATAAGACAACAACACACTACATAAAACATTAAAGAACAATGTCAGAATAAAACATGATTAAGATAAATCATTTAATATTTCAGATCTAAGCTTAAAACATTCATTCAGAAACATTCTTCCATGAACATCATAAAATATTCTAAATTCATTGGTAAAGGCATAACCAATATCACCGATTAAAAACTGAAGTTTGGCACTAGACGGCAGCTACATAACTTTAAGACCATATTTCTGATTTTCAACGAAACTATCAAAAATTTTAAAGAACTCGTTACGGATAGACGAAAAGGTAGGGCAATGTAACAGAAAATGTTCTAGATCTTCATCCGTGTCCGTTTTACATAAGGGGCAAGTCATTTCCCCAGAGAGATTCATTCTACACAAATATTTTTGTAGAGGTATAGTTTTTGTTCTCGCAAGTAATTTTAATCTAGATGCTTTAAAATCGTTTTGGTTATCTAGATAAACTTGTTTACCTTGCTTTATATAGAATTACTGGTAGAGATCTAAACTTATTAGTTACGTCCACAAGGAGTCTATCTCTAGTAATAGAGCCATACTTATGACTGCAATTTTGGTTGGTGAGGTCAGAGCCCATGCATGTAGATTGTATTTCGTTAACATAGTTTCAAAGCGTATCATTTAGCATAATCATTTTTATTATAAACCTGTTTACAAAGTCTGCTATCAGGAAGTTCTGATAGTCTTTTAAAGTATGACACTTATGATCGGTCAATGAACGCGGTAATAGGTTCCCACCCTATATATAGATTTTTTTTACGTTGCTCCATAGTTTTAAAATTGATAGAACCAAATTATTTATCTGACTTATATATTTTGTATTGGATTGTCGACCACAAGAAATGACTCCAATCGTGAATAATATTTCTTAATTGTATCCATCTTATATGCTTAAATATTTTCCTAAAATTGTGAGTTCGAGTCCCGCTCATGGCGAGGTGTACTCTATACAACATTATATGATAAAGATTGTCAGTGACTTGCGGCCAGTTTTCTCCGGGCACTCCGGTTCCCTCCATCAATAAAACTGACCACCACGATATAGCTGAAATATTGTTGAAAGTGACGTTAAACACCTACCATGTATTTCTGAGGAGAAGAATTTATAAAAATGCCTTGCACTTGTTTTCAAATCAAGTATTTTATTGTATATTTATTAAATTCATATTATTGAAATAAAATAATATCTACACAAACGGAGTTTTCCAAACATGAGATGGACAGGGAATGCAGTTCTTAAAGGGGCTGCTGAAATTACTTTGAGAAGGGATTGTGTCTAAATCCAAACATTGACATGAGTCGTTCGTAATGTTATCCCCACTTAACCTAAGTTCCTTGGGAAATTTTGTTATACAAACGTCAGAAACTTGGGAAATAGCTCTATGTATAAAAGGCTTATCGGGTCTACGTTATCTGTTGTTTTTTCTAACATTCAAGTTTTCTGTAATACACATGGAAAAAGTGGTCGGTATAAAGTTTAACATCGAAGATTTTTCAGTGATAAACATCGATAATCGAAAAGTGAAATAAAAGCATGAAACTAATATTTTCTTGTTACCTTCAAGAAACATTTGGACAACTTCCACTTCTAAGAATATGTTAACGAAATCGACAGAAAAGGGTGCACAGTTTGTGGCCATTGGAATTTCAAATTCTATATAAAACTCGAACACAGAGCTTGTATATACAATCTAATTTTGGACATCAAATACAAATGGTATCTAAAAAGATTGAGTAAATGATTGGTTTTTGTCAGTTTTGTACTAGATCAATACGCTTGTAGTTGGATTTTTAAAATACTATCTCACTGAGACAACAATCCACAAACAAACATGATACTCCACTTGGACATAATATCCTGATTCCGAGCAAATCAGTCTGCTCTCACTCCAATACCAGTTGGTTTTATCCAAATTCGGCGATTTAAATTTCACGTTTATCTGTTTATCTATTACGCTTATCTGTACCAATTCAGGGTCATTACGATTTTCACAGTTTTCCTGCTGTTGACTGATTTTGTCTGTTTATATAATTATGAGTTTTGACTTTCCCTTTGTAAGATTGTTCGGAGTTCGGTAATTTTGTTATTACCCTTATTTATTAGTCAAAGGGAGATAACTCAAACTAACATACAGAAACAAATGTACTGATTGAGACCTACAAGATCCTACAATAATTAATTGCAAAACGAAATCAGAAATAGGTAGAAAAAATGGTAGTTCTCTTTCCCTACAGATGATTCAGCATGATATTATGGGCGAGGACAATCATTGCACGAGATAATCCAAAATCCCTAGAGTAGTAGAAAGGATTTTGTGTCATTTCGTGTAATTATTGTAACTGGTCTCTGCCATGGTATGATGAAAACGAGGACTATAAGCAATTTCGCTCCAATCAATATCTCTAATCCTGACCAAACAGTTGCCAAAATTCGCTAGAAAGCAACTAAATTCGGTACTGAAAACCAAATTTCTGAAGATGATCAATATATGAGAGAGAAAAAGAATAAAAAAAACACAAACCAGGTTACATAAGAAATCTTAAGAAATTTCATCCTTCAAGAAACTGTAATCCACTTAAGCTGGAAGTATATTCTTTGTCACTGATATATTTATTTACAGACCGGTCATTTTTCGTATTTCAATTTATCTTTCTTAGATGTAGAAGGACATTTCCATTTATTTTCAAAACGAATAATTCATTAAAATCTAAGTGTTTCATGATTGTTCCAGGTTATAATTAGATGTAAAAAAGAGATGGGCTTTTCGTAATATTTTAGCATCGCATGAACATGCATGTCATCCTATGATAGAATACTATATATTAAGGGGGGGGGGGGGGGGGGGTATATATTATTGTGAATCCGTGGACTGTCAGTGCTATCCCACAATTTCTTTTAAAACCTTATATTCAAATTATATATTTTTGTTGTACATTGTATTCTACTATTGCTGATGTATGTATTATTGTTATTATTTATTTTGTGGAGAGGATCCTTGTAAATTTGTGTCCAATCCAATTGTTATGTTTAAAGCTAATCAAATTATTTTCAAATCCCATTTTTGCGATTTCTTTTAATGAAAAAAAAAAAAACCACAAAGAATAAAAGTCATTAAATATTATTATAACTATGTCGAAATAATTATATAAATCACATTATTTTTAAATGGAATAAAAACATCAGTAATATATTAAACATCTGCCGATCTGACGATCAAAGTTTACTCAATACTAAATGCAATTAAAGGATAATACTTAAAAAGTTAATGTGATGTGATAAGTAAAATTACGTCATCAAGGTGTTAATCACAGGTAATTACCACACGTGCCAAGATGACACCAAGAGATATTCAAATTATTAGATAAACATCCCCTGTACATCCTCCCCCTGTGTCGCCACCCCAATTTAGATAATCATATTAAATGGGTGTGTCTTTCTGACACAAGTAGCAGACTTTGTGATCTTTACTATCTCTTTTATATCATAGATAATGTAAAACCACAATATTTATGTAAGTGTGGAGACAATAAACTTTCGTTTGAAGGAGCAATTTATTTTATTTTATTTTGATTTAGGATAAAGCCGTCATAAGGAAATATGAAAAACAATAAACGTAGAACTGTGTGTTTAAATGGTACATCGGACCGATGGCGTAAAAGTAAGTTTATTTATGTTATTTATATTTACTTAAGAGCAAATTACAAACAAGAATATATTAAGATTCTGAAACTAAAAATCGTATTTTTTTATTTACATTATCTGTTTCTATTTTACACTTGGATTCCGTAATGTTTGGATTTAAGATAATTAAAAATTGATACCATTTTGTTGTTTATCAAAATTAAAAACCATTTATTTGTATTTCTCATCGAATGTATTAAATTATCTATTAAAATAATAAAGAAAACGACTTCTTTGATGGAAGCAGAAATAACTATAACAGATAACTATTGTAAATTTCTGATGAAAGTCGATTTATATATTTTATTTCTGTATGTAGACTCAAAATATTTTAAAGTATTTGTTAACACTAGACATGGTCAAAAATTAAAAGAATATGACTTAGATGTTTGAATAAGTAATTGTTTGTTTTTTCACCCCTTTTTTGTTGTTGCTTTTATTTTGTTTGCTTGTTTGTTTGTTTGTTTGTTTTTGTTTTTGCTTTTGTTTTTTTTTTGTTTTTGTTTTTTTGGAGAGGGTGGTGGTCTGTATTGTCTAGGAAAAATCAAATATTGAGATAATGAGTGTTAATTTATCCCTCTATTCTTGAACATCCCTTCACACTTCATCTTTAAGTATAGGCGTTTGTCTCTCTAAATCCTCTCCTTGTCTTTAATTCAAGAGTAAATTTTAGTTTGAATAAGCTGTGTTAACGATGAGTAAAGACATCGAAAATGATGTCCTATTGATATATAAGGAATGCCAGACTGTCTGATACAGAAAGGGTCATTTTGTGATGATATAATCAGATTAACGTATAATTTAACTGAAAATTATAGCTGAAGGATACGATACCATTTTTCGTAGGTTTGAAAAAGGCCCGGGGGTGGTAGGGGGAAGGGGGCTACCCTGTCACCGAGTACATGTGTACCATACTAGATAATGCAGCTTTAATGGGTTTTTTTCAAGAATTAATTATACTTCTATTACAAGTTCTTTTAATCGGAGACATGTGTTTCAATATACAATGTCAAGCTGTAACGATTCCACACCGGAAGTTGGTTAAATTATGTAAAACAGTGTATGTGTATGTTGAAATAATTGTAAATATACGATTATATATTTCAATAAGGAATTAAAATATATTGTGGTCCCTTTTAAAACAAATATGATCGCACACAGGTTTTTTTTAATAGACAAAATGTAATCCGATTTGGGTCGTTACCAGCAATCGATTAATATTTTAGTCGCACTTTCACCTTTTTACATTTAACCAATCAAATCATCGGTTACAAGTACATTCAAGGTGGTCATTTCAAATGTTGTAAACATCGAATTTTGAATGAATAGCAGCAAATGAAGCGAAGAGACTTTTAAATCAGCTAAATTTTTGTGAATTTTATGTAATAGGTATATTCTCTATGTGGATAACGTGTAATACCAAGGTTGTTTTTGTAAAAACACAAAACAACGAAGGATCTGATTTTCATTGTTCGATTGCGCTCGTTTTATTTGAAATGCTTCACTGGAACTGAATCGCTGAATGGTTTGAATAGAGAATTATATTATTTCTTTGTTCGTGATGTCTTCGTCATCAACAAGATCCCCAGGAATACCAGTGTTATCTGCACGAAGTAAACGCAAATTGCCGACAGTACCAAATCCACCATGGTGTCGAGATGAAAGCCCAAAATTTCCGTCGTGTTTGAAAACTGTGACATTTAATTCAGACACAGTTGAAACATCAATAGGGGGTTCTCAAAATTTAGGAAAAATAAAACCAGTATCTATTTCATTGAACTTTTCTTACGATAAACCAAGCTCGTCAAATGATTCCATTTCCGCAAATGAAAGTAATACTAGTAGCATCTCAAATGACACAATATGTTCAAGCACCAGTGTTCTTAGTCAGTCAACTGATAACGCGGAACCTAATTCAAACAGCTGGACGAATGACATTGACAACGAATATAATAAAGAAAATTTTCTCACTCCAGTTAAAGAACCCAGGAGAACTCTCGAAATGGAAAGCACACAATACTGCCATATGGAATGTTATTCACCGCTCGACGCATACACCCCTACAAGAACGCCAAAAAGAAGATACACATGTGGTGACACGTTGCTAAGCACACCTGAATGCTATAATACGGTACAAATGCCAGATATACCTCGCTATGATTTCTACAATGATGAATTTGATAACCATGGGGAGGATAGCAGTAGTGTGACAGTAGCTGTCCGTGTCAGACCCTACAGTCAAAGGTATAGTAAAAGATCAGTCCTCATGATGAAAACCGGTCCTCTGGCCCAAGACCAGTTAAACTTTGAACCAGTAAATTTTTCAGTTTTTATTTACTAAATTTTATATAAAAATAAATGCAAGAATTTGATTCAGATTAGTAAATCCAATTTTTCATTTCGAGGACTGAATTGTTACATTCTCTCTCAAGAAGTCAATCAGACTAATGTAACACAATTTCTAGTTAATTGACCGAAGTTTAAACAAGCTGCCTGACATATTTTAACCAGCATGTTCAGATGTATATATATTGATTGATTGTTGTTCAATCGTCACGATTAGCACCGGTCCTCTGGCCCAAGACCAGTAAACTTTGTTCGAACCAGTAAATTTTTCAGTTTTTATTTACTAAATATAAAAATAAATACAAGATTTTGATTCAGACCAGTAAATCCAATTTTTCATTTCGAGGACTGAAAGATTGAATTGTTACACTTTCTCTCTTAAGAAGTCAATCAAGACTAGTGTAACACAATTTCTAGTTTATTGACCAAAGTTTAGACAAGCTATCTGATATGTTTTAACCAGCATGTTCAGATGTATTTTGATAGATTGTTATTTTATATGATGTTACTTAAACGAGCAGTAAATTAATAGTTTGCAGCTATATATATATATACATGTAGTATATTCATTACGATTAGATATACAATTATTATATGGAAAGATCATTTTGCACATTGAATAGGCAGAATTTATTATGGATTGATATTTAAGGATACATGTATGTTAAATGAAGAAATGGTACGAAGTACATTTTGTTTTGTAGATGTCAATACATTTGTGATTAGTTTCAACTAATAAATTGTTAAAATACGAAATGTAAATTTCATGATGAAATAAATACATGTATATGTAGTGAATAAAGAATGTTAAAAGTTGTTAAATTGATGTCTTATTGTTATTTCAGGGAAGAAAAGGATCTGAATGTTAGGCGTGTGGTGTCTATGTGCGGAAATGAAACGAAAGTCATGGGTTGTGAAAAACCTTTTTTGTATGATTTTTCATTTTGGTCTTTTGACAAAAAGAATGGAAACTTTTCAGACCAAGAAACTATTTATAAATTGCTGGGACAACCCTTACTTGGAAAAGCCTTTGAAGGATATAATACTTGCCTGTTTGCATATGGCCAAACTGGAAGTGGAAAAAGTTATAGGTAAGATGTGGTCATTATTGATTACACGTAAAACCACCTCCATTGTTCATGGTTGTACATAATTAATTTCTGAAGCACTGGATTAGATATAATTAAGCCACAGAGCAGGGATACATCTTAACTATTTTTTTTACCAGAAGCTAGCTGGACTACTGACTTAATTTCTAGGGGCCCAGGTTTTTTCAGTTGTTAAGGAAAAATCAGAATATTCGGACAAGAATGAATAATTGTTCATTTTAAAAACCCATTTATTCAGGTAATACAGGCTTTTTAAATACTTGTGGCAGTTTGAAATTTTATCTTCGTCTGTCTTCCTCTTTTGTGGAGGTTTAATGCCGCTGATAAGCTCCCACATTTTCTAAACAGGAATTAACTACCTACTTCACAAAAAAGGGTTCCAGAAATGTTGAATTAATTTGTGTCATACAATAGATCCAGCAATAATTAATTTAATCAGGTCTTTTGGGGGGAGGGGGTAATGAGGAGTCCAACAAATTTAGGATCTTTTTTTGCTGTATCAGTTTATCAGAGCATTTTTTATGTTTATTAACTTTATTGTGGTAGAATGTTTTACAAGCATATTTAGAAATATTTTGTTTATGTTGAATACTAAAATATCAACACAACATTATATATTGGATATTATGGAGAAGACAATACTACATGTATGAGGAGAAATATGTTATTCCACTTGAAACAGGGTCAGAAGAGAATTGATATACTGTACATGTATTACATTTGTAGATCAATAGATTAATATTTTTGAAACTGATTCTATGCATATGTGACATCTACATTTATAACAACAAAATGATCCTGAGGATGGCAAGATAAACCAGAAGTAAATTGTAATGACTAAATGTTCTCTAATTTTCTTTATTTTGAATTCAAAGTGAAAAAGGAATCTGACATATTGCAAAAAAGTCTTCATGTGCAATAGCCAGGTCTATTATACTTAATATACACTACAGTACAGTCAGGGACATACATGTAGCATGTTAGATAACTGTGATAGACAAGGGTCTTCATAATGATATATTCAAGAATTTGATTTGGACCAATAAATTCAAATTTTCATTTCAAGGGCTGGATGTAGCTAAATCTATCAACACATTAAATGCAAAAAATGTTTGAAGGTAAAATGTATATATGTAAAATACAACAAAAAATAGAAACATATTAGTTAGGCCATGGAAAATTGATTAATGGTTTCCCCTAACATGGGAAAATTTTCATAGCCTGGCAGGCAGGCTTTTTATTTTATTTTTTTATTTTCATTTCTTTAGTAGAATAATACATATACGTATGCTCCTAATAATTATACTTGTTCTGTTATTCCTCTTTGGAGGGTAAATAACTCAGTTTTATTCTTGTATCCATGGAAAGAAGGGAAAACAAATTTCTAATTCGTGTTGAAAAAAGTGACATGGCTGGCTTCAAAAATATTTTTTTCTACTAAAAATGCCAATAAAATTAATTGGCCAGGCAGGATAAAACTGACCCGGCAGGGTTAGGAGAAACCAATAATCTTTTTTCTTTGGCCTTAAGAGAATGAATGATGCATCTTTTATAATGATTTTTATCTCACTATATCTCCTAATGTACTGTATCTCTTTTCATACAGAATTCTCATCAAACAAATTTTGAAATTAATATTTTCCCATGAAATATCAAGTAATACATGTAGCCTAAATAGGTAACTTACAAATTGTATGTAAATAGACATTTTGTTTCCTTGAAATATCAAGTAAATTTTATTAAAAGAGATACTTGCAATTGGTAATCTGTTGCTTGTACTTTAAAAAAAATATGTAATTATTTTAAAAACAAATTTCAGCATCATGGGTCATGGCCAGGAAATTGGAATAATTCCTAGATTTTGTGCAGAATTGTTCACAAGAGCAGATCATGAAGTTACAAGAGATTCAGAAATGGTAAGTGCGCAGCTGTATATGTATGCATAACAGCTGAAATTTTACATAAATTCGGAGTTCGGTAATTTTGTTATTACCCTTATTTGTAAGTCATTCAATGTGCATCTCCATAAATATCCATAAAATCCAAAAAAGTTACTAAGTGTGTACATGTAACTCTGTGTTGATGTATTCATGAAATTATTAAGTGTGTACATTGTGTAGCTCTGTGTTGATACATGTATGTCATAAGGATAGAGACCACTAGGAGACCCTTAAACATGTTTGAATAACATATTGAAAAACTCTATACCATTTTCCAAATGTTTTGAATAAACTTTAACGTCACATTTATCGTTTCTACATTGTATGTATTTTATGAAAATGCCTTTATGTACAAATGTATTATAACTTCCACTGAAGAAGGCTATGAAAATGCCTTTATGTACAAATGTATTACCTTATAACTTCCACTGAAGAAGGCTATGAAAATGCCTTTATGTACAAATGTATTATAACTTCCACTGAAGAAGGCTATGAAAATGCCTTTATGTACAAATGTATTATAACTTCCACTGAAGAAGGCTATGAAAATGCCTTTATGTACAAATGTATTATAACTTCCACTGAAGAAGGCTATGAAAATGCCTTTATGTACAAATGTATTATAACTTCCACTGAAGAAGGCTATGAAAATGCCTTTATGTACAAATGTATTATAACTTCCACTGAAGAAGGCTATGAAAATGCCTTTATGTACAAATGTATTATAACTTCCACTGAAGAAGGCTATGAAAATGCCTTTATGTACAAATGTATTGTAACTTCCACTGAAGAAGGCTATGAAAATGCCTTTATGTACAAATGTATTGTAACTTCCACTGAAGAAGGCTATGAAAATGCCTTTATGTACAAATGTATTATAACTTCCACTGAAGAAGGCTATGAAAATGCCTTTATGTACAAATGTATTATAACTTCCACTGAAGAAGGCTATGAAAATGCCTTTATGTACAAATGTATTATAACTTCCACTGAAGAAGGCTATGAAAATGCCTTTATGTACAAATGTATTGTAACTTCCACTGAAGAAGGCTATGAAAATGCCTTTATGTACAAATGTATTATAACTTCCTCCGAAGAAGGCTATGAAAATGCCTTTATGTACAAATGTATTATAACTTCCACTGAAGAAGGCTATGAAAATGCCTTTATGTACAAATGTATTATAACTTCCACTGAAGAAGGTTATGAAAATGCCTTTATGTACAAATGTATTATAACTTCCACTGAAGAAGGCTATGAAAATGCCTTTATTTACAAATGTATTGTAACTTTCACTGAAGAAGGCTATGAAAATGCCTTTATGTACAAATGTATTATAACTTCCACTGAAGAAGGCTATGAAAATGCCTTTATGTACAAATGTATTATAACTTCCTCTGAAGAAGGCTATGAAAATGCCTTTATGTACAAATGTATTATAACTTCCACTGAAGAAGGCTATGAAAATGCCTTTATGTACAAATGTATTATAACTTCCACTGAAGAAGGCTATGAAAATGCCTTTATGTACAAATGTATTATAACTTCCACTGAAGAAGGCTATGAAAATGCCTTTATGTACAAATGTATTGTAACTTCCACTGAAGAAGGCTATGAAAATGCCTTTATGTACAAATGTATTATAACTTCCACTGAAGAAGGCTATGAAAATGCCTTTATGTACAAATGTATTATAACTTCCACTGAAGAAGGCTATGAAAATGCCTTTATGTACAAATGTATTATAACTTCCACTGAAGAAGGCTATGAAAATGCCTTTATGTACAAATGTATTATAACTTCCACTGAAGAAGGCTATGAAAATGCCTTTATGTACAAATGTATTATAACTTCCACTGAAGAAGGCTATGAAAATGCCTTTATGTACAAATGTATTGTAACTTCCACTGAAGAAGGCTATGAAAATGCCTTTATGTACAAATGTATTATAACTTCCACTGAAGAAGGCTATGAAAATGCCTTTATGTACAAATGTATTGTAACTTCCACTGAAGAAGGCTATGAAAATGCCTTTATGTACAAATGTATTGTAACTTCCACTGAAGAAGGCTATGAAAATGCCTTTATGTACAAATGTATTATAACTTCCACTGAAGAAGGCTATGAAAATGCCTTTATGTACAAATGTATTATAACTTCCACTGAAGAAGGCTATGAAAATGCCTTTATGTACAAATGTATTATAACTTCCACTGAAGAAGGCTATGAAAATGCCTTTATGTACAAATGTATTGTAACTTCCACTGAAGAAGGCTATGAAAATGCCTTTATGTACAAATGTATTATAACTTCCTCCGAAGAAGGCTATGAAAATGCCTTTATGTACAAATGTATTATAACTTCCACTGAAGAAGGCTATGAAAATGCCTTTATGTACAAATGTATTATAACTTCCACTGAAGAAGGTTATGAAAATGCCTTTATGTACAAATGTATTATAACTTCCACTGAAGAAGGCTATGAAAATGCCTTTATTTACAAATGTATTGTAACTTTCACTGAAGAAGGCTATGAAAATGCCTTTATGTACAAATGTATTGTAACTTCCACTGAAGAAGGCTATGAAAATGCCTTTATGTACAAATGTATTGTAACTTCCACTGAAGAAGGCTATGAAAATGCCTTTATGTACAAATGTATTATAACTTCCACTGAAGAAGGCTATGAAAATGCCTTTATGTACAAATGTATTGTAACTTCCTCTGAAGAAGGCTATGAAAATGCCTTTATGTACAAATGTATTGTAACTTCCACTGAAGAAGGCTATGAAAATGCCTTTATGTACAAATGTATTGTAACTTCCACTGAAGAAGGCTATGAAAATGCCTTTATGTACAAATGTATTATAACTTCCACTGAAGAAGGCTATGAAAATGCCTTTATGTACAAATGTATTATAACTTCCACTGAAGAAGGCTATGAAAATGCCTTTATGTACAAATGTATTATAACTTCCACTGAAGAAGGCTATGGAAATGCCTTTATGTACAAATGTATTGTAACTTCCACTGAAGAAGGCTCATATATCCAAAACGTTTGTGTTAGTGCTTGAGTAATTGATATACGAGTGGTAAAGAAACCGTACAAGTATCTGAATAAAGTTTCTCCAGTCGATTCTATCAAAGTTCTGATAATTTTTCTGTAAATGTCAAGACAGCTCAACAAATATGACCATAATCTTCTATATTTTGTTGTTGCTTTTTTCTTCTTGCAATATGTGCAAGTTCTTGTGAATATATTCTGAATTTTCAGTAGTTTTGAAACAGTATTTTTTTTACTGGTTTACCAAATCCACACTTATATTGAAGAATTATATACATTTATCACCAAACAAAACCAGAAGTTGCATAACATTACAATAAGTTCACTTGACTGTATTTGAAAAATAATAAAATGACTAGATATGAACATATTGTGTCTTAAGCATCTTATCAGTGGCAGTCGAACAGTGGTGAAGATACATTGTTATAAATTTGATTGTAAGCTACAATAATCCCCCTCTTGTCTGGTCAGATTTCATGTGTACCATGTGTCCAAGATAATAAAATACTACTATCAGTTAATTGTTTCCCTCATAGAAGCGACCCTTCTTATGAAGTCAGTTTTTTACATTGTAGAAGGGGTGGCCTTATATTAAGAGAGGATCTACTGTACTATCATTGTAGTTCATACAAATCAGAGAAAAAAATACTTTAAAACGTGTGGTGTTCTGATCTCTCAACTTATTAAAAATCAAAGAAGGGAAGAAATATTTTGGTCTAAACAATGACTAACATTACATGTTGTACATGTACCCAAATGTCCTTTGAAATGTTATTTTAAACTATTTAATATTTTTTATAGGACAATGGTCATATATATTTCAACCTTTTGTCTTTTAGAAAGAAAACAAGTATTATTATTTTTATACTGTACATGTACCGGTACATATTTTCCTTTCAAGTTTTAACCAAAATTCCATTAACAGAGTATTGACAGAGATTAAATTGAGTAGGGTGTATTGAAAAATCTATTGTTTGATTTTTAAATGAACAGCTCTCAAAACTTGCATTGTTTTCTATTTCATAATAAATCAGAGCTTTAAAATTTTGGCTTGAAGTGATTTTCGTTAAATCTTTTACAGACATTTAAGTATTATAACCCTGTGCTGATTTCCTTTGATAAGACCCTGTCAATAATTTGTGTTGACTATGGTTAAAATTATTAATATTTTATTGTCTGTTTAATCATGTAAAGTAAACATGTACAATAGTGGTTAAAATATGAAAGGAAGGAAATTTATTAAAATTTGACCTCATAAAATTTTCTTTGGCAAATTCAAAGATAAGAGCTATGAATAAAATATTGATTGTTTATTAACCTACAAGTACCACCCCCTCCCAAAAAAAAAAAAAAAAAATGTTATTCATATTGTAGTTTGAATAATTTTGTTTAAACAAATAATTTCATACTACATACAAGTGATGAATTAAAATAGACTTCTGTCAAAAGCCAGGAGTGGGTTGCACAAACCTCAAATTAAATTTAAGTCTAAATTTAATTAAACCTTATGTGTAAATTAATTTCATGTACATTTCAAGTAATTGTAAGGGTCAATTAAGTTTTAATTGATGCTTAAATTTAAGTGAGTTTTGTGCAATCCAGTTGTGGATCTGAAATTCTGTTTGTGGTTGTCATGGTCTCTTTTGTGTTCAATGATTTGAGATGAGAGGTGGTTGTTCATTTTGTTGATATTGGTGGAATTATTGACCATCACTGTTTAAAACTTTCTTTTTATAATTAATTTCCAGCCTACCTTTCAACTGCTAAAATTGTTGTGAGTTTGTAAATTAGAAAACCAATAATTATTAATTTTGGCTCAATTTATTTATTGATTTACAACAAAATGTTAGATTTAAATTGATATTGAAATATATGTCCATCAAGCCTAGTATAATTATGTATGCAGGTACAACAATTCTTTTAAAATGGGACGGTTCTAGGTACTTTTAGCAATTTAAAATGATATTTTGTACCTTCTAATTTCAAAACATTTTGCATAAGATATTCATAAATAATGTTTTAATTTTAATAGAAAGTACCCCCTGTAGATACTGAAATACTGTCCAGGGTACAATTGAAAAATATTCAAAGCCCAGAAACGATAAGATTAACATATGCTCATTATTTTTGTCTAAATGAAGCTAAATCCTTCACTCTGTCCTTATTTGGATAAATCAGATGGACCTATTTAAGATAGGTTTTGAAAGGGAAAAATGGGGTTCAATTGATTTAAATTTACTTCAAGCGTTTACATGATTTTGAAGAACTGGTTTCAATTTACGTACTTGAGTAATTAGTACTATTATAGTAAGGGCCTTATTGCCGAAAAAAATGTAAAGAAATAAAAAAAAAAACTGACATGAATAATAAGCTGACTTTTATTTCAATGTTAATACTAGCCCTGTTGAGCAACCATTACCAATGTTGCTATAGCTAGTAGTACTACATCTAGCCCTATCATTAATCAACTTCTGTCAAAATTATGAAGTGCATTTGATTAATTAAATTAATTTTTTTCTTCAGTTTCTTGACGAACCACTCGACTGCCATTGTCTATGACAAATAGCTTACCGTACATTGTGTATGGTCTACATGTATGTAACCAGATGTTTTGTTACTTTATTTAACTTTTAAAGCATCTTTTATAAAATATCAGCTGTGTTTAAATCCATTAAAATTGTATGTATAACCGTTATTCAAATATGTAAAGTGATCTATATATAAATATTTATTTACGAGTAGTCTTTGTGAAAAATGTTTGTAATAATAATAAAATTTAATAATCGCCTGTTAACGAACTTGTCCTAATATATGTGAAAAGTTTTTAGGGTGCCATAAATCTAATAATGACTTTTCTACTTATTACATACATGTACATTTAATTTGAAAATGAAAAACTTACTTCAATAAACGTCTTGCGTTCTCATTCAGAAAACGTTTTATCTTTTGTTAAGTTTCGATGTACATTTTATTTATCATGTTTATGTGT
This sequence comes from Bathymodiolus septemdierum, assembly GCA_963383655.1. Classification (NCBI taxonomy): domain Eukaryota; kingdom Metazoa; phylum Mollusca; class Bivalvia; order Mytilida; family Modiolidae; genus Bathymodiolus; species Bathymodiolus septemdierum. The sequence goes on along the minus strand of OY726528.1, from coordinate 12,290,955 downwards.
TGTAAACAATAATATGTTTATTGGAAATCGGTTAAAGCCAAAAATAAACAAACAACTTGTGAATCTCAATCGGTCAACACTATTGAAGGAAAACTCCAGTCAGTTGAACAATTGTTATAATTCAATACATTGTAACTTTTAATTCGTAAATAACTAATTATTAAACAAAAAACACCTTTATTAACATTAATATACCCAATTAGAAATATGAATATTTGGAATTTCCTGTCGTAGTGTAAGTGGCCATGACACCTCTTCATGTGACGTCACGGAGACGGATCATGTTAGTTGAATAAATAATGTATCTGACTCTTCCCAACATTGAACCCTTTTGGTTATGTTTTAATATCAGATCAACTAGAATACAATGTTAACAATTTGTATATTGTCCTAATTTTTTATGCCCTCGCAACGAAGAGTCGAGGGGCATATTAATTTACCCCTGTCCGTCCGTTTGATATAGATACATGGTTTGTTCGACTATCTCCTCCTACAGTTTTGGAGCAACAGCTTTAATATTTTGTAGGATGTTTATACACATAATGGAGATGTGCATGTCCACAGGATTTTTATTTTCTTCAAATATTCTCAAAATGACAGGTAGTTGGACTTAGTCATTTTGTTCGTCTGTCCGGATATAGATACATGGTTTGTCCGGCTATCTCCTCCTACAGTTTTGGAGCTACAGCTTTAATATTTTGTATGATGTTTATACACATAATGGAGGTGTGCATGTCCACAGGATTTTGATTTTCATCAAATATTTCATGATGACAGGTAATTGGACTAGTCATTTTGTTCGTCCGTCTGGATATAGATACATGGTTTGTCTGGCTATCTCCTCCTACAGTTTTGGAGCTACAGCTTTAATATTATGTATGATGTTTATACACATAATGGAGGTGTGCATGTCCACAGGATTTTGATTTTCATCAAATATTTGATAATGACAGGTGACTTAGTCATTTTTTTATGCCCCCACGACTAAGCTGATTCTAGATAGAATTATACCCATTTCACCACAGGTAATACCTTTATATTTACATATCAGGAATGAAAAATTAAAGGTACTCTCTGTATACAAGTTGAGTATGATAAAACATAGTGTTAAAGAACTTTTGACTCGTTTATAATTTCTTATGGTCAAGCGGGGGGCGTCATTTGTGTCTTACAGGTCTACACACTTCATTTTTAAAAAATCCCTCCTAGCAAAACAACTTTGTCCATAATTATCAAGTGCAGGAACATACTTCTTTTCTAGTTTCTTAATATTCCCATCCCATGTTACATTTTCATAAAACAAATGGATTTATTTGTATTTGGGGGGGAGGGGTATCTACGTATAATTTCATGTTTTACATGATTGGCCGTAGGTTAAATAAACTAAGTAGCATTTTACTATCATGGCACATATGAAATTTGGCCTGATAAAACATCAGGGGTGGTTTTTGATGGGATTAACCTTATAACAATGAGACTACTGTAGATATTTTCATTATTCTCAGCTGTGTAATTTGACAAATTTTAAAGTCTTTTTTTAGCTTATGAAATCCTTAACTTTTGACCAGATTATGTTAAAACATTTATTATTTTACATGTCCACCTGCATTGTACATGTATAATCAATATCATTTTGTGCTAAGAATATCTATAGCATCTGTACAAGGACAACTAACATTTCTAGCATGTGTCACTATGCTGATGTAAGATGGGCTTATAAGTTATATAGCCACATTGAAAATATTTCTATTGGACTTTTCTAGTAAGCTTTTTACCCCTTAAATTACTTTTTGGACAAATTAAAGTACAACATACTTTTAGACTGGTACCTTAAGAATTCCAGGTCTAGCCAGATTGAAGATTGATGGGCAGGGTACTACTACTACCAAACACTACTGCCCATTAATCACTCTTGTATAGTTAATTTATATTTAATACATATCACCTGGTATATATTCCATTTTCTTTGATACAATGTCAATGAAATCACCGCAATGAAATTGAAATAACGAGAACAATTTACAGCTTAAATGTAAATAATAATTAAGACTGAAATATCAGTTGGGAGACATTTCTTTTCAAACGTTTCTGGGTTAATGTTTAGTCCTACGAACAAAAACGTGTCAACAGCGCCGGGTGCTACCACAATACGTTTGTATAGATAATAGTATGTATTGACAGTAGTTATCACAGAACATTTACAGCGATCGTTTCTTTGTGTTTAAGATCGTGGTTCAATAACTTGTGGTAAATAGAATTCTGATAAATAATTTGATTAGATTGGTAATAGGTAGTATTAAATATCTATCATGTTACAAAGGTCTATTGTTAGCGGTTTTGTCGCATATTTCCCTCTAATGACTAAAAATTAATTGTTGTTGAAAACTCTGTTTTGAATTTGATTCACATTATATTAAATGAAAACAGTCTGCACTTTAGAAAAGAACTTTGTTACGAAATGTTTAAAATGTATTTTTTTTTCTACTAGCTTAAAATAAAAGAAATTATATGTTGTTGTTTATATTTCTCCTATTCTTAGCGTTTTTAACGATTTCGTTAAATTTTCGTTAAATTTCTGCATGAGAATTCCGGCCAATTTCCTTTTCGACCATCATTATTAATGAGGACATTCATTACTTAAGAATATTTTTGACGTCCAGTACTCATCGAGGTGAGTTACAAGGGTCTTAGACCCTGCCACTTTTTGTGTCAAGCCAGGACCCATGTTGACATTTCTGTCATTGTTTTTTTTGTGTGTACTGTGTTCTTAATTTGATACAGTAAAACCTGTCTAAACTGAACCCCTTTGGGACTGAAGAATTTGTTCAGTTTAGACAGGTGTTTGGTTTACACAGGTTCAAATTACATAGACATTTATAGATGGGACTGTAAAAGTCTTTCTGGTTTAAGCAGGTTTTCGGTTTACTCAGGGTTCTGTTTAGACAGGTTTACTCAGGATTCTGTTTAGACAGGTTTACTCAAGGTTCAGTTTAGACAGGTTTACTCAGGGTTCTGTTTAGACAGGTTTACTCAAGGTTCAGTTTAGACAGGTTTACTCAAGGTTCTGTTTAGACAGGTTTACTCAGGATTCTGTTTAGACAGGTTTACTCAGGGTTCTGTTTAGACAGGTTTACTCAGGGTTCTGTTTAGACAGGTTTACTCAGGGTTCTGTTTAGACAGGTTTACTCAGGGTTCTGTTTAGACAGGTTTACTCAAGGTTCTGTTTAGACAGGTTTCACTGTATATACCAGATATAAAAGAACTTGTTCATGACATGTGTATCTTTGTGTTGTAAAAACATACACCTACATGTAGTACCTGGTTTATTGATCGATTGATGAATTGTTGTTTAATGCCAACATTAGTAGTATTTCAGCTATATATCATGGTGTGAACACATTTTATATTAATTATTTTCCATAAACCTGGTACAACAATTTATCTCAAAACAGGTTTAACATTGTACATGTTTGAATTTCTCAAATCAAATTTTAATGCAAATATTGAACTGTAATACCAAATAATTTCAAATGGTGTTTTAAAGCAAAAATAGAAATTTACAAAAATAATTGTATATTTCATCAATAAAAGATATTTTATTTTGATTGTTAACAGATCATAAAATTAATATCCATATAATATTTCATTTGATGTTTAATTTTCACATTAAAACTTTAAAATATAAGTTAAAGTAAATATAATTGATGATATAATGATATGGATCGTTGCGAAGGAATTAGATTGTACAGTCAAAAAATGTATTAAATAAATGGGTTCTTATGTTATGTAATATTACCCTTTAATGTCTAATAATGGATTAAGCCCAGTTATCACTTAAATCTATCATTATTTACACAAAATTCTTTGATTTTTACATATCACACCATTGATCTACATGTCTACATGAAATTAACTTTAGGGTATAACAATTTTTTTAACATACAAATTACAATGTAATCATATCTTCAATAACAACAAAAATTAGATAATCTGGGTGCTTGTGGACACATTTTATTTGTATGCATCTTTTACAAGGGGTGGGGGTATCTTGTATATATCTTTTATAAGAGGTGGGGGCATGTTCAGCTGAACTGATACTTAAATCATTTATTAAGTACATGAGACAGAAATTGCAGAGAGTAGCAATTTATTTTGATAAGTTCAGAAAATATTTCTGAAAATTTTGGCTAATTCCCACCATTGTAAGAATCTAAAATTTGAAAAATTTGTTGAGTCCCAACTGAAAATGGTGTGTCCAAGAGTAAGCTTGGCAATTTGCTATGATCTCTGAGTTGTGTTTTACAATTCAATATTATATTTTATTTTAAGTCTCATCTTTGAATATTGTATTTGTACAATATAGATGTTAATAGTACAAATGTACATTGTACAGTATGTGGACAAAAGTGATTCCGTTTCCGCCATCTTCCCTTTTTATTTGATATAAAACCATTTATTTTCATAACATTCTCATGAAGTCATTCCTTATCTGATTTTCATGAAATTTTCAGCATTGAATGCAGAAATAAATATAGTTTCTTCTTCTAACAATTTGCATATAATTTTATTTCTACTTTCTCTTAAGAATTGATTTAAAAACAAAGTTGAATTTTTTCACTAAATCTTACTATATAATCATATAAAATTGTGACATCAAGAATTTACATTTGTGTTTAAATCATAAATGCTTGCAAATAAAAGTTGGAAAAAATTACATGAAGATATTAAGATAAACTAATTAATTCTGTTTTTAAAGGTGAAAATTTCATGAAAATCGTCTTAAGGAATGACTTCATGAGAATGTTATGAAAATAAGTAGTTTTATATGAAATATATAGGGAAGATGGTGGAAATGGAATCATGTTTGTCCACATACTGTACATACACATCAATACAAATGTATTATTAAGAGCCATTCAATACTGAATTATAAGAGACTATATACCTTTGTACATTTAACAATTTAAATAACTTCATAATATTATAGGAGCTGTCGTGGTCGTGATCGTACTATGGTAGATGAATTTATGATTACCTATGCAGTCAGTGCCTATCAACACTGATGTTGTGAGTTCGAATCTCGACCAGGGCGAGGTGTACAACATTATGTGATAAAGTTTGTCAGTGACTTGCGACAAGTCAGTGGTTTTCTCTTGAGTCCTCTGGTTTCCTCCACCAATAAAACTCACTGACCGCCACGATATAACTGAAATATTGTTGAAAGTGACGTTAAACATCTTCAAACAAACAATATTAATAGTACAAATGTACATTATACATACAATACACATACATACAAATGTATTAAGAGACCATATACAGGCACATTTAATAATTTAGATAACTTCATAATATTATATAGCCACATCGGTGGTATAATGATTAGTATGCATGCTAGCCTTGAGTGTGGTAGATCGTGGTCAAACCAAACCAAAGACTATAACATTAGCATGCATGCTAGCCTTGAGTGTGGTAGATCGTGGTCAAACCAAGCCAAAGACTATAACATTAGCATGCATGCTAGCCTTGAGTGTAGTAGATCGTGGTCAAACCAAACCAAAGACTATAACATTAGCATGCATGCTAGCCTTGAGTGTAGTAGATTGTGGTCAAACCAAGCCAAAGACTATAACATTAGCATGCATGCTAGCCTTGAGTGTGGTAGATCGTGGTCAAACCAAGCCAAAGACTATAACATTAGCATGCATGCTAGCCTTGAGTGTAGTAGATCGTGGTCAAACCAAACCAAAGACTATAACATTAGCATGCATGCTAGCCTTGAGTGTAGTAGATTGTGGTCAAACCAAGCCAAAGACTATAACATTAGCATGCATGCGAGCCTTGAGTGTAGTAGATCGTGATCAAACTAAGCCAAAGAATATAGCATTAGCATGCATGGTAGCCTTGAGTGTAGTAAATCGTGGTCAAACCAAAAACTATAACATTAGCATGCATGCTAACCTTGAGTGTGGTAGATTGTGGTCAAATCAAACCAAAGACTATAACATTAGCATGCATGCTAGCCTTGAGTGTAGTAGATCGTGGTCAAACCAAACCAAAAACTATAGCATTAGCATGCATGCTAGCCTTGAGTGTAGTAGATCGTGGTCAAACCAAACCAAAGACTATAACATTAGCATGCATGCTAGCCTTGAGTGTAGTAGATCGTGGTCAAACCAAACCAAAAACTATAGCATTAGCATGCATGCTAGCCTTGAGTGTAGTAGATCGTGGTCAAACCAAACCAAAAACTATAGCATTAGCATGCATGCTAGCCTTGAGTGTAGTAGATCGTGGTCAAACCAAAGACTTTTAACATAGGTATTTGTTGCTTCTCCTCTAAGCATGCAGCATTAAGGGGAAAGAGCAAGGACTGGTTGGCTCGAAATCAAGATGATGTGTCTTGAGTGGGGCGACATGTCTTTCCACGGACAGTTGTTTCAGTGAGGTAGCACTATAGAAATCCAACTCAGCGTGTTGATCTAGTACAAAGCAGACCTCAGTCTCTAATGCCATTCATTTGTTTGTTTAATGTCATACAGGTACATGTAAAACTGTTTGTTATGTGTACCTATTCTAACAGTAACATCGTCCTGAATATAGCTGAAAGATTGCTCGCTGGACGTTAAACACCGATCAATCAATCAATCTAACAGTAACATGTAATTCAAGAATTACTTTAATTTGGCCTATTAGTTATTAGTTTAATATCATACAGGGACATGTAAAACTGTATATTATTTGTACCTGTATTTAACAGGTAATCCAGGAATTACATTATTTTGGCCTAATAGTTATGAAGGCATTAATTCCTTTAGATTAATCCAAATGTTTATCTCTTTAATGAGATTAAGGAAAAAATAGATATACTTTAATCTGACATGTTAAAAAATTGTCTCGATATCTAACCCCTTCACTTCTAGTGTAAATATGTATCTGGGTCATTCTGGAAAGCCAAATCTCTTATAGTATAAATATTCGTCTAAATAACCAAATCCGTTCACTTATGGTATAAATATTTGTCTGGATATGTCCAACTCCACTAATTTTTGGTCTGGGCCCCTGAAAATTGTCAGAAAGGAGGCTAGCTGGATACTGAAAGTATGAATTTTTTATGTGTAAAATCAGTTTGTGGGCCCCAAAATGTTATGCTGAACTACTAGAATTGTATAATTTTAGGGAGGCCATGACATCTGGCAACTGCAGCAAAAATGCTATAAAGCTTTGTCCCTGTGAAAGTAATAGTTACATACTGTTTATTATTACTATTTGCTTCCCAAGGCAAGCAAATTATATACGTTGTACATGTATTTAGAATTAAAATTAAGTCCCAAGTCGTCTTATTTTACACTATTCTTCTGGCACCTAGAAAGTGAGCCCAGAAGTACAAAATGATATTAAAATGCATTTTTATGATTTTTATCAAATAAATTTATATGTTTTTAATAAATTCCAAATATATTTTATAAATTACAGTGGCTTTTAAGATCCTTATAGTGGAAATTGTGGCGAGACCAGAAATATGCGTTATCGGGCGATTGTAAAAGGAATGTCAATTATGTAACGCGCATGAAAGATTCCGGATAAATAAGTAGTTTAGCGATAACTTTTAAAAAAGAAAGTTAAGAAAATGAAAATAAATTGTTATTTCATATATATTATATTCTAGTTATAAAATTTGTAAATTTTATACAAAAAAAAAACAAAAACAAAAACACTATCAATGTTCTTACTTATTTTTTTCTTTTTCTCTCTTTTTATTAAAAGCGTACATTTTTGTTACCCATAAAAACCTATCAGATATGATCCAGGAAATTAAAAATGTTGAAACATTGATTAAAAATTTAAATAAACTAAAACGTGATTGGCATTGCTCCAAATTCGGATATTTTATGCAGGTCCCGTAATTGACATTCCTTTTACAATCGCCCGATAACGAATATTTCTCTCCCCAATTTCCACTGTAAGGACCTTAAAAGCCACTGTAATTTATAGAATATATATGACCTTCATATATGAAATTTATTAAAAACATATAAATTTATTTGATAGAAATCATAACCATGCACTTAAATATCATTTTGTGCTTCTGGACTCACATTCGAGACACCCCTATTCTTCGTGTTCTACATCTGTAAAATTTATTTATGCAAGCTTTAGAAACTGGTAGAAAAGCGAGCATTCAACAAACTTTTCGGGCCTATTTGACGAGTGCACATAGATTTTATTTTTACTGACAATATATTGTGTTTATCCTTCAATGCCAAAAAGTTCTTAATACAACACCAATTTGACTAAAAAGAACAGAAACAAACACTGTTCTCATCGTTTTCAAGGGTGTTTCTTTCCCCTCCAATCTACAATATACATGTATCTGTTTCTTTCTGTTCTCTGTTCATTCTGCAGGTGCCAGAAACAGAAAGTTATATATATGTATTGTATATATACCTTTTTTGTGTAGGTATATTCTGACAAAAGTAATTGAGGAATTTTTATGTCTCCAATTTGATAATTTTGCAAAGTGTGTTTTTTTTTTTTTTTATTAGATTGAGTTGAACATACATGTACATGCACACATAAGCATGTTCCATACAATTGAACAGAAGGTTATGTACCAGGTAAATACACATCATTATTTTAAAATGCATGTTTATAATTTCTATTTTTCAGGTAAAGATAAATGTAGAGATATCATTCTTTGAGATCTACAATGAGAAGATTCATGATTTGTTGGCATCATCAAAAGATAAGGGAAGGAAATCAGCTGTAAGTCATATGTACAAAACATTATTATATTTTTCTTCAAATATTAGGAATAACGTGAATAGAAAGAGATAATAAGAAAAATGATTACATGCATGTACTAAAATACTTGTAGTATTCAGGTATTACAATAAATAAGTGTCTTACTTTTTATTTCCATAAGTACATGTACTAATTTCATTTTTCCAAAGTTACCTTTTGTATATAGCATTTTGTATATATTTGTTAAATAAGTCAGTGTTTTTATTTTTATTTTTTTTCACTTTTCCCATCAGACAAGTAACATACAACCGTAACTAGTCTGATCCAAACTTTTAGTAAGTTTTACTAACTAGTCCTGGTCGATGAGATTACTGTTAATGTTGAATTCTACATTTTATAATATACATTGTACATGTCTTTTATTTAGCACATGTTATAGGGCACTCTTCCATGGGACCAAACAAGTACAGTCAAACATGATTTAGTGACCACCTCTATTAAACAATAACTTGCATTATGTGACCTTAATTTTGATTTCCCTTCACAGTTGCATTTTATATTAATTAAACCTGTATTAAGTGACCACCTGTCTTATGTGACCCTATTTCAATGTTCCCTTTAAAAAGCTCATAAGAAAGGTTTGACTGTATGTTTAAAGCTTTGTCAACTGATGACTTTTAACTCATGTATAACACTCTGTTCATGTTTTTTTCCCAGCTCAAAGTACGAGAGCATCCTTCGTTGGGACCATATGTTGAAGGTTTGTCAACGTATGTCGTCAACTCATTTGCAGATGTTGAAGGGTGGATAACTCTTGGTAATAAGAACAGAGCCACAGCTTCAACAGGAATGAATGATAAAAGTAGTCGATCACATTCTGTTTTTACTCTAGTGCTAACACAAACAAGGGTATGTAGCTGTTACCATGGTTAGTGGTTGCTGGAATGAATTCCATGGCAACATACTTTTAACAACTGTTTTTGATGTTCTTTTTGCTTTTGTTGACAAATTCTGGAAAAAAAGGAAAAACAAAAAATACCACACTGTCAGAACAGTTCCGAAATCTATTAATAGAAAAACAAAAAATACCACACTGTCAGAACAGTTACGAAATCTAATAGAAAAACAAAAAATACCACACTGTCAGAACAGTTCCGAAATCTAATAAAAAAACAAAAAAATACCACCCTGTCAGAACAGTTCCAAAATCTAATAGAAAAACAAAAAATACCACACTGTCGAACAGTTCTAAAATCTATTAATAGAAAAATCATAGAAACAGAGGCAAAGTGGATATACCTAACACATATATACATGACCACTAACACATATATACATGACCACTCAATTTCAGGGGTTGGTACAGCAGGTTGCAGATCCAAACTAGTTTTATGGCACAGTGGGGAAATGATGTGCCATGCAAGCATTTTCCACAAAATTGATCTAAATACCACAAATCCAAATCTCAACAGATTATGCAATGGCCAAAAGAAAAAAAAAACGAAAATACAAACAATGGTCAACAAAACAGTACACAGAAAACTAATGATTGAGCTACATGAATCCTACCAAAAAATGGATGTGAACGAGGGTGCTCAGGAGGGTAACCAGTTCCTGCTCCACTAGCAGCACCCATCATGTTACTGTTGAACAACGAGTGATATGGAAATTGTGTTGGACACCAGTATGAGTAAGCATATAACATAAATAAAACATAAACCTGCAAAGTAAATGAGAGTCAATACGAACTGAACATGTCTTTTTTTAGCTCATGTATGTTTTATGTTAAAAAATATTTTGTTGACCATAGTATAATTTCCTTCCCAAATACCAACACAAAATGGAATTCATATATATATATATATATATCTGTATTTAATGCTAAAATATACTGTTTCAGACTGAAGATATAGAAGGACGTCAAAATGAAAACTGCATTACAAGTAAAATAAATCTAGTTGATTTGGCTGGCAGTGAGAGACAATCACAGGCCCAGACATCAGGAGAGAGGCTCCGTGAGGGAAAAAACATCAACAAATCTCTGCTGACATTAGGAATGGTGATCTCATCACTGTATAACAGATCCATCTCTAAGAAGAAGAAGAATCTGTTGTATTTACCACCTTATAGAGACTCAGTTCTCACATGGTACTGAACAGACTTAACATTAAAATACAGTCATGTCCACTTATAAAGAAATTAGTTATATTGAACAGATGATATACCCTGATTAAACCCCTTGAGTATATATCAGGTCTGGTTATACTGCAGTTTGGTTATAATGAAAAGATTTCTTGTCCCCCAAAAAGTTCATTATAAGTAGGCTAGACTTAAATTTTATTGAAAGTAATGAAGCATTGCTTCACTGTGTTAAAAATTATTATTATTTAAAAAAAAAAAAATTGACTTTTGTATGTAGCATTACTGAATCAGTGATGTAATGGTTGGCATGCTCTCCTCCGGTGCAGTAGATCGTGGGTTTGAGTCCCGATCGGGTCAAAGTAAAGACAATAAAATTGATATTTGTTGCTTCTCCGCTAAGCATGCATCAATAAGAAAAGAGCAAAGACTGGTTGAATCAGAATCAGGATAATGTGTCCGAGTGGGGCGACATGTCTATCCGCGGACTGTTGTTTCAGTGAACTAGCACTATAAAAATCCAACTAAGCATGTTGGTCTAGCACAAAGTGAACCTCATCATCATTTCATTGAAAATTAACTTGTTCTCGTCATAGTATAGCTGAAAAATTGCTGAGTTGGTGTTTAACAACAATCACTCGCTCACTCACTTACTGTACATGTATTTTATTTTATTTTTCAGGATGTTGAAGGAAAGTTTAGGTGGTAATTCTAAGACGGCCATGTTAGCCACAATAAGTCCAGCTCATTATCACAGAGAAGAGACCCTCAGCACACTAAGATATCCTTTGTTAACTCTTAATTGTATTTTAATATTTTGTATCTTTTGAAGTACACATGATATAATTCAGTGTAATGAACCTTTGCTTTACACGTCTACTAGACATATGGAATCTCCTGGTACCCTGTGTCTTATGTAGAGAGAAGCACAATAGACACTGGTAGAACAGGGAATATGTTGTAAACACCCACAATGGAAATTCAAGCAAAATATCAAATGTTTTTACCTTTTTGTGTGTAAATTAAAAAAAAAAAGTGAATACACGACAATTGCAATATAAACACAATTTATATACATTGTCTGGATATATAAAATGTATTAGCACACGCCAGAGGCTAACTTTTCTTCTCATTTCCAAAGTTCACACAAATGAATTTTATATTTGCTGACAATGTACATATATTGTCTATAAACTAAAATTATTCCTTAACCAATGTTACATATGCTGAGCAAGCCAGAACCATTGTTAATACAGTCAGAGTGAACGAAGATCCTAATATAAAGATGATCAAAGGTTAGTTTGATTAAGCTGTAATACAGAATATTATGAATAGAATGTTACTTCTCTTAAGTACATGTAGTTTCTGTTAACACTATCAGCCAGTTGTTTTGGGTCAAATTATAAGTTGACTTTGGAGACAATTTTGCTGAGATCACAATGTAGCTAGATTTATATCGATCCCTTCAATCGGTGCCTTTTACTACTCAAGATGTGAGTTCAATTCTTCTCTGGCGAGTTGTAGTCAATTAAATTTTTTGTGATAAGTTTGTCAGTGATTTGTAACAGATCCGTGGTTTTCTCTGGGTACTCCTATTTCCTCCTATAAATCTGACCACTACAATATAAATGAAATATTGTTGAAAGTGGTGTTAAGCAACTAAAATCCTACCCTAATTTTAATTTGGTATTTTTATTAGATTACCAGCCCTTTACATACATGTGCATATTAGTATATTGCTAGAAATTTGTTACCATTGCTTGCCGATAATGGAGCATTTTACTAGGTATGCATTTTTAATAGTGCATGACACACCTCTGGAATTATCTTTTTAATAGATTGAAGTTTGCTCTGTACAGAAATAAAAAGAATGTGATGTTCTTAAGCATTATGGTCAAAAACAAAAGTTTAAGTGGCTGACTCTGGGCTTTGATGAGTTTTTTCATAAATGTACATATATACTGATGTTTATTATAGCGTCACACAATATACAGTCAAACCTGTATTAAGAGGTCACCACTGGGACAAAGAAAAATTGGCTTTATAAGACAGGTGACCTCTTAAAAGAGGTTCAATTCATATAAAATTTTCTATGACAGGACTAGAAAAAGTCGACCTTTTAATACAGGTGACTGCTTAATAGAGGTGACCACATGGGCAGGTTTGACTGTATTTCCAAATTGAAACTTATTTATTAATTTTCCTTCTTGTATTGGGAGAAATGGTCCAATTTCATTATCTCTTAAAAAAAAAATCGGGTCTGTCGACCAATTTAGAAATCACTGATGCATGAATAATTAACTGTTAATTATCAATGGATTTAAAGGTAAAGGTGACATATGTATTGTTAATTTTAAAGTCGTGGGTTGTTTTATTTTCTAACAAAAGAAAGTTAAAGGGATTAATCACTGGGTCAAGAGAAGGAAGGATTTTTACACATTTAGTTTTTATCCGACCACAAATTTTCTTATGTCGAGGAAAAGAAGAAAACATTTTTTTTGCTTACGACTGTAAAACATAGTTAGAATTAGCTGTGATTTTAAACAGGAAAGGTATAATATATATGCTTAATTCATTATTATTTGAATTTTGAAAAAGGATTGCTATGTTTAGTAATAGACATTTTGTTAATACTGCCAGTCATTCACTCTGCGGTAATCTTCATCTGCCAGTGAACGGCAAAGAAAATCTTTCGAATCTCGATATGTCAAGGTCAAAGGAACAGACGATTTTACGTCAAAGTAATGGAGTTATCCGCCCCTAATTACGCAAACAAGTTCTATGAATGGGCAAAATGTTTACTTCAAGTTATCTAAGGTAAATTAAATAGGAGTTTGAGTTTCCAGATTTTGACTGTATTTTTGTTAAACAGGTTGAAATATAACCGTGAAGCATTGATTCATCATTTGGAATTGCAAGCAGTTTATTTGGCACTCACAATGCTATGGAATTTTGGACACCGAAAAAGCGGCGGGTGACCTCTTAAAAGAGGTTCAATTGATATGAAATATTCTATGACAGGATAAGATAAAGGTGATTTTTTAATACAGGTGACTGCTTGATAGAGGTGACCACATGGGCAGGTTTGACTATATAGAAATTAAATTTCTTATTTTTAGCACTTTATATTGATTTTTTTTTTTCAGAACTTCAAGCTGAGATAGAGAAGCTAAAGCATACACAAGTAGGAATTAAAGATGAACAGCAGTTGGCCATATTGGATGAGATAGCAGCTTTACGTGAGAAATGTGATGCTAAAGAGAAAGAAATGGAAGAAATGAAACAGTATGTTACTTGTAGTAGACTTTGTGTGTCTTTTGTATTACAGAATGTTTTATTAGTACAGTCAAACCTGCCTATACAGTCACCTGTATTAAAAGGTCATCTTTTTCTTGTCCTATCATAGAAAATTTCATATGAATTGAACCTCTTTTAATAGGTCACCTGCCATATAAGGCCACTTTTTCGTTGTCCCAAAGGTGACTTCTTAATACAGGTTTGACTGTAATTTTAGACATTTTTCTTTAGATCTCGTCGAGTGATATTTTCAGTATCAACAGACTGACCAGGAAACTGAAGATTATCGGTCAGTATGACTTCAAACACATTATGATGAAACCGATAAAAGCAATAGTGTCCATTTTAAAGGTGTCGACATACATTATTACTAGTATCTCAGATCGTCATATCAAACTCCCTGGTATACTAGTGATAATGTCTGCCTTGCATTCAAAACTGCCAGGGCCTGTGATCGTATGGTAGTTGGATTTACAACTACCTATGCAATCAGTGCCTATCACCACTAAAGTGAGTGAATCTCGATCAGGGCAAGGTGTACAACATTATGTGATAAAGATTGTCAGTGACTTGCGACAGGTCGGTGGTTTTCTCCAGGTACTCCGGTTTCCTCCATCAATATATCTGACCGCCACGATATAACTGAAATGTTGTTGAAAGTGGCATTAAACATCATCAAACAAACAAACAAAACTGCCATTGTTCTATATGAAGTAGGACTGTTTCATTTTCACTTTTGGATATTATTCTAGGCCTCTCCACACTTGATAAAAACAGTGCAACTAGTATCATGTTTCAGATGACTTCAGGGTTAAGTGAGGGACAGTCAGGGAGACTTCCAAGAGCTTCATGATATTTTAATGCTTCTTTTACCTCAACAGCGTGTACCTTAGCTTTCTCAAAACGAAAATTCTGCTCGATGATTAAAACAAAAATCTAATCAACCAGTTTGCAATAAAATATTGAATATCAAATTTCAGTTACATGGTAACTATGTATATGTGAATATGGAAAAAAAATTATGATTATTGGAGAATAAAATACTGACTTCCGAAAACTGACAGGGAGACTATAATTATACGTAGGAGTGATTGTAGATTGATTTCATTGTAACCAGGATGAAAAAGTCGCTCACTTCATCTTGTTTGGTAAGATCTCTAATACAGTTAGAGTTAGTTCTGGTCTTCTACAGAGTAAGACTCTGTTACACATACTTTTGAACTATGAAATAGGGTCATAAATAAAGAACTGATATATAAAATTTGTAATGCAAAATAGATTTATGTAAATTCATGTATATTTATTGATAATTTCAGGTCTCTGGAAGAAAGATTTAGATGTTCAGAAGAGAGGAAAGCTCAAGAATTTAAGAACTTAGAGGTCATTATCATATTTTTTTTATTATATTATCCTATAAATAATGGTCTATAACAATAGATTATACCTTCTTTATAATTAGAGCACCATCCATGCTTATGTTATCATTTCCATGGAATTATGATTTTGAATTGAAGCCAATTAACAAGTTTATATATAAATGCAGTTGGAACAAATGTGTACTTGAAATTTGCAATTAATAATGGGCAGACATTAATTTAGAATTCTAATTATTTTCTTTAGTTCCAGACTTTTTGAGAGAAAAAAAATCAATATGCAGGACATAGGTCCTGCACCCAATAATTTTCTGCAGAACATACTGAAATTGTGCAGGACCGGAATTTACAAAATTCTAAAATTTAAACGGATTCAGTGATGGGAACAATAAAAATCTGACCCGCCATGTTTTCAAATATAAACACACGAAATGGTCGCGTTGATGCATCACAGCCAGTTTAAACTATAAAAATACAATGATTAATAGAATTACCATGGAAACAGTTGCATGTTTAAGAAGTAAATGTCAGTTGAAGCAGAATCTAATTCCAAGTTGACCGTGATCGTTCCGGCATACCAGTTGCATTTCCGATTTCCAGTGCAAAACAAAATACACAAACAAAAAATTTTGTCGGACACCCGGACCGGCATACTTGGCAGTATTGCCGGTCCTTGTGATTTTCTGCCCGCTCGGTCCGATGGTTCGACGAATTTCAAAAAGTCTAGTTTTATATTTTTCTGATTGATTTACATTTTAGAAAATATTAATAGATGAAAAAATAGTGGTCAAGCTTTTTCTAATTTATCATTTCTGAGTTGTGCCCATTGATTATGACAAAGATAAATCGAGTATTTTCTTACTTTTGAAATTTCAATTTACTTGAGATTTGAAAAATAGTCTTACACAGATAGTGTAAATCCTCTTTGAAAATAACATGCCATACAGATAATTTCCATCAACGTTCCTACAATAATGGATATACATGTATTTCAACAATGCCATACATCGTACTGTCCGTCCTTCCGTCCATCCAAGATATTTTTCATCGCATTTTTCTCAGCAACTATTGATGGCAGAAATCTGATATTAGGTCACAAGCTTCATATAGGTATGCCATATTGTAGGAAGCGTTTTTGGACCCGTCAGATTCCTGCTTCCTGTTTGCTGACTTAGTTGGTTTTTATACACATTGAACATATATGCGAGGGGTATCATAATTGAGCAGTAGCTCACAGTTCATCTTGTTTTATTTTAATTTCAGAAATCAGGAATTACTTCCAAAATGGATAACAAGTCACCAAATCTAGTAAATCTAAACGAAGATCCACAGTTGAATGAGATGTTAGTGTATGAAATAAAGGAAGGACAGACTAGAGTCGGTAGAACATGTCCCAACTCTAAGCATGAAATGCAACTAAATGGAGCATTAATAGCCGAAAACCATTGGTGAGTATGTCATTGACAACAAACATAATAAATCAGTAAATTTTTTCCGATGAAGATCAGAATGGTGTTGCTCAAGATTCTGATGGATTCTACATGTGCGGCACTATTAAGTTAAATGGTCAAGTGTGCACACAGTTCGACATTCCATTCAATTTTGATAAAATTCTTTATTTCTTTTACTGTTCTGGCAATACGATTCTCAACAAACTGTCAAATGGAAGGAAATATGCCAACCGATATTGATATGACGTTTCCTTTCGATATTCGACTTGTGTGTTTACAAAATGCAATTTTTGTCGAAATCGGATGGAAAATCAAATGGAGAATCATATCATGTGACAGCATCTTTAGTTATTTTGAAAACATATCTGAACTGCTACACCCCTTTGTCATCGGAAAAAGTAACAAAACTTATGGATCTGATGAATTCTTCTCCCGACAGGAGGGACTGTCCTGGTTGTGATCGTATGGTAGTTGGATTTACAATTACCTGTGCAATCAGTGCCAACCATCACTAAAGTTGTGAGTTCCAACCTCGTTCATGGCGAAGTGTACTCGATACAACATTATGTGGTAAAGTTTGTCAGTGACTTGCGACAAGTCGGTGGTTTCTGCCATGATGTAACTACGATATTGTTGAAAGTGACATTAAACACCATAAACCTACTTAACCAACCAATCTACCAAATGGACTGCTATAAGTCATTGACAGTCTTTTATCATTTAAAGTTGTATCTACCTCGATACTGAAGGGAATCAAACAAGCAGTGTTAAAGGTGATATACACTGTTTGCAGAGGTAGATATATATATCCAACTACCATACGATCACGGTCACAACGGCCTAAATCGCATTCCTGAAAAAATTTATATGATTTATCTGTACTGATTTTAATACTTGTTTATTATAAAATTAATGAGAATTTTTAAATAATATGTATATATGTGTAGAAGTTTTGGTGTATAAAAGGATTATTTTATTTTATTATGTGAAAGTTACTGTATCTACATTCGTTTGGTGTTTCAGTATCATCAACAACGTAGAGAGTGTTATTACCATCACACCTATTGGAGATGCTCCTACTTATGTCAATGGTAACCTTATCTCAGAACCAGTCACACTTCAACATGTAAGTCTATAAATAACTTCTATATTGTAGTATGTATTAAAATAAACATGATAAATATTTAACCAATTTATCAAGTATGAAATTGAATATAGATTTATGGATTTTTTTATGCATGAAATTGATACTGACAAATATAGACAGAATTAAGGGATGCCATCACGTTACAATTATAAAAAAAAAATTAATTGTCCGTCAATGAAGTGACCCGATTTATAAACAGATGACAACATTGGTTGCTGGTAATAAAATGAAAAAAACAGGAAATGCCAGTCAGAACAGTTCCAGACTATTGTAATCATAGAAACAGAGGTGAAATCACTACCTCTAAGACACATATACATGACTGCTCCCTCTCTCCTGAGGCACCTTAATTATCCCCTCTCCAACGAAGTTGCGAAGGGATATAGTAATGCTACCGTCCGTCCTCCGTAACATCCTTGTGAACACTCTAGAATCAACATCTTTCAATGG
Source organism: Bathymodiolus septemdierum (assembly GCA_963383655.1). Classification (NCBI taxonomy): domain Eukaryota; kingdom Metazoa; phylum Mollusca; class Bivalvia; order Mytilida; family Modiolidae; genus Bathymodiolus; species Bathymodiolus septemdierum. The sequence goes on along the minus strand of OY726528.1, from coordinate 12,272,353 downwards.
ATTTTGACCAAACTTGGTACATACTTAGTCCTTAAGAGAATCTGGAACCCTCTTGATTTTCAAGGTCAAAGGTCAAGGTCACCAGGTCAAATTATATTTTTTCTGTCCGTCTGTCAGTCCGGACTAACTTCCAAATCTTTTGTCCTATTTCCACCAAACTTTGTGGAATTTAAGATCATGATGTGTGAACTTTGCAGTATAAAGGATTTTATTGTCCATTGAGTTTTACCCCTATTGTGCCTCTTTGGACTTAGAAATTTTGAGACAATTCAGTCTGCACTTTGTCATCGCAAATTCTCCTACATGATTGATCAGAAGTTCATGAAACTTTGTACATTGCAAGATCCTAATATGAAGATGTGCACATTAGTAGAATATTGATTTTCAATGTCAAAGGTCAAGGTCACCGGGTTAATTTTTGTTTACTGCATAACATCCTTGTGAACACTCTAGAATTAACATCCTTCAATGGATTTTGACCAAACTAGGTACATACTTAGTCCTTAGGAGAATCTGGAACCCTATTGATTTTCAAGGTCAAAGGTCAAGGTCACCAGGTCAATTTTTTTACCGTGTCACATCCTTGTGAACACTCTAGAATCATCATCTTTCAATGGATTTTGACCAAACTAGGTACATACTTAGTCCTTAAGAAAATCTGGAACCCTATCAATTTTCAAGGTCAGGTCAAAGGTCAAGGTCACCGGGTCAAATTTTTAGGCGAGGGGATGCGCCACACTTTGCGTTACCCTTGTTAAAAATGATATTTATATTTTCAGGGTGACAGAGTGATATTAGGGGGAGATCATTATTTCAGGTAAGTTTTATTCTATCTCAATTGCATAAAAAAACATATTTAAGATAATGCATGTCCACACCATTTTTGAAAATAAAGGATCTACAATAGCATAGATACATTACACTGACTTTTTGTTAATTTTACCATAGTGATGTTAAAGTGTACAGATCAGACAGACTTTTGATCAGTGTGAAATGGATGTATTTTCTTTAGTTTCAAAGTTTAACTCGATCATTTTTCTTGTATTAATAGATTTAACCACCCAAATCAAGTTGGTAGAAATAAGAACAACCAAACTTCAGGACCAGAGATAAAGAAAGACTTTGAGTTTGCCTATACAGAACTTCTGAATGTCCAGGAACAGAGGTTTGTACTTATTAGAAAGAGTTTTTATCTTCAAGATGTATGGCAACAAAAGATTTTTGATTTTAATATGAAATCTGACCATTATTTTTTTTAGGGGAGTTTGTTTTATATTAACAATTATTCATGCTAGCAATACCATTCGTTTCTATTGTTGATAACCACACCTCGGGGAAGTGAAATTCCATACACCAAATAACATCAATTTGATAAAGATGCCTGGATTTAGTGTTTATTGACAGAAGTTTAGAGATTACATCTCAACTTCAGGCTAGGAGTAGTTATACTCATTATTGAAGAACCGACGGTGGAAGATAAAACAGCAATGAAATCGCTGTTCCTTTACTTTGTTGAATTATCTCTAATGTTCGTTTACATCCATATCCTTTCTTACTATATTGTACTTTGTATTTATTATTGATTTCTGTTTGTTACAGTCCTAAGCGTAGCAATGTATTTTATCTTATGATAATTTTAGAATTAGTTTAATCATGTGTTTGTTTCACGAATGTTCAGTTTGAAACTTGTTCGTGGGGAGGTTTACTTGATACAACATTATGTGATGAAGTTTGTCAGTGACTTGCGACAGGTCGGTGATTTTATCCAGGTACTCCGGTTTCCTCCACCAATAAAGCAGACCTCTTGATATAACTGAAATATTGTTGAAAGTGGAATTAAACACCATTATTAACCTAATCAATCAACTTGACTGAGAGTAAAAACAGCAATAAAAGTACATGTTTTTATTATACTGTCGTTTTGATTTTAATTTCCACCTGAGAGTTAGTATGGGAATATTGTCTACATATTTGTTTTTCATTTGATACATAGATTACAGTCAGAGTTAGAAGAAGCTAGACGTCAAGCCCAGGAAGAGATGCAAGCAGAGGTGGAGAAAGTCAAGAAAGAGGCTTTAGAGGAACAGAGGGCAGATTTTGAAGATAAATTGGCAGAATATGAAAAATTATTGGTAAATATTTTTTATCTTATAGTTGTAGAACGCCATTATTTTCAGACCCTCGACTTGTACGAAAAATTGTTATATTATGATAAGTGTAGAAGCAAAAATACTACAGTAGTAATCCTCTTAAAAGGCCCCACCCACTAAAGGGGCACCCCTCATATCAGGCCAGATATCTGATGTACTCAGATAATAAAACACAGTCAAAACTATCCATGCGGTCACCTCTAGTAAGCAGTCACCTGTATTAAAAGGTCACTCTTTTCTTGTCCTGTCATAGAAAATTTCATATGAATTGAACCTTTAAAGAGATCACTTGTCTTAAAAGACCACTTTTTCTTTGTCCCGAAGGTGACCTCTTAATACAGGTTTGACTATATTACTAAAATGTCCCCCAGAAAAGAGACCACCCCTCCTAAAGGGTCAGTCTTCATTACAAAAGGGTTGGGTTGCCTTATAAGTGGGGGACTGCTGTACTAGCATGTTACATTGATATTCTGAGGGGTAATTGATGGTCGAAATTTAACTTGATGAACAAAATGTCGTTATATTCTTCAAGTGAATGAAGATAACATCCAGAAATGCATATTTCACCCCAAAAAAATTTGAAATAATATGTCATACCTGTATATAAATATTGAATATAACAGGTAGTTTACAAACTTTGTATTAATCTTTTATAACCTTTATTTCTTGCCCACGTTGGAAATTTGGATTGTGGGAAATATGCACTGTTACAAATGTATTACAGAGTAACAATATTTGAGATGCCCATTTCTTGAACCAGGGTCACATCTATTTAGGCAATCAGTGTCTATCTTCAATTAAGTTTGAACCACATTGGTGGTGTAATGGTTAGCGTGCTCGCCTTGAGTGCGGTAGATCGTGTGTTAGAGCCCTGATGGGGTAAAACCAAAGACTGAAATTGGTATTTATGCTTCTCTGCTTAGCACGCAGCATTAAGGAGAAAGAGCAAAGACTGGTTGGCTCGGTATCAGGATAATGTGTCTTGAGTGTGGCGACATGTCTATCCGCAGACTGTTGTTTCAATGAAGTAGCACTATAAAAATCCAACTAAGCATGTTGGTCTAGTACAAAGTGAACCTCATCATCAACTCATTGAAAACAATCACTCACTCAATTAAGTTTGTGAGTTGGATTATTGCTGATGTTGAGGTATACTTTATGCAACATTAATATTAATTACTTGCAGCAAGAGAATTTTCTTCCACAAATAAATCTGAAAATAAGTTATTTATAGAAAACTTGTTTATCATTTATATTAAAAGAACTATGTGATAAGTTGTCTGAATGATATTTCTTTCATTTCATGTTCCTGCAGCAAAACCAAACGGAGGAAGTACAGATGGCAGCACAGGGCAGAATGGAAGCAGACGACATTATACAGGAACTAAAGAAACAAAAAAGGGTAATGTATTATTTTTGTAAATAGATTATTTTCCTTCTAGTTTAAGCATATTTTATCAGATACAAGTTTTCCAACTTAGAATGTCTGTCCTTGTAACATAATCTTCATATTTTCATACAAAATGAACATAAGCATATATGAAGTATTGTAAATTTATAAATATTTGTTGGCAGACATTTTTTTGTGGTTTTTAGTCAGTACAGTTAGACCATGAATGCTAGTGTCCACAAAATGTGATTCTATAAAGATGTTCTGAGCGATATCTCAAATTTTGAATTCAATCTCAATGTAGGTCATGTCCTGGCCGTGAGTTTATGGTAGTTGGATTTACAACTACCTGTGCAATCAGTGCCTATCACCACAAATGTTGTGAGTTCAAACCACGTTCATGGCGAGGTGTACTCATTATAACATTATGTGATAAAGTTTGTTAGTGACTTGCGGCAGGTCAGTGATTTTCTCCAGGTACTCCGGTTTCCTCTACCAATAAAACTGGCCGCCACAATATAGCTGAAATACTGTTGAAAGTGGCGTTAAACACCATAACCCACCCACCCATCAATTTAGGTCACAATTCACAAGATTAACTTATGTTTTTTTTATTTGTTTTTATATATAGAGACTTGAACAAGAATTGTTGGTTGACCGTAAGAGACAACAGCTAGAAGCCAAAGCAGCAGAAAAGGTATCATCACCAAACTTATTTTTATGTCCACACTTCAAGACGTCGGGGGCATTATGCTTTACCCATGTCAATAGAAGGATATACATGTAATATACTTTTAACTTTTAAATCCTAATTGATACAGTCAGTCATGTACATTTTATAATTGACTTTCTAGTATAAAAAATAATATTAAAGGTTCAGTAATTACCATTAACCCACATCAAACATGTGAGGATCTACTTCATATAACATTGTGGACCATTTTGAACAGTTGGTTCAAATCTTTTCAACATTTTAGCTGACCCTTGACCTTTGATTAGTCACGCCTACAATTTGATTTGTCACATGCACTGTTTTATAATGCTGAACTCTTGAGGAATGGGGTCATGTGAATAAATTATGAAAAGAAAATTTAAACAATGATGGTCAACAATTCCACCAATATCAACGAAACAAGCAACTACCTCTAATATCATATCATTGGACACAAAAAAAAATATGTGACATGTGTCGTTGGAAAATCCAAGTCCTGGCTTAGAACAGGCACAAAAATGTGGCTGGATTAAACCTCTCAGTTTTACTCATTCAAAAGAACAATGGACAAAAATACTTGCATTTGCTGAGAAAGTAGAGGCATATATCGCTGAGGTATCTTATGAAAACAAAGCAATGTGTATGCTATTTCTTTGTGAAAAAATAAAATGCCTCATATAGATCTGTTTCTGCTATAGGCACAATCAAATCCACCATCGGTAAAATACTCCAGACTGATAGAACTTCTAGAAACAGAGAAACAGAAAACAACACAGAGGCTAGAAAAAATGAAACAGAAGAGATCTTCACCTACCAGAAACAACGCTGATAATCACTCTGGAAAACGGGACTTGTACAAGATTGCTCTGTTGCTGAGGGAAGCTAACAAAATAAGTCAGTTACTGAAGAAAAACATGGCAAGTATTACTCTATTAAAAAATTCTAAATTAATGTTTTTTATGATCATATTAAACATGAATATTCATCGATGTTAAAGAAGAATGTTATACCGTGGTTTCATTTATTTTCGTTGTCAATTTTCATGGATTGTCAGAAACAGATGTTCGTTGATGTTTGAATTCGTGATTTTGACACATGCAAATGACATCTCTGGTTATTTATGCCTTTCATTGTGCATTAAAGTTTTTTGTTTGATTGAACTAACAAAATTCTTGAAAATTTGTATAAGTGAGAGCTCTTTAGCATTAGATTCAGCCTGGACCTTACAATGAAGGAAAAAGTGGGACAAGGCTATGATACTGATCTCCAACATGCAGTATACATGTTTATACTCTTGAAATTATGAAAAACACTTATTAAATTATATGATCAGTTATAATGATGTTATAAGGGAGACAACTTCAATTTGTTTCTTTTGTTGTACATTGACAATTTTAAATCAAAGAAAATTCATTGTCCTCTGACATTGAGAAAAAGTACATATTCTAGCAATATCTGAATGCTAACAATAAGATAGTGCATCCTTGTCTATGATTCTTTACAGAACAGGTTTTGGCGGTTGCTATTTTATAAGAGACAGGCAGTCTTAGCCTTCGGGAGAACTTGGGTTCATCCCTGGATTTTGGTGGTGTCTGTTGCTCATCTTTTTAGTTTTCTGTGTTTTTGTGTTTGCTTGTCTTCCTGTGCCCTATGTTGCCAGTGTCTCAGGGTTGTCCATTTTTGATTGCCCTTTCAGTTTTCTCTAATGTTTATTCATTATGAATATGGGTTTCTTTTTCAGGTTTTCAGCCGAGAGGACTATTTAGAAGATGATAAAGTTGCAACTGCCATCAAAGTGACGAATTCTAAACTTAAATTATGTACATTCTGGGATGTACCTAAGTTTGAAGACAAGCTAGCACAGATGAGGGATCTATACCAGGTATGGTATACATCAACTTTGACTAATGATAGTGAAGTGTGTAGCTTTTTTTAGGAAATTTTATATATGACAGGAAAATCATTTAATTCATATCATTGGTTAAACCACATGGACATATTATTGGACTTTAAACAGTGATGATCAACAATCTCACAGATATTCCCAACCCTCCTTCTCTTGATAATTGATCTCCAATGGCAGTACAGAAACAAACAATAAGGAACCTGCACAGATTTTCTTCCACTGAATGTATTGTTGAAGGATGATCTAGAAATTTTGTTTGTTAATCCTTTGAATTCTACAAATATTGATATAAAAAAATGATACATTTGAAAATATTAATAGAATTAATGTATGTAAAAGGGAAATGATGATTGAAGAATCTTTTGCTGAAAATATTAAACTCTAATGACGAAAAAATTAAATTGCCATGGTTTCAGTGTTAAAATATTGATGGCATTAGTTTCATCATCATCAAATTTTCTACAATCTTAAAACAAAGTTACTTTTAGTAGGTAAAATATTTTAAGTTTGTGACTTATGTCATGTTTTGAAGGAGCTTCACTTTTTCCCGAACACTTAGTATTATTTTTCGCACAAATAATGTTATAACTCTCAAGTCTCCGCTTGTTGGAAAGGAACCCAGCATTAGTCAGTATGTGGAGGGACATTCCACAAGCATCTGTCAACACTCTCGTGGGTCAAGTGAGGCGTCAGACATACATCAAATGCAAATAGTGGACCCACTGAAAATTGATTTTGTGAACTTAATTTGAGACCCATGACTTTGAATGCTGCTATCACGGACATCTCACACACTTGATAGATATTGTGATTGTGATTGTATAAATCCAACATTATCAAACTTTATTTAATTGAAAGGGATTTTTCTGTTTTATGTGATACTTTTTGTTTGCGTTATATTATCAGTGTTTCAGCTAGACTTTGAAATCTTCGGGACAATTGCCAGTTTTATCAAAATTCCTTCAGGACATTCTTTAATAATTAAACTAATTTTTATAAAGTTCTTCAGGACAATTTGAGAAATAGGTGGGCAAATGTCCTGAGACCGTTGCCTAGCTGAATCACTGTATTATGAAGCAAAATTCTTTTTTCCATTAGTCAGAGTATATATGTAAGACTCAGATCGACGTCCAGTCTCTAATCGACGTCCATTTCTCAAATATATTGCCGTTTTTCACTTTCTCAAATTGACGTCCAATGACGTCACTGACATATACTTCAAATGACGTCACACCCGTTAGGGAATGTTTTTGAAGCAATGATGGAGAAGGGACAAAAAACCAGACGATTAGCCAAAATAACATAATTAATTCTTATTATCGGTAATTTGTTACAGTTTCCTTTGATCTTTACTACCCGATAAATTTAGTAACAACATTCAGTTGACCACCGACTCGTGATACTAGAAATTATCAGCTGTTGGTCATTTGTCATGCGCAGTCTAATGTGACGTCACTAAACCTTTCATTAAAAAAAAGGTCAAAACACAACAACAAACTCACAAGGCTGTGTTAAAATTGTGAAATTACCGATAAAAAAATTATTAGTATTAAAAAAAAAGGTCAAAACACAGCAAAGAAATTACAATGCTGTGTTAAAATTGTGAAATTACCATTAAAAAAATTATTAGTATTTTTTTTCGCTCGACAAGGATTATCAGGTCCATATCAGGTTCGCTCTTCGAGCTCATCTGATTAGACTGATATGGACCTGATAATCCTTGTCTTGCAAAAAAAAAATACTAATAATTAATATATCCCATACTTGGCTTATGCAATGATTAAATTTTGTTGCTGAACTGAAATTTAATCAATACATTAATCATGTTTAATTATTGAATTAGCTAATTATGTGATTAGGAATGAATCCTGTAATTATGGCTAATCATATGATTAGCTTAATCACAAGTTCAACAACAGACCCCAGATTCCAGATGACGGGTTCTTGATGACAAAAATGCCTATGTATTTTATAGTTACTGTAGATAAAATCCTATTGTGTTTAGGAGTACTTCTACTTTAGCGGACCCTAACCCTAACCTTAATCCTAACCCTAACATTAACCCTAACCCTAACCCTAATCATAACCCTAACCCTAACCCTAACCTTAACCCTAACCTTAACTTTAACCCTAACCTTAATCCTAACCCTAACCCTAATCCTAATCCTAACCATAACCATAATCCTAATCCTAACCCTAACCCTAGTCCTAACCCTAACCTTAGCCCGGCCTAACCCTAACCTTAACCCTAACCCTAACCCTAGCCCGGCCTAACCCCAACCTTAACCCTAACCTTAACCCTTACCCTAACCCTAAACCTAACCCTTTTATTGTCATATCCGCATGGTAACAAAATGAAAGGTTATGGGTCATGCGCTTTGTTTATTACAATATCTGACTTCCGTGATCCGCCAAAGTAGATTCTACCCCTATTGATAATATTAAAAAATGGGGGGAAAAAAACAGATTGAAAAAACAAAACTGTCCTTACAATTATTTTTGATGGCAAATTTGATCGTGTAAACAGGCCTATAGATATGAGAGTTTGGAAAGGACGCCGATTTGAGAAAATCCTAAAATTGGACCGTGATTTGAGATAATGACGTCAGTGGACGTCGATTAGAGACTGGACGTCGATCTGAGTCTATCATATATATATATTTTGTTACAGAATGATTGTGATAGTTCAGCAGATGATGAGGTTTTCAATGATCCTAGTGATTCATGGCAACAAGAATCACCTACAACACCTAGTACACCAAGGTCACCTCTAGGGTAAATATTTTACTTGTTAGCAATAAATACTCGGAGCAAAGATTACAAAACACCTATATACAGTGACAGTGTACGATAAAAACCATAGGTTCTTCATACTTACTCATTGTGGATATGGGATAGAAGTGGATTGTACATAAATGGACTCAATTTCCTACGTTTATCTACTTTGTTTACCTGTGCGCTGTGCTGTTGTCAGGTCACTCTGTATAGTGCCAGTGGGTAGATATTACATTAAACTGTCATTATAATTATGCTTTTCAATAGACTCAAAATTTCAAATTAAAGCATTAAGAAAAAAATCATTTTATACTTTCATCTTCAATTTTTGGATTCTGATTACCCCTTTGGTATCTTCAAACTCTTATACAAATTCTCGCATGTATCTTTTCATCGGTAAGGCCCTTCCTGCATGCATTTAGTGTTAATTAGTGTAATTAGAATTGTAATAAGTAATAAATTTGTCTTATGTTGTGTCCATATTGTTGTTTTGGGAAAAAAATACCCATTCATGACAGATTCTAAAAATGAGGATGGCAAAAGTAAACTTTTTACCGTCAGTGACATAATGACAAAAAGTTCTTATGATTTTTCTAATTTTTATGACAAACAAGTTAATTTGCCATACTTATTTGTAACCATACAAGTACAATGTCAGAATAGAAAATAAAAAAAAAATCATTATCATATGTTAAATTTCCATTGGAATATGCTTTTTACATGTGTTAAATTTCCATTGAAATATTCTTTTTACATGTATTTTCATTGTCTGCATTTTAAAATTTTATTAGAAAGAAAAGTTAAGGCTGACAATGCAGTTGTTAATTATAATTTGTATTATTCAGGAATAGCTTCAGCAGGTCACCTTATAGACAGTTTCTGTTATCTGGTAGTAGTTCTCTTGTCAGCCCAAGAAGTTTTAGAGGTGAGTAAAAACTAAAGTTTGATATTAAATTGACACCAGTTTGATTTCTGGTATTTTACATTTTCTGTTATTCTGTTCCTATTGAATAACAATAATATTTTATGCATAGATAAAAGGCTATTAACAATATAATTATATGCACGATAGACTCAGATCAGTATCTGGACTCAAATCGACATCCACTGACGTCATTATCTCAAATCACGGTCTGACATAAGGTATTTTCAGATCTATGACCCATTTATTGGTTAGGGTTAGGGTTAGGGCATACGTCAATTTGAGAAAGTAGAGAAATGGCCATAGATTTTAGAATTGGATGCCGATTTGAGAATTTGAAAAAGGACATCGATTTGAGAATATGAAAAAAGAAAAAAGGACAAAGATCTCTGAGTCTTATATACATATGGTGACAAAATGACAGAAAACAGATAAAGTATAAATAATTGTAAGTTAATTGACAATATATGATATGCAACATTTAAAAAAGAACACATTTTTTGTTATAAAGCATTTTAGAATTTGCATGTAATAAAGGAGATAGCTTGCTAACATTTGGTCATGATCAATAATAATTAGGTAAAGATTGACACTTTGCATATCTATAAACTGAACATACAAATACAAAGTGATATTCATTCTCTACGTAATTCAAACACTTATTGCTGAATGTATGCCTCGTACATGTAGAAACGAGAGAACTTGTATAGGCATAGCATGTTGCTCAATCCCATTCATATACAGTTGTGAATAAAATATGTTTAAAACTAAAAAAAAAAAACTAAACTCTACATAATTTATATTACAGCAACAACAAGAATACAATTGTTTAGGAATATTTTCGAAGTTGTTTTTTTTTTCAGAGGAAGATGGCTGTTCATGTCAGAGTAACTTAAGTGGCACATCTTTAGCTAAAATGTGTGAAAATGTTACCCTCATGTTTGTTGACAATATAGAAGGTAAAAATAACTTGGTGTAGATATAACCTTGACCTTTGATGAATGAATAACCTTGAACTTCATCTAACAAACCTTTAAAAAAAACACTAAAAAAGATTACATTTTCATGTGGATTAAATAAATTGTGTTAACTGAAAAAATATAAATTGTTTTGCATTCATTGGCGTTAGTAATTCTGTATGAATTTTGCATATGACAGCCGGGATAAGGTACCGGTATTTGGTATATATTTTTTAACTAATAAATGTACAGATTTCAAGAAAAATATTATGAATTATAAAAAAGAAATTGCATGACACTATTGTGAGTCAAGTAAACAGAAGTGTAATAAACATGCTCTATTTCACATTTATGAACTTAAATTGTTCATCCTGTCATCTGTTTTGTTTGTCTTACAAATTTTATGAAATTATTTGTGAGGATTCATAGAGCTCTTATGAATCACAAATAGACATCCACAAGTGTAATTCCCCAATTTTCGTTTACCATGAAATTTGGTTACTATAAAGTTCTTTCAGATTTTTGCAGATATCCAACTTAAAATAAATTGTATGTTATCAAACGTTTGTTGTGTCGAAGTTTGAGGAACAATTGATTTTTAATTCATAATATCTATGAACTGACTGCATTTTTACTTTGAGTTATCCAAGAAAACAATATCTGTGAGTCTTTATCGGTGGTGTAATGGTGAGCGTGCTGACTGTGGTAGATCATGGGTTTTTGTCCTGGTCAGATCAGAACAAAGACTATGAAATTGGTATCTGCTGCTTCTCTGTTAAGCATGCTGCATAAAGGAGTAAGAACAAAGACTGGTTGACCCGGTAATCAGGATAATGTGACTGAGTACAGTGGCATGTCTAACGAGTAAGAGCAAAGACTGGTTGGCCCGGAATCAGGATAATGTGACTGAGTACAGTGGCATGTCTAACGAGTAAGAGCAAAGACTGGTTGGCCCGGAATCAGGATAATGTGGCTGAGTACAGTGGCATGTCTAGCGAGTAAGAGCAAAGACTGGTTGGCCCGGAATCAGGATAATGTGGCTGAGTACAGTGGCATGTCTAGCGAGTAAGAACAAAGACTGGTTGGCCCGGAATCGGGATAATGTGGCTGAGTACAGTGGCATGTCTAGCGAGTAAGAACAAAGACTGGTTGGCCCGGGAATCAGGATAATGTGGCTGAGTACAGTGGCATGTCTAACGAGTAAGAGCAAAGACTGGTTGGCCCGGAATCGGGATAATGTGGCTGAGTATAGTGGCATGTCTAACTGCACAGTGGACTGTTGTTTTAGTCCTAGTACTAAGTAGATCCACATCAGCATGTTGGTATAGTACAAAACAAACATCATCATCATGTCTTCAAAATGTAACTTGTTCTCACCATTACCATATATAGCTAAATATTTGTTTTCTTAGTGTTAAACAACAATCACTCACTCATTTCGAGTTTTCACTCACTTACTCACAACTCAATTACAAGCTCTCATAAAAGTCATTTAGTAAGAAAGGATATGGATATAAATGAACATGAGAGACTATCAAACATTATGGACACAAATTAAGATAAAGGAACAGTGCTATTGCTGTATTACATCTCACAGTAACAGTAGGGTCTTCAACAATGAGCATAACTCATCATGCTCATAGCTCATCATGCTCATAACTCATCATACTCATAACTCATCATGCTCATAACTCATCATGCTCATAACTCATCATGCTCATAACTCATCATGCTCATAGCTCATCATGCTCATAACTCATCATGCTCATAGCTCATCATGCTCATAACTCATCATGCTCATAGCTCATCATGCTCATAACTCATCATGCTCATAGCTCATCATGGTCATAGCTCATCATGCTCATAACTCATCATACTCATTGCTCATCATGCTCATAACTCATCATACTCATAACTCATCATGCTCATAACTGATCATGCTCATAACTCATCATGCTCATAACTCATCATACTCATAACTCATCATGCTCATAACTCATCATGCTCATACTCTAAGATTAGTATTGACTGGTCGTTGGCCTGCAGTTGAATGGTAGGTACTCTAGGCATCTTTTTGATTTGACCATATTTGGTGTTTAGAATTTTATCTTAAATGATCTGGATTGGGTTACACAAACCTAGATTAGATTTAAATCATAATTAAACCTTTAGTATAGGTCAATTTCTTGTATATTTCAAATAATTTTTTAAGTGTCATTTAAGTTTTAAATGAAACTTAAGTTTAATTAATGTTTGTGCATCCCAGTCCTGTACATTACATTAAGTATTATGTCTCTTTGTAGAACGTTATTTTGAGGAAAGTATAGCAGATAAAGTGATAAGGTGCTGTCAAGTCATCAAAAAGTCGGTTGTCCACCTTATAGATTCTAATTCTGCTCAAGATCAAGGTATAGATAGTTAGCATACTTAGGATAAAACTTTTGAGTATGAATGTTTTTACTTGTACTAGAACATGAGTAATCACAATGCTAGCACATTTTGTCTTGAGACTTGATAATCTTCACACTCATTACCCCTGGTTGTGGACTATTAGTCCCTGATGGTATCGTTCGCCCAGTAGTCAGGTTTCGGCACTGACATGGTTTATTATATATATTTTTTATCATAATTTACAGTTCCTAAATCATGTAATTATTATTAAAACTTAGGTTTTCTTCCCTTATTCATTGGTGACTTTAGCCAATTTTGATTATCCTGTTTAAGCCCTTTGGTTTACTTACTTCTAAAGACTTTTAATGTATTTGGCTTTCAAATATTTTAAGTTATTCCAGAAACGCATTGTGTGCACTAATTTTGATATCTACATTTTTATTTAATGCTGGTATCCAATATGGCTGCAGTTTCCAATTTCCAAAAAAATGCAAAAATCCATTACTTAAAAAAAAATTGGCCATTTCAATTGACACTGTACAAGATTTAATTTATTGAAGGGGTATAGATAATACATTTTACATGTTTTAGCAAGTGGACTTGAATAGACCATTTGCACATTTCCGACTTTTATTCTAATATTATATGTTTTACAGGAGTTATCTCCCTTTCATGCAAAGCGTAACGAAAATAATATATTTTTTCCCATAATCTGTTACAAATTTTAATGTAGCAACTACTTGTGATATTTCTTTTTGCTATAAAATTTTCCTCTGATTTTTCACAAGGTTCAAATATCTACAAATTATGAGAAAAATTATATTCAAATTTGTTGTCTTTTCCATTGCTCTTGCTAGACCAGGTACCATTTTGCCCGTCTTAAGTGAAATAGTATACATAAAAAAGGTATGAAAAGCATATAATTTTAGAATCGGATCGAGAATGTCTAATAGGTCTATTCACATTGATTTGTGAAATTATAGTAACAAAAAATTTAATAAGTAAAACCTGAAATCTTTTTCTTCAGGAAAAGATTCAAGCAGTGAAGACATTCAAAGCAGTTTACTGAAGTTAGCTACAAATATACAAACCTTAAGTTCCCATTGTTCTGTATGGTCAAATATGTACATTAAAATACAGAGGCAGTCACCGGTGCTACAAGATATTACGTGTAAATTAAAACAACAAGTCAAGCTTATGGGCAATCATATGGTGATGTTTTTCCAAGGCTGGGGAAACGATATTGACAGTTTGATATGTGAATCGGGATCAAAGGTCATAGACAGTGTGCTTATCGTGTGTAAATTGACGGGAGAGATGGCGCTAGCAGTTGACATGGATATGTTATGCTTGGAACAAATGAACTGTGAAGAATACGATAAAAATGAGGTTTGTCATTTTTTATTGCTTTTCCGTTTAAATATGACACACAATGACAATATAGCTGAAATACTGCTGAAGTTGGAGGTAAAAACCAATCAATCAATCCACTTATTTATTACTTATTTGTCCATACCCATACAAAGATTGATACTATGAATTGACCTCTCAAGACAAATTAAACTCTTACTTTATATATTATTATTTGAAAAAAAACAACCTTAATCAGGGGTTTCAAAGTTTTTTATAATAGGAGGTACCTAAAAAATTAGGCTGAGGGCCGTAAGGGGTCCAGGGGGCGGAAGCTCCTGAAATCTAGCATTTTGCGGACCAAAAAATGTACTTCAGAGACTGCAAAACATTAAGTGTTTTTGAAAGAAAAATCCCATTAACTTTAGAGTGAAGACCATGCATAATGCCTGGATTTTTCCCCCCAATTTCTTTATTGAATATTTCATTTTACAGACTTCAGCCAAGATTATTCATAGATAGTCTGCCATATCTTAAAAAAAAACAAAAGGACCATAAAAAGCTACGGTTCCGCAGCTAGGCTTGACCAAGCCATTGTTATTAAAACTTAAACTTCTCAAAATTCTTTTGTTGGCTTTGTCCTTTTCTTTTTCACAATACCTTGGCTTGTGTGTTTTTTTTACTTTATTACCAGTAATTAAACTCATCAAAGACCATTGGCAGGATCAAAACATATAAGTGTCATAATTAATGAAACATATAAATTTAATTTGCAATCATCAATCTTTAATAAAATTTATAATTTTTTAATAGATCAATACAAATATAATTAAACAAAAACAATATATATTGTTACTTTCACGAGTTATGTGCAAAAATAATGTTCGAACAAAAACGATTCGCGGGAAGATATTTATTAACATTTGAATCACAAAAGTAAAATTATTTTGGAAAAAAAGGGGGCCGGCGTTTTGACATTACAATGTAATTTGTATTTGAGCCATGTCTGGTCCTTTTTCAAGATTTCTAGTAATTTTCTATCCCTTATCTCCTCATACCCCCTTTTAAAAATGTTTTTCAGCACACTTTCATTTCTGTGAACAACCGCGGTAGGCCCCCGTCAAAATATGTAAATAAATTAGCCATAGGTTTTTATTTTTTTATACCGGAAGTTAAACAATATGGACGGAGTTAAGCAACAAGACAGTACGCCCCAGAATGATTCGACCCTGGGTTTTAAATGGATAAAAAAAATCGCACAAAATATTGTGTAGTCATATATTCATAATACATAATGATCATACTTATATTACTGGAGATTACACTAAATTGTGTTTGAACATAATTTGTAATCGATCATTTTTTTATTTTGAAATGATGTCGGCTTTGTTCCGGTCCGAGTTTTACACAAGGATGAAAAGATATTGTAGCGAAAACATATCTGTTTATCGCATGCGCAAACATATCTGTTTATCGCATGTGCAAACTGCTATTTACGATTTTAAGGTAAAGTTATTTTTAAAACAGGGAATATCCCATCAACTTGGTCATGACGCAGTTGTTCGATTTGAATGCGAGAATTCAGCAATTGACGTGATCATTAATATTTTATGAAAAATATTCCACAAGCCTATCATCGACCATCGTACTTGTGGTTTTGACCACCGCTAATTTTGGGGGGTTCAGTAATTTCTGCCGGTACTATACACGATCTCAGGCCGGTAAAAGTACCAGGTACCGGCCCACTTTGAAACCCCTGCTTAATGGCCTTAGAAGAATTTCAAAGATTTATCTGTTGACCACAAATTATGAAAAGAAAGTATAAGCAGTGATGGTCATCAATTCTACTAATATCAACAAAATGAACATCTTAACTGAACTCATTAAGTACAAAAAAGACATTGGAAATCCAGGTCCTGGTTTGATACAGGCACAAAAATGTGGCGGGGTTAAACCGGTTTATAGAATGCCAATCCTCCTTGATAACTGGATCTCCAATGGTAATACATATTTAAACACACAATAAAAAACCTGCACAGATTTACTTCCACTCAAAAATACCACATACTATCACAAAAATGGACGACGAAAAAAACATTGACAGTACAATAGCATAAAAGTTTGTTTAATGGAAAAACTAAAACCAAATCTTTATATTTTAGTTAAGTGCTGATGTCTGCCTGTCCTTCCAAAGTGGGTGTGACTTATTTGTTGACAAATCCTTACAAGAAGCAATCAAAACACTGGAGAAATGGGAGTTTAAGGCCAAGAATCTGGCAGATCAAGTTAACAACAATGTGGTAAGAAGTAGTTTGTTACTACAGCATTCCCCTTCTTATAATAAGGGGGGGGGGGGTTGTCGTGATCATATGGTAGTTGGATTTACAACTACGTGTGCAATCAGTGCCTATCACTACTAACGTTGTGAGTTCTAATCCCGCTCATGGCGAGGTGTACTCGATACAACATTGTGTGATAAAGTTTGTCGGTGGTTTTCTTCGGGTACTCCGGTTTCCTCCACCAATAAAACTGACCACCATGATATAACTGAAATATTGTTGAAAGTGGCGTTAAACACCATAACCCCCCTCTTATAAGGCAGTGAAAAAGTGGCCTTATAGAGGAACAATTCAATAGTATCTTACTATCTCAGTGCATCTGAAATCTGGCTTGATAAGATGAATGGCATTTGGTGGAGATGGTGTTTTAAGAGGGGGACAACTTTAATTGACTGATTCAGGCATTACTGTTATAAATCTTCCGAGCATGGCACTCTAAAATCATCTAAGTAAAGCAAAATTTAGAGGTAATCTGAGCATGGCACTCTAAAATCATCTAAGTAAAGCACAATTTAGAGGTAATCTGAGCATGACACTCTAAAATCATCTAAGTAAAGCACAATTTAGAGGTAATAGCAGAAAACATTGCATCTCTAATTTATTGCATGAAATTTCTTCAACATATCGTTTTGGAAATTGGTATATATTTTGATAAATATTGTGCACTGATCTTCAAATTTCTACTACAATTTAATTACCGTTAGGGATGTATTGATTAGTGTGTGCATCTCGAGTATGGTAGATCTCGATTTCAATGGCAAGTCTGGTCAAACCAAGGACGGTAAAATTTGTATTTGCTGCTTATCGACTTGGCACGCAGCATCAACCTTTACAGTTATAAATATGCATTTAATTCAATAAACATAAAAGATTATTTGCAAAGACTGGTTGGCTCGGAATCAGGATAATTTTCTGAAGTGTAGTGACATGTCTGCCTGTGTGGACTGTTGTTTCAATGAACTAGCACTATAAAAATCCAACTCGACGTGTTGAAGTAGTACAAAGCATTTTATCATCATTTCTTAAAAAGGTGTTTTCTTTTCGCCATGATATACTTGAAAAATTGATCACTCACTAAACCCGCTCAGGCAAGATGTACTCGATACATCGTTATGTGATAAAGTTTTGTGAGTGACGACTTGCGACAGGTCGGTGGTTTTCACTGGGTACTCCGGTTTCCTCCACCAATATAACTGAATTATTGTTTAAAGTGGCATTAAACACCATAAACCAACCAACTAATATCAAGATCAATCAAAATATCAACAATATATATTTATGTTTTAGTCTCTTGACGAAATGCCACAACATATAGAAATACTGGTGTCTGCAGTGAAAAATTTGTTTTCCAAGTGTCAAGAAATACAGGTATTTATAAAAGATACTGTCGTCCTTTGTATTCTTGAGGTCAAATAATTATAAAAGGAAAGGTCAACAAAATGAACAACTACCTCTAACCTCAAATCACCGAACACAAAAAAAGACCTGACATATATGACGATGGCAGTGTAGTTGCCTCCTCTTCATAACTAGATCTCCAATGGATCCAAAATACAGATATAACCAATTAATTAAAAGTTGAACAAAATTGCTTATACTCACATATAGATAAAATAACATGGCAAAAAATAGTCTGAAAGCTCATAGTTGTCTGATTACTAGCTAAGAAGACCATTACTTGTAGGACAAAAAAACTCATTAACTGATACTTCTACTAGATTTAATATCAATTAGTCATAAACATCTGAGGAAATTAATGGTCTTTGTGAGAGATCAGAATGAAATAGGTAGCATTTTGTTAGATATTTGTCTCAAAAATAATTGTATTTTAAAAAGTTTTCAAGTTCACAATCTCTTCTCTTGAAATAGGGACACAATATCAACGTCTTGTCACAGCACAATCTCTTCTCTTGAAATAGGGACACAATATCTACGTCTTGTCACAGCACAATCTCTTCTCTTGAAATAGGGACACAATATCTACGTCTTGTCACAGCACAATCTCTTCTCTTGAAATAGGGACACAATATCTACGTCTTGTCACAACGACTACATTCCCACTGTCACAGTCAATACATTATATGTTGATCTGCTAATATTTTCATTGTTCTACATAGGTGGAAGTTGATACAAGTATCAGAGAATGTTACGAGGATATTCCAAGGCATGTCTATACAGCTAGTTATCATCGTTGTCGAGGACTTATTACACACATAAGTAACTTGTTTGAAAACATGGAAGCATTACTGGATATTGCAGAACCCTTAATCAAAGGTACGTAAATTTAAATTCTTACAGTAATAATGGGATATAAGGGTTTCTTCTACTCTTAATGTGCTTCATCACGATGGTTAAATTTCTGCATGAGAATTCCTGCAAACTTCTTTTCGACGTTTATTAACGACATAAAAATACCAACATAAAAATATGTTTGACGTTTTGGTAATAGGAGAAACAGATTCTACTTCTGCTACTAGTGGATTATGATATTTCTCCACTCACGATAGTTAATTTTTCACATTTTAATTAAAGCCTGAACTTTAAAATTTGAAAATTTCACTATTTCAGGTGAAGAAATACTTTACTGGTAGCAGTAGGAGAATCTATATTTATTGCCAGTTTCAACACTATTTCATTTAAATCGAAGTTTTAGGAAAAAAAAGCCCCAAAAAACTACCGATCTGTCATATGTTTATGACAAACTTTATCACATAGAGTTGTATTGAGTACACCACAAGTGTAAATTGAACTTTAAGCACTTGTGATGACGGGCACTGATTGTATATAGGTAGATGTAAGTCCAACTACGATGAGATTAACAAATTGCATCAGTGGTGTAATGGCTAGCATGCTCACTTCCAGTGTGGTAGATCATGGATCTGGTCACTTCAAAGGCGTGTGGTAGATCATGGATCTGGTCACTTCAAAGATGTGTGGTAGATCATGGATCTGGTCACTTCAAAGACGTGTGGTAGATCATGGGTCTGGTCACTTCAAAGACGTGTGGTAGATCATGGATCTGGTCACTTCAAAGACGTGTGGTAGATCATGGGTCTGGTCACTTCAAAGATGTGTGGTAGATCATGGATCTGGTCACTTCAAAGCTTCCAGTGTGGTAGATCATGGATCTGGTCACTTCAAAGCTTCCAGTGTGGTAGATCATGGATCTGGTCACTTCAAAGACTTTGAATTTGGTATTTGTTGCTTCACGGCTAAGAAGACAGCATTAAGAAGTGAAGTTGAATTAGATTGCCAATATTCAGGATTAAATCCGTTTTTTATATGAATATGGCAGTTTTTAGACCATTGTATAACTGGTATTTAGATGACCCATTTTTTCGGTAATTGCCATGACTTGTACAAACGAGATCATGTATTTTTATAATTTCTTTAATTCTTTTCAATGTTTTATAGGTCAGACAGTAGACTTAATAAAGTTGTGTTCAAAGTTGTGTCGATGTTCTGAAACAATACAGGAAGTCATTAATAAGCTAGTGATGGTTTCCAGCAAAGAAAAAATTAAGATGGAACGGTCGAGCCTCGAGAGTAATTCGTCAGACAGTTCAGTGATATCGGATATTCAAATACAGCAGTTAGAGCATGCGGCACGTGACGTTCATATTTCTGCAAGTTCATTGATTCAGCAAACAGAAAAAATATTGCCAAACAGTAAAGTGTTATCAACACCGCGTAGAAAACGTTTATTACCTGCTTCACCAGAAAAAGGTTTTTGTTCTCCGTTAAACAACAAATTAAAACAGACAAGCATTGTTGCCAATAGCTGAGTTCTTCACCGTGGATAAAGCTGTTCTACATGTGTTTATACTGTGGATTCATCTATTTATTGTAGATTGATGGAATACGATCTGTTTGTTCGTTGATACCAGATTGTGTCGATTTTGAAATTCAGTTATTTCTTTCTATACTGATAAAATGCATTATGGTTGCAGACTGAATTTCGTGATTTTTTGGGGGGGGGGGGGGGGGGGGGGGGAGATCCTAGAAATACCACAAAATTAGAGTCTAACCGATATCGATGAATTCACAGTAAAACTCTTTTGCCATGGTAATATTTTTGTAGCAATTTATAGTGCAATCATTATATGTTTAGCTTGCTCTGTGTATGTACATGTATGTCACACTGAATGATAATTTTCAGTATCATGATCAGTCCAATCAGACAATATTCTTTACAGCGAGATGAAAGAAAAAATATATAAATGATCAATAATACAATTTCTGGTATTGTCTGGGTGTAGTTTATGGAGAAAATATATTATTTAATATTTATATTATGGATATGATTCAGGAAATCCATGTTAGTAATATTTTGCAAAACAAAATACTTAAAAAAATGAAAATAAGCTAAATACAATTTTTGTGACAAGCCTCACCTAAAAATATTTTGCAAGACAAAATACTTAAAAAAATGAAAATAAGCTAAATACAATTTTTGTGCCAAATGTCACCTTGCACATTTTATGACCAATAGTAGAGTATATTAGTTTGCCATTATACGAGTTATAATCTGGATGAAATGGATCTTTGTAGAATGTCTTGAATGTTATACAGGTGAAAATGTTACGCATATGTGTAAATACTTTGTACAAGATTTTGCAATTGAAAAGGGAAAAAAATACATGGTTATCATATAATTATGATGTGAAAATGATCGTATAATTCAGTTGTGATTATTATCGTATAATTCTGATGTGAAAATTATTGTATAATTCTTATGTGAAAATTATCGTATAATTCTTATGTGAAAATTTTTGTATAATTCTGATGTGAAAACTATGGTATAATTCTGATGTGAAAACTATCGTATAATTCTTATGTGAAAGTTATCGTATAATTATGATGTGAAAACTATCGTATAATTCTTATGTGAAAGTTATCGTATAATTATGATGTGAAAATGATTGTATAATTCCAATATAAAAATTATCGTATAATTCAGATGTGAAAATGATCAAATAATTCTGATGTGAAAATCGTGGTAATTCTTATGTGAAGATTATTGTGTAATTCTGATGTGAAAATTATTATACAATTCAGATGTGAAAATAATCAAATAATTCTGATATGAAAATTATCCTGTGATTCTTATGTGAAAATGCATACTTTATACAGTTTAAAAAAATGCATGATTTTCAGCTGGATAAAATGATATGCTGATCACATGAAAATCACATGATTATCATCTTAGTATCACATGATTGACATATGACTGATTTCTATTATCATGTGACATCTTTAATTGAAATCCTAATGTAATTACAAATAATATTTTTGAAAATCTTTACATATCATATTTTTATACTTGAAAACACTATTATATGTAAATATGCCATATATATTGTGGAGAAAAATGTTTTTTTTTAAAATGCTATATAACTTTAAAACCACTTAAGACAATATGGAACAATTTAACAAAATTCTACTAGAGTACCGTTCTGATGAAAATAAGATACTGGCAGTTTTTATCAATTCAATTTCTAAACAAACTCGTACTGATAAAATGTTTGTTCAACAAGATTTTTTTTCAATCTTGGTTTCAGAATTTAATTTGTAATCAGTGAATATTAATACAACATACATTATAACATACTATTTTGAATGGATTGTTTCAGAGAGGACAGTATCACTATCGTGTTTTTTTTTTTTACAAGGAAAAATATTTTTTATGTCTGTTTCCCATGGAAACGCTTTAAACGTAGTCATTAATCATTTCGCATTTTTGATGAAAAAAATCTAAATAAATAAACGTTTTTAAAAAAATGTAATAATAGGAGTAAGAATACTTTGGCTTACGGTCATAAAACGTTCAAATTAGTTCTTCTACTCGAAAATCGTCCAATCAGAACACTAAGCATTGTATGCAGTGTTCTGATTGGCTGTTTTTCGAGTACAAATATAAAATCTTACTCAGACCATAATACCTGGAAGTCTTATGTCCAGTGAGAGCTTCAGATAAAAAAAATCAAGTCTACAAGACGGTATTACACAAGAATGTGTTGTTTGATAATAGTTTGATCCCATTTTTTTTAACAGTGCAATAAATAGACTTGAGAGGAAGATGTGTTCACTAGTTATTAATATGTTTCATGTCATTTTCATTCTTTTATAATTGTCACATATCACACATAAATGGAGATGCATTAGATATTGAGCATAAAACATTGAGAGGTCCATAGTGACTGAATGGTTTAAGGTCATTGATAAATGGAGATGCATTAGATTTTGAACATTAAACATTGATGGGACCATGGTTTAAAGGTCGTCCATTTTTGACCCCACACCTGACACTAATGTAATGGATTCGTTTTTTTTTTCTCTCAATAAGATCATGTGACATCTATGAAAAATCCATTTTTTTGTAACATACATGTAATAAAACTGAAACAAACATATTGTTCACTTACTATAGATATTGAAACCTTATTTATATAATATTTCTTTATATCATCACGACATGATAATGGTATGTTATTTGCTTCGTAGTAAAACCAAGAAGTAAAAAAGTTATTACGTTTTTGTTTTTATTTCCCATTCTAACGACATCGGTGGTGTAATGGTT
Organism: Bathymodiolus septemdierum; assembly: GCA_963383655.1. Lineage (NCBI taxonomy): Eukaryota > Metazoa > Mollusca > Bivalvia > Mytilida > Modiolidae > Bathymodiolus > Bathymodiolus septemdierum. The sequence continues at coordinate 12,248,879 of OY726528.1, read as the reverse complement.
AGCGTGCACGCCTCGAGTTCAAGAGATCGTGGGTTTGAGCCCAGATCAGGTCAAAACAAAGGCTATAAGATTGGTATTTGTTGCATCTCTGTTAAACACGTAGCATTAAGGAGAAAGAGCAAAGACTGGTTGGCTCGGAATCAGGATAATGTGTCCGAGAGTGGAACGATTTTTCTATACACAGACTGTTGTTTCAGTGAGCTAGCACTGTAAAAATCCAACTAAGCGTGTTGGTCTAGTACAAACAAACCTCATCATCATTTTATTGAAAATTAACTTGTTCTCGCCATGATATAGCTGGAAAAATTTTGAACTGGCATTAACCAACAATCACCCACTCATTTGTCATTCTTGAAACATTTACAGAGATCCTTCCAGGAAAACAATTTTACGATGTCCCAACCAAAAAGTCAGGAGTTCCACATGTTTGTTGTTATTATTATTTTTTAAATTGTGAGTCCCAAACACATATGATGAGTCAGGACGAGTTGTAAGCTCTTCATTTGAATGCAAACTTGGCCTGAATGTTTGTCTTGGATGGTCTGTTACAAAATGTGTTTGTATTTTGTGAGTACCAACTGAAATCCAAGATGAATGCCTCTTCATGACATAGTTTTAACATAGGACCATATGCCAAAAGGAAAAAAACAATTTTTCTCAAAAAGTAGAAATTTGATTGAACCCAATGCCATTGGACGGTCCCCTACATTTTTGTGTCGATCAGAAGTCCAAGTTGGTTGACAACATTTTTAGGCATTACCATTCAGAATAACTTAAAGTGGGACAAACATATCAACACCATAACAGCTAAAGCTAATCAGTCACTAGGATTCATTAAAAGAAATTTAAAAGTACATTCACCAGCCATCAAAGAACATGCATTCAAAGCTTTAGTCCGACCGAAATTGGAATATTGTAACACCATTTGGGACCCACACACACAACAGCAAAAACTTCAAATTGAAAAAATTCAACGGAGAGCAGCCCGCTATGTCAGTAACAGGTACCACAATACAAGCTCTGTAACAGATATGATGTTTGACTTAAATTGGGCCCCACTTGAGGTGCGCCGCATAAGGTACAGACTCGTATTCTTTTACAAAGTCATACACCACTTAGTTGCCATACCATATTCAAACCTATTAATTCCAGTTGACACCAGAACCAGACACAAATCCAAATTCATTCAGGCACATACAGACATCAAAAGACTGCTACAAATACTCGTACTTCCCCAGGTCTATCACACTTTGGAATCAACTGCCTACAACATTTACCACTGCAGACACAGTTGACGGTTTCAAGAGCATGATCCCAGTATCTGCCTTGATTCCAATTTTCACACCATAATCACTCATATTCATAGTAGTTATCAAATGTATATAGTTTTAACCTTTGATTCATTGTTTATTGTACATATGTTAACTTATGTATTATCTAAATTTAATACGGCGCTCGGCCAATAATCTTCAGTCGTGAAGGACGGCCAGAAAATGTGAAGAAGAAGAACAGAGGACATAGTTAAACTAAGGGAAAATGATTAAAAGCCTTTTCTCAAATACTTGCTTGAACCGAATCAGTAGATGAATAATCAGGTGAGTTTCTAAATATATATGAAGATACAATGTGGTATCATGTACACTGCATTTCTAAAGGACACAGGCTACGAATACGACGGAAACGTAGCCTGGGTTCTACAGGTACGACGGGCGGAAGTTGTGACTAAATGATCAACCGGTTTCCGGACATGGACACCTATTTTACGTAAATTAATCACGTATTGCTAGGATCTAGAGGCTTCGAATACGACGGATTTCTCGATTTTCTTAATTCTATTGTTTTTATTTCATTAAATGACAATTTATGAATTTTTTATATAATTTTCTGTTTGTAGTTTATTTTTATTCCAATAAAATCTGATGCATTGCAAAACTAGTCTTACAATACACGATTAAGCCCATATATTTCACTGGTATGAGTACTTCTCATACAACTCGCACTTCCCAACACTAATTATTTTCAAAATGAACGACGATGGTAGTGCGCTCCGTGTTGGAGCAAAGTATAAATCTTTTACAGATCTAGAGTAGGGTAAAGTGGTGCTGTAAATAGTTTTAAACTGTATATACAGAACTTTTAACGGCCTTGTGTGGAAGCCACGCCACAGTAGTTTTCCTGTGAGTTGATGCTGTTTGACGGCCCTTCACAGTATTCCAGTAAATGTAAATGTAGAGTGTGCCCTAAAAAAAAATTCAGCAGGATAACTACGTCCAACTTTATAAGCGTATCTCAAGGAAGCTTGGTACGGGATCCAAATATAAAAAACATGGAAGTTGCAGAAAGTGCAGCGGGTCTTTTAATTTATAAGGAGTTGGATTATTCCTGTATTCATGGAGGGAAAAAAATTAGTTCCATTTCCAGCGGTCAACGCCCAAACACAAGGTAAAATCACATATAATATACCTTAAATAAGCAAATGATCATCACTTTGATTGCAGTTCTTCATATTAAATTCGCAGCGATGTCTTCAATCATGTTCTGTATAGCAGCAAATACATGTTTCTATAATTTTTAAGTCATTACAATACTATCGTAAGTCATATTATAAAACACAAGTTTGCGCTTTTTGTATGGTACCATCTAAGATGTATTGGACTACGTTTTGCGCCGAAAAAAACCTGGTGTTGCCGAAATTGCTTAAAATAACTAAACATTATTAATTTAATACATTGAAATAATTGTATTTACCGGTGTCGTAAAATTTTTAGCTACCTATGAAAATTAGCTACCTCAAACTTCCGGTAGCTAATTTTCATACGGCGGAGCATAATAATTAGCTACCTATGAAAATTAGCTACTTGTAGCATAAACTTATAAGATTTGTCTCCCTTATTATGTTTACCAAAATACAGATTGTGTATTTCCAATGGAGAGACAAAATGAAAAACTGCATGTACATAAGCAGGAAAAGAGTTACAGATTGACAAAGAAAGACATATAGATCTCAGGGGCGGATCCAGGGGGGTGCCCTAAAATTGGAAAAAATACTTTTTTTTGGCGTAAAATCGTGATTTTTCACACGAAATACCCCAAAAATTTTCGTGCCTCCCTCCGCTCGGCGCATTTTTTTTTAAGTGCGCCCCCCCCCTAACTTGAAATCCTGGATCCGCTCCCTGGATCTGTACACAATAAACAATAGATATTAGTGGTGTTCATAGTTGAAAAACAAAATGCTACCTATATGGCTGTATAGCATGTGATTAAGTTACAAACTATCTTTTTTCAATTTACCATCGCGATGTATCATTTTTACAGCTATTAAAAAATAGATTGGTGGACTATATATGGTAGAATTTAATATTTATGTGATGTTCAAACTATGCAAATTATTCTTTAACTTAATAAGATCATATATGATAATTATTAATCACACTCTTATTATTGCTAACCGTGTTACCCTCTTGAAATAAAGAAATTAACTCATTTACTTACTTATTAACACTATCTTCTGAATTCAAGAAATAAATAAAATTATGTTCCATATATATTTAATAATGAAAGTTGGGAACTTTATTTATTACAATATTAAAGAACTGGTAGCTATTAGATTAATTTCAATTCGAAACTGAAACTATTTGCACACTCTTGATGACAATTTCTTATTTGGATTTTGTAAAAATAGAACCCTAAATCATAAATTTCCAACAGAATGTGGAAGATGGCAAAATATGTGTACAGAACATGGTTTGACCCGATCGGGACTCGAACCCACGATCTACCGCATTCGAGGCGAGCACGCTAACGATTACACTACCGATGAGAGTCTTTGGTGAGCATTTCTGGTCTGTTTCTCAGTGAATACATATATTTCACTTTGTTGTCGACTGTCCATTATATGAAAATATTAGAGTAAAATTTTTTGATAAAGTTATTGACTTATGTCCAAATTTTAGATACATGGACACATCATCAAAATTTGTCTGGCTATTTACTAATGAACATGAACAAGTTTTGAAAAAAATAGGTAGTTTTATAGAGGAATGTTTTTTGCTGCGAGGACACAATTGATCCTATAGATATCATTAGGTTAGGTGAATTATTATAGTTATTATACATGTTATATTATATTAAACGCACGGTCAACTTTTCGCGCTTTCACAATCCTTCGGCAGAAGACACATAAAAAGCGACTTTTTGAGTACATGTATATAAACAAATTCATATTTCAAACCAAAGATTATCAACTGGTATTTGTTGCTTATAATGCAAAGCACGCAGAATTAAGGAGAAAGAGCTGGTTGCTTCGGAATCAGGATAATGTGTCAGAGTGGAGCGACATGTATATCCGCGGACTGTTGTTTCCGTTAGCTAACACTATGAAAAAAAACTAAGCGTGTTGATCTAGAAAAAAGCGGACATCATCATCATCTCATTAACTTGGTCTCGCCATGATATAGCTATAAAATTGCTGAGTTGGCGTTAAAAAACAATCGCTCACTCACTAAAGCTGTTACGTACAGTTTTTATATTTCCCCGACAATGTACGTATATTGGGTTTATTCTGCAATGTCTTATAGTTAAAAAAAAAACAACTGGCAAATTGTCTAAAAAGAGCAGAAACAGACATCGTTCTAAGCGTTTTAGACGTCCGCGCTTATAGTGTAAGTTTCTCGGCGTCGCTCGACATGAATCAGTTACCAGAAAAACTATATCTTGGTCAAAATCTTAAGCAATATGTGATGAAAGAAGCTGTTATATATAAAATCCTTAGGTACAGACAAAACAAATGTCACACCAATGAGGAGCGATGGACAGATCACAGCTGACACAAAGCAAAAATCCAACATCCCCAACAGTGTCAGTCCGTATTCACCGTAGAATCACAAGACAACATCCCCGACTGCACCAAAACCCACATCATAAAAACAGCACTCCCAATATCTCTACCAGGTGTAAAGAAACTCCTACATAACATCAATACCCATAGATTTTGTGCTCCCAAAACTATTAAATTATTTGGCTTTCCAATCTTTTGATCTTGAGCTACCTGATGAAGGTTATTCCAGAAACGTTCATGTGCACTAAATTTGATATCTACGTTTTTATTACCTCTTTTTAGCAATGTAGCTGTCTGAATGTTTTCTTTGAAAACAAGATACACTCATTGTTTAATATGATAGATACAAAATGTATGTAAAATTTCCAGGTAAATTAGTTACCTGTATCTCTTATGAAAATTATGTGTACAGAACTAAGTCAGATTGATAAAAGGTGCATTCATGTTGGGTTTTTGTTTTTCTTTTTGATATTTTTGATTGGTTTGTTTTGTTTTGTATTTGTTTGTTTTTGATAACAGATTAATATCTAATTTTATTTCTGTTTTTTTTCTGTTTTGAGGATATAACTTCAGAAGGGCCTACACATTTATACATCTTGGAATAACAGTAGTACTTTAGGGTGCCTGCATCCTAATTTCTTATGTACATTTATCTCTATTCTTTATCAATAAATGTTTAGAGGTTTGCGTTTGTATTGAATCTGGGCCTTGATGGGAGAGAGGTTTAAAGAGCTGCCTACACCTCATTTATCTTTCACTGCACTGTTCATCACTTGGATGATGTACTCAACCTTTAGAAAGTAGATTGTCAGACGCTGGTACAACATATGAAAATGTCTGTAATGTCATTGAATATAGCCCAAATAAAATTTTGCATCATGCTGGTATTTTTTGTAAGTACAGATACTTGTATCACACATACTTGCCAATTTAATAATTAAATAACAGCCATACATGATAATATCTCACACACAAAGTATCTTAACACAAGTTATTTCTTAAAGATTTTATTGAAAAACTCAGACAGGCATGGTGGAACATTAGCATACATATAATACAATACAATATATAGACTAGAGGCTCAGTAGGTTGAGAATATTTTTTAGAAATCAACCAATCAGCAACAAGAATTGCCTGTGGTGGACATGTTTGTTAACGGATCGGGACGAAATGAGCATTCTTTATAGAGGGCCTTCCATAGCTGCTACCTATCAAGTTTCGGTTCATTTTGTCAAGCGGTTTCAGAGGAGAAGATTTTTTATGAATCGACCAATCAGCAACACGAATTGCCTGTGCTGGCCATGTTTGTTAACAGATCCAAAATGAGCAATCTTTATAGAGGGCCTTCCATAGATGCTACCTACCACGTTTCGGTTCATTTGGCCAAGCGGTTTCGGAGTAGAAGATTTTTAGGGAATCTACCAATCAGCAACACGAATTGCCTTGCTGGCCATGTTTGTTAACGGATCCCAAATGAGCAATCTTTATAGAGGGCCTTCCATAGATGCTACCTACCACGTTTCGGTTCATTTGCCCAAACAGTTTCAGAGTAGAAGATGTTTTAGGAATCGACCAATCAGCAACAAGAATTGCCTGTGCCGACCATGTTTGCTAAGGGATCAGGACTAAATGAGCAATCTTTACAGAGGGCCTTCCATAGATGCTCCCTACCAAATTAGGTTCATTTGGTCAAGCGGTTTCAGAGGAGAAGATTTTTTCAGGAATCGACCAATCAGCATCAAGAACTGCCTGTGGCGGCCATGTTTGCTACGAATTGAGCCGAAATGAACAATCTTTATAGAGGACCTTCCATATATGCTTCCTACCAAGTTTCAATTCATTTGGCCAAGCGGTTTCAGAGATTTTTAGAAATTGACCAACCAGAAACAATAACTGCCTATGGCTATTCGATTTCAGAGGTGAAGATTTTTTAGAAACCAACCAATCAGCAATAAGAATTGCCTATGGTGGCCATGTTTGTTAATGGATCATGACGAAATGAAAAATCTTTATAGAGAACCTTGCATAGATGCTTCCTACTAAGCTTCAGTTCATTGAGCTAAGGGGTTTCAGAGCAGAAGATTAAAATGTGAAAAGTTTACAGACGGACGACGGATCAAATGATCGCAATAGCTCACGTTCCCTTTGACAACGTCTGCTCAAAAGCTTTGATAAATACCAGAGTACAACACAAATTCTAACACGACGTCCTTCTTACGCTTTGTAGACAAACGAGCGATTTATCGATGGTATAATCTCGTTCACACATGTGCCGGTGAATGTGACTGACTTTTCCATTGGCAGCATAAATGGTGTGTGACACTTTCCGCAAACGTAAATATAAATTACCGTCTTCCAATCAAAGTATACTACCGTATTTGTAATCTTAGACATATCAGAATCGAAATAAATCATGGAAGCATGAATGTGTTTTGAGTTTTAACATGGGTTGGCGGATATTAGTAAATTTTATCCCTCTGGCTCGGAATAAAATACTAATATCCAACAATCCATGTTAAAACTCAAAACACATTCTGGCTTCCATGATTTATTTCTTAATTAGCGGGTCATTTTAACTGAGCCTGAATTACTCACCTGGTCACTTATACAGTTTATGTTCAATAAAGTATAGATTTTGTTAAAAAAATATTTTATAAATTTCGAATTTAACAAATAAATATATGATTTTTGATTCTGTCACATCTCTCCAACAGTAAAAGTTACAACAAATCAGCGGGGAACCTCCAATGTAACGAAGGAATGCGAGGTAGCTAATTTTCATGGGCAAACTTCTGTTGCTTATGCTTATGTTTGAATGGTGCCAGGTAGTTTATTTTCATGGATAACACTTTGACACCTGTGTCATACATTGAACAGATGTAAGGTAGCTTATTTTCATGGAAAACGTCATGACTCCTATCCAATGTAACGAAGGAATGCGAGGTAGCTAATTTTCATGGACCATGAAACGAAGAAATGAGAGGTAGCTAATTTTCATGGGCAAACTTCTGTTGCTTATGCTTATGTTTGAATGGTGCCAGGTAGTTTATTTTTATGGATAACACTTTGACACCTGTGTCATACATTGAACAGATGTAAGGTAGCTTATTTTCATGGAAAACGTCATGACTCCTATCCAATGTAACGAAGGAATGCGAGGTAGCTAATTTTCATGGGCAGGTAGCTAATTTTCATGGACCATGAAACGTAAGAATGAGAGGTAGCTAATTTTCATGGCAAACTTCTGATGCTTATGCTTATGTTTGAATGGTGCCAGGTAGTTTATTTTCATGGATAACACTTTGACACCTGTGTCATACATTGAACAGATGTAAGGTAGCTTATTTTCATGGAAAACGTCATGACTCCTATCCAATATAACGAAGGAATGCAAGGTAGCTAATTTTCATGGGCAAACTTCTCATGTTTATGCTTATGTTTGAATGGTGCCAGGTAGTTTATTTTTATGGATAACACTTTGACACCTGTGTCATACATTGAACAGATGTAAGGTAGCTAATTTTCATTGAACACTTCGCGACTCCTATTCCATGCAATGAAGAAAGGTCAGATAGCTAGTTTTCATGGACCATGAAACGAAGGAATGAGAGTTAGCTAATTTTCATGGGCAAACTTCTGATGCGTATGCTTATGTTTGAATGGTGCCAGGTAGTTTATTTTCATGGATAACACTTTGACACCTGTGTCATATATTGAACAGATGTAAGGTAGCTTATTTTCATGGAAAACGTCATGACTCCTATCCAATGTAACGAAGGAATGCGAGGTAGCTAATTTTCATGAGCAAACTTCTGATGGTTATGCTTATGTTTGAATGGTGCCAGGTAGTTTATTTTCATGGATAACACTTTGAAACCTGTGTCATACAATGAACAGATGTAAGGTAGCATATTTTCATGGAACACGTCATGACTCCTATTCCATGCAATGAAGAAAGATCGAGTAGCTAATTTTCATGGACAAGCTTCAGATGCTTATGCTCATGTTTGAACGGTGCAAGGTAGTTTATTTTCATGGATAACAATTTGAAACCTATGTCATACACTGGACAGATGCAAGGTAGCTTATATTCATGGAAAACTTCATGACTTCTATCCCATGTAATGAAGAAATTATGCTGACTAGTCTTTGCCTTTATTCTTTTACGCCATGTGCCAATATAAATTGTATAGTTTTTGGTTTGATCAGATCATTGATCGAAACCACGATCTACCGCACATGATACGAGTACTCGTAACTATTTCACCACAGGAGCGTTATTGCTTGTTATAGCTAAGCGTCTTATTTCTTTGGAATAGATATAGTATAAACATATTTGATTAATTAATTCAATATTACACATTATGATAATACACATATAAATGGAATAGATATACACATTTTTGTATATATGCAAAGCAGAAAATGCATTATGTACAGATAAATAATATGGTGATTGATATATAGAAACTTGTTCATGTCACTATAAATATATAATTTTTTAAAAATATTATTAGACTTGAATTTATTTATATTATATATATATATATATATATATATATAATATGGTAACAGCTCATTATGAGCATATGAGACCTGTTGCACTGGCTAAATTATCCGTCCCTACCCATACACCTTTCCTTGTTTCGAGTCCCGTGGCGTTTAATTTTTTTAATGTTCTCGTCCTGAATATAGCTGAAAAAATGCTCGCTGGACGTTAAGCACCAACCAATCAATCAATCAATCAATCAATCAATCAATCAATCAATCAATCAATCAATCAATCAATCAATCAATCAATCAATCAATCAATCAATCAATCATATATTTTATATCGAAATAACTTATTTTCATCCAGATTTTGCTCCATGTAAACAAGGATTTATATATATATATAGTCGAGGGAAGAACAAAAATTTGACAGCGCAAAAATCTAATTCTAATACTGTTTGGTTTAATTTTCAGACGTATATATATATATATATATATATATATGTATATATATATATATATATATATATATATATATATATAAATCCTTGGTGTAAATGAATGAATAGGAGTTTGCTATCCATTTCTGGGATAAATCTATTTAATTAAATAGATTTCCTCGCCTACATCCACCCCCCTTTTTTCGTTCAAAAATACTAATTACCAAGAATCTATCAAAACATGGTAAAAGGGGAATAACTGGCATAGTACTTTTAATGTATTATTAAGGTAGCTAATTTTCATGGCTATCATTTGGAACACCTTAGTGGTTTACGAAAATCTAGTTCCGAACGTCAAAAAGTAGCTAATAATTATGGTAGCTAATAATTATAGGACACCGGTACCTATTGCCTTAGTTGAAATTTTAAATTGTATATGATAATTCTTAAATTAAAAATATCTATGTATATTTTTTTTCTTTAAGCTTTATAGTATCACAGTAATAAATGTCTAAAAACAATATATTTAAGAAAACAAAAATCCGTCGTATTCGTAGCCTCTAGATGCTAGCAATCCGTGATTAATTTCCGTAAAATAGATGTCCAGGTCCGGAAACCGGTTGATCATTTAGTTACAACTTCCGCCCGTCGTACTTGTAGAACCCAGGCTACGAATACGTTTCCGTCGTATTCGTAGCCTGTGCCTTTCTAAAGCGAGTGTGTTTAATAAATTGGCTGTATTTCTCATTTAATGCTCACAATAAGAACACTTTAAAAGATACCAAAGCCGTAAACACAAGGTGAGGTTTATGGTGTTTAATGCCACTTTCAAAAATATTTCAGCTATATCGTCGCAACGGAGTACCCGGTGAAAACCACTGACCTGTTGCAAGTCACTGACAAACTTGCATCGAGTACACTTCGACATTAACTGGGTTCGAACTCAAAACTTTAGTGATAATAGGCAAAACAATGATCTACAAAAAACTAAAGATTGAGCAAGTTAACTTCACTAAAAACCTGGGTCGAAATTAGTTGTACTTGTGGGGATACAGTTGTTGTTGCTCTATGGCCACCTGTCACGATTGTGACTACCACAAATGAAACATATTTCTGGGCATAAGTGACATACCTATTCCGTAACCAAGACATGTTGGTGACTAAAGCTTTGGAAATAACAATTCCAAGTAGAAAACCATGGTTTAGTACGTAGCTGTCTTGTTAGTAGCAACCCTCTCCCAGGGAAATCCTGATAGGAAACACAAGCTCTGCAATATTGTGTCAACTAACATATATTTGAGCGTACCTGAAGAAGGTTATACCAGAAACGCATCGTGAGCACTAAATTTGATATCTAGGTTATAGAAATTCCATTGGTAGGTGCCAATGGGATGTTGCTACATTTAAATGGAAACTTCACAATGGGAAAATTGAAATCATCACTTGAAGTAAAGTTTCAATTTCTACCCACTCTTATGTCAATATCTAGGTGCAGCCAAGGTATGATGCAAATCTAGTTTTATCTGTGGTATCCTCTATTTCAAGTTCAATGTGTATCATAGCCAGAAATCATGGGTGATTTTCCTCATGAATCTTCATAAACCAAATCGCGTCATGTAATGACGTCAGCAAATAAACGTTGAATCATATTTGGAAGACACTGATGAAATCTCGTATCTATTTTTTTTAAATAATATTTCATCACAGTTTTGATCACATAAATAACTTTATAATTATTTGTGATCGTATCAAAATTAATTGTCGTCTTATGTTTATTAGGAATCCGATGATGTGTGTAAAAGATCGAAAATATATTTAATGCAGTGCCCTCCCCCCTTTTTTTTCAACGAAATAAAAATATGTAAATGAAAAATATATTGTGCATTTTTTTTCAATTTCTGCCCCAGATAAGTATTAGTATATCATTGAAATCGTTTAGGACATATTGTAAAATTTTTTGAACTTTATATATCAGCAGTATTGTTACCAATTGTATTATAGCTTCTTGTTCTGTTGTTTTATCGAAATAAAAAAATACCCTTGTGGAGCATTTTTTTAATTGTTTATTTACATTTACAATGGAATGCGGTGCTTACTCAATTAATGCTATGTCTAGCAGAAGCAGTTTTACGAAATAGTAGATTTTTTTGCGGGAACCCCTATTGAATCTCTACTAGAAAGGTAGAAAAAACTTGTGAAGCCCTCTTTTAAATTATCGTGGGAACCTTTAATTTTTCAGAAAAATATTTATCGAAGAAAGATTCCTCAACAATTTTACCGGAACTGACCGAATTTGTCCCGGCAACTAGAATGGGGATTGTAAGAAAAGTACTTTTAGGTCTTGAAAACCGTGCAGGATGCATTTTTTTCACTTCTTCTCAATGCTTTTGAATGGTGCTTACGCTTCAAAATTTGAAACTGGGTGGGAACCTTGAGTTTTCATGGTACAGCTGTAATATTTTGAGATATTGTTCAAACCGGTGCATAGTTTGATTTTTTATCCCGGCAAACTGTCCGGCCCAAGCTAACAGAAAGTTTCCCGTTCAACTATATGTTAAAATCCAAATTATCTTTGAGCCGCCATTTTGAATATGCAAATGAACAAATCACCTATCATTTCTATCCAAATTATCTTTGAGCCGCCATTTTGAATATGCAAATGAGCAAATCACCTATCATTTCTGGCTATGTAGAAATACCCGAAAATCCACTTCACTACATTATGTATGAAACAATGATTATTATCCCCGGTTTGAAAATTATAACAACGTTTGATTGGGTAAAACCTCGGGTAAAAAAAAACCCATATTCCCGGGTGTTGCTAGGCCATATTACCGGGTATAACTAGCCATTTAGCCAATCAAATGTTATCATTTTCAAAACAGGGATAATATGACGTTAAAGCTCGCGACGTTGCGCTCCAAAATCAAATTTAGTTAATTTTGGCTATATATTGAATATAAAACTGTTAGTTTGATCAACTGTAGGGTACTACTACCCTCCACCGGGTAAAAAGCACTCGAAACTTTCATATTTTTTACTTATTCTTTCCAAAAACAAAGAAAACTTCACTATTACGTAGGCCGAAGCGGTCCAAAATGTCTTATTTTTTTACTATAACCGGGGATAAATCCTATCCGTAGATATGGAGATTTCAACACATTTTCATTTTAAGCATATTTTATTCATAAATAAATGAAATGGATTGGATAGCAGGCAATAGCCTATATAAATCCTCTCCATACACAAGGCAACAGTAACAATCAACAAAGCATGCAGTTAATATTTACAATACACAATATAGAATTTCATACTCAAAGGGAAATAACTCGAGCATAGAATAGCAGTCAGAAATCTCATATATTCAGTTATTGATAAGTAATTAACATTGCTTAGATTTTATCGACAATTTGGCTGATATGAGATCTACTAATTTTTTTTAATACACTTAGTTGCTATCTAAAAGTGTTACCAGTGTACGATGTTGCTAGATTTATTACCTCTCAATTTAATTTAAATACTTAATTCATTTCAGAATTTTTTTATTAGCATGCAGTAGGTAATCATAGTGTAAATATGAGATTTATGACATTATATATACATGTAAATGTATATATTTATAAAACAAAATAATTTATAAATAGAATATCAATAAGTTAATTTAATTTAGTCATGTGAGAGGTATAGTACCGATATTTGCAATCATGGTCCATCATATGTGAGAATACTGTTATAGTTTAAAATGTTTAAAAAAAAAAAATTATATTACTATATTATTATCAAATCGTTTGCTCCGCTTAATAAAGGAATGTACTGCACGAAGAAGTTTTACATTCTGATTTTAATCAGAGGTTTCACTTCAATAAAGAATGGTTTGAATAGTAAATTCTATGTTAAGTTCATTAAAGGAATCAACAAGTATATTATATAAAGGGCAGTGCATAAAATAATGGGAGGGGCTTTCACAGGAATCATTGCAATGTGGGCAAGATGGTCTGTCAGATAAGTGATGTTGCTGCAAATGTAGATTTAGATTGCTAGCATCATTCCTCATCTGAGAGTGTATGATATTTTCTTTTCTGTCACCTATATGAAAATATTTAGGCGAGGCTTTTGTACCAGAGTTCAGTCTTGTCTTAAATATATTAAGAGAAGGACTGGACTTTGTTGAGGTAGGCAGACCATTCCAGAGTCGTAACGTACAAGGGATGAAACTTTTGCTATATGAGACAGTATTACAAAAGGGTAGTCTAAAATTGTCCCCCGATATTTGTTGTCGTAGACCCTTCAGTAGCCTGTACACCCTTCGGCTGCGCCGAAGGGTGTTAAAATCGCCATATCTACGGATAGGAACGTAAATAACTTATAATAGGAATTTATAGTATCGATTTTACGCCTTATGAATAATAGACCACGTCTTCCTGTTAAACAATATCTGCAACTTAAATTTAGACTCGACATACTGATACATAGTGTAGAGCGTCTGGATGGTCCAGATTATATTTAACTGATTTAGCTATTATCCTCTGGAGAGAAATTGACGAAAATTGCTCGACACAGTCAGAACAGGTCACAAATGGACCGTTTGAAAGGGGTGGAGATGGTTTCGGCTATTTTTCATTGATTTTCAGTTATTTTACTTTCTAATCAGAATCATTCCTGCACTAAAGTAGTGAGTTCGATTCCCGCCTGTGGTAGGGTACACTGGATACAACATTATTTGATAAAAGTTTGTCAGTAACTTGGGCAAGAGCAAGGTGAGTGGTTTTCTTTTAGTACTCCGCTTTCCTCCAACCAATAAAAGAAATTGCAACAATATTTAACTGATAGAGCGACCAAATTACAGTAATATTGTAGATATATATTTCGGGATGATCTGTTAATACGTCAAAACTAGCTTAATCCCGCCACTTTTTATTGAAGTGCCTGTATCAAGCCCGGAAAGTGAGCGATCATGTATTTTGCCCCTTTTTACGATTTTTCTATTGGAATTTGGAGCTGTTCCGACAGTGTGGTACTTTTTATTTTTCATTTTATAATTTTGTTTTATTACAAATTCACATCATGTTTACCTCTTGAATGATATATATATATTTTTTTATATAGAATTGATTATCCATCGCTATGATATTTTATTTCCCACGTCTCTGACGAATTAAATGTTTCCTTCATTTTATTTAATTGTCAGAAAATTACACTCAAAAAAGCAATATAACCAAATTTCGCCATTGAAACTATTAAAAAAAACCCCCGCATAATTGTAAATAATAATGATTAAAACATTCTTATTAAATGATACATATACCTTTGAATTTACCTATGCAATTTGAGTATGACATCACCTGGCGTTCAATGTAATACAGTTTATACAGATACATTCGTCACTATATTATATTCAACAGATGGTCGTCCATTGATATCTATTATCAGTAATATGATTTAATTAAGAAATAAATCATGGAAGCCAGAATGTGTTTTGAGTTTTAACATGGATTGGCGGATATTTAGTATTTTATCCCGAGCACGCACGCACGCACGCACGCACGTTACGAAAGGTCTGTGTCAGAGATGATCACTGTTATGTTCCATTTGTCTTTGCCAACATATCGTCCTGCGATTCTCGTTCATGACGTATTACCAGTTATGACTTATTACCGGATTTATAACAGTAACACGACATGTACAGCTCGTGGAGCAGGAACTGCCTACCCTTCTGGGGCTTCTGAGTTCACCAAGTGATGTTCGTTTTTAATTATATCTGTAGATTCCTGTGTATAGTTTTGTGGACCATTGTTTCTATTTTTATATCTTTGATTTAGATAACCTGCGTTCATTTTTATGTCAAATAATGTTATTTATTGTATATTATAATCCAATAAAAGTATTATCAATTTAATGTCCATAAATACATGTCTTAATGCTAAAAACACTTTTTTGATGGTATTTTATGTTATTGCACATCTGTTCAAAATAATTATATTTTTGTAACATCTTTGTGAACTAGGCCATTCTAACAAAATAATGGTTTGTTATAAGCTGTAAGCATTTTTGCAATATTTGAAATGAGTAGATAGGGCAAGTATGAGTGGTTTCTTTCAAATATCAAAGTCAGAAATATGCGCGGTTATGCACGTGTGTTAGGAGTATCGATTTTGCGACTTTCTACGATTCTATGATTAGCTTTTGGAAGAAGAGTTTGATGATACCAAAGGGGTAATCAGGGGCGGATCCAAGGGGGGTGGGGGCGCTCCCAGCGCGCGTCCCCCTAAAATTGGAAAAAATATGATTTCTTGGCGTAAAATCGTGATTTTTCACACGAAATACCTCAAAAATTTTCGCGCCTTCCTCCGCAATTGGAAAAAATATGATTGTTTGGCGTAAAATCGTAATTTTTCACACGACATACCTCAAATATTTTCGCGCCTCCCCCCGCTCGGCGCATTTTTATAAGTGCGCCCCCCCCCCCCCCCCCCATAACTTGAAGTTCTAGATCCGCCCCTGGTAATCAGAATCCGTATATCGAAGAAGAACAGACTACAAAATGGCCAGAAGAAAAGGTACAAAAGGACAAACAACGATCTACAAAACATACACATAAAACGAAAGATCGAGTAACACGAATCCCACTGGGGTGAACTCAGGTGCCCCGGAAGGGTATACAGTTCCTGCTCCATTAGTGGCACCCGTCGTGTTAGTCTAGTTACAAATCCGATAATAAATCATGAATGAGGAAAGGACCGGGAAGTGTTTACGACGACAGTGTGATATTTTTTTTCCATGGAAAGTAAAATCTTGCTGAAATAGTCAAACAAATTCTTATGAATTCTTGATAAAATACATTTGAATAGATGAGTTGGGTAAAAGCAAATAATTTTTTCTGAAGGGTCCTGGCGACATGACATTAATATAGAGTGTTATTTTGTTACGTTTATAAAACTTTGAATTTTCTAAAAGGGGAATTATGGCGTTTAACGCCACGTTCAACAACATTTCAGTTATTTCGTGGCGGTCAGTTTTATTGGTGGAGGAAACCGGAGTACCTCGAGAAAACCACCGACCCACCACAAGTCACTGACAAACTTTATCACATATCGAGTACACCTCACCAAGGGCGGGAATTTTCTAAAGGATAAGCTTCGCATGTTTTACTTACGTCAATGTCTGACACGATTATTATTTACACAAATATTTTTATAAAGAAAAAAAAACATTTTTTTTCTAAGTTGTAATGTTTTGTTGAAAAGGTTACATAATAATTATATATTTCGTTTCAGACCTTTTCAGATGTACGTGGTTACCTATATTGATGTCATGAATTAAGGGTGTAACGACATATTATGTTGAATGTGATCTAAATGTTGAATTTAATAAAGAAACATATTCTCACGCATTGGTTTAATAGTATGTGTACAAGATATTCCATAAGCTTTTGTTAAGAACGTATCTATCCTTGTTTCATGTGTTTGCGCAAAGAAAAGGAACAAAACAGTAGCTTTTTGTAAATAGTAAGTCTTTGATGAAAAGATTGATTATATATCTCGTTTAATATATTTTCATAATTTATTTTACATATATTGTTGCGACAATTATTGAAATGAAAACGTTAACATGGTTTGATTGTTCTACAAGGTTATTTCGTTTGTATTGAAATATACTCAAGATTACAGTTACTATTGATGTTTTAAGATATAAGCCACAAGTTAACCATAGATAGGTAAATTTATCAATAAAACACATCTTTAACATGAAATCCTTGACCCACAGGATATATATATTTATACAGCAATGTTTTTTCCTGATTTGACATGAAATCCTTGACGCACAGGATATATATATTTATGCAACAAAGTTTTTTCTTGATTTGACAAAATTAGATTTTTGACAATAAGGTGAATACATCTAAGGAGATACATTTATCTCTCAAAGAAATGTTGAAACATTGCTTGATAGTATCACTGGTGTTGATCCAGGGTAAGTTCTTTTATATATTTGTATATTGGAATTGGGAATCCGTAGACTGCCTGTGCAAAGAAATTCCAGTCAATTTAAGCTACAATTCGAGGTGTACTCGATACAATATTATGTGATAAAGTTTGTCAGTGACTTGCGGCAGGTCGGTGATTTTCTCCGGGTCCTCCAGTTTCCTCCACCAGTAAAACTGATGGCCACGATATAACTGAAATATTGTTGAAAGTGGCGTTAATCTTCATAGCCATACCCCCTTATTTGATTTTTGATAAATCTAGTGAATGAGTTGTTGTTTAGCCATACGTTTGTGGCTGTCCAATGCCAGGACCTAGATTTCTAACGTCACATGTTTTGGCTCCTTCATTGTGTTCAGTGAGTTATGGTGAGAAGTGATTATCCATTTTGTTACTATTGGTGTAATTGTTGTCCATTACTGTTTTGACTTTTCTTTTCAATAAAGACCAATTTCAGCATTATCATGGCGTGAACTACAGTCAAACATGTATATAAAGGGCACTTAAGGGAACCTGAAAATATTCCCTTTATGAGCAGTCGCCCTTTATACACAGGTTAGAATTATATGCACTATTCATTAATTGGGCAACATGAGGCTGTCATTTATGGATAGTAATTGGTTATATTAGAGGTGCCCTTTAAGGCAGGTTTGACTGAAGTTACATTAGATATCTATGTTTGTATTATTACCACTGGGCCGATACCTCTGTTGGTGGACTATTATCAACCGAGGGTAATATCAACCAAGTAGTCAGTATCTCGGCACTGACGTAGCTGATTAGATATACAATGTACTTATTATTGAAATGTACAGTTCCTAAGTAATGTAATAAGTCTTAAAACTGTCCTATTTACACTTTGTTTCCAGAAATGGGTCGAGCGCTCTAAATAAGGGTAATAACAAAATTACCGAACTCCGAACAATCTTACAAAGGGAAAGTCAAAACTCATAATTATATAAACAGACTAAATCAGTCAACAACCGGAAAACTGTGAAAACCGTAATAAATTAGACATACATCTAATTTTTTTTTATTTAATAGATAATTGTAAACTGGCAAAAATATTTCTTATAAAGTAAGAAAGGTTTGAAGACATCAAAGGAGTAAATCAGAAACTGTAAATTGAAGAAAGACAGACAATACAAGTAGTTGCAGATAACGGTTGCTATGATAACCGATAGGCAAATGACAATAATATGCATTACTTTTTATGTGATTAATAACCTTAGATGATAGTTGACAAATCTGTACCAAAAAAATACATTATATGGGTGCTTATTGTAACTATCATCATGTCAATTTAAAATAGTTGTTACATTCTGATGATTGGTTGCCATGGCAACAATCTTTACCTTTTGGGTTAAAAATGTCATTTTAGGTTGTGTGATAGCCTCTTCTATTGAAAGAATTGATATGATTAAATTCTGACATGGGACCGATTTTGGTAGTTAGTGAACCTAGCCCTTCTATCAATTGCAGCTTTGTATATTTATATTAAAAATAGAACTCTAGATATATTTTTTATAGTGCACACGACGCGTCTATTTTATTGTGCGCACGACGCGCGTCTGAAATAACCATACTCAGTTACCGTGGGTTTTGAAAGACATTACATTTGCTATAGCAGTAATTATCAATGCAACTGAATACGATGCTACTACCTTAATGGTTACTAAAACCAATGCTATCTGGTACCCTTATATTGGACCCCAACTAAACGCACCCCCCCCCCCGTGCAGACCCCCAATATAGTAATAAAATGAAAAACACAAAATACCACACTCTCGGAAATTTACCAAAATTCAATGGAAAAATCGTAGTAAGATATGGAAAATTGATACCCCTAACACACAAATACATGACAACTCACTTTCCTGGCTTGGCACAGGCACTTCAATAAAAAGTGGCCGGGTTAGGCTAGTTTTATGCGCCTAATTGCATTTGTACACAGTAGTCATGGTGCAAGTTTGCAATTGGTTGATATTATTTACTTAGAATATGCAAATTGTAGATATTACTAAGCAATAAACTAAGCAATATATCTTCCCTCTTAACGCTTGTTCTTAAGCGGATGTATAAAAATAATTAACCCGTCATTAAATTATACAACGTCAATGAGTCTATATGGTTACGTAGATGTAGAGTCAATCTCCCATACAGAGTTGTCGGTCCTTGCATGCTATATAGAGAGCCCTCCCATACAGAGTTGTCGGTCCTTGCAGGCTCTCTGTATGGGAGATTGGTAGAGAGTATGCACAAACTAAATAACATATACCCTCCCCTTAGTTCTAGAGCGGAGGTATACAAATAATTAACATGTGGGTAAAAGGCTCGCCATAAAATTAATATACAACGTCATTGAGTTTATAAAAAAATTCTTTTGGTGACGTTATTTGTCCGATCCAGCATACTTTGTTTTTATACCCAAACGATTAGTTTTTTTTATCTGACAATATCAATTCACATTTACTGACGTCATTTGACCTATTGGCCTATGCTTTCCCCCTTTTTTTTTTAATATTAACATATATCATTATCTGATGATATGAATTAGATATTGCTGATATTGTGTGACATGTCTCGCCCTTAATTAAACACGTCAGTACTTATTCTTTTGTTGAATGTACACAAATTCAATGTATATTATAATTTTACTTTGCAATTCGGTCAGTTACATTTATTGAACAAAAAGGCGAGTGTATCATCAGATATTTTGGTAGGCCATGTGACGAGTTCGCAGAACGAGTCTGGCCTATCAAAATATATGATGGCGCATGAGTAACTTTGTTCAATAAGGGACTTGTATCTTGCGACGTCAATCAAAGTTTTTTTTAACTTTGCTGTTTGAGTGAGAGTATGTAAGCTTTATGATGATATCTTGTATATTTTGTTATCGAAGATATTGTATGATGTGACGTTATCTAGCTCCATCTCCTCTCTGGGTATCATGAGATATGGTACGGCTGTTGACAATAGAAAAGACGAGAAAGCATGATACAATGGTAGCTGCGGAACCGTAGCCCTTATGGTCCTTGGCCAGTTTTCTGATATTTGCGGACGATAGGGCTACGGATTTCACCCTATCAAAAATTTTCGAAACTGCGCGGTGAACACATGTTTTGCTGTTAAAGTGATCTCTCAAAAGTCACGTGATCTCAAAGCGAGAATACCACAATGACAAGATGGCGGAACGAAGTAGGCGGGATTAGTTAATATCGAGACATTTGTTATGATAATGAGCTGGAAATGAATATTAACAGGTAAGTAAGTATAGAAGAATGTAGATAAATATTTAACGAAACAAAATATATATGTTTGATCGTTCTCGCACCCGATTTCATGACCAAAATTTGCAAAAGAGCGGCGCAAGATTTTCACCGCGCAGTTTCGAAAGTTTTTGATAGGGTGAAATTCGTAGCCATATGGTCCGCAAATATCAGAAAACTGGCCAAGGACCATAAGGGCTACGGTTCCGCAGTTAGATACAATGGTATCATGAGATATTGTACGACTGTTGACAATAGAAAAGACGAGAACGCATGATACAATATGTAGATAA
The DNA here is from genome assembly GCA_963383655.1 of Bathymodiolus septemdierum. Taxonomy (NCBI): domain Eukaryota; kingdom Metazoa; phylum Mollusca; class Bivalvia; order Mytilida; family Modiolidae; genus Bathymodiolus; species Bathymodiolus septemdierum. The sequence continues at coordinate 12,227,567 of OY726528.1, read as the reverse complement.
TGATCTGCCAAGGACATTTTGCTGACTAAACAAATAATTTTAATTTGAAACAAATTTATAAGATATCTAAAATGTAGTAATTTATTAAAATCATGACGTATATGTATTATATAATATGCATTACCAATTGTAATATCTCAGTGCATGTTATTCTCCGCTATGGGTTGTTGATTCTGGGTGTAATTTAATTATTTATTATTGCTATTGGTGTATTTAAATATTTGTTTTTGTCCTGCAATTGTGTGATTTTGAGTACTAATAAAGGGTGTCAATGTACATAAGATATAAATAAATGTAATTTGTGAGTGAGTGAATGAATGTTGCTTAACTTAATATTTTTTCAGCTATATCTTGATGAGGACAAGTTAATTTTGAATGAGATGATGATGAGGTCCGCTATATATAGATCAGTTAACATGCTAAGTAGGATTTTTATAGTGCTAGCACACTGAAACAACAGTCCGCCCTACTCGGACACATTATCCTGATTCCGAGCCAACCAGACTTTGTTGTTTCTCCTTAATGCTGCGTGCGGAGAAGCAACAAATACCAATTTTATAGTCTTTGGTTTGACCCGACCGGGGATCGAACGCAGGATTGTAACTTGTTAAAGTATAAAAATGCATATAAGCTTAAAAATAAATAAAGTTTAATTATTGTTGTATTAATATGTCGTTCTTTCATTATTTCAAGCACAATGATAAAATAAAAATAAAGCATACCAAATCGTGGGTACAGTTCAAAAATCCTATCGAAGAATAATGTGAAATGTAAACTTGATACGTCGGTGCTGGAATATTGCTATTGATGAATCCGGGAAGTTGACGAATGGAAAAGTGAAGTCATCACGTTTTATTTTTAATCTTCCTCCGTTGTTGATGCCAAGATGAAGAGCAGTGGAGACATTTGAGTGTCAGTAAAATATAATAAAATTCAAAACTTTAATGACTACCAAACGAAAATCAATCCTGCAAAAACTATGTAAATTTATTAGATAATCTGTCCTCTCAGCTAATTCCATCAATCAATTTACTGTACATGCATATATTGTATATATACAATGCAATGCATCTTATGTTCCCTGTATGGGAAAGAACGAAAACTGTGCTTACGCAGAAATCGTGTAAAATTGAAAATTATTTTTTTATTATCGGTACATCGATAAATCCCCTTTACTATGATACCAATGTTATCTGGGTATCTTATGACAAAGGCTGTCAAATGAGGCTTTACATGTCTAAATCATTGTTCACTGTACATTAAAATCGAAATCAATATATGTTTAGCAGGGTTTCTGCTATGCTCAGACATGTTCAGGACAATTGTCCTAAAACCAGCATTTCCTATCAGTCATGCCTTAATAATATAACCAAAAAAATGTCCTATAAGTTTTAAAAATTTAGGCCATTTCTAAAATCTTTAGGTCAATGACCTAAAAGTTGCCCTAATCTGAAACCCTGTTTAGTGTAATGAATAGCAAAGTGAAAAGAAACGAACAGATGTTTCACATTATCCTGTCATCTGAGATTTTGTCGAATTGATCTTTTTTTGTTTGTTACTAAGATCTTATTACAATTTCATTTTGTGTAAGACGTAGATATATCTATTAAAGAATATTATCGTGTTAAATAGTCATTCGCATGTAACTGCTGTCAATATACAATAAATGTTTGGCTTAATTACTGCAATGTTTGCCGAACAAGAAATTATTTCGTTTGACATTGTAGATCGTGGTCTTGATCGCCAGACGAGCCCAACCAAAAAATATAATATTGGCATTTGCTGTTCATCCGTGTAGCACACAACATTAGGTAGCAGGAGCACAAATTGTTGTCTCGTAATCAGGACAACCTGTCCGAGTTGAACGACGTATCTGCCTGTGGACTGTTGTTTCAGTTAGCTAGCTGTTAGTATCACAAAAATCCTACTCAGTGTACTGATCTACAACAAAACAGTAATTATCACCAATTCAAACATGACGTTCTTCTTTCGCTTTGTAAACAAACGAGCGAGCTATCGATTGGGTATAATCTCATTAGCACATGCGCCGGGGCATGTGACTAACTTTCACGTCGTAAAATGTACTTGTTGATGAATTATCGTCTGCTCGAATTTAGCTGCATAAATTGTGTGCGACATTGTCCGCAATCGTAAATATAAATTGCCGTCTTCCAATCAAAGTATTCTACCGTATTTGTACTCTTAGACATTTCAGAATCGAGGGATAAAATACTAATATCCGCCAACCCATGCTAAAACTCAAAACACATTTTGGCTTCCATGATTTATTTCTTTATTACATTCAAAGGTAACTTGTCACGGTGATATAGCTGAAAATGGCTGACTGCGTTGAGCAAGAATTTCTCACTCACTCACTCAATCACTAACTCACTCAAAAGAACGTTGGAGAACTTGAGTAACATTCATCTTCTCCTAAATTTGAACATAAACGGCTTGAGTGGTCTCCAACACATATTGGATTGATTTTGTCCTTTCTTCTACTATTTTCCTATTGGATTTCGCTACTGTTCAGAAGGTGTGGTATTTCTTGTTTTTCATGTTATTGGTCAAAATGTCTGTTTAAGGGTAAGAAGTATGACTTATTTGCCCTTGAGTGAATGATTGCTGTTTAACGCCAAATTAGGAATTTGTCAGCTATATCATGGCGAAAACAAATTACATTTGGATGAGATGATAATGATATTCGATTTGTAATAGGCCAACACGCTTGATTGCATTTCTATAGTGCTAGTTCATTGAAACAACAATTCGCGGGTAGAGATGTCGCTCCACTCGGAAACATTATTTTGATTCTGAGCCAACCAGTCTTTGGTCTTACTCCTTAATGCTGTGTGCTCAGTGGAAAAGCAACACATACTAAAGTTATAGTCTTTGGTTTGATCCAACTCGAGCTCACGATCTATAGCACTTTAAGCTAGCACGGTATGACCCAACCCGGGCCCGAGCTCACGATCTATAGCACTTTAAGCTAGCACGGTATGACCCAACCCGGGCTCGAGCTCACGATCTATAGCACTTTAAGCTAGCACGGTATGACCCAACCCGGGCTCGAGCTCACGATCTATAGCACTTTAAGCTAGCACGGAATGACCCAACCCGGGCTCGAGCTCACGATCTATAGCACTTTAAGCTAGCACGGTATGACCCAACCCGGGCTCGAGCTCACGATCTATAGCACTTTAAGCTAGCACGGTATGACCCAACCCGGGCTCGAGCTCACGATCTATAGCACTTTAAGCTAGCACGGTATGACCCAACCCGGGCTCGAGCTCACGATCTATAGCACTTTAAGCTAGCACGGTATGACCCAACCCGGACTCGAGCTCACGATCTATAGCACTTTAAGCTAGCACGGTATGACCCAACCCGGGCTCGAGCTCACGATCTATAGCACTTTAAGCTAGCACGGTATGACCCAACCCGGGCTCGAGCTCACGATCTATAGCACTTTAAGCTAGCACGGTATGACCCAACCCGGACTCGAGCTCACGATCTATAGCACTTTAAGCTAGCACGGTATGACCCAACCCGGGCTCGAGCTCACGATCTATAGCACTTCAAGCTAGCACGGTATGACCCAACCCGGGCTCGAGCTCACGATCTATAGCACTTTAAGCTAGCACGGTATGACTCAACCCGGGCTCGAGCTCACGATCTATAGCACTTTAAGCTAGCACGGTATGACCCAACCCGGGCTCGAGCTCACGATCTATAGCACTTTAAGCTAGCACGGTAACAGTTTCACCATCGATGTATTTTCACTCGACAATTTGTACTATGAGAATAGTTAAATAATATTTGGGTATTTCAACATTGTTCTTCAAAAATCAATCTAACTTATTCACATACCAATAAAATTGATATTTCGAGGACAAATGTAAATGTGCTAAAAAGCAAATATTTGTATATAAAAACATTACGCGTCTGCAAAGTAAGAAAATAATTTAATCTTACAATTTTATGGACTAAAAAATGAATATGAAATCTTCTTTTTAAATTTATTTTTATTATATTTTATTTATTTATTTTACTTTTTGTTATTTTTTTTTTTGGTTCTAATATAAATTATAAACATATTTGTTTTTGAATTTTCTCGCTTGACCGGAAACCACTAATGAGTTCCGAACGAATAATGGAAGTAATGAAAGGGGATTAAATGTCTACGAGTTAACCAATTAAATAAATCTTTTAGACAAAGTTGACATTGTATGTTATTTAATTTATTTGATGTCTAATGAAGTTAAAGGTTCATATAATCCATTTAATTTACATAATGGAATATAAATTGTTTGTTTTCTTTATAACTATGAGGTAGTAAACAAAACGAAATAAACAAGACACTGATACGTTGCAATACACATTATAATCAGTGATCAATTTAGCATTAAGCTTAATAATTTAGATTTTCCACTGAAGACTTAATATAAATGGTCGTTGTTTGATTTATATTTAATTATTAAACTACCATGTACTATAATAGATGGTATGAAGCTAGAAATGTTGTTATTAACGTATATAAAACAACTAATGAGGCTGTACAACGTTATTGACATTCCAGATTTTAAACGATTTAAGGGCCATCATGGTCGTGATCGTATGGTAGTTGGATTTACAACTACATATGCAATGAGTTGTGAATTCGAACCCTACTCATGGCGAGGTGTACCTCCACCAATAAAACCGACCGCTCCGATATGAATGAAATATTGTTGAAAGTGGCGTTAAATACCATAGCCCCCATCCCCCCATAAACGATTAATACGGTAAAGTAACTCCGGACTTGAAGCCACCACCATCACCTCTACATTTCCATTACCAAACTACGCCCAAAGAAACCACGAACACAACATACTCCAATACAACTGAAGAATCTATCCGCAGAGTACTAAGATAAAGATAAAACACCAACCAGAAAAAACAGTACCACACATACAACACATCACAACCTCTATGTACAAAACAACAGCAGTGGAACATTTACTTGAAATCCAAATAGTCGGTGAACAAAACACAAAACAAACCATGTAAACTATTGCCTGCTTCAGACAAAACACCCGTTTTTACAGGAGAAAATGTTCTAATAGCTACACCGGAAACAGTGAAAGCAGTTAAGAGACTGCAATGGTCGACCTAGTCATGCATGACGACAACGATAACATTTTGGCGATGTCTTGATGCATTAGGCATCTCTGACCATGTAATCTGTTTGACTGATGTAGTCCCATGCTAAACATTTTAACATCTGAGAGACGCAAATTGCATATGCCGAAAAAATGAATATACCAAAGTATAAAACCAAACTAAATTACGTTATGAATCGTTCTACCATTTTGATATTTGTTTTTGTGATTGTTCCGACAGTGTGTTATTTCTTTATTCGTTTTATTATAAAACATAGCAAGCCAAACAGTGATATTAGACGATCTTATAAATCACACCAAAACAAAATACCCATCTGGGTCGACTTAACAACACAACACACACACACACACACACACACACACACACACGCGCGCACACACACACAAACGATATCGACAAAAAGTAATAGACATGTTAGAAATACGTTCCTGCCCACTGACAAGTTAACCAAGTTACTTATTTTAAATGTTATGTCAGAATGTTCAATTCGCATTTGTAAAGACTAAAGAGTGAAACAAATATTTAGCAAAGTTCCTGTACAATGTGGTGAGGGTTGATCAAATTTAGAAAACATAATTATCACACCCGTCTGGATTGTGATTGAGAAAATAAATATAGATGATCAATGCAGAGAAACCCAGTATGCTCAACTTATATATCTGTAGCCCTTTTCACAAAAATTCGTAACTATAGTCCTAACTTTTTCACTTAAGATTATCTTACGACAATTCCTAAGTCCTTTTCACAAAGATTATCTTACGACAAATTTCAATCTTACGACTAAAATTACACTTACGATAAAAAAAATTCTTCCTTAGGTGTACTCGATACAACATTATGTGATAAAGTTTGTCAGTGATTTGCGACAGGTCAATGGTTTTCTCCGAGTACTCCAGTTTTCTCCACCAATAAAACTGACCGATATATTGTTGAAAGGGGCGTTAAACACCATAAGCCATCTTCCTTAGCAACCTAGTTTCATTTCCATAGCACAACAAAGCATTTTTTTTAATAAAATTATTCTATAAAATATCCCCGGCACTAATTTATAAGCAGTTTTTATGCTATGATGTGTTTGCATGTTTATATTGAATTTTTATCTAATACAAAAAAATGTATATGAATCGGTCACCAATAACTGCACAAAATATGAACGGGTATGATTTTCGTGTAGAGGAACATTTCTAATGCATGTAAATTAAAATGATCTATAATAATTATCATTACTTGGAGTTGTGCGTCATCATCCACGCGTGGTTACTTTTGGTAGAAGTATTTTTTAAGGGAGTGCATCTGGAGTGTGAAAAAAACCCTATTCATATAATTCATTTTATCAGTTATTTTTCAGCAAAATATTTACCCCTTTTTTCCAATTAATCCCATCCCACATAAAATTAAACGCTTGTTCTCTTACTGATGAAAATTTATCCCGATTTTTCTGAGATAACCCAAATTAAGATGTGTTTATCATCTATCAATCATGAAGACGAATAAATATCCCTGTTATATATTAATATTAATATAACAGAAGAATGTACACAAGTTTATGTATTGCCAGAGTGTTCGATGATCATCGAAGTTGGCAGAAATTAATAAATTATATTACTAATATAAAGGCAAAATCAAAACGATATCATTGGATCCAGAAAATTCCAGTCCTAAAGCGGCTGTTCATACAAAACTTTTGTAAGCGAAGTAGATGTCTTTTTACTTTTTACTTTAAAACTTGATAATTAGTGTTAATTTATGTTTTTATTGTACTACTTATAGAAAATATATGGGAAAAAAAATCACCAAAATCAACAACATTATACCTTTAAGACCCATGATACAACCCAACGTACATCGTACATCGACTAGAGTCTCTTTGAAGAAATCTAGACCCGAGGACGTGCAATCAATATTTGACAATAGGAACAAACAAAAAGTTATTACTCATAAAAACTAATGGTAGTTTTCAATTCAATTCTGTTTCTTTTTAAAGTTATGATAATTGATACATATTCAGTTTAGATATTCCCACAATGTCTGACATGTTTGTATCACTCTTATAATCAAGCGATGCATGTACCCCATGTAACATCTTTTATGATTACCCAATCTACAAGATTTCTTCATACATCTTCATATCTAATAAATGTATGATTTTATGCAGTTAAGACATCAAGTTGGTTTTTGATATAATCCAATTAAACGGTTATAAATTGTCTTCAAAAAGCCCAATGGGAGATCAAACATTTTCTTTAATTGAATAGATGATTCAATTGCAAAAAGAGAAGTACATTTAAGTACTCAAAACTTTGTTATTTCAAATATATTCAATTTAAAGCTTAAGAGGATTATTAAAATGAACTAGTATCAATTTAAAATGACAAAAAAGCACAGCAGCATAACTTTCAAACTAATCAACCATGACCATCAAAACAGGAATGTTACAGAAAATAATATAATTACATCCGGAAAACAACCTTTTGATAATATTAAAAAAAGAATGAAAAACAAAAAAATCATGCACTGTCGGAATTGTTCCAAACTACAACAAATTATAAAAATCAAAGAAAGAGGCAAAATCGATAACCCTAAAACACAAATACATGACCCGGTCACTTTCCTGTCATGACGCAAATACCAATCTACAAAGTGGCAGGGTAAAACTAGTTTGATGGGCTCAAACATCCATTTAGTGAAATTATGTGATCATGCAAGTGCCCTCCAAACGTGACAGAAATACCAACCCTCACATGTAATCGAGTGAACATGATCGATAATTGAGTAGATGCTGCGAACGTCCATTTAACTAAACCCGTCCATCAGAAATGGACAAACCTCGTTGGGATTTTGACAGTCATCTGCATTGCAGTTATATTTTTTGTATAATGAATGAAGCATGTGTCATAAGCTTAATGTAAAAGAAAACTCAAATCTCAACATAAACTGGATTACCAAAGTCATAATGTCGTGTGATCTTTTTTTTCTTCAATAAGTTGGGGTGTGAAGTGATTGTTCGTTTTGTTGATAATGATAGAATTGTTGACTATCACTGTTTAAACTTTCTTTTCATAATAACAGAACATGTAGGTTATCCAGTTGAGTCTTGCTTAAAGTAGTCAGTTGTTCGACACTGGCATGGTTTATTATATATATTAGTGTTTGAAATTTAAAGTTCCTAAATAGAGTTCACCCCCGATTTTCAGTGGGGTTCTTGTTACTCGATCGTTAGTTTGTAGGTCGTTGTTTGTCCTTTTGTACTTTTTCTTTTGGCCATTGTGTGGTCTGTTCTTCTTCGATATACGGATTCTGATTGCCCCTTTGGTATCTTCAAACTCTTCTTGCAAGCTTATGTCGTATTAACACGACGGGTGTCACAAGTGGAACAGGAACTACTAACCCTTCCGGAGCACATGAGTTCACCCCCGGTTTTCAGTGGGGTTCGGGTTACTTGATCTTTAGTATGTAGATCGTTATTTGTCCTTTTGTACTTTTTCTTCTGGCCATTGTGTTGTCTGTTCTTCTTCGATATACGGATTCTAATTACTCCCTTTGGTATCTTTAAGCTCTTCTTGCTCAAACTAAGACCAATCATCTTCTGATATAGGTAGCATTGGCGACCAATCTTCTTCTGATATAGGTAACCTTGGCCGACTGAACTAATGTATAAAGACGAATCTACATTTGATCAGACAAATGTTTTGAATGGGTGATTCTATTCAATAAGTCAATGATACAATGACACAATGACTTTGTCCAGCATAACGGTGAACAAACAAACCAGAACAAAATTACCAATATAAAATGGGGACTGGTCAAGGAAAACTCGTCATGCTCACTAAGTTTAGATATCTAAATTGTTATTACTATCACTGGGACTATAGGTCTGCTGGTGGATTATTAGTCCCAGAGGCACATTATCACTGGAACTATAGGTCTGCTGGTGGACTATTAGTCCCAGAGGCACATTATCACTGGGACTATAGGTCTGCTGGTGGACTATTAGTCCCAGAGGCACATTATTACTGGGACTATAGGTCTGCTGGTGGACTATTAGTCCCAGAGGCACATTATCACTGGGACTATAGGTCTGCTGGTGGACTATTAGTCCCAGAGGCACATTATCACTGGGACTATAGGTCTGCTGGTGGACTATTAGTCCCAGAGGCACATTATCACTGGGACTATAGGTCTGCTGGTGGACTATTAGTCCCAGAGGCACATTCATGGTTTATTAAACATATTTAAGTTTGAAATTAGGTTTCTCGCCGACTTGTTCCTTATTTACATGAGACAGGCTTCATACAGGGGCTTCTTAAGAAAAACTAATAGAAGCTAGTCAGCTCCTTTAAGCTTACCTTCCGCTATATAGATATTGCTTTTTCGATAAATACTTCTAAATTTAGTGATTTTGTTGATCGTATCTATCTACTGAGCTTGAAGTATAGAATACCACAGATACAATTATGTCTGCTTCATACCTTGACCTACATATAGAAACTGGAAGTGTCTGAGAATATGAATATTCATGATCAGTGTCGTCTTAACGCATGGGCATACTGGGCAGTTGCCCGGGGACCCACAAGAATAGGGCCCCATGATAATATATGTATGTTGTGCACTGCATGCTTTTTAATGTTTAAGCACTGATTTTGTTGGAAGTACCAATACAATAAATGTATGCTTAACCCTATCGACATTTCCAGTTTTTTTCCTGTGAGTGGTTGTGTAGATATGGGACCCAGTGCACTGTTTTGCTCTGGGGCCTGTAATGTTGTTAAAGAGGGCTCTGTTCATGATATACATTTTTGTATATCTAGTCAGTTAATCGGTCTGGGGGTTTTTCTCATAAATACTCCATTAATATTAAATAGAAAATTAGAAATACCAGAAGGTGAATTTCCCACAAATATTAAAGAGCTGAGGACAAGACGAATATTTAAATTTCCCAAGATCTAACGAATTTTAATTCCATAAAATGTTATGCTACATTACTACCAGACGTCTGGTTGTAAATATTAATATCATATAAATTAAAAAAAAGAATACTTTCATAAATGATTTATGGATTAAAATGGTTACTAAATTTTTAATCTGATTGCATATCAATAAGTTTTAAAAGATTTGTTTTACAAGCATCATAGAATCAGAGAGGATTACCAAAGATGTTTAATTGGACCAAAATATAATTTATGCAAATATCGCAGCTAATACCCAATAAAACATGGAATGTTGAATACTAAGATAATATATACATATGTAATAGGTCAGAGTATTATGTACAATTCTTTCCGAAGCTTATTTTTATATCAAAATGAAATTTAAAATATACCACACTGTCAGAACAGTTTCAAAATCTAATAGAAAAATTGTAGAAACGGAGGGGACAGGAATCGATAGCCTTAATACACATATACCTGTTCTCTCACTTATCTGGCTTGGTGAAGGTACCTCAATGGAAACAAATGACGCGGTTAAACTAGTTTTATAGGCCTAAAGACTCCCCTCTTAATAAAATGATGTGTTCATGTAAGTGTTTCAAAAATAAGGGTAAACTGACTACTCTCCTATATAATGTGGGTTGACCTATTAAAATTGTCAACGTTTGCTTTATTGTGCTATATTTGCATTGTATACAGTGAAACTGCTTTAATTATAAAATTTACTGTATTTTTATAACGTGTTAGATGAGAATGGAAATATGTGTTATAAAAAGTATTATTTGTGGTATATACATGTATCTGGATCATTTTTATGTCGTGTTAGATGAGAATAGAAATATGTATAGGTACATGTTATAAATAGAAGTATTATGTGTGGTATATATCTGGATCATAATATAGGGAATTGATTTTTGTTAGATTTGACTTTTACTTCATTTAATATTTAAATATAATAGAGATATTGGAAATGGTAAGATATGTCCAGAAAAAAACATTTACAAAAACTGAAAAATAAATAAAAAAACCAAAATAAATAAAAAATAAAACAAAATCAAAACAAAAAACAAAAACAACATATAAATCTAATAAAATGCAGATATCACGACGCGTTTCTTGAATAAATTGTGTAAATGGCAGTAACATCACAACTGTTACGATACTTGTGGTTGCTTGCGTATAGTGGTGTGTTTTTGTTTTGTTTTTTGTTGTTGTTTTTTTTTCTTCGTCCTGTGTCTGGGGTACCCGATGTTGCCAGTTTCTCTGGATTATCCATTTTTGATTGCCCCTTCGGTATTCTCTAATGAAAGAAAACTTTGAAGAAACTTAAAGGGTAGTCAGAAGTCATACAAAGTAAAACGGACAAAAAGATATTTCAAATACGAAATTTGCAGGTCAGTTATATTGGCGGAGGAATTATATTTTACAGCTAAGATTGTTAATTTATTTCAAAACAGAAATGTGTATTGTCTTCACATTAGATACTTACCCTCCCGGAATACCTGAGTTCACCACTGGTTTTTAGTGAGGTTCGTGTTGCTCGATCTCTAGTGTTCCGTGTAGTGTGTTTGTAGATCATTGTTTGGCCCTTTGTCCTTTATCTTTTGGCCATAGCATTGTCTGTTCTTCGTTGATGACTTCTGATTGCCTCTTTGGTAACTTCAAACTCTTCTTAGTTTTATGTGTATTGTTTTGTAGATCGTTGTTTTTCCTTTTGCTCTTTATCTTTTGACCTTTGTGTTGTCTGTTCTTCTTCAATTTACAGCGTCTGATTACCTCCCTTTGGTATCTTCAATCTCTTCTTAGTTTTATGTGTATTGTTTTGTAGATCGTTGTTTATCTTTTTGTACCTTTTCTTTTGACCATTGTGTTGTCTGTTCTTCTTCAATTTACGGCGTCTGATTACCCCCCTTTGGTATCTTCAATCTCTTCTTAGTTTTATGTGTATTGTTTTGTAGATCGTTGTTTATCCTTTTGTACCTTTTCTTTTGACCTTTGTGTTGTCTGTTCTTCTTCAATTTACAGCGTCTGATTACCTCCCTTTGGTATCTTCAAACTCTTCTTAGTTTTATGTGTATGTTTTGTAGATCATTGTTTGTCCTTTTGTTCTTTATCTTTTGGCCATTGTGTTGTCTGTTCTTCTTCAATGCATTAGTCTAGATATACAAGACAGATACTATTATCATCTCATGGAAAAGAAACTTGTTCTGTAAATTTCATCACTTTGTTGACCTAAATTCACTTGCTCAGGATATGTTTTTTGACAATGGCCTAGTATACGGACACCGAACATATAATGAACACGTAGATATCAAATTTAGTACGCACGACGCGTTTCTGGAACAAACTTGATCAAGTACGTTCAAAGTCAAAATATTTATAATCTGTTGGAGCCAGCACGGAAACCAAAGCACTTACACGGGATAGCCGAAATTAGCTAAGATCATGTATGCCTGAGGGAGGAGAACCTTAGTTTACCGATTAACGATACCTGCTTATAGTTTTTATAATTTAATACTCTTTATAAGATAGAGGAACTCTGTTTCTTCAACCCGAGCTAGAAAGTATTTTTAGGCGGAAATAATAATCAGATTAATTATTTTTTGACATGAAAATATATTTTCAAATTTTAACAGAATTTATCATTGTAAAGTGTCGGATTTTAAATTGCTTGCTTCTTTCAAGTCAATTTATTTTACCTATAAAATTTGGTGAAGAAATTTATAATCCAAAACAAAATTTTGCCTCCCTTACTTAAAGTTAAATTATTGGTCTGTAATATGATTAAATGGTCTCAATTATTTGAAATTTGCACCCATAAAGCTAGTTTAACTCCATCTCTGTTTATTGAAGTGCCTGTGTCAAGCCAAGAAAGTGAGTGGTAATGTATTTTTGAGTTAGGAGTATCGAATTTGCTTCTTTCTACGATTTTTCTGTTGGAATTTGGAATTGTTCTTACAGTGTGGTATTTTTTGTTTTTTTATTTTATTATTTAGATAAAACAATTGGGTGTAATTGATTGGTTTTAAATTTTTTTGGCTTTAAAATATTTTGGCTTTGAGGGCATCTGATTAAAGGTATTTCAGAAAATAAAGGTAATAACAAAATTACCGAACTCCGAACAATCTTACAAACGGAAAGTCAAAACTCATAACTATATAAACAGACAAAATCAGTCAACAACCGGAAAACTGTGAAAACCGTAATGACTCTGACTTGGTACAGGCATTTCTAAAGAAATGGTGGGTTGAATCAGATTTTAAGGCGCCAAACCTCTCGCTCTCATTACGGTTCAAAGGTTCCGGCTGTTACTGTAACAGTATTTAAATACAGGAACAAAATAGGTAAAATAGTTGTCAAAGCAGTACCATATTCGGTGACGTAAATGTCAAAAATACTTTTACGTCACACATTGACAAACAAATTCTTGACATTTTTGACTTCTTTATCTTTATACATTTTCACTATATGAAAATGCATCGCTTATAATTTTTTCTGCAGAAACGCGTCCTGCGCATTAACTTTGATATTAAGGCGTTTTATTGTACTACCTAATTATTCGCGAAACAATTATTTTGTGACATTTTGATTTTCAACATTATCAAGTATTTTTTTAAATGAGTGTTTCCAGCAATACAGAAACATATATATATTTAAAAATAAATATTAAAATTTAAATGATTTTATATAATTATAATCGCTGTCAGCTAACAAGTATTACATACTCCATATAGACCACAAAACAAAACGTTGACATTTTAAATGGTATTATTTTAGCATCAATGTCATTCAATAAACATTTGTTTAATTCTCCCCTCACTATCAAACAGTAGGATTGCTATGAACCTCGTCGACAGCAATGGACAATTATAGTGATATATTTATTTTTAATGTAAAATTATTTTTATATTTGGAAAATAAAAGCCGTCTTTTGTGACGAATTCATTTCATGAATTTAAAATGACGTGGCACGTGATTATTATTATTATTATTTTTTTTTAAATCTATAATAATTATAAAGATCTTATAAAAATTAAAAGTATGCAATTAAAATTAATTAGACAAATTAATTCAAAGCATTTATTACAGACATATTAAACTTTGACATTAATCAAAAAATTGTGTTTGACGTCGTGAAAAACATAACATTGCGGCAGTCAGTTTTGTTGAAACCAGAATATCCAGAGATAAAAGGACTCCAGTTGAAGCATGAAAGATATTGATCTTAGTTTTAAAAATAATTACATTATTTTGGGAACAAAAAATTTCAACATCAATCATGTGAATGCCGTAACAATGACCTAATTTTTAGACAAGTATAAATCTAGATCATCTTGGGTGAGTGGGTCATCACTGTCTGCTACATAGAGTATATTAATTGATATTCCCTGTGAAAGTAGAAGGTCGAGTAAACTATTGACTATGAAATTGGTATTTGCTGTTTCTCCGCTAGGCACGCAACACCAACAAGTAAGAGTTCAAGACGGTTGACTCGGAATCAGGATATTATGTCCGAATGGCGCAACATGTCTACTGTTGTTTCAGTGAGCTAGCACTATATAATCCAATTAAGTGTGTTGGTCTAGTACAAAGTACATCATCATCATCATCTCATTGAAATGTAACTTGTTCTCGCAATGATATCGCAAGAACAAATGCTCATTTGGCTTTAAACAACAATCACTCAAATCACTCCATAGAAATAGAAACCAAATAGTGTAACTAAAAATATAAATAACATCGAGTGTTAACCTACAATAACAACAGAGAGTCAATAATGCATCATTCCTTTACGACATATATATGTACGTTTTTATTCCTACCACTGGGTCGATACCTCTGCTGGTGGACTATTAGTCCCCGGGGTATCATCCGCCCTGTAGTCAGTGCTTCTACACTGATATTGTTTATTAGAACTATTCATTATTGAAACTTACAGTTCCTAAATATTGTAATCATTAATGAAACTAAAGCTCAGGCATAGGTGATTTTAGACGATTTTGGCTTTCTTGTTTAAGCCCTTCTGATTTGTTTCTCCCAAGTCTTTAAATTATTTGGCTTTCCAATCGTTCGATTGTAAGTATACCTGATGAATGTTATTCCTGAAACGCGTCGTTTGCACTAAAATTTGATCTCTACGTTTTTCTTTTTATTTATATAGCATATAATTAGTTCTAAATATTGGAAAGTAAAATTTAAGTCTCTTTTGAAAAAAATGCAAGTAAAACGTAGATATCTAATTTAGTGCGCACGACGCGTGTACAATTGTCATAATCTTCATCAGGTAAGCTCAACAACAACATATTGAAAAACTAAAATAAGCTAAAAGTCTTTGGGAACAAGATAAACAAAATGTCTAAGCAGGAAAGCCAAAATGGTTAAGTTTACACTTACACCAGGGATAAATAATAAATAATATGTATTGGTAAAAAGTGTCGAGATGTCAGTTGTTTACACCTTATATTCCGTGTACTCCATCTTACTCTACTAATAAAGCATGTAACTGGAATGCTGTTGAAAATAGATTTGAAGCACCCTTATCCATTGCCATGACCCTCATTAATTATATCAAATAAAACTCTAAATTTGAGGCGTTTTTTGTTGCTTGTGACTGATTCAGAAAGGTGCTATATCTGTTTCGATATGATGTTGCATCCATTGCAATTGTAGAATAAAGCTGGAAATATCAAAACATACATATAAAAAAAACCCGTCTGTTTTAATGTTTTTGAGGACAAAACTTACGTCTTCTTGCAATGTCCAATATTTGCAGATTTTCACTGTATATATAGGTAACGAGGATAAGGAACTGTATGCACTTCTCTAGCAGCTGGGTTCACCCCTGGTATTTTGGTGGGGTCCGTGTTGCTAATCTTTTCAGTTTTTTGTATTGTCCTATTATGTATCCTTCCGTTCATAGTTCCGTGTTGTGATGTCCGTTACGATTTCCGCATGAAAACGATGTTCGGTTCGTTTTACCTCTAGTTGTTTGTAGGAGGGCTCATGTCTTATTGTACTTTCGTTGTGTATGTTTGTAGGAGGGCTCATGTCTTATTGTACTTTCGTTGTGTATGTTTGTAGGAGGGCTCATGTCTTATTGTACTTTCGTTGTGTATGTTTGTAGGAGGGCTCATGTCTTATTGTATTTTCGTTGTGTATGTTTGTAGGAGGGCTCATGTCTTATTGTACTTTCGTTGTGTATGTTTGCGAATAGTGATGTCTAACATTTTGTTCTATCAAATACCTTTACGTTCTGAGTTCCGTGTCGTGATGTCCGCTGCGATTTCCGCATAAAAAATATGTTCGGTTCGTCTCCAGTTGTTTGTAGGAGGTCTCATTTCTTATATACGTTATTTTGTGTTTGTTTGCGTATAGTGGTGTCCAACACATATTGTGTTGTGTTTTTTCTTTTTTTGTCTTTTTTTCTTCGTCTTGTGTCTTGTGTCCTCAATATTGTCAGTTTCTCTGGATCTTCCATTCTTGATTGCTCCTGCGGTTTCTCATAGGTTTATTTAATCATGATAATTTTATAAGTTCAAATGAGCATGAAAAAAAAATTATGCTTAATTTGAGAATAAAAACATTATTTTCTCTTCATTATTAAAAGACATAAAATCAACGGTATAACTTTTTGCAACATTAAGTAAATTTTTTCTAAAATCATCATAAAATGGACAGTTTAAAAGTACATGTGTTTCATCCTCTATAAAATCACTACAAAAACAACAAATTCTTACTTCGATTCTCAAATTTTCAAGTCGACCCGTTTCTATTCTAAGTGGTGCAACTCCACATCTAAATTTAGCGAATGCACTCCGGTGTGAAAATTGCAAAGCTATGTTACAATAAATTTCTGTTTCAAAACTATTTTTAAATATTCGATGCGTTCTGAGTTTATTTCCACTTCTACCAGATACAGATCTTTCTACGCTTAAACAGTTATGCCAATCATTTACATGTTTATCAAACAATCTCGACATTACACTATCAACAATAAAAGTAGTATCAACATTTTGTGAAATATTACAAAAGTGACTTAAATTAAGATCACAGAAGGTTTTATTAACAAAAAAATTCCAATTCTTGACACATTTATGACTTAGGCTCATGCAATTTGACCGTACGAAAACCTTTCTAATTAGTCTATCAGAAGTCATATTATTAAGTCGACACCATAGACGTATAATGCATTTCCATTGTTTATGAAAAAATGGTAGCCATCCCATATCTCCAGTGACTGCGGCGTTTGGTGTATATTTGCCAACCGCCAAGGAAAATCGACAGGCTCTATTATGTATAGCGTTAATACAAGATAAATTGTTATACCTCCAAATACTTTCCCCGTATTCTATTATGGGGGACACTAAACTGTCATATTATTTTGTAAATACATGATATGTAACACCACCTAGAACTTTACATTTAGCTATAACTAGGCCTCAAGCTCTGTTAGCCGATGCGGTCACTGCGTTTGCTGTAATGTTATAATCTAAGAATTCATTTAAAACAAGACCTAAATAGGTATAATAATCTGCATAATGAATGATATTATCTCCACATTTAAATTCAGTACAAGACCTAGGAACAGATGGTGTTCTAAATTGAACAACATTACTCTTTGTTGGATTAACAGTCATACAGTTATCATCACACCAAGTTGCTAGGGCATTCAACAATGTTTGCAATTCATTTTCATTATTGGCTAAAATGACAATATCATCTGCATAAAGTAGAATGCAAACTTTTTCATTGCCTATATCAATACCACAGTTATACGATTATATGAAAGTAACTAGATCGTTTATATACAAGTTAAATAATAAAGGGGATAAGGGATACCCATGTTTTAGACCGGTATTAATATTAAACCAGTCTGTGAGGTTACCATTTATCCTTATTGAACATTGTACATTAGCATAAATATACTTAATAGCGGAACAAAAATTATCAGTAACATCTAATGTATTAAGTTTTTTCAATAATATATTCCTATTTATGGTATCATATGCTTTTTTAAAATCAATAAAAACACAAAAGGTAGGTTTACGTAGTTTTCTCCTCACATCTATAATATTAGTTAACATAGATAGTTGATCTATCGTACTACGACCTTTACGAAAACCATTCTGCTCATCTGCTAACAGGTTATTATCGTCTACCCACTGTGCCAACCTTTCGTTCAACATATTACAATAAAGTTTGTAAGATACACATGCTAATGCAATGTCTCTGTAGCATAAAGGGTCCCGTGGGTCCGCCATGTTTGCTTTAGGTAAGGGATAGATTACAATTTTGTTCCATATGTCCATGATTTTTTTAAACCTAAAGCAAAAACTCAGTTTCATCTGTTATAGAATATTGCTGATTTAGTAAATTAGAATATGCAGACTTCCATTTATTTAAAAGTTCAGTCAGCTGAGAAGAAACATTACCATCGTCGTCAATAACTTCCATTGGAATTATAGACTTTCGATTCTCAGTCGCTCCAATTTTACCAATCTTTTTCCATAACTGTTGCTGGTTGTTAGTAGATTCCAACAACAGTCCCTCCTGCATACTAAGCCAATATTTCCTCTAACATTGTTGAACCTCCCTATCAAAAAGGTTTTCTTTTATCAACGTAAATAGCCTTCAAGTCCGTAGAACATCGATTATCGTTACATTTCTTTCAAGTCTTTTCGGCCTCGCACATTTCAATCCATAATTTATTTAAACCTTCATTCCACCAGGGCTTTTTATTTTTACATTTTTTATTAGAGCGAATACCGCCCATAAATATAGTTTTACATGATAGTTTCTTTCTTATTTCACTATCTACGGTATTACAAAACTCATTATATACATTTTTTGAATATCGTTTATACATTTTTGATCTTGTTTAATAACCTCAAATTTGTTAATAATAGAACAAATTTCTGAATATGTGTCATCTGTATTCATAAAATCAGTTGATATATTCTTAAAGTTATATTTAGTATGTTGGGTTACCATACCATCATTGTGTGTTGGTAATACAATTGAACTAATTGAGCTAAGATCAACTTTCCATTTAATCTTAGAGTGATCTGGAATCAATTTTAAATCAATACCCGATATATCATAACCCGCAGCAGTTACCAAATCGTTTGCTCTAACAACAGAAAAATCACTACATAAATTCAAATACTCATACGGTACAATACAATAATCTACAACTGAACAACCTTTTATTGATATACATGTAAAATCATTGTTAACAAAATTTCTACCGTTAAGTATACAACAATTTACACTAATCAGGAAATCAATAGGTGTCAATCAAACCTATAATTTACCAATCAGAGCTTAGAACAAAAGTAGTCCCTTTTAAAGAAAATAGTTCCCTTCGCTTTGTTGTATTGTGACAAATACTGAATGGAATGGAATAATTAAAATTGATAATTGAAGTTAAATATATAAGGATTATTTTGAGCTTAAATTTGATACATTTAGTTGTATTTTAATACCTTTATGGAGGATTTGATGCATGACCTATGAATATTGAATTTCCCGGGGATGACCGAGCTATTTTTACAGTAGGTGTTTTCCATAGCCTGGCATTTCACTGCACGATTTTAAACATCCCCTGATATTTTCACAGAACGTATAGGAATCATGTACGTTTCAGAAAATATATGGTCTTAGAAAGGTTAAACTTAAGATAAAATAGCCAGGCAGGCTCGAAAAAACACAAATTTAGTAGAAAATGTTAAAGAAATTAATAATAGGTTTCACACCTAAAGGTATTACAATACGAGTTACACTTGAAATTGACTACATCTCTATGACACATATCATCAACACCAACTATAAAATCATCTTCTTCCCCACATCTACTATTAAAGTCTCCGCAAATCAAAAATGGGGCAAACTTTTGGAATTCATAAACTTGCGAAATTAATGTATCGAAAAATACATCTTTATCCACTTGACGGGTAGAATTTTCTGGAGGCAGATAACACACACACATATTAAATTTAAAGTCCGAATGTTTATGGTTAAAATAAACCCACAGTATACCTTCAAAAGATTGGTCTAAAACACCAATATTAAGCATATCATAAAAAAATTGTTTTACAAAAATACCTATACCACCAGAACCAGTTTTAGCATTTCTATGTCGATGCTTTCTGTTCTGTCCTATCCAATGATAACCATTTACCTTTAAGATATCACCACCTTTTAAGTGAGTTTCAGCTATACCTACAATATCTAAGTCAAGATTATTAATACAATAAGATCTAAACTTATTGTTTTCAGAAATAAAGTCTTTATTCCAATTATTAACGTTCCAAAATCCGGCAGATATCTACCATCTAGTACCATGTCTAGCACGTGAGTCACTGTGTCTATCCCTGCGTTCCTGTCTGTTGTTACTATTCATGTATGAATTGTGTCCTCTATTTAAATGATGCAAGCGGCCAAAATCATAATTTTCGTGACGTATACATTTTGTAGGTAATAAAACCTTATACATTTTTTAATTAGTAAGAAACACAGCAATATTTGTTTGTTAACAAAGATGGGTATAAAGCTATTTAATTGCAAAATGAAGATCGCAAGGAACGGTTAGTTGTTGATATCATTGATACCTCGTCAGCACATCCGAAGATTGTCGAGTACGAAGTTGACCCAGTTGTCGGACATGGAAGAAGAGATGAAAACGTGTTTTTTTATTTTTTATTTTAGTGAATTTAAATATTCTGAGGATGTTAGTGTGTGTATTTAAGATTTGAAAGCATTATTTTTGTTAATTCACTTATAAATAAACGTTAGGGAAAACCGAATGGACAATCCAGAGACACTGGCAAAATTGGGTATACAGGACGAAGACAAACAAAGCAAAAAAAACACAACACAGAAAACTAAAAAGATGAACAACATGGACCCCACCAAAGAACACAACACAGAAAACTAAAAAGATGAACAACATGGACCCCACCAAAAAACACAACACAGAAAACTAAAAAGATGAGCAACATGGACCCCACTAAAAAACACAACACAGAAAACTAAAAAGATGAGCAACATGGACCCCACCAAAAAACACAACACAGAAAACTAAAAAGATGAGCAACATGGACCCCACCAAAAAACACAACACAGAAAACTAAAAAGATGAGCAACATGGACCCCACCAAAAAACACAACACAGAAAACTAAAAAGATGAGCAACATGGACCCCACCAAAAAACACAACACAGAAAACTAAAAAGATGAGCAACATGGACCCCACCAAAAAACGGGAGATGAACCAATGTGCTCGCGTTCTCTGATATTGCTAAAACAATGATGATTTAGACTATCAATGAATCAAACATCACATCTTTATTTATTTATTTATTTATTTATTTATTTATTTATTTATTTATTTATTTATCTCTTTTAGAAGAATTAGAGTAATGAACGCATGAATTGTATTTTCTTACGGTTCGATGATATATAAAATATAATATAATTCGTGTTGATTTTTTAACTAAATTTAATTACTGCAATTCCATGCGGTTCACTGAAGCAGATCATGTCAGTTTGTTAATTTCATTTATTATTTTAAACTTATATAACGCCGTTGTCATTGGTCAGATATTGAAGAAGGCGTGACCTAAGACTTATCAAAGGTATATTTTAATATCTACATGTATATATAAACTAAAGTGTAGGTGGTTTATTCAACTTACTTCGATGTATGCAATGGATGTATATGTATATATCTGTCTTCTCTTCATATATGCAAGCGTCCTACCAGGTGAGCCTGTCTTAGATAATAGCACAACCCTATATTGAATATTAAATATTTTTTTATATTTTTTTTATTACAATGACGTACAATTAATATTTTTAATTTGTATCAATATTAAAGCGCTCGTTTTCTTATTGTAAAACATAAAATAGAATATTAATTTAACTTAGTATTATAAATGAATTGCAGGAAAATATATTCATAGTAATAAAAACGTAGATATCATATTTAGTGCGCACGACACGTTTCTGGAATAATCTTCATCAGGTACGCTCAAAATGGAAATATTGGAAAGTCAAATAACTTAAAGTTTTGAGAGGAATACCACAATAGAATAGACTCTGAATTACAAATTTACCTACAGTATATATAATACAATGAAGTAATATAGTTTCTACATGCCACAATATAAAAACAGTTAAATGGAATTGGACTTTAAATAAATTTTATATATATAAAAGAAGTTCACAAACGTTTTCCATCTCCATCAGAATATTTTGAATCCGGATACAGATTTAAATAAAAATTGAAAATTATATTTTTAAATTAAAATGTTCAAATTTACCGTTGACTAAATAAAAATACCGAATACAATATTTACTTAAATATATATTTTTGGCCGTAATATAGCATCATATTATTTAAAAGCTGTGATTTGTCAATCAATGTCACATGACTAAATTATTAAATACTTATTCAACCAATCATAATCGAACTTTCCATTGCACTTTGGTTAACTGCATTGTTGACATTAAAACAAATTGCAACAGAAAGTGAAGACATATGATTTGCCAATTTTAATTAAAAGTCCTAGAATTTTTGGAGAATGTTGAATTAGACAACGCTAAGAGAGTCACACAAAGCATTGCTGCTGAATACATGTTTTACAGTTAATTCAGCAGACATCAACCTTTTATTCCTCGTTCATGACTTATCACCGGGTTTGTAACTAGATTACAGTTAATTCAGCAGACATCAATCTTTTATTCCTCGTTCATGACGTATCACCGGGTTTGTAACTAGATTACAGTTAATTCAGCAGACATCAACCTTTTATTCCTCGTTCATGACTTATCACCAGGTTTGTAACTAGATTACAGTTAATTCAGCAGACATCAACCTTTTATTCCTCGTTCATGACTTATCACCAGGTTAATAACTAGATTACAGTTAATTCAGCAGACATCAACCTTTTATTCCTCGTTCATGACTTATCACCAGGTTTGTAACTAGATTACAGTTAATTCAGCAGACATCAATCTTTTATTCCTCGTTCATGACGTATCACCGGGTTTGTAACTAGATTACAGTTAATTCAGCAGACATCAACCTTTTATTCCTCGTTCATGACTTATCACCGGGTTTGTAACTAGATTACAGTTAATTCAGCAGACATCAATCTTTTATTCCTCGTTCATGACTTATCACCGGGTTTGTAACTAGATTACAGTTAATTCAGCAGACATCAATCTTTTATTCCTCGTTCATGACTTATCACCAGGTTTGTAACTAGATTACAGTTAATTCAGCAGACATCAACCTTTTATTCCTCGTTCATGACTTATCACCAGGTTAATAACTAGATTACAGTTAATTCAGCAGACATCAACCTTTTATTCCTCGTTCATGACTTATCACCAGGTTTGTAACTAGATTACAGTTAATTCAGCAGACATCAATCTTTTATTCCTCGTTCATGACGTATCACCGGGTTTGTAACTAGATTACAGTTAATTCAGCAGACATCAACCTTTTATTCCTCGTTCATGACTTATCACCAGGTTTGTAACTAGATTACAGTTAATTCAGCAGACATCAATCTTTTATTCCTCGTTCATGACGTATCACCGGGTTTGTAACTAGATTACAGTTAATTCAGCAGACATCAACCTTTTATTCCTCGTTCATGACTTATCACCGGGTTTGTAACTAGATTACAGTTAATTCAGCAGACATCAATCTTTTATTCCTCGTTCATGACGTATCACCGGGTTTGTAACTAGATTACAGTTAATTCAGCAGACATCAACCTTTTATTCCTCGTTCATGACGTAACACCGGGTTTGTAACTAGATTACAGTTAATTCAGCAGACATCAACCTTTTATTCCTCGTTCATGGCTTATCACCAGGTTTGTAACTAGATTACAGTTAATTCAGCAGACATCAACCTTTTATTCCTCGTTCATGGCTTATCACTGGGTTTGTAACTAGATTACAGTTAATTCAGCAGACATCAACCTTTTATTCCTCGTTCATGGCTTATCACCAGGTTAATAACTAGATTACAGTTAATTCAGCAGACATCAACCTTTTATTCCTCGTTCATGACGTATCACCAGGTTTGTAACTAGATTACAGTTAATTCAGCAGACATCAACCTTTTATTCCTCGTTCATGACTTATCACCAGGTTAATAACTAGATTACAGTTAATTCAGCAGACATCAACCTTTTATTCCTCGTTCATGACTTATCACCAGGTTAATAACTAGATTACACTTAATTCAGCAGACATCAACCTTTTATTCCTCGTTCATGACTTATCACCAGGTTAATAACTAGATTACAGTTAATTCAGCAGACATCAATCTTTTATTCCTCGTTCATGACGTATCACCGGGTTTGTAACTAGATTACAGTTAATTCAGCAGACATCAACCTTTTATTCCTCGTTCATGGCTTATCACTGGGTTTGTAACTAGATTACAGTTAATTCAGCAGACATCAACCTTTTATTCCTCGTTCATGACTTATCACCGGGTTTGTAACTAGATTACAGTTATTCAGCAGACATCAATCTTTTATTCCTCGTTCATGACTTATCACCGGGTTTGTAGCTAGATTACAGTTAATTCAGCAGACATCAATCTTTTATTCCTCGTTCATGACTTATCACCGGGTTTGTAACTAGATTACAGTTAATTCAGCAGACATCAATCTTTTATTCCTCGTTCATGACTTATCACCAGGTTTGTAACTAGATTACAGTTAATTCAGCAGACATCAACCTTTTATTCCTCGTTCATGACTTATCACCAGGTTAATAACTAGATTACAGTTAATTCAGCAGACATCAACCTTTTATTCCTCGTTCATGACGTATCACCAGGTTTGTAACTAGATTACAGTTAATTCAGCAGACATCAATCTTTTATTCCTCGTTCATGACTTATCACCAGGTTTGTAACTAGATTACAGTTAATTCAGCAGACATCAATCTTTTATTCCTCGTTCATGACTTATCACCAGGTTTGTAACTAGATTACAGTTAATTCAGCAGACATCAATCTTTTATTCCTCGTTCATGACTTATCACCGGGTTTGTAACTAGATTACAGTTAATTCAGCAGACATCAACCTTTTATTCCTCGTTCATGACTTATCACCAGGTTTGTAACTAGATTACAGTTAATTCAGCAGACATCAATCTTTTATTCCTCGTTCATGACTTATCACCAGGTTTGTAACTAGATTACAGTTAATTCAGCAGACATCAACCTTTTATTCCTCGTTCATGACTTATCACCGGGTTTGTAACTAGATTACAGTTAATTCAGCAGACATCAACCTTTTATTCCTCGTTCATGACTTATCACCGGGTTTGTAACTAGATTACAGTTAATTCAGCAGACATCAATCTTTTATTCCTCGTTCATGACTTATCACCGGGTTTGTAACTAGATTACAGTTAATTCAGCAGACATCAATCTTTTATTCCTCGTTCATGACTTATCACCAGGTTTGTAACTAGATTACAGTTAATTCAGCAGACATCAATCTTTTATTCCTCGTTCATGACTTATCACCGGGTTTGTAACTAGATTACAGTTAATTCAGCAGACATCAACCTTTTATTCCTCGTTCATGACTTATCACCAGGTTTGTAACTAGATTACAGTTAATTCAGCAGACATCAACCTTTTATTCCTCGTTCATGACGTATCACCGGGTTTGTAACTAGATTACAGTTAATTCAGCAGACATCAACCTTTTATTCCTCGTTCATGACGTATCACCGGGTTTGTAACTAGATTACAGTTAATTCAGCAGACATCAATCTTTTATTCCTCGTTCATGACGTATCACCGGGTTTGTAACTAGATTACAGTTAATTCAGCAGACATCAACCTTTTATTCCTCGTTCATGACGTATCACCGGGTTTGTAACTAGATTACAGTTAATTCAGCAGACATCAACCTTTTATTCCTCGTTCATGACTTATCACCAGGTTAATAACTAGATTACAGTTAATTCAGCAGACATCAACCTTTTATTCCTCGTTCATGACTTATCACCAGGTTAATAACTAGATTACAGTTAATTCAGCAGACATCAATCTTTTATTCCTCGTTCATGACGTATCACCGGGTTTGTAACTAGATTACAGTTAATTCAGCAGACATCAACCTTTTATTCCTCGTTCATGACTTATCACCAGGTTAATAACTAGATTACAGTTAATTCAGCAGACATCAATCTTTTATTCCTCGTTCATGACGTATCACCGGGTTTGTAACTAGATTACAGTTAATTCAGCAGACATCAACCTTTTATTCCTCGTTCATGACTTATCACCAGGTTAATAACTAGATTACAGTTAATTCAGCAGACATCAATCTTTTATTCCTCGTTCATGACGTATCACCGGGTTTGTAACTAGATTACAGTTAATTCAGCAGACATCAATCTTTTATTCCTCGTTCATGACTTATCACCAGGTTAATAACTAGATTACAGTTAATTCAGCAGACATCAACCTTTTATTCCTCGTTCATGACTTATCACCAGGTTAATAACTAGATTACAGTTAATTCAGCAGACATCAACCTTTTATTCCTCGTTCATGACTTATCACCGGGTTTGTAACTAGATTACAGTTAATTCAGCAGACATCAACCTTTTATTCCTCGTTCATGACTTATCACCGGGTTTGTAACTAGATTACAGTTAATTCAGCAGACATCAATCTTTTATTCCTCGTTCATGACGTATCACCGGGTTTGTAACTAGATTACAGTTAATTCAGCAGACATCAACCTTTTATTCCTCGTTCATGACGTAACACCGGGTTTGTAACTAGATTAACATGACGGGTGTCTAGTGGAGCAGGAACTGCTCACCCTACCGGAGCACCTGAGTTCACCCCCGGTTTTTAGTGGGGTTCGTGTTACTCGATCTTTAGTTTTATATGTATGTTTTGTAGATCGTTGTTTGTATTTTTGTACTTTTTTCTTTTAGCCATTGCGTTGTCTGTTTTTCTTCGATATACGGATTCTGATTACTCCTTTGGTATCTTCAAACTCTTCTTAGCAATTAACTACCCCTATTATACATATAGTACCTGTTTGGTTTCACATGATAGATGCTAGTTAAATATCAGCCATGCAGTTTCAAATGGTTAAATCATATAGAGTCTATATTCAATTCAACTGGCATGGGATTCATTTTTATAAACCAGTTTCCTGTTTATGACAAGAGTGTATTTAACAAAATTTTACGAAACCAGTTTGTTCAAAAATGGCTTAGTGATATATATTCTTCTTCTCGTGGACAAATTTACTCTGTTTTCAAAAAGGATTTTTGTATTGAGAACTATTTACTTAGATTGTCGGAACACTCCAGAATTTGGATAACTAAATTTAGAACTTCAAATCTGCATTTACCTATAGAAACTGGTCGTTGGTATAATATACCTCGAGAAGAGCGTATTTGCCATTTATGTAAAGAAACTATTGGAGACGAATATCATTTTTTATTAGTTTGTTAAAATGAAAACATTATCACCCTTAGAAATAAGTATTTGCCAAATTATTATCGAGCTTACCCTAATCATGCCAAATTTGAAGGTCTTCTTTCTATTTATAATGTAGAACTTTATAAGCGATTATCAATTTTTATTAGAAAAGCTGCTGCCTTACTCTGATTATATGTAACTGCCTGTATTATGTTGTAACTTTATATTATATTTACTGTCAGATTTATTATTTTTCATCGTATGTTCATTCTGTCATGTCTTGAATGTATATATTATTTATAAAATGACCTCTTGTTACACTTGTATATGTGTCTGAGTGTTTTCAAATAAATCTTGAAATCTTGCACTAAAAGAAATTGAAAGCGTACTGTTTTGTTTTGATAAAAGCATACTGTCATATATGATCTCATGTCTGAGATACGACTATAACTACGTGACGAGAACAAGATAATATATGGCCAATAACGTAATTGTTAGTTAATGAAAAACATATTTGATTTCATTGAAAAAACTGAAATGTCATCTCTTTCCAATAAAATGCAAATAATGAGTTGGTATGCATAAAATAATAATGTTCACCCATATGTTCTTTGATGCTATCAAAATAAAACAAATCAAATGTAATATTCATAATTTTTTTTCTCATACCGGTATTTTAATTATAATTTGAATGTAGGCGGAAATTGTCGTATTGTTTTTGCAGTGGTATAGTAATGCAAATGATCAATTAAAGTCTAGATAACGTCGTTGCTGACGTTGAAAAATACGCCTCATAATGAGTGAGTGAGTGAGTGAGTGATTGTTGTTTAAAGCCAACTCAACAACTTCTTATCATACTCAATTCCGGTTTATACGGACTAAATATCAAGGTGAGTTTTCATTGGTCGAAGGATTTAAACTGGCATTTTTGCGGGAAATTATTTACTCATCTTGTCAAAAGATATTCTTAAAATGCTGTCTTCCTCTATTTCCCGATTGATTGAGACAAGGAAAAAATATATTTTAATGCAAGAGATTTAAGTTGTATTTTATCCTACTTTTTAAAATTATATTTCGATATTTTTATTTCTATCAATATTATTAAGTCCGTAGAAACCGGAATTGAGTATGCTAAGAAGTTGTCCAGACCGCTTGGAATTTAAAAACGAGTGTTATTCCACTGCAAACCAGTCAATCAGCAAAAAACAACGATATTTGCATTAATATTATGGTAAGAACAAAGACTAAACCGTTTTGAAGCGAAAAAAGGTGCCGAAATTCTACTTTCACTTTGGGCAGCAAAAAAAATGTCCTCCCTTCTCTTTTAAAATATACCTGGCGATGTGAAAATATAACTGCGAGCCCCTGTGTAAAAATCTACAAGGCATGCAACTCGGCAGGTTTAGAAATCGTATCCTTGCTCGCTTCGAGTACATTTATTGCACCTTATTTCCATTATGTCATTCAAACTAGGACATGTATCCATTCCTAAAAGACGCATCTTTTTGCCCCTGTTTTTGCTTTGTGCATACGACAGCTCTGTTCTCCAGAATTTTAAGATTTTCACACATTTATTGCCAAATTTTTCGCATAAGGACCCACGGCTGACGGAAGTGACGTACCACTGTATTAACTTCAACGATAGGGTCAGAAACGTTCCAAACATTTAAATAGTTTTCTCCGGGTACTCTGGTTTCCTCCACCAATAAAACTGGCCTCCACGATATAACTGAAATATTGCTGAAAGCGGCGTTAAACACCATATCCCCTTCTTCTTCGATTTACAGTTTCTGATTTTCCCTTTTGGTATCTTCAAACTTTTCGTGTTAACTGTAGTTTTAACATATATTGCAGTTGGTCATAAGATAACACTATGGAATCAAGTAGCTGTATTGTCAGAATTATTTATTCAAACGTTTCAACAATGACTTGCAAAATACATTTTTTTTTCACAATTTCGATCTTCTTTCATTGCGACCGATATACAATACAATTCAAAATAAGATTGACTTATTGATTGGTGCTTAACGCCAATTCAAAATAAGCATTTTTATGGTAAGAAAAGTTTGAAAGATACCAAAGGGGTAATTAATCAGAATCCGTAAATCGAAGGACAGACAACACAATGGCTAAAGGAAAAAGAACAAAAGGACAAACAACGATCTACAAAATATTACACATAAAACTAAAGATCAACTAACACGAACAATACTAAAAACTGGAGATGAACTCAAGTGCTCCGGAAGGGTATTTATATTTTGACCATCTGTTTCCGCAAAGGTTCATAACATTGTCATTATCACTTGTTTGTGTATCTAATTGGTACAGTTTACGTCATTTTTATCTTTTTCTTTATATACAGTCAAACCTCCTTTAGCGACCACCTTTATTAAGCACTGACTTGTATTACACGACATAAATTATAATTGAATTTAAATTTCCCTTCATCGTGCATTTCATATTAATTAAAAAAGCTTTGAGCGACCACCTGTCTTATACGATCCTATTTCAACACCCTTCCCTTGACTGTAAAATAGACATTGTAAATTTCAGCGATACTTTAATTTGCATGTTGACTTTTCTAATATCTCGTATCTGTGTCTGTCTTGTATATCTATCATAGTAAATCGATGTTCGTGGGACAATAATTACTTCTTGTATCAAACTCTGCTGTGTTGGAAAAAAAGATGATATCATTCACAGTATATCTTTTATATTTTCAAGAACATTTTTTGTGTATTATTGTCATATAATATAGGGAAATATTACAAAAATATGGTTTATAATTCGTCAGTCATATCCAATAAAATGTATTCATAACAGCTTTTCTATTTTCAAACGATTTATCGGGAATAGCGAGGGCGTGACTATAAATTTGTAAAGAAAATTAGCTATAAGATAAATTACTGATGAAAACTTCAGAGTTTAATAGTTTATCGAGATGAATTTGTTTAGACAACTGACCATTTGGTTTCTACCTCTGATATCTATAATTCTTGTAGAAGGTGAGTGGCTTTATATCTCTCTGGTAAATAACAATTTTTGTTCATTTGTTATTTTTTATTTCTTTTCTTTATTTTTATTTTATTTTGGAAGGTTTTATGAATCTTTTGATGTTAAATTTTGATTTTATTCTTTTGCTATTATATCATCGCCATGGTTTCGTCTACGAACACAGACTGTTTATATTCAGTTCAGGAAGAGCAGCCCGTATCCCCTCCCTCTCCCCCAAACTACCCTTCACGCCACATTAAATTGACAGCATTCATAGTCATTGGTATCTGTATTGTATGCTCTTGTCACATTCAATTGAATATTGGTATGGGAATTGGCTTTCTTCGAGATCCTCTTCCTTTAAAGGGGCATTAGCTACGATTTTGACCAAGCAAATTATGCTTTGGAAATTGGTAAATAGATTTAAAATGATGAAATAAAGGGAAATATTTCACAGTAAACAGCTTATCGTACCACTTTTCGCCTTTTGAGAACGAAAATTCCCATCGATTTATTATTTCCTTGCAAGCAAATAATTTGACCTCGCTTTCTCCGTATGCAACTGACCTTACTAGTGACAGGTAAAAACGAATAATTTGTATTTTGTCGCTTATTAACTGCAAACTTGCATGGTTCTTTGTGCGTAATTAACGCCGACTAAAAGCAGATTCACAGAAAATAAGAAATAAGTGCTTTGTTGTACTGATTTAATCACGATTCGGCAAACTCCGTAAACAATGCCGATAATTAATAAGATAGCGTCCATTTCTTGATGATCTCAAAACACGAGCAGTTGCACCTTTTTCACTCGATGCGCGTACATTTCATAACATGTATAAGTTACAGAAACACGTTATATTAAGGCATCAATCATATCTGATAGTTTTTATTGGTAACACAAATTTACGATTTTGGCAGATAATGCCCCTTTAATATATATTTGCATCGTCATTGTTTATATTGCTACCTTTCCGTCACGTGAAATTCGCATTGTATCCGTCACTTTCTTTATAGATAATATTGACCGTGTCTTTGAACTAAACTTATTTTATGCTTAGATTGTTTAATCTTTTAAAACAGGCGAATAATCTGAATCTGGTGCTTCTTAAAAACAATAGCAAACTTTTAGTAAACTCCTAAAGATTTTTTAATTATTTGGCTTTCAAATATTTTGGCTTTGATCGTATCTGATGAAGGTTATTCTAGAAACGCGTCGTGTGCACTAAATTTGATATCTACGTTTTTGATGGTTTTTTTTGTACATCATGTGGTACATTCACGCAACTGCTTTTACATTGTAATTTCTTAATTTGAACTTAAAAACTTAAAACGTGAATACTTGAAACTTAGTTGAAAAAAAAACTTAAAACGTGAATACTTGAAACTTAGTTGAAAAAAACATTAAAACGTGAATACTTGAAACTTAGTTGAAAAATACATAATATTAAAATAAAAAACAAAAAATATGACACGGGACAATTCCAAAATCAAATAGCAAAATCATAGAAATGAAAAATCCAAAGCTCAATTTCCTGGCTCGGTACAGGTCCTTCAATAAAAAGTGGAGGCGTTAGATTAGTTTGCTGGGTCCACACCTCCATATACGATTTGGATACCTATTACTAAATCTTGATACAACGAAAGTTTGAAGATGACATAGGGAGATAATCAGAAGCCGTTAAACGAAGGACAGACAAAACATTGGACAATAGGAAAAAGATAAAAAACGAACAATGATCTACAAAACACTACACATAAAACTAAAGATTCAATAACACGAGTTTTGCTAAACACCGGAAGTGAAAAGCTCAGGAAAAGCAGTTCCTGCACCACTAGATACACCCGTCGTGTTACTGTTAAACGACATGTAACATTATATGGAAGTCGTGCTTAGACACTAGCATACGTCAGACTTGGGATCAATTACTTTCAAATGTAATCGATTACATTACAATTACTTTGCAATTTTCATGATTACATTACATTACGATTACATCAATTTTCAAATGTAATCGATTAAATTACAATCACTTTGTAAATGTAATCGATTACATTACTGATTACATTTAATGTCATGACAACCAATATATTAGTGTTTTATGTTATTTTGTCTCGTGTGCATCTGTCCAATATCTCTTTTTTTAATGTATTTCTTAATCAGAACTATGAATTACAATTCAGTTGTAATGTGATCATTACATGCAATAACAAACAGTACATTGTAAATTATAAACAGCAATTCTCATTTTTCTATTTTACATAAAATATGTCTTCTCTTATTACTATATACATGTATGAGCAATATTGATTCTATCTTATACTATTAGTAAATATTATAACATACATTTGCACATTTTAATAATATATATCAAATAATTTCAAACATCCTGTGAAAGTCTATTGGGGATAAAAACTAGCAGTTAATTATATTACCTGATACAATTTGTAATTAAGGTATTACGTATGACACCAAATTATGTAACAATCAGCATTACTAAATTGATTTATAATGTTGTATATTGTATTTTACTATTGCTGACGCATGTACTATTGTAATTATTTATTATGTGCAGAGGACCATTGCTATAATTTGTGTCCAATCCATTTGTTATAATATTTAGCAATAAAATATGCTTAATCTACTAAATTTCACACCATCTGAATGCTTGATATATAATTCAGAAGATAAAAAAACAAAAATTTACATAATTTCTCAGTCTAAATATGAAAACTAAATCCTTAATTTTGTAAATAGGTTTAATAAAATATCCATTACAAGTTGCATAGTAACCCATAAGTAATGAAAACAATTATCATATAATCCAATATTAAAAGGAAAATGAGCACCAAAATAAAAAGCAGAAATATCACATACATGTATATCTGAATATCAGATACAAACCCCATTAGAATATTCTTAAAACAAAAAAATCCAAAATTTTACAAATATTACAACCACAGGGGTTAGGTGCGTCCGAAAAAAAAAAAAAAAACAAAAAAAACCCAAAACTATATAATACTACAAGGGGGCGAACTCACTTGCTCCCATTTTTCTAAGTCGTCGTGTTAAATTGATCGTAACTTCGGAACGCCTTAATATTTTCCAATTTTTTTTCCACCAGTCGAAAGTCAAGTAATTTTCCTTTCCAAAGAGACCCCAATTGTTAGTGTAGGCCTCCGAATTGCTGAGGTATCATACACGAACCAAAACAGATTGTTCAGCCAATCAAAAAGCTTGTTAGAACTCTCTCAATTTTCACGTCTATGGCGTTTGTCAAGGATGCAAATGGGATTTCTTTCAAAAACAGACTTAAAGGACATATAAATTGACGTAAGGTAAGAAATTTTATCATAATTTGAATGGATGAAAGTATTTAGCTAGTCAAAATGACTCGTTTACGCATGGGAAAGTCTGTACACAGATGGGAAGTGGTCATCCCAGCGTTTGTACGACTTCGGATTTTCACGCCGTTTTGTTTTGGTTCGTGTATGATACCTCAGCAGTTCGGAGGCCTACGCTAACAATTGGGATCTCTTTGGAAAGGAAAATTACTTGACTTTCGACTGGTGGAAGCCTTTTTCGAAAATATTAAGGCGTTCCGAAGTTACGATCAATTTAACACGACGACTTAAAAAAATGGGAGCAAGTGAGTTCGCCCCCTTGTAGTATTATATAGTATTTTTTTTTTTCGGACGCACCTAACCCCTGTGATTACAACTTGCTATTTATCAGTTAATTTGTAATATACATGTATGTACGAGCATCATAAATAAATGTTTCTGAAAATTATAATTTACATTTTGCTTTTTATATAATATCTTTATTGAAATTTAAATCTCTTTTTAAACTTGTATAAGAAATCTTCATGAAATACCTATGTTTTGGTTTATATAAAATATTTCTTTATCTTATGCGAATCATGAGGACATGGTGATAGTCTTTCATAAAAGCAATTTCATATATGAAATCTTGAAAGTTGTGTCAGATAATTTAAAATTTTAGAGCTTGTTGTGTTTTACACAAGCCAACAAACTGTTTTCACTGAATTTTTGAAACCCTAAAGAAATTGAAATTGAGATATAATTTGTTTGGATATCAAGTCTTTGAAGTCATAATTTATACTTAATATTTTTTGTAGCTGTGATAGTTTTGATTCCAATTAAGCATATAATAATATCTACATTATTTGTTTAATAAATTCCATGAAGAAAATTCATTTACATAAATCATACATTAAATATCTAAGGAGATATATGTTTCAGTTAAGACAAAATAAGTCAAAATGATGAAAAGTAATCTAAATGTCATCAGAAAGTAACCATGATTACAGGGTCAAAATGAATGTAATCGATTACATTACGATTACATGTAATCAAAGAAATATCCGATTACAGATTACATTCGATTATATGAAAAATGTAATCGATTACAACCGATTAGGATTACAAATTACGATTACCCCATGTCTGGTATACGTAAATAATGCAAATAAAAAAATAAACCATGAATACTTTACAAACAAATGGTGGTAAGGACGAACAGAACATCGCTTTCACGCGGACATCATTGCGGACAAACAAATGGAGGGTAAGGACGAACAGAGCATCGTTTTCACGGGGACATCATTGCGGACAAACAAATGGATGATAAGGACGAACAGAACATCGTTTTCACGCGGACATCATTGCGGACAAACAAATGGAGGGTAAGGACGAACAGAACATCGTTTTCACGTGGACATCATTGCGAACAAACAAATGGAGGGTAAGGACGAACAGAACATCGTTTTCATGCGGACATCATTGCGGACAAACAAATGGAGGGTAAGGACGAAAAGAACATCGTTTTTACGTGGACATCATTGCGGACAAACAAATGGAGGGTAAGGACGAAAAGAACACCGTTTTTACGTGGACATCATTGCGGACAAACAAATGGAGGGTAAGGACGAAAAGAACATCGTTTTTACGTGGACATCATTGCGGACAAACAAATGGAGGGCAAGGACGAACAGAACATCGTTTTCACGCGGACATCATTGCGGACAAACAAATGGAGGGTAAGGACGAAAAGAACATCGTTTTTACGTGGACATCATTGCGGACAAACAAATGAAGGGTAAGGACGAACAGAACATCGTTTTCACGTGGACATCATTGCGGACAAACAAATGGAGGGTAAGGACGAAAAGAATATTGTTTTTACGTGGACATCATTGCGGACAAACAAATGGAGGGTAAGGACGAACAGAACATCGTTTTCACGCGGACATCATTGCGGACAAAGAAATGGAAGGTAAGGACGAAAAGAACATCGTTTTCACGTGGACATCATTGCGGACAAACAAATGGAGGAAAAAGACGAAAAGAACATCGTTTTTTACGTGGACATCATTGCAGACAAACAAATGGAGGGTAAGGACGAAAAGAACATCGTTTTCACGTGGACATCATTGCAGACAAACAAATGGATGATAAGGACGAACAGAACATCGTTTTCACGTGGACATCATTGCAGACAAACAAATGGAGGGTAAGGACGAACAGAACATCGTTTTCACGCGGACATTATTGCGGACAAACAAATGGAGGGTAAGGACGAAAAGAATATCGTTTTTACGTGGACATCATTGCGGACAAACAAATGGAAGGTAAGGACGAACAGAACATCGTTTTCACGCGGATATCATTGCGGACAAACAAATGGAGGGTAAGGACGAAAAGAACATCGGTTTTACGTGGACATCATTGCGGACAAACAAATGGAGGGTAAGGACGAAAAGAACACCGTTTTTACGTGGACATCATTGCGGACAAACAAATGGAGGGTAAGGACGAAAAGAACATCGTTTTTACGTGGACATCATTGCGGACAAACAAATGGAGGGTAAGGACGAACAGAACATCGTTTTCACGCGGACATTATTGCGGACAAACAAATGGAGGGTAAGGACGAAAAGAATATCGTTTTTACGTGGACATCATTGCGGACAAACAAATGGAAGGTAAGGACGAACAGAACATCGTTTTCACGCGGATATCATTGCGGACAAACAAATGGAGGGTAAGGACGAAAAGAACATCGGTTTTACGTGGACATCATTGCGGACAAACAAATGGAGGGTAAGGACGAAAAGAACACCGTTTTTACGTGGACATCATTGCGGACAAACAAATGGAGGGTAAGGACGAAAAGAACATCGTTTTTACGTGGACATCATTGCGGACAAACAAATGGAGGGTAAGGACGAACAGAACATCGTTTTCACGCGGACATCATTGCGGACAAACAAATGGAGGGTAAGGACGAACAGAACATCGTTTTCACGCGGACATCATTGCGGACAAACAAATGGAGGGTAAGGACGAAAAGAACATCGTTTTTACGTGGACATCATTGCGGACAAACAAATGAAGGGTAAGGACGAACAGAACATCGTTTTCACGTGGACATCATTGCGGACAAACAAATGGAGGGTAAGGACGAAAAGAACATTGTTTTTACGTGGACATCATTGCGGACAAACAAATGGAGGGTAAGGACGAACAGAACATCGTTTTCACGCGGACATCATTGCGGACAAAGAAATGGAAGGTAAGGACGAAAAGAACATCGTTTTTACGTGGACATCATTGCGGACAAACAAATGGAGGAAAAAGACGAAAAGAACATCGTTTTTTACGTGGACATCATTGCAGACAAACAAATGGAGGGTAAGGACGAAAAGAACATCGTTTTCACGTGGACATCATTGCGGACAAACAAATGGATGATAAGGACGAACAGAACATCGTTTTCACGGTGACATCATTGCGGACAAACAAATGGAGGGTAAGGACGAACAGAACATCGTTTTCACGCGGACATTATTGCGGACAAACAAATGGAGGGTAAGGACGAAAAGAATATCGTTTTTACGTGGACATCATTGCGGACAAACAAATGGAAGGTAAGGACGAACAGAACATCGTTTTCACGCGGATAGTATTGCGGACAAACAAATGGAGGGTAAGGACGAAAAGAACACCGTTTTTACGTGGACATCATTGCGGACAAACAAATGGAGGGTAAGGACGAAAAGAACATCGTTTTTACGTGGACATCATTGCGGACAAACAAATGGAGGGTAAGGACGAACAGAACATCGTTTTCACGCGGACATCATTGCGGACAAACAAATGGAGGGTAAGGACGAAAAGAACATCGTTTTCACGCGGACATCATTGCGGACAAACAAATGGAGGGTAAGGACGAACAGAACATCGCTTTCACGCGGACATCATTGCGGACAAACAAATGGAGGGTAAGGACGAACAGAGCATCGTTTTCACGGGGACATCATTGCGGACAAACAAATGGAGGGTAAGGTCGAACAGAACATCGTTTTCACGCGGACATCATTGCGGACAAACAAATGGAGGGT
Source organism: Bathymodiolus septemdierum (assembly GCA_963383655.1). Taxonomy (NCBI): domain Eukaryota; kingdom Metazoa; phylum Mollusca; class Bivalvia; order Mytilida; family Modiolidae; genus Bathymodiolus; species Bathymodiolus septemdierum. The sequence goes on along the minus strand of OY726528.1, from coordinate 12,189,564 downwards.
AAGGACGAACAGAACATCGTTTTTACGTGGACATCATTGCGAACAAACAAATGGAGGGTAAGGACGAACAGAACATCGTTTTCATGCGGACATCATTGCGGACAAACAAATGGAGGGTAAGGACGAAAAGAACATCGTTTTTACGTGGACATCATTGCGGACAAACAAATGGAGGGTAAGGACGAAAAGAACACCGTTTTTACGTGGACATCATTGCGGACAAACAAATGGAGGGTAAGGACGAAAAGAACATCGTTTTCACGTGGACATCATTGCGGACAAACAAATGGAGGGTAAGGACGAACAGAACATCGTTTTCACGTGAACATCATTGCGGACAAACAAATGGAGGGTAAGGACGAACAGAACATCGTTTTCACGTGGACATCATTGCGGACAAACAAATGGAGGGTAAGGACGAACAGAACATCGTTTTCACGAGGACATCATTGCGGACAAACAAATAGAGGGTAAGGACGGAAAGAACATCGTTTTCACGTGGACATCATTGCGGACAAACAAATGGAGGGTAAGGACGAAAAGAACATCGTTTTCACGCGGACATCATTGCGGACAAACAAATGGAGGGTAAGGACGAACAGAACATCGCTTTCACGCGGACATCATTGCGGACAAACAAATGGAGGGTAAGGACGAACAGAGCATCGTTTTCACGGGGACATCATTGCGGACAAACAAATGGAGGGTAAGGACGAACAGAACATCGTTTTCACGCGGACATCATTGCGGACAAACAAATGGAGGGTAAGGACGAACAGAACATCGTTTTCACGTGGACATCATTGCGGACAAACAAATGGAGGGTAAGGACGAACAGAACATCGTTTTCATGCGGACATCATTGCGGACAAACAAATGGAGGGTAAGGACGAAAAGAACATCGTTTTTACGTGGACATCATTGCAGACAAACAAATGGAGGGTAAGGACGAAAAGAACACCGTTTTTACGTGGACATCATTGCGGACAAACAAATGGAGGGTAAGGACGAAAAGAACATCGTTTTTACGTGGACATCATTGCGGACAAACAAATGGAGGGCAAGGACGAACAGAACATCGTTTTCACGCGGACATCATTGCGGACAAACAAATGGAGGGTAAGGACGAAAAGAACATCGTTTTTACGTGGACATCATTGCGGACAAACAAATGAAGGGTAAGGACGAACAGAACATCGTTTTCACGTGGACATCATTGCGGACAAACAAATGGAGGGTAAGGACGAAAAGAATATTGTTTTCACGTGGACATCATTGCGGACAAACAAATGGAGGGTAAGGACGAACAGAACATCGTTTTCACGCGGACATCATTGCGGACAAACAAATGGAGGGTAAGGACGAAAAGAATATTGTTTTCACGTGGACATCATTGCGGACAAACAAATGGAGGGTAAGGACGAAAAGAACATCGTTTTTACGTGGACATCATTGCGGACAAACAAATGGAGGGCAAGGACGAACAGAACATCGTTTTCACGCGGACATCATTGCGGACAAACAAATGGAGGGTAAGGACGAAAAGAACATCGTTTTTACGTGGACATCATTGCGGACAAACAAATGAAGGGTAAGGACGAACAGAACATCGTTTTCACGTGGACATCATTGCGGACAAACAAATGGAGGGTAAGGACGAAAAGAATATTGTTTTCACGTGGACATCATTGCGGACAAACAAATGGAGGGTAAGGACGAACAGAACATCGTTTTCACGCGGACATCATTGCGGACAAAGAAATAGAAGGTAAGGACGAAAAGAACATCGTTTTTACGTGGACATCATTGCGGACAAACAAATGGAGGAAAAAGACGAAAAGAACATCGTTTTTTACGTGGACATCATTGCAGACAAACAAATGGAGGGTAAGGACGAAAAGAACATCGTTTTCACGTGGACATCATTGCAGACAAACAAATGGAGGGTAAGGACGAAAAGAATATTGTTTTCACGTGGACATCATTGCGGACAAACAAATGGAGGGTAAGGACGAACAGAACATCGTTTTCACGCGGACATCATTGCGGACAAAGAAATGGAAGGTAAGGACGAAAAGAACATCGTTTTTACGTGGACATCATTGCGGACAAACAAATGGAGGAAAAAGACGAAAAGAACATCGTTTTTTACGTGGACATCATTGCAGACAAATAAATGGAGGGTAAGGACGAAAAGAACATCGTTTTCACGTGGACATCATTGCAGACAAACAAATGGATGATAAGGACGAACAGAACATCGTTTTCACGTGGACATCATTGCAGACAAACAAATGGAGGGTAAGGACGAACAGAACATCGTTTTCACGCGGACATTATTGCGGACAAACAAATGGAGGGTAAGGACGAAAAGAATATCGTTTTTACGTGGACATCATTGCGGACAAACAAATGGAAGGTAAGGACGAACAGAACATCGTTTTCACGCGGATATCATTGCGGACAAACAAATGGAGGGTAAGGACGAAAAGAACATCGGTTTTACGTGGACATCATTGCGGACAAACAAATGGAGGGTAAGGACGAAAAGAACACCGTTTTTACGTGGACATCATTGCGGACAAACAAATGGAGGGTAAGGACGAAAAGAACATCGTTTTTACGTGGACATCATTGCAGACAAACAAATGGAGGGTAAGGACGAACAGAACATCGTTTTCACGCGGACATTATTGCGGACAAACAAATGGAGGGTAAGGACGAAAAGAATATCGTTTTTACGTGGACATCATTGCAGACAAACAAATGGAAGGTAAGGACGAACAGAACATCGTTTTCACGCGGATATCATTGCGGACAAACAAATGGAGGGTAAGGACGAAAAGAACATCGGTTTTACGTGGACATCATTGCGGACAAACAAATGGAGGGTAAGGACGAAAAGAACACCGTTTTTACGTGGACATCATTGCGGACAAACAAATGGAGGGTAAGGACGAAAAGAACATCGTTTTTACGTGGACATCATTGCGGACAAACAAATGGAGGGTAAGGACGAACAGAACATCGTTTTCACGCGGACATCATTGCGGACAAACAAATGGAGGGTAAGGACGAACAGAACATCGTTTTCACGCGGACATCATTGCGGACAAACAAATGGAGGGTAAGGACGAAAAGAACATCGTTTTTACGTGGACATCATTGCGGACAAACAAATGAAGGGTAAGGACGAACAGAACATCGTTTTCACGTGGACATCATTGCGGACAAACAAATGGAGGGTAAGGACGAAAAGAACATTGTTTTTACGTGGACATCATTGCGAACAAACAAATGGAGGGTAAGGACGAACAGAACATCGTTTTCACGCGGACATCATTGCGGACAAAGAAATGGAAGGTAAGGACGAAAAGAACATCGTTTTTACGTGGACATCATTGCGGACAAACAAATGGAGGAAAAAGACGAAAAGAACATCGTTTTTTACGTGGACATCATTGCAGACAAACAAATGGAGGGTAAGGACGAAAAGAACATCGTTTTCACGTGGACATCATTGCGGACAAACAAATGGATGATAAGGACGAACAGAACATCGTTTTCACGGTGACATCATTGCGGACAAACAAATGGAGGGTAAGGACGAACAGAACATCGTTTTCACGCGGACATTATTGCGGACAAACAAATGGAGGGTAAGGACGAAAAGAATATCGTTTTTACGTGGACATCATTGCGGACAAACAAATGGAAGGTAAGGACGAACAGAACATCGTTTTCACGCGGATAGTATTGCGGACAAACAAATGGAGGGTAAGGACGAAAAGAACACCGTTTTTACGTGGACATCATTGCGGACAAACAAATGGAGGGTAAGGACGAAAAGAACATCGTTTTTACGTGGACATCATTGCGGACAAACAAATGGAGGGTAAGGACGAACAGAACATCGTTTTCACGCGGACATCATTGCGGACAAACAAATGGAGGGTAAGGACGAAAAGAACATCGTTTTTACGTGGACATCATTGCGGAGAAACAAATGGAGGGTAAGGACGAACAGAACATCGTTTTCACGTGGACATCATTGCGGACAAACAAATGGAGGGTAAGGACGAAAAGAACATCGTTTTTACGTGGACATCATTGCGGAGAAACAAATGGAGGGTAAGGATGAACAAAACATCGTTTTCACGCGGACATCATTGCGGACAAACAAATGGAAGGTTAGGACGAAAAGAACATCGTTTTTACATGGACATCATTGCGGACAATCAAATGGAGGGAAAAGACGAAAAGAACATCGTTTTTTACGTGGACATCATTGCAGACAAACAAATGGAGGGTAAAGACGAAAAGAACATCGTTTTCACGTGGACATCATTGCGGACAAACAAATGGAGGGTAAGGACGAAAAGAACATCGTTTTTACTTGGACATCATTGCAGACAAACAAATGGAGGGTAAAGACGAAAAGAACATCGTTTTCACGTGGACATCATTGCGGACAAACAAATGGAGGGTAAGGACGAAAAGAACATCGTTTTTACGTGGACATCATTGCAGACAAACAAATGGAGGGTAAGGACGAACAGAACATCGTTTTCACGCGGACATCATTGCGGACAAACAAATGGAGGGTAAGGACGAAAAGAACATCGTTTTAACGTGGACATCATTGCGGAGAAACAAATGGAGGGTAAGGACGAACAAAACATCGTTTTCACGCGGACATCATTGCGGACAAACAAATGGAAGGTTAGGACGAAAAGAACATCGTTTTTACGTGGACATCATTGCGGACAAACAAATGGAGGGAAAAGACGAAAAGAACATCGTTTTTTACGTGGACATCATTGCAGACAAACAAATGGAGGGTAAAGACGAAAAGAACATCGTTTTCACGTGGACATCATTGCGGACAAACAAATGGAGGGTAAGGACGAACAGAACATCGTTTTCACGAGGACATTATTGCGGACAAACAAATGGAGGGTAAGGACGAAAAGAATATCTTTTTACGTGGACATCATTGCGGACAAACAAATGGAGGGTAAGGACGAACAGAACATCGTTTTCACGCGGATATCATTGCAGACAAACAAATGGAGGGTAAGGACGAAAAGAACATCGGTTTTACGTGGACATCATTGCGGACAAACAAATGGAGGGTAAGGATGAAAAGAACACCGTTTTTACGTGGACATCATTGCGGACAAACAAATGGAGGGTAAGGACGAAAAGAACATCGTTTTTACGTGGACATCATTGCGGACAAACAAATGGAAGGTAAGGACGAACAGAACATCGTTTTCACGCGCACATCATTGCGGACAAACAAATGGAGGGTAAGGACGAAAAGAACATCGTTTTTACGTGGACATCATTGCGGAGAAACAAATGGAGGGTAAGGACGAACAGAACATCGTTTTCACGTGGACATCATTGCGGACAAACAAATGGAGGGTAAGGACGAAAAGAACATTGTTTTTACGTGGACATCATTGCGGACAAACAAATGGAGGGTAAGGACGAACAGAACATCGTTTTCACGCGGACATCATTGCGGACAAACAAATGGAAGGTTAGGACGAAAAGAACATCGTTTTTACGTGGACATCATTGCGGACAAACAAATGGAGGGAAAAGACGAAAAGAACATCGTTTTTTACGTGGACATCATTGCAGACAAACAAATGGAGGGTAAAGACGAAAAGAACATCGTTTTCACGTGGACATCATTGCGGACAAACAAATGGAGGGTAAGGACGAAAAGAACATCGTTTTTACGTGGACATCATTGCAGACAAACAAATGGAGGGTAAAGACGAAAAGAACATCGTTTTCACGTGGACATCATTGCGGACAAACAAATGGAGGGTAAGGACGAAAAGAACATCGTTTTTACGTGGACATCATTGCGGACAAACAAATGGAGGGTAAGGACGAACAGAACATCGTTTTCACGCGGACATCATTGCGGACAAACAAATGGAGGGTAAGGACGAAAAGAACATCGTTTTTACGTGGACATCATTGCGGAGAAACAAATGGAGGGTAAGGACGAACAAAACATCGTTTTCACGCGGACATCATTGCGGACAAACAAATGGAAGGTTAGGACGAAAAGAACATCGTTTTTACGTGGACATCATTGCGGACAAACAAATGGAGGGAAAAGACGAAAAGAACATCGTTTTTTACGTGGACATCATTGCAGACAAACAAATGGAGGGTAAAGACGAAAAGAACATCGTTTTCACGTGGACATCATTGCGGACAAACAAATGGAGGGTAAGGACGAAAAGAACATTGTTTTTACGTGGACATCATTGCGGACAAACAAATGGAGGGTAAGGACGAACAGAACGTCGTTTTCACGCGGACATCATTGCGGACAAACAAATGGAAGGTTAGGACGAAAAGAACATCGTTTTTACGTGGACATCATTGCGGACAAACAAATGGAGGGAAAAGACGAAAAGAACATCGTTTTTTACGTGGACATCATTGCAGACAAACAAATGGAGGGTAAAGACGAAAAGAACATCGTTTTCACGTGGACATCATTGCGGACAAACAAATGGAGGGTAAGGACGAAAAGAACATCGTTTTTACGTGGACATCATTGCAGACAAACAAATGGAGGGTAAAGACGAAAAGAACATCGTTTTCACGTGGACATCATTGCGGACAAACAAATGGAGGGTAAGGACGAAAAGAACATCGTTTTTACGTGGACATCATTGCGGACAAACAAATGGAGGGTAAGGACGAACAGAACATCGTTTTCACGCGGACATCATTGCGGACAAACAAATGGAGGGTAAGGACGAAAAGAACATCGTTTTTACGTGGACATCATTGCGGAGAAACAAATGGAGGGTAAGGACGAACAAAACATCGTTTTCACGCGGACATCATTGCGGACAAACAAATGGAAGGTTAGGACGAAAAGAACATCGTTTTTACGTGGACATCATTGCGGACAAACAAATGGAGGGAAAAGACGAAAAGAACATCGTTTTTTACGTGGACATCATTGCAGACAAACAAATGGAGGGTAAAGACGAAAAGAACATCGTTTTCACGTGGACATCATTGCGGACAAACAAATGGAGGGTAAGGACGAAAAGAACATCGTTTTTATGCGGAAATCGTGGATGACAAACAAATGGGGATAAAGACGAACCGAACATCGTTTTTACGCAGAACTCGTTGCGGACAAACAATTGAGGGTAAGGACAAAACCGAACGAAACGCAGATCGTAGCGGAAATCACAACACGGAACTAAGAAAGTAAAGACATATATGCCAAATAAGACATGAGCCCTCTTACAAACAAATAAGGATAAAGATGAACCGAACATCTTTTGTACGCGGAAATAGTAGCGGACATCACAAAACGGAGCTAAAAATGTGAAGACAAGTCATTGGATAACATGAGCAACATGAACCTCACTAAAACTGGGGTGATCCCATGCGTTCAAGGAGATTAAGCCATTCTAAGATATACAATCTTGATGCAAAGCACAAAATCTGGATGCAAATTAAACAATATGGGTGTATACTAGAAAACAATCTAGATATATTACAAATGACATATCAGTGTTATGGGCCGTCGTGGTCGTGATCGTATGGTAGTTGATTTTACAACCATCCGTGCAATCAGTGTCTATCATCACTAACGTTGTGAGTTCGAATCCCGTTTATGGCGAGGTATATTCGATACAATATTATGTGATAAAATTGGTCAATAACTTGTGGCGGGTCAGTGATTTTCTGCGGGTGTTCCGGTTTTCTCCACCAACAAAAACCCACTAAAATATTGTTGAAAGAGGCGTTAAACACCATAACTCTAACCACTAACCCAATGACATATAATTTTTGTGGAAAATATATGTAGTATATTTGTAGTGTAGACTTATCTACTGTGTTAAATGATAAATTGGTTGATGATTCTGAACATTTTTGTATTAAAATCATGCCAAAAATATTTATGTAATTAATATCTAAAATACGTTGGTTAGGGTCTCTCACCTCGCCACACATACCGAACATGCATGTGTTGAGTATATTTACTAGTTTAACAACACGCAACTTTACATACGTATATATATATATGTATATATATGCACAATAGCTTAAAAAAGTGAAAATTCATCCTTGTATAAATTTAATATTTGAATGTGGCCTTCTATTTTAATTTGATTTTTGTTTCACATGAAAACATTTATAGCTCAAGGAGAAAAACTGAATACACCATAGAATCCCTGATTATCTGTACTTAAAAAGTTATATCGATTTGTATCAGATCTAATAGAGTGTAGTGTATATATCAAATTATGGAAAACAAAGGCGTTCAAACATATTTACCGCCACTATATAACTGAAATATTATTGAAAGTGGCGTTAAACACCATAAACCATAAACCTTCAAAAAATTTGTTGCTGTAATTTGTTATTAGTCTTTATATGCCTTCTCAGTCGCTACTCACGGAGCTCTAAAGAGCTCATTATTGATCTGATTTAGAAGTCGTATAGCTTAGTCTTTATATGCCTTCTCAGTCGCTACTCACGGAGCTCTAAAGAGCTCATTATTGATCTTATTTAGAAGTCGTATAGCTTAGTTAATTTCATCCAATGTCATTATATGACAAGATATTGCCGTGAAATCTTGAAATGTGTGCCTTCTCAGTCGCTACTCACGGAGCTCTAAAGAGCTCATTATTGATCTTATTTAGAAGTCGTATAGCTTAGTTAATTTCATCCAATGTCATTATATGACAAGATATTGCCGTGAAATCTTGAAATGTGTGCCTTCTCAGTCGCTACTCACGGAGCTTTAAAGAGCTCATTATTGATCTTATTTAGAAGTCGTATAGCTTAGTTAATTTCATCCAATGTCATTATATGACAAGATATTGCCGTGAAATCTTGAAATGTGTGCCTTCTCAGTCGCTACTCACGGAGCTCTAAAGAGCTCATTATTGATCTTATTCAGAAGTCGTATAGCTTAGTTAATTTCATCCAATGTCATTATATGACAAGATATTGCCGTGAAATCTTGAAATGTATGCCTTCTCAGTCGCTACTTACGGAGCTCTACGGAGCTCATTATTGAACTTATCGAGAAGTAGCATAGCCGAGCTCATTTCATGCATGGTAATGAGACCCCCTCATTATATAACAAGATACTGTTGTGAAATCTTGAAATGTATACCTTCTCAGTCGCTACTTACGGAGCTTAAAGGAGCTCATTATTGAACTTATTGAGAAGTAGTATAGTTGAGTTTAATTTGATGCATTCTAAAGAGACCCCCCTCATTATAAAACACGATATGGTTGTGAAATGTTGAAATGAAACACCATATATTTATCTTCAATAAATGGAAGAGAAACAAACAGATTTGTATCGAGATGGGTCTTATTCACAACATCTCTCTTTTAAGTTTTATGTTCTACCTTTGATCTTTTAACCGTAAACAAAATAACTATTTTTAATATGGAATAAAATATAAATATTATAAAATGATTACCTTTTATATGTATGTGGCCTTCAACTAAAGTGTAAGATGAAAGTTATTTTTGAATAGATTGTATTGTAGTTGTTTAACGCCACTTTCATCTTATACCTTAGTTGAAGGCCACATACATAAAAAGGGTAATCATTTTATAATATTTATATTTTATTCCATATTAAAAATAATATTAAATATTCCAGTCGTTTTACATAACCACTATTGTGAAAATATTATTTATCAAAATGTACATTTAGTGGAGGCATAGTTATTGGCATGTAATGATATACTACTGAACAAAATTTACCCCTCTCTATATTCTATATTTTGCAAAATGTCAAAATGTATATTTTGCACTGTTGCATAATCTGAAAACGTCATTTAGCGTCATTATAATCATTGGCCTCTGTAATAATATACAATACTAGAATCTGACAAGAAAAGTTTGAAGGTCCCAAAAGGGTAATCAGAAGGCGTATATCGAAGAACAGGCAATACAAAAGCCAAAAGAAAAAGTACAATAAAGAAAAATAACGATCTACAAAATATTACACAGAATAAAACTAACGTTCGAGCAACACGAACCCCACTAAAAACCGGGAAGTTAAACTCAGATTCTCCTGAAGGGTGAGCCATTCCTACTCCACTATTGGAACCCGTCGTGCATAGTTAGAATTTGTAATAATCCACAACACTAGATTCTAATATTTGCAATAATATAGTATTATTACGTGATGTTTTTCATATTGGTCTAGTTATAGGTCAGAGGTCTGCTGTATTGGCCTGAGGCGTAGCCGAACGCCAATGCAGCAAACCGAGGACCTATAGCTAGGCCAATATGAAAAACATCACGTAATGATACCTTTATTAATTAAGCAGTCCAATATCTCTCGGGCCTTTTCCTTGCAATTGTCGAAACGTCTAGCGGAATCCGATCTAGCTGTTATTAGACCGATCAGAATTGGGCTAATACGGAAAATATACAATATACGTACATTGTCGGTAAATATAAAATTTATTTGTACGAGCTTTAGAAACAGGCAGAATAGCGAGCCCACGTCAAGCTTTTCAGGCCTGTTTCGCAGCGAGTACAAATGAATTTTATATTTAACGACAATGTACGTATTTTGTGTTTATCCTGCAATGTAAAAAAAGTCGGAAAACTTGTCAGATTTAAGCAAAAAGAACAGAAACAAGTGTCATTCCTCGCCTTTCATAAATGTTGTCAAGGGTGTCTTCTTCGTGGTCCGCGTTACATTAGTACCAGTGTCATCCTTGTCTGCGCCCTCCGCTGTACATAGCTACAGGGTACCAGGAAAGTTTATTCGTAGGCTAAAAAGTTTATTCGTCTAGCACGAATAAAGCAAAAATTTATTCGTATAGCATATTTGTACAGCAAATGTACTGATTGCAGGATAAATGTCCGTATTGGACTGGTGTTTGCCGTATTGGCCCAATGAAAGTTTTTATATTGTATTGACAGATTTGATCATATAAAGGCTAATAAATCAAAGTTGCTTAATAATTTGTAGTAATTTACAGCTCTAAGCAACATTAGTAAATATACATAACTTATGAATCTGACAATAACCTTTGTAAGTGGTCCATAAGGTAGAATAAAAGGCGTTTAACCATAACCTGTTCTATATTTAGTGTCATTAAATAATATAAAAATAAAGATACTTGTCAATCCCTTTGAGACTCACATAATTATTTCAGATAGTTTATAAGTAGTTGAAAAACCACTTACAAAAATGTAGAATTGATATATATAAGTAAGACCAAAAGAGGCTCCGAAGGATCTATTTCATAATATACAAGTATGGCCTTCATGAGATAATAATCAAATTGAGAAAGAGTTATTTTCCCGAGGCCCGAAGGACCGAGGGAAAATAACCCTTAGGAGATAATTGTTTATTTAAATTATTCTAAAATCTTAGATTTTCATCTTTTTTATTGACAAATTTTTGCTTAATTTTAACAAACTTATTATTTTATCTATAAATTTTACAAAACTTGTTTGGTTAATTTTAACAGAATTATTATTTTATATATAAATTTTTACAAAACTTAATATTTTTTTTTTCAGTTAACAATCACTTATTTTTTTAAAGAATTATTCGTATCTTATAAATTCAGATTTTTTTATATGAATATACAAAACTTTTTTGTTAAATGTTATATTTTTAGATTAAAAAAATACTTTATCAATTACACTTTTGAGACTTGCATTTCCAAATTTACTTGCTTGTAACTGTCATTTATTGTTATATAAACACCTGTAATATAATGTTTGTTGGCATACCTTGAATATGATATTTCAAAATGTAGGCGTAGGTTGAAGACACCCTTTATTGTGGTGTTAGTGTTGCTCAATCAATAGTTTTCTGTGTAGTTTTTTTGTATATCATTGTTTGTCCTGTTTCCTATGGCCATTGTATTGTGTTTCCTTCTTCGATTCGCAACTCATGATTACCCGTTTGGTATAATTTCAAAAATCCTTTTTTTCTCCTCAATGTTTGTTAGGGACCGACTATTTAACTTGCAGGGGGGTTATGGTTTTTTGTTTCGTTCAGAAATTTTTTTCGGATAACACGAGAGTTATAATATGCTTTCCCCCCAGAATTTAACATTAAGTTATATGACAAAAACTCTGAATCAGATTATTTTTTTTTTCCTCCACCAAAATCAGAATATATTTTTCAGCAACATTGGGAATTAGAATATTTTTTTTAGAAAAAAACCATAACCCCCCTTCAAGTTAAATGGTCCGTCCCTTATAAAATGTAATTGCTATAAATACATTATTACTTGCTGGTGCATGGAATATATAATTGTATGTAAATATGTGGAGAGGACCTTTGTAAGTTGGAATAACTTGTATCCGATTCAAATGTTATATAGTTAAAAATAAAATAAACTTAATCTAATCTAATCTAATCTACCAGTTTGGTATTTTGAAACTTTTTTCTACAAGCATTTGTAAGTGTATTGTTTATCTTCTCTTATTCTAACATTTTCTGTCAATCAGTATGTGATTTGCCATCATCACATTTTAATCAAAATTCATGAAAAAGACATGGGAATAACCACATGTCATAGAAACAGTGTTTTTTGTAAATGAATTCCGTGCAACTTTAATATTTATCAAATAGTTCATGGCACTAAAGGCCATTTGGCCCGGAGTGCCATGAACTATTTGTTATATTATACTCAATACATGCAAATCTGTCTAAGATATCTAAGAATCTTTATTCTCAAATAAACCATACATTACAATGGTATAGAGAAGTTACATATAAAAATACAACACAACACATACACCACAAATAAATAACAGATACACAAATACATATACATACAATATTTACATTACCACAGGAGGAGTTAAGTATTAGCCAAGAGATCATCTGATCTGTTGATTTTTCTTATAAATCTACATAACTTTTCTAGTTTTATTTTTTTCAGAAGTACACATTATTTGTTTAAATTTTAATATATTTGGCCTTTGAGTAAGATATCTACTTATTAGTTGAGAGGACATGTTTTTGTTATTGTATATCTAAGACAAAAAACGAGTTCGGACAAAATCCGGAAGAAAACATTATATTGATCGGGCCCGGTCCATATACTAAAATATTGACCGGTCAATATACGAAAATATTGACCGGCTGCGCTAACAAAGACAAATAGGGAAAACAAAAACGTAAAGTATAACATTCGACAATAATTTCTCCTTCTTTTTCCTTGTTTTAGCGAAGAGTAAGTCAATGACATACGTACGGATATTTAACATTGATTGTTTATTTCCGTTCTCAAGTATCTAGCCTTTTATGTTTACATATAATCGGTAGCTTCTGCCAACGACTTTTAGTTCATCAAAGATAACTTTTTCACGGCGTCAGATTTCGCACCATGTATTATGACAAACCCATCAATCACATATTGTTAACACTTTTTAATGAAAAAAGAAACTTCTTTTGAATACTTCCTTTGTATATTAGTGTTTTACGTCACATAAAAGTGTTAATAATCAACACAAATTTAGCACACAAAAACAATGTTCGGTTCATATTTACCTCTAGTTGTTTGTAGGAGAACTCATGTCTTATTTACCTTATTTGTTTTTGTATACACATAGTGGTGTCCAACACATCTTGTGTTGTGTTTGATTTTTGTTTTGTTTTTCTTTGTCTTGTGTATCCTATGTTGCCAGTGTCTCTGGACTGTCCATTCTCTATTGCCCCTTCGGTTATCTCTACAGTTTATTTAAAAGAAAGGAGTTCGCCTTAGATTTCCAGTTTCCTCCGCTTATGAAACATCAGAACATCAGTCAGCACGAGCATTTTCGTAAAGTTGCTGAATTATCTTGGACGTATTTCCGGTTTTCAACATTGATCTGGATCGCATTATCAAAATTCCGAAAACCAAAACAAAAAAGAGGAAAACGATTGAAAAATATTGGATAATCACTTTGAACGATGAAAATAAAGTTCATCTCAATTATTTGAAACTTGTTCGCACCATGGCCATGGTTTAGTTCGAAACAAATGCTCATCTGGTGATAAACAACAGTCACTCAATTACTTCAGAGATATAATATAGCCGCGCCTCTTTGTGTCTGAAGTCGAAGGGGTTCTATTATTTCATTGCGACGAAGCAGCCGAGTGTTCGACTTATCGAGGATGAATTAAGCTGATAGATATTTCAAAAGAGCCATTTTCCCTTAAAAGCTGTAAGCAAAAATAAACGACTCATTCGTGTTCGAGATTACCAGTTTCTACTGTGCTTAGCTTATTTTTCATATAAATATGGAATATTTTACTTGCATACCGTTTGCAAACAATTCAAACGCGGATATAGAGGGTCGTGCTGGGAATGCATTCTCTAAAACTGGTAATTAAGGGTAATAACAAAATTACCGAACTCCGAACAATCTTACAAAGGGAAAGTCAAAACTCATAAGTATATAGACAGACAAAATCAGTCAACAACCGGAAAACTGTGAAAACCGTAATGACCCTGACTTGGTACAGGCATTTCTAAAGAAATGGTGGGTTGAATCAGATTTTAAAGCGCCAAACCTCTCGCTTTCATTACGACTCAAAGTTTCCGGCTGTCACTATAACAGTATTTATAATAATACTTGAACAAAATAGGTAAAACAGTTGTCAAAACAGCACCAAACTCAGTGAAGTAATGCGACGGGTGCCATTAGTGGAGACGAACTGCTTTCCCCGGGTTTTAGTGGGGTTCGTGTTACTCGATCTTTAGTTTTTTGTGTATTATGTTTTGTAGATCGTTGTTTGTACTTTTGTCCTTTTTCTTTTGGCCATTGTGTTGTCTGTCCATCTTCGATTTACTGATTCTGGTTACCTCCCTTTGATATCTCCAAACTCTTCTTATACATCATTTGATTTTATTATCAGAATATTTATAATGGCTCCAATTCCTTAAACCACAGAAGTATTCTAGGTACGTTTCCACTGTGAACCGGGATCCCTTGATAAGATTTCACGCCTCCTAACCAGTGCATGGACACGCTGTGTAGTTACCCGGGGCCTCACGAGCATAGGGGCCATGCTATTCAATACATACGGCATGTTACCCTAACCCTAATCTATGTGTACAGCATGATTTTTAATGTATTGTTGGAAGTACCAATAAAATTAATAGGTATGTTTAATTTTATCCACATTTGCCTATTTATTCCTGTGAGTGGTTGTGTAGGTAGGGTCCCCTGTGCACTGCTTTGACCAAGGGCCTATATTATTGTTACTGCTCCTAACACCAAAACCTCTAATTCCATGATCTTGGATTGCTTCTCTCTATCATAGCAAAGAATTATTCACTTTATACTTATAATACATACAAACTTATCATTGAGTGACTTTTAGTATGATCTATTTAACACGTTAACGTACATTTAATTGATACTTTTAACTTGTACACCTTTACGGATGAGTTCCTTAATCTATGGATATTACAGGTGAAAGGTTTGAAATCAAGTTCTTTATGTGACATTTTAATTTCCATCGAGGGTACACAATGTCATAAGTTCAGAATTATTATCTTCCACTGAGTGCCTAATTACACCAATTTACTTATTGTCACGCTTTACCTGTCATTCATAGGGTGAAATATACACGTGGTTTGTTGTGAAATTGACATCCGTACTATGGTATCGTAATTTTTACAAGCTATATGTTGCTTTGTCTATTGTAATATTATGTTTTATAAGCCATATGTTGCTTTGTCTATTGTAATATTATGTTTTATAAGCCATATGTTACTTTGTCTATTGTAATATTATGTTCTTTTATATATAAATTAACTCGGCTTAGGTTTATGTCATGGGGTTGCCCCGATAGTCCGACACCCCATTAGTCCGACACCCCGATAGTCCGACACCCCATTAGTTCAACACCCCGATAGTCCGACACCCCATGATTAGTCCGACACTCCGATAGTACAACATTAATAGATAATTTTTACATGAAAAGGTATATCTACAGAATTTTCAACATGAATGAATGCCTTTGAACTGTTACTGATACCAGCTTTTTTACGTACGTATTTGTTTGACAAAAATCCTTTTAATTCTATTTTCATCTCTTTAATATTTAGATATGAGGGTATTTTGGTACTTTCATCGGTCATTTCGATACTTTAATAGACGTTGGTCCTATGTTGAAGACTGTTCGATGTTCTCTGTGTGAAGTCATGTATTTTGCTGTTTTGTTGGGTTGTTGTCTCAGACATTTATTCCACTTCTCTGTATATTTATGACAGATTTCGGTAATTTAAATGGAATTTTTTTGCCTTAAATGTTAAAACACAGTACATTAAAACATTTCATTGTTGTATTCCCGTTGTATTATATCATATTTGAATGCCCAACTCGCCATATCCTGTGTGTTGTATTCCCGTTGTATTATATCATATTTGAATGCCCAACTCGTCATGTCCTGTGTGTTGTATTCCCGTTGTATTATATCATAATTGAATGCCCAAAACTCGCCATGTCCTGTGTGTTGTATTCCCGTTGTATTTTATCATATTTGAATGCCCAACTCGTCATGTCCTGTGTGTTGTATTCCTGTTGTATTATATCATATTTGAATGCCCAACTCGCCATGTCCTGTGTGTTGTATTCTCGTTGTGTTATATCATATTTGAATGCCCAACTCGCCATGTCCAGTGTGTTGTATTCTCGTTGTATTATATCATATTTGAATGCCCAACTCGCCATGCCCTGTGTCTTATATTCTCGTTGTATTATATCATATTTGAATGCCCAACTCGCCATGTCCTGTGTGTTGTATTCTCGTTGTATTATATCATATTTGAATGCCCAACTCGCCATGTCCTGTTTGTTGTATTCTCGTCGTATTATATCATATTTGAATGCCTAAATCGCCATGTCCTGTGTGTTGTATTCTCGTTGTATTATATCATATTTGAATGCCCAACTCGCCATGTCCTGTGTGTTGTATTCTCATTGTATTATATCATATTTGAATGCCCAACTCGCCATGTCCTGTGTGTTGTATTCCCGTTGTATTATATCATATTTGAATGCCCAACTCGCCATATCCTGTGTGTTGTATTCCCGTTGTATTATATCATATTTGAATGCCCAACTCGCCATGTCCTGTGTGTGGTATTCTCGTTGTATTATATCATATTTGAATGCCCAACTCGCCATGTCCTGTGTGTTGTATTCCCGTTGTATTATATCATAATTGAATGCCCAACTCGCCATGTCATGTGTGTTGTATTCCCGTTGTATTATATCATATTTGAATGCCCAACTCGTCATGTCCTGTGTGTTGTATTCCCGTTGTATTATATCATATTTGAATGCCCAACTGGCCATGTCCTGTGTGTTGTATTCCCGTTGTATTATATCATATTTGAATGCCCAACTCGCCATGTCCTGTGTGTTATATTCTCGTTGTATTATATCATATTTGAACGCCCAACTCGCCATGTCCTGTGTGTTGTATTCCCGTTGTATCATATCATATTTGAATGCCCAACTCGCCATATCCCGTGTGTTGTATCCCCGTTGTATTATATCATATTTGAATGCCCAACTCGCCATGTCCTCTGTGTGGTATTCTCGTTGTATTATATCATATTTGAATGCTCAACTCGCCATGTACTGTGTGTTGTATTCCCGTTGTATTATATCATAATTGAATGCCGAACTCGCCATGTCCTGTGTGTTGTATTCCCGTTGTATTATATCATATTTGAATGCCGAACTCGTCATGTCCTGTGTGTTGTATTCCCGTTGTATTATATCATATTTGAATGCCCAACTCGCCATGTCCTGTGTGTTGTATTCTCGTTGTATTATATCATATTTGAATGCCCAACTCGTCATGTGCTGTGTGTTGCATTCTCGTTGTATTATATCATATTTGAATGCCCAACTCGTCATGTCCTGTGTGTTGTATTCCCGTTGTATTATATTACATTTGAATGCCCAACTCGTCATGTCCTGTGTGTTGTATTCCCGTTGTATTATATCATATTTGAATGCCCAACTGGCCATGTCCTGTGTGTTGTATTCCCGTTGTATTATATCATATTTGAATGCCCAACTCGCCATGTCCTGTGTGTTGTATTCCCGTTGTATTATATCATATTTGAATGCCCAACTCGTCATGTCCTGTGTGTTGTATCCCCGTTGTATTATATCATATTTGAATGCCCAACTCGTCATGTCCTGTGTGTTGTATTCCCGTTGTATTATATCATATTTGAATGCCGAACTCGTCATGTCCTGTGTGTTGTATATCCGTTGTATTATATCATATTTGAATGCCCAACTCGCCATGTCCTGTGTGTTGTATTCCCGTTGTATTATATCATATTTGAATGCCCAACTCGCCATGTCCTGTGTGTTGTATTCTCGTTGTATTATATCATATTTGAATGCCCAACTCGCCATGTCCTGTGTGTTGCATTCCCGTTGTATTATATCATATTTGAATGCCCAACTCGTCATGTCCTGTGTGTTGTATTCCCGTTGTATTATATCACATTTGAATGCCCAACTCGTCATGTCCTGTGTGTTGTATTCCCGTTGTATTATATCATATTTGAATGCCCAACTCGCCATGTCCTGTGTGTTGTATTCCCGTTGTATTATATCATATTTGAATGCCTAACACGCCATGTCCTGTGTGTTGTATTCTCGTTGCATTATATCATATTTGAATGCCCAACTCGCCATGTCCTGTGTGTTGTATTCCCGTTGTATTATATCATATTTGAATGCCCAACTCGTCATGTCCTGTGTGTTGTATTCCCGTTGAATTATATCATATTTGAATGCCCAACTCGCCATGTCTGTGTGTTGTATTCCCGTTGCATTATATCATATTTGGGGTGTCAGACTATCGGGGCTGCCCCTATGTCAAATATACGTCATGGACACTTCCTCTCACTTCTCACATCTCAAGCCAAAGAGTATAAAATTGGTATGTGTTGCTTCTTCGCTAATCACACAACACTAAAGAGTTGGGACAAAGACTAATTAGACCCGTGTGTTGTATTCTCGTTGCATTATATCATATTTGAATGCCCAACTCGCCATGTCCTGTGTGTTGTATTCCCGTTGTATTATATCATATTTGAATGCCCAACTCGCCATGTCCTGTGTGTTGTATTCCCGTTGTATTATATCATATTTGAATGCCCAACTCGCCATGTCCTGTGTGTTGTATTCCCGTTGTATTATATCATATTTGAATGCCCAACTCGCCATGTCCTGTGTGTTGTATTCCCGTTGTATTATATCATATTTGAATGCCCAACTCGCCATGTCCTGTGTGTTGTATTCCCGTTATATTATATCATATTTGAATGCCCAACTCGTCATGTCCTGTGTGTTGTATTCCCGTTGTATTATATCATATTTTAATGCCCAATTCGTCATGTCCTGTGTACTCAATTTACATCATTCTTATTTTGCGGGTTTGAAAGAAAACGTTTTTGAGTTAAGTTATTGAGATCAATCAACAGGTCAATAGCAATTGGAAACTTGTCATAATGTTATTAAATAATATTTTATGATTTTTGCTGATTTTGCTCCTAGCACTCTCTGTTGATTGAACATTAAACTGTCCGTCTTTCATGCTTACATAATGCCCCTTTACCAAATAACGAATTGAGTAAACGAACTGGTAACGATATAACTAATTCTGAATATCACATGTCAGTCGACGAAGTGATGTTATGGACGTGCATATATGAAACAAATTTATAATGCAAGAAGAACGAACATGCAACGTAATATGAACCCACTTTCTATCCGAAAAACAAACATATCATTGCTCAGTCACTGATCGTAGCAACTTCTGTACTAGACTCCAGCTTGCTTATTATTGCATTACAATTAAGGCTGTCTATAACCCTTTTAATGCTTAAAATAACCGTTTATTAAATGTCGGACTATCGAGGTGTCGGACTATTGGGGTGTCGGACTATCGGGGTGTCGGACTATCGAGGTGTCAGACTATTGGGGTGTCGGACTATCGGGGTGTCGGACTATCGAGGTGTCGGACTATTGGGGTGTCGGACTATTGGGGTGTCGGACTATCGAGGTGTCGGACTATTGGGGTGTCGGACTATCGAGGTGTCAGACTATTGGGGTGTCGGACTAGCGGGGTGTCGGACTATTGGGGTGTCAGACTATCGGGGCTGCCCCTATGTCATATATTCGTCATGAACACTTCGTCTCACTTCTCACATCTCAAACCAAAGACTATAAAATTGGTATGTGTTGCTTCTTCGCTAATCACACAACACTAAAGAGTAGAGACAAAGACTGATTAGACCGGAATCAGGATCATGTGTTCCAGTGGAGCGGCTTATATACATGTGAACGGTTGTTTCAGTCAAAGATCCAACTAAACAAGTTGGAGTAGTACAAAGAGGACATAATCATCATCTCATCGAATGTAGCTTGTTCGCACGATGACATTGTCGTTAAATGACCAACTTACTACTACCTGTGCAAATAGTGCCTATCTCCACTAAAGTTGTGAGTTTGAAACCGGCTTATGGCGAGGTGTACTCGATACAACATTATGTGATCAAGTTTGTCAGTGAATTGCGACAGGTCTGTTGTCCCTCCCCCCCCCCCCGAGTACTTCGGTTTTCTGCACCAGAAAATCTGACCGCCATGATATAGCTGAAATATTGTTGAAAATATCGTTAATCACCACAACCCTAATACTAACACTGATTCCGGCAAAAATAAAATGAAATATTTCCGACAACATGAAGCCCCAATTTAATTAATCGTTCGCTGCTGTGCTGTGACAAGGTTCACTCCAAACAAGCTTATTTTATGCAATTTGGAAGTTACCTGCGACAATTCTGTGGGTTTTCTTTTGTGGTACTTCTGTTTGCTCCACCATTGAAACAGACTACAAAGTTATAAGTGAAATATTGCTGTAAGTTTTAACAGCAACATATAACCTTAATAAAAACGTAGATATCTAATTTAGTGTGCAGATGCGTTTCTGAAATATACTTCATCTGATAGGCTCAAAATATAACGATTGGAAAACCAAATAATTTAAACGCTTAACAGGATCGGAAAAATCCGCTTAGGTCGTTATGTCTGAGGGAGGAGAACCTTTTTTTTTCTTTTTTCTTTTTTTTTCACTTTATTATTATTCTTTATTTTTAGACATTTTCAAAATATATACATAACAAACATAGACATTACACAACAGCACAGACAAGGCATTATTTGTACATACATTTTCAATACAAACATATGAAATTTTGTGTCCCCTTGTCTCCATGCAATAAACCAAATACATAGTTTATTTAAAGATATATGTCATCAGATTTTGATTTACCTCCTATATAACTTTGCAGTAATATGTACCTGTAGATATACATCTACATTTGATTATTTTTTTGTTTTTTTTTGACGTCATCTGAGCGTCAAATAACTATGCCTAGTATTTTAGCAGTTATAATAAAAAGATAAGGCGATCAGACGCATACCTCTCTCAACAGAGAAAAATTATGTTGACCATCCCGTGCTAAGAACACAGCTTGATATATTCTGAAACAATATACTGGTCCATTTTTTAAAGGAAGGACCAAATTTAAAATAGTCCAAACATTGTTGGAGGAATTTCCAGCTCAGTGAATCGAAAGCTTTTTCGAAATCTACTGATAGTATAACACATGATAAATCTTCTTCTTCTACTGTTTCAATTATTTTTAGAATATTTCTGATATCATCACCAATATAGCTTCCTCTCATGAAATCTGTTTGATCTGAATGAAAAATATTTGGTAGGACTTTCTTCAGTCTAAATGCTAGACATTTTGTCATTAACTTATAATCAATATTTAGGAGAGAAATGGGTCTCCAATTTGTTAGATACTTTGTATCTTTCTCAGGTTTCGGGAGCAGCGTTATAATACTCTGCCTTTGTGAAATTGACATCTCATTAAGATCATAAGTATATTGATACGAGTCAATCACTAGATCAGTGACATCATTCCAAAATATTTTATAAAATTCTGCAGGAAGTCCATCTGTTCCTAGAGATTTACCATTTTTAAATGTCCTAATAGTGAGACACGTTCATCTTTTGAAATTATGCCTTTACAGTTTAACATATCTTCTTCACTAAGTTTTGGTATCTCTGGGTCATCAGGGAAGAAGAAGTTATTGATCTCATTAATTTTATCATAAACTGTATGGTTCTTAGAATAAAGAGACTTATAAAAGCTCCTCTCTTCAGCAAGAACTTCCTTGAAATCAGTTATAGTAAAATGTGTTTCTTGTAACATGTAAACATTCATTTTCTTATCTCTTAACCAATTAAACACTTCTTTTCTTTTCTGTTCATCTGCCAGACCCTAACATTAAATGAACCTATATTTAGGTTAGCCATATTCTATATTCGGAAAAATAATTATATTAAGAGTATGTACAAATAAACATGAAATACCCAACATAAAAAACACACAATGTACATGTAGCAACATTTCTTTTCAGAGAACAAGGCAAATAAACATTGGACAGATGTAAGTTTACAGTTGACCCCATATAATCAGTATTTTATAAAGTCTTATGACTATAGATACCTTGTAGGTTTTATAGTATTTACAAACGACATGTTCATCTCTTTATAATCCGGTTAAAAGGAGAAAAAAAACCTGCCTTTTAAATTCTACAAAGTCAAAGTACGTGTTTAAGTCCCCTATGTATATGTCATCAACTTCACCAGTGATCCTGAGGTCACGAGTAGCTTAGTTTCGGCAAAATTACATTTTGTAGGTAAAGGAGCATTCATTTTTGACAACTGTAAGACGTTTTTGCCTATATACTAATATATTAATCGTACAATTATGGAACTGCAATGGTGAAAATAATGTACAAATTTTCAAAAGTTTATTTCTACAATAATCTCTAGTTACTTTCTAAGGACAAGTTAATAATCTCACACAGAGTGTCAACGAATTCACGACATGACATATACCTAGCTTGTAATAGGATTGAATTTGGAATTATTGTCAAAAATGTAATTCTCACCAAATACTACGAAAGATATAATGCAACATTACGAGCGGTAAATTAATTTATATATTCACAATGAGTATGCAGTTCTTGTTACAGATTTATCTTAATTGAAATTATTTCATCAGGTAAAAATGTTATACGAATAACGTATGTGACATTATTATCATTTTAATGAACTTCCGTCATTCTCTCCCAAAATTGCAACTTTTGATTAACAAAGTTTATTTACGAATTTTATATGGACCACATTTCGCCCTTGTAATACACAGTCTCATAATACAGTACATGTACTTGTTGTGTCTGGAAGCTACGCCCATTAGACAGTAATGCAATAAAATTTACGTTTCATTAAGTACAAGCTAATGTGAGTACTGAACCGTGTCATGAAGCTTAATTTCCTATTTCTACTGTTAGTCATACGTATAACTCCAATCTTACCCTTCCCTTTTAAGAATGGATTAACCTTCACGTACACATAGGTTCATCCCCGGTTATTCGTGGTCACCATATTATTAGTTACACAGTATACAATTGTCCTAATATGGAAAAATATCGGGTCAATTAAATTCATATCGGGCTCGGCTGCCTCGCCCGATATGAATTTAATTGATCTTTTTTTTCGTATTAGGACAATTGTACACTGTGTAACGAATTTATCCTGATTTTGCAACCAAACCTCATATCTAATGTTTTCCATATTAGGACAATGAATTTATCATGATTTTGAATCCATACAACCATATATCTCATCTTTCAGTTTTCCATGGGATATGGAATTTGTCATGGTTTTGTCTCCATATTTCACCTCTGACTCCATTTTTTTCCCATATTAAGACAACGGTGTAAGGGAGATAATTCGAATTGATTTAATAAAATATTGCACTGAAATTTATTAGGACAATATCAACCAATCATATTGCGAGATTTAACCTAACATCAGGATAATGCTATTTGTTTTTCTAGTTTTCTGTGTTGAGGTTGTTGTTTTGTTTGATATTAATCTGTGTTTTGTCCAAAATGTTGGTTATGTCTCTGGATTGTCCATTCTTGACTGTTTCTACGGTTTTCTGGGACGTCTATATGAATATATAATATATGCAAACATAATATTTAGCGACAAATATGCTATAGAGTTATTCACCCTTATTGAGATATTGGGCTTAGTTATCATTATTGCTTAATAAAAGTTTGAAGATACCAAAGGTGTAATCAGAAGCTGTAGACCGAAGAATGACAGACAATACAATACCCCCCCCCCCTCCCCAAAGGACAAACAATGATCTACATACAAAACATTACATCTAGAAAACAAAATTTTGAGCAACACAAACCTCACTGACGGTGAATTATCACAATATTACTGTATTTAGTATCTTATTACGAGTTGAACTATATCATTGGGATCCTATTTATGTTTAGTGATTAAAATGTTATTGTAATACTGTAATACTGTATATATATTATGTCCTCATGTAACACATTTATGTGTCTGAATGTTATCAATAAAATCTTGTTAAATCTTGTTAAGTCTTGTAAGTGAGAGAGTGAGTGATTGTTGTTTAACGCCATGTTATTGTAATACTGTAATACTGTATCTATGTTATGTCCTCATGTAACACATTTATGTGTCTGAGTGTTATCAATAAAATCTTGTTAAATCTTGTTAAGTCTTGTAAGTGAGAGAGTGAGTGATTGTTGTTTAACGCCATGTTATTGTAATACTGTAATACTGTATCTATGTTATGTCCTCATGTAACACATTTATGTGTCTGAGTGTTATCAATAAAATCTTGTTAAATCTTGTTAAGTCTTGTAAGTGAGAGAGTGAGTGATTGTTGTTTAACGCCATGTTATTGTAATACTGTAATACTGTATCTATGTTATGTCCTCATGTAACACATTTATGTTTCTGAATGTTATCAATAAAATCTTGTTAAATCTTGTTAAGTCTTGTAAGTGAGAGAGTGAGTGATTGTTGTTTAACGCCATGTTATTGTAATACTGTAATACTGTATCTATGTTATGTCCTCATGTAACACATTTATGTGTCTGAGTGTTATCAATAAAATCTTGTTAAATCTTGTTAAGTCTTGTAAGTGAGAGAGTGAGTGATTGTTGTTTAACGCCATGTTATTGTAATACTGTAATACTGTATCTATGTTATGTCCTCATGTAACACATTTATGTGTCTGAGTGTTATCAATAAAATCTTGTTAAATCTTGTTAAGTCTTGTAAGTGAGAGAGTGAGTGATTGTTGTTTAACGCCATGTTATTGTAATACTGTAATACTGTATCTATGTTATGTCCTCATGTAACACATTTATGTGTCTGAGTGTTATCAATAAAATCTTGTTAAATCTTGTTAAGTCTTGTAAGTGAGAGAGTGAGTGATTGTTGTTTAACGCCATGTTATTGTAATACTGTAATACTGTATCTATGTTATGTCCTCATGTAACACATTTATGTGTCTGAGTGTTATCAATAAAATCTTGTTAAATCTTGTTAAATCTTGTAAGTGAGAGAGTGAGTGATTGTTGTTTAACGCCATGTTATTGTAATACTGTAATACTGTATCTATGTTATGTCCTCATGTAACACATTTATGTTTCTGAGTGTTATCAATAAAATCTTGTTAAATCTTGTTAAATCTTGTAAGTGAGAGAGTGAGTGATTGTTGTTTAACGCCATGTTATTGTAATACTGTAATACTGTATCTATATTATGTCCTCATGTAACACATTTATGTTTCTGAATGTTATCAATAAAATCTTGTTAAATCTTGTTAAGTCTTGTAAGTGAGAGAGTGAGTGATTGTTGTTTAACGCCAACTCAGCAACTTCTCAACTGTATCATGGCGAGAACAAGTTAATTTTTAATGAAATGATTATGAGGTTCGCTTTGTACTAGACCAACACACTTAGTTGGATATTTTTTTTTATAGTGCTCACTCATGACAACAGTCCGCGAATAGACATGTCGCTCCATTCTGACACATTATTCCTTGGTTTGACCCGATTGGGACTCGAACCCACGATCTACCACACTCGAGGTGAGCACGCTAACCATTACACTGCCAATGCGTTGAAAATGTTATTGTACAAGTTCAACTAAATTTAATGATTTTTTGGGCCAAGTTTGTTAACATTATAATTACTTACTATCAATCATAATCAATGTACTCTCTACACCGCCTCGGTGGAGTAGTGGTTAACTTTCGCCTCGAGAGGAGAGACAATTTTATTCTCGCCCTTCTTGTTGCATAATGGATTGTTGATGTCTCTGTATGAACGTCGATACGTACCTTTGCCAATTTTGTTCTACCAATCATTAACATATAACATTTGTTTTTATAACAGCACGAAGCGCAGATGAAAATGATTTTAAAATTCTGAACAGAAGCAAAAGAAGTGTAAGTAGATACAAGCTATCTGTAGATCTATCATAATAACCACAAAATTATACAAATGTACAGTCGAATCATGGATAACTCGAAGTAAGAATCCATTTCTAATTATTTGAAGCTAAAGTTGCCGTAATAACTCAAATACGCGATTGAAGATACCAAAGGTGTATTGAGGGTTATGTTTATGGTGTTTAACGCCACTTTCAACAATATTTCAGCTATATCATGGCGGTCAGTTTATAATGGTGGAGGAAACCGGAATACTCGGAAAAAACCCCACCGACCTGCCGCAAGTCACTAACAACCGTTACAAAAAACCGTAAATCAATTAAGGACAGGCAATACAATGACCAAAAGAAAATGAACAATGGACAAAAAGTCAAACAATGTTCTACTGAAAACCACACAGAAAAATTCAAGAAAAAACCGAGTATGAATTCGAGCGCTAAAGTAGTTCCATACTATTTCAACACAACTAGGTTCAACTGTATGTTTGTAGTTCTCATACAATCGGTGTCTCTAAAATCGTGAGTTCAAGTCCCGGTCGTGGCAAGGTGTACTCGATGCAACTATTTGTGATAAAATTTGTCAGTGACTTTCGGCAGGTCGATCATTTTCACCAGGTACTCAGTTTTCCCCCACCAATAAAACTGACCGCCACGATATAACTGAAATATTGTTGACAGTAGCGTTAAATACTCAAATCTCAAAACCCTATATTCGTCCTATCAAATTGTCATATAACAACATATATTGGCCTATATGAGTAACATGGTGGGTGGCTTATAAGTACCCTTCGAGAGCACCTAGGTTTACCCCCGGTTTTTGGCGGAGTCCGTGTTGCTCATCCTTTTAGTTTTCATTTTTGTGTTTTGTTTATCTTCGTTCTGTGCTTTGTGTGCCAAATAATGCCATTGTCTCTGGATTGTCCCTTCGGTTTTCTCTGACGTTTATTTATTAAACAAAGTGTAATGTTTAATAGACAATGATGTAGTCTATGCCTCGATAACAGTAGTAAATACGGTCAACTCCAATGAAATAAAATGCGTTGATGAAACTCTTTCTTAGGAGGTATATGTATTCTTGTAATGGAAAATTCCGTTCTGAATTGGATAGTCTGCGTTCGTCTTACAAGTATTTGATATAATTGAAAACTCATTTTGTTTCAGACATCATTCCCATGTGGTACAACTGCATCACTGAAAAAATATCAGTACGTGTCTGGTCATACAGCTTGCATATCACCCTCAGCAGATGCCGAATTAACCACTGCAGGTATAGTAGTGAAACAAACGCAGTGCATTGTCTGAAGAAAGTTTGAACAGTGCTAGGCTGGTCAACCATTCCACCAATGTCAACAAAACGAACAAATTATCATCTCTCGCCGCAAACCATTAAACACAATAAAAAAACCAACAACATTTGACAATGAAAATCCATGTCATTGCGTTGGATAGGCATAAACTTGTGGCGGGATTAAACACATCCGCCTATTAAATGCATATGTATACTTAATTTAGGTTTAAATAAATTCCAGCATTCATTTGAAATGGTATTTCATATGTACATCTTTAAAGCTCGATCTTTGTTATGACGAAAAAAACATAAACAATTAAATATTTCACTTTGTTATGATACACTTAAAGTTTCTAATAGTTCAATGCATGTACATGTATACAATTTAAATAACATAGTTTTGTTTTATTGATAAATTCACAAAATACATTGTTATTATTTATGGTCATATCCAAACATTGAAGGTTAGTCGTGTTCGTGATGGTATGATAGTTTGATATACAACTTCCTGTGCTTTCAGTGGCTATTACCAATAAAGTTGCTAGTTCAAATCCCGCTCATGGCGAGATATACTCGATACGACATTATGAGATAAAGCTTGTAAGTGACTTGCGCATGTTAGTGGTTTTCTGTGGGTACTAAATGTTTCCTCCACCAATAAAACTGACGTGCACAACATAACTGAAATATTGTTGAATGTGGTGGTAAATACCATAACCCTCCGAACGTTGAAACATTTAATCATAATAGAGGTCTTTCTAAATATGATATAGGTGTTACGACAGCGGAACAAACAGAAATAGTGACCGAACATAACAATTACAGGCGTGCCACTGATGCTACTGATATGACCATGATGGTAAGTAATTATAATCTTTCTGTATGAATTAATTACTGTTGATAATTAATGGTAACATCGCAATTACTGAAGTTAAATGCTGGGTAACTGAAAGTGTTTTTAGATCTGTTTTCAGTTTGCAAGATTTGTAGTTTATTCAATCTATGCCACCGGTATAGTGCCCACGGGAGATCACTTGAAACTGGTATAGTTCCCGTCGCTAGGTATAGTCACCAGTTGTCAAGTGTACTGTTCAAAAATAGTACACACTGATTATCCAATCGAAATACAGCATTTTCGTATGTTATGTACTAAAATGTTTTATCCTGCACTGATTCTACTTGAACAGTCAAAATTACATTGACCGGATACATTTTTGATATATAAACGATAGCTGATCAAGATATAGTTTTTCTGGTACATGATTCCTGTTGAGCAACAGAAAGAAACGATAACAGTATAAGCGCTGGCGTCACAGATGACGCCTTTGAAAACGTTAGAATGACGCTTGTTTCTGCTCGTTTTAGACAAATTAGCAGTTGCTATGGGAATGAGGACATTGTAGAATAAAAACAATATACGTACATTGTCGGGAAATAATTCATTTGTACTTGATGCGAAATAGGAGAGAAAAGCTTGCCAAAGACTCGCTTTCCTACCTGTTTCCAAAGTTCGTAAAAATAAATTTCCGACAATTTACGTATATTGTTTATTTCCCTTGTAATTCAGTACGGAGTGATATTTGTACAATCAGAAGGTACTTATGTGTCACTTTATGAATTCAAGCAGCAACATAAGAGAAGACATGATCGAAGGCCCTTTTTATTAATTTTCGGTCATGTCAGATATTATCAATGTTAAATCTATTTATATTGATTCCAATCCTGTTGTATTACTACAATAAAAGAAAAAATGATGCTTTAATTTTGCAAATTTACCAAATCCATTGTTAGGGCAGCATGATGCTGGAAAGTGATTAGGGCAGCATGATACTTGAAAGGAAAGGCATGGGGGAAAAACGCTAGATAACTCTTGTTTTTTTGAATTCGGATACGTCTGTTTTCAATCCAAATACATCTCCTTATCTTGAACTTGGATAAACTGTTTTCCCTGGATAAACAGAGACGTATCGAGATTAATGGGAATAGATATGGTCCATTCCTATACTACATTGTAGCTTATTTATTACAGATAGGGGACGTCGTGGTATTGATCGTATGGTAGTTGGATTTATAACTACATGTGCAATCAGTATATATCACCATTATAAGTGTAAGCTCGAATCTCGCTCATGGCGAGGTGTACTTGATACAAAATGATATATTTGTCAGTAACTTGTGGCATGAATCAATCAATCTTCGTGTACTCCTGTTTCCTTCACAATAAAATTGACCGCCACGATATAACTGAAATATTGTTGAAGGTGACGCTAAGCACCACAATACTAACCCTAACCCTATTTCTGATAACTCGAACACTTTGACACAACGAAGCCGACTGTAATAATGGATGACATCAACTTGGAATGTATTATCGTATTATCAATTCCATCAATATCAACAAAACAAACAAAAACCTCTCATCTTAACTGAACTTACTGAACATAACCCCCCCTCCCCCCCACGACATATGACTTTGGAAATCCATGTTATGGCTTATGACAGGGAAAATGTGCATGAATTCCGGATTAGTATGTGTGTAATGAGAGTTTAAGATATCTCACTTTTACCGTAGAGGTCAGTTTTATTGGAGAGAAAGAACAAACGCATCGGTGGTGTAATTGTTTGCGTGATCTGCTTTAGTGTGATAGATCGTGGGTTCTATTCCCGGTCTGGTCAACAAAAGACTATGCAATTAGTAGTTGCCTCTTCTACGCTAAGCCCATAGCTTATAGAGTATGCGAACTGGCTGGAGTGGCACGATATGTCTACCTCCGCATTGTTGGTACTAGTACATTGTTGGTACTAGTACAATAAAATTCCAACTACGTGTGTAGGTCTAGTATAAAGAGATCATCATCATCATCATCATCATCATTATCATCGTCGTCGTCGTCATCGTCGTCGTCGTTTATCATCATCATCATCATCATCGAATCGTGTCTTGTTCTTGCCATAATATATTTGCATAATTGCTCTCTTGGCGTTTAACAACAATCGTTCACTCAATATAGAAATACCCTCTACCTGTCTCAAGTCACCGATAAACTTTAATCACGTGATCGAGTTTGTTGTTTATTTTCTTGTTCTTCTTTGTATGAGCTTCCTATAGGAGGAACACCCCTGCTTATGCAGGATAAAATACGCAGTCCTTACATAAAACATAACTTCCGTAAAATGGATTTAGAATTAAAATCTAAAAATCTAAAAAGAAATTATATACATCTATTTACATCGTCGCTCGCCTGACCGACCAGTTTCATAGGTAGCACTCCGTACACCCTACGATGAATGAATGAATGATTGAATGAATGGCGGAGGTTAGCAAGCTATAACCTTGCTCATCTCCTAGCGATAGCACTGTAGATCACTTTGTTAAACACATTCTTATATTTATGGTTTAATCGATGTCATTTCAAGTAAACGTCAGAGATAACCGAAGGTACAATCAAAAATGGACAAACCAGAGACACTGAAACATTCGGTACACAAGACACAGGGCGAAGACAAACAAAACACAACAAAGAAAACTAAAAGGATGTACCAACGGGGACGCCACAAAAACCGGGGGGAACTCTGGTGTTATAAATAAATAAATAATAAATAAATAAGTTTTATTTAACGTCGGCATGGTTAAAAACAACAAGCATACAAACATAGGCTCTAATGAGCTTTTGACTGCCATAAAGTTCGCCATGTTACTTATATATTCAAGACGTGTAGGACAACAAAATACACAAGCAAACACAAATAAGTAACACACAACAAACACAAATAAGTAACGCACAACAAATACAAATAAGTAACGCACAACAAACACAAATAAGTAACGCACAACAAACACAAATAAGTAACGTACACGTCATTTGTTTATGAAAACTTATATTTTGCAAAGATCTCCTGAAGAATTTATCTCTGTCATTTTAGAGCTGGGATGCAGAAATAGCCTACATAGCTCAAAAATGGGCAGAAAATTGTAAAACATCTCATGACTCTGGATATAAGAGGAGGATTCCAGGTGCGTACAAACTTTTGTGTCCCCCTCCTCCCCCTTTGTCATTAAAACGTAGATATTAAATGTAGTCCGCACGACTCGTTTCATATGAGGTATTAGCACTTTATTGATAGGAGCCCGTGTGACATGCGAGTTCGAACCCCGTTCAAGGCGAGGTGTACTCGATACAACATTTCATGAGAAAGTTTGTCAGTGACTTGCAACAGATCGGTGTTTTTTTGGAGTTTCCGGTTTCCTTTACCAAAAAAACTGACCACCACGATATAACTGAAATATTGTTGAAAGTGGCGTTAAACACCATAATCCTAAATCTGCCTACCGTGTGACATGTTTGGGTAAGAAAGTTTGAAGATACCAAAGTCTTCATCAGAAGTCGTAAATCGAAGAAGGTCAGATAATTGATGGCCAAAATAAAAATTACAAAGAGACAAGACAAACACTGACCTACAAAATAATACACACAAAAATAAAGACTGAGCATCATGAACTCCGCAAAAAAAGACGGGAATGACTCGTATGCTCCGGAAAGGTAAGCAGTTCCTATTGCACTAGTGACATGAAAGACGCTCAATAATGAATATCCTGATAGGCTGATAGGAACCACAAGCTCTAGTATATCATGTCAAATGAGAGATGTATTATACTCTATATACAAGTGCTTTTGGAATGTTGCTGCATATAAATGGTGAATTCACCATGGGAAAATCGAAATCATCTCTTTTGTCGTAAGGTTTCGTTCTTAAACGGTTCTCACTGTCAAATTTGAGGTGTAGATCAAGGCATGAAGCAAACCTAACTGTATTTGTGATATTCTGTATTTTCAAATTTTAAGATAATGTTGCATTCAAGATAGGCACCAATCTTGGAATTGTTTAGTGAACATCGATCAGGAATCAATGGACCTGTCGAAGTCGACAATTGATTCAACCTACCTGAAATTATTAATCTATCGCAGTCGACAGTTAATTTACAACGAGCGGGAATCATTGCATCGGTCACATTTGATATTTTTTTCTCTCTGACTATTAATCAATGAATATGTCATAGTCGATAGTTTATTTACTCCCACCAAAGACTCTCACCAATGATTAATTGAGGGCCCGGCTGGCTCAATGAGCTAGGTAGTTGGATTACATATG
The DNA here is from genome assembly GCA_963383655.1 of Bathymodiolus septemdierum. Taxonomy (NCBI): domain Eukaryota; kingdom Metazoa; phylum Mollusca; class Bivalvia; order Mytilida; family Modiolidae; genus Bathymodiolus; species Bathymodiolus septemdierum. Next base: position 12,156,655 of record OY726528.1, on the reverse strand, counting down.
AACTCATACAAACCTATCACCGCCCGGTTTTGTAAATTACAAAAAGCATGCATCTCGACTCACAGTCGCAAGTGATAAAGCTTACCAGTTGCTTACCCATGGTCGGTGGTTCTCTCCGGGTACTCCGGCTTCTTCCACCATGTCGCCATGATATAGCTGAAATATTGTTGAAAATGGCGCTAAGCACCAAAAAATCAATCAATCAACCAAAGATTAATTGAACTGTCACAGCTGTATCAAATTCAACGATTGAATATTGAATATTTATTTAAGGTCGGTTTTCTACTGGTCAGAACCTTGCTTGGGGAAGCAGTAAAATGGGGTGGACTAAGGCGATAAAGCTATGGCATGACGAGATCAGCAATTTTGTATATGACGCTGATGGTACAGGTGTGACAGGACATTATACACAGGTAAGTTCAATACAATGTTATTTTGTAGGGTATTGACAGTCTGTGCCAAACACATTTTGACAATCTAGGCCGAATCACATTTAGAGCAATTTTGTCTATTTGCTTAATCAAATTTTATGCAATTTAAACTAGTGGTTTTTGATGCAGACTGTATTGATTTACTGTCTGATTTGACGAAAATGTTGTCTTCCTGACGAACAATCCGACCAAGGATGGAACACAAACTCATTTCCACACGAGCCGATCTAATCTAGTAAAGGAACACTAACGACCCAGAACAAACAGCAAGAAAATATATCAATGGTGTATTCGTGAATCAAAGGACATACAATGTAGTGGCCAAAAAAAAGAAGAAGAAAAAGGATAAATGGCAAGCAATGATCTAATAAACACTACACAGAAGCTAAAAATGGAACACCACGAACCCCACTAAAAACCGGAGATGAAATCAGTTGCTCCGGAAGGGTTAGCACACAGACACAAGTGTAGAGCAAAAAAATAACAAAACCCTATAGAACACGAACTTCACCAACTAAGAGTAAGCATAGTTGAACCCGGAAAGGGAAGCAAGTCCGAATAGACATAGCTCTCAAATGCAGTTACAAAAAAGGGGTCATATGGATGATATAGGCTTAAAATTTACAGTTCCTAAATAATGTTATTTATTCAAACTAAGATTATTCTACCTCTCACATAGGCAAGAGTTTGAAGATGCCAAAGGGGCAATCAGAATCCGTATATCGAAGAAGAACAGACAACACAATGGCCAAAAGAAAAAGTACAAAAGGACAAACAACGATCTACAAAACATACATATAAAACTAAAGATCGAGTAACACGAACCCCACTAAAAACCGGGGGGTGAACTCAGGTGCTCCGGAAGGATAAGCAGTTTCTGTTCTACTAGCGGCAGCCATCGTGTTAATCTAGTTACAAATCCGGTAATAAGTCGAGAAAGATGAAAGGACAGGGAAGTGTTTACGACAAGTGGAACATATCCGTCGTCAGTTGTGACACAGATATTCCATAACTGTAGTCGAATTTGGCTGTACTGTTTATGCCCCCTTTGTCTAAACAGTCCTCGCATTTGGCTATGCTGCTTAGGCCCATTTGGTATATTTGTTTCCAAAAACGTTTAAGTCAATTGCCTTTCCAATCTTTTGAACTGACCGCCATAATATAACTGAAATATTATCGAAGCTGACGTTAAACACCATAAACCATAAACAAACCAATCTTTTATTCTTATGAAGGTTGCGTCGTGTGCACTAAATTAGATATCTACGTTTTATTGCTAATATATGTTGTATATATTATATAAAAGATTAAATGGCATCGAACCAATATGATTAAGTGACAGAAAAGTTTAAAGATACCAAAGTGGTAGTCAGAAGCCGTAAATCAAGAAGAGTAGACAATACAATGGTCAAAAAGTAAAGTATAAAAAGAATAAACAATGATATGCAAAACATTACACACTGAAGATTGAGAAACATGAACCCCACTACAAACCTGGGTCCACCATTAGATTCTAATACAGAAATATATTGACCCTGGTGCAGGTTTGACATTATATTTATAGGTTGTTTGGGCCAAGTCCATTAAGATTGGTTGTGGCTATGCAAAATGTGGCGGTGCAGCAAATACAAATCTGTATGTCTGTAATTACGGTCCAGCGTAAGTATAGATTTAAATGGTTTACAGAAAATGTCAAATATAGTATTAGTCCCTGAGGGTATCATCCGACCAGTAATCAGTGGTAGACTATTAGTTCGCGAGGGTATAATACGCCCAGTTGTCATTGGGGGAATCCTCCTCCCATTTGTCAGTAGGGGTATCATCCCCCCATTTGTCAGTGGGGGTATCATCCTCCAAGTTGTCAGTGGGGATATCATCCTCCCAGTTGTCAGTGGGGATATCATCCTCTCATTTGTCAATGGGAGTATCATCCTCCCATTTGTCAGTGGGAATATCATCCTCCCATTTGTCAGTGGGGGCATCACCCTCACATTTGTCAGTGGGGATATCATCCTCCCAGTTGTCAGTGGGGGTATCATCCTCCCATTTGTCAGTGGGGGCATCATCCTCCCAGTTGTCAGTGGGGGCATCATCCTCCCAGTTGTCAGTGGGGATATCATCCTCTCATTTGTCAGTGGGGTATCATCCTCCCAGTTGTCAGTGGGGATATCATCCTCTCATTTGTCAGTGGGGATATCATCCTCCCAGTTGTCAGTGGGGGTATCATCCTCCCAGTGGTCAGTGGAGATATCATCCTCCCAGTTGTCAGTGGGGGTATCACCCTCCCAGTTGTCAGTAGGGATATCATCCTCCCAGATGTTAGTGGGGATATCATCCTCTCATTTGTCAGTGGGGGTATCATCCTCCCATTTGTCAGTGGGATATCATCCTCCCATTTGTCAGAGAGGGCATCCTCCTCCCAGTTGTCAGGAGGGGTATCATCATCACATTTGTCAATGGGGGTATCATCCTCTCATTTGTCAGTGGGGTATCATCCTCCCAGTTGTCAGTGGGGATATTATCCTACCATTTGTCAGTGGGATATCATCCTCCCATTTGGCAGTGGAGGTATCATCCTCCCAGTTGTCAGTGGGGATATCATCCTCCCAGTTATCAGTGGGGATATCATCCTCCCATTTGTCAGTGGGGTATCATCCTCCAAGTTGTCAGTGGGGATATCATCCTCCCATTTGTCAGTGGGGTATCATCCTCCCAGTTGTCAGTGGGGGTATCATCCTCCCTGTTGTCAGTGAGAATATCATCCTCCCATTTGTCAGTGGGGGCATCGTCCTCCCAGTTGTCAGTGGGGATATCATCCTCCCATTTGTCAGTGGGTATCATCCTCCCAATTGTCAGTGGGGATATCATCCTCCCAGTTGTCAGTGGGGATATCATCCTCCCATTTGCCAGTGGGGGTATCTTCCTCCAAGTTGTCAGTTGGGGTATCATCCTCACATTTGTCAGTGGGGGTATTATCCTCTCATTTGTCAGTGGGGGTATCATCCTCCCAGTTTTCAGCGGGGATATTATCCTACCATTCGTCAGTGGGGATATCATCCTCCCAGTTGGCAGAGTGGGTATCATCCTCCCAGTTGTCAGTGGGGATATCATACTCCCAGTTATCAGTGGGGATATCATCCTCCCATTTGTCAGTGGGGGTATCATCCTCCCAGTTGTCAGTGGGGATATCCTCCTCCCAGTTACCGGTGGGACATCATCCTCCCTGTTGTCAGTGGGGATATCATCCTCCCATTAGTCAGAGAGGGCATCCTCATCCTAGTTGTCAGGAGAGGTATCATCCTCACATTTGTCAATGGGGGTATCATCCTCTCATTTGTCAGTGGGGTATCATCCTCCCAGTTGTCAGTGGGGATATTATCCTACCATTTGTCAGTGGGATATCATCCTCCCATTTGGCAGTGGAGGTATCATCCTCCCAGTTGTCAGTGGGGATATCATCCTCCCAGTTATCAGTGGGGATATCATCTTCCCATTTGTCAGTGGGGTATCATCCTCCAAGTTGTCAGTGGGGATATCATCCTCCCATTTGTCAGTGGGGTATCATCCTCCCAGTTGTCAGTGGGGGTATCATCCTCCCTGTTGTCAGTGAGAATATCATCCTCCCATTTGTCAGTGGGGACATCGTCCTCCCAGTTGTCAGTGGGGATATCATCCTCCCATTTGTCAGTGGGTATCATCCTCCCAATTGTCAGTGGGGATATCATCCTCCCAGTTGTCAGTGGGGATATCATCCTCCCATTTGTCAGTGGGGGTATCTTCCTCCAAGTTGTCAGTTGGGGTATCATCCTCACATTTGTCAGTGGGGGTATTATCCTCTCATTTGTCAGTGGGGGTATCATCCTCCCAGTTTTCAGCGGGGATATTATCCTACCATTCGTCAGTGGGGATATCATCCTCCCAGTTGGCAGAGGGGGTATCATCCTCCCAGTTGTCAGTGGGGATATCATACTCCCAGTTATCAGTGGGGATATCATCCTCCCATTTGTCAGTGGGGGTATCATCCTCCCAGTTGTCAGTGGGGATATCCTCCTCCCAGTTACCGGTGGGCATCATCCTCCCTGTTGTCAGTGGGGATATCATCCTCCCATTAGTCAGAGAGGGCATCCTCCTCCCAGTTGTCAGGAGGGGTATCATCCTCACATTTGTCAATGGGGGTATCATCCTCTCATTTGTCAGTGGGGTATCATCCTCCCAGTTGTCAGTGGGGATATTATCCTACCATTTGTCAGTGGGATATCATCCTCCCATTTGGCAGTGGAGGTATCATCCTCCCAGTTGTCAGTGGGGATATCATCCTCCCAGTTATCAGTGGGGATATCATCCTCCCATTTGTCAGTGGGGTATCATCCTCCAAGTTGTCAGTGGGGATATCATCCTCCCATTTGTCAGTGGGGTATCATCCTCCCAGTTGTCAGTGGGGGTATCATCCTCCCTGTTGTCAGTGAGAATATCATCCTCCCATTTGTCAGTGGGGACATCGTCCTCCCAGTTGTCAGTGGGGATATCATCCTCCCATTTGTCAGTGGGTATCATCCTCCCAATTGTCAGTGGGGATATCATCCTCCCAGTTGTCAGTGGGGATATCATCCTCCCATTTGTCAGTGGGGGTATCTTCCTCCAAGTTGTCAGTTGGGGTATCATCCTCACATTTGTCAGTGGGGGTATTATCCTTTCATTTGTCAGTGGGGGTATCATCCTCCCAGTTTTCAGCGGGGATATTATCCTACCATTCGTCAGTGGGGATATCATCCTCCCAGTTGGCAGAGGAGGTATCATCCTCCCAGTTGTCAGTGGGGTTAACATACTCCCAGTTATCAGTGGGGATATCATCCTCCCATTTGTCAGTGGGGGTATCATCCTCCCAGTTGTCAGTGGGGATATCCTCCTCCCAGTTACCGGTGGGGCATCATCCTCCCAGTTGTCAGTGGGGATATCATCCTCCCATTAGTCAGTGGGTGTATCATCCTCCCAGTTGTCAGTGGGGATACCATCCTCCCATTTGTCAGTGAGGGTATCATCCTCCCAGTTGTCAGTGGGGATATCATCCTCCCATTTGTCAGTGGCGATATCATCCTCCCAGTTGTCAGTGGAGATATCCTCCTCCCATTTGTCAGTGGTGATATCATCCTCTCATTTGTCAGTGGGGATATCATCCTCCCAGTTGTCAGTGGGGATATCATCCTCCGAGTTGTCAGTGGGGTATCATCCTCCCAGTTGTCAGTGGGGATATCATCCTCCCAATTGTCAGTGAGGGTATCATCCTCCCAGTTGTCAGTGGGGATATCATCCTCCCATTTGTCAGTGGCGATATCATCCTCCCAGTTGTCAGTGGGGGTATCATCCTCCCAGTTGTCAGTGGAGATATCCTCCTCCCATTTGTCAGTGGGGATATCATCCTCCCAGTTGTCAGTGGGGATATCATCCGCTCATTTGTCAATGGGGGTATCATCCTCCCATTTGTCAGTGGGGATATCATCCTCCCATTTGTCAGTGGGGGCATCACCCTCCCAGTTGTCAGTGGGGGCATCATCCTCCCAGTTGTCAGTGGGGATATCATCCTCCCATTTGTCAGTGGGGGCATCATCCTCCCAGTTGTCAGTGGGGATATCATCCTCCCAGTTATCAATAGGGATATCATCCTCCCATTTGTCAGTGGGGGTATCATCCTCCAAGTTGTTAGTGGGGATATCATCCTCCCATTTGTCAGTGGAGTATTATCCTCCCTGTTGTTAGTGGGGATATCATCCTCCCAGTTGTCAGTGCAGGCATCATCCTCCCAGTTGTCATTGGGGATATCATCCTCCCATTTGTCAGTGGGGATATCATCCTCCCTGTTGTCAGTGAGAATATCATCCTCCCATTTGTCAGTGGGGGCATCGTCCTCCCAGTTGTCAGTGGGGATATCATCCTCCCATTTGTCAGTGGGGTATCATCCTCCCAATTGTCAGTGGGAATATCATCCTCCCAGTTGTCAGTGGGCATATCATCCTCCCATTTGTCAGTGGGGGTATATTCCTCCAAGTTGTCAGTGGGGATATCATCCTCTCATTTGTCAGTGGGGGTATCATCCTCCCAGTTGTCAGAGGGGATATCATCCTCCCTTTTGTCAGTGGGGGTATCATCCTCCCAGTTGTCAGTGGGGATACCATCCTCCCAATTGTCAGTGGGGGTATCATCCTCCCAGTTGTCAGTGGGGATATCATCCTCCCATTTTTCAGTGGCGATATCATCCTCCCTGTTGTAAGTGGGGGTATCATCCTGCCAGTTGTCAGTGGAGATATCATCCTCCCATTTGTCAGTGGGGATATCATTCTCTCATTTGTCAGTGGGGATATCATCCTCCCAGTTGTCGGTGGGGGCATCATCCTCCCAGTTGTCAGTGGGGATATCATCCTCCAAGTTGTCAGTGGGGTATCATCCTCCAAGTTGTCAGTGGGGATATCATCCTCCCAGTTGTCAGTGGGGATATCATCCTACCATTTGCCAGTGGGGGTATCTTCCTCCCAGTTGTCAGTGGGGATATCATCCTCCCAATTGTCAGTGGCGGTATCATTCTCCCAGTTGTCAGTTGGGATATCATCCTCCCATTTGTCATGGGGGGTATCATCCTCACAGTTTTCAGTGGGGATATCATCCTCCCAGTTGTCAGTGGGGATATCATCCTACCATTTGTCAGTGGGGGTATCTTCCTTCAAGTTGTCAGTGGGGATATCATCCTCTCATTTGTCAGTGGGGATATCATCCTACCATTTGTCAGTGGGGGTATCTTCCTCCAAGTTTTCAGTGGGGATATCATCCTCCCATTTGTCATTGGGGGTATCATCCTCACAGTTTTCAGTGGGGATATCATCCTTCCAGTTGTCAGTGGGCATATCATCCTCCCATTTGTCAGTGGGGGTATCTTCCTCCAAGTTGACAGTGGGGATATCATCCTCCCATTTGTCAGTGGGGTATGATCCTCCCATTTGTCAGTGGGGATATCATTCTCTCATTTGTCAGTGGGGATATCATCCTCCCAGTTGTCGGTGGGGGCATCATCCTCCCAGTGGTCAGTGGGGATATCATCCTCCAAGTTGTCAGTGGGGTATCATCCTCCAAGTTGTCAGTGGGGATATCATCCTCCCAGTTGTCAGTGGGGATATCATCCTACCATTTGTCAGTGGGGGTATCTTCCTCCAAGTTGTCAGTGGGGATATCATCCTCCCAATTGTCAGTGGGGAGATCATCCTCCCAGTTCTCAGTATGGGCATCATCCTCCCAGTTGTCAGTTGGGATATCATCCTCCCATTTGTCATTGGGGGTATCATCCTCACAGTTTTCAGTGGGGATATCATCCTCCCAGTTGTCAGTGGGGATATCATCCTACCATTTGTCAGTGGGGGTATCTTCCTCCAAGTTGTCAGTGGGGATATCATCCTCTCATTTGTCAGTGGGGATATCATACTACCATTTGTCAGTGGGGGTATCTTCCTCCAAGTTGTCAGTGGGGATATCATCCTCCCAATTGTCAGTGGGGATATCATCCTCCCATTTGTCAGTGGGGTATCATCCTCCCAATTGTCAGTGGGGATATCATCCTCCCAGTTGTCAGTGGGCATATCATCCTCCCATTTGTCAGTGGGGGTATATTCCTCCAAGTTGTCAGTGGGGATATCATCCTCTCATTTGTCAGTGGGGGTATCATCCTCCCAGTTGTCAGTGGGGTTATCATCCTCCCAGTTACCGGTGGAGGCATCATCATCCCAGTTGTCAGAGGGGATATCATCCTCCCTTTTGTCAGTGGGGGTATCATCCTCCCAGTTGTCAGTGGGGATACCATCCTCCCATTTGTCAGTGGGGGTATCATCCTCCCAGTTGTCAGTGGGGATATCATCCTCCCATTTGTCAGTAGCTATATCATCCTCCCTGTTGTAAGTGGGGGTATCATCCTGCCAGTTGTCAGTGGAGATATCATCCTCCCATTTGTCAGTGGGGATATCATTCTCTCATTTGTCAGTGGGGATATCATCCTCCCAGTTGTCGGTGGGGGCATCATCCTCCCAGTTGTCAGTGGGGATATCATCCTCCAAGTTGTCAGTGGGGTATCATCCTCCAAGTTGTCAGTGGTGATATCATCCTCCCAGTTGTCAGTGGGGATATCATCCTACCATTTGCCAGTGGGGGTATCTTCCTCCCAGTTGTCAGTGGGGATATCATCCTCCCAATTGTCAGTGGCGGTATCATTCTCCCAGTTGTCAGTTGGGATATCATCCTCCCATTTGTCATTGGGGGTATCATCCTCACAGTTTTCAGTGGGGATATCATCCTCTCATTTGTCAGTGGGGAAATCATCCTACCATTTGTCAGTGGGGGTATCTTCCTCCAAGTTTTCAGTGGGGATATCATCCTCCCATTTGTCATTGGGGGTATCATCCTCACAGTTTTCAGTGGGGATATCATCCTTCCAGTTGTCAGTGGGCATATCATCCTCCCATTTGTCAGTGGGGGTATCTTCCTCCAAGTTGTCAGTGGGGATATCATCCTCCCATTTGTCAGTGGGGTATGATCCTCCCATTTGTCAGTGGGGATATCATTCTCTCATTTGTCAGTGGGGATATCATCCTCCCAGTTGTCGGTGGGGGCATCATCCTCCCAGTGGTCAGTGGGGATATCATCCTCCAAGTTGTCAGTGGGGTATCATCCTCCAAGTTGTCAGTGGGGATATCATCCTCCCAGTTGTCAGTGGGGATATCATCCTACCATTTGCCAGTGGGGGTATCTTCCTCCCAGTTGTCAGTGGGGATATCATCCTCCCAATTGTCAGTGGCGGTATCATTCTCCCAGTTGTCAGTTGGGATATCATCCTCCCATTTGTCATGGGGGGTATCATCCTCACAGTTTTCAGTGGGGATATCATCCTCCCAGTTGTCAGTGGGGATATCATCCTACCATTTGTCAGTGGGGGTATCTTCCTTCAAGTTGTCAGTGGGGATATCATCCTCTCATTTGTCAGTGGGGATATCATCCTACCATTTGTCAGTGGGGGTATCTTCCTCCAAGTTTTCAGTGGGGATATCATCCTCCCATTTGTCATTGGGGGTATCATCCTCACAGTTTTCAGTGGGGATATCATCCTTCCAGTTGTCAGTGGGCATATCATCCTCCCATTTGTCAGTGGGGGTATCTTCCTCCAAGTTGACAGTGGGGATATCATCCTCCCATTTGTCAGTGGGGTATGATCCTCCCATTTGTCAGTGGGGATATCATTCTCTCATTTGTCAGTGGGGATATCATCCTCCCAGTTGTCGGTGGGGGCATCATCCTCCCAGTGGTCAGTGGGGATATCATCCTCCAAGTTGTCAGTGGGGTATCATCCTCCAAGTTGTCAGTGGGGATATCATCCTCCCAGTTGTCAGTGGGGATATCATCCTACCATTTGTCAGTGGGGGTATCTTCCTCCAAGTTGTCAGTGGGGATATCATCCTCCCAATTGTCAGTGGGGAGATCATCCTCTCAGTTCTCAGTATGGGCATCATCCTCAGTTTTCAGTGGGGATATCATCCTCCCAGTTGTCAGTGGGGATATCATCCTACCATTTGTCAGTGGGGGTATCTTCCTCCAAGTTGTCAGTGGGGATATCATCCTCTCATTTGTCAGTGGGGATATCATACTACCATTTGTCAGTGGGGGTATCTTCCTCCAAGTTGTCAGTGGGGATATCATCCTCCCAATTGTCAGTGGGGATATCATCCTCCCATTTGTCAGTGGGGTATCATCCTCCCAATTGTCAGTGGGGATATCATCCTCCCAGTTGTCAGTGGGCATATCATCCTCCCATTTGTCAGTGGGGGTATATTCCTCCAAGTTGTCAGTGGGGATATCATCCTCTCATTTGTCAGTGGGGGTATCATCCTCCCAGTTGTCAGTGGGGTTATCATCCTCCCAGTTACCGGTGGAGGCATCATCATCCCAGTTGTCAGAGGGGATATCATCCTCCCTTTTGTCAGTGGGGGTATCATCCTCCCAGTTGTCAGTGGGGATACCATCCTCCCATTTGTCAGTGGGGGTATCATCCTCCCAGTTGTCAGTGGGGATATCATCCTCCCATTTGTCAGTAGCGATATCATCCTCCCTGTTGTAAGTGGGGGTATCATCCTGCCAGTTGTCAGTGGAGATATCATCCTCCCATTTGTCAGTGGGGATATCATTCTCTCATTTGTCAGTGGGGATATCATCCTCCCAGTTGTCGGTGGGGGCATCATCCTCCCAGTTGTCAGTGGGGATATCATCCTCCAAGTTGTCAGTGGGGTATCATCCTCCAAGTTGTCAGTGGTGATATCATCCTCCCAGTTGTCAGTGGGGATATCATCCTACCATTTGCCAGTGGGGGTATCTTCCTCCCAGTTGTCAGTGGGGATATCATCCTCCCAATTGTCAGTGGCGGTATCATTCTCCCAGTTGTCAGTTGGGATATCATCCTCCCATTTGTCATTGGGGGTATCATCCTCACAGTTTTCAGTGGGGATATCATCCTCTCATTTGTCAGTGGGGAAATCATCCTACCATTTGTCAGTGGGGGTATCTTCCTCCAAGTTTTCAGTGGGGATATCATCCTCCCATTTGTCATTGGGGGTATCATCCTCACAGTTTTCAGTGGGGATATCATCCTTCCAGTTGTCAGTGGGCATATCATCCTCCCATTTGTCAGTGGGGGTATCTTCCTCCAAGTTGTCAGTGGGGATATCATCCTCCCATTTGTCAGTGGGGTATGATCCTCCCATTTGTCAGTGGGGATATCATTCTCTCATTTGTCAGTGGGGATATCATCCTCCCAGTTGTCGGTGGGGGCATCATCCTCCCAGTGGTCAGTGGGGATATCATCCTCCAAGTTGTCAGTGGGGTATCATCCTCCAAGTTGTCAGTGGGGATATCATCCTCCCAGTTGTCAGTGGGGATATCATCCTACCATTTGTCAGTGGGGGTATCTTCCTCCAAGTTGTCAGTGGGGATATCATCCTCCCAATTGTCAGTGGGGAGATCATCCTCCCAGTTCTCAGTGTGGGCATCATCCTCCCAGTTATCAGTTGGGATATCATCCTCCCATTTGTCATTGGGGGTATCATCCTCACAGTTTTCAGTGGGGATATCATCCTCCCAGTTGTCAGTGGGGATATCATCCTACCATTTGTCAGTGGGGGTATCTTCCTCCAAGTTGTCAGTGGGGATATCATCCTCTCATTTGTCAGTGGGGATATCATACTACCATTTGTCAGTGGGGGTATCATTCTCCCAGTTGTCAGTGGGGAAATCATCCCCCCAGTTCTCAGTGTGGGCATCATCCTCCCAGTTGTCAGTTGGGATATCATCCTCCCATTTGTCAGTGGGGGTATCATCCTCACAGTTTTCAGTGGGGATATCATCCTCCCAGATCTCAGTGTGGGCATCATCCTCCCAGTTGTCAGTTGGGATATTATCCTCCCATTTGTCAGTGGGGGTATCATCCTCACAGTTTTCAGTGGGTATATCATCCTCCCAGTTGTCAGTGGGATATCATCCTACCATTTGTCAGTGTGGGTATCTTCCTCCAAGTTGTCAGTGGGGATATCATCCTCCCAATTGTCAGTGGGGGTATCATCCTCTCATTTGTCAGTGGGGATATCATCCCCCAGTTGTCGGTAGGGGCATCATCCTCCCAGTTGTCAGTGGGGATATCATCCTCCAAGTTGTCAGTGTGGTATCATCCTCCCAGTTTTCAGTGGGGATATCATCCTCCCAGTTGTCAGTGGGGATATCATCCTACCATTTGTCAGTGGGGGTATCTTCCTCCAAGTTGTCAGTAGGGATATCATCCTCCCAATTGTCAGTGGGGGTATCATTCTCCCAGTTCTCAGTGTGGGCATCATCCTCCCAGTTGTCAGTTGGGATATCATCCTCCCACTTGTCAGTGGGGATATCATCCTCCCAGTTGTCAGTTGGGATATCATCCTCCCAGTTGTCAGTGGGATATCATCCTCTCAGTTGTGAGTGGGGATATCATCCTCCCAGTTGTCAGTTGGGATATCATCCTCCCAGTTGTCAGTTGGAATATCATCCTCCCATTTGTCAGTGGGGATATCATCCTCCCAGTTTGCAATGGGGATATCATCCTCCCAGTTGTCAGTGGGGATATCATCCTCCCAGTTGTCAGTGGGGGTATCATACTCCCAGTTGTGAGTGGGGATATCATCTTCTCATTTGTCAGTGGGGGTGTCATCCTCCAAGTTGTCAGTAGGGGTATCCTCCCAGTTCGCAATGGGGATATCATCCTCCCATATGTCAGTGGGGGCATCATCCTCCCCGTTGTCAGTGGGGATATCATCCTCCCATTTGTAAGTGGGGGCATCATCCTCCCAGTTGTCAGTGGGGGCATCATCCTCCCAGTTGTCAGTGGGGATATCATCCTCTCATTTGTCAGTGGGGTATCATCCTCCCAGTTGTCAGTGGGGATATCATCCTCTCATTTGTCAGTGGGGATATCATCTTCCCAGTTGTCAGTGGGGGTATCATCCCCCAGTTGTCAGTGGAGATATCATCCTCCCAGTTGTCAGTGGGGGTTTCACCCTCCCAGTTGTCAGTCGGGATATCATCCTCCCAGATGTCAGTGGGGATATCATCCTCTCATTTGTCAGTGGGGGTATCATCCTCCCACTTGTCAGTGGGGTTATCATCCTCCCAGTTGTCAGTGGGGCATCATCCTCCCAGTTGTCAGTGGGGTATCATCCTCCCAGTTTTCAGTGGGAATATCATCCTCTCATTTGTCAGTGGGGTATCATCCTCCCAGTTGTCAGTGGGGATATCATCCTCCCAGTTGTCAGTGGGATATCATCCTCCCATTTGTCAGTGCGTATATCATCCTCTCATTTGTCAGTGGGATATCATCCTCCCATTTGTCAGTGGGGATATCATCCTCCATGTTTTCAGTGGGGATATCATCCTCCCAGTTGTCAGTGGGGATATCATCCTCCCAGTTGTCAGTGGGGAATCATCCTCGCAGTTGTGAGTGGGGATATCATCCTCTCATTTGTCAGTGAGGGTATCATGCTCCCAGTTGTCAGTGGGGATATCATCCTCTCGTTTGTCAGTGGGGGCATCATCTTCCCATTTGTCAGTGGGGGTATCATCCTCCCAGTTGTCAGTGGGGGTATCATCCTCCCACTTGTCAGTGGAGATATCATCCTCCCAGTTGTCAGTGGGGGCATCATCCTCCCAGTTGTCAGTGGGGTATCATCCTCCCAGTTGTCAGTGGGGATATCATCCTCTCATTTGTCAGTGGGGTATCATCCCCCCAGTTGTCAGTGGGGATATCATTCTCTCATTTGTCAGTGGGGGTATCATCCTCCCAGATGTCAGTGGGGATATCATCATCTCATTTGTCAATGGGGGTATCATCCTCCCATTTGTCAGTGGGGGTATCATCCTCCCATTTGTCACTGGGGATATCATCCTTCCATTTGTCAGTGGTGGCATCATCCGCCCATTAGTTAGTCCTTCCACACTGCAATGGTTTATTAGATATATCTTTTTTATCGAAATTTAATTTCTAGTCCATGTAATCATTATTAGATCTAAGATTCTCCTCTCTCAGTTATATCGTGGCGGTCAGTTTTATTGGAGGAGGAGTACACGAAGAAAGCCATTGCAAGTCACTGATCAACTTAATCACATAATGTTGTATCGAGTACATCTTGCCTTAAGCGAGATTCGAACTCACAGTTTTTAGTGTCGATAGATGTTGACTGCACAGGTCTTTGTAAATCCAACTACCATACGATCACGACTAAAACCGTCCCCGTAATTGAAAAGAATGAGTGGAGAGATCGTACCAATGTTTTCAAGATTCATCTATGTCAAACGTTAGTTCAAACGTTGTTAAAGGACAATATCATGTACATATAAATTGTATTAGAATATTTCTTTGTTCGACATAGATGGCATGAAATATTACTTTCCATGGGTGAGGATTAAGTAACCGGATGAAGGGCGGCGGGGGTGGGGGTGGGGGTGGGGGGGGGGGGGGGGGAAGGGGTAATGGTCAAAAGCTGTTTTTGTGTTTTTTTTTTTATTATATACTTTCTCCCACATTGTAGATGTATCGTAAAGTTTAAACAAAATTCTTTTACACGATCAATCTGTATACATATATATATATTATGCAAACATGGACATGATGTATGTAAATTATAACTTAAGAAACAAACAAAAGGTAAAATTACAAAAAAACCCAAAACAAATGATTTCTTTGTTTGATGGTTTAGTCGACCATTGATTGAGTCATGTGATTAACATAGTGGTGTATATCGACTTTCAGTGGCAATCTGAATGTGAAGAAACCATTTACACCGGGAACAAAGTGTGGAGACTGCGCGGGACATTGTGAAAACAACTTATGTAGTAAGTAATATTATCTGACATACATTTAGGGATATCTGCTAAAGAGTAGCTCTGTCAGACATAGACGACCATAGCCGATTTTGGCTATTAGCATCAACTTTTAATCAAAACCACGTGTTCAATTCCAATTAAATAATTAATTAAAGTCTCTTCTCTCATAAAACATAATCACACACACACACACATATATATACGTGATATACATATTTTTGGACTTTCGGGTATCGAACCACAGCTGGGCTTTTTAAAGTCCGCTTTGATTTTCAAAACTTCCATCTAACCACTCGGCTACGGTGACAACACTACTATACTCTATAATTAGTATATATGAGCTTTGTTGAAAAAAATATCAACAATTTGCTTAAAAAAGTAATTGATCAATATATACAAGGCACGATACAAGTATTTCAAATCTGGCATAATTTATGTTCAGAACTGACGAATATATGAACTTTTAAAATGTATTCTCGCAATGCAAAAACAACTAACGAACCGACGTAAGTAATAGCAAATCAGACAGACCACAGGTGAACATTTGGGACAATTGCTAGACCTTGAAATATCTAAATATCAACGAGAATCGAAAGCACGAATGCCGATAAAAAAAATTGTTTTATGTTTGTTAATTGTTGTCTTATTTGGCTTTTTAAACATTAAAAGTGTTAAAATATAAAATACACTCCAACTTGTAGATTCTTAAACATAATCAACTCGACCTTTACGAGTCTCGTTGATTATTTTTAAGAATCTACAGTTGGAGTGTATTCTCCATTACATAATCGATAATAGAAATAATATATGTACATGTACTGTATATACAAATGAAAAGAAAATAAATATTAAATAATAATTGATAAGTGATCATTATACGTGCAGAACATAACGATATTTGATCAAGTATATATTTAAGTATTAGAGAAAACGTGCTTTTGATACGTGCGTTCTTGTTACGAGAGTACTGGTTACATTAATTACGGACCACCAAGTACCACCATAATAAAAAGTGGAACAGTAATGACATTAGGAAGTACCAAACACGTATCAAAACAAAAATGACACGGACATTGTTCAATGTAAATTTAAATCTATATTTTTTCCTAATTACATCTGTGGTTTAATGGTTAGCGCGTTGACCTCGAGTGCGTTAGATCGTGGGCTTGAGCCTCGATCGGGTCAAACCAAAGACTATAAAATTGGTATTTGTTGCTTCTCCGCTAAGCATGCGCAGCATTAAGGAGGACAAGCAAAGACGGGTTGTCTCGGAATCGGGATAAATTTTCCAAGTGGGCGACATATCTATCCGCGAACTGTTGTTTCAGTGTAGTATAGTCAAGTGAACGTCATCATCATCTCATGGAAAAATTACTTATTCTCGCAACGATATAGCTGAATAATTGCTAACGTGAAATATCGGATATTTCTATTCTCGTATACTATAACATTTATTAGTTTTCCCCACGTTTGTGTCCATATCAAAAATTTAAATTGCCATGATGTCAATTCCAGGTGAAGTCATTTCTCAAAAGCCACATAATTCCACATGTAGAATCAAGATAGCTATAAAATAGGACGAAAATATGCAAAACAGCATGTGTTGATTGGCATGATATGTCAGTTACGTTCAGTAGCATATTATCTCAGTTGCCTTTTTTGGTTTTCCAATATTTTAACTATTAGCGTACCTGATGAAGGTTATTCCAGAAACACCTCGTGTGCAATTAATTTGCTATCTACGTTTTTATTAAAGGAATTAGAAAAAGGTCAATCATGCTTAGTAAAAGACCTCTGTCTTTGTATCGTTCAGCTAGTTGAAATTACATTTCCATATGAATATGTAGATATACAATAAAACGTCGATATTAAAGTTAATGCGCACGACGTGTTTCTGGAATAACCCTCATAAGGTACGCTCAAAATCTGAAATAACCCTCATCAGGTACGCTCAAAATCTGAAATAACCCTCATCAGGTACGCTCAAAATCTGAAATAACCCTCATCAGGTACGCTCAAAATCTGAAATAACCCTCATCAGGTACGCTCAAAATCTGAAATAACCCTCATCAGGTACGATCAAAATCTGAAATAACCCTCATCAGGTACGCTCAAAATCTGAAATAACTCTCATCAGGTACGCTCAAAATCTGAGATAACCCTCATCAGGTACGCTCAAAATCTGAAATAACCCTCATCAGATACACTCAAAATCTGAAATAACCCTCATCAGGTACGATCAAAATCTGAAATAACCCTCATCAGGTACGCTCAAAATCTGAAATAACCTTCATCAGGTACGCTCAAAATCCAAAGATTGAAAAGCCAAATAATTTATAGTGTTAAAAATAAAAATGTAGATATTTAATTTAGTGCGCACGACGCGTTTCTGTAATAACCTTCATCAGGTACGCTCAAAGCCAAAATATTTGAAAGCTAAATGCTTCCGTTAATTATTTAATTTATTTTAATTTCAGATTGTAACATGATATGTCTCAATGGTGGAGAATTGAATCTTGGGACATGTACCTGTAATTGTATTACTGGGTATTCTGGCGATGATTGCTCTCGTAAGTTACAATTTATTTTTTAAGGAACAAAAACATGATCTTGCAAATGACTTCCTTGTATTTTGATGGGCGTGGTCACGTTTGTTATTTTGAAATAGCAATAACCAGAATGTTTCTATGTATTGTGACGTTAAGATTAACATCAGTAGAGGAGATCCAATATCATGGCAGCAGCTGGTGTGGGGGAACGGGACACTCACAATTATATTTTATTTTGCCAGTTTCATCAGTGTTTATTACTATTTATGTTAAATCCGATGAAGATTTTAGACTAAGAAAATATTACTTTGGATTGGCAGGAACATGTTGGTTTTTTTCTGTAAACAGAGTAAACTCGGTCAAATTTCTATTGATATTTACAAATCTAACCAAGGTCACCTTAAACACATGTTTTTGTCATTCAATCACACCTGTAAACGTACAAGTCCACACTTTTGATTTTTATGCTTTATTTGTATTTCTATTTCATGCTATTGTTTTGTACTAAATAAAAACCAGAGGTTAGTGGTAGAAATTATAACCAATACCACAACCCGAACCTTAAAACGCTGACCATTGGCGCACTGTAGTCGCTACAAAAGACCACATGTTTCGTACCTACCCAACTATTCATACCTTTCCAGTGGGAGTCAGAATTCATTTCCCTGCAAATGTCAAAGAACATCTCAATTTCTGCAAATCCACGAAAATGG
The DNA here is from genome assembly GCA_963383655.1 of Bathymodiolus septemdierum. Classification (NCBI taxonomy): domain Eukaryota; kingdom Metazoa; phylum Mollusca; class Bivalvia; order Mytilida; family Modiolidae; genus Bathymodiolus; species Bathymodiolus septemdierum. The sequence continues at coordinate 12,138,541 of OY726528.1, read as the reverse complement.
ACACCAACGAAAATAAATTACATAGCAGTACCAACGACAATAGATGACATAGTAAAACATTAAACGAAAATTACGGACAACTCTTTTCGTAACCGTTAATATCAATTCTATCTGTTTTATAATGTTGTATGCTTTGATGATTGGGCTATGAATTATTTTACCAATAAATAGCAGAATGAAATCCCATGCTTACATGGTATGGAATTACTACTCCAACCCCCTTTTTTTAACTTTCTGTTTACATATTTATTTTCAATAAAATTTCTTTTATTAAGTCATCTCCTTTTCCTGTAAACAGAAACCTAAAAAAGGGGTGGTAATTCCGTGCGACGAGTCACCTGTGAATGAAACCTCAGTATATTTTTCTAGTTTATTTCAAGCGTATTAATGGTTTGTATTATACTGTTAAGGATTCATCGCAATTTTTGTTCGGTTCTTGTAGAAATAACCTCGAATGAACCGAACAAATAATTTCGATCAATCCTTATAAATTAATTCAAACTTTTTTTGTTATGATATTGAAAAATATATTGATTTTTTCAAAATAAGGCAAATAATCGGAAATAAATTAAAATAACCCCAAGGGTGCCTCATTTAAAGAAAATCACCCGATGACAACGGTAAGCGACGCTTTGAGAACGACGTTTATTTTTATATTCCGTACATTGAAAAATAACCTCAACTTTTTAAACCAATCAAAACACGTATAAAATGACATGTGACTCTAAAAATTAATTTATTTTGTGTTGTTACAGTTGATTGTGGTGTAAAGAAAACAGATCCAAATTCTTGTCTTAATAGTTATACAGTAAGCAAATGTAGCCAGTTCTTAAATGTTCCAAACGAGTGTCCCAATATGTGTAGTTTCTGTCCTAGTAAGTATGGCCATAATCTCTTAGAAATATTCATAAATTGAAACTTTAATACGATTTTCAAAAACTAATTTATTTTGTATTTAGCGTAAACTCCATAATGTGTGTGTACTCGATACAACATTATGTCATAAAGTTTGTCAGTGACTTACAGCAGGTCTGTGGTTTTCTCTGTGTACTCCGGTTTCCTCCACCAATAAAACTGACCGCCACGATATAGCTGAAAATGTGTTGAAAGTGGCATTAAACACCACAACCCCGACCCCTAATGTGGGTTTAAATGGAAAATAAACAGCGCAATATTTACGACAAATTCGACGTTGGTGTCGTGGGTTCGAACGTGCTAGTCTAGAACAAAGCGGACATCATCACTATATCATGGAAATGTAACTTGGTGTTAAACTACAATCACTCATTCAATTGTATGATACATTCACATATCAAATCATTCTTTTAGGATCTACAAGAGATTCACATATACCTCATTATGTTCACATATCATATCATTCTTATAATATCTACAACAATATGTGATTATATAAAGTTTGTCAGTGACTTGCGACAGGTCGGTGAGTTTCTCCGGTTCCTCCGGTTTCCTCCACCAATAAAACTGATCGCCATGATATAGCTGAAATATTGTTGAAAGTGGCGTTAACCACCATCAAACTATCTACTTGTAAGGGATTCACATATAAAGGGATTCACATATACTTCACCAGACCATTCTAGTCCTTTCACAAACATTCTTCTTAAATTACAGGTGCTGGAACTGCATTGACTGGGAAATCTGATGGTAAGGGAGTTATTCCTTTCGTTCTAACTGCAGGAGGAGGCTCATGTTGCCATGGTTATAATATACGTCTGCTTCACGCGAGCATCATTATTTCCAGCATACTCTACCTATTTAAATGAAATATATATTTACAGATATAAATAGCGACTAACCAATCATAGACAATGCGTCCATTTTATTTCATAACGTTAGCACCATTTTCGACAGCATAGTAGACTCTATTGTGTAGACTGTAGTGACGTCAAGATATCTGTAAGAATTCAAGTGACGTCGGACCACGTGTTCAAACAAGGGAGATTATAATAAGCAATCAGTTCGAGAATCTGAAATGTTCTTGACGACTTTGGCGCATAAACAACATGACATCATATGAAAATTTCCAGTTTAAAACGTAAAGATGAAACGTTTTTTTTCTTTTTTGGCTTCCTGTACGTTTCAATTTTGATAAAATTTAATTAAAATAAGTTTGTGAGGTAGGCATTTTAGTTATTTTTGTGTATTTTTGTAAATATGAACTGTAGGATTTCACGTTTCCAAGATGGCGGATCCTTCCAGCTGGACCCCTTAGTTACGAACTGTAGATTGAGAATTTTACGTAAAATAGTAATCAATCAAATTCTACGCTACAAAGTGCATTTTGAAGTTTGTTTTATCAATTCATTTCGTGCTATATTATAACTTTTAGAAATACCATGTAGTGTTCATATATAATATAAATTTTTATTGACTATTTTTGGAAATAATAGACAAGTCTAACCTAAACCTATCATGTTTTCGAAGTATGTATTTTTTCTGATTGCAATGAAACGATTTTGTTATAATTCGTTTAGACATTATACAATTGTGAAGAAAACAACATATTTTGTAAGAATATGAACACATATCTTTTTCATAAAAAAATTTAAGCTATTTTATAAGCTATATGTCTATGAGTACTCTGTGATATATATGAGTACTATGAGATGTCTATGAATACTCTGTAATGTCTATAAGTACTCTGTAATGTCTATGAGTACTCTGTAATGTCTATGAGTACCCTGTGATATATATGTGTACTATGTAATGTTTATGAGTACTCTGTAATGTCTATGAGTACTCTGTGATATCTATGTGTACTATGTGATGTCTATGTGTACTATGTGATGTCTATGTGTACTATGTGATGTCTATGAGTACTCTGTGATGTCTATGAGTACTCTGTTATGTCTATGAGTACTCTGTAATGTCTATGAGTACTCTGTGATATCTATGTGTACTATGTAATGTCTATGAGTACTCTGTGATATCTATGAGTACTATGTAATGTCTATGAGTACTCTGTGATGTCTATGAGTACTCTGTGATGTCTATGTGTACTATGTGATGTCTATGAGTACTCTGTGATGTATATGGGTACTCTGTTATATCTATGAATACTCTAATGTCTATGAGTACTCTGTGATATCTATGTGTACTATGTGATGTCTATGAGTACTCTGATGTCTATGAGTACTCTGTAATGTCTATGAGTACTCTGTAATGTCTATGAATCCTATTTAATGTCAATGAGTACTCTGTAATATCTATGAGTACCCTGTACAATCTATGAGTTTTATCTAATGTCTATGAGTTTTATCTAATGTCTATGAGCATTATCTCATGTCTATGAGTACTCTGTAATGTCTATGAATACACTGTAATGTCTGAGTACTCTGTAATGGCTATGAGTATTACCTAAGGCCTATGAGTACTTTGTAATGTTTGTGAGTACTCTGTAATGTCCATGAGTACTCAGTAATGGCTATGAGTATTATCTAAGGTCTATGAGTATTATCTAATGTCTATGAGTACTTTGCAATGTCTATGAGTATTCTGTAATTTCTATGAGTATTCTACGTCAATGAGTAATATGTAATATGTGAGTATTCTATAATGTATACGAGTACATGTAATATACAATGTCTATGATTACTCTTTAATGTCTGCGTGTACTATGTAATGTATATGGCTACTTTGTAAAATGCATTTAACAATTATGTACTAATCACGAATGAACAATGACAAGAAGAAATGTTTTTCTTTTAGAGTAACATTTTTTTTATACTCCCGCTCCCCGAAGGGGGAGGGAGTATACTGTTTTACCTCTGTTCGTCTGTTCGTCCTTCCGTCCGTCCAAAATATTTTTCTCCGTAACTGTTGATGGCAGAAATCTGATATTTGGTCACAAGCATCACATAGGTATACCATATTATGGGTAGCGTTTTTGGACCCGTCAGATTCCTACTTCCTGTTTGCCGACTTAGTTGGTTTTTATACACATTGAACATATATGCACATTTTTCGTCACATTTTTCTCAGCAACTATTGATGGCAGAAATGTGATATTTAGTCACAAGCTTCATATAGGTACCCTATATCGTGGGAAGCGTTTTTGGACCCATCAGATTCCTACTTCCTGTTTACCGATTTTGGTGATTTTTATACACATTTAACATACATTTGTATATGCACATTTTTTGTCGCATTTTTCTCAGCAACTATTGATGACAGGAATCTGATATTTGGTCACAAGCTTCTTAAAGGTATGCCATATTGTGGGAAGCGCTTTTGAACTCGTCAGATTCCTACTTCCTGTTTGCCGACTTTGTTGATTTTTCTACACATTGAACATATATGCTCATTTTTCGTCGCATTTTTCTCAGCAACTATTGATGGCAGAAATCTGATATTTGGTCACAAGCTTCATATAGGTACCCCATATCGTGGGAAGCGTTTTCTGACCCGTGAGATTTCTTTTTCCTGTTTGTCAAAGAGCGAGGGTATCATAGGTGAGCATTAGCTCATAGTTCATCTTGTTAATTTGTGCATGCACTAATGATGTAATTCGTTGTGATGTTCGTTTTTATTTAGTATTGTTTAATTTTTCACTTTTTACTAATACTTTACATTTGTTGACATAAGTGCACATTATTTTATATTTGTATCTGAATTAAAACGTTTCATTAAAACATTTATAAACAAAAATGTTATGTTTATGAGTACAAACACTGCTTATCCACAGCAGTACAACTCGTACGCTATTCTAAGACTTGTTCCTTTCTGGACAGAGCTCAGTTATTGGCACAAAAGCTGATCAAACAAGACTCATTTTCCACCAGGTTAAAGTCATTCCTATAAACATTATACTTTCGTCATCAAGAGCTACTTGACAGTTACAAAATATCCATTTCGCAAATGACAATGCATCTATTCCTGTTTACGTATATTTTTTCCATTATCACCAATAACACTTTTACCGGACTTGATTACGAGTTACACGGCAGAACTGCTTAATACCCTTTACTACCTCTTGGGTTCACACTCGGGCTTTTAGTAGGATTCTTGTTTTTCATCTTTCTATTTTTCTGTGTTGTATTTTTTGGTTGGTTTATCTTAGTTCTGTGACTTGTGCCCTATGTTGTTTGTCTCTCTGGATTGTCCATTAATGATTGCCTCTCTAGAGTTTTCGGTATATTCGTTTTAGTTTTTAAGTGTATAGATCCTGAAGATAAAGTGAGAAGCTTATGCACGAATCTTCCGTCTACCTGTTTGTAGATGGAGTGGTTTTTTGCTTATTATCCCCTCGCCAACGACGTTGCGAAGGGATATAGTAACGCTACCGTTCGTCGGTCCGTCCTTCCTTCCTTCCTTCCTTCCTTCCTTCCTTCCTTCCTTCCTTCCTTCCTTCCTTCCTTCCGTCCTTCCTTCCATCCGTCCGTCACTAAGTAACATCCTTGTGAAAACTATAGGATCAACATCCTTCAATGAATTTTGACCAAACTAGGTACATATTTAGTCCTTAGGAGAGTATGGAACCCTATTGATTTTCAAGGTCATAAGTCAAAGGTCAAGGTCACCAGGTCAAATTTTAACTGCATAACATCTTTGTGAACACTCTAGAATCAACAACCTTCAATGGATTTTGACTAAACTTGGTACATGCTTAGTCCTTAGGAGAGTATGGAACCCTATTGATTATCAAGGTCATAGGTCAAAGGTCAAGGTCACTGGGTAAATGTTTTACCGTGTAACAGCCTGGTAAACACTCTAGAATCACATTCTTCAATGGATTTTGACCAAACTTGGTACATACTTAGTCCTTAGGAGAGTCTGGAACTCTATTGATTTTCAAGGTCTTAGGTCAAAGGTCAATGTCACCGGGTCAAATTTTTACCGCGTAACATCCTTGTGACCACTTCAGAATTAACATCCTTCAATGAATTTTGACCAAACTTGGTACATACATAGTCCTTAGGAGAGTCTGGAACCCTATTGATTTTCCAGGTCAAACGTCAAGGGGTCAAATTTTTACCGCATAACATCCTTGTGAACACTCTAGAATCAACATCCTTCAATATATTTTGACCAAACCTGGTACATACATAGTCCTTAGGAGAGTCTGGAACAGTATTGATTTTCAAGGTCAAAGGTCAAGGTCAGAGGGTCTAATTTTTAGGTGAGGGGATACGCCACACTTTGCGTTGCCCTTGTTTGTTTTTCTTTTGATACTGCGTACCACCATTCTCATTGGGTCCGTCGGGATCGTGATCGTGTGGTAGTTGGATCTACAACTACCAATGCAATCACTGTCTATCACCACTGCAATTGTGGGTTTGAATCCCGTTCAGGCGAGGTGTACTCGATGCAACATTGTGTGATAAAATTGGTCAGTGACTTGCAACAGATCGGTGGTTTTCTCCGATACTCCGGTTTCCTCAACCAGCAAAACTGACCGCAAAGATATAACTGAGATATTGTTGAAACATCATAAGCCTAACCAAAGCCCTAACCATTCTCATTAAACGAGTATTTCATCTTTATTTCACATATTCGTTTATCATTGGTACTTAACATTTATAGAAAAACACTTGTTCTCATTTCTATCATTTTTTAATTTTATGATATACAGTCAAACCTGCCTTAAAGGACACCTCCATAGAACATATCACTGTCTATAAAGGACACCTCTATATAACATATCACTCTCTATAAAGGACACCTATATATAACATATCACTGTCTATAAAGGACACCTCTATATAACATATCACTGTCTATAGAGGACACCTCTATATAACATATCACTGTCTATAAAGGACACCTCTATATAACAGATCACTGTCTATAAAGGACACCTCTATATAACAGATCACTGTCTATAGAGGACACATCGATATAGCATATCACTGTCTATAGAGGACACCTCTAAATAACAGATCACTGTCTATAAAGGACACCTCTATATAACATATCACTGTCTATAAAAGACATCTTTATATAACATATCACTGTCTATAAAGGACACCTCAATATAACATATCACTGTCTATGAATAACACCTCTATAAAACAGATCACTGTCTATAAAGGACACCTCTATATGACAGATCACTGTCTATAAAGGACACCTCTGTATAACAGATCACTGTCTATAAAGGACACCTCTATATAACAGTTCACTGTCTATCAAGGACACCTATTTATAACATATCAATGTCTATGAAGGACACCTCTATATAACATATCACTGTCTATAAAAGACACCTCTACATAACATATCACTGTCTATAAAGGACACCTCAATATAACATATCACTGTCTATGAATGACACCTCTATGAAACAGATCACTGTCTATAAAGGACACCTCTATATAACATATCACTGTCTATAAAGGACACCTCTGTATTGCAGATCACTGTCTATAAAGGACACCTATATATAGCATATCACTGTCTATAAAGGACACCTCTATATAACATCACTGTCTATAAAGGACACCTCTATATAACAGATCACTGTCTATAAAGCACACCTCTATATGACAGATCACTGTCTATAAAGGACACCTCTGTATAACAGATCACTGTCTATAAAGGACACCTATATATAACATATCACTGTCTATAAAGGACACCTCTATATAACATCACTGTCTATAAAGGACACCTCTATATAACAGATCACTGTCTATAAAGGACACCTATATATAACATATCACTGTCTATAAAGGACACCTCTATATAACATATCGCTGTCTATAAAGGACACCTCTATAAAACGATCACTGTCTATAAAGGACACCTCTATAAAACAGATCACTGTCTATAGAGGACACCTCTATATAACAGATCACTGTCTATAAAGGACACCTCTATATAACAGATCACTGTCTATAAAGGACACCTCTATATAACAGATCACTGTCTATAAAGGACACCTCTATATAACAGATCACTGTCTATTAAGGACACCTCTATATAACAGATCACTGTCTATAAAGGACACCTCTATATAACATACCACTGTCTATAATGGACACCTCTATATAACAGATCACTGTCTCTATAGGACACCTCTATATAACAGATCACTATCTATAAAGGACACCTCTATATAACAAATCAATACATGATGAGTTTATATTAAGTAAAAGAAGAGACATAGTGTCCTTTAGCATATGCCAATTGGATTTACATTCTGTAAAGTAAAATATCAGTAAAATATAAGTGTCTAACCCCAATTTAGTTGTAAGTTCGATTCCCGCTTGTTGCTAGGTGTACTCGATATAATTTTTTATGATAAAGTTTGTCGGTAAATAGTTGTTTTCTCTCAATAGTTTCATTAAGCAACAATAAACCATTACACACTATTAACATATGTACGTAGCAAAAAGCTGAATACTAAAATAAAAAAAGAAACAAACCGGTGTACCCGGTAAACCATGTCAGTACCGAAGCAGAAAACAGACAACCGCGATATAACTTTTTTAAATGACATGTTTCATTTAACACCCGTAACCTATAATTCAATATTAAAAACACATGGTATAAAAAGGAGATGCATTAAAGCAAAACATATTTATTGCATCAATACATACATGACATGTTAGTTACAAAATAATGGTTTGTTAATGAAATAATTCAATATAAACACATGTATATAATGATGATTTTTGAAGAATGATGTTAAAAAATAATTGCATCTCCCCAGCGCAATTCCACGGTTCTGAATAATATACCAATTAATGAGTAAGGATATGGATTTAATTGAGAATTAAAACAATTAAACAGGAAAATCTATCTTTAGGAATAAAAAGAAGATAAAAATACCACACATATCTAAAATTCAATAGCAAAATCGTTGAAGGAGGCAACATTCATACCCCTAATATACAAATACATGACACGCTTTATTCCTGTCAAAATCACAGCAAGTTATCTAAATATCAACATAGTATATGTTTTAAAGCTAGTGGGAAAAAACGTTCATGAGTCTGCATGTAGGTAGCAAAACAAGTGTGAGATTGTCACGAGTCTGCATGTAGTTAGCACAACACGCTTGAGTCGGTCCTGCGACTGCATGTAAGTAACATAACTGTGAGACTGTCATGAGTCTTCTTTTATGTAGCGTAACAAGTGTGAGACAGTCCTACGCCTGCATTTAGGTGATAATGCATGTATGAAACGACCAAGCATGTAGGTGCATAGCAAGTGTGGAGGTCGCGTGAGTCTGCACATAGGGAATATTAACCTGATTACACTATTGCTTGCTCAATAAACACCGTCCATTTCAATTGGTAAGCGACCACAGAACCTGAATCGCAACCAGACCGGAAATGAAAATAAAAAAAAGGCCTGGCAAAAGTAAGCCGAACACTAGATGAGTAAGAATTGAGTGCAATAACAGAACATGATCCAGCTACTCATAAACACTGATATCGTCATCATGTCAGCTATATTAATAACAACGTACACATATTTTTTTGGCATTTCCGGTTCATCAAGTACACTCCAAATGGTATGATTGGAAAGCCAAATAATCTAATAAATGTTGTGGAGCAATAAATCCAAAGGGCTTAGCATCGGTTAGGGTCACTTATACCTGACGAAGGGCAACATTGGCTTTGATATTAATTATATTATTTAGGAACTTTTATTTAGACATATACAATGACACTGATAATATAATACTATCTACAAGTAGACAAATACATTGGGAATTGCCCGTAGACTCGGTGTTTGTAACATCTGTGACACAAACACTGGTAACTTCCGTCCCTGTTTCAGTTCCGTCGATTGTTATGGTAACAGTGGTTCCATCAGTTGTTCCACCTCCAGTCATACCGGTACTTTTCATGTCGTTTCTATTGGATACGCCATTTTGAGTTGCTATATCACTAGTTCTACCTCCAGTCATACGGGTACTTGTCATGTGGTTGCTATTGGATACACCATTTTGAGTTGTTACCCAGGGTTGCGTTGAACATCGTAGCTGCTAGGTTGAGCTACGTAGAAAAATCCTATTGAACGGAATCCAAGATGGTGGCTAAAGCTAAATTCAATTTCGTAAGGTAAAAATTGCTGGAAGTGGCAACGCTTTTAATACGGATGATAATTTATTAAGGTAACTAGACAAATACGATTAGCTAAAATGTTCCAAGAAATTACTCTATACGATTGACACCATATTTGTTAGCACTGCTACGTAGCTAATTGTTCAATAACGTCATGGCTAGTTTACCTAGTAGCTAGGCTAGTTGCTACGATATTGAACGCAACCCTGTTGTTCCACCTCCAGTCATATCGGTAGTTACCACACCGTTGATATTGGATACGCCATTTAACGTGGTTGTAGCTGTTGTGACTATATCGGTCGTTTCAGATCCAGGATCTACTATTAGAAAACATTAATTGGCGAAATAATATTCAGTTATGTACCGTAACTAATTGATATATTGGATTTTTCACCATGATAGAGAATAATGACGTCTTACTCAAGTTTTGTCGCGTCATTCATAATGTACCAGGAAAAGCTAATGCTGTAGATTCGTCCATTCTAAGTAATTAATACAATGAAATGTGATATCTAACAATGTATATTGTCAATGAAATGAACATACAGGTATAATGAAGGAGTATATGTCCATACAACACTGAGGCACTTCCTGTTTTACTTACGGCGAGGTCAAAGGGAACGACTCCTTTACCATTGGTAGCACCAGTTATTGCTATTCCAGAATCTGTAAGTATTATAATGAATATTCATAAATTTTCATCACATATCAAACATCATTTATTATTTATTATTAATTTTATTACGAGTTTCCATCGCATTAAAGCAATACCAAATGAGTAAGTGATTGTTATTCAACCCCAAATGAGCAATATTTCAGTTATATCATTTTGCAAGAACAAGATACATTCGATAAGATAAATAGAATCTAACACCGGGGAGAGTACAAGATAGGGAAATCTCCGACATCCAAGGGTAAGATTTCAATCGTTCTCTTACGAGGCTTGCTGAGTTAGAAAACGATTGAAATCTTACCCAAGGATGTCGGAGATTTCCCTATCTTGTACTTTTTCCGGTGTTTGATTTTATTTCTCACTGTAAACACCTTTAGAATTGTTCTGTTTACATTCCATCGAGCGTTTTCCCGCAATTTTGTTATCCATTGCTAAAGTAAATATTCGATTTATCCATATGCATCCATGTCTTGGCAGTATTTTAAATGTATTTCATAATAGTTGACATAAACTGTACAGCAAGCATTTGCCTGTAAAACGCACGTGATTTTTTTTGTCTTGCACTAGTGAAAGATAAGAAAATCTCAAATCTCTAAAAATAGGACCGGGTCTGTCTCCTAAGTGAGAAAATGATATCCGCTTTATACTAGACCAACACGCTAAGTTGATTGCTTGAAGTGCTAGTTCACTGAAACAACAGTCCGTTGGTAGACATGTCGCTTCGATCGGACACATTATCCTGATTCCGAGCCTAGCAGTCTTTGTTCTTTCTCATGAATGTTGCATGCTAAGCGGAGAAGCAAGAAATACCTATTTCATGGTGTTTGTTATAATCCGACTGGGACTTGAACCCACAATCTACCACATTTAAGGCGAGCACTTTAGCTATTGTACCACCGAGGTAGTCTAACGGTACTTTTATAGAATAAAGTTCCTTAAAGCATTCTTAAGCGATTTTTATTCTCAAATTCTTCCATTGAAAGGTAAATTAATTTTAATCCATTATGAAGCAAGCAGTTCTAAAAGTTTCTAAAATTCAATATAATAAAGCTAACTTTAAATCTTAAAAGTAACAATACAAATGGTCACAATATAGTGTTAGTATGCTTTAGTAGTATTCTCTGAGGTTATACATTATTTCCGTAACTTAATGTAGGTAATTCTTTATTTTTCTTTCATTCTTCGAATCCCGCTCATGGCGAGGTGTATTCGATACAACATTATGTGATCAAGTTTGTCAGTGACTTGCGAAAGGTCGGTAGTTTTCTCTGGGTACTCCGGTTTCCTCAACTAATAAAACTGACCTCCAAAATATAACTAAAATATTGTTGAAAGTGGCATTAAACACCACAACCCTTACTATAACTCTTCTTTCATGTTTTATATAAGTTTACAATGTACTTACTAGGACAGAATGAACACATATTAGGACATTCATCTGCAACATTGGAAATTAAAGGACAATTACTAGCTCTATATGAAGTGAGACAATGCGATGGGTCTGTTTTGGTAGCACAATCCATTAAAACAAGAAACGTATCATTAATAATTTTTGTATAAATTTATTCGTTTTTAATCGTTTAGAAAAAAAATATCATGATCAATTCAAATATTGAATGATATTTGTATTTATTTAATTTTTTTTAAATTTTTATCACGTTTCATTTATAAAGATATTATATATATTTTTATGAATTGCAGGGACCGTCGTGGCCGTGATCGAACAATTACTGCCTATCACCACTAAAGTTGTGAGTTCGAACCCCTTTCATTGTGAGGTGTACTCGATACAACAATATGTGATAAAGTTTGTCAGTAACTTGCGACAGGTCGGTTATTTGCTCCGGGTACTCCTGTTTCCTCCACCAATAAAACTGACCGCCACGATATAACTGAAATATTGTTGAAAGTGGCGTCGTTAGAAATCATAAACCAAATCATCTATGAATTTAGAATACATATACACAGATTGTAGAATCAAAATATTCTCATTTATATGCAATAAACTAGATTTGTCACAAAATTTCATAGGCAGTCAAACCTGTATTAAGAGGTCACCCATGGAACAAAGAAAAAGAGGTCTTTTAAGATAGGTGTCCTCTTAAAAGAGGTTCAATCTATATAGAATTTTCTATGATAGGACAAGAAAAATGTGACCTTTTAATACAGGTGAGTGTTTAATATAGGTGCCTGCATGCGCAGAATTTACTGTACTAAAGTTTTAATAATAACTTACAAGAACAGTCAGTTCCGGTAAAACCACTGATACAGCTACATGTACATGCAGCGAGGTTTAATGTCCCTCCATTCAGACATACCAAATCACAATCTAAAATAAAACAACAAGTTTTTATTCCTTATATTTGCTTTGGTGACTCTAAAATAATTTAATTTGATGTGAATACTGCAATCTGATTGGCTGATCCACTTGGAGCAACATTGGTTATATTTGATAACCTGGGTTGGTATTGTGACGTCGCTAACATATTCATTCGCCCAGTGCCGTCGTAACACATGGGCACGATGGAAAGTTGCCCGGGGGCCCTGCGATCATAGGGACCCCATGCTAATCTAGGTATATTATGTATGGCATGTTATTTAATGTTTAAACACTGAGTTATTGGAAGTATAAATACAATAAATATATGCTTAATTTTATCGACCATTTACATTTTTATTCCTGCGAGTGGTTGTGTAGGTAGTGCCCCAGTGCACTGTTTTGCCCGGGGGTCTATAATGCTGTTAAGACGGCCCTGCATTCGCCAACGACAAATCCATGAACTAATCGTAATTAAAATCGGGGAATCATTAAATTTTGTTGTAAAAATTAAATTATTAGGAATATGTTCAATTATTAACTTAATTCATTTGATTCGGAGCATTGACATTATTTTCCTCTCCGTAACGTGCAGTATGTTTCAAGTTATTTTGAGGTAACAATATACACTCAATTTTTGTTTCATTTCAATACAGCCAATAAGTTTATTTCGCCTTTAACACTGAATTCACAGTCTAACAAATATGTATATTAGCAATCATGAATTGGTTGCCCTGCTTGGTGTTTTTGTCCATGATGTATTTTCCTTACATTAAGAATCTTTCATGAGTACTTTTCACAGATCAATTAGAAAGAAATGGAATAAAAATATTCCAATTATATTAATTATTATGTTGTGTGAATTGTTTTATTATTATTATTATTTTGAATTTGCTATACTCCAATCCACAATTCTGCCGCATTTTCACCGCCAAATATTTCACTATAAATAATTTTAGGATGTTGTATGATGGTCGTATGATATACCTTTTAAATCACCCGTAATTTCATTATTTTTTAACCTTGTGATATGTAAACATAAATAAATTATATATAATTTGCATGATAATATCTTTGAATACCCGAACATTATTCAATATACAAAAGGAGTAATCAGAATCCGTAAATCAAAGAAGGACAGACAACACAATGGTTAAAAGAAAAAGGACAAAAGGACAAAAAACGATCTACAAAACACTACAGATAAAACTGAAGATGGAGTAACAACAAATGGTTAAATCAAATTATGAAAAGAAATTGTAAACAGTGATTGTCAACAATTCTACCAATATCAACAAAATGAACAATGACTTCTCATTTCAACTCACTTAATACAAAAAATACCACGACATTGGAAGGCTGTAGTAATTGACAGTAGCAAGAAAGATATTAACAATAAAACTATTTTTAAATTAAAATCAAGTACGTATCATAATATTTTTTTTTCTTTCTAGAGTAGTAGTACAAGTACCATGGCTACCGGAAGTGACTGAATGTCACGTGACCCCTACGGGGTTCCCTTGGGTGTGCGTATGCGCAACCATAAGTTGCGCAATATCCGCCCTGTAGAATGGTGTGTGCATGCGCAACCCGAAGTCGCGCCGTATCCGCTCATGTGGGGCCTTTTGACCGTAAATGATGTCACCAGTAGGGCTTCCCCTGGAAAATATGGGAGCGGATATCCCTTCGGGTGCTCTCTAGGACGTCCGCGTCTATCGTTTTCTAGCCCTGGTTATCTGCCCCTTTTATTTTCATACTTACATATAAAGTTTGTTGTTTTCGGGTATGTTCGCTATGTACTCCAAGTAGTCTATCACGTTCTCACTGTGGAGGTACTAAATAACTTAAGAGTCAAATGAATGAAATGGTCAATTTGATCCCTACTTGCATAGTCTCTAGCAAAAAATGCTATTCCAGGATGATTCTTCTCATTTCTGAAAAACAATGTATATACATGTATAAAGGGGGAGGAGGATGGCGGCGGAGGCGGCGGAGGTAGCGGAGGAAGACGATGAAGGCAGTGGCGGCGTGGAGGAGGTCTCTTTGGGCGTAGTTATGACTAACAGAGAAATCTTCCATATTTTCCATATCTTTTCACTATTCAACTTACTTTTCTTCCATATTTTCCATATCATTTCACATTTCAACTTTCTTTTCTTCTGTATTTTCCAAATCTTTTCACTATTCAACTGATCTTTCCTTCATAATTTCGATATCTTTTCACTATTTTCTACTGTATTTTCCATATTTTTTCACTATTCAACTTGGGTTTCTTCTATATTTTTCATATCTTTTCACTATTTGACTTGCCTTTCTTCCATATTGTCCATATCATTTTACTATTTTCTTCCATATTTTCCCTATCTTTTCACTATTTTCTTGTGTACTTTCCACATTATTTCACTATTCAACCTACTTTTCTTCCGTATTTTTCATATCTTTTCACAATTTTCTTAGGTATTTTCCAAATCTTTTCACTATTCGACTTGCCTTTCTTCCATATTTTCCATATCATTTCACTATTTTCATACATATTTTCCATATGTTTTTGCTATTCAACTTGGATTTCTTCCCTATCATTTCACCATTGAACCTACTTTTCTTCCGTATTTTTCATCTATTTTCACTATTCAACTTGGGTTTCTTCCATATTTTTCATATCTTCACTATTCAACTTGACTTTTTTTCCATATTTTCCACATCTTTTCACTTTTCAGCTTAAACTTACTTTTCTTCCATATTTTCCATATCATTTCACTATTCAACCTACTTCTCTTCCATATTTTTCATATCTTTTCACAATTTTCACAACACCCCTCCCTTTATCCTCCACATAAAGAGTTATGCTCCTACTACAGTGTTATTCCTCCACATACAAGGTTATGTCCCCTACTGCATTGTTATCCCACATGAATAGTTATGTCTCATACTCCTGTGTTAAACCTGCACATAAAGAGTTATCCCCCTAATGTAGTATTATCCTTGCACATACAGAGTTGTAACTTATTCCTCCACATAAAGAGTTATGTCCCCCTACTGCAGCGTCAAACCTCCACACACAGGGTTATTTTTCATATATTCACTATTCAACTTGAATTTTTTTCCATATTTTCCACATCTTTTCACTTTTCAACTTAAACTTACTTTTCTTCCATATTTTCCATATCATTTCACTATTCAACCTACTTCTCTTCCATATTTTTCATATCTTTTCACAATTTTCTGCTGTATTTTTCATATCTTTTCACAATTTTCTGCTGTATTTTCCAAACCATTTCACTATTCAACTTACTTTTCTTCCATATTTTCCATATCATTTCACTATTCAACCTACCTTTCTTCCATATTTTTCATATCTTTTGACAATTTTCTTCTGTATTTTCCAAATCGTTTCACTATTCAACTTACTTTTCTTCCATATTTTTGATATCATTTCACTCTTCAACCTACTTTTCTTTCATATTTTTCATATCTTTTCACAATTTTCGTCTGTATTTTCCAAATCATTTCACTATTTAACTTGTGTTTCTTCCATATTTTTAATATCAATTCACAATTTTCTTCTGTATTTTCCAAATCTTATCAATATTCAACTTAGGTTTCTTCCATATTTTTCCTATCTTTTTACTATTCAACTTACCTTTCTTCCATATTTTCCAAATCATTTCACTATTCGACTTGCTTTTCTTCCATATTTTCCAAATCATTTCACTATTTTCTTCCATATTTTCCAAATCATTTCACTATTTTCTTCCATATTTTCCCTTTCTTTTCACTATTTTCTTCTGTATTTTCCAAATCTTTTCACTATTCGACTTACTTATCTTCCATATTTTCCAAATCATTTCACTCTTCAACTTATCTTTCTTCCATATTTTCCAATGTTTTCCAGTTATCAGAAACAAGCATCAACAGTTATGATATCTCCTTTATGTACAAACTGCCATGATATAGCTGTAATATTGTTGAAGACATATACCTACCTACCTATCTATCTACATTTTTATAAAATTTATAGATTTTATTCAATTTTTGCTAGTTATTTTCCTATCTTGATGAGTTTCAAATTTCCACAATCAAATTTGTTTTACATAACAGCAGTGTTCTATTTTCAGAGCAGCAAGAAAATTTACTTCCTGAATAGGTTTTTAGTATATATTTACCTACCAAAGGCAAGCAAATATCTGTATATAAGTTTGCATATATCTATTTTCCTGCCAAGGGCAAGAAACTCTCTGTATATAAGTGTAACAATCGATTTCCAAATAGCCATTTCTTGATACGTATTTAATAGTATTTCTCTTTCTACACAGGTATATGTCCAAATACAGAGTAATAACACCCCTCCCTTTACCCTCCACATAAAGGGTTATGCTCCTACTACAGTGTTATTCCTCCACATACAGGGTTATGTCCCCTACTGCAGTGTTGTCCCACATGAATAGTTATGTCCCATACTCCTGTGTTAAACCTGCACATAAAGAGTTATTCCCCCTAATGTAGTATTATCCTTGCACATACTGAGTTGTAACTTATTCCTCCACATAAAGAGTTATGTCCCCTACTGCAATGTTAAACCTCCACACACAGGGTTATGTCCCCTACGGCAGTGTTCTCCCCACATAAATAGCTACGCCCCCTACTGCAGTGTTAAACCACCACATAAAGAGTTATTCCCCCTACTGTAATATTATCCTTGCACATACAGAGTTGTAACTTATTCCTCCACATAAAGAGTTATGTCCCCTACTGTAGTGTTAAACCTCCACATACAGGGTCATGTCCCCTACGGCAGTGTTATCCCCACATAAATAGCTATGCCCCCTACTGCAGTGTTAAACCTCCACATAAAGAGTTATTCCCCCTACTGTAGTATTATCCTTGCACATACAGAGTTGTTACTTATTCCCCCACATGAAGAGTTGTGTCCCCTACTCCAGTGTTAAACCTTCACATAAAGAGTTATTCCCCCTACTTTAATATTATCCTTGCACATACAGACTTGTAACTTTTTCCCACATAAAGAGTTATGTCTCCTGTTACAGAGTTATTCATTCAGATACAGAGTTATTCCCCCTTACTGTAGGGCATAATGTAAGCTTAAATAAATTACATGCAGTGTTAATTGTTTTCTAAAAAAATTACTTTTCTTCCATATTATCAATATTTTACATATCTTTTCACAATTTTCTTCTGTATTTTCCAGATCTTTTCACTATTCGACTTGCCTTTCTTCCATATTTTTCATATAATTTCACCTTTCAACTTACCTTTCTTCCATATTTTCCATATCATTTCACAAGTCAACTTGGATTTCTTCTATATTTTTCATATTATTTCACTTTTCAACTGACTTTTTTTTCCACATTTCCATATCATTTCACTATTCAATCTACTTTTCTTTCATATTTTATATATCGTTTCACAATTTTCTTCTATATTTTCCAAATCTTTTCACTTTTCATCTTACTTTTCTTCCATATTTTTCGTAACTTTTCACTGTTCAACTTACTTTTCGTTTATATTTTCCATATTTTTTCACTATTCAACATATCATTGTCTATGAAGGACACCTCTATATAGCAGATCACTGTCTATAAAGGACACCTCTATGTAGCAGATTACTGTCTATAAAGGACACCTCTATATAACAGATCACTGTCTATAGAGGACACCTCTATATAACAGATCACTATCTATAAAGGACACCTCTATATAACAGATCACTGTCTATAAAGGACACCTCTATATCTCTCCACTACAGTGTTCAATTTTGCCGATCCATAACTGTGGGAATCATGTGAACAAGTTTGTCAATGACTTAAGGAATTTTGAAGATCTTTTCTGATAGGGGTACCCCTGTTTCCTTTGCCAATGAAATCGATAAAGAGATCCAGCTTATCCTGAAAAGATTGAAGACACCAAAGAGAATAAACAGAGTAAACATGAAGCCAACTGAAAACACAGAATTGTCAACAAATCCTGCTCCACTAGTGACACCCGGCGTGTTATTGTTCTACAACCCGAGCATAATGTGATAATTTTGGAGGAATCACCACAATAGTCGCAACCTGGATAGATATTACAACAAAAGGGAAACATATATAAGAAAATTAATAACAACAATAGAACGAACAACGGAAACTCTAGTAAATAAACCAATATGAAAACCGAAGGGGAAATCAAGAATGGATATTCCAGAGAAACTGGCAACATTGGGTACACAAGACACAAGATGAAGACAAACAAAACCAAAAACACAACACAGTATGTGTTGGAAACCACTATGCAAAAACCCAAAAAATAACGTAAATAATTCGTCCTGAATAAAGCTGAAATACTGTTTGATGGACCTTAAGCAATAAACCAATCAACCAATTAGTAACTTGGATTGAGATCATGTACTTCAAAAGGTGTGAATATTATATCCTGCTCTCTATTGGTACTCGTTGTGACATCATCATTCACAAAGTAAGCATATAATACAAACGAATCTTGTTCTTTATTAGCTTTGGTTAATTGTTTATGTTTTTGCACTATCTAGTATTAGAGTGAGACTTTTTGAGAAAGGCAATCAGTTTTCAAATCACTTATAAACGTTAAGTATCTGAGTGTTCAGCTTTCTAGAGAGGGGATTGGGATAATTATATGACAAACTATTGCAATAGTGTGTGATCGTCCCAGACAATGACAAATGTAGCTGTCATTCCAAGCTTTATTGTTAGAATTTGCTTTGTAATGTTGTTTTTTTTTCGGGGGGGGGGGGGGGGGGGGGGGGGGGGGGGGGGTGATGAAAACTAATTTTTGCCCTTGCTCTTTGCTTAATTGCCTGAGTTCCCGATTTATGACAGATTATCTAATTACGGAATTAGTGCAAAGTGAAAAACTAATTTTGCCAAGTAAGGAACCATATATAGTCCCTAATTTCCGCATTGTGATGTCCCTTATAATATCCGCATGAAAACTATATTCGGTTCGTCTTTACCTCCAGTTGTTTGCAGGTGAATGCATGTCTGATTTACTTTTGTTGTGCTTGTTTGCGTATAGTGGTGTCCAAGACATAGTCTGTTGTTATTTTTGTTTTGTTCTTCGTCTTGTGTCTTATATACCAAATGTTACTAGTTTCTCTGGATTGTCCGTTATTATTTTCCCTTAGAGTTTTCTCTAACGTTTATTTAATATCTTTGTATTTATTGATTAGGAACAGTATTATCGTAATTTCAATGGCGGGGTGTACTCGATACAACATTATATAATAAAGTTTGTCAGTGACTTGCGACAGGTCGGTGGTTTTCTCCGTTTCCTCCACCAATAAAACTGATCGCTTCGATATAGCTGAAATATTTTTAAAAGTGGCGTTAAACACCATATCTCTAACCCCCATCGTATTACAAGGGAACAAAAACTGTACTGTGTTTTTGGTTGAGTATATCATAACGTTCAGATAACAGCTATATTCAGAACGATGTAGTCAGTGAATGAGTAATTGTTGTTTAACGCCAACTCAGCAATTTTTCAGCTATATCTTGGCGAGAACAAGTTAATCTTTAATGAGATGATGATGAGGTCCGCTTTGTACTAGACCAACATGCTTAATTGGATTTTATTAAAGTGCTAGCTCACGGAACCAACTAACATTTCCGTTTAATATCCATAACTAAGAACCTAATATTCACCCAAGAACAAAATGGGGGAAAACACTAACAAAATAGATCAAAGAAAATATTTATTTTATCATTTTTGTTGATGGTTTTCTTTCACCAATAATAAAACGTAGAGATCAAAGTTAGTGCATCTGAAGCGTTTCTGGAATAACTTTCATCATGTATGCTCAATATCAAAAGATTGGAAAGCCAAATAATTTAAAGTTTTGGAAGCAATAAAACCCAAATGATCTTAACATAATAGCCAAATTCGTCTAAGGTCACCTATGCCTGAGGAAGGAGAACCTTGGCTTTATTAATAAATACATTATTTAGGAACTGTAAATTTCAGTAATTAATATATCTAATAAACCATGTCAGTACCGAAGCAGAAAACAGACAACCGCGATATAACTTTTTAAAATTACATTTTTCATTTAACACCCGTAACTTATAATTCAATATTAAAAACACATGGCATAAAAACACATTTAAGCAAAATATATTTATTACATCAATGCATACATGACATGTTAGTTACAAAATAATGGTTTGTTAATGAAATAATTCAATATAAACACATATATATAATGATGAGTTTTGACGAATGATGCTAAACAATAATTGCATCTCCACAGCACAATTCCACAGTTCTGAATAATATACCAATTATTGAGTTAGGATTTGGATTTAATTGAGAATTAAAAAAATATACATGAAAATCTATGCTTAGCAATAAAAATAGGATACAAATACCACACATATCTAAAATCCAATAGCAAAATCGTTGAAGGGGGTAAGATTCATACTTCTAACATATAAATACGTGATCGCATTATTCGTGTCATTGTCACAACAAGCTATCTAAATATGAACATAGCGTACGATTTCAAGTTAATGTGAAAATATGCTCGTGAGTCTGCATATAGGTAGAACAGAAAGTTTGAGACGGCCACTGGCCTGTATGTAGGTAGCATAACAAGTGTGAGACGGTCGTGCTCCTGCATGTAGCTAGCATAGCATGTTTGAGACGGTCGTGCGACTGCAGGTAAGTAGCATAAATGTGAAACGATCACGAGTCTGCATGTAGTTAGCATAGCAAGTTTACGACGATCATCCAACTGCAAGTAGATAACACAGCAAGTGTGAGACGGTACCAAGTGTGCATCTACGTCGAAGTGCAAGCATGAAGCGATCACCCGAGTCTGCATGCATGCGGCATCGCAAGTGCGAAGGTCACGTGAATCTGCACGTAGACAATATTATTAAAATATTACAATAGTATCTGCGGAATAAACACCATCTATTGCATTTGGTAAGCGACCACAGACACCTCAATCACAATCAGGCCGGAAAGGAAGAGTCAAAGTAAGGCCAGGCGAAAGTAAACCAAACACTAGATAAGTTGAGTAACATTTGAGCGCAATGACAGAATATGTTCAATCTACTGCTGAAAACTGATATCGTCATCATGTCAGCTATATTAATAAAAAATCAAATTTAGTGCATATGACGCGTTTATGGAATAATCTTCATCAAGTACACTCAAAATCGAAAGATTGGAAAGCAAAATAATCTAAAAGTGCTATGGGACAATACCGTGACATCAAAGGGTCTCAACAGGATGAACAAAATTGGATCAGGTCACCTATGCATGAGGAAGGAAAACCTTGGATTTGAAAATAATTACATTATTTAGGAACTTTCATTTAAGCATATACGATGACACTGATAAAATAATACTACCTACAAGGAGACAAATACATTTGGAATTGTCCGACACTCCGCCCGTAATCTCGGTGTTTGTAACATCTGTGACACTAACACTGGTAACTTCCGTCCCTGTTTGAGTGGCCCCATCAGTTGTTTCACCTCCAGGCATACCGGTACTTGTCATGTCGTTTCTATTGGATACGCCATTTTGAGTTGCTATATCACTAGTTCTACCTCCAGTCATACGGGTACTTGTCATGTGGTTGCTATTGGATACACCATTTTGAGTTGCTACATCAGTTGTTCCACCTCCAGGCATATCGGTAGTTACCACACCGTTGCTATTGGATACGCCATTTAACGTGGTTGCAGCTGATGTGACTATATCGGTCGTTTCAGATCCAGGATCTATTATTAGAAAACATTAATTGGCGAAATAATATTCAGTTATGTACCGTAACTAATTGATATCTTGGATCTTTCACAATGACAGAACATAATGACGTTTTACTCAAATTATGTGGCGTCATTCATAATGTATCAGGAAAAGTTAATGCTGTAGATTCGTCCATGTTAAGTAGTTAATACAATGAAATGTGATATCTAACAATATATATTATCAATGAAATGATTATACAGGTATGCTGAAGGAGTATATGTCCATGCAACACTGAGGCACGTCCTTTTATGGATATAGGGGACACTGTCCTATTATCATTGGTTGTCACAGTATCGGCTACAGTAGTGGTATCGGATCCACTTCCGGCGAGATCAAAGGGAACGACTCCTTTACCATCGGTAGCACCAGTTATTGCTATCCCAGAATCTGTAATCATTATAATTAATATTCATTATTTACATCAAATATCAAACATCATTTACGAAAAATTATCATTAGTTTTATTAGCTTCCATCGCATTAAAGCTATACCCTGTGAGGAAGTGATTGTTAGTTATTCAACCTCAAATGAGCAATGTTTCAGCTATATCATTGCGAGAACAAGTTACATTTGATGGGATAATGATATCCGCTTTATGCTAGACCAACACGCAGTCTGTGGGTAGACATGTCGCTTCACTCGGACACATTATTCTGATTCCGAGCCAAGCAAGTATTTGTTCTTTCTCCTTAATACTGTAAGCCTAGCAGAAAAGCAGCAAATACCAAATTTATAGTTTTTGGTTTGATCAGACCGGGGGCTCGAACCCACATTCTACCGCATTCGAGGTGAGCACTTTAACCATTACACCACCGATGTGGCATAACGATGTTTTTATAGAATAAAGTTCGTAAGGCAGTCTTAACCAATTTTCGTTCTCAAATTTATTTGAATCCATTATCGGGTAAACATTTCAAAAATTTTCTAAAAGTCAATATAATAAATCTAACTCTGAATCTTAAAAGTAATAATACAAATGGTCACAATATAGTATTAATATATTTTAATACACATGCTCTCAATAACGTCAGCCATTTTCTGACTAGTGATCACGATCGTACGTGGTAGTTGAATTTACATCTACATATACATCATCACTAAAGTTGTGAGTTCATTTGGCCGCTGGTGCCGTAGTCTATGCGAAACAACTTTACGCTATAAAAGTTTGTGGATAACTTGCAGCAGATCGTTTCTTCCATCCAAGTCCAAAATATAACTGACTGCTACGTTTTAGCTGAATCATTGTTAAATGTGACGCCAAACACCAATAGTTCAGCCTATTTTCTGACGCAAAGATAGTGCATGTCAATGACGTAATGATGACGTCATAATCATGACTAATTACTAGTTTCTCTAATGTTTTGCATATTCTCTGAAGTTATACATACTGCCTGACGTAAAGAAAATGCATTCTTCCGTAAATGGTCGTTTTCGGGTTGAGGCGACCGAGTTGAGACGAGTTCACGAGCACTCGTCTCTACTCGTTGTGACATCCAATCAGAACGCCTCTAACAAGAACTAAATTTAGAACGTCGTCATGGTACAAAAAACATCATTCTTCCATTACATGGTTTACTACACTCAAATGAACTGAAAGAAATTATTTGTAAGCACGTGTTTGAATATATAATGAGGTCTGAAAAGATTCTTGTTGTTTAAGTTGCCCAAGAGAGAACAGTAGAACTGTTGATGTCTCAGCATCAGTAAATTTTACTTGCTCAAACACTAGAAACCGTAGATTTCTTCCTAATTCACTGAAATATTTCATTAAACTTGTTGTTTTCTTCATTCCTTCTTTCCCTTTGTGACCTTATTTCTTCTGCCGGTAATTCATACGCAGAAATAGTTTCCAGTTCGCTATGCACTTTATTGTACGATTTAGCAATGAATTGTACAGTGAATTAGTCAGTTAAAGCTCAAATATCAGTAGAAAGCTACTTAGTTTATTAGTCGGTGTCACAAAAGTCAATTTTATGTGATGTGCATTTTATAGCGCTCAATGATATTGATGTGATAATTTATGCAAATTAGTTACTGATCAATGGCGGGGGTCTCTAAAAGCTCGCGATAGTAAAAGTTGTTGGCTTACGGAAGGAAATAGGTACTTACAACATGCGTTGATGGGAAAGCCCGGGTGATCTTCCACTCCTGATAGAAATTTCTGTCTTTTCGCTCGTTTCGCTGCGCTCCACTCGCGAAAAGACATAACATTTCAATCACCTGTGGAAGATCACCCCGTCTTTCCCAAGAACGTATGTAAGAACCTCTTATTCCAATGACATATTGATGACGTCATAATAAAGACTGATTACTAGTATTTTCTGAGGTTTTACCTCACTATATATATATGAGAATATTTAGGAGAAGGTTGATCGCTTAATCTCCGAAACAGAGTCGATATTCTTCCTTAGTGTTGTACTCTAGAGTAACTGTTAAGACATCTGTTTCATATATTGTTTGATGCTATTCATTATTTCTTTAACTTAATGTAGGTAATTCTTTATTTTTCTTTCATGCTTCGAATCCCGCTCATGGCGAGGTGTATTCGATACAACATTATGTGCTAAAGTTTGTCAGTGACTTGCGAAAGGTCGGTAGTTTTCTCTGGGTACTCCGGTTTCCTCCACCAATAAAACTGACCTCCAAAATATAACTAAAATATTGTTGAAAGTGGCATTAAACACCACAACCCTTACTATAACTCTTCTTTCATGTTTTATATAAGTTTACAATGTACTTACTAGGACAGAATGAACACATATTAGGACATTCATCTGGAACATTGGAAATTAAAGGACAATTAGTAGCTCTATATGAAGTGAGACAATGCGATGGGTCTGTCTTGGTAGCACAATCCACTAAAACAAGAAACGTATCATTAATAGTGTAAACCTAGAAGAGAATATGACATTGTTATTCCAATATTCATTGAAAGAAAGCAGCCACGATATAATTGAAATATTGTTGAAAGTGGCGTTAAATACCATAAACCTAAACATAATTCTCTATTGAAAAAATTTGTTTATTTCAGTTTACATATCTTTGTATAAATTTAATCGCTTAGAAAAAAATATTATGATCAATTAAAATATTTAATGATATTTGTATTTATTTAACAAAAGCATTTTTTTTTATCACGTTTCATTTATAAAGATATTATGTATATTTTTATGAATTGCAGGGGCCGTCGTGATTGTGATCGAACAATTACTGCCTATCACCACTAAGTTTGACCTTTTAATACAGGTTAGTGCTTAATATAGGTGGCTGAATGCGCAGGATTTACTGTACTTAAGTTTTAATAATAACTTACAAGCACAGTCAGTTCCGATAAAACCACTGATACAGCTACATGTACATGCAGCGAGGTTTAATGTCCCTCCATTCAGACATACCAAATCACAATCTAAAATAAAACAAAGAGTTTTTATTCCTTATATTTGCTTTGGTTACTCTAAAATAACCAATTTGATGTGAATACTGCAATCTAATTGGCTGATTCATCTGGAGCAACATTGGTTATGCTTGATAACCTGGGTTGGTATTGTGACGTCGCTAACTTATTCATTCGCCCAGTGCCGTCTTAACACATGGACACGATGGGCAGTTTCCCGGGAGCCCTACGATCATAGGGACCCCATGCTAATCTAGGTATATTATGAATGGCATGTTATTTAATGTTTAAACACTGAGTTTATTGGAAGTACAAATACAATAAATATATGTCTAATTTTATCGACCATTTACATTTTTATTCCTGCGAGTGGTTGTGTAGGTAATGCCCCAGTGCACTGTTTTGCCCGGGGGTCTATAATGCTGTTAAGAAGGCCCTGTATTCTCCAACGAAAAATGCATGAAATAATCGTAATTAAAATCAAGGAATCATTAAATTTTGTTGTAAAAATTAAATTATTAGGAATATGTTCAATTATTAACTTAATTCATTTGATTCGGAACATTGACCTTATTTTCCTCTCCGTAACGTGCAGTATGTTTCAAGTTTTTTTGAGGTAACAATATACACTTAATTTTTGTTTCATTTCAATACAACCAATAAGTTTATTTCGCCTTTAACACTGAATTCACAGTCTAACAAATATGTATATTAGCAATCATGAATTGGTTGCCCTGCATGAATACTTTTTACAGATCATTTAGAAATGGAATAAAAATATTCCAATTATATTAATTATTATGTTGTGTGAATTGTTTTATTATTATTATTTTGAATTCGCTTATACTCCAACCCACAATTATTCTGCATTTTCACCACCATGTTGACGATAAAAATAAACACGGAAATCAGAAATAAGAGTATAGATAAGAAAAGAAAGAAGAAAGATAGCAATGGCATAATCAGAGAAAGACAGGCAATATCATGTCTAAAAGATAAATGGCAAAGGGACAAACAATGATCTACAAAACACTAAGCAGAAAAATAACGATTGTGCAACAGAAACCCCACTAAACACTGGAGATGATCTCAGATGCTCCGGAAGGGTACGCAGTTCCCGCTCCACTATTGACACCCATCGCGTTACTGTAAACCGACGCGGTCATCATTAATGTCCAATAATGAATACGATATGGAGAATTCCTGATATCTACATATCGAATTTTCACCCATCTGTACACAAGACACAGAACAATGACAAATAAAGCAGAACAGTAAAACAAAGAAAAATTAAAAGATGGGCAAAACAGACCCCCATCAAAATAACAGATGTAAAGTCAATTGCAAGCGAGGGCCTGTGTGGCTCAATGAGTTAGGTAGTTGGAGTACCTATCAACTCATACAAGCCTATCACCAAATAGGCATGGGTTCGCGCCCGCTTTGTAAATTTTAACAAAAGGGCGCACTCGACTCGTAACCGAAAGTGATAAATTACCAGTTTCTTGTCCATGGTCGGTGGTTCTCTCTTCTTCCACCACTAAAAATGATCGCCATGATATAGCTGAAATATGGCGTTAAACACAATAAATCAAATCAAATAAATGATTGTGTCCAATGTTTTCTGTGTCTCTGTATGTCTCTTCAATTTGATCTGATGTTCATTTACAAAAATGTTCACATATGTACATTTTAATTTTATTCTTACTACATAAGTCGTTGAGACAATTGCCAGAACATCTACCACACTTTGTTCCATGGGTGTAAGGTGTCTTAATATTAAAGTTTCCTCTGTAATAACAATTTACAATGGTATAAATCTCAACGCAAGCATCAATAATCATCTAAATTATTGATGTCACTATTGACTATGTAACAATAACGCAAATGATATCGCAGCGATTGTGTTGCATTTGTACATGAAATCATCACACCAAAACTGCAAGGTGTCTTCGATACAACATTATGTGATGAAGTTTGTCAGTGACTTGCGACAGGTAGGTGGTTTTCGCCGGCTTTCTACACCAATAAACCTGACCGCCATGATATAACTGCTGTTGAAGGTGGCGTTAAACACCATAACACCCCCCTCCACGCCATAGCTGCGAGTTCGTATCCAGCCCACCAAAATGCTTCCTTTAAACAATGTTTGTTGATGACATTTTAAGGTTTTTGTTATGACACGTGTTCATTTATATCCTTCTACTGAATATGAATATGAAAACAAAACAAAAAATAGTATAATGACGGAAAATCAAAGAGTAAAGCGGAATTATAATATGTAAATTCCAACCATCTCAAAATAAAACAAAACAACAGTTGACTGTGAACAAATATAAAAGTAAAAAAAGTGGCGGGTTTTATTTCCTCACCTAAAAGTGTTAGGGTTAATGTTACTGGTGTTAGTCGTCACTGTCAGAAATTGTTCGGCTATACCATGACTACCTGACTTATTGTTGGATGAAAGACTAGACAGATATAACAATCTGAACAGTTAAATCCCTTATCATGGGTAGGTGTCTGGAAACTTTCTACATTTGATGGGTAAGCATCGGGGCTAGAACCATCGTTAGGGGTGTTATGTTTTTGGTAACAAATCCACGACTTTATCCACACAACCATCAGAACCATGATTCAGAAGGAAGCCTGCTTTGTGGATGATCTTCTTTATAAAATTTAACAATATGTTTTCGGTTTTTGGTGCTTAGCGCCACTTTCAACAATATTTCAGCTATATCGTGGCGGTTGTAACAATACGAAGCTCAGTTTTCAAGAAATGTAATTAATTCTTTTAAGCTACAATGGTAGAATTTGAAGAAAAAAAATATATGTTTGGATATTCTGACACTTACGGCGGTCCATAATTACAAACATATAAATGTGTTGATCCACATTTAGCATACCCACAACCAATCTTAATGGATTTGGCCCAAACAACCTACAAATACAATTTCAATGAGGTTAAATTATTTTAAATTGCATTTGCCTTTAATGCATTGCTTTAATATCAAAGAGTGAGTGGTTGTTGTTGTACTAGACCAACACGCTTAGTTAGATTTATATAGTTCTAGCTAACTATCAGATCAAATTCATTTGCTGAAATATGACCGAATTTCGCAGTGCCGTGTCTTTGCCTCAATCGCATGGTAGTTGGGTTTACATCTACAATATGCAATCAGTGCATACCAATATGATATAATATGAGTCCTGCTACCGTCCATGACAAGGTGTACTCGATACAACTTTACTGTTTGAAATAGTGAGGTTATTTGAGGCTGTTCGATGGTCTCCTCTATGTGCTCCTTTTCTGTTTCCTCTACCAATAATACTGAACGCCACGATATAGCTGTTGTATATTGTTGAAAATGCATTACCCTCCACCTCCCTACACAACCAGAAAAAAACATAGTACAAAATATGCATTAAGGAATGGATATTCGACCATATGTTTAAATATTGATGTATATCTGGTGTAACTACATACCTGTGTATAATGTCCAACTTGAGAAAAAACATTCGAGTCACCATTATATGCAAAGTTGGTAATCTCGTCATGCCACAATTTAATGGCAGCCGTCCATGTCATTTTGTTACCTGAACTAGCAAAATTCTGCCCGAGGGCAAATCGTCCTAAAAATTAACATGCGTAGTATTAGATCCGAGGTAATTTTATATGTAGTACAAAGAAACTCTTGTCGTATCAATCACTCATGACAATATATCGGTATCAATTACCCATGACGATATCGGTATCAATCACCCTTGACGATATCGGTATCAATCACGCATGACGATATCGGTATCAATCACCCATGACGATATCGGCATCAATCACGCATGACGATATCGGTATTAATCACCCATGACGATATCGGTATCAATCACGCATGACGATATCGGTATTAATCACCCATGAAGATATTGTTATCAGTTACAACGACACGTTATTTTCGTCTTTAGTAGATCTTTTGTGATCATACTGGAGTCCTGTGTTGATAAAGTTATAATATTTAAAGAAGCCATGTTGCATTCTCTGTCTACAAGCTCCATGACGTGATTATGTTCCATTTATTGTCATCACACTCCCATCCTTTCTTTATCCATGACTTATCGAGGGGTTTGTAACAAGAGTAATACGACGGTGCACGAGTGGTGCAGAAACTATTTACCCTACTGGAACACCTGAGGAACACCTGTTTTTTCGTGAGGTTCTTATTGTTCAATCTTTAGTTTTCTATGTATTGTTTTATAGATCAGTGTTTGTCCATTTGTCCTTTTTCTTTTGGCCATTGCTTTCCTTGTCCTTTCTCGATATACGGATTCTGATTCAAACTTTTTTTTCGCACATCTTAGTACACATGTACTTTGTATCAGGAGACTCGCTTTACACCAATATCAATGATATCATTTGGCGCGTTTCTGTTTATTTTATAATAATTTGTTCTTTCATGTTTTAACAAATACCCACTGTGGCTACGATATATAGAACAGCCATATAACCGCTGTCCCTTTACCGGGCTTTAGTTTATTTTGTGTCTAAGTGTTAAGTTGGATAGATTTCCGTGTTCATTTACATCCATATCGTTCTTTAGAATTTGTAATAAACACTACCTACCCGGAATTCTTCTTTTATAACCTGCATCATGATTTGTCTGACAGTTCTCAGCCCATTTCTGTGCTATATAAGCAACTTCATTATCCCAGCTCTATAAATAGTAATTGCAACATAAATACGTATTTTCCCTTTGGTGTTTTTATGCAATAATCAACTTTAAAATAGTGAACTTTTACAATCCATGGTCTAACATGAAGATCTTGATGTTATTCCATGATTTTGACGTCATAGATCTGTTATTCCATGAATTTGACGTATTAGATCTGTTATTCCATGATTTTGACGTCATAAATCTGTCAATCGTGTAATTTCTGTTACAAAACATATATGCCATGGATCTTACTCAGGAACTTATTTAAATCAACTCATATTTGGGATTCGTTGCTTTAAATAAGTTAATTCGTAAGATCCATGGTATATATAATACACATTCAATGATATTTAAAGTGATATGTGGCATGAAGAAATGGATTTAGATTTTAAACACTTTCACTCTGTTATGTTTCTAAAAACTGAAACAACTCAATGACATTATATTATGCATTGTAGATAGAAAATAAATGCTTTGTTTCACTGAACTATGTATATCAAAATTCATTACATTATTATGCCCGTGGCGAGGTGTACTCGATACAACATTATGTGAAAAGTTTGTCAGTGATTTGTTCTGTGGTTTTCTACGGCTTTCTCCGGTTTCCTCCAGCAAGAAAATTGACCACCACGATATAACTGAAATATTGTTGAAAGTGGCGTTGAACCACATAATCCCCGCCATTGCAATATTAATTGTGCATACAACATGTGTTTTGTCTTTATTTGTTCAATAATGAAGAATAAATCTAAACCTTGAAGAAATATTTTTAATTGAAATAAGTTAGAGAATAATTATCCTATTAATTTTGAAAACATGAAAATGTTCTTGTCAAACATTTGCCCTACCTTAAAATTTATATATTTCTATCCAATATGTTGGACTACCATAATCTATTAACGTTAGAGAAAACCGAAGGGGCAATCGGGAATGAACAATCCAGAGAAAATGGCAACTCAGGACACAGGGCGAAGACAAACAAAGCACAAAAACACAACGCAGAAAAGCAACAGGGACCACATCAAAACAGAGGGTTAACCCAGGTGTTCACGAAGGCTAAAAGCAACAGGGACCACATCAAAACAGAGGGTTAAACCAGGTGTTCACGAAGGGTAAACGCAACAGAGACCACATCAAAACAAAGGGTTAACCCAGGTGCTCACGAAGGGTTAAGGCAACAGGGACCACATCAAAACAGACGGTTAACCCAGGTGTTCACGAAGGGTAAAAGCAAAAGGGACCTCATCAAAACAGAGGGCTAACCCAGGTGTTCACGAAGGGTAAAACCAACAGGGACCACATCAAAACAGAGGGTTAACCCATGTGTTCACGAAGGGTAAAAGCAACAGGGACCACATCAAAACAGAGGGTTAACCCAGGTGTTCACGAAGGGTAAAAGCTACAGGGACCTCATCAAAACAGAGAGTTAACACAGGTGTTCACGAAGGATAAAGGCAACAGGAACCACATCAAAACAGAGAGTTAACCCAGGTGTTCACGAAGGGTAAAAGCAACAGGGACCACATCAAAACAGAGGGTTAACCCAGATGTTCACGAAGGGTAAAAGCAACAGGGACCACATCAAAACAGAGAGCTAACCCAGGTGTTCACGAAGGGTAAAAGCAACAGGGACCACATCAAAACAGAGAGTTAACCCAGGTGTTCACGAAGGGTAAAAGCAACAGGGACCTCATCAAAACAGAGGGCTAACTCAGGTGTTCACGAAGGGTAAAAGCAACAGGGACCACATCAAAACAGAGGGTTAACCCAGGTGTTCACGAAGGGTAAAAGCAACAGGGACCACATCAAAACAGAGGGTTAACCCAGGTGTTCACGAAGGGTAAAAGCTACAGGGACCTCATCAAAACAGAGAGTTAACACAGGTGTTCACGAAGGATAAAGGCAACAGGAGCCACATCAAAACAGAGAGTTAACCCAGGTGTTCACGAAGGGTAAAAGCAACAGGGACCACATCAAAACAGAGGGTTAACCCAGATGTTCACGAAGGGTAAAAGCAACAGGGACCACATCAAAACAGAGAGCTAACCCAGGTGTTCACGAAGGGTAAAAGCAACAGGGACCACATCAAAACAGAGAGTTAACCCAGGTGTTCACGAAGGGTAAAAGCAACAGGGACCTCATCAAAACAGAGGGCTAACTCAGGTGTTCACGAAGGGTAAAAGCTACAGGGACCACATCAAAACAGAGGGTTAACCCAGGTGTTCACGAAGGGTAAAAGCAACAGGGACCACATCAAAACAGAGGGTTAACCCAGGTGTTCACGAAGGGTAAAAGCAACAGGGACCACATCAAAACAGAGAGTTAACCCAGGTGTTCACGAAGGGTAAAAGCAACAGGGACCACATCAAAACAGAGGGTTAACCCAGGTGTTCACTAAGGGTAAAAGCAACAGGAACCACATCAAAACAGAGGGTTAACCCAGGTGTTCACTAAGGGTAAAAACAACAGGGACCACATCAAAACAGAGAGTTGACCCAGGTGTTCACGAAGGCTAAAAGCAACAGGGACCACATCAAAACAGAGGGTTAAACCAGGTGTTCACGAAGGGTAAACGCAACAGAGACCACATCAAAACAAAGGGTTAACCCAGGTGCTCACGAAGGGTTAAGGCAACAGGGACCACATCAAAACAGACGGTTAACCCAGGTGTTCACGAAGGGTAAGTAGTTCCTACATCTTGTAGCTCACCGGCCGTGGTACTCATATATTTTGTCAGGTCCGACTGATATTGACAGCGCCCTACAAAGCTGTCATCAATGAGTTTCACAATGCAACATCATATTCCATCGATATTTGTACTACCATAGCAACTTTGATCATTTTGTGTAAATGTGTTACTTTTGTGTTGCTATATGTTGAAATGTACAAGTTTTTGGCACTTTGCTTAACTTTACCATTGTGTAGCACGTCATATTACATTTCTTGAGTTCATCACCGGTAACTATTTGTTGCTTGTTAAATCTTTATTTTCTATGTAGTGTTTTGATAACCACATTCTTGTGTTTTGTCCTTTTCTATTAGGCATTGTATTGTATGTGTCCCGTCATCTGACTACCCCTGTATCTTTAACATTTCTTAATGAAGATTAAATATGGTAGTGACAGCAGGACTTCATTGCATAAACTTTTAGACATGGATCTCACCACTTTTCATTGAAGTGACTGTACGAAGACAGGAAAGGGAGCTATCGCGTATTTATGTGTTAGGGGTATCAAATTTGCCTTTTTCTACGAATTTCTGGTTGGTTTCAATACCGTTCCTGTCTCCTGTTATCCATTATATGCATATTATAAAAAAATCACATAACATCCGCAACAAGGTTGACTAGGAAGAACTCTTTTAGATACCTAAAACTTCTGTCTCCCCTTAATGCGGCCATCTGTACAACAATAAGTTACACATTATGAGTTGAATGATACTATTTATTTGACCTTGAGGTCAAGGTTCCACGAAGGTCATTACGGTACGCGAAACACCACCTTATGGTCATGCACCCACATACCAAACATCATTGACCTATCTCAAAATACAACACTTGTGTGGCCCGGACAAGAAAATACTATTTAAAAAACATTATTTGATCTTGATTGACCTTGAGATCAATGGTCAATGTCACATGAAGGTCATTACGGTACGCGACACACCGCCTTATGGTCATGCACCCACCTACCAAATATCATTGACCTATCTCGAGAGACAAAATGTTATGGCCCGGACAAGAAAATACTATTTAAAAAACAATTATTTGACCTTGAGGTCAAAGGTCAAGGTACCACGAAGGTCATTACGGTACGCGACACACCACTTTATGGACAAGCACCCACAATCCAAATATCATTGATCTATCTCGAAAAAAAAATATGTTATGGCCCGGAAAAGAAATACTATTTAAGAAAACAATTATTTGAGCTTGAGGTCAAAGGTCAAGGTCTCACAAAGGTCATTACGGTATGCGAAACACCGCCTCATTGTCATGCACCCACACACTTGAATGATACTATTTAAAAACAATTCTTTGACCTTGAGGTCAAAGGTCAAGGTCCTATGAAGGTCATTATGGGACGCGACACACCGCCTTATGGTCATGCACGCACATACCAAATATTATTGACCAATCTCAAAAGAAAAAAATGATATGGCCCGTACAAGAACATATTATTTAAAAAACGATTATTTGACCTTGAGGTCAAAGGTCAACGTCCAACGAGGGTCATTACGGTACACGACACACCACATTATGGTCATGCACCCACATGCCAAATATCATTGACAAAAAAGTTATGGTCCGGACAAGATTCGTTGAGAAGAAGCAGAAGAAGCGGAAGAAAAAATCACACTAAAACAATATGTCTCCCTTCGTTCGAAGGGGAGACATAAATATTAGTTGGAGGTGGACGGACATTCGTCAGTAATGCATTTATAGAGATGATCAAATAATGTTTAGTATTATCCACAAAACGCTTGTATAACCATATCATTTCACTAAAAGAGGAGGTTTAGACCCATAAAACTAGCTTACCCCCAGCCATCTTTTACTACAGTGTCCTTACCAGCCTATGAAATAAGCAGTCATGTATATGTGTGTCAGATACATTGACATTGCCTGTTTCTACGATTTTTCTATTAGATTTTAGAACTGGCCAAACAGTGTGGTATTGCTTTTGGTTTTTCATTTTCATACTAACCATCATATTCATATCAGTAGCTGTTGTACTTCCTCTATAAGTGTTATGTTGGTTGACAATTTCTGTTTGTTCTGAAGCTGTTACTCCTGTAGAACAAAAATGTAACTAGAAAATTAGTATTATGCTTGTTGGTGTTTAACGCCACTATCAACAATACTTCAGTTATATCGTGATTGTCAGCTTTATTGGTGAAGAAAACCGGCGTACCCTGACCTGGCATAAGTATTAACACACTAACATATTTCTTTAAAGTGGAGGTAAACACCGACCTCTAAACAAGTAAATATTAACATCAAAGTAAACATGGAGCACAAACTGTTAGTAAACCATGACAGCATGTATAACATTAAGATTTGTTCTTTCCTCTGTCTTGGACAAGACATTTACCGGACTTAACTAGATAAGTAATACAACAGATGTCTGATAAGAAGCAGGAACTGCTTACCTTTCGCGAGCACTAGGGTTCATCCCAGATTTTAAGTGAGGTCCGTGTTGTTCATCTATTTTCTGTTGGGTTTTTTGTCTACATCCTGTGTCTTGTGTGCACGGTGCTGTCAGTGTCTCTGGATTGTCCTTTCTTGATTTCCCATCCGGTTCTCTTTAACGTTTGTTCCATCAAATCGAATTTTAACATCAACTACGGTTCATAGTGAGAAAGTGAACATTGTACAGCTATTTCATGTTTTACTTTTAGTTGTGATAATGATTGCGCCTGTTTAGTACCAGATCTACACTCAGATTTGTATATTTGTACAATGCTAGCTCGCTAAAACAACAGTCCATTGGTAAGCATTTCTCTCTAATACATTAATGTAATTAAAATCCTTGATCAACCTCATTGTGTTGAACACGATAACCGTGCTCCACCGAGGTGTCTTCTGAATTCGTGTATAATCTTTTATACTATCTACCAAATAGTTTTATAATTTTCCTTCTCATTAATAATTATGTTAATATTGAAATCACTATTATCAGCAAACGATGAAGTAGACATGGTACATACCTGAAGTTATCGTTTAAACAGATGATGACGTAGACATGGTACATACCTGAAGTTGTCGTTTCAACATGTGATGACGTATATATTGTACATACCTGAATTTGCCAAATCAGCAGACGCTGATGCAGATATACATGCTGTATGTCCAGAAACATACTGGTATTTCTTGAGTGCATTAGTTGACGCACAGGGATACACCTTCAAAAACAAATTAAAAGAATAAAATCTGTATTAACAATGAATATGCTGTTCTTATTCTTAATACTTACAAAGAGATGGTTGATGTCTTTCAACCCAGACAAAATTGAAATCATGCTTTTTAAAAATGTAGAAAACTCAACAAATTTTAATTTTTATTTTGATGGAAAATTAATTCCACTTACATCAGACCATGAACATTTGGGGATAACATTGAGCGAGGAAGCAAAATGGAATAAACATGTAGAAAATTTAATAAAAAGTGTCTCTAAACACATATGTGTTTTGCGTAAATTGAAATATAAATTAAATAGAAAAAATTTAGAGAAATTTTTCTTAATTTACATTCGACCAATATTTGAGTATGCATGTGAGGTCTGGGACAACTGTGGTGTCTCTAATTCGTGCAAATTGGAGAGGCTACAGTTGGAGGCAGCTAGAATTATCACCGGACTTCCAATCTTTACCAACACAGATTATCTATATAGAGAAACTGGCTGGGAGAGATGGGAAGAAAGAAGAACTAGGAGAAAGCTCCAATTATTATATAATATCCAAAACGGTAGCACACCCTCTTATTTACTCGATCTTATTCCCCCAACAATCCAAAGTACGACTATGTCTCCCCTTCGAAATGGCAACGATATTATTGTTCCATTATGTAGACTATCTTTAACTAGAGATTCTTTCGTCTTAGTAAGGGAATGGAATAACCTTAATCTTTCAGTGCGTAATCTTGACACACTATCTAAATTTAAAAAGGCAATCCGCAGTTCAATCTCAATGCCAATTCCGAGACACTATTCTTATGGTCCTAGAAAACTAAATATAATTCTAACACAACTTCGCTGCAATGCATCCTTCTTGAATTACGATTTATGTAAAGTAGAAATTTTATCAAATGCTTCCTTTAACTGTGGCGCACCATGTGAAAATTCTCACCATTTCTTTTTTGATTGTGATAAATATACAGATAATAGGGAAACAATATTTAATAGTCTTAACTGGCTACCTTCTAACATTAATATTGATGTAAATCTACTGACAAAAGGAAGTGATCTCCTAACATGTGAAGAAAATATAACCATTTTTAAACATGCTTTTAAACATATTAAAGACTCCAAAAGATTTACAATTGTCTAAATGATCTAAAGAACCAACACACATCTCCAAAAGTATTTATTCTCTTTTCTCTTTTCTTTATTCTTTTATTTTCGTATATTGTCTAAACTTATGTTTTTGTATATAATCATTCTTTGTATATTTAACTCTATGCTATTATATACATATTATATCATTTCATTGCGCATGCTTATCCATATTGTAAATTATTGTATTCGGGAGAAGACTTCATAAGTTGGAAAAACTTGTGTCCGATCCCTACTTGTTATATTTAGCAAATAAAAATATGCTTAAGCTAAAAAATAACTATTTACTGTTGACTTGAGCAACACATAATATATGCGGGATTGATTATAGGAAATATGTTTATCTGATGTAATTGCCATATATTGTTTTGATTTTATGGTTCATACAATTGTGACTTGTGAATATTTTATGAATCTCACAATACTGGAAACAACAAATTGTATCCATTTCAACTCTTTACTTGTCTAAGCTCATGTGTATGTGTTATTTGATATTTTGTACCTCTGGTTTGATTATTGTTGTCTGTCTTTTTGTATTCGTTCGTCATTATTGTTTTCTTGTTCTTAGTGAAATGGTTCTTAGAGCACGTGTTTTTACTCTTTGCCTATGGAATCTGTGATGGCGGTGACAGTATCATAAGGGCCCAGGTGGCTCAATGAGTTAGGTAGTTGGATTACCTAGCAACTCATATAAGCCTATCACCAATACGGCGTGGGTTCGTGCCCGGCTTTGTAAATTACGAAAAGGGTGCACTCGACTCGCCTCAGCAAGTCATAAAGTTTACCAGTTGCTTGCCCATGGTCGTTGGATTTCTCCGGGTACTCTGGTTTCTTCCACCACTAAAACTGGTCGTCATGATAAAGCTGAAATATTGCTGAAAGTGGCGTTAAGCACCAAAAATCAAATTAACAGTATCATAGTTTGTTTCATATCTACATTATACATTAAATTAATGTCATTAGTGGAGTTGAACATTGTACTTGTTTATTTTTTGGTACCGTTGTTGCTGCTTTGCATCCGTATCGCACCTCTACTCAAGTAGTGTGTTCTCTACCTTCGTCTAATATATTGTGGTGCTATCTATGGTTTTCCATTGTTTCCTTGGTCAAAGGTGCAGAATAGCAACAAAGGTATCGCCCATACAATTGATCTTTAGTTGTATTTCAAGAAAATGTCATGTCATATTAGTTTACACCATATTGTTTGTTTTGTTTTTTGAAGGGCACATATAATAACCTCAGATAAATGGGGCCATTGTGGTCGTGATTGTATGGTAGTTGGATTTATCCACTACCAATGAAATCACTGCCTATTACCACTAAAGTTGTGAGTTCGAACTCCGTTCATGGCGAGGTGTACCCAATACAACATTATGTGTTCAAGTTCATCAGTGACTTGCGCAGGTCTGTGGGTATCTCCGGGTACTTCGGTTTCCTCTACCAATAAAACTGACCACAACGATATAGCTAAACTATTGTTGAAAGTGACGTTAAACATCATAACCCTCACCCCTCTTTTCTTACTTACGTTTCTTTTACTTCTGTGTAGTCTATCATCATCTTTTCCGTTTAGAGTTTCTCCTGTGTTAAATAAAATAAATGCAATATTCTCTTAAAATTATTAGATATATATATGGGATTGTCGTGGCCATGATCGTAAAGTAGTAAGATTTAAGATAATATTCAATCAGTACCGTGCACGTTCTGAATTCGATCGCTACCCGTAGCGAGGTGTACTCGATACGACTTCATGTGATAAAGTTTGTCATTGACTTGCGGTAGTTCTGGGAACTAGGTACTGTGGTTTTCCTCCATCAATAAAACCGAGTGCCCAGATGTGATGATATATAGTTGAAGCAAAGATAAACTAGAAAACTAGAAAATCTTGATATGCTTAGGGTTATATCAATGTAAAGAAACTACATTTGAAAAATACTCGCTTTCCATAATGTTTGATAAGAATATTAATAGATGAATAAGTTGAAACCCAAACAAAGGGATTGTTTTTAAAAATAAACAGCCCATGTAGGACGGAAAACATTCAATACGTTAATACGTAGTTATTTAATTTAGTGTACATGGGGTGTTTCAGGAATAACATTGATCAGTACGCTCTACGTCAAGGTTAGGTTAAGCTATGGTGTTTAACGCCACTTTCAACAATATTTCAGTTTTATCTTGGATGGCAGTTTTATTGGTGGACGAAGCTGGAGTACCCGAAGAAAACCACCGACCTGCAGTAAGTCACTGACAAACATTATCACATAATGTTGTATCGAGTACACCGCGCTTGAGCAGGATTCGAACACACAACGTTAGTTGTAATAGACACTGATGCATAGGTAGTTGTTAATCCAACTACATACGATCACGATAACGACAGCCCCCGCTCTATGTCAAAATATTGGAAAGTGAAAAAGTAAAATATTTGAGAGTGCAAGTAAACCAAAGGGCCTATACAGGATAGCTAAAAAAACCTATAGGAGATTGATCTTGGCTCTGATACATTACACTAAATTAGGGTCTATACAGGATAGCTAAAAACCTACTGGAGATTGATATTGGTTCTGATACATTACACTAAAAACCTACAGGATATTGATCTTGGTTCTGATACATTACACTAAATTAGGGTCTATACAGGATAGCTAAAAACCTACAGGAGATTGATCTTGGTTCTGATACATTACACTAAATTAGGGTCTATACAGGACAGCTAAAAACCTACAGGAGATTGATCTTGGTTCTGATACATTACACTAAAAACCTACAGGAGATTGATCTTAGTTCTGATACATTACACTAAAAACCTACAGGAGATTGATCTTGGTTCTGATACATTACACTAAAAGCCTACAGGAGATTGATCTTGATTCTGATACATTAAACTAAAGTAGATATATACGTTTTATTTATTAACAAAGCTGCATGCAAATATTATATTACCCTATGATCCATAGAATTAGTTACAAAAGTTATCATACAATGCAAATGTATGACATTGCTTGTACACAGAGATGGTGGAATATCTGTAATTGTTAACATAATATGCCATGAGAACATCTGTTATGAAAAGGAATATTTAAGCTGTGACGCTCAACAACTTCACACATTTCAATATATTTAAAGATATTAGATTTATTTTCATAACCTAATGATATAGGTGTGATTAACATACTGTAAGTTATTTACACATAAACACGAATGTCTTATTACATGACATAAGACCGAATTTCACATCCAGTCGTCATATGACGCCTACAAAACACCTGCACACGATTTTCGCTTGACACTTAATTTGTTGGGTAAGTCTTAATTGCAGTGTTTTTGTTAATTGGACAGAGTTTTTAATCTACAAAACAAAAATAGAATTATAACGTGATGGCCTTCCTTGGATGAAAAAAAAACTATGGGCACAATTCCTCAGATAGTTCATGTGTTTATGCAGGAACATTGCACATATAAACATTATATTCACATCTGGCTTTCATACTTTGTATGCTAAATTTGTTCACAACTCAAGTAGAGTTATCCTTCTTTGTATGGTGTAAACTATAGCATAATGAACATTTTACATATAATTGTTGTTTCACATAAAAAGAAATAATCAAATTATTGGAATATATTCCTGACTCAATTTTTAAGAGAGAAAGAAAGAAAAAAGAAAATAAACACCAATATTGATAAAGGAAAAAATTATATACGTATGTATACCCATTTTGCAGTGACTCGTCAGAACATATCACCAGATAATTTATTACTTATGATAAATAACTTTTCCATATCATCTTGGAATGTTCAGGGATTGGGAAGCAAGTACAGAGATGAAGACTTTTTGTCTAATTTAAAATACGATATAAATATTTTACTTGAAACTTGGAAAGGTGCTGATCCTGATTTTTGCATACCAAATTTTAGCATTTTTCAAAAAAGTAGAAAGAAAAAGAAATATTCAAAACGTTACAGTGGTGGAATAATTGTTCTTTATAAATCTGAACACAAGAGCGGAATTTCCGAAATAGCAAATATTACAACATCAGAGAATAGACTATGGTTCAAGCTGGATGCTAGATATTTTGGTTTAAAAAATGATTTGTATGTGTGCGCTTGTTACACGTCTCCGACAAATTCCTTATATAATAATGATGATTTTACAGATTTAGAAAATGAAATTTCAAGTTTAAATGGAAAGGGAAATATATTGATCATAGGTGATTTAAACGCCAGAGTTGGTGACAAGTCAGATTTTATTGAAAATGAGTCCGGACCTGCTGACTCCCTACAAAATTTACTTCCCGATAATTACAATGAAGATAAGTATTTATACAAAAATTGCATAGATAAAGTTTGTAATACACAAGGCCAGGGTCTACTAAATATCTGTGTTGCTTCCCAGCTCCGTATTCTTAATGGCCGTTTCATGGGAGATTTCTTAGGAAATTTTACATGTCATAAATCATATGGTGCTAGTACAGTAGATTATGCTTTGGCCGACTTGGACCTCATTAAGTCTATTAATTATTTTGAAGTAAATAATGCAACTTATTTATCAGATCACTCTCAAATTTCTGTTCATTTATATTGTAATATAGATGATGAATCTATTCACAAATCTAAACATTTTAAAGAAATACAGTACACATATAAATGAACTACTACATCCAAAGATAAATTATTCAATGTTCTATCAGAAAGAGAAACAATATATGAAATAGTGTCCTTTGAGAATTTTAAATTTGAAAACACTTCTGATGATGTTGATAGTGCTAATGAAAAAGTATCAAATATTTTTGAAAAAATGGCAAAAAGATCATGTAAAATTGTTAAGACAAGTAGGAACAAAAACATAAAGAGGAAGAATCCATGGTCTGATGGAGAAATTAAGGACCTAAAGAAAACTGTAATTGATCTTGGTAAACGGATGAAACAGTAGCCATATAATTTACAAATAAAAAATATTTTTAATAAACATTGCAAAAATCTCAAAAAGATGATAAAAAGAAAAAAAATATTTATATAAAAAGTCAATTCTTGATAAACTCATACATTGGAAAGAAACGGATCCAAAATTATATTGGCAGATTCTTCATAATTTAAGATTTGAGGGTGATAATAGAAATAGTTCATATGATACCCATATACATTGGGAACAGGTTATCCAACATTTTCAGTCTCAAGGGAAGCCTTAGAATATCAATGTTGATTTCACTTCAAGAGTGAAAGAATATATTGAAAATTATAAAAATACTTTAGTTTATAATGAATTAACTGACAAACCTTCTGTGTCAAAGAAATAACGAAATGTATTAATCAGCTCAAAATTGGCAAAAGTGCAGGGCCTGACCTTATAGGCAATGAAATAATAAAATTGAGCAGTAGCATTATTTGTAAAGCTATAACTAAACTTTTCAATTTAATATTAGACACAGGACAATATCCAAAACAGTGGAGATAATCATATACAGTGCTTGTATTTAAATCTGGAGATCAATCAGATTTAAATAATTACAGAGGTATTTCTTTAGGGACAGACCATTTAACTTGAAGGGGGGGGGGGTTATGGTTTTTTGTTTCGTTCAGAAATTTTTTTTTCCGACAACACAAGAGTTGGAATATTTTTTTTTCCAGAATTTAACATTAGGTTATGTCAAAAAATCCGAGTCAGATTATTTTTTTTCCTCCACCAAAATCAGAATATTTTTTTTCAGCAACATTGGGAATCAGAAAATTTATTTAGAAAAAAACCAAACCCCCCCCCCCCCCCCCTCCTTTCAAGCTTTTATAAATTACAAAAATTTAACTGAGACCAAAGAATACAATTTCCTTGGCAATGTCATTGATCTCAAGGGTGGTTTCAAAAAGGCTACGCAAGAGCTGGGCAAGAAAGGAATAAAAGTTCTATTCTCACTAAAAAATAGATTTATGAATTTTAACTCAAAACCTGTCCTGTAAATTATTTGATATACTTATAAGACCAATTCTAACCTACAATAGTGAAATTTGGTTTATGGATGACTATCAGTAGAGCAATATCCAGATCAGAACAGAGTAGTTCTGTCTGTGATACATTGTCACTTGAAGATAAATTTTGTTATGAAAAGATACACAATAAATTTTGCAAATATATTTTAGGTTTAAAGAAGATTGCATGTAATATTTCGGCCAAGT
The DNA here is from genome assembly GCA_963383655.1 of Bathymodiolus septemdierum. NCBI lineage: Eukaryota > Metazoa > Mollusca > Bivalvia > Mytilida > Modiolidae > Bathymodiolus > Bathymodiolus septemdierum. The sequence goes on along the minus strand of OY726528.1, from coordinate 12,094,402 downwards.
CTGAACTAGGAAGATTTCCTATAATAGACTATATCAAAACCCAAGCTATACTATATTTTTGTAGATTACAAACAGATCCAATAAACCCTCTATTTAAAGAGGCATTTTCCTTATAGTAAAAAAACGTTAGAAAAACTTTCATCTTTCAATGAAACTTCCAAACTGTATATTTACAGTAAAATAAAATCAGAGTTAAAACTTGAAAACTATTTATTATTCTTCCCTAACTTCAAAATGAGACAATTATTTACAAAATTTAGAGTGAGTGATCACAGTTTAGAAATTGAATCAGGGTGGTATTAAAAATATAACAAGGGAAGAGAGAATATGTAAAAATTGTAATTTAAATGAAATAGGGGATGAATACCACTTTTTCTTAAAATGCACAGCCAACCATTCTCTTAGAAACAATTTATTTAACAAAATAATATTAAACAAACCAGATTTTTTTGAAGAAATACCATTAAATAAAATAAAAATTTTGTTAGATGCAAATTCTGAACTTTTGGCAGAAGTAGGAGACTTTATAAAGCAATCTACAGAATTGTAAAAATGAAGTCCTTGTCGGTCAAAGGTGTGACATGTGAAAAATATAATATTAATTAATAGGATTTATTTTGTGTATCTTATATTATGATGAAATTGTAATTTTTTATGTTTTCTATGTTTTGTTTGTTTGTATTTGTATTTGCTTGACCCACATGGGTGTATTATTATGCAAATAAAGAATTATTATTATTATTATAATGTTTATTTTGTTTCTTTACATATTTTCATTGTTTATCCCTCACAAAATACTATTGATAATCTACTGGCTTTGATTTTTGTAATGTGCCGTCTTTCGATGACGTAGTTTCCACTGAACACTGGTGACATTGACACTTGATTACCGATTTATTTTACGACCACCTCCCATTTTACATGTATAGTAGCTTAAATTGAAATGCCATCAGAATGGATAATGTGAGTAGCTTAATGGAAACACAGTCTATCTATCTATAAAGAAAAGAAATAACTCTGGATTGTGGATATTTTGCATGCATTACTGACCTTCACCTGAAAAAATAGGTTGTATTTATAATATTTGAATCGAAATGTTCAACACAAATGTGCAGAAAACTATTTTCTGTATAAACTTTCACATATTAGCACTACAATATGATACATATGATGAACTTGTTTTATATATATCAGAGATACATGTTGACATGTTATAAAGTTAAAACATAATACCTTACGATGTTCGTGCAGCTACTACTGCCATATAAACTGATAACGCTTCGATATATCTGGATGGTTGCTATTTTTAGTGAGTGGGTGGTTGTTGTCAAAAGCAAAATAAACAATTATTGAGCTACAAAACGGTTAAACCAGGTCATAAAAGCGAACTTAGCATTTGATTCAAATACCCAAATAGTGATCGACGCCCTTTATGGATGATTTCAACCGAGAAGCATCGACCCATCATCCTATTTCTATGTCGGGGGGCGGAGTACCCGAGAAACAATCATGTTTGTTTACAAGCATACGACGTGCGACAATTTAACATGTACCTCATACGATTTGTTTATACATATTGTATTAACGTAAACATGATACTTATAAATAAAACTACATGAACCAAAAATCATTGTATATTGCATGATATATTCTTTTCAAATTGATCATTAACTTTTAATAAATACAAAGACAGTCATAAAATATAAATAGATTTTATACACGAAATGTATTCACGGGAACAATAGATTTAGACCATTAACAAACAAGGGGAATAAGTAATAGTTACCGACTGAGATCGAGGGTGTTTATCTAGCTTGAACCCGAGATCGAAGTCGGTAGCTGACTTACACTCTAGTGATATTGTTTATTTTAATTTAATATTACAAGTCTGCAACTTGCACGATGACTGCACTTTAACCTCAGTAAGTACGATTCCTGTGTAAATTAAATTCGTTTTAAATTTGGAGAAAAGACGAATTATTCATATTCGCAAATCATTTTTTGATGAAGACGGTGTTTGACACTATATTTTGAAAAGTTTGAATTGATATTCAAGTTCCAATGAAGCCACAGATTTTACAGGTTTTTTTTAATTATTTTTGGGGTTTTCTTTTTGTGTGTAAGGTAACATGATCTCATTTTGCGGTGTATATTTTAATAATTTTACTCTTTGTCATTTTTACGCACTTGTTATATTATTTATTGGCATGTATTGTATAACTTTTGGAAATATTTATTTGTCAAGATAGCCGCACGCCCAGACCACATAGTTGTCACTTGAACACCTCGACTCTGTGCCAGGTGTTCAAGCTTGAACCACCTCGGCACTGTGTCAGGTGTTCAAGTGACATCACTATTTGTCATGGGCCTAAGACACGTGCGAATTCTTTTGACAAATAGGTATTTCCAAAATTTGAATACCGAACTAGTGTGCAACATTGTATAATTACCTACCTACCACCTGTTGTTTATAGTTTTATATATTATTTACTTTATATTCTTCTATCAAATTCTACCTTTGGAATGCTGACTCTATGACCTTCACTGATGTATGATATGATAATATACCCAGGATCAGGGAGAGGTGTACAATATTATGTGATAAAGTTTGTCAGTGACTTGCAATGAGATATTGGATACTTTGATTTAATTTATGTTGGGTTTTTCTAATCGACTCCTCTCGCGGAATGCAAAAAGGGATACATTTCCGGACAGACATGGAACATAACATTTGTCGACCAGTGAACAACAGTGATGTTTCCCTGGGTACCAATTTTGTAAAAACATCACTTTTATTTTATATATAATATATAATGTAAGGTATAATAATATGTGATAAAGTTTGTCAGTGACTTGCAACAGGTCGGTGGTTTTTTCCGGGTCCTCCAGTTTCCTCCACCGATAAATCTCACCACCACGATATAACTGAAATATTGTTGAAAGTGACGTTAAACACCATCAAGCAAACAAAACAAACATAATATATCCAGAAAAGACTGTATCGCTTTTCTTTGTATTTTGTTAGATGTGTTTCATTTGCGTTTGAACTATCTTGGGTTTTTTTGCGCCTGAAGATTTTTAAAAATTATTTGGCTTTCCATTTTTTTTTTTAATTTGAATGTACATGATGAAGATTGTTCCAGAAACGTATCATGTGCACTAAATTAGATATCTACGTTTTTATTACTGTCACTAGGTCGATACCTCTGATGGTGGACTATAAGTATCTGAGGGTAGTCAGAGTTTCGGTAGTAGTATGTTGATTATCCTGTTTAAGCCCTTTGGTTTTCTTGATCCCAAGGACTTTCTAATTATTTATCTTTTCAATTGTTTTTCAAAAGTGGGTACTTGTCTTTAACAGACCTTTAAACACACTCAACATATTGCGAATATTCGTTCTTGTCAAACATGCAAGACCAATTTAGAATGTGGAAAACCCACAATATCTAACCAGCAAATACATCTTAATGGAAGGATGTGGTTATGGTGTTTGACGTCACTTTCAACAATATTTCAATTATATCGTCGCTGGCAGTTTTATCGGTGGAGGAAATCAAAGTACCCGGAGAAAACCACCAACCTGCTGCAAGTCACTGACAAACTTTATCACATAATGTCGTATCGAGTACATCTCGCCTGAACGGGATTCGAACTCACAACGTTAATGAAATATAGTAAATTCCACTATATTTGAAAAAAGGAAAATATATTTCTTACCGTTTATAAGAATTATTATTGATATCAATCATGTAAAACTCCTAATAGTCAGATGATTAAACAAATTCACGTTGATCAGTATCGTGTCTCTGACTATTTTGTCACTAGTTTTTCATGTAATTCAATTTCCTCTATACACCATAAGTCATACCCTCTTTAATTTAAACATTTAAGAAAATAATGTGATATTTCACAAAAAATTAAATAGCTATTCTATGGGGAATGAATACATTTTCAGAATACACATAATTTTGTTGAATTTTTGTACTATTTGACTCCCAAACTTATTAAGATTGTAAAGAACTACATGTATATGTTAATACCTTGTATATTGTCACATAATACGCCTTCATGCAACAGTAAACAAGATATTTTGTTCATAAAGAACTCATTTATTTTTTACTTATAAGGCAAACTCGACATACTCCATATTCTCACTCTGTTAACTTTAATTGATTTTCTTTAAAACTCATTTACAACCTTATATATATAAGCAATCTATTACATAAAACCTATAGAGGGAAATTTTGTAGATATCAAGGGGGGGGGGAGGGTATTCAAAAACCGTAATTCGAAGGACAGACAGAACAATGGTCAAAAGAAAGAATAAAAACAAAAAGGACAAACAACGATCTACAAAACAGTACAGAGAAAACTGAAATAAAACCTATAGAGGGAACTTTGTAGATACGAAAAGGGTAATCAGAAGTCGTAAATCGAAGAACGAATATTACAATGGCCAAAACAAAATGGATGATAGGACAAATAATGATCTACAAAACTAGTTATCTGCCCTTGGAATAGTAGGTTGGGTTGATTTCGAGCTCCGAAATATTTTACGAAAAATAGCTAATATTGCCTTTCGATGCCTAAAATTTCCAATATATAATATAATTATTGATGGAATACTGCAACAAATCAACCAATATGTGGGAAAACTCCCCCTGATAGTTTATTTGAGTGTTTTTTGTGTTTGTCAACATACGGTTGACAATTAACTATATACAAGTAAACACAGCTCACGTCCTATTCACAACATTCAAGGTAGAATGGAGAAAATAAACAGAAACTTATCGGTACATTTTAATAGTAAATTGTTTACGGGAATTAAACATGACGATACTTTATCCGAATTGGAAAATGAAATAAATTTAGAAGATATAAAGTCAATCCAGATGACAGAGAAGTCCTGTATTGTAACGCTGAAAAGTGAACAGGCAAAATACAAGATCCTCAACTCGGAAATTTCGTTGAAAAACAGGTCAGTTAACTTTTTTGAAATTGATAAAAATGTAACTAACGTGACAATTAAAGATGCGCCATGCGAAGTGAGTGATCAATTCATAGCCACACACATGTCGAAATACGGGCAAGTGATAAATGGTTCAATAAAAAGGGGTGTCATTAAAGGCACAAACATTGAAAATGGGACCCGATATGTTCAGATATTAAATTGTGCACCAATTCTTCCAGTTAGAACCAATTTTGGGCGATTCGAAATCCGATTGTATGCAGATAACAACAGGACGGAGTGTTCATACTGCCAACAGACAAACCATCCCTATTACAGATGTCCTACTAAACCGACATCAATAAAAACTTGCTATATCCGCAATAAACAAGGACACATAGCCAATTACTGTAAGTATGATATATTGTGCAAGCATTGTGGTGAGTGTGGCCATATACAACGTGACTGCCCTGCTGAAGAAACAGCTAGGAAGGAATATGGTGATTATCTTCATGAAATCAAAGAGGGTAGAAATACTCGAGACAACTCAAGCTTGGTTGACGAAACAGAACGTAAAGACACATCAGGACAGGCTGACAGTAATCCTACTACAGACGACAACAATTCAGTAAATGTTTTACTAGGGGCCTCTAACTGTAAAAGACTTGGGAAAGTTTCGCCAAATTGCATAAATGCCTCAATTTCAGGTGCAACATTAGAAAATATAGATGAGACAATAAAACTAGCCAAAGCCAAAGTGTTTGATAAAGCTGTAGATAAAGTAGTAATATCCTTAGGTACAAACGATATTATGAAGTCTAAAGGTGATCATGACCAGGTTATTATTAATCTTACACATGCAATACACCAAGTAAAATGTAATTTCCCGAATTCTGTAGTTGGTATATGTACTATTCTCCCTAGAAAAGGGAAAGGTCCAAACATAGCAAAATGTAATGACCCAGTTTTAAATGTCAACATATTTTTGAAAAAGTTGTGTATTACAGAACAAATTGAATGTGTAGATGCTTAAGAATTGTTCACGAAACAAGGAAATGTGTTAAAGTCATTATTTGATAATACTGACTCCACAGGTGTCCATATTAGAGTTGAAGGTTGTACGAAAATTAGAGACGAAATTGTAACCTTTTTCGATTCAGATAAAGTATTAAGTGTAGAGTTGAAAACCCCACGTAAACGCACAAACAGTGCGCTTTCGTCGACACCAAATTCTGTAGAGAGACAAAACAAACAAACCCGAATTGTATCGCCACCAGTGTAGTAATTTAATATTTGTACTGCTTTATTATGATAGTATTCATGTTTTTATTTTGTATAAATTATTACATTTGTGTGTATATAAATATTACAAGAGACTGTATTGTTTTGCAACAATATGATGTTATGATTTATTGTCAAGAATACGGTATTGTTACCGGTTGTAAACAAATAGTAGAAGTTGTAAGATTGAGCAATCAAGCGATAATAAAAACAAATTAAAATTTCTCGTTATCGCACGAAACCTTTAAACACAAAATTATACATATTCTCCCACTATATGATTTATTGTAAGATACATGTTACTGTTGTTTGTTCCATACAAATGAAAAATCGTAAAATTGTGGAATTAAGCGATATATATCTATTTATATGTTATTTTTTTCTATCGCATGAGGTTTTAGATCATAATATTACACTTTATTTATTTGGTTCATTCAACCTATGCCAACATTTTAATAAATATATATACAAAGGTAAGAAAGATTGTTGGCATAGGTTGAATAGGCTAATTGTTATATAAACATGACTAGTCATTTTTAATTAGTGTAAAATCAGGGGAGATGTCAATGTACTCCAAGTCCACAATTAATCTTTAATGAATAGTAAATAGAAAGTAAGTATTTAAAATCATATTTTATGGAAATAACAAACAAAAAATCAGTATATCAGCACATATATTTAATATCAAACTTTATAAAAATAATTAGGATATTATTATAAGCACATATATTTTAACATCAATCATTATGAAAATAAAATAGGATATTATAGACATATATATTTTTATATCAGACATCATGAAAATAAATTAGGATATTTACAAGCACAGATATTTTTTTTATCATACTTCATGAAAATAAATTAAAGATATTATAGGCACAGAATTTTTTTTTATCATACATTATCAAAATAACCAAAAACAATCAGTATACACAATCACATTACAAATTGCTAAAAATACAATTGTCTTAGATTTTGGATAACAATGTTCGATTTAGAAATCATAGAAATTATGAAAATTCTAAATTTATAGATAAATATTATCAAAAACTTTTGAATTTAGATTTAAAAAAAATTGCTTAATTGCATGAGTATCATATAATATTTTCAATTCATACCTTTTAGAAAGATTGTTTATTTAAATTATTCTAAAATTTTATATTTTCCTCTTTTTTATTTACAGATTTTTGTGTAATTTTACCAGATTTTTATTTTATATATAATTCTTTACAAAAGTTTAATTATTTTTGTTCAAGTTATTAAATCTTAAAAGACTTATTCTTATATCTTTCGATTGTTTTTAGTTTTTGTTTTTTTAATAATTGTTTATTTAAATTATTCAAAAAATTTATATTTTCATCTTTTTTATTTACATATTTTTGTGCAATTTTACCAGATTTTTATTTTATATATAAATTTTTACAAAAGTTTAATTATTTTTTTTTCTAGTTATTAAATTTTAACATTAATCTTATATTTTTAGATTGTTTTTTGTTTTGCTTTGTTTTTTTTCTTAAATAATAAATTTCACTTTTGAGACCTGCATTTCCAAATTTACTTACCTGTAAATGTCATTAATTGCTATATCAACACCTGTAATATAATGTTTGTTGGCATACCTTGAATATGATATTTCAAAATGTTGGCATAGGTTGAAGACACCATTTATTAATGTCATTTCAATTTCTATTGCAACTATAAATATAAATGGGTTGAGAGATGATAAAAAACGTAGAACTTTTTTTGATTGGTTGATTAGTAAAAAAATCAATGTAATATGTGTTCAAGAGACGCACTGTACATTTTCTGAAATAGAATCATGGCAAAGCTTGTGGAAAAGTTCTGGTGGATGCGAAAGTAGTTGGAATTGTGGAGTAAGGGCATCGCGAGGGGTAGGGGTTTTATTATATGATATTGATGCTTCTGCTTAAGAAATTAGTTCCGATGATTTTGGGCGTATATTGTCATGTGAATTAAAATAGAAAATAAAAGTTATATAATAACAAACGTGTATTGTCCAACTGATAGTGGGGTTAGAAAAACTTTTATTAGAGATATTGATCCATATGTGACAGATGGGAGTCTTACTGAAAAAATGCATATACTCACTGGTGATTTTAATTGTGTTTTAGATAAGGAAATAGATCGTTATCCTTCTCGTAAATCGGGGGGAAAGAACTTAAGACTATTATGACGAAAAATAACCTAACCGATATTTGGAGAGAAAAAAATCCGTCAGTGAAAAAATACACGTTTAGAAGAAGTAATTCTAAATCACGTATAGACTTAATATTGATCAGTGAAGAACTTTCCTGTCATATCATTAACATTGAAATAATTCATTGTCCGTTCAGTGATCATGATATCAAAATTATCAAATTAAACGTATGCGATATCACTAGAGGGTCTGGTACCTGGATAATGAATTTGCATACAATTAGATCTGATTATTTTCGACAAGTGTTTACAAATTGGTGGGTATATTGGAAATTAGAAAAGCAATCTTTTTCAAATTTGAGGGAATGGTGAGACATAGCCAAAATTAAAATTAAATCGATAACTATAGAAGCGTCTAAAAAGGTAAACATTACTGACGACAAGATAAAGGCTCTAGAAAATAAATTAGAGACATTAAAGGATATATCTGAACCCTCCAGGCAACCATTAGAAGAGTTAGCAGACTTAGAAAACCAAATACACTCACATTATGAAAATAAAACTGACGCCGCAAGGTTAAGAGCTAAAGTTGACTGGTACGAGAAGGGGGAACAATCAACTAAATATTTTTTTTAATCTAGAGAAAAAAAATGGGCAAAATAAGATATGGCAAAAAATCAGGGGTCTAGATAGTAATTTAAAATATGATATCGACGAGATACTAGATGAGCAGATACATGTTTACGCAAATCTATTTTCAACAGAAGGGTGGGATAAAAATGTAGCAGAGGAACTAGTTACTCTTATGGATAAAAAATTAACATGCGACGAAAGTGAAGATTTAGAAAAAGACTTGACAATTAATGAAATTAAGAAATTATTTTTTCGATGAAACAATACAAATCACCTGGATTAGACGGGATTGTAATGCATTTTATCAGATATATTGGGATACAATAAAGGAAGATTTATTTGAAGTTTTACTAGAAATTTTTGATCCAATAAGAAGAGTTTGAAGATATCAAAGGGAGGTAATCAGAATCCAAATATCGAAGAAGAACAGACAACATAATGGCCAAAAGAAAAGGTACAAAAGGACAAACAACGATCTACAAAACATACATATAAAACTAAAGATCAAGTAACACGAATCCCACTAAAAGCCGGGGGTGAACTCAGGTGCAAGACTAGTCGTCACAATTATAACTGATATCTTTTTGGAAAGTTGTGTTAAAACACATATATATATTCCCCCGAAGACAGTACATCAGATAAAACAAAATATATTAATGCATTCTATATTGCCGGATTTTATACCGGATACACACCTAGACTAACAAATCTCGTCAGGGGTGTTAATAGCAATATAATGTCCTGAAGATCTCTGTTTCCACTTTTTTTTTTATTTTAGAGCTATTCCGACAGTGGGGTATGTTTTGTTTTTCATTCTATTGATAATTTTTCTCAAAGTGTATCTCTCATATAAAAATATCAAACCAGTTTTTTATTTTATTTTTCTATTTTTATAAATTTGAATATATATATTATCAGTTGAAAAATGTAATGTAATAATATTTTATTACAATAAAATAAGCAATCAGATCGGACACAAGTTATATATGACCGCATCATTTCACTGAGAGGGGAGATTTGAGTCCATAGATAATTAGTTTATCCCCACAATTTGTTATTGAAAGTGAATGTACCAAGCCAGGAAACGTGAGCGAACATATGTATTAGGGTATTTAATTTTGTCTCTGATTCTGCATTATTTTTTCTATTTTAGAACTGTTCCGACATTAGTGCATGTTTTGTTTTTCATTCTATTAATAATATGTCTCAAAATTTATCCATCATGTAAAAATATCAAATCAGTATTTTAGTTTTTTTTTTCTTTTTTTATAAATTTAAATATGACTACGCCTTTTCTTCCTCAAATCTAAAGACCAATATATAATACAAAAAAAACGAGGAAGATGCGGTCGAGTGGTCTAGGGCGCTGGACGTAAGGCTAAGCGAATGGTGCTGCAGTGTATCAATGGTGTGGGTTCAAATCCCGTCGAGGGAAGAACAAACATTTGACAGCTCTAAGATCTAATTCTAACACTGTTTGGTTTAATTTTCAGACGTATATATATATATATATATATATATATATATATGCTAGCGGCAATAAGTGAAATTAGGCATTAAGCTTGAAGCCTAGACAATAAGCTAATGCATAGGCATTAGGCTCAATGCCTAAAAATTCAGGTATTAAGCTTATTTCCTGAAATGAATTGATGAATTTTTCACCTATTGCCGAACTCAATTTTAGGCAATAGGTGAAATTCAGTTTTATGAATTCTGACAAATGCATGCTCATTTTTTCAAATTATTCTGTATTTCAATCTGTTTTATAAGTTGAATAAAATTAGATATTGTCTAAAAATGTATTGTTTTGCCTAAAAATGAAAAAAAAGGTTGATGACAGAATTATTTTATTATAGAATAATTTCAAGATATTTTCCCAAAATAAAATGCACTCCTTCAGTGGCTTGGCTGCTTTCAACTGGACACATCTAGATTTGAATTTTGCTCACTTACTTGTTCAAATGATTTTATTGGATAAGTAAAATTTATTTGCTTAACATGCCTTTAAATGCTCTATGCCCCCAGACCTCTTCATTTCTTGATCTGGATTATAAGTATAGTTAAATAACACATGTAACAAGATGTCTTCTTCTGAGCAAAAATTTCTTGTGGCTTTACGAAATAAGTTTGAATCGAAGAAAACTAGGAATATATACCCAAGAGAGCAGTACAATGAACTTTTGGCTAAGATCAAATTATTGGAGTCATCAGAAAAGAAATCAACTACAGATTATTACAATTTGAAAAGGTATGACATTTTTATTATTGGAGGCTATGAAAGGCTAATTACCAAACAGTTGCAGTGCCAATACCTACATTTGATCGAGGGAAGGGCGATAGTAGAAATTTACTAGGAAGAATTATTGAGGTATTTAATTTAGCCATTTTTATTAAGTTTTAAAAAGTTTTTATTCTTTTAAAAACAATAGCTCAAAACGACAATAGGGTAAAATGTGTATTTGTGGATGAGACAACAGCTTAAAACTGAATTACTTCACTAAATCGCCATGTTTCTTTAAAAAGAAGAAATGTTGATAATGTCAGAGAGACAAAATCCCTTCTCCTAAAAACGACACCAAATGCGTCATCCAGAGGTCATCTCGAGGTCTTCAAACATGAATTGAGCTCTGAATTGCCCCGACAACACAACACAGTGCACAAATCAGTAAAACACTGTAAGGGAAAAAATAATGCAAATACCTACATTCCCTATTTTTCTTATGTTGGGGACAAGAATAGCACATATATTTTGTTTGGCCTAAGCCAAAATACTACAATAATAAGATATTAACAAACCTCAAAAAGAGAAGTAATTTTCTATTCTTTTGGTACGAGTTTCCCTATTTGTTTTTCAGGTGAACGACAAAGGAAATGCAGTTATTGGTACACGATATGGACGACTTAATGTTTGGAGCTAATGAGATGAGTATCTGCAAGCAGGATTTGATTTTACAAGAGGAACTTAACTGTGAAACATCTATCAGTGTTCGCGAAGCCGCATCTCAGCAGTCCTTATCGGGTGGTCAGGGATTTTTTAAATGTTCGTGTAAATCAAAATTCTCAAGTAACAGATGCAAGAGTAAGAAAAATGGAATACTGTGCAATAGTCGATGCCATAGCTCTGGATCATGTGATAACAAATGATTTTTAATATATGACTTTAAATATTTCCATAAAACTTTATTTTTTAATATATTATTCTATTTAGCATTTTAAGTGAATGATGTCGTTTTAGAAATGATTTTTATTTCAGGTATTTGACATTTTAAATATCTCGTTTTAATATAAAATTGTCAATGCTTTACTGACTTATAATATTAATAAATGTATTATATCTATGTTTTTTATGTTTTAGGCATTAAACCTAATGCCTGGACATATATTTCAGGTATTAAGCGTAATGCCCAGGCAATAGCTTATTGCCTAGGATTTAAGCTAAATGCCTGATTTCACTTATTGCTGCTAACATATATATATAACAGGGAGTGGATGTGGTCGAGTGGTCTAGGGCGCTGGACGTAAGGCTAAGCGAATGGTGCTACAGTGTTTCAATGGTGTGGGTTCAAATCCCGTCGAGGGAAGAACAAAAAATTGACAGCTCTAAAATCTAATTCTAACACTGTTTGGTTTAATTTTCAGACGTATATATATATTATCAGTCAAAAAAGCATATTGTTCCCTTTACAATATTTTGACAAAGTGAAAATCTCACTCACCTTTTAGACCACTACGATATAACTGAACTATTTTTGAAAGTGGCGTTAAACACCATAGCCCTAAACCAAACCTAAACACTCACCTTTAACAGAAACTACAGATATTAAAACCAGATAAATTACGACCAGTTGTCTAAACAGAGCCATCATGGTCACTTCCTCAACTCTATACGTTTTTGTTATTAATACTCTATTTTAAGTTTATCTTATTATATACCCTTGTAGTCACGCTCAAATTCATCATAGATTAGAAATTAAAACACACTGACTCCGCATGATAAAAAGATGCATGTAAAAGAAATCTGTTATATTTATTCATTTGTTTGATTCTGGAATATTGTTGATCATTGATTTAAACAAGAAAAAAGGGAAAAGGGGGGTGAATTTTATTTGTGAATTTTACAGTTAAATAAATGTTATGTTTCGACAGATTAAAGAGAAAAAAAAATTGTTGCGACTAAAGCTTAAATCAGCGTTAAAAATTGAAAAAATATTAGTGGTTTTGTAAATGAGATTTATTTTAAATAAAAAATCTGAGTTTATTAATTATTAATTTATTATTAATGATACAATTTTATATCCCTTGGGAAGGGGAGGGGAGGGGGGGCTATGATGAAAATTTGAAATAAAAACACAGGACCGGACTTTAAGCAAAAATAATAATCCAGGATTAGTTTTTTTTATTAAAATCCAGGATTTTTTTTTTTTAAAGTTAATAATATGAAATATTGACATCCACACCTGCCTTTTGGACAGCACATTTCTGTGTCCACACTTGTTAAACTAATAATATAAATAAAATCGGTAATTCAGTCTTAAACGTATCAACATCGTAAGCGGCCAAGAAGCCTGACTCAACGAAATATCGAAGCATATGGAAAACAAACTTATTTTTTCATATAAAATTATATTAAGTTGATATTTTATCATTTCATACAAAAATAAATCTATAAAAAGGTTATTTCGGTGCCACTTAGGGTTATTTTGGTTATTAACAGGTTATAGAATAGAAAAAAAGTTGTAAAATTTCTCTATTAATAGTTTTAGGATATTGTATGGTGATCGTTTGATAGACCTTTTAAATCACAGGTAATTTCATTATTTTTTAACCTTATGATGTGTAAAAATAAATAGATTATATATAATTTGCATGATAATATTTTGCATACTTTGAACACCTAACATTTTTCAATATACAATAAGAATACAAATCATCTATGGATTTAAAATACATATACACATATTGTAGAATCAAAATATTCTCAATGATATCCAATAAACTAGATTTGTCACAAAATTTCATAGGTAGTCAAACCTGTATTAAGAGGTCACCCTTGGGACAAAGAAAAAAGAGATCTTTTAAGATAGGTGTCCTCTTAAAAGAGGTTCAATTTAGATAAAATTTTCTATGATAGGACAAGAAAAATGTGACCTTGTAATACAGGTGAGTGCTTAATATAGGTGGCTGCATGCGCAGGATTTACTGTATTAAAGTTTTAATAGTAACTTACAAGAACAGTCAGTTCTGGTAAAACCACTGATACAGCTACATGTACATGCCAAATCACAATCTAAAATAAAACAAAGAGTTTTTATTCCTTATATTTGCTTTGGTTACTCTAAAATAATTTAATTTGATGTGAATACTGCAATCTGATTGGCAGATCTACCTGGAGCAACATTGGTTATACTTGATAACCTGGGTTGGTATTGTGACGTCGCTAACATATTCATTCGCCCAGTGTCGTCTAAACACATGGGCACGATGGACAGTTGCCGGGGGCCCTACGATCATAGGGACCCCATGTTAATCTAGGTATATTATGTATGGCATGTTATTTAATGTTTAAACACTGAGTTTATTGGAAGTATAAATACAATAAATATATGTTTAATTTTATCGACCATTTACATTTTTATTCCTGCGAGTGGTTGTGTAGGTAGTGCCCCAGTGCACTGTTTTTTCCGGGGGTCTATAATGCTGTTAAGACGGCCCTGCATTCGCCAACGACTAATCCATGAAATAATCGTAATTAAAATCGGGGAATCATTAAATTTTGTTGTAAAAATTAAATTATTAGGAATATGTTCAATTATTGACTTAATTCATTTGATTCGGAGCATTAACATTATTTTCCTCTCCGTAACATGCAGTATGTTTCAAGTTATTTTGAGGTAACAATATGCACTAAATTTTTGTTTCATTTCAATACAGCCAATAAGTTTATTTCGCCTTTAACACTGAATTCACAGTCTAACAAATATTTATATTAGCAATCATGAATTGGTTGCCCTGCATTGTGTTTTTGTCCATGATGTATTTTCGCTACATTAAGATTCTTTCATGAGTAATTTTCACATATCAATTAGAAATGGAATAAAAATATTCCAAATATATTAATTATTATGGTTTTTTTTTCATCATAATATAGTTTATTCAAAATCTCCTGTTTACAATAACCTTAATAGCCCAGGAATGAACATTAAGGGTCCCTGTTTTACATAAATCTCACTTGCCCAGGGATAGCAAGTGAAAATAAAAATAAAAAGTCCACTTAAACATATTTCATATTCATTTGTTTTTACATTTCATTATAATACACACAATTAGACGATACAATTTATTACCATGCATTAGCTTTATGTTCATAAATAATAAATACTCATATGTTATTCCGAAAAAGTTCTAATTTGTTTTTATCATTTTCATTAATATACGAAGTTTGTAATGTGCATTGTAAATGTTTTTTAAAATTATTTTTCCAAGTGTTGAAAATTGTTTGATCACCTTACTACGTATTTTCCATATTTCCCACTTTGAGATAAATATTACGGTATTAAAAATGACGTCTAAATCCTCACCCCCATATAACCCTAACATTATATTTAATTCCTTGATTTCTATATTAGCTGTTAATCCAGATCTGTTAAATATTGCTTCTATTTTTTTTTTTTTAAATTTCACAGAAGGACATTTAAAAAATAGAAGCTGCATCGTTTCATCGTTGTCTCTTATTTGGCAGAGATTAATTATTATGTTGTGTGAATTGTTTTATTATTATTATTTTGAATTTGCTATGCTCCAACAAACAATTCACCCGGATTTTCACCACCAAATATTTCACTATAAATAGTTTTAGGATGTTGTTATGATATACCTTTTAAATCACCCGTGATTTCATTATTTTTTAACCTGGTGATGTGTAAGCATAAATAAATTATATATAATTTGCATGATGATATCTTGTACACTTTGAATACCCGAACAATGTTCAATATACAATAAGAATACAAAAGTTTTTTTAATTTGTTTTGTCTTCTTCAGAGTGATGTATATACTATAGCTAATATATATATAGACATATAGATAGCCAGATAGATAAATAGGTGGTTAGATGGATACAAGAAGAGTTTGAAAATACAAAAGGGTTAATCAGAATCCGTAAATCAAAGAAGGACAGACAACACAATGGTTAAAAGAAAAAGGACAAAAGGACAAAACACGATCTACAAAACATACACATAAAACTAAAGATGGAGTAACAACAAATGTTTAAATCAAATTATGAAAAGAAAGTATAAACAGAGATGGTCAACAATTCTACCAATATTAACAAAATGAACAATCACTTCTCACCTCAACTCACTTAATATAAAAAATACCACGATATTGGAAGGCTGTATTAATTGACAGTAGCAAGAAAGATATTAACAATACAAATATTTTTAAATTTTAAATTATAATCAAGTACTGTCATAATATTTTCTTTCTTTCTAGAGTAGTAGTGCAAGTACCATGGCTACCGGAAGTGACCAAAGGTCACGTTACCCCTTCGGGGTTCCCTTGGGTGTGCGCACCCGCAATATCCGCCCTAGTGGGGCCTTTGACAGGAAATGACACCACCCGTACGGCTTCCCCTGGAAAATATGGGAGCGCGGATGTTCGACCGGAAATAACCTTGGGGTGCTCTCTAGGACGTCCGCGTCTATCATTTTCTAGCCCTGGTTATCTGTCCCTTTTATTTTCATAATTACATATAAAGTTTGTTGTTTTCGGATATGTTCGCTATATACTCCAAGTAGTCTATCACGTTCTCACTGTAGAGGTACTAAATAACCTAAGAGTCAAATGAATGAAATAAATTTGATCCCTACTTGCATAGTCTCTAGCAAAAATAAACTATTCCATATTTTCCATATCTTTTCACTATACAACCTACTTTCCTTCCATATTTTTCCTATCATTTCACAATTTTTTTCTCTATTTTCCAAATCATTTCACTATTCAACCTATCTTTCTTCCATATTTTCCAAATCATTCCACATTTCAACTTGCCTTTCTTCCATGTTGTCCATATCTTATCACTATTCGACTTACTTTTCTTCCATATTTTGCATATCATTTCACTATTCAACTTACTTTTCTTCTGTATTTTCATAATCTTTTCACTATTCGACTAACTTTTCTTCCGCATTTTCCATATCTTTTCACTATTCAACTTACTTTTCTTCCATATTTTCCCTATCTTTTCACTATTTTCTTCTGTATTTTCCAAATCTTTTCACTATTCGACTTACTTATCTTCCATATTCTCCAAATCATTTCACTATTCAACTTATCTTTCTTCTATATTTTCCAATGTTTTCCAGTTATCAGAAACAAGCATTAACAGTTATGATATCTCCTTTATGTACAAACTGCCATGACATAGCTGTAATATTGTTGAATGTGGCATTAAACACCATAAACCAAAATCTTTATTTACAAAGACATATACCTACCTACCTATCTATCTACATTTTTATAAAAATTATAGATTTTATTCAATTTTTGCTAGTTATTTTCCTATCTTGATGAGTTTCAAATTTCCACTATCAAATTTACTTTACATAACAGCCTAACACAGTGTTCTATTTTTAGAGCAGTAAGAAAACTTACTTCGTGAATAGGGTTTTAGTATATATTTACCTGCCAAAGGCAAGCAAATATATGTATATAAGTTTAAATATATCTATTTTCCTGCCAAGGGCAAGTAACTCTCTGTATATAAGTGTAACAATCGATTTCCAAATAGCCATTTCTTGATGCGTATTATATAGTATTCCTCTTTCTGCACAGGTATATGTCCAAATACAGAGTAATGCCCCCCCTTTATCCTCCACATAACGAGTTATGCCCCTACTACAGTGTTATTCGTCCACATACAGGGTTATGTCTCCTACTGCAGTGTTATCCCCACATGAATAGTTGTGTCCCATACTGCAGTGCTCAACCTCCACATAAAGAGTTATTTCCCCTACTGTAGTATTATCCTTGCACATACAGAGTTGTAACTTATTCCTCCACATAAAGAGTTATTTCCCCTACTGCAGTGTTAAACCTCCACACACAGGGTTATGTCCTCTACGGTAGTGTTATCCCCAAATAAATAGCTATGTCCTCTACTGTAGTGTTAAACCTCCACATAAAGAGTTATTCTCCCTACTTTAATATTATCCTTGCACATACAGAGTTGTAGCTAATTCTTCCACATAAAGAGTTATGTCCTCTACTGCAGTGTTAAGCCTCCACACACAGGGTTATGTCCCCTACGGCACTGTTATCCCACATAAATAGTTATGCCCCCTACTGCAGTGTTAATCCTCCACATAAAGAGTTATTCCCCCTAGTGTAGTATTATCCTTGCACATACAGAGTTGTAACTTATTCCTCCACATAAAGAGTTATTTCCACTACTGCAGTGCTAAGCCTCCACACACAGGGATATGTCCCCTACTGCAGTGTTAAACCTCCACACACAGGTTCATGTCCCCTACTGCAGTGTTAAACCTCCACACACAGTGCTATGTCCCCTACTGCAGTGTTAAGCCTCCACACACAGGGTTATGTCCCCTACTGCAGTGTTAAACCTCCACACACAGGGTTATGTCCCCTACTGCAGTGTTAAACCTCCACAAACAGGGTTTTGTCCCCTACTGTAGTGTTAACCCTCCATACATAAGGTTATGTCCTCTACGGTAGTGTTATCCCCAAATAAATAGTTATGTCCCCTACTGTAGTGTTAAGCCTCCACATAAGGAGTTATTCCCCCTACTTTAATATTATCCTTGCACATACAGAGTTGTATCTTATTCCCCACATAAAGAGTTATGTCCCCTATTACAGAGCTAGCCCTTCAGATACAGAGTTATCTCCCTTACTGTAGGGCATAGTGTAAGCTTAAATAAATTACATGCAGTATTAATTGTTTTCTAAAAAAAATACTTTTCTTCCATATTATCCATATTTTTCATATCTTTTCACAATTTTCTTCTGAATTTTCCAAATCTTTTCACTATTCGACTTGCCTTTCTTCCATATTTTCCACATCATTTCACATTTCAATTTACCTTTCTTCCATATTTTCCATATCATTTCACAAATCAACTTGGGTCTCTTCTGTATTTACCATATCTTTTCCCTATTCATCTTGGCTTTCTTCCATATTTTCCATATCTTTTCACTATTCAACTTGGCTTTCTTCCATATTTTTCATATCATTTCACTTTTCAACTTACTTTTCTTCCATATTGTCCATATCATTTCACTATTCAACCTACTTTTCTTCCATATTTTATATATCTTTTCACAATTTTCTTCTATATTTTCCAAATCTTTTCTCTTTTCAACTTGCTTTTCTTCCATATTTTTCGTATCTTTTCACTTTTCAACTTACTTTTCTTCTATATTTTCCATATATTTTTCACTATTCAACATATCACTGTCAATAAAGGACACCTCTATATAACAGATGACTGTCTATAAAGGACACCTCTATATAACAGATCACTGTTTATAAAGGGCACCTCTATATAGCAGATAACTATCTCTAAAGGACACCTCTATATAACAGGTCACTGTCTCTAAAGGACATCTCTATATAGCAGATCACTGTCAATAAAAGACACTGTTATTATAACAGATCAATGTCTATAAAGGCCACCTCTATATAACAGATACCTGTCTCTAAAGGACACCTCTATATAACAGATCACTATCAATAAAGGACACCTCAATATAACAGATCTCTGTTTCTAAAGGACACCTCTATATAACACATCACTCTCTATAAAGGACACCTCTATATAACAGATCACTATCTCTAAAGAACACCTTTATATAACAGATCACTGTCTATAAAGGACACCTCTATATAATATATCACTGTCTCTAGAGGACACCTCTATATAACAGATCATTGTCTCTAAAGGACACCTCTATATAGCAGATCAATGTCTATAAAGGACACCTCTATATAACAGATCACTGTCTATAAAGGAAACCGCTATATAACAGAACACTTTCTATAAAGGACACCTCTATATAACAGATCACTGTCTATGAAGGACATCTCTATACAACAGATCACTGTCAATAAAGGATATCTCAATATAACAGATCACTGTGTATAAAGGACAACTCTATATAACAGATCACTGTCTATAAAGGACACCTCTATATAACATATCATTGTCTCTAAGGGACACCTCTATAAAACAGATCACTCTCTCTAAAAGACACCTCTATATAGCAGATCACTTTCTCTATAGGACACCTCTATATAACAGATCACTGTCTCTAAAGGACACCTCTATATAACAGAGCACTATCCATAGAGGACACCTTTATATCACAGATCACTGTCTCTAAAGGACATCTCTATATAACAGTTTACTGTCTATAAAGGACACCTCTATATAACAGATCACTGTCTATAAAGGACACCTCTATATAACATATCATTGTCTCTAAGGGACACCTCTATATAACAGATCACTCTCTCTAAAAGACACCTCTATATAGCAGATCACTTTCTCTATAGGACACGTCTATATAACAGATCACTGTCTCTAAAGGACACCTCTATATAACAGAGCACTATCCATATAGGACACCTTTATATCACAGATCACTGTCTCTAAAGGACATCTCTATATTACAGTTAACTGTCTATAAAGGACTCCTCTATATAATAGATCACTGTGTATAAAGGACACCTCTATATAGCAGATCACTGTCTATAAAGGACACCTCTATATAACATATCATTGTCTCTAAGGGACACCTCTATATAACAGATCACTGTCTCTAAAGGACACCTCTATATAGCAGATCACTTTCTCTATAGGGCACCTCTATTTAACAGAAGCTGTCTCTAAAGGACACCTCTATATAACAGACCAAAGTCTCTAAAGGACACCTCTATATAACAGATAACTGTCTATAAAGGACACCTCTATATAGCCAATCACTGTCTATAAAGGGTGGGTGGGTGATGGTGTTTAACGCAACTTTCACAAACCACTGTTTATAAAGAGCAGTCTCATTTTTCCCATTTATGAATAGTGCATATAATTTTATCCTGTATATAAAGGGTACCTTCACATAAGGGGCTTATTTTCAAGTTCCCTTGAGTGTCCTTTGACTATATCGCAATCTTAGTTCCCACAATAGGTGCATAGATATGTGTAAATCTTATTTCTCCATACAGTGTTCAATTTTGCCGATCCATAACTGTGGGAATCATGTGATCAAGTGTGTCAATGATTTACTGAATTTTGAAAATATTTTCTGGTAGGGGTACTACTGTTTCCTCTGCCAATGAAACCGATAAAGAGATCCAGCTTATCCTGAAAAGATTGAAGACACCAAACAGAATAAACAGAGTAAACATGAAACCAACTGAAAACACAGAATTGTCAACAAATCCTGCTCCACTAGTGACACCCGTCGTGTTGCTGTTCTACGAACCGAGCATAATGTTATAATTTTGGAGGAATCACCACAACATTCGCAACCTGGATAGATATTGCAACACAAGGGAAACATAGATAAGAAAACTAAAAACAATAGAACGAACAACGGAAACTCTAGTAAATAAACCAATGAGAAAACCGAAGGGGCAATCAAGAATGGATATTCCAGAGAAAATGGCAACATTGGGCACTCAAGACACAAGAGGAAGACAAACAAAACCAAAAACACAACACAGTATGTGTTGGACACCACTATGCAAAAACCCAAAAAATAACGTAAATAATTCGTCCTGAATAAAGTTGAAATACTGTTTGATGGACGTTAAGCAATAAACCAATTAACCAATTAGTAACTTGGATTAAGACCATGTGCTTCAAAAGGTGTGAATATTATATCTTGCTCTCTATTGGTACTCGTTGTGACAGCATCATTCACAAAGTAAGCATATAATACAAACGGATCTTGTTCTTTAATAGCTTTGGTTAATTGTTTATGTGTTTGCATTATCTAGTATTAGAGTGAGACTTTTCGAGAAAGGCAATCATCTATTTTCAAATCACTTATAAACGTTAAGTATCTGAGGGCTCAGCTTTCTAGAGGGTGGATTGGGATAATTATATGATAAACTATTGCATTAGTTTGTGATCGTCCCAGAAAATGACACATATAGCTGTCTTTTCAAGCTTTATTATTTGGTTTTGTTTTGCAATGCTGCTTTTTTGGGGGGTGGGAGGGGGGGGGGGGTGGGTGATGAAAACTTATTTTTGTCCTTGCTCTTTGTTTAATTGCTGGGCGTTACGGTTGTTTTTTTTTAATTCAGAACGACCCACGAATAGAGATAAGACACATGACATCACATCAGTGCATTATAAATATAAATGGATGAGTTCCCGATTTATGACAGATTATCTAATTACAGAACTAGTGCAAAGTGCTAAGCTAATTTTGCCAAGTAAGGAACCATATATAGTCCCTAATTTCCGCGTTGTGATGCCCCTTATAATATCTGCATGCAAACTATATTCGGTTTGTCTTTACCTCCAGTTGTTTGCATGAGGGTTCATGTCTTATTTACTTTATGTGTGTTTGTTTGCGTATAGTGGTGTCCAAGACACACTGTGTTGTTATTTTGCTTTGTTCTTCGTCTTGTGTCTTATGTACCAAATGTTACTTGTTTCTCTGGATTTCCGTTATTGTTTTCCCTTTGAGTTTTCTCTAACGTTTATTTAATATCTTTGTATTTATTGATTAGGAACAGTATTATCGTAATTTCAATGGCGGAGTGTAATCGATACAACATTATATAATAAAGTTTGTCAGTGACTTGCGACAGGTCGGTGGTTTTCTCCGGTTTCCACCACCAATAAAACTGACCTCGTTATAAATGAAATATTGTTAAATGTGGCGTTAAACACCATACCTCTAACCCCCATCGTATTACAATGGACCACAAATTGAACTGTGTTTTTGGTTGATTACATCTAAGCGTTCAGATATCAGCTATATTCAGGACGATGTAGTCAGTGAATAAGTAATTATTGCTTAACGCCAACTCAGCAATTTTTCAGCTATATCATGGCGAGAACAAGTTAATCTTTAATGAGATGATGACGAGGTCCGTTTTGTACTAGACCAACACGCTTAATTGGATTTTATTAAAGTGCTAGCTCATGGAACCAACTGACATTTCCGTTTAACATCCATATCTAAGAACCTAATATTCACCCAAGGTACAAGATGGGGGAAAACACTAACAAAATAGAACAAAGAAAATATTTATTTTATCATTTTTGTTGATGGTTTTCTTTCACCAATAATAAAAACATAGAAATCAAATTTAGTGCATATGACGCGCTTCTGGAATAACCTTCATCATGTATGCTCAATATGGAAAGATTGGAAAGCCAAATAATTTAAAGTTTTGGAAGCAATAAAACCCAAAGGATCTTAACATAATAGCCAAATTCGTCAAAGGTCACCTATGCCTGAGGAAGGAAAACCTTGGTTTTATTAATAAATGCATTATTTAGGAACTGAAATTTCAGCAATAAATATATCTAATAAACCATGTCAGTGCCGAAGCAGAAAACAGACAACCGCGATATAACTGTTTAAAATGACATTTTTCATTCAACAACCGTAACTTATAATTCAATATTAAAAACACATGGCATAAAAACACATTTAAGCAAAATATATTTATTGCATCAATACATACATGACATTTTAGTTACAAAATAATGGTTTGTTAATGAAATAATTCAATATAAACACATGTATATAATGATGAGTTTTGACGAATGATGTTAAAAAATAATTGCATCTCCCCAGCACAATTCCACGATTCTGAATAATATACCAATTATTGAGTAAGGATTTGGATTTAATTGAGAATTCTAAAAATATACAGGACAATCTATGCTTAGGAATAAAAAGAAGATAAAAATACCACACATATCTAAAATTCAATAGCAAAATCGTTGAAGGAGGTAAGATTCATACTTCTAACATATAAATACGCGATCGCATTATTGGTGTCATTGTCACAACAAGCTATCAAAACATGAACATAGCGTACGATTTAAAGCTAATGGGAAAATACGCTCGTGGGTCTGCATATAGGTAGGATAGAAAGTTTGAGACGGTCACTCGATTGCATGTAGGTAGCATAACAAGTGTGAGACGGTCATGCTTCTACATGTAGTGATGTAGTTAGCATAGCATGTTTGAGACGGTCGTGCGACTGCAGGTAAGTAGCATAAATGTGAAACGGTCACGAGTCTGCATGTAGTTAACATATAGCAAGTTTACGACGATCATGCGACTGCAAGTAGATAAAACAGCAAGTGTGAGACGGTACCAAGTGTGCATCTACGTCGAAGTGCAAGTATGAAACGATCACCCGAGTCTGCATGCAATGCGGCATAACAAGTGCGAAGGTCAAGTGAGTCTGAACGTAGACAATATTATTACAATATTATAATATTATTTGCTGAATAAACACCATCTATTTCACTTGGTAAGCGACCACAGAGACCCGAATCACAATCAGGTCGGAAAGGAAGAGTCAAAATAAAGGCCAGGCGAAAATAAACCGAACACTAGATAAGTTGAGTAACATTTGAGCACAATGACAGAATATGTTCAATCAACTTCTGAAAATTGATATCGTCATCATGTCAACTTTGTAAATCAAAATCTAATTTAGTGCATGTGACGCGTTTATGGAATAATCTTCATCAAGTACACTCAACATCGAAAGATTGGAAAGCAAAATAATCTAAAAGTGCTATGGGACAATACATCAAAAGGGCATAAACAGGATGGACAAAATGGATCAGGACACCTATGCATGAGGAAGGAGAACCTTGGATTTGAAAATAATTACATTATTTAGGAACTTTCATTTAGACATAACATACAATGACACTGATAATATAATACTACCTACAAGGAGACAAATACATTTGGAATTGTCCGACACTCCGCCCGTAGGCTCGGTGCTTGCAACATCGGTGACACTAACACTGGTAACTTCCGTCCCTGCTTCAGTTCCGTCAGTTGCTATAGTAACAGTGTCTCCATCAGTTGTTCCATCTCCAGTCATACCGGTACTTGTCATGTCGTTTCTATTGGATACACCATTTTGAGTTGTTATATCACTAGTTCCACCTCCAGTGATACGGGTACTTGTCATGTGGTTGCTATTAGATACACAATTTTGAGTTGTTACATCAGTTGTTCCACCTCCAGTAATATCGGTAGTTACCACACCGTTGCTATTGGATACGCCATTTAATGTGGTTGAAGCTGTTGTGACTATATCGGTCGTTTCAGATCCAGGATCTATTATTAGAAAACATTAATTGGCGAAATAATATTCAGTTATGTACCGTAACTAATTGATATATTGGATTTTTCATCATGACAGAGAATAATGACGTTTTACTCAAGTTTTATCGCGTCATTCATAATGTATCAGGATAAGTTAAAGCTGTAGATTCGTCCATTTTATGTAATTAATACAATGAAATGTGATATCTAACAATGTATATTATCAATGAAATGATTATACAGGTATATTGAAGGAGTATATGTCCATGCAACACTGAGGCACGTCCTTTGACGGATACAGTGAACGTTATCATATTACCATTGGTTGTCCCAGTATCGGCTACAGTAGTAGTATCTGATCCAGTATAGGCTACAGTAGTAGTATCTGATCCAGTATAGGCTACAGCAGTAGTATCTGGTCCAGTATCGACTGCAGTAGTAGAATCTGATCCACTTCCGGCGAGATCAAAGGGAATGACTCCTTTACCATTGGTAGCACCAGTTATTGCTATACCAGAATCGGTAATCATTATAATGAATATTCATAAATTTACATCACATATCAAACATCATTTATTATTTATTATTAATTTTATTACGAGTTTCCATCACACTAAAACAATACCGAATGAGTAATTGATTGTTATTCAACCCCAAATGCTATATCATTTTGCAAGAACAAGATACATTCGATAAGATAATGATATCCGCTTTATACTAGATCAACACGCTAAGTTGAATGTTGGAAGTGCTAGTTCACTGAGACAACAGTCCGTTGGTAGACATGCCGCTTTGATCGGACACATTATCTTGATTCCGAGCCTAGCAGTCTTTGTTCTTTCTCATGAATGTTGCATGCTAAGCGGAGAAGCAACAAATACCTATTTCATAGTGTTTGCTTTAATCCGACTGGGACTTGAACCCACAATCTACCACACTTAAGGCGAGCACTTTAGCTATTGTACCACCGAGGTAGTCTAACGGTACTTTTATAGAATAAAGTTCCTTAAAGCATTCTTAAGCGATTGTTGTTCTCAAATTCTTCCATTAAAAGGTAAATTTATTTTAATCCATTATGAAGCAAGCAGTTCTAAAAGCTTCTAAAATTCTTAATATAATAAAGCTAACTTTAAATCTTAAAAGTAACAATACAAATGGTCACAATATAGTGTTAATATGCTTTCGTAGTATTCTCTGAGGTTATACCTCACTAAATATATGATAATATTTTAGTAGCAGGTTGATGCTTAATCTCCGAAACAGATGTTACGTTGTGTCTTAATGATTTACTCTAGATAAACTGTTTAAACCTCTGTTTTAGATATTGGTTGATGCTAGTCATCATTTCTTTACCTTAATGTAGGTAATTCTTTAGACTTTTTTCATGCTTCGAATCCCGCTCCTGGCGAGGTGCATTCGATACAACATTATGTGATACAATTTATCAATGACTTGCGACAGGTCGGTGGTTTTCTCCGGGTACTCCGGTTTCCTCCACCAATAAAACTGACCGCCAAAATATAACTAAAATATTGTTGAAAGTGGCATTAAACACCATAACCCTTACTGTAACCCTTCTTTCAGGTTTTATATAAGTTAACAATGTACTTACTAGGACAGAATGCACACATATTAGGGCATTCATCTGGAACATTGGAATATACAGGACAATTAGTAACTGTATACGAACTGACACAATACGATGGGTCTGTTTTGGTAGCACAATCCACTAAAACAAGAAAGTATCATTAATAGTGTAAAACTAGAAGAGAATATGACATTGTTGCACCATTTAAAACGTAGATATCAAATTTAGTGCACACGACGAGTTTCTGGAATAACCTTCATCAGGTACGCTCAAAATCAAGAGATTAGAAAGCCAAATAAAACCAAAGGACATAAACAGATTAAATATCCTTCAACAGATAAGCTTATTTGATTTTACATTTTTTGTATAAATTTAATCTTTTAGAAGAAAAAGGTCATGATCAATTCAAATATTTCATTGATAAACATAAATATATTTGTACTTTTTTTTATCATGTTTCATTTATACAGATATCATGTATATTTCTATGAATTTCAAATACATATACACAAATTGTAAAATTATAATCTTCTAAATGATATGTAATAAACAAGATTTGTCACAAAATTCCATCTACTAATTTGTTAACCATAACTTACAAGAACAATTAGTTCCGGTAAAACCACTGATGCAGCTACACGTACATGTAGCGAGGTTTAATGTCCCTCCATTCAGACATACCAAATCACAGGCTAAAATAAAACAAAACAGTTTCTATTCCTTATATTTTATTTAATTACTATAAACTTGGTGTGGTCCGTGTTTTTCATCTTTTTAGTTTTTTGTGTTGTTCTATTATGTGTCTTTACGTTCTGAATTCCGTGTTGTGATGTCCGTAAAGATTTCCGCATAAAACGATGTTCGGTTCGTCTTTACCTCCAATTGTTTGTAGGAGGTATCATGTCTTATTCACGTTATTTGTGCTTGTTTGCGTATATAAGGGTAATAACAAAATTACCGAACTCCGAACAATCTTACAAAGGGAAAGTCAAAACTCATAATTATATAAACAGACAAAATCGGTCAACAACCGGAAAACTGAAAACCGTAATGACCCTGACTTGGTACAGGCATTTCTAAAGAATAGTAGTGTCCAACACATATTGTTTTTCTGAGTATTGTGTACCCTATGTTGCAAGTTTCCATGGATTGTCCACTTTTGTTTGCCCCTGTTGTATTCTCTAACGTCTATTGACTTAATTCATTTGGTTCTGCTGATTCGGGACATTGACATTATTTTCTTCTCCGTGACATGCAGAAAGAATGTTTCAAGCTATTTTGTAGCAAAAATATACACTCGTATTCTTTTATTTCAATACAAGCAATACGTTTATTTTGCTGTTAGCACTGAAGTCACCGTTAAACACATATGTGTATTAGCAATCATGAATGGGTTGACCTGCATTTGTTTTTGTCCATTATATATTTTCCTTACATTAGACCCTTTCGTGAGTATCTTCTACAGATCAATTAAGAATGAAATAGAAATATTCCAATTGTATTAATTATTATGTGTTATGAATTGTTTTATTATTATTATTTTTAATTCGCTAGAACTCCAACCCAACAATTCTGTCACAAGCTCTGATGGGACACACAATTCCATGTTCAAAAGAACAAGCACAAAGGGACAAATAATGATCTACAAAACACTACGCAGAAAACTGAAGATTGTGCAACAGAAACCACACTAAAAACTGGAGATAATCTCAGAAGCTCCGGAAGGGTGCGCAATGCCTGCTCCAATAGTGCCACCCGTCGTGTTACTATTAAACGACACGAACATCATAAATGTCCAACAATAAATTCAATATGGAGAATTCCTGACATCTACATGACGATTTTATCATTAATTGTCACCCGTCTGTATCATCGGTAAAATATTTAACAAAAAGACAAATTATGTCACTCAGTTGATAAATTGCCATACACTGTGAAGACAAAGATGTACAAATGTTAATTTAATGGAATTTGTTTTCTTTTACGTAGATTGTTGTTCTTTCTTTTATCATCGGCAATACTTTTACCGGATTTGACGATATGAGTATATGAGTAACACGACGGTGTTTTATAAGAAACCGGAAGTGCGTACCCTTCGCGACCAATTGACTTTACATCTGTTATTTTGATGGGGGTCTGTTTTGCCCATCTTTTAAATTTTCTTTGTTCTACTGTTCTGCTTTAGTTGTCATTGTTCTGTGTCTTGTGTCCAATGAGCGGCCTGTATGGCTCAATGAGTTAGGTAGTTGGATTACCTAGCAACTCATACAAGCCTATCACCAATACGGCGTGGGTTCACGCCCGACTTTGTAAATTACAAAAATGGGTGCACTCGACTCGCAGCCGCAAGAGATAAAGCTAACCAGTTGCTTGTCCATGGTCGGTGGTTCTCTCCGGGTACTGAGTCTTTTTTCACCACTAAAAATGATCCCCATGATATAGCTGAAATATGGCGTTAAACACAATAAATCAAATCCAATAAATCATTGTGTCCAATGTTTTCTGTGTCTCTGTATGTCTCTTCAATTTGATCTGACGTTCATTCACAAAAATGTTCAGATATGTACATCTTAATTTTATGCTTACTACATAAGTTGTTGAGACAATTGCCTGAGCAACTACTACACTTTGTTCCTTGCGAGTACGGTGTCTTAACATTAAATTTTCCTCTGTAATAACAATTTACAATGGTAGAAATCTAAATGCAAGCATCAACAATCATCTAAATTATTGACGTCACTATGTAAAAATAACGTAAATGATATAGCGATTGTGTTGCATTTGTACATGAAATCATCACACAAAAGCTGCAAGGTGTACTCGACACAACATATGTGATAACGTTTGTCAGTTACTTACGACAGGTCGGTGATTTTCGCCGGCTATTCCGGTTTGCTCCACCAATAAAACTGACCGCCATGATATAACAGAAATGTTGTTGAAAGTGGCGTTAAACAACATAAACCACCCTAACTGCGAATTCGTATCCAACCCACCACAATGCTTACCTTAAACAATGTTTTTGATGACTTTTTAAGGTTTTTGTTATGGCACTTGCGGTTTCTGTCAGCAATAAAACTGACCACCACGAAATAACTGAATTTTATTGTAAATAAAATGGTGTTAAACCTCTATCACGTAATTCTTTACACATGCATGTTTTAAAGCGTAAATTGAGATTTTCGTGTTCATTTATATCCTTCTACTAAATATAAATATGAAAACAAAATAAAACATAGTATAATGCCAGAAATACATAGACCGAAGTGGAATTAAAACATGCAAATTCCCAAATATCTCAAAATAAAACAACAACTGACAGTGAGCAAACATACAAGTAATAAAAGTGGCGGGTTTTACTTCCTCATATACAATTGTTAGGGTTAAGGTTACTGGTGTTTATCGTCACTGTCAGAAATGGTTCAGCTATATCATGGCTTATTGTTGGAGAAAAGACTAGACAGCTATAACTAAATGACCAATGAAATTCCTAACCATGGGTAAATATCTGGAAACCTTCCACACTTGACGGGTAAGTACAGGGGCTAGAATCATCGATAGGGGTGTTTTGCTTTTGGTAACAAATCAACGACTTTATCCACGCGATCACCAGAACCATGACTCAAAAGGAAACCTGCTTTGTGGATGATCATCTTTATGAAATGTAGCAATACGGTTTGGTTTTATGGTGTTTAACGCCACTTTCCACAATATTTCAGTTATATCCTGACGGTTGTAACAATACGAAGTTCAGTTTTCAAGAAATGTGATTAATTTTTTTAAGTTACAATGGTAGAATTTGAAAACAAATATATATGTTTGGATATTCTGACACTTACGGTGGTCCATAATTACAAACATATAAATGTGTTGATCCACAACCAATCTTAATGGATTTGGCCCAAACAACCTACAAATACAATTTCAATGAGGTTAAATTGTTTAAAGTAATGTATTGACAAATGACATTTGCAATTAACGCATTGTTTTAATATCAAAGAATGGGTGATTATTGTTTTTCGGGAAATGGATATTTTATTCAGCTATATCATAGCAAAAACAAGTTACATTCAATGAGATGATAATCATGTACGCTTTGTACTGGACAAATACGCTTAGTTGTATTTATATAGTTCTAGCTATGAAACAGTAATCCGCGGATAGTCATGTTGATTCACTGTAAAACAGAAAATGGTTTATATTAGAAAGAAAATTGTATTCTCAGTAACAGTGAGTATCCAAATTTGACACAGGGTTGTCAATACAATTCGGTAGTGGACCATACAAAGATGACCTTAAACAATTCGATTAATTTGACCAATAGAGACGTCTTCAAATGAATTTGATCGAATTGGTCGGCTCAATTCACATATTCGACAAAGCTACACTGGCAATAGCGGAATATATTTTAAACAGTTCATTAAAATGTATCCGTTCTTAAAATCCAGACCTTTCTAATGAAAAGAATGGAACTATTTCATGAAATTGCTGTTGTCAATAACAGCAGATATGCTTGATGTGAAACGGAGCTACCGGATATAATTCTTAAAGAGGAACATCCAAGGACCATTCATCCTATATTTGATTTAACATGGCTTAGTTGTTTGACAGCGGTATATTATAATGTGAAAGTATAGAGGCAACATACACCACCTGATAGCAAAAGCTTGTATAGCCGTTAAACAGCTGAGATAAAATGATACCTGTTAGTATCCCCAGTATACCCATAGCATTGGATCGTGGCTAACCACTGGTGTTCGAAGTGTATTGCAATTTGAATTGAACGTACAAAGCGCAAACATATGGAGTGAATTCCTATGTGTCTGCGCATTTGTCACCTAAGTATTTCCCAATATAGATTATAGTACAAATTTTGATCAAATCTATCTACACTTTATGACTCATTAATTGTAAGAAGAGTTTGAAGATACCAAAGAGGTAATCAGATACCGTAAATCTAAGATACCAAAGAGGTAATTAGATACCGTAAATCTAAGATACCAAGAGGTAATCAGAGACCGTAAATCTAAGATACCGAAGAGGTAATCAGATATCGTAAATCTAAGATACCAAAGAGGTAATCAGATACCGTAAATCTAAGATACCAAAGAGGTAATCAGATACCGTAAATCTAAGATACCAAACAGGTAATCTGATACCGTAAATCGAAAAAGAACAATGGGCAAACGAAAAGGTACAAAAGGACAAACAGCGATCTACAAAACATACACATAAAACTAAAGATCAAGTAATACGAACCCCACTAAAACAGGGTGTGAACTCAGGTTGTCCGAAAAGGTAAGCAGTTCCTGTTCCACTAGTTGCACCCGTCATGCTAATCTAGGTTCAAACCCCTTGAAAAGTCATGAATGAGGAAAGGACCGGGAAAAATTTACGACAAGTGGAACATATCCGTGGAATTCCATTTTATGCTACAATATTGATCACTATTTGATATTACTATGTATACCTGTGTATAATGTCCAACTTGAAAAGCAACGTTCGAGTCACTATTATATGTAAACTGAGTAATCTCGTCATACCACAATTTAATGACTACCGTCCATGTCATTTTGCCACCTGCCCAAGCCAGATTCTGCCCGAGGGCAAATCGTCCTAAACATCAACATACTTATTAGTATTAGATGCGAGGTCATTTGATATGTAATACAAAAAAGATGGTCGTTTTGCATCATTCACCCATGACGATATCGGTATCAATTACGATGACGATTTATGTTCATCTGCTATAAGAATAGGATAGATTTAATATGCCAGTAGTATAGATCATTGTTTGTCCGGTTTTTTTCTGTCGTTTGGTTATTATATTGTCTGTCCTTCCTCGAAATACGGATTCTGATTACATCTTTGGTATCGTTTGGCCATTGTATTGTCTGTCCTTCCTCGATATACGGATTCTGATTACACCTTTGGTATCTTTTGGCCATTGCATTGCTTGTCCTTCCTCGATATACGGATTCTAATTACCCTTTTGGTATCTGTTGGTCATTATATTGTTTGTCCTTTCTCGATATACGGATTCTGATTACCTTTTTGGTATCTTTTCGTCATTATACTGCTTGTCCTTCCTCGATATACGGATTCTGATTACACTTTTGGTATCTTTTGGCCATTGTATTGCTTGTTATTCCTCGATATACGGATTCTGATTACCCCTTTGGTATCTTTTAGCCATTATATTGCTTGTCCTTCCTCGATATACGGATTCTGGTTACACCTTTGGTATCTTTTTGCCATTGCATTAATGGCCCTTCCTCGATATACGTATGCTGGTTGCCCCTTTGGTATCTTTTGGCCATTGTATTGCCTGTCCTTCCTCGGTATACGGATTCTGATTACCCTTTTGGTATCTTTTGGTCATTATATTGTTTGTCCTTTCTCGATATACGGATTCTGATTACCTTTTTGGTATATTTTCGTCATTATGCTGCTTGTCCTTCCTCGATATACGGATTCTGATTACACCTTTGGTATCTTTTGGCCATTGTATTGCTTGTTATTCCTCGATATACAGGTTCTGATTACTCCTTTGGTATCTTTTAGCCATTATATTGCTTGTCCTTCCTCGATATACGGATTCTGGTTACACCTTTGGTATCTTTTGGCCATTGTATTGATGGCCCTTCCTCGATATACGTATGCTGGTTGCCCCTTTGGTATCTTTTGGCCATTGTATTGCCTGTCCTTCCTCGGTATACGGATTCTGATTACCCTTTTGGTATCTTTTGGTCATTATATTGCTTGTCCTTTCTCGATATACGAATTCTGCTTACCCTTTTGGTATCTTTTGGTCATTATATTGCTTGTCCTTTCTCGATATACGGATTCTGATTACCTTTTGATATCTTTTGGTCATAATAATGCTTGTCCTTTCTCGATATACGAATTCTGATTACCCTTGTTAGTATCTTCAACCTTTTTTCGCACATTTTTGTACAGATATACTTTGTATCCGGAGACTCGCTTTACACCAATGTCAATTATATCATTTGGCGCGTTTCTGTTTACTTTATAATACTTTTTTCTTTCGTGTTTTAACAAATACCAACTGTGGCTGCGAAGCATAGAACAGCCATAAAACCGCTGTCCCTTTAGCTTAATATGTGTCTAAATGTTAAGCTTGATAGATTCTGTGTTCATTTACATCCATATCGTTCTTTTGAATTTGTAATTGACACTACCTACCCGGTATTCTTCTTTTATAACCTGTATCATGACTTGTCTGACAATTCTCAGCCCATTTCTGTGCTATATAAGCAACTTCAGTATCCCAGCTCTATGAATAGTAAATATTCAATCATGTGTAAAGTGATATGTGGCATGAAGATATGGACTTAGATTTTAAGCATTTTCACCCTGTTATGTTTCTCAAAACTGAAACCACTCAATGACATTATATTATGCATTGTAAATAAAAAATAAATGCTTTGTTTCTCTGAAATATGCATATCAAAATTCATTGTAATATACTCGTGGAGAGATGTACTCGATACAACATTATCTGGAAAAGTTTGTATGTGACTTGCAACAGGTCAGTGGGTTTCTCCGGGTACTCCAGTTTCCTCTACCAATAAGCGCTATCAGAGTGTAAATCACATAATAATTCCACATCCACAACAAAATTGCATACTAATAGTTCGGCGGAAGCGGATGAGTTTTCGTAAGGTCAGTACTACAAGTCAAAGATGGTTATATAATGTTTAGTATTATCCATAGGACACTTGCATGACCGTGTCGTTTCGCTCAAAGAGGACGTTTGGATCCATTAAGCTGGCTTAAACGCGCCATACAAGTCAGGAGATGGTTAAATAATATTTAATATTATCCATATGATACTTCCATGACCGTATCATGTCACTTAAAGAGGACGTTTGGATCCATTAAACAGTGTTTAAACGCGCCATACAAGTCAGGAGATGGTTAAATAATATTTAGTATTATCCATAGCATACTTCCATGACCGTATCATGTCACTCAAAGAGGACGTTTGGATCCATTAAGCTGGCTTAAACGCGCCATGCAAGTCAGGAGATGGTTAAATAATATTTAATATTATCCATAAGATACTTCCATGACCGTATCATGTCACTCAAAGAGGACGTTTGGATCCATTAAGCTGGCTTAAACGCGCCATACAAGTCAAGAGATGGTTAAATAATATTTAGTATTATCCATAGCATACTTCCGTGACCGTATCATGTCACTCAAAGAGGACTTTGGATCCATTAAACAGTGCTTAAACGCGCCATACAAGTCAAGAGATGGTTAAATAATATTTAGTATTATCCATAGCATACTTCCGTGACCGTATCATTTCACTTACAGAGGACGTTTGGATCCATTAAGCTGTCTTAAACGCGCCATACAAGTCAAGAGATGGTTAAATAATATTTAGTATTATCCATAGGATACTTCCATGACCGTATCATATCACTCAAAGAGGACGTGTGGACTAAAGCTAGTCTAACTATGCAACTCTTTATGTAATTGCATGTACCAAGCCAGGAAAGTGTTCGGCCATGTACATATGTGTCAGAGTTATTGATATTGCCTGTTTCTACGATTTTTCTATTAGATTTTAGAACTGGTCAAACAGTGTGGTATTGCTTTTGTTTTTCATTGTCATACTAACCATCATATTCATATCAGTAGCTGCTGTGCTTCCTCTATAAGTGTTATGTTGGTTGACAATTTCTGTTTGTTCTGAAGCTGTTACTCCTGTAGAAAAAAAATCACTAGAGAATTAGTATTGTGATTGTTGGTGAGTAGCGCCGCCGTCAACAATACATGTGTTGATAGATTGATTGATTGATTGATTGAGGAAACCGGAGATATCCACTGATCTGAAACAATTATTGCCACTCTAAAACATTGCTGAAAATCGAGTCAAACACCAAACTTTAAACAAATAAATAAATAAACAGTCGCAACAAAATAAAACATAATGAAATAGTTCCATCAAATCGATTTGCTAGGTCATTTTAATAGTAACAGGATGGGTGTTTTCTTCGAATTACGGATTCTGATTTCCTGTTTGATGTCTTCAAATTCTTCGTGTCACCAGTGGAGTATAAACTACATACCTATTCGTAGCACATGAGTTCATCTCCGTTCTTAAGTGGGGTTCGTGTTGCTCAGTCTTTAGTTTTCTGTGTAGTACTTTGTGTATCATTGTTATTCGTTTTCATTTGGTCATTGTATTGTCTGTCCTTCAATGTACGGCTTCTGATTACCCCTTTAGTAACTTCAACTCTTTGTCATTTTAATATTATTAATGGTTCATAAGTGAGTATAGTCAGCATTGTTCAGATATACCATGGTGGGAATATCTTACTTTTTGCTGTGATGATGATATTGATGTCTGCTTTGTACTAGATCTATGCTCAAACTACTAGCTCGCTTAAAGGACACTCCATGGGTAGATATGTCTCTCTTATCATACGTATTATCCTCAATTCGCGTCTGTTAGTATTGACAAATGGAGAAGTGGCAAATACTCATCTATAGTCATAGACTTGACTGGACTGGGGAATTACACCCTTGACCATTTACACTTTCATGAGTCGAGCAAGCCAGCAATTACTACACCGCAATCGCTTCTGAGTTTGTGTATAATCTTTTAAATTAGGCACAAATAGTTTCACATTTCCTTCTATATTGTAGATTTATTATTAATTCTCTGCTGTTAATATTTAAATCACAATTACCACGTGAAAGTACAAAAGAAAATATCTTGGCGTTTGGAATTCGTAGATTGGAATTTCGGTTTTCTTAAATCTGCATACTATATAAGCAGACAATGGCGTATTTATTGAGCAAATATGGAGTTATATGAGCAGACGATGACGTAAACATAGAGGATACCTGAAGTTCTTGTATCAACAGACGATGACATAGACATGATATATACCTGAAGTTGTCGTTACAAGTGACGATGAAGAAGATAAAGCACATACATGCATTTGCCAAATCAGCAGACGATGCCGTACATACCTGAATTTGCCGTATCAAGAGAGGCTGATGCAGATAAACATGCTGTATGTCCAGAAACATACTGGTATTTCTTGAGTGCATTAATTGACGCACATGGATACACTTTCAAAAACAAATAAAAGAGATAAAATTTGCATTAACAATTAATTTACTTTTCTTATTCTTAAATACTTACTTTTGACTTTAGCAACACATAATATATGAGGGATTGATTATAGAAAATATGTTTATCTGATGTAAATTGTCATATATTGTTTTGATTTTATGGTTCATACAATTGTGACTTGGTGTTGACGGCCATATTTTATGAATCTCACAATACTGGAAACAACAAATTGTATCCATTTCAACTCTTTACTCGTCTAAGCTCATGTGTATGTGTTTACCAGATTATTTGATCTTTTGTACCTCTGGTTTGATTATTGTTGTCTTTCCTTTTGCATTGGTTCGTCATTATTGTTTTCTTGTTCTTAGAGAAACGGTTCTTAGAGCACGTGTTTTTACTCTTTGTCTATGGAACATGTGGTGGCGGTGACAGTATCATACGGGCTCGGGTGGCTCAATGAGTTAGGTAGTTGGATTACCTAGCAACTCATATAAACCTATCATCAATACGACGTGGGTTCGCGCTCGGCTTTGTAATTTACAAAAAGGATGCACTCGAATCGCAGCAGCAAGTGAGTGATAAAGTTTACCAGTTGCTTGCCCATGGTCGGTGGTTCTCTCCAGGTACTCCGGCTTCTTCCACCACTAAAACCGGTTGTCATGATATAGCTGAAATATTGCTGAAAGTGGCGTTAAACACCAAAAATCAAATCAACGGTCTCATAATTTGCTTCATATCTACATTATACATTAAATTAATGTCATTAGTGGAGATGAACATTGTACTCGTTTATTTTTTGGTAGCGTTGTTGCTGCTTTGCATCCATATCGCACCTCTACTCAAGTAGTGTGTTCTCTGCCTTCGTCTAATATATTGTGATGCTATCTATGGTTTTCCATTGTTTCCTTGATTAAAGGTGCAGAATAGCAACAAAAGTATCTCCCATATAACTGATATTTAGTTGCATTTCAAGAAAATATCATGTCATATTAGTTTACACCATATTGTTTGTTTTGTTTTTTGAAGGGCACAAATAATAACCTCAGATAAATGGGGCCATTGTTGTCGTGATCGTATGGCAGTTGGATTTACCTACTACCTATGCAATCAATGCCTATCACCACTGAAGTTGTGAGTTCGAATACCGCTCAGACGAAGTGTACTCAATACAACATTATGTGTTAAAGTTTGTCAGCGACTTGTGACAGGTCTGTGGATATCTCAGGGTACTCCGGTTTCCTCCTACAATAAAACTGACCACCACGGTATCAATAAAATATTGTTGAAAGTGGCGTTAAGTACCATAACCCTAACCCCTCTTTTCTTACTTACGTTTCTTTTACTTCTGTGTAGTCTATCATCATCTTTTCCGCATACAGTTTCTCCTCTTTTAAATAAAATAAATGCAATTTTCTCTTAAAATTATTAGATATATATTTGGGATTATCGTGGCCATGATCGTAAGGTAGAAAGATTTAAATATAATATTCAATCAGTACCATGAACGTTCTGAATTCGATCGCTATCCGTAGCGAGGTGTTCTCGATGCGGCTTCATGTGATAAAGCTTGACATTTACTGGCCGTAGATCTGGACACTGTGGTTTTCCTCCATCAATAAAACCGAGTGCCCCGATATAGTTGAAGCAAAGCTAAACTAGAAAGCCTTGATATGTTTTAAGTGATTAACGATGTTTTTTTAAAACGAGAGGACGTTTCCCAGTCATCTCTTTTCTGATGAGAGATGACTGGGAAACGTCCTCGAGTTTTAGAAAAAAACATCTTTAATGATTTTACCGCTATGATAGGATGTTTATCAAGGATTTGGTCATGTGACGTCATTATAACGTCATATTAGAAAACAGCGATAGCACTGCGCGTCCTTGACAACGCTTAGCGATTAGCGATAATTTGAATCGTCTCATGCGCGAACGTGATATGAAACATATTGGTTTTAAACATTAAAGGGAAAATAAACAAAATAGCGATAAAGGGCTATATCAATGTAAAGAAACTACATTTGAAAAATAGTCGCTTTCCATAATGTTTGATAAGAATATTAATAGATGAAGCCCAAACAAAGGGATTGTTTTTAAAAAATAAACAGCCCATGTAGGACGAAAACATTTAATACGTTTAATACGTAGTTATCTTATTTAGTGTACATGGGGTGTTTCAGGAATAACATTGATCAGTACGCTCTAAGTCAAGGTTAGGTTAGGCTATGGTGTTTAACGTCACTTTCAACAATATTTCAGTTTCATCTTGGATGGCAGTTTTATTGGTGGACGAAGCTGGAGTACACGGAGAAAACCACCGACCTGCCGTAAGTCACTGA
This sequence comes from Bathymodiolus septemdierum, assembly GCA_963383655.1. Lineage (NCBI taxonomy): Eukaryota > Metazoa > Mollusca > Bivalvia > Mytilida > Modiolidae > Bathymodiolus > Bathymodiolus septemdierum. Next base: position 12,054,992 of record OY726528.1, on the reverse strand, counting down.
CAAACATTATCACCTAATGTTGTATCGAGTACACCGCGCTTGAGTGGGATTCGAACACACAGCGTTAGTGGTAATAGACACTGATGCATAGGTAGTTGTTAATCCAACTACATAAGATCACGATAACGACAGCCCCCGCTCTAAGTCAATATATTGGAAAGTGAAAAAGTAAAAAATTTGAGAGTGCAAATAAGCCAAAGGGCCTATACAGGATAGCTAAAAAGCCTATAGGAGATTGATATTGGTTCTGATACATTACACTAAATTCGGGTTTATACAGGATAGCTAAAAACCTACAGGAGATTGATATTGGTTCTGATACATTACACTAAATTAGGGTCTATAAAGGATAGCTAAAAACCTGCAGGAGATTGATCTTGGTTCTGATACATTACACTAAAAACCTACAGGAGATTGATCTTGGTTCTGATACATTACACTAAAAGCCTACAGGAGATTGATCTTGGTTCTGATACATTACACTAAATTAGGGCCTATACAGGATAGCTAAAAACCTACAGGAGATTGACCTAGGTTTTAAGTTTAAACATATTTTATTTGCATAAAAGTTGCAAATGGGATTGGACACAAGTTATGACAACATTAGTGAAGTCCTTTCCCTTTTACAAAGATATAAACAAAAAATAATTATGCATAATGGCGATGATTATACAAATAAATTTTACAACATGATATATTTAGACGTTAATAATAAAGTAAATATAAAGTAAAATAAGGTGAAATAAAATGTTCAAAACATAGGGAAAGAAAGAAGGATAGAAAAAAGAAGAAATGTTTCAAACAAACAAAAACAACAAAAAACAAATGGACTGGAGTGATTAAGCTAGTATATTAGTTAAAGCGGAGAGAATACCACCAGCTAATATCAATTCAATTGTAACTACGTAATTCTTTAATTTATTAAACAAGAATGCCCTATTTTCATTGTAAAAAGGACATTCAAGGACAAAGTGCATGTAGTCTTCAAAACCATGACCACAGATGCATGCAGGACTAGGCTTTAAATTGACAAGGTGCAAATCAGCATTTAGCGAACTGTACATATTTCTAAGTCTGCTATGACTAATATTTAGTTTTCTATCACCCCAACCGAAATAAAAAGGCACCTTTTCAAGCAATATTTTAATTTTCCTTTTAAATATGCTAATATTACCAGAATTTCTAATTTCCGGACTCAGATTGTTCCAGTTCCGGGTAGTAGAGGGGAAGAAGGACTCTTTGGTAATTTCTAATCGACAATTAGGTAAAACATAATTATTACCATTTCGTAAATTATACTGGGAAACACTACCAACCGGAAGGGGCATCAAATCACAAAGATAGTCTGGGGCAGATTTGTTGTGAATAGAATAAAATAAGTTGAGTCTTCTTACCCTTCGCCTATCAGATAGTAATTCCCAACCCATTTCAGAATAGATAGATTGACGACTTGCAAATAGAGGCAGTCCGGTTACTATTCGTCCTGCCTCTATTTGAAGCTTTTCTAAATTATCAGAGTCTTGTTGACTACAACCATCCCAAAGTTCACATGCGTATTCCAACATAGGCCTTATAAAGATCAAATAAATACGAGAAAGATAATGTCTATTTAGTGCATATTTAAGTTTTCTTAATAGGGCACACAACTTCTGACTTGCTGATTTAATAATATTAACTATATGGGTATGAAATTTTCCATTGCTGTCAAAAGTAATACCCAAATGTTTGTGACAGGTAACAAATTCTACTAATTTGTCTTGGAATGTTATTTCTATATCGTTGGGAAGATTAATGTTGGAAAATACTATTGCTTTAGTTTTTTGAGGATTAAAATTTACTAACCATTGCTTACACCATATAGATATAGATTCCAAATCACTATTTATTACATCTTCTATAGTATATGGACTTTGACTAGAATATGAAAGAGAAGTATCATCTGCAAACAGTCTAGTATTTTAAAGACTTAAAAGGTTATCTGCAATATCATTAACATATAATAAGAAAAGTAGCAGGCCAAACACTGAGACCTGGGGGACTCCGGGGGGACTCCTGCATTTGTATTTACTAAGGGGGATTTGGAATTGTTTATAAATACACATTGTTTCCTACTGGAAATATAGCTTTCAAACCATTTAAATAATTTACCATCTACCCCGTAAGCTTTAAGTTTCAGTAAAAGCCCTGTATGCCAAACCCGATCAAATGCTTTAGAAATATCACATAAAATAAGGATAGTAATACAATGATCATTCAGAGCCATACATATTCTGTAAAGATTTCTATTAGCTGGTGAACGGTAGAGTGACCTGGTTTTTTTCAAAAAAAATATTCTGATACCCAATGTTGCTGAAAAAAATATTCTGATTTTGGTGGAGAAAAAAAAAATCTGATTCAGAGTTTTTGTCATAAAATCTAATGTTAAATATTGTAATTTTTTTTCGCGAAAAACCATAACACCCCCCCCCCCCCCACCCACGTTCAAGTTAAATGGACGGTCCCTTGGATGCGTAGCATTATTCCGACAGCCCATAACTCCGACAGCCCATTACTCCGACAACCTATTACTCCGACGGCCCATTTTTCCGACAATGCAAAATAGAACTTAATCCACAAATCCATGGTTTAACCAGGTGTATCCAACAGGATGTTCCGTCGATCAGGCTAATCTTGACGGACCATGGCCTAGACAGAATGTTCTGGAAAGGAAAAGGAGCTTTTATCCTAGGCTGTACATCCCCGTTCAAGGCAATTATGATCGACCGACCTGGTATGGGGAAAGTTAAAAATTTAAGAAAAAATTGTGCACATTGCATAAAGGAACCAGAAAAGAGGAGTGAAGGAAAAAAGTGTAAACCGGGAGAAGCACGAGAAAGACAAAATGACGGAAGATAGCAATACGCATGGAAGCGAGGAGAGCTAAGAATTGAAGAAGGACGTATATAGTAGAAAAGGAGAGAAAGGGAGCATAATGTACATGCAAAAGAATGGAAAAAGCTCCGAAGATACGTAGACAGTTCCCTTGTTCAGGTCAATAAATACATCGATTGGCAACCAACATATGCAGCTAATAGAACGCCTTCCATATGCATTATGCCGCTTCCACAAATGTTCATTTATTCTGCATTCCGACGTACGTTTCATGATGCGAATTGAATGCGCATCCAACATGGCTTCACACGTACGTCGAAACGTTTGCGATTTCCATTATTTACGCGAAAATATTTACATTTTCTCTACATGCCAAAAAAAAAATGGTATTATTACAGTCGTAACTTATACCAACTGAAAACTCCTTGTCATAGGTGTGAAGCTCTTAGAGCATGCGATGCGCATTTAATGGGCATTAAATGTACATGTGAAGGAGGCATTCATCGGTTTACAATGTATCTAAAACGTATTAGAAAACGCAATACGGTTGAACAGCATCAGGTAGTGTCTCTCCGGTCACAAATTGTGGGAGTTTAGACGTGATACTCCCGACAACAACTGAATTTTGCTTAAAATTAAATCTTTATTATTTAATTTAGCCCATCTCCTGAAGTTTATGGAAATTTTTTATTGTATTAATAATAATGTACGGTAATGGCATTTTTTTTCTCCAGATCCAGGATCAAACTAGACTAGCTCACTCACAATGGCTCTGTATCCTAAATGCAACCGTTAATGTCAGAACAAACCTTTATAATTATTTCATGCACATCTACATATGATGTACTCCTTTGTGTAAAGTTTAATAAAAACAATACTTTGGACGGTTTTGAAGGGTTACAAGGTTTATGGACGGGCGGGGGCGGGGGCTGGGATTTTCGTCAGGACAGATTTTTTTTTCGGTAAACATCGGGGCAAGAAATAAAAAAAAAAATCTCCCTCCCCCCTCCAATAATGTTTGTGTCGTCTCGCGTAACGGTGGCGGTGTAAACTTTTCATGATTAAATCCAAAATATAGAAGTATTAGACCATCCGAAATTGGTACTGATATTTCTCATGTCGTCATGACGTAAGGAATCTGCTAGCACCGTGACATTTGACTTTGACCCCATATTTACCCTTTTGTTTAATACAGAAACAATCCGCCCAATGAGTATAAAGATTAAAGTCAGTCTTCCGTTAGGTATAGAAGAAAAACAACAGATTTTAAGATAATTATACTACTTTTGACCATTTTTGACGGAATAATGGGTTGTCGGAGAAATGGGCTGTCGGAGCAATGGGCTGTCGGAATAATGGGCCGTCGGAGCAATGGGCTGTCGGAATAATGGGCTGTCGGAATAATGACCTGACCCCGGTCTCTTAGGGCACACAACTTCTGACTTGCTGATTTAATAATATTAACTATATGGGTATGACATTTTCCATTGCGTCTAAAGTAATACCCAAATGTTTGTGACAGGTAACAAATTCTACTAATTTGTCTTGGAATGTTATTTCTACATCGCTGGGAAGATTAATGTTGGAAAATACCATTGCTTTAGTTTTTTGAGGATTAAAATTTACTAACCATTGCTTAGACCATATAGATATAGATGCCAAATCACTATTTATTACATCTTCTATAGTATATGGACTTTGACTAGAACATGAAAGAGAAGTATCATCTGCAAACAGTCTAGTAAAATTTAAAAGGTTATCTGCAATATCATTAACATATAATAAGAAAAGTAGAAGACCAAGCACTGATCCCTGTGGGACTCCTGCATTTGTATTTACTAATACAATGATCACCCAGATACATACATATTCTGTAATAGATTTATATTAGCTGGTGAACGGTAGAGTGACCTGGGATGAAACCTGATTGAAATGTTTACACTAGGTAAGTTGATATTAAATGATTTAATACTTCCTTAAAAACAATTCTTTCGAATACTTTGCCAACTGCTGATAGTAATGATATTGGTTTATAGTTGGAAATTCCGATTTAGAAAGCGATAAATTAAACAAGAGAGAGAGGGGAACACAAACAGTATTACACGTTTTCTTAAGCATTTGATGACTAATGGAATCCAGATCTGACGCTTTTCCAAGTTTTAAAATTTGCAAAATATCAAGAACTTTACTCGGAGTAATTTGAAAGAAATCTAGTGTTGCATTTGTTCTGAGAGAAAAGTCGGGTTTTGATGTATTACTGTCATTTATTAATGTAGATATAGAACAGAAATAATTATTTAGAAGACATGCTTTTTTATAATCATCTAAGATGAGGTCATTATTTTCTTTTTTTAATTGACTAATTGGTGACATATCACCAGACCATTTAACCAATTCTTTAATCAATGACCAGTAGGATTTTGAATTTGAACTTGAAAAATCATCTAGTAAAGCATTAACATTAAAATAAGATTGTTCTTTAGCATCCTTTTTTAAATTATTTACATGATTTCTTTGCTTCTTGTATTTATTGATATTGGAATCACTATTAGATCTACGAGCCATAATTCGAAAGTCTGTCTCGTTTTCTTATTTCCCTTCTTAATTCGGAATTGAACCACATTTTATCATTTAGTCTTATTGTGACTTCTTTTTGGGGCACACAATTTTTAATTATTTCAATAAATTTATTTGTAAATGCTTGACAGTTTTCCTCCATACTATTTTCTGGAGATATAATTGAGTTCTAATTAAAGGAGGATATACAATCGTTACAGGTCTCAAAGTCAGCATTTCGATAATCCCAGACTAATCGTTTATAAGTATTGATTGAATTAAGAGGGACTTTTAGGTAGACAATTGTTGCTTCATGGTCACTATATTTTCTATCTACTTGAATTACATACGACTCAAGGACATTACAATTATCATATACTAATACAGGGTCAAGCAAAGATTGGCGCGTGTTACATGTTCTGGTAGGTTCAGTAATCATGTTTTTCAGATCATTCAACCTCATAAGATCAAATAATTTGTGAGAATGTTCACTAAGAAAATCTACATTTAAATCTCCCGTTATCACAACGTTTGACGAGTAATTCGTGGCGTTTTCCACGGACTGTTGAAACTTATCCCAGAATGGATAGTTCGCATTAGGTTGGCGATATACAACACAAAGGAGCATTTTGTATGCAGGAAAAACAATTTCCAACCAAATAGATGTACTATCAAAATTTAAATCTGTTCTGGGTTGGACAATTAGATGATTACTAAAATATACTATTACACCTCCCCCTGAATTATTTCGATCTTTCCTAAATGGATCTTTACAGTATCCCTCTATTAAAATGCCATCATTTGTTATATTTTGATCAAGATGTGTTTCTGTTAAACATATAATATCTGCTTCATTACTAATGCTTTCTATGTAATCTAATTTATGACATACTTCTAGTGTTTAAATGAAAAATTGAGAGTTCTGATACATTACCCTAAATCTACGGTTTTGTTAAATAACAATGTTGCATGCAAATATTATATTACTCTTATGTTGCATAAACTTAGCTACACAAGTTATCATACAATACAAATGTATGATATTGCTTGTACGGAGAGAGGATGGAATATCTGTAATTGTTATCATAATATGCCATGAGAACATCTGTTATGAAAAGAAATATTTAAACTGTGACACCCAAAAACTTCACACATTTCAATATATTTAAGGGTATTAGATTTATTTTCATAACCTACTGATATAGGTGGGAATAACATATTGTAAGTTAATTACATATAAACACGAATGTCTTATGACATGACATCAGACTGAATTTCACTTTCAATCGTTATATGATGCCTATAAAACACCTACACACAATGTTCGCTTTTGACACTTAATTGGGTGGATAAGTCTAAATTGCAGCGCTTACATTGGACGGAGTTATTAATTTACAAAACAAAAATAGAATTCTAATGTGACGTTTTTCATTGGCTGAAAAAAACCCAATGCAGTACTGTGTGATATACCATGAACACAATTCCTCAGTCATTTCATTTTACATGTATAAGTAACTAAAATTGGATGGATATTGTCAGTATCTTAATGGCTACACAGTCTATAAAGATATAAAAATAACTATGGTTGGTTAATATTTGCCATGCCATGCATTACTGACTTTCACTCCCAAAAACGTATGTTAGATTTGTAATATTAGAAAAGATATTTTAAGCACAACATTGCAACACAAACAACAAACAAAATTGTCTGTCAATTTTCTGGCTATGTATCGCACATTGTCACATTCTAACAACAACATGATAGATATGATGAAATTGTTAAATATGTATTAAAGATACATGTCAACATATTATAAAGCTGGGATAGAATAACTTGCTATGCACCTGCCACCTGTAACTACTGCCATATAGAATTGATTACTCTGCTATATATATGGATGATTGATAATTTTAGTGAGTGCAAAATAAGCACTTATTGAGCTACACAACGGTTAAGCCAGGCCATAAAAGCAAACTTTGCATTTGTTTCAAATACTAAAAAAAGCGAACGACGCCCTTTATGGATGTAACATCGACCCATCTTCCTATTTCTACGCCATGGGGTGGAGTACCCGTGAAACAATCATGTTTGTTTACAAGCATACGGCGTGCGAAAACTTAACATGAACCTCATACGATTTGTTTATACATATTTATTAACGTAAACATGATACTTATAAATAAAACTACATGAACAAAAAATCATTTTATATTTTATTATATATTATTTTCAAATTTATCATTAACTTTTAATAAATACAGAGGCAGTCATAAAATATAAATAGATTTTACACACAATATTTATTCACGGGAACAATAGATTTGGACCATTAACATAATGTACAAGGCGTATCACACTGTATAATTTACCTACCACCTGTTGTTTATAGGTTTTTTTTTTTTTATTGCATATCAGAATAAAAATCATACATTTAATTGGCTGAACACTCTCCACGTAGAGTTCACTATTCCGCTATAAACTAGAATGCTGATATAGACCGGTCCAAAAACCGTGCATAGACTGGTACTACTGGTACTACTGGTACTACTGGTCTATACAGGATATTTGTTTGTTTACGTTTTAATAAATTACAATGTTACTTATATTCTCATTTTATTTCTTTTTTCATTATAAGTTGAACACCATTCAAACAATTGCTGTAGTCAATTCAAATGAGGTAATAACGAAGGTGATAACGCCTAGGGAAACCTTCAATGATCCTGATTAAATATTTCTATGCATTTATATTGTATGGTCTTTATAATGAAATAAACACAATAGTTACTAATATTGCCCTGCATAGCAGTAACTATTATATAAATATATTATTTACTTTATATTCTACTCTGTCAATTTATACTTTTGGATTGCTGACTCTATGACCTTCAGTAATGTATGAGATGATAATATACCCAGAAACCATGGTGACGCTTTTCTTTGTATTTTGTTCTGTGTTTCATTGCGTTTGAACCACCTTGGTTTTCTTGCGCCTGAATTTGTTTTCCAATTATTTGTCCGTCCATTTTTTTTTTATTTGAATGTGCATGATGAAGATTGTTTCAGAAACGTGTCGTGTGCACTAAATTAGATATCTATGTTTCATTGCTATCACATGGGTTGATACCTCTGTTGGTGGACTATAAGTGTCTGAGGGTAGTCAGAGATTCGGTAGTAGTATGTTGATTATTCTGTTTAATAGTGTCTGAGGGTAGTCAGAGATTCGGTAGTAGTATGTTGATTATTCTGTTTAATAGTGTCTGAGGGTAGTCAGAGATTCGGTAGTAGTATGTTGATTATCCTGTTTAATAGTGTCTGAGGGTAGTCAGAGATTCGGTAGTAGTATGGTGATTATTCTGTTTAATAGTGTCTGAGGGTAGTCAGAGATTCGGTAGTAGTATGGTGATTATTCTGTTTAATAGTGTCTGAGGGTAGTCAGAGATTTGGTAGTAGTATGGTGATTATTCTGTTTAATAGTGTCTGAGGGTAGTCAGAGATTCGGTAGTAGTATGTTGGTTATTCTGTTTAATAGTGTCTGAGGGTAGTCAGAGATTCGGTAATAGTATGTTGATTATTCTGTTTAATAGTGTCTGAGGGTAGTCAGAGATTCGGTAGTAGTATGGTGATTATTCTGTTTAATAGTGTCTGAGGGTAGTCAGAGTTTCGGTAGTAGTATGTTGATTATCCTGTTTAATAGTGACTGAGGGTAGTCAGAGATTCGGTAGTAGTATGGTGATTATTCTGTTTAATAGTGTCTGAGGGTAATCAGAGATTCGGTAGTAGTATGTTGGTTATTCTGTTTAATAGTGTCTGAGGGTAGTCAGAGTTTCGGTAGTAGTATGTTGATTATCCTGTTTAATAGTGTCTGAGGGTAGTCAGAGATTCGGTAGTAGTATGTTGGTTATTCTGTTTAATAGTGACTGAGGGTAGTCAGAGATTCGGTAGTAGTATGTTGGTTATTCTGTTTAATAGTGTCTCAGGGTAGTCAGAGTTTCGGTAGTAGTATGTTGATTATTCTGTTTAATAGTGTCTGAGGGTAGTCAGAGTTTCGGTAGTAGTATGTTGGTTATTCTGTTTAATAGTGTCTGAGGGTAGTCAGAGATTCGGTAGTAGTATGTTGGTTATTCTGTTTAATAGTGACTGAGGGTAGTCAGAGATTCGGTAGTAGTATGTTGGTTATTCTGTTTAATAGTGTCTCAGGATAGTCAGAGTTTCGGTAGTAGTATGTTGATTATTCTGTTTAATAGTGTCTGAGGGTAGTCAGAGATTCGGTAGTAGTATGTTGGTTATTCTGTTTAATAGTGTCTGAGGGTAGTCAGAGTTTCGGTAGTAGTATGTTGATTATTCTGTTTAATAGTGTCTGAGGGTAGTCAGAGATTCGGTAGTAGTATGTTGGTTATTCTGTTTAATAGTGTCTGAGGGTAGTCAGAGTTTCGGTAGTAGTATGTTGGTTATTCTGTTTAATAGTGTCTGAGGGTAGTCAGAGATTCGGTAGTAGTATGGTGATTATTCTGTTTAATAGTGACTGAGGGTAGTCAGAGATTCGGTAGTAGTATGTTGGTTATTCTGTTTAATAGTGTCTGAGGGTAGTCAGAGTTTCGGTAGTAGTATGTTGATTATTCTGTTTAATAGTGTCTGAGGGTAGTCAGAGATTCGGTAGTAGTATGGTGATTATTCTGTTTAATAGTGTCTGAGGATAGTCAGAGATTCGGTAGTAGTATGTTGGTTATTCTGTTTAATAGTGACTGAGGGTAGTTAGAGATTCGGTAGTAGTATGGTGATTATTCTGTTTAATAGTGTCTGAGGGTAGTCAGAGATTCGGTAGTAGTATGGTGATTATTCTGTTTAATAGTGTCTGAGGGTAGTCAGAGATTCGGTAGTAGTATGGTGATTATTCTGTTTAATAGTGTCTGAGGGTAGTCAGAGATTCGGTAGTAGTATGTTGGCTATTCTGTTTAATAGTGTCTGAGGGTAGTCAGAGTTTCGGTAGTAGTATGTTGATTATCCTGTTTAATAGTGTCTCAGGGTAGTCAGAGTTTCGGTAGTAGTATGTTGATTATTCTGTTTAATAGTGTCTGAGGGTAGTCAGAGTTTCGGTAGTAGTATGTTGGTTATTCTGTTAAATAGTGTTTGAGGGTAGTCAGAGATTCGGTAGTAGTATGTTGGTTATTCTGTTTAATAGTGACTGAGGGTAGTCAGAGATTCGGTAGTAGTATGTTGGTTATTCTGTTTAATAGTGTCTCAGGGTAGTCAGAGTTTCGGTAGTAGTATGTTGATTATTCTGTTTAATAGTGTCTGAGGGTAGTCAGAGATTCGGTAGTAGTATGTTGGTTATTCTGTTTAATAGTGTTTGAGGGTAGTCAGAGTTTCGGTAGTAGTATGTTGATTATTCTGTTTAATAGTGTCTGAGGGTAGTCAGAGATTCGGTAGTAGTATGTTGGTTATTCTGTTTAATAGTGTCTGAGGGTAGTCAGAGTTTCGGTAGTAGTATGTTGGTTATTCTGTTTAATAGTGTCTGAGGGTAGTCAGAGATTCGGTAGTAGTATGGTGATTATTCTGTTTAATAGTGACTGAGGGTAGTCAGAGATTCGGTAGTAGTATGTTGGTTATTCTGTTTAATAGTGTATGAGGGTAGTCAGAGTTTCGGTAGTAGTATGTTGATTATTCTGTTTAATAGTGTCTGAGGGTAGTCAGAGATTCGGTAGTAGTATGGTGATTATTCTGTTTAATAGTGTCTGAGGATAGTCAGAGATTCGGTAGTAGTATGTTGGTTATTCTGTTTAATAGTGTCTGAGGGTAGTCAGAGATTCGGTAGTAGTATGTTGGTTATTCTGTTTAATAGTGTCTGAGGGTAGTCAGAGATTCGGTAGTGGTATGGTGATTATTCTGTTTAATAGTGTCTGAGGGTAGTCAGAGATTCGGTAGTAGTATGTTGATTATTCTGTTTAATAGAGACTGAGGGTAGTCAGAGATTCGGTAGTAGTATGTTGGTTATTCTGTTTAATAGTGACTGAGGGTAGTCAGAGATTCGGTAGTAGTATGTTGGTTATTCTGTTTAATAGTGACTGAGGGTAGTCAGAGATTCGGTAGTAGTATGGTGATTATTCTGTTTAATAGTGACTGAGGGTAGTCAGAGATTCGGTAGTAGTATGGTGATTATTCTGTTTAATAGTGTCTGAGGGTAGTCAGAGATTTGGTAGTAGTATGTTGGTTATTCTGTTTAATAGTGTCTGAGGGTAGTCAGAGTTTCGGTAGTAGTATGTTGATTATCCTGTTTAATAGTGTCTGAGGGTAGTCAGAGATTCGGTAGTAGTATGTTGGTTATTCTGTTTAATAGTGTCTGAGGGTAGTCAGAGATTTGGTAGTAGTATGGTGATTATTCTGTTTAATAGTGTCTGAGGGTAGTCAGAGATTCGGTAGTAGTATGGTGATTATTCTGTTTAATAGTGTCTGAGGGTAGTCAGAGATTCGGTAGTAGTATGTTGGTTATTCTGTTTAATAGTGTCTGAGGGTAGTCAGAGATTCGGTAGTAGTATGGTGATTATTCTGTTTAATAGTGTCTGAGGGTAGTCAGAGATTCGGTAGTAGTATGGTGATTATTCTGTTTAATAGTGTCTGAGGGTAGTCAGAGATTCGGTAGTAGTATGGTGATTATTCTGTTTAATAGTGTCTGAGGGTAGTCAGAGATTCGGTAGTAGTATGTTGGTTATTCTGTTTAATAGTGACTGAGGGTAGTCAGAGATTCGGTAGTAGTATGTTGATTATCCTGTTTAATAGTGACTGAGGGTAGTCAGAGATTCGGTAGTAGTATGTTGGTTATTCTGTTTAATAGTGTCTGAGGGTAGTCAGAGATTCGGTAGTAGTATGTTGATTATTCTGTTTAATAGTGTCTGAGGGTAGTCAGAGATTCGGTAGTAGTATGGTGATTCTTCTGTTTAATAGTGTCTGAGGGTAGTCAGAGATTCGGTAGTCGTATGGTGATTATTCTGTTTAATAGTGTCTGAGGGTAGTCAGAGATTCGGTAGTAGTATGTTGGTTATTCTGTTTAATAGTGTCTGAGGGTAGTCAGAGATTCGGTAGTAGTATGGTGATTATTCTGTTTAATAGTGTCTGAGGGTAGTCAGAGATTCGGTAGTAGTATGGTGATTATTCTGTTTGATAGTGACTGAGGGTAGTCAGAGATTCGGTAGTAGTATGTTGGTTATTCTGTTTAATAGTGACTGAGGGTAGTCAGAGATTCGGTAGTAGTATGTTGGTTATTCTGTTTAATAGTGTCTGAATGTAGTTAGAGATTCGGTAGTAGTATGTTGATTATTCTGTTTAATAGTGTCTGAGGGTAGTCAGAGATTCGGTAGTAGTATGGTGATTATTCTGTTTAATAGTGTCTGAGGGTAGTCAGAGATTCGGTAGTAGTATGTTGGTTATTCTGTTTAATAGTGTCTGAGGGTAGTCAGAGATTCGGTAGTAGTATGTTGATTATTCTGTTTAATAGTGTCTGAGGGTAGTCAGAGATTCGGTAGTAGTATGTTGGTTATTCTGTTTAATAGTGTCTGAGGGTAGTCAGAGATTCGGTAGTAGTATGTTGGTTATTCTGTTTAATAGTGTCTGAGGGTAGTCAGAGATTCGGTAGTAGTATGGTGATTATTCTGTTTAATAGTGTCTGAGGGTAGTCAGAGATTCGGTAGTAGTATGTTGGTTATTCTGTTTAATAGTGACTGAGGGTAGTCAGAGATTCGGTAGTAGTATGTTGGTTATTCTGTTTAATAGTGTCTGAGGGTAGTCAGAGATTCGGTAGTAGTATGTTGGTTATTCTGTTTAATAGTGTCTGAGGGTAGTCAGAGATTCGGTAGTAGTATGGTGATTATTCTGTTTAATAGTGTCTGAGGGTAGTCAGAGATTCGGTAGTAGTATGGTGATTATTCTGTTTAATAGTGTCTGAGGGTAGTCAGAGATTCGGTAGTAGTATGTTGGTTATTCTGTTTAATAGTGTCTGAGGGTAGTCAGAGATTCGGTAGTAGTATGTTGGTTATTCTGTTTAATAGTGACTGAGGGTAGTCAGAGATTCGGTAGTAGTATGTTGGTTATTCTGTTTAATAGTGTCTGAGGGTAGTCAGAGATTCGGTAGTAGTATGTTGATTATTCTGTTTAATAGTGACTGAGGGTAGTCAGAGATTCGGTAGTAGTATGTTGGTTATTCTGTTTAATAGTGTCTGAGGGTAGTCAGAGATTCGGTAGTAGTATGTTGGTTATTCTGTTTAATAGTGACTGAGGGTAGTCAGAGATTCGGTAGTAGTATGGTGATTATTCTGTTTAATAGTGACTGAGGGTAGTCAGAGATTCGGTAGTAGTATGGTGATTATTCTGTTTAATAGTGTGTGAGGGTAGTCAGAGATTTGGTAGTAGTATGTTGGTTATTCTGTTTAATAGTGTCTGAGGGTAGTCAGAGTTTCGGCAGTAGTATGTTGATTATCCTGTTTAATAGTGTCTGAGGGTAGTCAGAGATTCGGTAGTAGTATGTTGGTTATTCTGTTTAATAGTGTCTGAGGGTAGTCAGAGATTCGGTAGTAGTATGTTGATTATCCTGTTTAATAGTGACTGAGGGTAGTCAGAGATTCGGTAGTAGTATGTTGGTTATTCTGTTTAATAGTGTCTGAGGGTAGTCAGAGATTCGGTAGTAGTATGTTGATTATTCTGTTTAATAGTGTCTGAGGGTAGTCAGAGATTCGGTAGTAGTATGGTGATTCTTCTGTTTAATAGTGTCTGAGGGTAGTCAGAGATTCGGTAGTCGTATGGTGATTATTCTGTTTAATAGTGTCTGAGGGTAGTCAGAGATTCGGTAGTAGTATGTTGGTTATTCTGTTTAATAGTGTCTGAGGGTAGTCAGAGATTCGGTAGTAGTATGGTGATTATTCTGTTTAATAGTGTCTGAGGGTAGTCAGAGATTCGGTAGTAGTATCGTGATTATTCTGTTTAATAGTGACTGAGGGTAGTCAGAGATTTGGTAGTAGTATGTTGGTTATTCTGTTTAATAGTGACTGAGGGTAGTCAGAGATTCGGTAGTAGTATGTTGGTTATTCTGTTTAATAGTGTCTGAATGTAGTTAGAGATTCGGTAGTAGTATGTTGATTATTCTGTTTAATAGTGTCTGAGGGTAGTCAGAGATTCGGTAGTAGTATGGTGATTATTCTGTTTAATAGTGTCTGAGGGTAGTCAGAGATTCGGTAGTAGTATGTTGGTTATTCTGTTTAATAGTGTCTGAGGGTAGTCAGAGATTCGGTAGTAGTATGTTGATTATTCTGTTTAATAGTGTCTGAGGGTAGTCAGAGATTCGGTAGTAGTATGTTGGTTATTCTGTTTAATAGTGTCTGAGGGTAGTCAGAGATTCGGTAGTAGTATGTTGGTTATTCTGTTTAATAGTGTCTGAGGGTAGTCAGAGATTCGGTAGTAGTATGGTGATTATTCTGTTTAATAGTGTCTGAGGGTAGACAGAGATTCGGTAGTAGTATGTTGGTTATTCTGTTTAATAGTGTCTGAGGGTAGTCAGAGTTTCGGTAGTAGTATGTTGATTATTCTGTTTAATAGTGTCTGAGGGTCATCAGAGATTCGGTAGTAGTATGGTGATTATTCTGTTTAATAGTGACTGAGGGTAGTCAGAGATTCGGTAGTAGTATGTTGGTTATTCTGTTTAATAGTGTCTGAGGGTAGTCAGAGATTCGGTAGTAGTATGTTGGTTATTCTGTTTAATAGTGTCTGAGGGTAGTCAGAGATTCGGTAGTAGTATGTTGGTTATTCTGTTTAATAGTGTCTGAGGGTAGTTAGAGATTCGGTAGTAGTATGTTGATTATTCTGTTTAATAGTGACTGAGGGTAGTCAGAGATTCGGTAGTAGTATGGTGATTATTCTGTTTAATAGTGACTGAGGGTAGTCAGAGATTCGGTAGTAGTATGTTGGTTATTCTGTTTAATAGTGTCTGAGGGTAGTCAGAGATTCGGTAGTAGTATGTTGGTTATTCTGTTTAATAGTGTCTGAGGGTAGTTAGAGATTCGGTAGTAGTATGTTGATTATTCTGTTTAATAGTGACTGAGGGTAGTCAGAGATTCGGTAGTAGTATGTTGATTATCCTGTTTAATAGTGTCTGAGGGTAGAGATTCGGTAGTAGTATGTTGATTATTCTGTTTAATAGTGTCTGAGGGTAGTCAGAGATTCGGTAGTAGTATGGTGATTATTCTGTTTAATAGTGTCTGAGGGTAGTCAGAGATTCGGTAGTAGTATGGTGATTATTCTGTTTAATAGTGTCTGAGGGTAGTCAGAGATTCGGTAGTAGTATGGTGATTATTCTGTTTAATAGTGTCTGAGGGTAATCAGAGATTCGGTAGTAGTATGTTGGTTATTCTGTTTAATAGTGTCTGTGGGTAGTTAGAGATTCGGTAGTAGTATGTTGATTATTCTGTTTCATAGTGTCTGAGGGTAGTCAGAGATTCGGTAGTAGTATGTTGATTATCCTGTTTAATAGTGTCTGAGGGTAGTCAGAGATTCGGTAGTAGTATGGTGATTATTCTGTTTAATAGTGTCCTAGGGTAGTCAGAGATTCGGTAGTAGTATGTTGATTATTCTGTTTAATAGTGTCTGAAGGTAGTCAGAGTTTCGGTAGTAGTATGTTGGTTATTCTGTTTAATAGTGTCTGAGGGTAGTCAGAGATTCGGTAGTAGTATGGTGATTATTCTGTTTAATAGTGTCTGAGGGTAGTCAGAGATTCGGTAGTAGTATGGTGATTATTCTGTTTAATAGTGTCTGAGGGTAGTCAGAGATTCGGTAGTAGTATGTTGGTTATTCTGTTTAATAGTGTCTGAGGGTAGTCAGAGATTCGGTAGTAGTATGTTGGTTATTCTGTTTAATAGTGACTGAGGGTAGTCAGAGATTCGGTAGTAGTATGTTGGTTATTCTGTTTAATGGTGTCTGAGGGTAGTCAGAGATTCGGTAGTAGTATGGTGATTATTCTGTTTAATAGTGTCTGAGGGTAGTCAGAGATTCGGTAGTAGTATGTTGGTTATTCTGTTTAATAGTGTCTGAGGGTAGTCAGAGATTCGGTAGTAGTATGTTGGTTATTCTGTTTAATAGTGACTGAGGGTAGTCAGAGATTCGGTAGTAGTATGTTGGTTATTCTGTTTAATAGTGTCTGAGGGTAGTCAGAGATTCGGTAGTAGTATGTTGATTATTCTGTTTAATAGTGACTGAGGGTAGTCAGAGATTCGGTAGTAGTATGTTGGTTATTCTGTTTAATAGTGTCTGAGGGTAGTCAGAGATTCGGTAGTAGTATGTTGGTTATTCTGTTTAATAGTGTCTGAGGGTAGTCAGAGATTCGGTAGTAGTATGGTGATTATTCTGTTTAATAGTGTCTGAGGGTAGTCAGAGATTCGGTAGTAGTATGTTGGTTATTCTGTTTAATAGTGTCTGAGGGTAGTCAGAGTTTCGGTAGTAGTATGGTGATTATTCTGTTTAATAGTGTCTGAGGGTAGTCAGAGTTTCGGTAGTAGTATGTTGGTTATTCTGTTTAATAGTGTCTGAGGGTAGTCAGAGTTTCGGTAGTAGTATGTTGATTATTCTGTTTAATAGTGTCTGAGGGTAGTCAGAGATTCGGTAGTAGTATGGTGATTATTCTGTTTAATAGTGACTGAGGGTAGTCAGAGATTCGGTAGTAGTATGTTGGTTATTCTGTTTAATAGTGTCTGAGGGTAGTCAGAGATTCGGTAGTAGTATGTTGGTTATTCTGTTTAATAGTGTCTGAGGGTAGTCAGAGATTCGGTAGTAGTATGTTGGTTATTCTGTTTAATAGTGTCTGAGGGTAGTTAGAGATTCGGTAGTAGTATGTTGATTATTCTGTTTAATAGTGACTGAGGGTAGTCAGAGATTCGGTAGTAGTATGGTGATTATTCTGTTTAATAGTGACTGAGGGTAGTCAGAGATTCGGTAGTAGTATGTTGGTTATTCTGTTTAATAGTGTCTGAGGGTAGTCAGAGATTCGGTAGTAGTATGTTGGTTATTCTGTTTAATAGTGTCTGAGGGTAGTTAGAGATTCGGTAGTAGTATGTTGATTATTCTGTTTAATAGTGACTGAGGGTAGTCAGAGATTCGGTAGTAGTATGTTGATTATCCTGTTTAATAGTGTCTGAGGGTAGAGATTCGGTAGTAGTATGTTGATTATTCTGTTTAATAGTGTCTGAGGGTAGTCAGAGATTCGGTAGTAGTATGGTGATTATTCTGTTTAATAGTGTCTGAGGGTAGTCAGAGATTCGGTAGTAGTATGGTGATTATTCTGTTTAATAGTGTCTGAGGGTAGTCAGAGATTCGGTAGTAGTATGGTGATTATTCTGTTTAATAGTGTCTGAGGGTAATCAGAGATTCGGTAGTAGTATGTTGGTTATTCTGTTTAATAGTGTCTGAGGGTAGTTAGAGATTCGGTAGTAGTATGTTGATTATTCTGTTTCATAGTGTCTGAGGGTAGTCAGAGATTCGGTAGTAGTATGTTGATTATCCTGTTTAATAGTGTCTGAGGGTAGTCAGAGATTCGGTAGTAGTATGGTGATTATTCTGTTTAATAGTGTCTTAGGGTAGTCAGAGATTCGGTAGTAGTATGTTGATTATTCTGTTTAATAGTGTCTGAAGGTAGTCAGAGTTTCGGTAGTAGTATGTTGATTATTCTGTTTAATAGTGTCTGAGGGTAGTCAGAGATTCGGTAGTAGTATGTTGGTTATTCTGTTTAATAGTGACTGAGGGTAGTCAGAGTTTCGGTAGTAGTATGTTGATTATGCTGTTTAATAGTGACTGAGGGTAGTCAGAGATTCGGTAGTAGTATGTTTGTTATTCTGTTTAATAGTGTCTGAGGGTAGTCAGAGTTTCGGTAGTAGTATGTTGATTATTCTGTTTAATAGTGTCTGAGGGTAGTCAGAGATTCGGTAGTAGTAAGGTGATTATTCTGTTTAATAGTGTCTGAGGGTAGTCAGAGATTTGGTAGTAGTATGTTGGTTATTCTGTTTAATAGTGTCTGAGGGTAGTCAGAGTTTCGGTAGTAGTATGTTGATTATCCTGTTTAATAGTGTCTGAGGGTAGTCAGAGATTCGGTAGTAGTATGTTGGTTATTCTGTTTAATAGTGTCTGAGGGTAGTCAGAGATTCGGTAGTAGTATGGTGATTATTCTGTTTAATAGTGTCTGAGGGTAGTCAGAGATTCGGTAGTAGTATGGTGATTATTCTGTTTAATAGTGTCTGAGGGTAGTCAGAGATTCGGTAGTAGTATGTTGGTTATTCTGTTTAATAGTGTCTGAGGGTAGTCAGAGATTCGGTAGTAGTATGGTGATTATTCTGTTTAATAGTGTCTGAGGGTAGTCAGAGATTCGGTAGTAGCATGGTGATTATTCTGTTTAATAGTGTCTGAGGGTAGTCAGAGATTCGGTAGTAGTATGGTGATTATTCTGTTTAATAGTGTCTGAGGGTAGTCAGAGATTCGGTAGTAGTATGTTGGTTATTCTGTTTAATAGTGACTGAGGGTAGTCAGAGATTCGGTAGTAGTATGTTGATTATCCTGTTTAATAGTGACTGAGGGTAGTCAGAGATTCGGTAGTAGTATGTTGGTTATTCTGTTTAATAGTGTCTGAGGGTAGTCAGAGATTCGGTAGTAGTATGTTGATTATTCTGTTTAATAGTGTCTGAGGGTAGTCAGAGATTCGGTAGTAGTATGGTGATTCTTCTGTTTAATAGTGTCTGAGGGTAGTCAGAGATTCGGTAGTCGTATGGTGATTATTCTGTTTAATAGTGTCTGAGGGTAGTCAGAGATTCGGTAGTAGTATGTTGGTTATTCTGTTTAATAGTGTCTGAGGGTAGTCAGAGATTCGGTAGTAGTATGGTGATTATTCTGTTTAATAGTGTCTGAGGGTAGTCAGAGATTCGGTAGTAGTATGGTGATTATTCTGTTTAATAGTGACTGAGGGTAGTCAGAGATTCGGTAGTAGTATGATGGTTATTCTGTTTAATAGTGACTGAGGGTAGTCAGAGATTCGGTAGTAGTATGTTGGTTATTCTGTTTAATAGTGTCTGAATGTAGTTAGAGATTCGGTAGTAGTATGTTGATTATTCTGTTTAATAGTGTCTGAGGGTAGTCAGAGATTCGGTAGTAGTATGGTGATTATTCTGTTTAATAGTGTCTGAGGGTAGTCAGAGATTCGGTAGTAGTATGTTGGTTATTCTGTTTAATAGTGTCTGAGGGTAGTCAGAGATTCGGTAGTAGTATGTTGATTATTCTGTTTAATAGTGTCTGAGGGTAGTCAGAGATTCGGTAGTAGTATGTTGGTTATTCTGTTTAATAGTGTCTGAGGGTAGTCAGAGATTCGGTAGTAGTATGTTGGTTATTCTGTTTAATAGTGTCTGAGGGTAGTCAGAGATTCGGTAGTAGTATGGTGATTATTCTGTTTAATAGTGTCTGAGGGTAGTCAGAGATTCGGTAGTAGTATGGTGATTATTCTGTTTAATAGTGTCTGAGGGTAGTCAGAGATTCGGTAGTAGTATGTTGGTTATTCTGTTTAATAGTGTCTGAGGGTAGTCAGAGATTCGGTAGTAGTATGTTGGTTATTCTGTTTAATAGTGACTGAGGGTAGTCAGAGATTCGGTAGTAGTATGTTGGTTATTCTGTTTAATGGTGTCTGAGGGTAGTCAGAGATTCGGTAGTAGTATGGTGATTATTCTGTTTAATAGTGTCTGAGGGTAGTCAGAGGTTCGGTAGTAGTATGTTGGTTATTCTGTTTAATAGTGTCTGAGGGTAGTCAGAGATTCGGTAGTAGTATGTTGGTTATTCTGTTTAATAGTGACTGAGGGTAGTCAGAGATTCGGTAGTAGTATGTTGGTTATTCTGTTTAATAGTGTCTGAGGGTAGTCAGTGATTCGGTAGTAGTATGTTGATTATTCTGTTTAATAGTGACTGAGGGTAGTCAGAGATTCGGTAGTAGTATGTTGGTTATTCTGTTTAATAGTGTCTGAGGGTAGTCAGAGATTCGGTAGTAGTATGTTGGTTATTCTGTTTAATAGTGTCTGAGGGTAGTCAGAGATTCGGTAGTAGTATGGTGATTATTCTGTTTAATAGTGTCTGAGGGTAGTCAGAGATTCGGTAGTAGTATGTTGGTTATTCTGTTTAATAGTGTCTGAGGGTAGTCAGAGTTTCGGTAGTAGTATGGTGATTATTCTGTTTAATAGTGTCTGAGGGTAGTCAGAGTTTCGGTAGTAGTATGTTGGTTATTCTGTTTAATAGTGTCTGAGGGTAGTCAGAGTTTCGGTAGTAGTATGTTGATTATTCTGTTTAATAGTGTCTGAGGGTAGTCAGAGATTCGGTAGTAGTATGGTGATTATTCTGTTTAATAGTGACTGAGGGTAGTCAGAGATTCGGTAGTAGTATGTTGGTTATTCTGTTTAATAGTGTCTGAGGGTAGTCAGAGATTCGGTAGTAGTATGTTGGTTATTCTGTTTAATAGTGTCTGAGGGTAGTCAGAGATTCGGTAGTAGTATGTTGGTTATTCTGTTTAATAGTGTCTGAGGGTAGTTAGAGATTCGGTAGTAGTATGTTGATTATTCTGTTTAATAGTGACTGAGGGTAGTCAGAGATTCGGTAGTAGTATGGTGATTATTCTGTTTAATAGTGACTGAGGGTAGTCAGAGATTCGGTAGTAGTATGTTGGTTATTCTGTTTAATAGTGTCTGAGGGTAGTCAGAGATTCGGTAGTAGTATGTTGGTTATTCTGTTTAATAGTGTCTGAGGGTAGTTAGAGATTCGGTAGTAGTATGTTGATTATTCTGTTTAATAGTGACTGAGGGTAGTCAGAGATTCGGTAGTAGTATGTTGATTATCCTGTTTAATAGTGTCTGAGGGTAGAGATTCGGTAGTAGTATGTTGATTATTCTGTTTAATAGTGTCTGAGGGTAGTCAGAGATTCGGTAGTAGTATGGTGATTATTCTGTTTAATAGTGTCTGAGGGTAGTCAGAGATTCGGTAGTAGTATGGTGATTATTCTGTTTAATAGTGTCTGAGGGTAGTCAGAGATTCGGTAGTAGTATGGTGATTATTCTGTTTAATAGTGTCTGAGGGTAATCAGAGATTCGGTAGTAGTATGTTGGTTATTCTGTTTAATAGTGTCTGAGGGTAGTCAGAGATTCGGTAGTAGTATGTTGATTATCCTGTTTAATAGTGTCTGAGGGTAGTCAGAGATTCGGTAGTAGTATGGTGATTATTCTGTTTAATAGTGTCTTAGGGTAGTCAGAGATTCGGTAGTAGTATGTTGATTATTCTGTTTAATAGTGTCTGAAGGTAGTCAGAGTTTCGGTAGTAGTATGTTGATTATTCTGTTTAATAGTGTCTGAGGGTAGTCAGAGATTCGGTAGTAGTATGTTGGTTATTCTGTTTAATAGTGACTGAGGGTAGTCAGAGTTTCGGTAGTAGTATGTTGATTATGCTGTTTAATAGTGACTGAGGGTAGTCAGAGATTCGGTAGTAGTATGTTTGTTATTCTGTTTAATAGTGTCTGAGGGTAGTCAGAGTTTCGGTAGTAGTATGTTGATTATTCTGTTTAATAGTGTCTGAGGGTAGTCAGAGATTCGGTAGTAGTATGGTGATTATTCTGTTTAATAGTGTCTGAGGGTAGTCAGAGTTTCGGTAGTAGTATGTTGATTATTCTGTTTAATAGTGTCTGAGGGTAGTCAGAGATTCGGTAGTAGTATGGTGATTATTCTGTTTAATAGTGACTGAGGGTAATCAGAGATTTGGTAGTAGTATGGTGATTATTCTGTTTAATAGTGTCTGAGGGTAGTCAGAGATTCGGTAGTAGTATGTTGGTTATTCTGTTTAATAGTGTCTGAGGGTAGTCAGAGTTTCGGTAGTAGTATGGTGATTATTCTGTTTAATAGTGTCTGAGGGTAGTCAGAGTTTCGGTAGTAGTATGTTGGTTATTCTGTTTAATAGTGTCTGAGGGTAGTCAGAGTTTCGGTAGTAGTATGTTGATTATTCTGTTTAATAGTGTCTGAGGGTAGTCAGAGATTCGGTAGTAGTATGGTGATTATTCTGTTTAATAGTGACTGAGGGTAGTCAGAGATTCGGTAGTAGTATGTTGGTTATTCTGTTTAATAGTGTCTGAGGGTAGTCAGAGATTCGGTAGTAGTATGTTGGTTATTCTGTTTAATAGTGTCTGAGGGTAGTCAGAGATTCGGTAGTAGTATGTTGGTTATTCTGTTTAATAGTGTCTGAGGGTAGTTAGAGATTCGGTAGTAGTATGTTGATTATTCTGTTTAATAGTGTCTGAGGGTAGAGATTCGGTAGTAGTATGTTGATTATTCTGTTTAATAGTGTCTGAGGGTAGTCAGAGATTCGGTAGTAGTATGGTGATTATTCTGTTTAATAGTGTCTGAGGGTAGTCAGAGATTCGGTAGTAGTATGGTGATTATTCTGTTTAATAGTGTCTGAGGGTAGTCAGAGATTCGGTAGTAGTATGGTGATTATTCTGTTTAATAGTGTCTGAGGGTAATGAGAGATTCGGTAGTAGTATGTTGGTTATTCTGTTTAATAGTGTCTGAGGGTAGTTAGAGATTCGGTAGTAGTATGTTGATTATTCTGTTTCATAGTGTCTGAGGGTAGTCAGAGATTCGGTAGTAGTATGTTGATTATCCTGTTTAATAGTGTCTGAGGGTAGTCAGAGATTCGGTAGTAGTATGGTGATTATTCTGTTTAATAGTGTCTGAGGGTAGTCAGAGATTCGGTAGTAGTATGTTGATTATTCTGTTTAATAGTGTCTGAAGGTAGTCAGAGTTTCGGTAGTAGTATGTTGATTATTCTGTTTAATAGTGTCTGAGGGTAGTCAGAGATTCGGTAGTAGTATGTTGGTTATTCTGTTTAATAGTGACTGAGGGTAGTCAGAGTTTCGGTAGTAGTATGTTGATTATGCTGTTTAATAGTGACTGAGGGTAGTCAGAGATTCGGTAGTAGTATGTTTGTTATTCTGTTTAATAGTGTCTGAGGGTAGTCAGAGTTTCGGTAGTAGTATGGTGATTATTCTGTTTAATAGTGTCTGAGGGTAGTCAGAGTTTCGGTAGTAGTATGTTGATTATTCTGTTTAATAGTGTCTGAGGGTAGTCAGAGATTCGGTAGTAGTATGTTGATTATTCTGTTTAATAGTGTCTGAGGATAGTCAGAGTTTCGGTAGTAGTATGTTGATTATTCTGTTTAATAGTGTCTGAGGGTAGTCAGAGATTCGGTAGTAGTATGTTGATTATTCTGTTTAATAGTGACTGAGGGTAGTCAGAGATTCGGTAGTAGTATGTTGGTTATTCTGTTTAATAGTGTCTGAGGGTAGTCAGAGATTCGGTAGTAGTATGGTGTTTATTCTGTTTAATAGTGACTGAGGGTAGTCAGAGATTTGGTAGTAGTATGGTGATTATTCTGTTTAATAGTGTCTGAGGGTAGTCAGAGATTCGGTAGTAGTATGGTGATTATTCTGTTTAATAGTGTCTGAGGGTAGTCAGAGTTTCGGTAGTAGTATGTTGATTATTCTGTTTAATAGTGTCTGAGGGTAGTCAGAGATTCGGTAGTAGTATGTTGATTATTCTGTTTAATAGTGTCTGAGGATAGTCAGAGTTTCGGTAGTAGTATGTTGATTATTCTGTTTAATAGTGTCTGAGGGTAGTCAGAGTTTCGATAGTAGTATGTTGATTATTCTGTTTAATAGTGTCTGAGGGTAGTCAGAGTTTCGGTAGTAGTATGTTGATTATTCTGTTTAATAGTGTCTGAGGATAGTCAGAGTTTCGGTAGTAGTATGTTGATTATTCTGTTTAATAGTGTCTGAGGGTAGTCAGAGTTTCGGTAGTAGTATGTTGATTATTCTGTTTAATAGTGTCTGAGGGTAGTCAGAGATTCGGTAGTAGTATGTTGATTATTCTGTTTAATAGTGTCTGAGGGTAGTCAGAGATTCGGTAGTAGTATGGTGATTATTCTGTTTAATAGTGACTGAGGGTAGTCAGAGATTTGGTAGTAGTATGGTGATTATTCTGTTTAATAGTGTCTGAGGGTAGTCAGAGATTCGGTAGTAGTATGGTGATTATTCTGTTTAATAGTGTCTGAGGGTAGTCAGAGATTCGGTAGTAGTATGTTGATTATTCTGTTTAATAGTGACTGAGGGTAGTCAGAGATTCGGTAGTAGTATGTTGATTATTCTGTTTAATGGTGTCTGAGGGTAGTCAGAGATTCGGTAGTAGTATGTTGGTTATTCTGTTTAATAGTGACTGAGGGTAGTCAGAGATTCGGTAGTAGTATGGTGATTATTCTGTTTAATAGTGTCTGAGGGTAGTCAGAGATTCGGTAGTAGTATGTTGGTTATTCTGTTTAATAGTGTCTGAGGGTAGTCAGAGATTCGGTAGTAGTATGTTTGTTATTCTGTTTAATAGTGTCTGAGGGTAGTCAGAGATTCGGTAGTAGTATGGTGATTATTCTGTTTAATAGTGTCTGAGGGTAGTCAGAGATTCGGTAGTAGTATGTTGATTATTCTGTTTAATAGTGTCTGAGGGTAGTCAGAGATTCGGTAGTAGTATGTTGGTTATTCTGTTTAATAGTGTCTGAGGGTAGTCAGAGTTTCGGTAGTAGTATGTTGATTATTCTGTTTAATAGTGTCTGAGGGTAGTCAGAGATTCGGTAGTAGTATGTTGATTATTCTGTTTAATAGTGTCTGAGGATAGTCAGAGTTTCGGTAGTAGTATGGTGATTATTCTGTTTAATAGTGTCTGAGGGTAGTCAGAGTTTCGGTAGTAGTATGTTGATTATTCTGTTTAATAGTGTCTGAGGGTAGTCAGAGATTCGGTAGTAGTATGTTGATTATTCTGTTTAATAGTGTCTGAGGATAGTCAGAGTTTCGGTAGTAGTATGTTGATTATTCTGTTTAATAGTGTCTGAGGGTAGTCAGAGTTTCGGTAGTAGTATGTTGATTATTCTGTTTAATAGTGTCTGAGGGTAGTCAGAGATTCGGTAGTAGTATGTTGATTATTCTGTTTAATAGTGTCTGAGGGTAGTCAGAGATTCGGTAGTAGTATGTTGGTTATTCTGTTTAATAGTGACTGAGGGTAGTCAGAGATTCGGTAGTAGTATGTTGATTATTCTGTTTAATAGTGACTGAGGGTAGTCAGAGATTCGGTAGTAGTATGTTGGTTATTCTGTTTAATAGTGTCTGAGGGTAGTCAGAGATTCGGTAGTAGTATGGTGATTATTCTGTTTAATAGTTTTTGAGGGTAGTTAGAGATTCGGTAGTAGTATGGTGGTTATTCTGTTTAATAGTGTCTGAGGGTAGTCAGAGATTCGGTAGTAGTATGGTGATTATTCTGTTTAATAGTGTCTGAGAGTAGTCAGAGATTCGGTAGTAGTATGTTGGTTATTCTGTTTAATAGTGACTGAGGGTAGTCAGAGATTCGGTAGTAGTATGGTGATTATTCTGTTTAATAGTGTCTGAGGGTAGTCAGAGTTTCGGTAGTAGTATGTTGATTATTCTGTTTAATAGTGTCTGAGGGTAGTCAGAGATTCGGTAGTAGTGTGTTGATTATTCTGTTTAATAGTGTCTGAGGATAGTCAGAGTTTCGGTAGTAGTATGTTGATTATTCTGTTTAATAGTGTCTGAGGGTAGTCAGAGTTTCGGTAGTAGTATGTTGATTATTCTGTTTAATAGTGTCTGAGGGTAGTCAGAGATTCGGTAGTAGTATGTTGATTATTCTGTTTAATAGTGTCTGAGGGTAGTCAGAGATTCGGTAGTAGTATGTTGGTTATTCTGTTTAATAGTGACTGAGGGTAGTCAGAGATTCGGTAGTAGTATGTTGATTATTCTGTTTAATAGTGACTGAGGGTAGTCAGAGATTCGGTAGTAGTATGTTGGTTATTCTGTTTAATAGTGTCTGAGGGTAGTCAGAGATTCGGTAGTAGTATGGTGATTATTCTGTTTAATAGTGTTTGAGGGTAGTTAGAGATTCGGTAGTAGTATGGTGGTTATTCTGTTTAATAGTGTCTGAGGGTAGTCAGAGATTCGGTAGTAGTATGGTGATTATTCTGTTTAATAGTGTCTGAGGGTAGTCAGAGATTCGGTAGTAGTATGTTGGTTATTCTGTTTAATAGTGACTGAGGGTAGTCAGAGATTCGGTAGTAGTATGGTGATTATTCTGTTTAATAGTGTCTGAGGGTAGTCAGAGTTTCGGTAGTAGTATGTTGGTTATTCTGTTTAATAGTGACTGAGGGTAGTCAGAGATTCGGTAGTAGTATGGTGATTATTCTGTTTAATAGTGTCTGAGGGTAGTTAGAGATTCGGTAGTAGTATGGTGGTTATTCTGTTTAATAGTGTCTGAGGGTAGTCAGAGATTCGGTAGTAGTATGGTGATTATTCTGTTTAATAGTGACTGAGGGTAGTCAGAGATTCGGTAGTAGTATGTTGGTTATTCTGTTTAATAGTGTCTGAGGGTAGTCAGAGATTCGGTAGTAGTATGGTGATTATTCTGTTTAATAGTGTCTGAGGGTAGTCAGAGATTCGGTAGTAGTATGTTGGTTATTCTGTTTAATAGTGTCTGAGGGTAGTCAGAGATTCGGTAGTAGTATGTTGATTATTCTGTTTAATAGTGTCTGAGGGTAGTCAGAGATTCGGTAGTAGTATGGTGATTATTCTGTTTAATAGTGTCTGAGGGTAGTCAGAGATTCGGTAGTAATATGTTGATTATTCTGTTTAATAGTGTCTGAGGGTAGTCAGAGATTCGGTAGTAATATGTTAATTATTCTGTTTAATAGTGTCTGAGGGTAGTCAGAGATTCGGTAGTAATATGTTGATTATTCTGTTTAAGTTCTTTGGTTTTCGTGCTCCCTAGGACTTTTTAATTATTTAACTTTTCAATTGTTTGAATTTGAGCGTACCCGATGAATGTTATTCCGGTGTCCTATAATTATTAGCTACCATGAAAATTAGCTATTTCTTGACGTTCGGAATGAGATTTTCGTAAACCACAAAGGTGTTCCAAATGATAGCCATGCAAATTTGCTACCTTAATAATACATTAAAAATACTATTCCAGTTATTCCCCTTTTACCATGTTTTGATAGATTCTTGATAATTAGTATTTTTGAGCAAAAAAAAAGGGGGGGGGGCGGATGTAGACGAGGAGATCTATTTTAATTAGATAGATTTATCCCAGAAATGGATATAGCAATCTCCTATTCATTTACATGGAGCAAGCAAGAGCTGGATGAAAATCAGTTATTTCGATATAACATATAAATAAATTCAAGTCTAATTATATTAAAAAAATAAATATTTGAAAACGAATCAAAGTTTATAGCTGACTCACAAGGATGAATGGGAGATAGGGTTCTCATCACGGTTCACGAAAAATACTTTTTACTGATCACTTTTAACGGGAAGTAAATTCTGATGATCACAATTCTGGTTGAAAAGTTATTTTTATCCTGGTTACATCCCTACTAATCGTGTCAACAAGAATCGGTGGAGGTGACCAGTATGGATGCGTGTACTATTGAGGAATCGAGTTGAGAGGGAAAACAATTGTCCTCAAAAAGGTGACATTTAATAAAACAAAATCATGAAAAGGTTAGATGATAGATGATCACGTAGAACGTAAAATGATTTTAAATGAAAACGATTGACAACAGTGTTCTGAAAAATTTTCTGTTGAACTTCCACAATTAAACTTCCATATAAAGTCATTTAATTATTTCATATTTTTATTTGCCTCATAAAACAATGTGTCGGAAGCATATGATAATAAGATTATATATGACCTTTTCAATATCATCCCGACTATCATCCCTCGACCTCGTGTTGATATAGTGGTCTCGGGATGATACACGGCTGATATGGAAAAGTTCATTTACTAATCTCTTTATCAAAAATATATATTTCCTCTGATATACAATTTAATCATTTTTTTTTAAATAATATTTATTGATCTAAACCATTTTAGCATAAGAAAGTTTAAATTTTCAACTTGACCTACTGTCACATTATTTTATACATCAAAAGTTGAAATGGATTGGGTACAAGTTATTACAAATGAAGCCCCTCCTTACACATTAATAACAATACACAATCTATATGACATGAACAAGTTTCTATGATATCAATCACCATATTATTTATCTGTAGATAATGCATTTTCTGTTTTGCATATACAAAATGTATATATCTTTTCCAAAGAAATAAGACGCTTAGTTATAACAAGCAATAACGTTCCTGTGGTGGAATAGTTAAGAGTACTTGCATCATGTGCGGTAGATCGTGGTTTCTATCAACGATCTGATCAAACCAAAGACTATAAAATTGATATTGGCACATGGCGTAAAAGAATAAAGGC
Source organism: Bathymodiolus septemdierum (assembly GCA_963383655.1). Taxonomy (NCBI): domain Eukaryota; kingdom Metazoa; phylum Mollusca; class Bivalvia; order Mytilida; family Modiolidae; genus Bathymodiolus; species Bathymodiolus septemdierum. Next base: position 12,026,159 of record OY726528.1, on the reverse strand, counting down.
AAATACTAGTTGACTCGTAGTCAGCATAATTCCTTCATTGCATGGGATAGAAGTCATGAAGTTTTCCATGAAAATAAGCTACCTTACACCTGTTCAATGTATGCCCCAGGTTTCAAAGTGTTATCCATGAAAATAAACTACCTTGCATCTTTCAAACATAAGCATCTGAAGTTTGCCCATGAAAATTAGCTACCTGACCTTTCTTCATTGCATGGAATAGGAGTTATGATGTTTTCCATAAAAATAAGCTACTTTACATCTGTTCAATGTATGCCACAGGTTTCAAAGTGTTATCCGTGAAAATAAACTACCTTGCGTCATTAAAACATAAGCATAAGCATATGAAGCTTGTCCATGACAATTAGCTACCTGACCTTTCTTCATTGCATGAAATAGGAGTCATGAAGTTTCCCATAAATATAAGCTACCTTGCGTCTGTCCAGTGTATGACATGGGTTTCAAAGTGTTATCCATAAAAATAAACTATCTTGCATCATTCAAACATAAGCATAAACATCAGAAGCTTGCCCATGAAAATTAGCTACCTGACATTCCTTCATCGCATGGTCCATGAAAATTAGCTACCTGACCTTTCTGCATTACATTGTATAGGAGTCATGACGTTTTCCATGAAAATAAGCTACCTTACATCTGTTCAATGTATAACACAGGTTTCAAAGTGTTATCCATGAAAATGAACTACCTTGCACCATTTAAACATAAGCATAAGCATCAGAAGCTTGACCATGAAAATTAGCTACCTGACATTCCTTCATTGCATGAAATAGGAGTCATGAGGTTTTCCATTAAAATAAGCTACCTTACATCTGTTCAACGTATGACATAGGTTTCAAAGTGTTATCCATGAAAATAAACTACTTTGCACCATTCAAACATAAGCATAAACATCAGAAGCTTGTCCATGAAAATTAGCTACCTTCCATTCCTTCATTCCTTCATTGCATGGTCCATGAAAATTAGCTACCTGACCTTTCTTCATTGCATGGAATAGGAGTCTCTGAAACCGCTTGGCCAAATGAATCGAAACTTGGTAGGAAGCATATATGGAAGGTCCTCTATAAAGATTGTTCATTTCGGCTCAATTCGTAACAAGCATTGCCGCCATAGGCAGTTCTTGTTGCTGATTGGTCGATTCCTAAAAAATCTTCTACTCTGAAGTCGCTTGGCCAAGGAACCGAAACTTGGTAGGTAGCATCTATGGCAGGCCCTCTATAAAGATTGCTAATTTCGTCTGGATCCATTAACAAACATGGTCGGCACAGGCAATTCTTGTTGCTGATTGGTCAATTCATTAAAAATCTTCTCTGAAACCGAGAAGCCATAGGCAGTTATTGTTTCTGGTTGGTCGATTTCTAAATATCTTCTCAAAAACTGCTTCGCCAAATGAATTGAAACTTGGTAGGAAGCATCTATGGAAGGCCATCTATTAAGATTGCTCATATTGATTAGATCTGTTAACAAACGGCCAGCATAGACTATTCTTATTTCTGGTTGATTATATTTTTTAAATCATCTCCTTTGAAACCGCTTAGCCAAATGAACCGAAACTTGGTAGGGAGCATCTATGGAAGGTTTTCTATAAAGATAGCTCATTTCGTTTCGATCTGTAAAAATCGTGGCGGCCAAATACAATTATTGTTTCTGGTCGGTCGATTTCTAAAAATATTCTCTAAAACTGCTTGGCTAAATGAAGCGAAACTTGGTAGGTAGCATCTATGGAAGGTCCTCTATAAAGATTGCTAATTTTGTCCTGATCCATTAACAAACATGTCCACCATAGGCAATTCTTGTTTCTGATTGGTCTGACACAGGATCAGCCCACCGAGACTCTGATTTATGTATGTGTTCTCTCTATCGCTCGTGTTTTCTATATATTATATTGTATTATATGTATGTTAATGTTCCACCATACCCGTCTGAGATTTTTAATAAAATCTTTAAGAAATAACTTGTGTTAAGATACTTTGTGTGTGAGATATTATCATGTATGGCTGTTATTTAATTATTAAATTGACAAGTATGTGTGATACAACTATCTGTACTTACAAAACATACCACCATGATGCAAAATATTTATTTGAGCTATATTCAATGACATTACAGACATTTTCATATGTTGTACCAGCGTCTGGCAATCTACTTTCGTAAAGGCTGAGTACATCATCCAAGTGATGACCAGTGCAGTGAAAGATAAATGAGGTGTAGGCAGCTCGTTAAACCTCTCTCCCATCAAGACCCCCATTCAATACAAACGCAAACCTCTAAACATTTATTGATAAAGAATAGAGATACCTACGAAATTAGGATGCAGGCGCTAAGACTACAATATCTATCTTTGAGCTGAAATGGTGGTTTTTGCTTTAAGCTTACAAATCATAAATCTAGAGTAAAATACCGAACACATGGACTGTTCTGTGGGAATACACCTTAAAGTACTACTGTTATTCCAATATCATATGTATAAAGTTGTAGGCCCTTCTGAAGTTATATCCTCAAAACAGAACAAAACCAAATAAAATTAGATATTAATCTGTTATCAAAAACAAACAAATACAAAACAAAACAAAACAAACAAATCGCAAAAAAATATCAAAAAGAAAGAAAAAATAACATCATGAATACACCTTTTATCGACCTGACTTAGTTCTGTGCGCATAATTTTCATAAGAGATGCAGGTAGCTAATTTACCTAGAAATGTTACATACATTTTGTATATATCATATTAAACAATGAGTGTATCTTGTTTTCAAAGAAAACATTCTGATAACTACATTGCTAAAAAGAGGTAATAAAAACGTAGATATCAAATTTAGTGCACATGAACATTTCTGGAATAACCTTCATCAGGTAGCTCAAAATCGAAAGATTGGAAAGCCAAATAATTCAATAGTTTTTCGAGCACAAGATGTATGGGTATTGATGTTATGTAGGAGTTTCTTTACACCTGGTAGATATATTGGGAGTGCTGTTTTCATGGTGTGGGGTTTGGTGCAGTTGGGGATTCCACGGTGAACACCGACTGACACTGTTGGGGATGTTGAATTTTTGCTGTGTGTCAGCTGTGATCTGTCCATCGCTCCTCATTGGTGTGACACCTGTTTTGTCTGTATCTTAAAATTTTATACATAACAGGTTCTTGGGTTTAAATTGATTGCTGATGTTTTGGTCAGGGTAATCTAAAAGTAGGTTCAGTATATATTTTTTTCTATATAGCGGTAAGACTTGTAAGCTGATCGTTGTTCTTTCATCACATGTTGCTTAAGATTTTGACCAAGATATAGTTTTTCTGGTACCTGATTCATGTCGACGTCTAAAACGCTTAGAACGGCGTCTGTTTCTGCTCTTTTTAGACAATTTGGCAGTTGTTTTTTATTAACTATAAAACATTGCAGAATAAACACATTATACGTACATTGTCAGGAAATATAAAAACTGTACGTAACAGCTTTAGTGAGTAAGTGAGCGATTGTTGTTTAACGCCAACTCAGCAATTGTATAGCTATATCATGGCGAGAACAAGTTAATTTGCAATGAGATCATGATGATGTCCACTTTTTTCTAGACCAACACGTTTAGTTTTTTTTTTTCCAGTTAGCTAACTGAAACAACAGTCCGCGGATATACATGTCCCTCTACTCGGACACATTATGGCCTGATTCCGAGCCAACCAGTCTTTGCTCTTTCACCTTAATTCTGCGTGCTTTGCATTATAAGCAACAAATACCAGTTTATAATCTTTGGTTTGATCCGATCGGGACTCGATTCCACGATCTATCGCACTCGAGGTGAGCACGCTAACGATTACACTACCGATGATAGTCTTTGGTGAGCATTTCTGGCCTATTTCTCAGCGAATACATATTGTCTACATAAATGACAATAGATAACGTAACAATACAATTACATTGTGCAACGTCAACTGTTCGCGCTTTCACAATCCTTCGGAAGATACATAAAAAGCGACATTTTGAGTACATGTATATAAACAAATTTTATATTTTGCCATCTTCCACATTCTGTTGGAAATTTACGATTTAGGGTTCTATCTTTACAAAATCCAAAAAAGAAATTGTCAATCCAACAGGCACACAACGTTGTTTCAACGTTGTTTTCAGGTTGAATTTTGGTCATGACGTTGAACAACGTTGTTTCAACGTCAAATTTTCAACGTTTAAATAGGGTTGATTTATGACGTTGATTCAACGTTGAAAATAGATTGATTTTAGTAAAGTTTGTCAATGTTGAACTTTAGTTGAATTCGCAACGTTGACACAACGTTGAAAACAGGTTGTATATCCGACTTAATTGTGAGTAATTTCCCACATACTTTTTATACGACCATGTTCCTACGTATTATATATTTTACATGATTATTATCATCCAGTTATGGTTATTGGGCATTATTATAATATTATTATTATTATTATTATTATTAATTAGCAATATTTTTGTGTTTTTTCTTTGCTTCATCGAGTAATAAAGTTTCCTTAAATTGATTTACCTGATTTTCTTGGTGAAATGTAGATGCAGATTGTTTCTTTATTAATCGATTGATATGACACCCGTGAATATGAGATCATATGACATTGACATTCAAAATTAACGCGGCAATTTACTGGTTATCTCTCGGAACATCTATACAGGAAAGTATCGAGGTTATTCCGATAGGCAATAAGTTTTCACAAGTACACGGTTTCAAACAGAAATTAGAGATTGAAGATTTGAAGAAAGAGATTCAAAACCACTCTCGTAAGTATTGTAATCAAAGAAATATTGATAGAATTTGTATGATATGATACAATTTATTCAACAGCTGGTGTAAAATATAATTAAATAAGTGTTCACAGTGTTTAATCGGGCAGCATCATCACACATGCACATCATCGCCACATGGCGCCAATTTTTTGCTTGGGAGGACCTGATTGATAAAACATTATGATCGTGGTCTTTACTCTCATTCAAACATTTAACGTTACTTTTTACAATGAATATTCATCTTCAGTTTAACAGTACAACAATCTAAAACAAAATCTTGATTGGCAAAAAAAAAAGGGGGGGGTCCCACGATGCACGAATGCTAGACACTTCGGCACCGGGACAATTCGGCACCTGTGTGAGACAGTTCGGCGCCCGGACAATTCGGCCCTTGTGTTTTTTCCTTTGATTTTACGTACAAAACTTCCAGTTATGGAAATACAATATAATACAAAATACAATTCGCCAACAGTTAAAAGATTAATCTGTTTTCATAACGGTTATTTCTGATTGGAACAAAGCGTAACATATAACATTTTCTCTGCGTAAAGAAAACATTTTTGTTTATTTTATTCACGTCTTTCGAACTGGCGGACCCTTCTGATTAATCTCAGGAGTCATAAAAAATATGGTTGTTGCTTTTATAAGGAAAAATTGCATACGAATGGTTTTTGTCTATTTTGCTTTTTGGGGTTTGCAAGAAGAATTTTCTACCCTGCCCTGCTCACCTTGCTTTCTTCATAATTTTGGTTGTTGCTATATCATTCTGATGAGGCACAAAAAAAAAATGAAGATAAAAATGAACAATTCAATATAACTTACGATCAATGTTAATCTTAATTTTTTTGGTGAAAATAGCCCCAGAATCTAATTTGTATTATTACATTTCTTTTCCTAGCCACATTTGCATGTGATTAGCCACACATCTGAAGCCAACATTAATCTTGATTGGGTACGATGCTACGTCCTGAGACATTATTACATCACGCGTGCGTCAAGGTTTACATATTGCTGGCTCCCTTACTATATTCGTGAATGATTTAAGCTGGTTTCTTCGCAGATTGAATCTTGTTGATGATGTCTTGCGGTAAAAGGTTCCAATCTTTGATTGTGTTTGGGAGAAAGCTGGATTTCAGTATTTTGGTCTTGGCTGGAAGTCAGAGATAATGTTGACTGCATGTTCTTAGTTGTTCTTAATGGGTGTTGAAGGTTATCTGTATCAGTTGGAATTTCGACTAGACGATGTATGCCATTACAAAATAATATTAACCTGCTCTCCTTTTAGTGGCTCTAATTTTGTCTGTTAAAGTATAGACTATTGTTGTAATACTGCCCGATGCATAGTTTGTTTTGAATATTACTTTTATTTACATCTTGTCAGCTGAACGTTTTTTCAAATACAAGCTACTGGTTTGAAATTGAAGAAAGATCTTTTTTAGTACCGTAAATATTTCATTAGCCAAAGTGGCGATCACAACTGAATTTGTATTAGCCACATCTGAAGTTTATTCGCCTATGGCGAATGTGGTGACCTTTAGCGCTAACACAGATGCACACTCTTTAGGCATTCAGTATAATACAAAAAACATACTGCCCTTGGATGAAGGTGTTAGGGTGATATTTTTTTCCCTCGTGTGTTAATCTACCCTAACACCTTCATCCAAGGGCAGTATGTTTATATTAGTATATGTTATTAAATTGTTTTTGTTCATTCTATATAGGCTTCCAACGGAGAGTCTTGTTCCTGTTGACAGAAATCAGGGATCATGTGAAAAACCAGTCCACTCAACCATTCCGGAAATGATGAATGGCTCGATAACAAATGCTGCTCATTGGATGAGCTTAGAGAACTGGAAGGAAAACTTGCTGACCAACCTCAGCAGTCAAAGATGGTAAGTTAATATTTGTAATATCTCGGAAGTACATGCTGAAGGCTACATTATACACATTTATCCATGAAATTTCCAGAAACAGCACCTGAATAAAATTGGTGGTATTGATGCCACAGACCACTTAAAAAGGCAATGCTGAGGTAAGACATGTCTCTTTCATACAAATGAATTTTAACTTCAAGCATCATATGAGAATTGCATGAAAAGATATTTATTGTTTCAACCATTCAAGTTACCATTTACATCAACTGTTGTCTAAAGAAATCTATAAACCATCTTAATGCTGATGCACATACTTTTTTTTGTAGAACTATATCTAATGGCTTAATGGCAAAGATGAATTTGAAAGGGAAAAAAAAAAAATTGCATTTGGTGACACAACACTGCCGCATTATTGTTGGTAAGTTTCTTTTCATGTTGTCATTATTAATAATGCATGGTATAATACTATGAAGATTTGGAAAGAGGTGTTCCATTCTTTTAGCAAAGGAATTGTTTTGCACTTAAACCAAATATCAGGGGGCTTGGGTAGCTGAGTGGCATAGGCAGTTTATCCGTACAGACCATTGTAGCCTATCACCTCTGCAGGCCGAGTTCGCGCCCTGCTTTATACGCTTGCAAAAAAGGTGCACTCGACTTCTATGTGATAAAGTGTACCAGTTACTTGCCCAAGCAAGGTCAGTGGTTCTCTCCGGGCACTCCTGCTTCCTCCACCACTAAAACTGGTCGTCATGATATAGCTGAAAAATTGCTGCAGTGACATAAAACCGCAATCAAACAAACAAACAAAAAAGAAATCCAAATATCAAGTGGAGCATGAAAATGGCCCAAATATGATAAACCAAGACGAGCTATATTTAGTAAAGTTGTTTATAAATAAGACCTTGTTCCATATACCTCCATCATGTTAATTTACACTTCTTTTACAGATTGTATAACAACTTCGCACAAATGCACAGAGACGAAAGTGATGGAAGATGTAGCGAAATTTTTAAAATACGCCCCAGAGAGAGATGGAGGTGGAGGGAGGCAATGAAATGCAGCCTGTTGCAGAAAATGGAGGATGTAACCCTGCCCATTTTGAAAAAAAAGAGGTCAACTGGGGCTAAAATGACACTTTGTTAAATATATTTTCATATCGAGAGTTCATTTCTCATCAGAATTTAATGGAGATTTTTTAAACAGAAAATTAACAGCACGACAATGTAGCATGTACATTGTTTGTATATATCAGGTGAGCGATACAGGTGAGCCTCTTGTTTGCCATGCTGTGGTCATATGCTTTTCCCTTTATTCGCTTCATGTTGTAATATAGTCAAGTAATCCTGAATTCACCAGTCTTTGGGTACACAGATTAATATGAATTGATTTGTTATCTTAAATTTCAGCATTGATTTGGGATACAGTAAGAATGTGTATATGTACATTGTATATAGATGTATTTAGTAGAACCTCTCCTATTTTCAAATTCACTTGTTTATATCCGTTGACTGAAACAATACACTATAATAACCTGTAAAGTAGATGACCAGTCTACAATCAACTAATTAGTTACTGACAGCTTTTTATTGATTTTTAAGGAAAATTACATTAAATTTAAGAAGAAATAATGCTTAAACACTTCAATATTGATATTATTGTTGGAAAGTATGGTCCTAATGGTTAATAATAGATTCTTTCCGATTAATCGATTATCAATATCATAATCGATTAGTAGCATCGGAAGCCCATTTCGATTAGATAAACTGATTAACCGAAACATATAACTAAATATAAGTGCAAAACAGTTAACCACATTATTGTTGCTCATCTTACTTGATCTGTCATATCCATCTCAACGTAGATATGATATTTTTTATCATGTAAAGAAAATCAACATTATTATTTTAATAGTCTTAATTATGTTTATGTTGTTATATTGTGATATTAAAAATTTACACTATAATTCTTTCTTTTTCAACGAGTTTTAACCTACAAAGCTACATGGATTTACACATATTAGTATCCTAGCATTTAGTGTTTAGTATTATACACATGTACATAAATGATGTTTTGGAATACTCTTGTCCTTCGAGCATTATTTTACAAGCTAATGAGGATTATACAGAAAAGTGACACGATGTATTGCAATTTTTGATACTCTCAATTTTTCTGCTATTCATGAATGCTAGTTTTCAATAGAAAAGCTGGGTACTGGTGAGGGTCACAAGGGCTCGATCCCACAGAGCTTCCCAGCGCGTCCCCGGGTGGCGGATAAAAGGAAGCCCTCTTGTTGGGAGGTAATCGGGTCATAATAGGAAAGCCTGATCGTGGACCATAGTGGGTTCCCCCGTGTATGGAAAATGCCACACTCCATGCACGTTAAAGATCCCTTGTAGTTTTCAATAAGAGTAGGCCTCTTGGGGCCGCTACGTTCGGCTACATTTTCAATCCCTACCCACACCTTTTTCAGTGGCAGTCAAAATCCGTTACCCCGGTCTTACCACCCCACTTACTTTTTACAATTGTTTGTATTCATTAACTTGTTCTCGTCCTGAATATAGCTGAAATGCTTCTCACTTGACGTTAAGCTCCTATTAATCAATCAATCAATCAATAGAAAAGTCTTGATTTGCATTGGATGTGAACGAGTCTTAAGAAAGTTGGTTCATTTTCATTGTTGCCATTTTTTTATCCGACTTTCTTGTAGTGTTGTCAGAAAACCATGTCTCCTTTTTCGTATCTTTTTTGCCAACAAAGTTGCAATGAATTCCCGACCATGAAATATGTTTGAATGACTGAATACCAGGCTAGTAATATTGCTGTAGAAGATACTGACAATTCAACGTTGATTGAACCTTGCATTAACGTTGAATTAACGTTGCATCAACATTGATTCAACGTTGAATAAACGTTGCATCAACATTGGTTCAACGTTGATATGTAACGTTGATCCAACGTCATTTTTCAACATCCATTCAACTTTCAAATCCAACTAAAATTCAACGTCTTTTCAACGTTGATGGTAAACTAAAATTCAACGTTGTTTCAACGGTGACGTGCCTGCTGGGTGCATGTCCTGTGTGTTGTATTCCCGTTGTATTATATCATATTTGAATGCCCAACTCGTCATGTCCTGTATGTTGTATTCCCGTTGTATTATATCATATTTGAATGCCCAACTCGCCTTGTCCTGTGTGTTGTATTCCCGTTGTATTATATCATATTTGAATGCCCAACTCGCCATGTCCTGTATGTTGTATTCCCGTTGTATTATATCACATTTGAATGCCCAACTCGTCATATCCTGTGTGTTGTATTCCCGTTGTATTATATCATATGTGAATACCCAACTGGCCATGTCCTGTGTGTTGTATTCCCGTTGTATTATATCATATTTGAATGCCCAACTCGCCATGCCCTGTGTGTTGTATTCCCGTTGTATTATATCATATCTGAATGCCCAATTCGTCATGTCCTGTGTGTTGTATTCCCGTTGTATTATATCATATTTGAATGCCCAACCCGCCATGTCCTGTGTGTTGTATTCACGTTGTATTATATCATATTTGAATGCCCAACTCGCCATGTCCTGTGTGTTGTATTCCCGTTCTATTATATCACATTTGAATGCCCAACTCGTCATGTCTTGTGTGTTGTATTCCCGTTGCATTATATCATATTTGAATGCCCAACTCGCCATGTCCTGTGTGTTGTATTCCCGTTGTATTATATCATATTTGAATGCCCAACTCGCCATGTCCTGTGTGTTGTATTCCCGTTGTATTATATCATATTTGGGGTGTCAGACTATCGGGGCTGCCCCTATATACGTCATGGACACTTCGTCTCTCTTCTCACATCTCAAACCAAAGACTATAAAATTGGTATGTGTTGCTTCTTCGCTAATCACACAACACTAAAGAGTAGGGAGAAAGACTGATTAGACCTGTGTGTTGTATTCTCGTTGTATTATATCATATTTGAATGCCCAACTCGCCATGTCTTGTGTGTTGTATTCCCGTTGTATTATATCATATTTGAATGCCCAACTCGCCATGTCCTGTGTGTTGTATTCCCGTTGTATTATATCATATTTTAATGCCCAACTCACCATGTCATGTGTGTTGTATTCTCGTTGTATTATATCATATTTGAATGCCCAACTCGCCATGTCCTAAGTGTTGTATTCCCGTTGCATTATATCATATTTTAATGCCCAATTCGTCATGTCCTGTGTACTCAATTTACATCATTCTTATTTTGCGGGTTTGAAAGAAAACGTTTTTGAGTTAAGTTATTGAGATCAATCAACAGGTCAATAGCAATTGGAAACTTGTCATAATGTTATTAAATAATATTGTATGATTTTTGCTGATTTTGCTTCTAGCACTCTCTGTTGATTGAACATCAAACTGTCCGTCTTTCATGCTTACATAATGCCCCTTTACCAAATAACGAATTGAGTAAACGAACCGGTAACGATATAGCAAATTCTGAATATCACATGTCAGTCGACGAAGTGATGTTATGGACGTGCATATATAAAACAAATTTATAATGCAAGAAGAACGAACATGCAACGTAATATGAACCCACTTTCTATCCGAAAAACAAACATATCATTGCTCAGTCACTGATCGTAGCAACTTCTGTACTAGACTCCAACTTGCTTATTATTGCATCACAACTAAGGCTGTATATAACCCTTTTAATGCTTAAAATAACGGTTTATTAAATGTCGGACTATCGAGGGGTCGGACTATTGGGGTGTCGGACTATTGGGGTGTCGAACTATCGAGGTGTCGGACTATTGGGATGTCGGACTATCGGGGTGTCGGACTATTGGGGTGTCAGACTATCGGGGCTGCCCCTATGTCATATATACGTCATGGACATTTCGTCTCACTTTTCACATCTCAAACCAAAGACTATAAAATTGGTATGTGTTGTTTCTTCGCTAATCACACAACACTAAAGAGTAGGGACAAAAACTGATTAGACCGGAATCAGAATCATGTGTCCCAGTGGAGCGGCTTATATACTTGTGAACGGTTGTTTCAGTCAAAGATCCAACTAAACAAGTTGGAGTAGTACAAAGAGGACATAATCATCATCTCATCGAATGTAGCTTGTTCGCACGATGACATTGTCGTTAAATGACCAACTTACTACTACCTGTGCAAATAGTGCCTATCTCCACTAAAGTTGTGAGTTTGAATCCGGCTTATGGCGAGGTGTACTCGATACAACATTATGTGATCAAGTTTGTCAGTGAATTGCGACAGGTCTGTTGTCCCCCCCCCCCCCCCCCGAGTACTTCGGTTTCCTGCATCAGAAAATCTGACCGCCATGATATAGCTGAAATATTGTTGAAAATATCGTTAATCACCACAACCCTAATACTAACACTGATTCCGGCAATAATAAAATGAAATATTTCCGACAACATGAAGCCCCAATTTAATTAATCGTTCGCTGTTGTGCTGTGACAAGGTTCACTCCAAACAAGCTTATTTTATGCAAGTTGGAAGTTACCTGCGACAATTCTGTGGGTTTTCTTTTGTGGTACTTCTGTTTGCTTCACCATTGAAACAGACTGCAAAGCTATAACTGAAATATTGCTGTAAGTTTTAACAGCAACATATAACCTTAATTAAAACGTAGATATATAATTTAGTGTGCAGATGCGTTTCTGAAATATACTTCATCTGATAGGCTCAAAATATAACGATTGGAAAACCAAATAATTTAAACGTATTTGGGAGCAATACATCCAAAAGGCTTAACAGGATCGGAAAAATCCGCTTAGGTCGTTATGTCTGAGGGACGAGAACCTTTTTTTTTCTTTTTTCTTTTTTTTTCACTTTATTATTATTCTTTATTTTTAGACATTTTCAAAATATATACATAACAAACAAAGACATCATTTGTACATACATTTTCAATACAAACATATGAAATGTTGTGTCCCCTTGTCTCCATGCAATAAACCAAATACATAGTTTATTTAAAGATATATGTCATCAGATTTTGATTTACCTCCTATATAACTTTGCAGTAATATGTACATGTAGATATACATCTACATTTGATTATTTTTTTGTTTTGTTTTGACATCATCTGAACGTCTAATAACTATGCCTAGTATTTTAGCAGTTATAATAAAAAGATAAGGCGATCAGACGCATACCTCTCTCAACAGAGAACAATTATGTTGACCATCCCGTGCTAAGAACACAGCTTGATATATTCTGAAACAATATACTGGTCTATTTTTTAAAAGAAGGACCAAATTTAAAATAGTCCAAACATTGTTGGAGGAATTTCCAGCTCAGTGAATCGAAAGCTTTTTCGAAATCTACTGATAGTATAATACATGATAAATCTTCTTCTTCTACTGTTTCAATTATTTCTAGAAAATTTCTGATATCATCACCAATATATCTTCCTCTCATGAATCTGTTTGATCTGAATGAATAATATTTGGTAGGACTTTCTTCAGTCTAAATGCTAGACATTTTGTCATTAACTTATTATCAATATTCAGGAGAGAAATGGGTCTGCAATGTTTTTAGACACTTTGTATCTTTCTCAGGTTTCGGGAGCAGCGTTATAATACTCTGCCTTTGTGCAATTGCCATCTCATTAAGATCATAAGTATATTGATAAGAGTCAATCACTAGATCAATGACATCATTCCAAAATATTCATCTGTTCCTGGAGATTTACCATTTTTAAATGTCCTAATAGTGAGACACGTTCATCTTTTGAAATTATACCTTCACAGTTTAGCATATCTTCTTCACTAAGTTTTGGTATTTCTGGGTTATCAGGGAAGAAGAAGTTATTGATCTCATTAATGTTATCATAAACTGTATGGTTCTTAGAATAAAGAGACTTATAAAAGCTTCTCTCTTCAGCAAGAACTTCCTTGAAATCTGTTATAGTAAAATGTGTTTCTTGTAACATGTAATCATTCATTTTCTTTTCTCTTAACCAATTAAACACTTCTTTTCTTTTCTTTTCATCTGCCAGACTCTTAACATTACATGAACCTATATTTAGGTTAACCATTTTCTATATTCAGAAAAAATAATTATATTAAGAGTATGTACAAATAAACATGAAATACCCAACAAAAAAAACACACAATGTACATGTAGCAACATTTCTTTTCAGAGAACAAGGCATATAAACATTGGACAGATATAAGTTTACAGTTGACCCCATATAATCAGTATTTTATAAAGTCTTATGACTAGATACCTTGTAGGTTTTATAGTATTTACAAACGACATGTTCATCTCTTTATAATCCGGTTAAAAGGAGAGAAAAAACCTGCCATTTAAATTTTACAAAGTCAAAGTACGTGTTTAAGTCCCCTATGTATATGTCATCAACTTCACCAGTGATTCTGAGGTCACGAGTAGCTTAGTTTCGGCAAAATTACATTTTGTAGGTAAAGGAGCATTCATTTTTGACAACTGTAAGACGTGTTTGCCTATATACTAATATATTAATCGTACAATTATGGAACTGCAATGGTGAAAATAATGTACAAATTTTCAAAAGTTTATTTCTACAATAATCTCTAGTTACTTTCTAAGGACAAGTTAATAATCTCACACAGAGTGTCAACGAATTCACGACATGACATATACCTAGCTTGTAATAGGATTGAATTTGGAATTATTGTCAAAAATGTAATTCTCACCAAATACTACGAAAGATATAATGCAACATTACGAACGTTAAATTAATTTATATATTCACAATGAGTATGCAGTTCTTGTTACAGATTTACCTTAATTGAAATTATTTCATCAGATAAAAATGTTATACGAATAACGTATGTGACATTATTATCATTTTAATGAACTTCCGTCATTCTCTCCCAAAATTGCAACTTTTTATTAATAAAGTTTATTTACGAATTATTTACGAATTTTATATGGACCACATTTCGCCCTTGTAATACACAGTCTCATAATACAGTACATGTCTGGTGGTGTCTGGAAGCTACGCCCATTAGACAGTAATGCAATAAAATTTGCATTTCATGTCTCGGGAGCTCATTAATAGATATGTCCTGGCATTAGGAGTGACGATTTTAGTACAATCTCCCCTTTATTGATTCGAGATGCCAATTAAATTCGTTCCAATTATTATTTTCTCATTTATAACTGCAAATAAAAAGAAAGCATTATATTTGAAAAAAAGGAAAATATAATTCTTACCGTTTATAAGAATTATTATTGATATTATGTAAAACTTCTAATAGTCAGATGATTAAACAAATTCACGTTGACCAGCATCGTGTCTCTGACTATTTTGTCACTAGTTGTTCATGTAGTTCAATTTCCTCTATATACATTTTCAGAATACACGTAATTTTGTTGAATTTTTGTCCTATTTGACTCCAAACTTATTAAGATTGTAAAGAACTACATGTATATATTAATACCTTCTATATTGTCACATTATACGCCTTCATGCAACAGTAAGCAAGACATTTTGTTCATAAAGAACTCATTTATTTTTTACTTATAAGGCAGACTCGTCATACTCCATATTCTCACTGTATAAACTTTAATTGATTTTCTTTAGAACTCATTTACAACCTTATATATAAGCAATATATTACATAAAACCTATAGAGGGAAATTCTGTAGATATCAAGGGAGGGTAATCAAAAGCCGTAATTCGAAGAAGGACAGACAACACAATGGTCAAAAGAAGGAGAGACAACACAATGGTGAAAAGAAAGAATAAAAAGGCAAACAACCATCTACAAAACACTACTGAGAAAACTAAAATAAAACATATAGAGGGAACGTTTGTAGATACGAAAAGGGTAATCAGAAGTCGTAAATCGAAGGACGGTTATTACAATGGCCAAAACAAAATGGACAATAGGACAAATAATGATCTACAAAACATTACACAGAAGACTAACGATTAAGCAACACCAGCCCCTTTAAAACTGAGGATAAACGCAGGTACTCCGGGAGCGTAAGGACTCCCATACGGTTTTACAGTGGTAATATAGATCCCTTTACTGACCTAGAAATTCTATCGGGATAATATTGTGCAAGCATATATTACTCTTCGAGTCTTCAATGTCGCGATCGGATGATAGTTGTATGTACTTCTATGCTTGTAATCAGTTTCTAAAGCCGCGCTAAAGTGGTCAGTTTGATTTTCACCCACGGAGAGGTTTATCGATATAGAACTTTATGTGACTTGTAGGCGGTCACTGCTTTTCTCGAAGTATGTTTGCTTTCTACGCCAATAAGAAGAGTTTGAAGATACCAAACGGGTAATCAGAATCCGTATATCGAAGAAGAACAGACAACATAATGGCCAAAAGAAAAAGTACAAAAGGACAAGGAACGATCTACAAAACATACATATAAAACTAAAGATCAAGTAACACGAACCCCTCTAAAAACCGAGGGTGAACTCAGGTGTAAGACTAGTCGTCACAATTATAACTGATATTTTTGTTGAAAGTTGTGTTAAAACACATATATATATTCCCGCTAAGACAGTACACCAGATAAAACAGAATACATTATACATTCTATATTGCCGGACTTTATCCCGGATACACACCTAGACTAACAAATCTCGTCAGGGGTATTTATAGCAATATAATGTCCTGAAGATCTCTGTTTCCACTTAAAAAAATAATAATTGAACTATCCCGACAGTGGGGTATGTTTTGTATTTCATTCTATTAATAATTTGTCTCAAAGTGTATTTCTCATGTAAAAATATCAAACCAGTTTTTTAGTTTTTTTCTATTTTTATAAATTTAAATATGACTACGCCTTTTTTTCCTTATATCTAAAAACGAATATATAATTCAAAGAAAAACAAGGAAGATATATATAATATATAATCAGTTGAAAAATATAATGTAATAATATTTTATTACAATAAATTAAGCAATAAGATTGAACACAAGTTCTATATGACCGCATCATTTCACTGAGAGGGGAGATTTTGGTCCATAGATAATTAGTTCATCCCCACAATTTGTTATTGAAAGTGAATGTACCAAGCCAGGAAACGTGAGCGAACATATGTATTAGGGTATCAATTTTGTCTCTGATTCTGCATTATTTTTTTAATTTAGAACTATTCCTACAGTAAGGTATTTTTTGTATTCTAATAATAATTTGCCTCAAAGTGTATCTCTCATGTAAAAATATCAAACCAGTTTTTTTTTTAGTTTTTTTTTTCTTTTTTAATAAATTTAAATATGACTACGCCTTTTCTTCCTCAAATCTAAAGACCAATATATAATACAAAGAAAAACGAGGAAGATATATATATATATATATATATATATATATTATCAGTCAAAAAAACATCTTGTTGCCATTACAATATTTTGACAAAGTGAAAATTGCACTCACCTTTTAGACCGCCACGATATAACTGAAATATTTTTGAAAGTGGCGTTAAACACCATAACCCTAAACCTAAGCCTAAACACTCACCTTTAACAGAAACTACAGATATTAAAGCCAGTAAAACTACGACCAGTTGTCTAAACAGATCCATCATGGTCACTTCCTCAACTTTATAGGTTTTTGTTATCTGTACTTTATTTTAAGATTTGTCTTATTATATATCCTTGTAGTCACGTGCACGCTCAAATTCATTATAAAATGTAACAAAAGTTGTAATATTTCACTGTAAATAGTCTTTGGATGTTGTATGATGATCGTATGATATACCTTTTAAATCACCCGTAATTTTATTATTTTGTAACCTTGTGATGTGTAAGCAATAAATAAATTATATATAATTCGCATGATAATATCTTGTACACTTTGAATACCCGAACATTTTTCAATGTACAATAAGAATACAATTTTTTTTTAGTTTATTTTGTCTTCTTCAGAGTGATATATTTACTATAGCTGATATATATATAGACATATAGATAGCCAGATAGATACATAGATGGTTAGATGGATACAAGAAGAGTAAAAATCAAGAACAAATCGAAAATTTAATGGACCGAAATACCTCACGGCTACTTTTGGTCTTATTTATAAGATATTACCGAGGTATTTTGATGAAGCCCTGTCGTAGAGTTCCACTATGGTGCAGTTTTGGCAATATTGGGGTTAAAGGTCATTTGTGGAAAAAGTCGAAAATCGCAATTGTTTTATATAATGGATATTTTCCTTAAAAACAGTTTACTATTAAAATTAAAAAATGCTGGCATTATGTAGTGTTATGTTTTTGATCAAATAATCTCTTTTTTCTTTGAAAATATCGGGTAAAGGTTACTGATGTATGCCCCTGCCGTCGGGAAGTACAAAAAATGTATTTTTAAAATTTGTGCATCAAAATTGAAAAAGAAAATACAGAAATTACAAATGGAGCTTAATCATAGAAAACATAGTATATGAAGATATTTTCTGGAAAGTTTCAAAAAAATCTTACGAGAAATAACGGGGTGTATGAAGTCTAAACTCTACCACACCAACCTAAAAGTAGGACAAACATTGATTTACTTTTAATAAAGGAGCATAACTACAATGGTAAAAAGCATACTATGCATTTTACAGAGGTCTCATGTTAGTTGAAAGCCCACCAGCCGTGTCAAGATCTGAGACCAATGGAAGGTTGTTGTTTTTTGTTTTTTGTTGTTTATTTTAGTTTTTTCAGTCAGGTATCTGTTTTAGATGTCGCTTGGACAATCCTCGTCGTTTCCCATATTTTTAGCTACCGACAATTGGTGTGACAGCTGATTTCTACATTCTTCATTTTCTTGACAACCGCAAATGCTTGACATAGATTAGAAACAATTTACTAATTTAATTGTTATATTTACAAATTTTCAAAAAATATATCTTTCCGTGAGATTGGGTACGCTATGACGTCATAATGACATCATGCTTAGACGGATAATGCTAAAAATGGACTATATACGACATATTCAATGTACATTTTAGCTATTTTATATACCTCCACAGTCTTCCACCAACACCAAATTAAACAGTTGTTTTGAGTATAGAGGGTTAATGATTGTATCAAAATATTTTGTTGGTGGATGATTGTGGAGGTTGTTAAATATTAATTTATTTATAACCTCGGCCAGACCCTTACAATCAATATTTTCACTCGTCTGATTGTATATATGATACCATTATATATATATACATAATCTCTGTACATTTTTTGATTCATTTTAAGTAATGAAATTCATCGGTAAATAACTTGTTTCTGTAAATAATTGTATTTATTTTAAATACAGTTTGTATAAATTGAAACCAGGAGAAAAACTCAGTGCATGCAGTCCGGCGTCAACGCGATAAAAGGAACTGGGAACTATAAGTTTCATATATGGCCCCATATTTAACGAATCATTATTTTAGAAAATACTTGATTAAAATTTGATGTGTTTTATTTTATAGACGACATCATACTTTTGATGTTAAAACTTGTTTCCAACAAAATCGATACGTATTTGACGTCATTGTGACGTCATGAGCGTTATTTGTTTTCTGTATTTCGTGGAATTTTGCCCCCGACATTTCGACGGTTTTCGAAGAAATTAAGCACCTCCGTAGTCGTGCACCAGACAATATTTTACCAGATTATTAAAATAAATAAAACACAACTAGATCTACTGTTAAAGTATTTTTTTGGTGCACGAGGTGTTAAATTTCTTGAAAAACCACGGGAAAATGTTCAAATATTACAAGCGCTTAGATGACGTTTTGATGTTTGAGAAGCAATATTTGCCGTAAAAAACGATGGTATGTTGGCACGTAACAGTTATATAACATAAAAATAAAATAAACACCACTTCATCCAAAATAGTTTTTTTTTCATAATCCCCCAATTATTGATTATATATTTTCTTCCGGGATACTGAAATAGTTATTACTACCTTGATACTGAGGTAGGTTTAATGGTCTATCGATGCTACTTCTAAAATGAAGTAAAATAGTTTGATCCAAAAGGAGTAGATATGTTTTGGGCACAATCCAACACATCCTTAAGAAGAGTTTGAAGATACCACAGGGGCAATCAGAATTCGTATATGCGTTGTGTCATGTGCATAAGTTATTGTTTGCATGATTGACAGACAATATTCATCATATTGTTTTCTAGCTTCTAAACTGTCGATCGAGAAAAAAATAAAATATTCTAGACAGGCAGCATATAGACAGTCAATGAGGTTTGCAATTAATATTTCGCATGCACAATAGCGACCCACCACCACAAGTTGTGGAAAATAGAAATATTCTTCTGGGGTTTAAATGCGTATTAACTGCATTACATGTAAACTGTATTATTCTGTTTGATAAAGTCCTTTAACTAGAACAGAAATTTGTTTACCCTTGAGTGAAATTGTGTTGTAATAAAATATCGTGAACGTGATGTAAAAGTATGAAAGCATTTCAAAGTATATTTTAAATGAGGTTGAAACATGTCGCCATTTGATATCAATTCGGTTGTATTTCATTTTGACGATTTTAATTACGGAAGACGATCACAATCATATTTTTCTTAACAATTGCAACTCAGCTGTTTTTTTTCATAACATATAATAACATGAAAAAATATATATCACACTGTCGGAACAGTTCCAACATTCAATAGAAAAATCGTAAAAATAATATCATTTAGTGTCCGTCGTCTGTTATCCATAACTTTCATATTAATATTTAATCTTTTTCTTAGAAACTGCAAAACCAAATGCTTTATTTTACGTTATCAAGGACTATCAAGTTCTTTCAACCCGCACCTTGGCATTTTTTTTTATAGATTTATGATGGTTGTCCGTAAAAATGTACTGGAATATATCATAACAATGGTTGTCGTTAAGAATAAAGTACGGTTAAAAAAGTGTTTAAAAAAATTTCAAATATGACAAAGTTCTATTCTTCAAATAAATCTGTATATTACTTCTTTAAGTAATATAGCAAAATTTCGACCAGTTTTCCACAATCAATGTTAATAAGTTTCTGAATTGATATGATCTCAATATGTACATTATCAATGTCATAGCAGACGATGAAACCAAAATTGGTCTGTATGAGATATATTTTTTAAATGATTCATGCAATTTCAGCATCATAATATAACATCTGACAAATGAAGCGATCAAAATAATGAGAGATTTTATCACATGAAACAAATCGTCGAAAACAGGAGACCGTCGATAATGGGTGACGTTGCGACATTACTATTCGTTCACTTTAATTTCATAATACAGTTTCAGAACATGTTTTTATTCCTGAAATCAATCCACATTGCATATTAAGTCAAATTTATGCTTTGTTTATTGAGTTTTATTATGCTTTGTTTTTCTTTTTTAAAGATATGCATTATAATACAATGATACGTACATTCTGTATTCTGAAAAAATGACGTTCAGTGCTTTTCATTACCTGACTTTGTCGGTCCGCTGTGAGGAATTGGATGTACATATTAACTAACTAACTGTATTTATTTATGAAAAGCACATATTGTGAATACATTTTGGAGAACATTTTATCGACATCTGAGGTGGGGCCGATTTTGGCCCTTATATCTCCACAGTCCTTTGCCAAACATGAATTCTTCCTGAATGTCATCTGGTAGGTTCATCATATCCATTAAGTAAACTGGTGTCCACCTAACATAGTTTGTTTTATTTCCAACAAAGAAATATGGCAACATTGAAGACACGGATTGAAGATGCAAAAGCCAATTTCCGTCACGTTCTGCCCTGACATTCATAAGAATAATTTTAACTGCTCGTAAAACATTTTCCAAAATCTAAAAGTTGAAGAAGTCTTACAGCAGAACTCACTGAAAGCAGTAAGCAAAGGAGAAAGTGTGCTCACGGAACAGGATTGACAGTTTTGATAAATCAACTGCATTGTTGTGATTGTATAAAGCGACATGGGTATCAGCAAGTTCCTGCCAGAACCTTTCGTCCACATTAGCTACAGCGTTTTCGTTCGAACACCATTGAAAGAATGCATGGCAATATAAAGCCGTTAAAGCTTCATATGCTAGTGTATATGCTCTTACGCCTCGATTAAACTGCTTACCTTGCAGAATTTGATCCACAGTGCACCCAGCATAAACTCTTGAATCCACTAATAAATCACCACGTCCAGCCGTAGCCCAGAATTTACTAAGTACTGACATAAAACAAGACAAAGTATGAAAGCCACCGAGTCGCAGTACATGCGATTCAAACTTTTCAGGCATAGACCACTTCACCTGGTGTGCAATGACATACAGTTGTTGGTCAAATGTCTGAACCGAGCATCCTTGACCCACTGTTGTGTGCATCTACAAGCACTTGCACATTGTTGTGTATACTGTTGCCATATCAGCGGGTTTTGCGTCTATGATTAGAGGATAGGGAACGACAACATGGTTTGGCTGACGGACTGACAGTATTTTATTGAACCCTGTCCAGAAAGGAACAACCTGTTCTATTACATTTGTTTTAAGTGGAACTTCATCCATGGGACGAGTGAGAGATCGGAGTAGTACCAATATCATATCTGTTACCTCATTTTTTGTCTTTGAATATACACAAATGTTGGAGTATGGGTCATTATATCTAAGTTGACCAAATCTTTCCTTTGGCTTTTTGAAAGGCAAACATGCCATCATTGCAGTAGTGTCTTCATTTATTGGAAGACATTTTTCTTGGCCGCGTTTTATCTTGATTAAATCGGCCGGTTGGTTTGAAATCACTTGAAATACTGCTCTTGCCATTGAATGGAATGTATTTTTCCCATCAATGGTTTCAGTGTTGATATCAACATTGTCTGACTCTTCTTGAATGAAGCCACCACCAGAACTTTTTAGGCAAATACCGTTTGGTATAAACAACCCAGATTGTGATTTAGAGATTTCACGATTTGCTGCACTTGTCAAAAACCGTCTGACCTTGGTGTAATTAGCAGAAAACCCATAAGAAATCAAAGTTTCAATTAGCTGTTTCGAACCATACTCGTGATGAAACTGAAGTGCAAGACCTACGCTGAAAGGTGTAAACTGTTTGTGTGTAATGAAATTACACATTCAGCGATAGATACATTTTCGTAAGATATCATTTGAAGTCCCTTCGTAATTATTTTCCTGATAGAAACTATCATTAACCAACGAAACGATAAAATTAAGCAGGCAATGTGGAATAAATTTACAAGATTCAGTGATAGAAACTTCTGAGGGCAAAGGGTAATATTCATTAGACATTTCTAACGATTGTAAAATACTGCGTAAAATTTGTGCCGCGTCATGCAGTGTTTGTTCTTCATCAAGTTGTTTCGATTGAATGTTTTCAAAACTTGTCTCCAACTCTGTATATCTCAGTTCGGCTTTTAGATTATTTGCAGCGTGAATAGCCTCAGACACAGTGATTGAACTACTGAATACTGTATTAGATTTGCCCTGTCCACGTTGCTTTTCAACAATAATGGCGTTTCCAAAATAGTTGAGTAACTTTTGCTGCATTTTTGAAGTTGTATATTTGCTAGCAATGTTTGGTGGGAGAAAGGAACAGAACTTATCAAGCAAGAAAGACATAGAAAATGCCTTTTTGTTAAAAAAGAGATCATCTCGTATGTTATCTATGAATTGCTGAAAAGCACTTGCATGCTCAGAATCTTTTTCGACTGGTACAGTGTCTGATTTCATGCTTAAAAGGTAGTTCGCTATGCATGACGAGTGATACAATGCATTTTACAAGGAATTGTAAACTGACTGAATTAAACTAACCATATCGAAATCGGACTTGTTATTCGCATAATGGAGTATGTTTTTGACTCGATCTTGAGATTCGACGCGCTTTAAATTCCTATCTTTTTTGTAACGTTTCTGTTTACAAAATATGCATTGAGACCAATCAAATGGAGCAATCATTGAGCGGGTCTTTACACAAATAGATTCTGATGTTCTCACCGAGCCGCAGGCAGAGGCATTCATTTAAGCTTCATCTGGTTCAATTTTTTCTAAATTTATTTTGCTTGTGTAGCTTTTATAGCAGGATCTATGATACTGTATCCTATCAGTTGGAATCAAATCAAGTGAATCAAATTCGTCATGAAGACGGCGATGGATATCATCTTTCCTTAAGCCAACAGCTTTAAATAAGGTACATTTCCCCTTTTCGCTTGCCTTAGATAGAGTATCATCGCAAGAGATCTGACAAATTATGCATAATTCCCAACTGCTGACCGTTCGACTTTTTTTTATAGTGAGTAAGCAAACTTTACGGGACTACACATTTCCAAGAACGAATCAGATATAGTCTGATTGGCAATAAGTGACAAATTAAATTTACCACATCGGTATAAAAACTAGTACAAAACAATCTTAAATTCAACACAAAACAAAAATAAGGTCCATGTGCATATCATAAAACAAATTTAAACAATATAAGACTTCAAGTTTTCAGGAACCCCCCTCATAGAGGGTGTGGCGGGGGTAGAATAGGCACCATGTTTCTCCGCCCTAGAGGCACTAGTCTTCTTAAAGGGGTCAACCCCGCGGGAACCCCGGGGTATAGAAATGGGACCGAGAACTTCTTCGGCTTGAAGGGGCGTCCGTCGGTTGTGCGGGATGTAGAAATTCACAACCAACCCGTCCTGCGGATGAGACGTAAGCAAAACCGAGGTCCCGTGTTGTGAGATTGCCACCCTCTCCGAACGTTAAAGAACCCAGTGTAACAGCTCATTATGAGCATTATGCTCATGATGAGTGGTCAATAAGAGACCTGTTGCACTGACAAAATTATCCGTCCCTACCCATCACCTTTCCTTGCTTCGAGTCCCGTGGCGTTTAAATGTTTAAATGTTCTCGTCCTGAATATAGCTGAAAAATTGCTCGCTGGACGTTAAACACCAATCAATCAAGTATTCAGGACTATATATACAGGACGAAATCTTTTCCGGAACATTTCATGTCTATTCCGATCTGTACTAAAATGCTAACTAAACCACCAAATCAAAAAAGTAAAACCCACTTAATTAAAAAAACATACATTTAAAAAAAAAGAACTTGCACACAACACTTTTAAACTCAACAATGAACAATGATTTATGTATTTCACAAATGTATTCGAACGATAATGTCAAAACTTCAAGACTTCACGACACGCATATTCACTGTGGATAAACTGACCCGGCAAAAAATGTTTGGGCACGTGCATATCTAATTCTGAAACGGAACCGGACTGCAACAAGGCAAGAAGAAGGTAAGAATTCTGTTTATTTATTTGTTTTTTGCATAAACTTGGGGGAAATAAATGCTTTATTAACCATTGCCTGCTGTCAGATGAAACATTTTGGCCATGTCATCGTATATTAATTGAGAAATAAGCGATAATGTGCCGCAAAATGACGATAGGCTTGACCCCAACCCCGAATTTCGCTCAGTTTCTCTTTGAATAGCTCGAATTGAATGGAACGAAATGTATTGAAGGAACGATTGATGAATAAAGATGACAAGAATCGTCACTATGTGCTTTTAATTATTGATAAAAGTAAGCACGGGCGAAAGAAATGGGTAATGTCAAAATGGCAGGACCCGGTTTCGTGAATGATGTTACAGCATGATGATCCGGTTTTGTTCCAAAAAAATTATGAACAAACAGGAACCGGTTTCGACATATAAACATAGGTGTATTACTGACGTGCTAATCTAAAGAATTATGAACAATTTATACTAAACATTTACGAGAAACACGATGCCTGTTAGGCATCAAAAGTATACTTTTGACGCGTATCAGGCATTGTGTTTCTTGTCAATTATAGTCTCCAAAACTGCAATAGATTGAATATTTTATTCTTTGATATATATATCATGCATTGGAACTCAGTGCCAGAAACAAAATTGGATATTGTTGTCCAAACATTTTTTGCCGGGTCAGTTTATACAGAGTGATATTGTCATGAATAAGGGTGAAATTAATACAGGGGAAAGTAACGAGAACGAAAGCGTTCATAAATTTAATGAGTCAGTGGTTTCGAAAAATTGCTGTTTTAAGGTTAAATTTGTACCTTTTTGAGTGATTTGTAATTATAGAGTGTGAAAGAACTGATAAATATGCAAATTTATTCACCAAAAAACTATCTACGCGTAATTCATTAAATTATATACACAATGACAGGTACTGCAATCGGAAAAAGCTTTCACATTCTTCCGAGAAATGCTCAATAATTATTTAGCTATCCGTCAGATGCTAAATCTTCTATGTTAAAATGTTTGCTTGTTCTTTGCAAATTCTGACAATAACTTTTTTGTGTCAACAATTTACTTTGTTTAATGTTCTTACAGTCTTTTTGTAATTGAAGTTGTAATTTGAAAAATCTACGAAATTTCACTTTCAAGAGCTCTAACAAAAAAATGCACCATGAGAAAATTCTACGACAGGGCTTAAATGATAATATAATGTATACCTAATCATTTTGCGAAATAGCAGCCGTGAGGTATGTCGGTCCATTAAACTCGGAAAGTACGCGTCTTTTTCTAGAATCGTTCCCGTACTAACATGAAACATTATGTTTAACGTTTAGAGAAGCAAGCTTTCAACTGTGACTATTTACACAAGATATTATTTATCGAACCGACCGTGATCCATATTATCAGCATAAGATAACGGATTTTTATGTCAAAATGACAACTTATTTTTCTACAAATATATAAGAGAACATTTACACGATTTAATGCAGAATAACAAGATAACACAGCAACTATTTCCGTGACTGATTAAATAATTACGTTTAAATCAGATTACAGACGCTGATGAAGCTTGTCGGTCAAGCGAAATATTCGTCGATTTAATTATAATTATAGTCTTTTTGTAGACTTATAGTTATTTTTGTTACATTTTAACATCTTTTTTTATATCGTTGTGCTAACATTTTAGACATTTATTTATCATTTTTGTTTGCTTACACAGTATCGTTAACACTTGTTTCCGATCCGACATCTCGTAGGTTCATACGTTGGCTACTTTTTCAGACGTTTATATATATATATATATATATATATAAATATATAAAGCATAACAGTTCAATTACAATGAAATTGCCGTTTTAATTATGATATAACTGGTAACAATATAAACAAATATGTAGTACTAAGTAGAATATATATAACAGTAGATTATTCCACAAAAATATGGTAGCATTTCGTATTGATAATAAATAAATATTACTGTTGTTTAACATAGATGGACATTTAACAAGAACAAAAAAAAAGGGTAGATTTAAATCCTTTTGATTCAGGTAATTTTATGATTGACATAGCCGCGGTATTCCTAACGTGCGTTCATGCGTACAAAGTTAAACAATGAAACTGGAAAACTATTGTTAGTACAGTTAACATACACATATTGTTAGTAAGCAAACGCACATGGTCTTTCAAAACAACCTTAACTGACAGATCATTTATATATAAAATGTTTAATAATGATCTACAATTTATTCGTCAGTAAATACACCGCCAAGCTTTTGTATATCAGCCTCATATTATTAACCTCATTGTCAATCTCGAGGTGTAGGTCCAGGTATGAAGCAAACCTATCTGTATTTGTGGTCTCCTTTATCTCAAGTTCAATGGGATAGATGGGATTAACGAAATCACCAAAACTACAATTAATTAATAAAAGAACATCATATATATAGCGGAAGCTAAAATTAAAGGATCGGGCTAGCTTCTTTTCGTTTTTTTTTTTCTTGAGAAGACCCTGTATGAAGTCCGCCTCATACGAATAAAGGAACAATTCGGTGAGAAGAGGGGCACATTTTGTACACTGAGGTATGCCGACTGTCTGTTGAAGAAAACGTCTACCAAAGATAACAAATATGTTGTCAATCAACAACACGAGCATGTTGATGATATCAATTTCAGAGAACATTTTGGTAGAATCAGAGTGGTTTTTGCAAAGAAAGATCTCTCCCTTCTTAGCAAAAGATATTTGTATCTACGTTGGTCATTTTTTATGGAACACAGTTGGACCAACTCCCTTAATCTGTGCTTCAGCTTAGAATGAGGAATAGTTGTGTAGAGGGTTGAGAAGTCAAATGTTTTAATGTTATTGCAGGAGGAGAGGGGCATAGATTGCATGTAGTTTAAGAGATTTTTAGAGTTTTTCAGAATCCGCATCTGATTTACACCACTCCTCGCGTAACTAGTGTAACAGTACTTTTGAAGCCCAGTTTTGACCGCCGATATAATACATGCTAATAATTTAGAAAGAGGTTTCGTGGAGCATTTGGCAGACCCAGAAAAATAGTGCTACAGTATAGCGGGTTATTTTCGCGGGTCTAAGATTTCGCGATTTTGGGGGACAAAGGTATGGTACAAATTGTCGCTGTTTTTATTTTCGCGGATTGAACAAAACTGTATATTTTATTTTGGCGGATGGACACTATGAGTAAAAAAGTGCAAGAAATTATGGTTCATTTTGTTATTTCTTACCACAAATAAGTCGTTAAATTGATAGAAACAAGTACACAAACAACGATTTTATTTACAAATTGCAAATCAAGATCAGACAACTCAAAATCACATAGAGTTACGAAATATCTACATAAACTGTATCACATGTATTACACAGTTGTCTATTCTCGGGAGATTTTTGACAATTAAGGCAATCATATTTGTTGATGACATTTGTAACATTTATTAATTCATATTAAACAGGCAATGCCGTTGGGCACGTTTCTACAATATTGATCAACGATCATCGACCGTCATAGATCTGTTCAACGTAAATAGAAGAAACATTCCCAAATCTAAATCGAAAGTACAAATTTTGTATAAATATTTCGCGGAATTTATTTTGGCGATTTACGTTTGACCGCGGAAATAAGCGAAAATAAAAACACCGCGAACATAACCCGCTATACGATATTTGAAAGCGCTATTACAAAGCATGTCTAAATATTTACATGATATAAAAAAGTTATTATTGCCTTCTTCTACTTTACAAACATTACATAAACTGTCAGTTGATATTTTACATTGTGTGTACATCACATTACGTAGACTGCTTGATAAAGTAATTAGCTATTGACAATTCACTTGGCAACCGTACATATACCACGACAACACTTATGAAAGAGGAAATCCTGGACAATCATAGTTCTATTTTATGTTCCTTTGGAATATCAACCAAAGATGAAGAACTGGATCTGCCATCATTCTACTGCATTCCTAAATTACACGAACATCCTTTCAAACAGCATTATATTGTCTGCGTCTGCCAAATTCTCCACGAAACCTCTTTCCAAGTTATTAACATGCATTCTATCAGCGGTCAAAACTGGGCTTCAGAGTTACACTAGCTACCCGAGGGGTGGTGTGAATCAGATGTGGATTCTGAAGAACTCTAAAGATCTGTTAGAGTACATACGATATTGATCCCTCTCCTCCTGCAATAGCATTAACACAGTTGACTTCTCTACCCTTTACACGATTATTCCTCTCTCTAAGCTGGAGGATACCTGCAGTGTGGTAGATTGTAGATTCGAGTCCCATCGGGTTCAAACCAAAGACTATGATGTTGGTATTTACTTCCTCTCCATTAAGAATGCAGCACTAAGGATTAGGAGCAAGGACTGGTGGCTGAGAATCAGTATAATGTGTCTGAGGTGAGCAACAGGTCTTTCCCGTTGACTGTGTAATGGTGTCTGCATGCGCAACCGGAAGTTGCGTCGTATCTGCCCATGTGGGGCCTTTTGACCGGAAATGATGTCACCCGTAGGGCTTCCCCTGGAAAATATGGGAGCGCGCATGTGCGACCGGAAATCCCTTGGGGTGCTCTCTAGGACGTCTGCGTCTATCGTTTTCTAGCCCTGGTTATCTGCCCCTTTTATTTTCATAATTACATATAAAGTTTGTTGTTTTCGGGTATGCTCGCTATGTACTCCAAGTAGTCTACCACGTTCTCACTGTGGAGGTACTAAATAACCTAAGAGTCAAATGAATGAAATGGTAAATTTGATCCCTACTTGCATAGTCTCTAGCAAAAATAAACTATTCCAGGATGATTCTTCTCAACTCTGAAAAACAATGTATACACATGCATAGAGGGAGGAGAAGGAGGGTGGCGGCGGCGGCGGCGGCGGCGGAGACGGTGGAGGGGGAGGAGGGGGAGGTCTCTTTGGGTGTAATTATGACTAACACAGAAATCTTCCATATTTTCCATATCATTTCACTATTCAACTTGCATTTTTCCATATTTCCCATATCTTTTCACTATTCAACTTATTTTTCCTCCATATTTTCCATTTCTTTTCACTTTTCAACTTACTTTTCTTCCATATTTTCCATATCATTTCACATTTCAACTTACTTTTCTTCCATATTTTCCATATCATTTCACATTTCAACTTACTTTTCTTCTGTATTTTCCGAATCTTTTCACTATTCAACTGATCTTCCTTTCATAATTCCCATATCTTTTCACTATTTTCTTCTGTATTTTCCATATATTTCACTATTCAACTTGGGTTTCTTCCATATTTTTCATATCTTTTCACTATTCAACTTGCCTTTCGTCCATATTGTCCATATTTTATCACTATTCGACTTGCCTTTCTTCCATATTTTCCATACAATTTCACTATTTTCTTCCCTATTTTCCATATCTTTTTACTATTCAACTTGGGTTTCTTCCGTATCATTTCACTATTGAACCAACTTTTCTTCGGTATTTTTCATATATTTTCACTATTCAACTTACTTTTCTTCCATATTTTCCATATCATTTCACTATTCAACCTACTTTTCTTCCATATTTTCCATATCATTTCACTATTCAACCTACTTTTCGTCCATATTATTCATATCATTTCACAATTTTCCTCTCTATTTTCCAAATCTTATCAATATTCAACTTGGGTTTCTTCCATATTTTTCATATCTTTTCACTATACAACTTACTTTTCTCTCTATTTTCCAATTTTTTTCACTATTCAACTTACTTTTCTTCCGCATTTTCCATATCTTTTCACTATTTAACTTACTTTTCTTCCATATTTGCGCTATCATTTCACAATTTTCTTCTGTATTTTCGAAATCATTTCACTATGCAACTTATCTTTCTTCCATCTTTTCCATATCATTTCACTTTTCAACTTGCTGAGTTTCAAATTTCCACAATCAAATTTATTTTACATAACAGTGTTCTATTTTTAGAGCAGTAAGCAAATTTACTTCCTGAATAGGGTTTTAGTATATATTTACCTGCCAAAGGCAAGCAAATATCTGCATATAAGCTTAACGATATCTATGTTCCTGCCAAGGACAAGTTATTCTCTGTATATAAGTGTAAAAATCGATTTCCAAATAGCCATTTCCTGATACGTATTATATAGTATTTCTCTTTCTGCACTGGTATATGTCCAAATACAGAGTAATGATCCCCCTTTATCCTCCACATAAAGAGTTATGTCCCTACGACAGTGTTATTCCTCCACACATAGGGTTATGTCCCCTACGGTAGTGTTATCCCAACAAAAATAGTAATGTCCCTTACTGCAGTGTTAAAACTCCACATAAAGAGTTATTCCCCCTACTTTAATATTATACTTGCACATACAGAGTTGTAACTTATTCCCCACATAAAGAGTTATGTCCCCTATTACAGAGTTATCCCTTCAGATACAGAGTTATTCCCCCTTCTGTAGGGCATAATGTAAACTTAAATAAACTACATGCAATATTAATTGTTTTCTGAAAAAAATACTTTTCTTCCATATTATCCATATTTTTCATATCTTTCACAATTTACTTCTGTATTTTCCAAATCTATTCACTATTCGACGTGCCTTTCTTCCATATTTTCCATATCATTTCACATGTCAACCTACCTTTCTTCCATATTTTCCATATCATTTCGCAAGTCAACTTATTACATACTTCTGACATCTAGGAAAGAGACACCCATACTGGCCTGAGACGAGGTCGAGGCCCATATTGCCCCGGGACAATATGGTCCTCGATATGGAAACGATCTTGTAGTAATCCAATAACCGTTTATTTTCCCGGGCTGTGAAAATATGGACAGTTTACTTCCGGTCATATTGGTCATACAAAAACGCCTTTATTTGAACTAAGTATGTAATGAATATATATATATTATCAGTCTAAAAACCATTTAGTTGCCATTACAATATTTTGACAAAGTGAAAATCTCACTCACCTTTTAGACCGCCACGATATAGCTGAAATATTTTTGAAAGTGGAGTCAAACACCATAGCCCTAGACCTAAGCCTAAGCACTCACCTTGAAAATGCGTTCTGTCATGTGGATAAGTTATTGTTTGCATGATTGACAGACACTATTCATCATATTGTTTTCTAGCTTCTGAATTGTCGATCGAGAAAAAAATAAAATATTCTAGACAGGGAGCAAATAGCCAGTCAATGGGGTTTGCAATTAATATTTCGCATGCACAATAGCGACCCCACACCACAAGTTGTGGAAAATAGAGATATTCTTCTGTGGTTTAAATGCGTATTAACTGCATTACATGTAAACTGTATGATTCTGTTTGATAAAGTCATTTAACTAGAACAGGAAAAAAATGTGCACTTGAGTGAATTATATATAATTTGCACGATAATATCTTGTATACTTTGAATACCCGAACATTTTTCAATGTACAATAAGAATACAAAAGTCTTTTTAAATTTATTTTGTCTTCTTCAGAGTGATGTACTATAACTAATATATATATATAGACATATAGATAGCCAGATAGATAAATAGATTGTTAGATGGATACAAGAAGAGTTTGAAGATACAAAAGGGTTAATCAGAATCCGTGTGTCAAAGAAGGACAGACAACACAATGGCTAAAAGAAAAAGAACAAAAGGACAAAACACGATCTACAAAACATACACATAACTAAAGATGGAGTAACAACAAATGTTTAAATCAAATTATGAAAAGAAAGTGTAAACGGTGATGGTCAACAATTCTACCAATATTAACAAAATGAACAATCACTTCTCACCTCAACTCACTTAATACAAAAAATACCACGACATTGGAAGGTTGTAATAATTGACAGTAGCAAGAAAGATATTAACAATAAAAATATTTTTAAATTAAAATTAAGTACTTGTCATAATAATTTGTTTTTCTTTCTAGAGTAGTAGTACAAGTACAATGGCTACCGGAAGTGACCGAATGTCACGTGGCCCCATCGGGGTTCCCTTGTTTGTACGCATGTCCAGCCAGAAATTGCGCATTATCCGCCCTAGTGGGGACTTTTTGACCGGAAATGATGTTACCCGTAAAGGACACCTCTATATAACAGATCACTGTCTATTAAGGACACCTCTATATAGCTAATCACTGTCTATAAAGGACACCTCTATATAACAGATCATTGTTTTTAAAGGACACCTCTATATAACAGATCAATGTCTCTAAAGGACACCTCTATATAACAGATCACTGTCTAAACGACACCTTTATATAGCAGATCACTGTCTATAAAGGACACCTCTATATAATAGATCACTGTCTATAAAGGACACCTCTATATAACAGATTACTGTCTATAGAGGACACCTCTATAAAACAGATCACTGTCTATAAAGGACACCTCTATATAACATATCACTGTCTATAAAAGAAACCTATATATAGCAAATCACTGTCTATAATGGACACCTCTATACAACAGATCACTGTCTATAAAGGACACCTCTACATAGCAAATCACTGTCTATAAAGAACACCTCTATATAACAGATCATTGACTATAAAGGATACCTCTATGTAACAGATCACTGTCTATAAAGGACACCTCTATATAACAGATCACTGTCTTTAAAGGAAACCTCTATGTAACAGATCAATGTCTCTAAAGGACACCTCTATATAACAGATCACTGTCTAAAGGACACCTTTATATAGCAGATCACTGTCTATAAAGGACACCTCTATATAATAGATCACTGTCTATAAAAGACACCTATATATAGCAAATCACTGTCTAAAATGGACACCTCTATACAACAGATCACTCTCTATAAAGGACACCTCTACATAGCAAATCACTGTCTATAAAGGACACCTCTATGTAACAGATCACTGACTATAAAGGATACCTCTATGTAACAGATCACTCTCTATAAAGGACACCTCTAAATAACAGTTCACTGTCTATAATGGACAACTCTACATAACAGATCACTGTCAATAAAGGACACCTCTATATGACAGATCACTGTTTATAAAGGACACCTTTATATAACAGACCACTGTCTATAAAGGACACCTCTATATAACAGATCAGTCTCTAAAGGGCACCTCTATATAACAGATCACTGTCTCTAAAGGACACCTCTATATAACAGATCACTGTCAATAGAGGACACCCCTATATAGCAGATCACTGTCTCTAAAGGACACCTCTATATAACAGATCACTGTCTCTAAAGGACACCTCTATATAACAGATCACTGTCTCTAAAGGACACCTCCATATCACAGATCACTGTCTATAAAGGACACCTATATCGTAATTCAATGTCTATAAAGGGTGGGTGGGTTATGGTGTTTAACACCACTTTCACAAATCTCTGTTCAAAGGAGAGTCTCATTTTCTCCATTTATGAATAGTGCATATAATTTTAGCCTGCATATAAAGGGTACCTTCTCATAAAGGGCTTATTTTCAAGTTCCCTTGAGTGTCCTTTGATTGTATATCACAATCTTAGTTCCCACAATAAGTGTATAAACATGTGTAAAACTTATCTCTCCATTACAGTATTCAATTTTACCGATCCATACCTGTTGGAATCATGCTATCAAGTTTGTCAATGACTTACGTAATTTTGAAGATCTTTTCTGGTAGGGGTACCCCTGTTTCATTTGCCAATGAAACCGATAAAGATATCCAACTTATCCTGAAAAGATTGAAGACACCACTATGCACAAGCAAACACAAATAACGTAAATAATTCGTTCTGAATAAAGCTGAAATACTGTTTCATGGATGTTAAGCAATAAACCAATCAACCAATTAGTAACTTGGATTAAGACCATGTGCTTCAAAAGGTGTGCATATTATATCCTGCTCTATATTGGTACTCGTTGTGACATCATCATTCACAAAGTAAGCATATAATACAAACGGATCTTGTTCTTTATTAGCTTTGGTTAATTGTTTATGTTTTTGCACTATCTAGTATTAGAGTGAGACTTTTCGAGAAAGGCAATTATCTATTTTCAAATCACTTATAAACGTTAAGTATCTGAGTGTTCAGCTTTAATTTCTAGAAGGTGGATTGGGATAATTATATGATAAACTATCGCAATAGTTTATGATCGTCCCAGGCAAAGACACATATAGCTGTCATTCCAAGCTTTATTGTTTGATTTTGTTTTGTAATGCTGTTTTGTTTGGGGAGGGGTGATGAAAGCTTATTATTGTCCTTGCTCTTTGTTTAATTGCCGGGCGTTACGTTTTTTTTTTTTTAATTCAGAACGACCCACGAATAGAGATAAGACACATGACATCACATCAGTGCATTATAAATATAAATGGATGAGTTCCCGATTTATGACAGATGATCTAATTACGGAACTAGTGCAAAGTGCAAAACTAATTTTGCCAAGTAAGGAACCATATATAGTCCCTAATTTCCGCGTTGTGATGTCCCTTATAATATCCGCATAAAAACTATATTCGGTTCATCTTTACCTCCAGTTGTTTGCATGAGGATGCATGTCTTATTTACTTTATTTGTTCTTGTTTGCGTATAGTGGTGTCCAAGACATACTGTGTTGTTATTTTTGTTTTGTTCTTCGTCTTGTATCTTATGTACCAAATGTTACTTGTTTCTCTGGATTGTCCGTTATTGTTTTCCCTTTGAGTTTTCTCTAACGTTTATTTAATATCTTTGTATTTATTGATTAGGAACAGTATTATCGTAATTTCAATGGCGGAGTGTACTCGATACAACATTATATAATAAAGTTTTCAGTGACTTGCGACAGGTCGGTGGTTTTCTCCGCTTTCCTCCACCAATAAAACTGACCGCCTCGTTATAAATGAAATATTGTTAAAAGTGGCGTTAAACACCACATTTCTAACCCCCATCGTTTTACAAGGGAACAAGAATTGTACTGTGTTTTTGGTTGATTACATCTAAACGTTCAGATGGCAGCTATATTCAGGACGATGTAGTCAGTGAGTGAGTGATTGCTGTTTAACGTCAACTCAGCCATTTTTTCAGCTATATCATGGCGAGAGCAAGTTAATCTTTAATGAGATGATGATGCGGTCCGCTTTGTTCTAGGCCAACACGCTTAATTGGATTTTAGCTCAGGGAACCAACAGTCCGCGGATAGACATGTCGACCCACTCGAACATATTATTCTGATTCCGAGCTAACTAATTTTTGCTCTTTCTCCTTAATGCTGTGTGCTTAGCGGAAAAGCAATAAATAATAATTTTATATTCTTTGATTTAACCCAATCGGGCCTCGAACCCATGATCTACCGTCGAACCCATGATCTACCATCGAGCCCATGATCTATCATCGAACCCATGATCTACCATCGAACCCACGATCTACCCTCGAACCCATGATCTACCCTCGAACCCACGATCTACCCTCAAACCCATGATCTACCCTCGAGCCCACGATCTACCCTCGAACCCATGATCTACCCTCGAACCCATGATCTACCGTCGAACCCATGATCTCCCCTCGAGCCCATAATCTA
This sequence comes from Bathymodiolus septemdierum, assembly GCA_963383655.1. Taxonomy (NCBI): domain Eukaryota; kingdom Metazoa; phylum Mollusca; class Bivalvia; order Mytilida; family Modiolidae; genus Bathymodiolus; species Bathymodiolus septemdierum. The sequence goes on along the minus strand of OY726528.1, from coordinate 11,989,761 downwards.
CCCTTGAACCCATGATCTACCCTCGAACCCTCGATCTACCCTCAAACCCATGATCTACCCTCAAACCCATGATCTACCCTCGAACCCACGATCTACCCTCGAACATATGATCTACCCTCGAACCCACGATCTACCCTCTAACCCATGATCTACCGTCGAACCCATGATCTACCATCGAACCCATGATCTACCCTCGAACCCATGATCTACCATCGAACCCACGATCTACCCTCGAGCCCACGATCTACCCTCGAACCCACGATCTACCCTCGAACCCATGATCTACCGTCGAACCCATGATCTACCCTCGAGCCCATTATCTACCCTCGAACCCATGATCTACCCTCGAACCCATGATCTACCCTCAAGCCCATGATCTACCCTCAAGCCCATGATCTACCCTCGAAACCACGATCTACCCTCGAACCTATGATCTACCCTCGAACCCACGATCTCCCCTCGAACCCACGATCTACCCTCGAACCCATGATCTACCGTCGAACCCATGATCTACCCTCGAGTCCATGATCCATCCTCGAACCTATGATCTACCCTGGAACCCATGATCTACCCTCGAACCAATGATCTACCCTCGAACCCATGATCTACCGCTCTCGAAGCGAGCACGATAACTGTTACACCACCGATGTGGTTATGTTTATATTACATTTAAAGATTAATAACAATCTACAAATAAAGACCTAGACTGAGACCAGTCGGACACGTGTCGCTTGTTTCAAAGCAAACCGTCATAAATTGAACTACCCATATGTTTCAACCAATATATGATGAGTTTATATTAACTAAAAGAAGAGACATAGTGTCCTTTAGCATATGCCAATTAGATTTACATTTTCTAAAGTAAAATATCAGTGTCTAACCCCAATTTAGTTGTGAGTTCGATTCCCGCTTGTTGTTAGGTGTACTCGATAGAATTTTTTATGATAAAGTTTGTCGATAAATAGTTGTTTTCTCTCAATAGTTTCATTAAGCAACAATAAACCATTACACAATATTAACATATGTACGTAACAAAAAGTTGAATACTAAAATAAAAAAAAGAAACAACCGGTGTACCCGAAGAACACCATCGATAAAATGATATTAAAATAAACCAATTATTTATTTTAATATTACTTTGTCGGTGGGTTTCTCCGGGTACAACGGTTTGCTTCTACAAATAAAACAAAAAAAGACGAGATAATTGAAATATTAATGACATTTCTGTTTAACAGCCATAACTAAGAACCTAATATTCCCTCAAGGTAAAATGGGGGAAAACACTAACAAAATAGAACAAAGAAAATATTTATTTTATCATATTTTTTTATGGTTTTCTTTCACCAATAATAAAACGTAGAACTCAAATTTAGTGCATATGACACGTTTCTGGAATAACCTTCATCATGTATGCTCAAAATCGAAAGATTGCAAAGCCAAATAATTTAAAGTTTTGGGAGCAATAAAACCAAAGGACCTTAACATGATATCCAAAATCGGCTAAGGTCACCTATGTCTGAGGAAGGAGAACCTTGGTTTTTATTCATTAATAATTACAATATTGAGGAATTGTAAATTTCTGTAATAAATATATCTAATAAACCATGTCAGTACCGAAGCAGACAACAGACAACCGCGATATAACTTTTTTAAATGACATTTTTCATTTAACACCCGTAACCTATAATTCAATATTAAAAACACATGGTATAAAAAGGAGACGCATTAAAGCAAAACATATTTATTGCATCAATACATACATAACATGTTAGTTACAAAATAATGGTTTGTTAATGAAATAAATCAATACAAACACATGTATATAATGATGATTTTTGAAGAATGATGTTAAAAAGTAATTGCATCTCCCCAGCGCAATTCCACGGTTCTGAATAATATACCAATTAATGAGTAAGGATTTGGACTTAATTGAAAATTAAAATCATTAAACAGGAAAATCTATCTTTAGGAATAAAAAGAAGATAAAAAGACCACACATATCTAAAATTCAATAGCAAAATCGTTGAAGGAGGCAACATTCATACCCCTAATATACAAATACATGACACGCTTTATTCCTGTCAAAATCACAGCAAGTTATCTAAATATGAACATAGCATATGTTTTAAAGCTAGTGGGAAAAAACGTTCATGAGTCTGCATGTAGGTAGCAAAACAAGTGTGAGATTGTCACGAGTCTGCATGTAGTTAGCACAACACGCTTGAGTCGGTCCTGCGACTGCATGTAAGTAACATAACTGTGAGACTGTCATGAGTCTTCTTTTATGTAGCGTAACAAGTGTGAGACAGTCCTACGCCTGCATTTAGGTGATAATGCATGTATGAAACGACCAAGCATGTAGGTGCATAGCAAGTGTGGAGGTCGCGTGAGTCTGCACATAGGGAATATTAACCTGATTACACTATTGCTTGCTCAATAAACACCGTCCATTTCAACTGGTAAGCGACCACAGAACCTGAATCGCAACCAGACCAGAAATGAAAATAAAAAAAAAGGCCAGGCAAAAGTAAGCCGAACACTAGATGAGTAAGAATTGAGTGCAATAACAGAACATGATCCAGCTACTCATAAACACTGATATCGTCATCATGTCAGCTATATTAATAACAACGTACACATATTTTTTTGGCATTTCCGGTTCATCAAGTACACTCCAAATCGTATGATTGGAAAATCAAATAATCTAATAAATGTTTTGGAGCAATAAATCCAAAGGGCTTAAAATCGGCTAAGGTCACTTATACCTATACGAAGGGCAACATTGCCTTTAATATTAATTATAGGAACTTTTATTTAGACATATACAATGGCACTGATAATATAATACTACCTACAAGTAGACAAATACATTGGGAATTGCCCGTAGACTCGGTGTTTGTAACATCTGTGACACTAACACTGGTAACTTCCGTCACTGTTTCAGTTCCGTCGATTGTTATGGTAACAGTGGTTCCATCAGTTGTTCCACCTCCAGTCATACCGGTACTTGTCATGTCGTTTCTATTGGATACGCCATTTTGAGTTGCTATATCACTAGTTCTACCTCCAGTCATACGGGTACTTGTCATGTGGTTTAGTTTAAGCATATTTTATTTGCATAAAAGTTGCAAATGGGATTGGACACAAGTTATGACAACATTAGTGAAGTCCTTTCCCTTTTACAAAGATATAAACAAAAAATAATTGTACATAATGGCGATAATTATACAAATAAATTTTACAACATGATATATTTAGACGTTAATAATAAAGTAAATATAAAGAAAAATAAGGTGAAATAAAATGTTCAAAACATAGGGATAGAAAGAAGGATAGGAAGAAGAAGAAAGGATTCAAACAAACAAAAACAACAAAAAACAACATGGACTGGAGTGATTAAGCTAGTATATTAGTTAAAGCGCTGGGTGCTTCTAATAAAAGAATAAACAGAGAAGATTTCAATGTTTTGGTTAGGAGTCAAATTTTCATCACCAGCTAATATCAATTCAATTGTAACTACGTTATTCTTTAATTTATTAAACAAGATTGCCCTATTTTCATTGTAAAAGGGACATTCAAGGAAAAAGTGTATACAGTTTTCAAAACCATGACCACAGATACATGTAGGACTAGGTTTTAAATTGACAAGGTGCAAATCTGCATTTAGTGAACTGCACATATTTCTAGGTCTGCTATGAATAATATTTAGTTTTCTATCACCCCAACCGAAATAAAAAGGCACTTTTCAAGCAATATTTTAATTTTTCTTTTAAATATGTTAATATTACCAGAATTTCTAATTTCCGGACTTAAATTGTTCCAGTCCCGGGTAGTAGAGGGGAAGAAGGACTTTTTAGTAATTTCTAATCGACAATTTGGTAAAACATAATTATTACTATTTCGTAAATTATACTGGGAAACACTACCAACCGGAAGGGGCATCAAATCACAAAGATAGTCTGGGGCAGATTTGTTGTGAATAGAATAAAATAAGTTGAGCCTTCTTACCCTTCGCCTATCAGATAATAATTCCCAACCGGTTTCAGAATAGATAGATTGACGACTTGTAAATAGAGGCAGTCCGGTTACTATTCGTCCTGCCTCTATTTGAAGCTGTTCTAAATTATCAGAGTCTTGTTGACTACAACCATCCCAAAGTTCACATGCGTATTCCAACATAGGCCTTATAAAGATCAAATAAATACGAGAAAGATAATGTCTATTTAATGCATATTTAAGTTTTCTTAATAGGGCACACAACCTCTGACTTGCTGATTTAATAATATTAACTATATGGGTATGAAATTTTCCATTGCTGTCAAAAGTAATACCCAAATGTTTGTGACAGGTAACAAATTCTACTAATTTGTCTTGGAATGTTATTTCTATATCGTTGGGAAGATTAATGATGGAATATACCATTGCTTTAGTTTTTTGAGGATTAAATTTACTAACCATTGCTTACACCATATATATATATAGATTCCAAATCACTATTTATTACATCTTCTATAGTATATGGACTTTGACTAGAATATGAAAGAGAAGTATCATCTGCAAACAGTCTAGTATTTTAAAGACTTAAAAGGTTATCTGCAATATCATTAACATATAATAAGAAAAGTAGCAGACCAAACACTGAGACCTGGGGGTCTCCGGGGGGACTCCTGCATTTGTATTTACTAAGGGGGATTTGGAATTGTTTATAAATACACATTGTTTCCTACTGGAAATATAGCTTTCAAACCATTTAAATAATTTACCATCTACCCCGTAAACTTTAAGTTTCAGTAAAAGTCCTGTATGCCAGACCCGATCAAATGCTTTAGAAATATCACATAAAATAAGGATAGTAATACAATGATCATTCAGAGCCATACATATTTTGTAATAGATTTCTATTAGCTGGTGAACGGTAGGGTGACCTGGGATGAAACCTGATTAAAATTTATACAATAAATTATTTGATATTAAATGATTAAATACTTCCTTAAAAACAATTCTTTCGAATTCTTTGTCAACTGCTGATAGTAATGATATTGGTCTATAGTTAGATATTAATGATTTGTCTCCCTTTTTGAAGAGTGGCATAACAGATGCGGTTTTCCATTGCATTGAAAATTCCGATTTAGAAAGCGATAAATTAAACAAGAGAGAGAGGGGAACACAAACAGTATTACACGTTTTCTTAAGCATTTGATGACTAATGGAATCCAGACCTGACGCTTTTCCAAGTTTTAAAATTTGTAAAATATCAAGAACTTTACTCGGAGTAATTTGAAAGAAATCTAGTGTTGCATTTGTTCTGAGAGGAAAGTCGGGTTTTGATGTATTACTGTCATTTATTAATGTAGATATAGAACAGAAATAATTATTTAGAAGACATGCTTTTTCGTAATCATCTGAGATGAGGTCATTATTTTCTTTTTTTAATTGACTAATTGGTGACATATCACCAGACGATTTAACCAATTTTTTAATCAATGACCAGTAGGATTTTGAATTTGAACTTGAAAAATCATCTAGTATAGTATTAACATTAACATAGAATTGTTCTTCAGCATGCTTTTTTAAATTATTTACATGATTTCTTTGCTTCTTGTATTTATTGATATTAGAATCACTATTAGATCTACGAGCCAGTTTTCGAAGTCTGTCTCGTTTTCTTAGGGACCGACCATTTAACTTGAAAGGGGGGGGGGGGGGGGGGGGGTTTATGGCTTTTTGTTTCATGCAGAATATTTTTTTCGGACTACACGAGTTAGAATTTTTTTTTTTTTTCCCAGAATCTAACATTAGATTTTATGACAAAAACTCTGAATCATATTATTTTCTTTTTCCTCCACCAAAATCAGAATATTCTTTTTTTAGCAACATTGGGAATCAGAATATTTTTTTAGAAAAAAAACATAACCCCTGCCCCCTTTCAAGTTAAATGGTCGTTCCCTTATTTCCCTTCTTAATTCGGAATTGAACCAAACTTTATCATTTAGTCTTATTGTAACTTCTTTTTGGGGCACACAATTTTTAATTATTTCAATAAATGTTTTTGTAAATGTTTGACAGTTTTCGTCCATACTATTTTCTGGAGATATAATTGAGTTCCAATTTAAGGAGGATATACAATCGTTACAGGTCTCAAAATCAGCATATGTATAATCCCAGAATAATCGTTTATAAGTATTGATTGATTTAAGAGGGACTTTTAGGTAGACAATTGTTGCTTCATGGTCACTATATTTTCTATCTACTTGAATTACATACGACTCAAGGACATTACAATTATCATATACTAATACAGGGTCAAGCAAAGATTGGCGCGTGTTACATGTTCTGGTAGGTTCAGTAATCATGTTTTTCAGATCATTCAACCTCATAATATGAAATAATTTGTGAGAATGTTCACTAAGGAAATAAATCTACATTTAAATCTCCTGTTATCACAACGTTTGACGAGTAATTCGTGGCGTTTTCCACGGACTGTTGAAACTTATCCAAGAATAGATAGTTCGCATTAGGTTGGCGATATACAACACAAAGGAGCATTTTGTATGCAGGAAAAACAATTTCCAGCCAAATAGCTTCACTATCAAAATTTAAATCTGTTCTGGGTTGGACAATTAAATGATTACTAAAATATACTATTACACCTCCCCCTGAATTATTTCGATCTTTCCTAAGTGGATCTTTGCAGTATCCCTCTATAAAAATGCCATCATTTGTTATATTTTGATCAAGATGTGTTTCTGTTAAACATATAATATCTGCTTCATTACTAATGCTTTCTATGTAATCTAATTTATGACGCATACTTCTAGTGTTTAAATGAAAAATTGAGAGTTCACCTTCCTTTGTAGGGCCTGGGTTTAGCTCAACATCATTACTAAGCAGTATGAGCAATACAATTATAAATGTTGAAACTGGATTCTGTAATAGAAATTCCAGATAAATTGAATGACAAAAATTAACAAATCTTTGAAAACATATTCTAATTATTAACATTAATAATATATATAACACTAAATGATTATTTGATGTAAAAAAATGTCTTTTGAAAAACCCAGAATGCGTATTGAAGTTAAAGTGACCTATCGAAGCGCGGTATGACTGTAAGTCATTATCCATTGTCAAATATGTCTAAATTACATATGAAAACACAAGATAGGTCAATAAACAACTGATAAGCAAATAAACATAGCATCTCAACTCCAGTGAAAATATGAACAAATATATACAATGCATAATTAAAAAGTAAGTACATGTAAGGTACATACATGAAACAGATAGTCAAAAGATACATGGATTGTGACAATAGAAAAACAACAGCTGATTCAAGCTGTATCATTGATATGGTAAGGGTTTTGTACAATATAGCTAACATATAAAAAAAAAAAAAAATTGGGGGTATTGAAAAATTTAAAGAAAAAAAGAAATGAAAAAAAAACCAAACAAACAAAAAACATGATCAACATTATTCATAAGAATTTCCATTAAAAGCCGAACAAATATGGTTATGGTGAATTGTTTATCAATAGTGATCGATGATTTGGTAGCATGGAACACGTGGTATGCAATTAGTTATGTGTTTGGAATTACACAATTTCTTTCATTTATTATTATTATTATTATTATTATTTTTATGTAGGAGCAATAATTTATATTTAAGACAACCGTCTTTAGTTTTTTAACAAGTTCCATAAAAAAAACCCAACAACAGCAAAAAAAAACACAAACAAAAAAACCAAAACCTAGTAATATTGATTTTAGAGATTAGTGTTTGGAATCGAGTGCTCCTTTTCAATCGGTCACATGCAAACACGTGTACAAAGGTAAATAAATAAAAAAACACGTGTCGACTATACAATGTTGTTGACAAAATGATTATAGCAGAGAACATATATTTAATTTCTTGGATATACTACATGAAGTAGGTAAGTAAGAATATACATATATCTAATTTATCAAGTAAACTATTTCAAGGAGTAATTCAAGTAGATATACTGATATTCAGGTATATTGATAAAGCAAGTTTTGGATAATACTGACAAAAAATTGTTGTAAAAATCAAAAGTCCGAATGTTCCGTATTTGAAAAACACAAAAGTCGGTGTTTTAATCGGAATTGATCATTGTCATGTGGTTGCTATTGGATACACCATTTTGAGTTGTTATCCAGGGGTGCGTTGAACATCGTAGCTGCTAGGTTGAGCTACGTAGAAAAAACCTATTGAACGGAAAGCTAGCCTAGCCGCTACATAGCTCTAGCTAGCTTAAAAAATGTCTGCTAGCTTTTGAATCCAAGATGGCGGCTAAAACTAAATTTAATTTCGTAAGGTAAGAATTGCAGGAAGTGGCAACGCTTTTAATACGGATGATAATTTATTAAGGTAACTAGACAAATACGATTAGCTAAAATGTTCCAAGAAATTATTCCATGCGATTGGCGCCATATTTGTTAGCACTGGTACGTAGCTAATTGTTCAATAACGTCATGGCTAGTTTACCTAGCAGCTAGGCTAGTTGCTACGATATTGAACGCAACCCTGTTGTTCCACCTCCAGTCATATCGGTAGTTACGCACCGTTGATATTGGATACGCCATTTAACGTGGTTGCAGCTGTTGTGACTATATCGGTCGTTTCAGATCCAGGATCTAATATTCAGTTATGTACCGTAACTAATTGATATATTGGATTTTTCACCATGACCGAGAATAATGACGTTTTACTCAAGTTTTGTCGCGTCATTCATAATGTATCAGGAAAAGTTAATGCTGTAGATTCGTCCATGTTAAGTAGTTAATACAATGAAATGTAATATCTAGCAATGTATATTATCAATGAAATGATTATACAGGTATAATGAAGGAGTGTATGTCCATGCAACACTGAGGCACGTCCTGTTTCACCTCCGGCGAGGTCAAAGGGAACGACTCCTTTACCATTGGTAGCACCAGTTATTGCTATTCCAGAATCTGTAATCATTATAATGAATATTCATAAATTTTCATCACATATCAAACATCATTTATTATTTATTATTAATTTTACTACGAGTTTCCATCGCATTAAAGCAATACCAAATGAGTAAGTGATTGTTATTCAACCCCAAATGAGCAATATTTCAGTTATATCATTTTGCAAGAACAAGATACATTCGATAAGATAAATAGAATCTAACACCGGGGAGAGTACAAGATAGGGAAATCTCCGACATCCAAGGGTAAGATTTCAATCGTTCCCTTACGAGGCTTGCTGAGTTAGAAAACGATTGAAATCTTACCCAAGGATGTTGGAGATTTCCCTATCTTGTACTTTTTCCGGTGTTTGATTTTATTTCTCACTGTAAACACCTTTAGAATTGTTCTGTTTACATTCCATCGAGCGTTTTCCCGCAATTTTGTTATCCATTGCTAAAGTAAATATTCGATTTATCCATATGCATCCATGTCTTGGCAGTATTTTAAATGTATTTCATAATAGTTGACATAAACTGTACAGCAAGCATTTGCCGGTAAAACGCACGTGATTTGTTTGTCTTGCACTAGTGAAAGATAAGAAAATCTCAAATCTCTAAAAATAGGACCGGGTCTGTCTCCTAAGTCAGAAAATGATATCCGCTTTATACTAGACCAACACGCTAAGTTGATTGCTTGAACTGCTAGACATGTCTCTTCGATCGGACACATTATCCTGATTCCGAGCCTAGCAGTCTTTGTTCTTTCTCATGAATGTTGCATGCTAAGCGGAGAAGCAAGAAATACCTATTTTATAGTGTTTGTTATAATCCGACTGGGACTTGAACCCACAATTTACCACACTTAAGGCGAGCACTTTAGCTATTGTACCACCGAGGTAGTCTAACGGTACTTTTATAGAATAAAGTTCCTTAAAGCATTCTTAAGCGATTTTTATTCTCAAATTCTTCCATTGAAAGGTAAATTAATTTTAATCCATTATGAAGCAAGCAGTTCTAAAAGTTTCTAAAATTCAATATAATAAAGCTAACTTTAAGTCTTAAAAGTAACAATACAAATGGTCACAATATAGTGTTAGTATGCTTTAGTAGTATTCTCTGAGGCTATACATTATTTCTGTAACTTAATGTAGGTAATTCTTTATTTTTCTTCCATGCTTCGAATCCCCTCATGGCGAGGTGTATGCGATACAACATTATGTGATAAAGTTAGTCAGTGACTTGCGAAAGGTCGGTAGTTTTCTCTGGGTACTCCGGTTTCCTCCACCAATAAAACTGACCTCCAAAATATAACTAAAATATTGTTGGAAGTGGCATTAAACACCACAACCCTTACTATAACCCTTCTTTCATGTTTTATATAAGTTTACAATGTACTTACTAGGACAAAATGAACACATATTAGGACATTCATCTGGAACATTGGAATGTAAAGGACAATAAGTAGCATCATATGAATTGCTACATTGCGATGGGTCTGTTTTGGTAGCACAATCCACTAAAACAAGAAACATATCATTAATAGTGCAAAACTAGAACAGAATATGACATTGTTATTCCAATATTCATTGAAAGAGAGCAGCCACGATATAATTGAAATATTGTTGAAAGTGGCGTTAAGTACCATAAACCTAAACACAATTCTCTATTGAAAAAATTTGTTTATTTCAGTTTACATATTTTGTATAAATTTAATCGCTTACAAAAAAATATCATGATCAATTAAAATATTTAATGATAATTGTATTTATTTAAAAAAAGCATTTTTTTTTTTCACGTTTCATTTATAAAGATATTATGTATATTTTTATGAATTGCAGGGACCGTCGTGATTGTGATCGAACAATTACTGCCTATCACCACTAAATTTGACCTTTTAATACAGGTTAGTGCTTAATATAGGTGGCTGAATGCGCAGGATTTACCGTACTTAAGTTTTAATAATAACTTACAAGCACAGTCAGTTCCGATAAAACCACTGATACAGCTACATGTACATGCAGCGATGTTTAATGTCCCTCCATTCAGACATACCAAATCACAATCTAAAATAAAACAAAGAGTTTTTATTCCTTATATTTGCTTTGGTTACTCTAAAATAATTTAATTTGATGTGAATACTGCAATCTGATTGGCTGATTTACCTGGAGCAACATTGGTTATACTTGATAACCTGGGTTGGTATTGTGACGTCGCTAACTTATTCATTCGCCCAGTGCCGTCTTAACACATGGACACGATGGGCAGTTTCCCGGGAGCACTACGATCATAGGGACCCCATGCTAATCTAGGTATATTATGTATGGCATGTTATTTAATGTTTAAACACTGAGTTTATTGGAAGTAGGTAGTGCCCCAGTGCACTGTTTTGCCCGGGGGTCTATAATGCTGTTAAGAAGGCCCTGTATTCCCCAACGAAAAATGCATCAAATAATCGTAATTAAAATAAAGGAATCATTAAATTTTGTTGTAAAAATTAAATTATTAGGAATATGTTCAATTATTAACTTAATTCATTTGATTCGGAACATTGACCTTATTTTCCTCTCCGTAACGTGCAGTATGTTTCAAGTTTTTTTGAGGTAACAATATACACTTAATTTTTGTTTCATTTCAATACAACCAATAAGTTTATTTCGCCTTTAACATTGAATTCACAGTCTAACAAATATGTATATTAGCAATCATGAATTGGTTCTCCTGCATGAGTACTTTTTACAGATCAATAAAAATATTCAAATTATATTAATTATTATGTTGTGTGAATTGTTTAATTATTATTATTTTGAATTCGCTTATACTCCAACCCACAATTATTCTGCATTTTCACCACCATGTTGACGATAAAAATAAACACGGAAATAAGAAATAAGAGTATAGATAAGAAAAGAAAGAAGAAAGATATCAATGGCATAATCAGAGAAAGACAGACAATACCATGTCTAAAAGATAAATGGCAAAGCGACAAACAATGATCTACAAAACACTAAGCAGAAAAATAACGATTGTGCAACAGAAAGCCCACTAAACACTGGAGATTATCTCAGATGCTCCGGAAGGGTGCGCAGTTCCCGCTCCACTATTGCCACCTATCGCGTTACTGTAAACCGACGCGGACATCATTAATGTCCAATAATGAATACGATATGGAGAATTCCTGATATCTACATATCGAATTTTCACCCATCTGTATCAACGGTCATATCATCGTTACAATATTTAAGGATTGATCGCAATTTTAGTTCAGTTCATTCGAAATAACCTCAATCAGGTTGTATACACCGGGTATCTCGTATAGCGGGTTACGCAAGGGTGTGTACAACCTGATGGAGGTTATTTCGAATGAACCGAATAAATAATTTCGACCAATCCTTATAAATTAATTCAAACTTTTTTTGCTATGATATTGAAAAATATATTTTTTTTCTTCAAAATATGGCAAATAATCGGAAATAAATTAAATTAACCTCAAAGGTGACTCATTTAAAGAAAATCATCCGATGACAACAGCAAGTGACGCCTTGAGAACGACGTCTATTTTTAGATTCCGTTCATTGACAAATAACCTTAATTTTTTAAACCAATCAAAACACGTTTACAATGACATGTGACTCTAAGATTAATTTATTTAATAATAATACAAATTATGTCACTCAGTTGATATATTACCATTCATTGTGAAGACAATAATGTACTAATGTTAATTTTACAAAAATGTTACGTTCGTCAATACGAACTGGTCGACCGCTATTGAAAGATCCATTTCTAAAATGACAATGGATTTTTTTTCCTTTTATGTTGATTTTTGTTCTTTCTTCTATCATCGGCAATACCTTTATCGGATCTGACGACATGAGTAACATGACGGGTATCTTATAAGAAACAGGAACTGTTTACCCTTCGCTTGCAATTGAATTCATATCTGTTATTTTGATGGGGGTCTGTTTTGCCCATCTTTTAATTTTTCTTTGTTCTACTGTTCTGCTTTACTTGTCATTGTTCTGTTTCTTGTGTCCAATGAGGGCCCGTGTGACTGATTGAGTTAGGTGGTTGGATTACCTAACAACTCATACAAGCCTATCACCAATACAGCTTTGCAAATTATAAAAAGGGAGCACTCGACTCGCAGCCGAAAGTGATAAATTACCAGTTGCTTGTCCATGGTCGGTGGTTCTTTCCGGGTACTGAGTCTTCTTCCACCACTAAAAATGATCGCCATGATATAGCTGAAATATGGCGTTAAACACATTAAATCAAATCAAATAAATCATTGTGTCCAATGTTTTCTGTGTCTCTGTATGTCTCTTCAATTTGATCTGATGTTCATTTACGAAAATGTTCACATATGTACATCTTAATTTTATACTTACTACATAAGTCGTTGAGACAATTGCCAGAACATCTACCACACTTTGTTCCTTGGGTGTAAGGTATCTTAAAATTAAAGTTTCCTCTGTAATAACAATTTACAATGGTATAAATCTCAACGCAAGCATCAATAATCATCTAAATGCATCAATAATCATCTAAATTATTGATGTCACTATTGACTATGTAACAATAACGCAAATGATATCGCAGCGATTGTGTTGCATTTGTACATGAAATCATCACACCAAGACTACAAGGTGTCTTCGATACAACATTATGTAATGAAGTTTGTCAGTGACTTGCGACAGGTCGGTGGTTTTCGCCGGCTTTCTACACCAATAAACCTGACCGCCATGATATAACTGCTGTTGAAGGTGGCGTCAAACACCATAACACCCCCTCCCCGCCATAACTGCGAGTTCGTATCCAGCCCACCGCAATGCTTCCTTTAAGCAATGTTTGTTGATGACATTTTAAGGTTTTTGTTATGACACGTGTTCATTTATATCTTTCTACTGAATATGCATATGAAAACAAAACAAAAAATAGTACAATGCCGGAAAATCAAAGAGTAAAGCGGAATTATAATATGTAAATTCCCAACCATCTCAAAATAAAACAAACAACAGTTGACTGTGAACAAATATAAAAGTAATAAAAGTGGCGGGTTTTACTTCCTCACCTAAAAGTGTTAGGGTTAACGTTACTGGTGTTAGTCGTCACTGTCAGAAATTGTTCGGCTATACCATGACTACCTGACTTATTGTTGGATGAAAGACTAGACAGATATAACAATCTGAACAGTTAAATCCCTTACCATGGGTAGGTGTCTGGAAACCTTCTACACTTGATGGGTAAGCATCGGGGCCAGAACCATCGTTAGGGGTGTTATGGTTTTGGTAACAAATCCACGACTTTATCCACACAACCATCAGAACCATGACTCAGAAGGAAGCCTGCTTTGTGGATGATCCTCTTTATACAATTTAACAATGTGTTTTCGGTTTTTGGTGCTTAACGCCACTTTCAACAATATTTCAGCTATATCGTGGCGGTTGTAACAATACGAAGCTCAGTTTTCAAGAAATGTAATTAATTCTTTTAAGCTACAATGGTAGAATTTGAAGAAAAAAAATATATGTTTGGATATTCTGACACTTACGGTGGTCCATAATTACAAACATATAAATGTGTTGATCCACATTTAGCATACCCACAACCAATCTTAATGGATTTGGCCCAAACAACCTACAAATACAATTTCAATGAGGTCAAATTATTTCAAATTGCATTTGCATTTAATGCATTGTTTTAATATCAAAGAGTGAGTGGTTGTTGTTGTACTAGACCAACACGCTTAGTTAGATTTATATAGTTCTAGTTAACTATCAGATCAAATTCATTTGCTGAAATATGACCGAATTTCGCAGTGCCGTGTCTTTGCCTCAATCGCATGGTAGTTGGGTTTACATCTACAATATGTAATCAGTGCATACCAATATGATATAAGATGAGTCCTGCTACCGTCCATGACAAGGTGTACTCGATACAACTTTACTTTTTGAAATAGTGAGGTTATTTGAGGCTGTTCGATGGTCTCCTCTATGTGCTCCTTTTCTGTTTCCTCTACCAATAATACTGAACGCCACGATATAGCTGTTGTATATTGTTGAAAATGCATTACCCTCCACCTCCCTACACAACCAGAAAAAAACATAATACAAAATATGCATATGTTTAAATATTGATGTATATCTGATGTAACTACATACCTGTGTATAATGTCCAACTTGAGAGAAAACATTCGAGTCACCATTATATGCAAAGTTGGTAATCTCGTCATGCCACAATTTAATGGCAGCCGTCCATGTCATTTTGTTACCTGAACTAGCAAAATTCTGCCCCAGGGCAAATCGTCCTAACAATTAACATGCGTAGTATTAGATGCGAGGTAATCTTATATGTAGTACAAAGAAACTCTTGTCGTATCAATCACTCATGACGATATATCGGTATCAATCACCCATGACGATATCGGTATCAATCACCCATGACGATATCGGTATCAATCACGCATGACGATATCGGTATCAATCACCCATGACGATATCGGCATCAATCACCCATGATGATATTGGTATCAGTAACCCATGACGATATCGGTATCAATCACGCAAGACGATATCGGTATTAATCACCCATGACGATATCGGTATCAATCACGCATGACGATATCGGTATTAATCACCCATGAAGATATTGTTATCAGTTACAACGACACGTTATTTTCGTCTTTAGTCGATCTTTTGTGATCATACTGGCGTCCTGTGTTGATAAAGTTATAATATTTAAAGAAGCCATGTTACATTCTCTGTCTACAAACTCCATGACGTGATTATGTTCCATTTATTGTCATCACACTCCCATCCTTTCTTTATCCATGACTTATCGAGGGGTTTGTAACAAGAGTAATACGACGGTGCACTAGTGGTGCAGAAACTATTTACCCTACCTGAGGAACACCTGTTTTTTCGTGAGGTTCTTATTGTTCAATCTTTAGTTTTCTGTGTATTATTTAATAGATCAGTGTTTGTCCATTTGTCCGTTTTCTTTTGGCCATTGCTTTGCTTGTCCTTTCTCGATATACGGATTCTGATTCAAACTTTTGTTTCGCACATCTTAGTACACATGTACTTTGTATCAGGAGACGCGCTTTACACCAATATCAATGATATCATTTGGCGCGTTTCTGTTTATTTTATAATAATTTGTTCTTTCATGTTTTAACAAATACCCACTGTGGCTACGATATATAGAACAGCCATACAACCGCTGTCCCTTTACTGGGCTTTAGTTTATTTTGTGTCTAAGTGTTAAGTTGGATAGATTCCCGTGTTCATTTACATCCATATCGTTCTTTAGAATTTGTAATAAACACTACCTACCCGGAATTCTTCTTTTATAACCTGTATCATGATTTGCCTTACAGTTCTCAGCCCATTTCTGTGCTATATAAGCAACTTCATTATCCCAGCTCTATAAATAGTAATTGCAACATAAATACGTATTTTTCCTTTGATGTTTTTATGCAATAATCAACTTTAAAATAGTGAACTTTTACAAACCATGGTCTAACATGAAGATCTTGATGTTATTCCCTGATTTTGACGTCATAGATCTGTTATTCCATGATTTTGACGTATTAGATCTGTTATTCCATGATTTTGACGTCATAAATCTGTCAATCGTGTAATTTCTGTTGCAAAACATATATACCATGGATCTTACTCATGAACTTATTTAAATCAACTCATATTTCGGATTCGTTGCTTTAAATAAGTTAATTTGTAAGATCCATGGTATATATAATACATATTCAATGATATTTAGAGTGATATGTGACATGAAGAAGTGGATTTAGATTTTAAACACTTTCACCCTGTTATGTTTCTGAAAACTGAAACAACTCAATGACATTATATTATGCATTGTAGATGGAAAATAAATGCTTTGCTTCACTGAACTCTGTATATCAAAATTAATTACATTATTATGTCCGTGGCGAGGTGTACTCGATACAACATTATGTGAAAAGTGTGTCAGTGATTTGCGATAGTTCTTTGGTTTTCTACGGCTTTCCCCGGTTTCCTCCAGCAAGAAAACTGACCACCGCAATATAACTGAAATATTGTTGAAAGTGGCGTTGAACCCCATAGCCCCCGCCATTGCATTATCAATTGTGCATACAACATGTGTATTGTCTTTATTTGTTCAATAATGAAGAATAAATCTAAACCTTGAAGAAATATTTTTAATTGAAATAAGTTAGAGAATAATTATCCTATTAATTTTGAAAACATAAACATGTTCTTGTCAGACATTTGCCCTACCTTAAAATTTATATATTTCTATCCAATATGTTGGACTACCAGAACCAATTAACGTTAGAGAAAACCGAAGGGGCAATCGGGAATGAACAATCCAGAGAGAATGGCAAATCAGGACACAGGACGAAGACAAACAAAGCACAAAAACACAACACAGAAAAGTAACAAGGACCACATCAAAACAGAGGGTTAAACCAGGTGTTTACGAAGGGTAAAAGCAAGAGGGACCACATCAAAACAGAGGGTTAAACCAGGTATTTACGAAGGGTAAAAGCAACAGGGATCACATCAAAACAGACGGTTAACCCAGGTGCTCACGAAGAGTAAAAGCAACAGGGACCACATCAAAACAGAGGGTTAACCCAGGTGTTCACGAAGGGTAAAAGCAACAGGGACCACATCAAAACAGAGAGTTAACCCAAGTGTTCTCGAAGGGTTAAAGCAACAGGGACCACATCAAAACAGACGGTTAACCCAGGTGTTCACGAAGGGTAAGTAGTTCCTGCATCTTGTAGCACACCAGCCGTGGTATTCATATATTTTGTCAGGTCCGAGAGATATTGACAGCCGCCCTACAAAGCTGTCATCAATGCGTTTCACATTGCAACGTCATAGTCCATCGATATGTGTACTACCATAGCAACTTTGATCATTTTGTGTAAATGTGTTTGTTCTGTGTTGCTATATGTTGAAATGTGCAAGTTTTTGGCACTTTGCTTAACTTTACCATTGTGTAGCACGTCATATTACATTTCTTGAGTTCATCAACGGTAACTATTTGTTTCTTGTTAAATCTTTATTTTCTATGTAGTGTTTGATAACCACATTCTTGTGTTTTGTCCTTTTCTATTAGGCATTGTATTGCATTTGTCCCGTCATCTGACTACCCCTGTAGCTTTAACATTTCTTTATGAAGATTAAATATGGTAGTGACAGCAGTACTTCATTGCATAGACTTTTAGACATGGATCTCACCACTTTTTATTGCAGTGACTGTGCGAAGACAGGAAAGGGAGCTGCCATGTATCTATGTGTTAGGGGTATCACATTTGCCTTTTTCTACGAATTTCTGGTTGGTTTCAATGCCGTTCCTGTCTCCTGTTATCCATTATATGCATATTACATAAAAAGCACATAGCATCCACAACAAAATTGTCTAGGAAGAACTGTTTTAGATACCTAAAACTCATGTCTCCGCTTAATGCGACCATCTGTACAACAATAAGTTACACATTGTAACGAACTTGCATTATGTATTTATATATTATATATTGGATAATTTAATATGGTTATATTTTCCACTAACACCGATAGAAAAGTCAAACAGACCGATAGTTTATCACGTAGTACGGTTACCCATGAGATTTAAACAAGGTGAGTTGAAAGTCAGTCGGCACATGTATGTTGAGTGGAGCACACGCTTTGTGTTTAAGTAAAGTGAGGAACAGGCAGTTTGAGTATTACAATTGTCAAATACAGGACATGGATATTCATAGGCGAAAGTTCATTACACTCAGGTAAGTCTTTTTGCTTTATGTATGGTTAATTATGGTAAATTTTGCTGTCGAGATGTTATTACTTGCTCGCGGTCCAGAATATCCGGAAAATTAACATATTATGCAAATGTTTAGACAATGTAAGTAATGCGTGGGTTCAATATCTATTTTACAGGGTTTTTTATGCCTGGTTTTTGGTGTGCGTGTAGGAAAGTTTGCTGTCGGTATAAATGGTGTCTGCGTTGAAATGGTACCGGTTTTGGTGTACATAAATTGATGTCACAACGTCCAGCATCGGTGATATTATTATCGTTAAATGCCGTCATAAATTTGGAGTTTTAAAGTCCGTAATTACAACCCGAGAAGTCCGTGCTGAACACATTATATTTATGCAGTCATACGAGTCACGGTTCGCTGGATACAATAGTGAAGCGATATATTAATCATCTAGTGTTCTCGTCATCAATTTAGAATCTACATCTATGTGAAATTAATCCGTCCGTATTTATAAATTATCCAAGGGGAACAACCCAGTCCAATTAGTGAATTTCTACAGTACCAGGAATGCGTGCGTGCAGGATGGTATGTTTCCGGCTGTAAAATGCATATAGTTTATATATATATTTGTTCAGTGTTTTGAATGAATATCGTTTTATGTTCAGTGTTGTGAATCTTGTAATATTGTGTACATTTCATTCCATATATCATTTGTTTTGTGTTTATTTTTGTTATGTTTTGTTCATTAAATTTATATGTTTAATATAGTGTTATATGACATTGGCCACCTGAAAATCCAAAGAAATTACTTCATTACACACATTATGAGTTGAATGCTACTATTTAAAAAACAATTATTTGACCTTGAGATCAAAGGTCAAGGTTCCATGAATGTCATTGCGGTACGCGACACACCGCCTTATTGTCATGCACCCACATGCCAAATATCATTGACCTATCTCGAAAGACAAAAATGTTATGGCCCGGACAAGAAAATACTATTTAAAAAACAATTATTTGACCTTGAGGTCAAAGGTCAAGGTACCACGAAGGTCATTACGGTATGCGACACACCGCCTTATGGTCATGCACCCACATACGTGAATGATACTATTTAAAAAACAATTATTTGACCTTGAGGTCAAATGTCAAGGTCCCACGAAGGTCATAATGGTACGCAACACACTGCCTTATGGTCATTCACCCACATGCAAAATATCATTGACCTATCTCGAAAGACAAAAATTGCATGGCCCGGACAAGAAAATACTATTTAAAAAACGATTATTCGACCTTGAGGTCAAATGTCAAGGTTCAACGAAGCTCATTACGGTACACGATACACCACATTATGGTCATGCACCCACATGCCAAATATCCTTGATCTATCTCGAAAGACAAAAACATTATGGTTCAGAAAAGCTTCGTTGAGAAGAAGCAGAAGAAGCGGGAAAAAAATCACACTAAAACAATATGTCTCCCTTCCTTCGAAGGGGAGACATCAAAATTAGTTGGAGGTGGACGGACATTCGTCAGTAATGCAGCTATAGAGATGATCTAATAATGTTTAGTATTATCCACAAAACGCTTGTATAACCATATCATTTCACTAAAAGAGGAGGTTTGGACCCATACAACTAGCTTACACCCAGCCACCTTTTACTACAGTGCCCGTACCAGCCTGTGAAATAAGCGGTCATGTATATGTGTGTCAGATACATTGATATTGCCTGTTCCTACGATTTTTCTATCAGATTTTAGAACTGGTCAAACAGTGTGGTATTGCTTTTGTTTTTCATTGTCATACTAACCATCATATTCATATCAGTAGCTGGTGTGTTTCCTCTATAAGTGTTATGTTGGTTGACAATTTCTGTTTGTTCTGAAGCTGTCACTCCTGTAGAACAAAAATGTTACTAGAAAATTAGTGTTATTATTGTTGGTGTTTAACGCCACTATCAACAATACTTCAGCTATATCGTGATTGTGAGCTTTATTGGTGAAGAAAACCGGCGTACCCTGACCTGGCATAAGTATTAACACACTAACATATTTCTTTAAAGTGGAGTTAAACACCGACCTCTAAACAAATAAATATTAACATCAAAGTAAACATGGAGCACAAACTGTTAGTAAACCATGACAGCATGTATAACATTAAGATTTGTTCTCTCCTCTATCATGGACAAGACATTTACCCCACTTAACTAGATAAGTAATACAACAGTTAAGAAGCAGGAAATACTTACCCTTCGCGAGCACCAGGGTTCACCCCAGATTGTTAGTGGGGTCCGTGTTGTTCATCTATTTTCTGTTGGTTTTTTTGTCTGCATCCTGTGTCTTGTGTGCCCGGTGCTGTCGGCGTCTCTGGATTGTCCTTTCTTGATTTCCCATCCGGTTCTCTTTAACGTTTGTTCCATCAAATCGAATTTTAGCATCAACTACGGCTCATAGTGAGTAAGTGAACTTTGAAATGCCTGTACTAAGTCAGGGTCATTACGGTTTTCACAGTTTTCCGGTTGTTGACTGATTTTGTCTGTTTATATACTTATGAGTTTTGACTTTCCCTTTGTAAGATTGCTCGGAGTTCGGTAATTGTGTTATTACCCTTATTGTACAGCTATTTCATGATTTACGTTTAGTTGTGATAATAATTGCGCCTGTTTAGTACCAGGTCTACGCTCAGATTTGTATATTTGCACAATGTTAGCTCGCTAAAACAACAGTCCCTTGGTAAACATGTCTCTCTAATACATTAATGTAATTAAAATCCTTGATCAACCGCATTGTGTTGAACACGATAACCGTGCTCCACCGAGGTGTCTTCTGAATTCGTGTATAATCTTTTACACTATCTACCATATAGTTTTATAATTGTCCTTCTAATTAATAATTATGTTAATATTGAAATCACTATTACCCTGGAAAGGTACAAATGAAAATATTCATTGATTGGAATTTCGTTTTTTTTAAATGCGCATGTCATATAAGCAGACAAGGACATATTTATCGACCATACGTGCAGTTATATCATCAAACAATGAAGTAGACATGGTACATATCTGAAGTTGTCCTTTCAACAGATGATGACGTACACATGGTACATACCTGAAGTTGTCGTTTCAACATACGATGACGTATATATTGTACATACCTGAATTTGCCAAATCAGCAGACGCTGATGCAGATATACATGCTGTATGTCCAGAAACATACTGGTATTTCTTGAGTGCATTAGTTGATGCACAGGGATACACCTTCAAAAACAAATTAAAAAGATAAAATCTGCATTAACAATGAATATGCTTTTCTTATTCTTAATACTTACTGTTGACTTGAGCAACACATAATATATGCGGGGTTGATTATAGACAATATGTTTATCTGATGTCATTTTCATATATTGTTTTGATTTTATGGTTCATACAATTGTGACTTGGTGTTGACAGCCATATTTTATGAATCTCATAATATTGGAAACAGCAAATTGTATCCATTTCAACCCTTTACTTCTCTATGTCTATGTGTTTACCAGATTATTTGATCTTTTGTACCTCTGGTTTGATTATTGTTGTCTTTCCTTTTGCATTGGTTCGTCATTATTGTGTTCTTGTTCTTAGTGAAATGGTTCTTAGAGCGCGTGTTTTTACTCTTTGCCTATGGAATCTGTGATGGTGGTGACAGTATCATAAGGGCCCAGATGGCTCAATGAGTTAGGTAGTTGGATTACCTAGCAACTCATATAAGCCTATCACCAATACAGCGTGGGTTCGCGCCCGGCTTTGTAAATTACAAAAAGGGTGCACTCGATTCGCAGCCGCAAGTCATAAAGTTTACCAGTTGCTTGCCCATGATCGGTGGTTTTCTCCGGGTACTCTGGTTTCTTCCACCACTAAAACTGGTCGTCATGATGTAGTTGAAATATTGCTGAAAGTGGCGTTAAACACCGAAAATCAAATCAACAGTATCATAATTTGCTTCATATCTACATTATTCATTAAATTACATATAGTCTCATTAGAGGAGATGAACATTATGCTTGTTTATTTTTTGGTAGCGTTGTTGCTGCTTTGCATCCGTATCGCCCCTCTACTCAAGTAGTGTGTTCTCAACCTTCGTCTAATATATTGTGATGCTGTTTATGGTTTTCCATTGTTTCCTTGATTAAAGGTGAAGAATAGCAACAAAGGTATTTACAATTAATACAATTAATCTTTATTTGTATTTCAAGAAAATGTAATGTCATATTAGTTTACACCATATTGTTTGTTTTGTTTTTTGAAGGGCACATATGATAACCTCAGATAAATGGAGCCATTGTGATCGTGATTGTATGGTAGTTGGATTTACCCACTACCAATGCAATCAGTGCCTATCATCACTAAAGTTGTGAGTTCGAACTCCGTTCATTGTGAAGTGTACTCAATACAACAGTATGTGTTCAAGTTCATCAGTGACTTGCGGCAGGTCTGTGGATATCTCCAGGTACTCCGGTTTCCTCCACCAATAAAACTGACCGCAACGATATAGCTAAACTATTGTTGAAAGTGACGTTAAACATCATAACCCTAACCCCTTTTTTCTAACTTACGCTTCTTTTACTTCTGTGTAGTCTAACATCATCTTTTCCGATTAGAGTTTCTCCTGTTTTAAAAAAATAAATGCAATATTCTCTTAAAATTATTAGATATATATTTGGGATTGTCGTGCCGATGATCGTAAAGTAGTAAGATTTAAGATAATATTCAATCAGTACCGTGAACGTTCTGAATTCGATCGCTATCCGTAGCGAGGTGTACTCGATACGACTTCATGTGATAAAGTTTGTCATTGACTTGCGGTAGTTCTGGGAACTAGGTACTGTGGTTTTCCTCCATCAATAAAATCGAGTGCCCCACCCACCCCTCCCCCCCCACAAACCCCCACCTCGTCACCACCCCCCCCACCCCACCCACCCCCCCCCCCCCCCCCACACCACCCCCCAAACCCCCTCCCCCCCCAACCCCCACCCCCAACCCCCCAGAATATTAATAGATGAAACGGTTGAAACCCAGACAAAGGGATTGTTTTTTAAAATAAATTGCCCATGTAGGGCGGAAAACATTTAATACGTTAAAACGCAGTTATTTAATTTAGCGTACATGGGGTGTTTCAGGAATAACATTGATCAGTACGCTCTAATTCAAGGTTAAGTTAGGCTATGGTGTTTAACACCACTTTCAACAATATTTCAGTTTTATCTTGAATGGCAGTTTTATTGGTGGACGAAGCAGGAGTACCCGGAGAAAACCACCGACCTGCAGTAAGTCGCTGACAAACATCACATAATGTTGTATCGAGTACACCGTGCTTGAGCGGGATTCGAACACACAATGGTTAGTGGTGATAGGCACTGATGCATAGGTACTCGTTAATCCAACTACATATGATCACGATAACGACAGCCCCCGCTCAAAGTCAAAATATTGGAAAGTGAAAAGGTTAAATATTTGAGAGTGCAAGTAAACCAAGGGGCCTATACAGGATAGCTAAAGACCTACAGGAGATTGATCTTGGTTCTAATACATTACACTAAAAACCTACAGGAGATTGATCTTGGTTCTGATACATTACACTAAAAATCTACTGGAGATTGATCTTGGTTCTGATACATTACACTAAAAACCTACAGGAGATTGATCTTGGTTCTGATACATTACACTAAATTAGGGCTTATACAGGATATCAAAAAATTTACAGTAGATTAGTCTTGGTTCTGATACATTACACTAAAATCCAACAGGAGATTGATCTTGGTTCTGATATATTACACTAAATTAGGGTCTATACAGGATAGCTAAAAACGTACAGGAGATTGATCTTCGTTCTGATATATTACATTAAATATCTACAGGAGATTGACCTTGGTTCTGATACATTACATTAAATTAGGGTCTATACAGGATAGCTAAAAATCGACAGGAGATTGGTCTTTGTTCTGATACATTACACTAAAAACCTACAGGAGATTGATCTTGGTTCTGATACATTACACTAAATTAGGGCATATACAGAAAAGCTAAAAAGCTACAGGAGATTGATCTTGGTTCTGATACATTACACTAAAAATCTACAGGAGATTGATCTTGGTTCTGATACATTACACTAAAAACCTACAGGAGATTGATCTTGGTTCTGATACATTACACTAAATTAGGGCTTATCCAGGATATCAACAAATTTACAGAAGATTGGTCTTGCTTCTGATACATTACACTAAAAACCAACAGGAGATTGATCTTGGTTCTGATACATTACACTAAATTAGGGTCTATACAGGATAGCTAAAAACGTACAGGAGATTGATCTTGGTTCTGATATATTACATTAAATATCTACAGGAGATTGACCTTGGTTCTGATACATTACACTAATTTAGGGCCTATACAGGATAGCTAAAAATCGACAGGAGATTGGTCTTGGTTCTGATACATTACACTAAAAACCTACAGGAGATTGGTCTTGGTTCTGATACATTACACTAAAAACCTACAGGAGATTGATCTTGGTTCTGATACATTACACTAAAAACCTACAGCAGATTGATCTTGGTTCTGATACATTACACTAAATTAGGGCTTATACAGGATATCTAAAAATTTACAGTAGATTGGTCTTGGTTCTGATACATTACACTAAAGACCAACAGGAGATTGATCTTGGTTCTGATACATTACACTAAATTAGGGTCTATACAGGATAGCTGAAACCGTACAGGAGATTGATCTTGGTTCTGATACATTACACTAAATTAAGGCCTATACAGACAGCTAAAAATCGACAGGAGATTGGTCTTGGTTCTGTTACATTACACTAAAAACCTATAGGAGATTGATCTTGGTTCTGATACATTACACTAAATTAGGGCCTATACAGGATAGCTATAAACCTACAGGAGATTGGTCTTGGTTCTGATACATTACACTAAAAACCTACAGGAGATTGATCTTGGTTCTGATACATTACACTAAAAACCTACAGGAGATTGATCTTGGTTCTGATACATTACACTAAAAACCTACAGGAGATTGATCTTGGTTCTGATACATTACACTAAAAACCTACAGGAGATTGATCTTGGTTCTGATACATTACACTAAATTAGGGCCTATGCAGAATAGATAAAAACCTACAGGAGATTAGTCTTGGTTCTGATACATTACACTAAAAACCTACAAGATATTGATCTTTGTTCTGATACATTACACTAAATTAGGGCCTATACAGGATAGCTAACAACCTACAGGAGATTGATCTAGGTTCTGATGCATTACACTAAAAACCTACAGGATATTGATCTTGGTTCTGATACATTACACTAAATAAGGGCCTATACAGGATAGCTAAACACCTACAGGAGATTGATCTAGGTTCTGATGCATTACACTAAAAACCTACAGGAGATTGATCTTGGTTCTGATACATTACACTAAATTAGGGCCTATGCAGCATTGCTACAAACATACAGGAGATTGATCTTGGTTCTGATACATTACACTAAAAACCTACAGGAGATTGATCTTGGTTCTAATACATTAAACTAAAACCCTACAGGAGATTGATCTTAGTTCTGATACATTACCCTAAAGACCTAGAGGATATTGATCTTGGTTCTGATACATTACTCTATATTAGGGCCTATACAGGATAGCTAAAAACCTTCAGGAAATTGATCTTGGTTCTGATACATTACACTAAAAACCTACAGGAGATTGATCTTGGTTCTGATACATTACACTAAAAACCTACAGGAGATTGATCTTGGTTCTGATACATTACACTAAATTAGGGCTTATACAGGATATCAAAAAATTTACAGTAGATTGATCTTGGTTCTGATACATTACACTAAAATCCAACAGGAGATTGATCTTGGTTCTGATATATTACACTAAATT
Organism: Bathymodiolus septemdierum; assembly: GCA_963383655.1. Taxonomy (NCBI): domain Eukaryota; kingdom Metazoa; phylum Mollusca; class Bivalvia; order Mytilida; family Modiolidae; genus Bathymodiolus; species Bathymodiolus septemdierum. The sequence goes on along the minus strand of OY726528.1, from coordinate 11,963,098 downwards.
AGGGTCTATACAGGATAGCTAAAAACGTACAGGAGATTGATCTTCGTTCTGATATATTACATTAAATATCTACAGGAGATTGACCTTGGTTCTGATACATTACACTAAATTAGGGCCTATACAGGATAGCTAAAAATCGACAGGAGATTGGTCTTGGTTCTGATACATTACACTAAAAACCTACAGGAGATTGATCTTGGTTCTGATACATTACACTAAATTAGGGCATATACAGAAAAGCTAAAAAGCTACAGGAGATTGATCTTGGTTCTGATACATTACACTAAAAATCTACAGGAGATTGATCTTGGTTCTGATACATTACACTAAAAACCTACATGAGATTGATCTTGGTTCTGATACATTACACTAAATTAGGGCTTATCCAGGATATCAAAAAATTTACAGTAGATTGGTCTTGGTTCTGATACATTACACTAAAAACCAACAGGAGATTGATCTTGGTTCTGATACATTACACTAAATTAGGGTCTATACAGGATAGCTAAAAACGTACAAGAGATTGATCTTGGTTCTGATATATTACATTAAATATCTACAGGAGATTGACCTTGGTTCTGATACATTACACTAATTTAGGGCCTATACAGGATAGCTAAAAATCGACAGGAGATTGGTCTTGGTTCTGATACATTACACTAAAAACCTACAGGAGATTGGTCTTGGTTCTGATACATTACACTAAAAACCTACAGGAGATTGATCTTGGTTCTGATACATTACACTAAATTAGGGCTTATACAGGATATCTAAAAATTTACAGTAGATTGGTCTTGGTTCTGATACATTACACTAAAGACCAACAGGAGATTGATCTTGGTTCTGATGCATTACACTAAATTAGGGTCTATACAGGATAGCTGAAACCGTACAGGAGATTGATCTTGGTTCTGATACATTACACTAAATTAAGGCCTATACAGACAGCTAAAAATCGACAGGAGATTGGTCTTGGTTCTGTTACATTACACTAAAAACCTATAGGGGATTTATCTTGGTTCTGATACATTACACTAAATTAGGGCATATACAGAAAAACTAAAAAGCTACAGGAGATTGATCTTGGTTCTGATACATTACACTAAATTAGGGCCTATACAGGATAGCTATAAACCTACAGGAGATTGGTCTTGGTTCTGATACATTACACTAAAAACCTACAGGAGATTGATCTTGGTTCTGATACATTACACTAAAAACCTACAGGAGATTGATCTTGGTTCTGATACATTACACTAAAAACCTACAGGAGATTGATCTTGGTTCTGATACATTACACTAAAAACCTACAGGTGATTGATCTTGGTTCTGATACATTACACTAAATTAGGGCCTATGCAGAATAGATAAAAACCTAAAGGAGATTAGTCTTGGTTCTGATACATTACACTAAAAACCTACAAGATATTGATCTTTGTTCTGATACATTACACTAAATTAGGGCCTATACAGGATAGCTAACAACCTACAGGAGATTGTTCCTGGTTCTGATACATTACACTAAAAACCTACAGGATATTGATCTTGGTTCTGATACATTACACTAAATAAGGGCCTATACAGGATAGCTAACAACCTACAGGAGATTGTTCCTGGTTCTGATACATTACACTAAAAATCTACAGGAGATTGATCTAGGTTCTGATGCATTACACTAAAAACCTACAGGAGATTGATCTTGGTTCTGATACATTACACTAAATTAGGGCCTATGCAGCATTGCTACAAACATACTGGAGATTGATCTTGGTTCTAATACATTAAACTAAAACCCTACAGGAGATTGATCTTAGTTCTGATACATTACCCTAAAGACCTAGAGGATATTGATCTTGGTTCTGATACATTACTCTATATTAGGGCCTATACAGGATAGTTAAAATCATACAGGAGATTTATCTTGCCTCTGATTCATTACACTAAATTAGGGCATATGCAGGATAGCTAAAAACATACATGATATTGATCTTGGTTCTGATATATTACACTAAATTAGTGCCTCTGTAGGATAGCTAAAAACCTACAGGAGATTGATCTTGGTTCTGATACATTACAATAAATTAGGGTCTATACAGGATAGCTAAAAACCTACAGGAAATTGATGTTGGTTCTTATGCATTACACGAAATTAGGGCCTATGCAGGATAGCTAAAAACCTACAGGAGATTGATCTTGGTTCTGATACATTACAATAAATTATGGCCTATACAGGATAGCTAAAAACGGACAGGAGATTGATCTTCGTTCTGATATATTACATTAAATATCTAAGGAGATTGACCTTGGTTCTGATACATTACTCTAAATTAGGGCCTATACAGGATAGCTAAATATCGACAGAGGATTGGTCTTGGTTCTGATACATTACACTAAAAACATACAGGAGATTGGTCTTGGTTCTGATACATTACACTAAATTAGGGCATATACAGAAAAGCTAAAAAGCTACAGGAGATTGATCTTGGTTCTGATACATTACACTAAATTAGGGCCTATACAGGATAGCTATAAACCTACAGGAGATTTATCTTGGTTCTGATACATTACACTAAATTAGGGCTTATACAGGATATCTAAAAAATTACAGTAGAGTGGTCTTGGTTCTGATACATTACACTAAAAACCAACAGGAGATTGATCTTGGTTCTGATACATTACACTAAATTAGGGTCTATAGAGGATAGCTAAAAACGTACAAGAGATTGATCTTGGTTCTGATACATTACACTAAACTAAGGCCTATACAGGATAGCTAAAAATCAACAGGAGATTGGTCTTGGTTCTGTTACATTACACTAAAAACCTACAGGAGATTGATCTTGGTTCTGATACATTACACTAAATTAGGGCATATACAGAAAAACTAAAAACTACAGGAGATTGATCTTGGTTCTGATGCATTACACTAAATTAGGGCCTATACAGGATAGCTATAAACCTACAGGAGATTGGTCTTGGTTCTGATACATTACACTAAAACCCTACAGGAGATTGATCTTGGTTCTGATACATTACACTAAAAACCTACAGGAGATTGATCTTGGTTCTGATACATTACACTAAAAACCTACAGGAGATTGATCTTGGTTCTGATACATTACACTAAAAACCAACAGGAGATTGATCTTGGTTCTGATACATTACACTAAATAAGGGCCTATGCAGGATAGATAAAAACCTACAGGAGATTGGTCTTGGTTCTGATACATTACACTAAAAACCTACAAGATATTGATGTTGGTTCTGATACATTACACTAAATTAGGGCCTATGCAGGATAGCTAACAACCTACAGGAGATTGATCCTGGTTCTGATACATTACACTAAAAACCTACAGGATATTGATCTTGGTTCTGATACATTACACTAAATAAGGGCCCATACAGGATAGCTAAACACCTACAGGAGATTGATCTAGGTTATGATGCATTACACTAAAAACCTACAGGAGATTGATCTTGGTTCTGATACATTACACTAAATTAGGGCCTATGCAGCATAGCTAAAAACATACAGAAGATTGATCTTGGTTCTGATACATTACACTAAAAAGCTACAGGAGAATGATCTTGGTTCTAATACATTAAACTAAAAACCTACAGGAGATTGATCTTAGTTCTGATACATTACCCTAAAAACCTAGAGGATATTGATCTTGGTTCTGATACATTACACTATATTAGGGCCTATACAGGATAGCTAAAATCATACAGGAGATTGATATTGCCTCTGATACATTACACTAAATTAGGGCATATGCAGGATAGATAAAAACCTACAGGAGATTGGTCTTGGTTCTGATACATTACACTAAAAACCTACAAGATATTGATCTTGGTTCTGATACATTACACTAAATTAGGGCCTATACAGGATAGCTAACAACCTACAGGAGATTGTTCCTGGTTCTGATACATTACACTAAAAACCTACAGGATATTGATCTTGGTTCTGATACATTACACTAAATTAGGGCCTATACAGGATAGCTAAACACCTACAGGAGATTGATCTAGGTGCTGATGCATTACACTAAAAACCTACAGGAGATTGATCTTGGTTCTGATACATTACACTAAATTAAGGCCTATACAGGATAGCTAAAAATCGACAGGAGATTGGTCTTGGTTCTGTTACATTACACTAAAAACCTACAGGAGATTGATCTTGGTTCTGATACATTACACTACATTAGGGCATATACAGAAAAACATAAAACTACAGGATATTGATCTTGGTTCTGATACATTACACTAAATTAGGGCCTATACAGGATAGCAATAAGCCTACAGGAGATTGGTCTTGGTTCTGATATATTACACTAAAAACCTACAGGAGATTGATCTTGGTTCTGATACATTACACTAAAAACCTACAGGAGATTGATCTTGGTTCTGATACATTACACTAAAAACCTACAGGAGATTGATCTTGGTTCTTATACATTACACTAAAAACCTACAGGAGATTGATTTTGGTTCTGATACGTTACACTAAAAACCTACAGGAGATTGATCTTGGTTCTGATACATTACACTAAATTAGGGCCTATGCAGGATACATAAAAACCTACAGGAGATTGGTCATGGTTCTGATACATTACACTAAAAACCTACAAGATATTGATCTTGGTTCTGATACATTACACTAAATTAGGGCCTATACAGGATAGCTAACAACCTACAGGAGATTGTTCCTGGTTCTGATACAATACACTAAAAACCTACAGGATATTGATCTTGGTTCTGATGCATTACACTAAATTAGGGCCTTTACAGGATAGCTAACAACCTACAGGAGATTGTTCCTGGTTCTGATACATTACACTAAAAACCTACAGGATATTGATCTTAGTTCTGATACATTGCCCTAAAAACCTAGAGGATATTGATCTTGGTTCTGATACATTACACTATATTAGGGCCAATACAGGATAGTTAAAATCCTACAGGAGATTTATCTTGCCTCTGATACATTACACTAAATTAGGGCATATGCAGGATAGCTAAAAACATACAGGATATTGATCTTGGTTCTGATATATTACACTAAATTAGTGCCTCTGCAGGATAGCTAAAAACCTACAGGAGATTGATCTTGGTTCTGATACATTACAATAAATTAGGGCCTATACAGGATAGCTAAAAATCGACAGAGGATTGGTCATGGTTCTGATACATTACACTAAAAACTTACAGGAGATTGATCTTGGTTCTGATACATTACACTAAATTAGGGCATATACAGAAAAGCTAGAAAGCTACAGGAGATTGATCTTGGTTCTGATACATTACACTAAATTAGGGCTTATACAGGATATCTAAAAATTTACAGTAGATTGGTCTTGGTTCTGATACATTACACTAAAAACCTACAGGAGATTGATCTTGGTTCTGATACATTACACTAAATTAGGGTCTATACAGGGTAGCTAAAAACGTACAGGAGATTGATCTTGGTTCTGATACATTACACTAAATTAAGGCCTATACAGGATAGCTAAAAATCAACAGGAGATTGGTCTTGGTTCTGTTACATTACACTAAAAACCTACAGGAGATTGATCTTGGTTCTGATGCATTACACTAAATTAGGGCCTATACAGGATAGCTATAAACCTACAGGAGATTGGTCTTGGTTCTGATACATTACACTAAAAACCTACAGGAGATTGATCTTGGTTCTGATACATTACACTAAAAACCTACAGCAGATTGATCTTGGTTCTGATACATTACACTAAAAACCTACAGGAGATTGATCTTGGTTCTGATACATTACACTAAAAACCTACAGGAGATTGATCTTGGTTCTGATACATTACACTAAAAACCTACAGGAGATTGATCTTGGTTCTGATACATTACACTAAAAACCTACAGGAGATTGATCTTGGTTCTTATACATTACACTAAATTAGGGCCTATGCAGGATAGATAAAAACCTACAGGAGATTGGTCTTGGTTCTGATATATTACACTAAAAACCTACAAGATATTGATCTTGGTTCTAATACATTACACTAAATTAGGGCATATACAGGATAGCTAACAACCTACAGGAGAATGTTCCTGGTTCTGATACATTACACTAAAAACCTACAGGATATTGATCTTGGTTCTGATACATTACACTAAATTAGGGCCTATACATGATAGCTAAACACCTACAGGAGATTGATCTAGGTTCTGATGCATTACACTAAAAACCTACAGGAGATTGATCTTGGTTCTGATACATTACACTAAATTTGGGCCTATGCAGCATAGCTAAAAACATACAGGAGATTGATCTTGGTTCTGATACATTACACTAAAAACCTACAGGAGATTGATCTTGGTTCTAATACATTAAACTAAAAACCTACAGGAGATTGATCTTAGTTCTGATACATTACCCTAAAAACCTAGAGGATATTGATCTTGGTTCTGATACATTACACTATATAAGGGCCTATACAGGATAGTTAAAATCCTACAGATTTATCTTGCCTCTGATACATTACACAAAATTAGGGCATATGCAGGATAGCTAAAAACATACAGGATATTGATCTTGGGTCTGATATATTACACTAAATTAGTGCCTCTGCAGGATAGCTAAAAACCTACAGGAGATTGATCTTGGTTCTGATACATTACAATAAATTAGGGCCTATACAGGATAGCTAAAAATCGACAGAGCATTGGTCTTGGTTCTGATACATTACACTAAAAACCTACAGGAGATTGATCTTGGTTCTGATACATTACACTAAATTAGGGCATATACAGAAAAGCTAAAAAGCTACAGGAGATTGATCTTGGTTCTGATACATTACACTAAATTAGGGCTTATACAGGATATCTAAAAATTTACAGTAGATTGGTCTTGGTTCTGATACATTACACTAAAAACCAACAGGAGATTGATCTTGGTTCTGATACATTACACTAAATTAGGGTCTATACAGGATAGCTAAAAACGTACAGGAGATTGATCTAGGTTCTGATGCATTACACTAAAAACCTACAGGAGATTGATCTTGGTTCTGATACATTACACTAAATTAGGGCCTATGCAGCATTGCTACAAACATACTGGAGATTGATCTTGGTTCTAATACATTAAACTAAAACCCTACAGGAGATTGATCTTAGTTCTGATACATTACCCTAAAGACCCAGAGGATATTGATCTTGGTTCTGATACATTACTCTATATTAGGGCCTATACAGGATAGTTAAAATCATACAGGAGATTTATCTTGCCTCTGATTCATTACACTAAATTAGGGCATATGCAGGATAGCTAAAAACATACATGATATTGATCTTGGTTCTGATATATTACACTAAATTAGTGCCTCTGTAGGATAGCTAAAAACCTACAGGAGATTGATCTTGGTTCTGATACATTACAATAAATTAGGGTCTATACAGGATAGCTAAAAACCTACAGGAAATTGATGTTGGTTCTTATGCATTACACTAAATTAGGGCCTATGCAGGATAGCTAAAAACCTACAGGAGATTGATCTTGGTTCTGATACATTACAATAAATTATGGCCTATACAGGATAGCTAAAAACGGACAGGAGATTGATCTTCGTTCTGATATATTACATTAAATATCTAAGGAGATTGACCTTGGTTCTGATACATTACTCTAAATTAGGGCCTATACAGGATAGCTAAATATCGACAGAGGATTGGTCTTGGTGTTGATACATTACACTAAAAACATACAGGAGATTGATCTTGGTTCTGATACATTACACTAAATTAGGGCATATACAGAAAAGCTAAAAAGCTACAGGAGATTGATCTTGGTTCTGATACATTACACTAAATTAGGGCCTATACAGGATAGCTATAAACATACAGGAGATTTATCTTGGTTCTGATACATTACACTAAATTAGGGCTTATACAGGATATCTAAAAAATTACAGTAGAGTGGTCTTGGTTCTGATACATTACACTAAAAACCAACAGGAGATTGATCTTGGTTCTGATACATTACACTAAATTAGGGTCTATACAGGATAGCTAAAAACGTACAAGAGATTGATCTTGGTTCTGATACATTACACTAAACTAAGGCCTATACAGGATAGCTAAAAATCAACAGGAGATTGGTCTTGGTTCTGTTACATTACACTAAAAACCTACAGGAGATTGATCTTGGTTCTGATACATTACACTAAATTAGGGCATATACAGAAAAACTAAAAACTACAGGAGATTGATCTTGGTTCTGATGCATTACACTAAATTAGGGCCTATACAGGATAGCTATAAACCTACAGGAGATTGGTCTTGGTTCTGATACATTACACTAAAACCCTACAGGAGATTGATCTTGGTTCTGATACATTACACTAAAAACCTACAGGAGATTGATCTTGGTTCTGATACATTACACTAAAAACCTACAGGAGATTGATCTTGGTTCTGATACATTACACTAAAAACCAACAGGAGATTGATCTTGGTTCTGATACATTACACTAAATAAGGGCCTATGCAGGATAGATAAAAACCTACAGGAGATTGGTCTTGGTTCTGATACATTACACTAAAAACCTACAAGATATTGATGTTGGTTCTGATACATTGCACTAAATTAGGGCCTATGCAGGATAGCTAAAAACCTACAGGAGATTGATCTTGGTTCTTATACATTACACTAAATTAGGGCCTATGCAGGATAGATAAAAACCTACAGGAGATTGGTCTTGGTTCTGATATATTACACTAAAAACCTACAAGATATTGATCTTGGTTCTAATACATTACACTAAATTAGGGCCTATACAGGATAGCTAACAACATACAGGAGAATGTTCCTGGTTCTGATACATTACACTAAAAACCTACAGGATATTGATCTTGGTTCTGATACATTACACTAAATTAGGGCCTATACAGGATAGCTAAACACCTACAGGAGATTGATCTAGGTTCTGATGCATTACACTAAAAACCTACAGGAGATTGATCTTGGTTCTGATACATTACACTAAATTTGGGCCTATGCAGCATAGCTAAAAACATACAGGAGATTGATCTTGGTTCTGATACATTACACTAAAAACCTACAGGAGATTGATCTTGGTTCTAATACATTAAACTAAAAACCTACAGGAGATTGATCTTAGTTCTGATACATTACCCTAAAAACCTAGAGGATATTGATCTTGGTTCTGATACATTACACTATATAAGGGCCTATACAGGATAGTTAAAATCCTACAGATTTATCTTGCCTCTGATACATTACACAAAATTAGGGCATATGCAGGATAGCTAAAAACATACAGGATATTGATCTTGGTTCTGATATATTACACTAAATTAGTGCCTCTGCAGGATAGCTAAAAACCTACAGGAGATTGATCTTGGTTCTGATACATTACAATAAATTAGGGCCTATACAGGATAGCTAAAAATCGACAGAGCATTGGTCTTGGTTCTGATACATTACACTAAAAACCTACAGGAGATTGATCTTGGTTCTGATACATTACACTAAATTAGGGCATATACAGAAAAGCTAAAAAGCTACAGGAGATTGATCTTGGTTCTGATACATTACACTAAATTAGGGCTTATACAGGATATCTAAAAATTTACAGTAGATTGGTCTTGGTTCTGATACATTACACTAAAAACCAACAGGAGATTGATCTTGGTTCTGATACATTACACTAAATTAGGGTCTATACAGGATAGCTAAAAACGTACAGGAGATTGATCTAGGTTCTGATGCATTACACTAAAAACCTACAGGAGATTGATCTTGGTTCTGATACATTACACTAAATTAGGGCCTATGCAGCATTGCTACAAACATACTGGAGATTGATCTTGGTTCTAATACATTAAACTAAAACCCTACAGGAGATTGATCTTAGTTCTGATACATTACCCTAAAGACCCAGAGGATATTGATCTTGGTTCTGATACATTACTCTATATTAGGGCCTATACAGGATAGTTAAAATCATACAGGAGATTTATCTTGCCTCTGATTCATTACACTAAATTAGGGCATATGCAGGATAGCTAAAAACATACATGATATTGATCTTGGTTCTGATATATTACACTAAATTAGTGCCTCTGTAGGATAGCTAAAAACCTACAGGAGATTGATCTTGGTTCTGATACATTACAATAAATTAGGGTCTATACAGGATAGCTAAAAACCTACAGGAAATTGATGTTGGTTCTTATGCATTACACTAAATTAGGGCCTATGCAGGATAGCTAAAAACCTACAGGAGATTGATCTTGGTTCTGATACATTACAATAAATTATGGCCTATACAGGATAGCTAAAAACGGACAGGAGATTGATCTTCGTTCTGATATATTACATTAAATATCTAAGGAGATTGACCTTGGTTCTGATACATTACTCTAAATTAGGGCCTATACAGGATAGCTAAATATCGACAGAGGATTGGTCTTGGTTTTGATACATTACACTAAAAACATACAGGAGATTGATCTTGGTTCTGATACATTACACTAAATTAGGGCATATACAGAAAAGCTAAAAAGCTACAGGAGATTGATCTTGGTTCTGATACATTACACTAAATTAGGGCCTATACAGGATAGCTATAAACATACAGGAGATTTATCTTGGTTCTGATACATTACACTAAATTAGGGCTTATACAGGATATCTAAAAAATTACAGTAGAGTGGTCTTGGTTCTGATACATTACACTAAAAACCAACAGGAGATTGATCTTGGTTCTGATACATTACACTAAATTAGGGTCTATACAGGATAGCTAAAAACGTACAAGAGATTGATCTTGGTTCTGATACATTACACTAAACTAAGGCCTATACAGGATAGCTAAAAATCAACAGGAGATTGGTCTTGGTTCTGTTACATTACACTAAAAACCTACAGGAGATTGATCTTGGTTCTGATACATTACACTAAATTAGGGCATATACAGAAAAACTAAAAACTACAGGAGATTGATCTTGGTTCTGATGCATTACACTAAATTAGGGCCTATACAGGATAGCTATAAACCTACAGGAGATTGGTCTTGGTTCTGATACATTACACTAAAACCCTACAGGAGATTGATCTTGGTTCTGATACATTACACTAAAAACCTACAGGAGATTGATCTTGGTTCTGATACATTACACTAAAAACCTACAGGAGATTGATCTTGGTTCTGATACATTACACTAAAAACCAACAGGAGATTGATCTTGGTTCTGATACATTACACTAAATAAGGGCCTATGCAGGATAGATAAAAACCTACAGGAGATTGGTCTTGGTTCTGATACATTACACTAAAAACCTACAAGATATTGATGTTGGTTCTGATACATTGCACTAAATTAGGGCCTATGCAGGATAGCTAACAACCTACAGGAGATTGATCCTGGTTCTGATACATTACACTAAAAACCTACAGGATATTGATCTTGGTTCTGATGCATTACACTAAATTAGGGCCTATACAGGATAGCTATAAACCTACAGGAGATTGGTCTTGGTTCTGATACATTACACTAAAAACCTACAGGAGATTGATCTTGGTTCTGATACATTACACTAAAAACCTACAGCAGATTGATCTTGGTTCTGATACATTACACTAAAAACCTACAGGAGATTGATCTTGGTTCTGATACATTACACTAAAAACCTACAGGAGATTGATCTTGGTTCTGATACATTACACTAAAAACCTACAGGAGATTGATCTTGGTTCTGATACATTACACTAAAAACCTACAGGAGATTGATCTTGGTTCTTATACATTACACTAAATTAGGGCCTATGCAGGATAGATAAAAACCTACAGGAGATTGGTCTTGGTTCTGATATATTACACTAAAAACCTACAAGATATTGATCTTGGTTCTAATACATTACACTAAATTAGGGCCTATACAGGATAGCTAACAACCTACAGGAGAATGTTCCTGGTTCTGATACATTACACTAAAAACCTACAGGATATTGATCTTGGTTCTGATACATTACACTAAATTAGGGCCTATACAGGATAGCTAAACACCTACAGGAGATTGATCTAGGTTCTGATGCATTACACTAAAAACCTACAGGAGATTGATCTTGGTTCTGATACATTACACTAAATTTGGGCCTATGCAGCATAGCTAAAAACATACAGGAGATTGATCTTGGTTCTGATACATTACACTAAAAACCTACAGGAGATTGATCTTGGTTCTAATACATTAAACTAAAAACCTACAGGAGATTGATCTTAGTTCTGATACATTACCCTAAAAACCTAGAGGATATTGATCTTGGTTCTGATACATTACACTATATAAGGGCCTATACAGGATAGTTAAAATCCTACAGATTTATCTTGCCTCTGATACATTACACAAAATTAGGGCATATGCAGGATAGCTAAAAACATACAGGATATTGATCTTGGTTCTGATATATTACACTAAATTAGTGCCTCTGCAGGATAGCTAAAAACCTACAGGAGATTGATCTTGGTTCTGATACATTACAATAAATTAGGGCCTATACAGGATAGCTAAAAATCGACAGAGCATTGGTCTTGGTTCTGATACATTACACTAAAAACCTACAGGAGATTGATCTTGGTTCTGATACATTACACTAAATTAGGGCATATACAGAAAAGCTAAAAAGCTACAGGAGATTGATCTTGGTTCTGATACATTACACTAAATTAGGGCTTATACAGGATATCTAAAAATTTACAGTAGATTGGTCTTGGTTCTGATACATTACACTAAAAACCAACAGGAGATTGATCTTGGTTCTGATACATTACACTAAATTAGGGTCTATACAGGATAGCTAAAAACGTACAGGAGATTGATCTAGGTTCTGATGCATTACACTAAAAACCTACAGGAGATTGATCTTGGTTCTGATACATTACACTAAATTAGGGCCTATGCAGCATTGCTACAAACATACTGGAGATTGATCTTGGTTCTAATACATTAAACTAAAACCCTACAGGAGATTGATCTTAGTTCTGATACATTACCCTAAAGACCCAGAGGATATTGATCTTGGTTCTGATACATTACTCTATATTAGGGCCTATACAGGATAGTTAAAATCATACAGGAGATTTATCTTGCCTCTGATTCATTACACTAAATTAGGGCATATGCAGGATAGCTAAAAACATACATGATATTGATCTTGGTTCTGATATATTACACTAAATTAGTGCCTCTGTAGGATAGCTAAAAACCTACAGGAGATTGATCTTGGTTCTGATACATTACAATAAATTAGGGTCTATACAGGATAGCTAAAAACCTACAGGAAATTGATGTTGGTTCTTATGCATTACACTAAATTAGGGCCTATGCAGGATAGCTAAAAACCTACAGGAGATTGATCTTGGTTCTGATACATTACAATAAATTATGGCCTATACAGGATAGCTAAAAACGGACAGGAGATTGATCTTCGTTCTGATATATTACATTAAATATCTAAGGAGATTGACCTTGGTTCTGATACATTACTCTAAATTAGGGCCTATACAGGATAGCTAAATATCGACAGAGGATTGGTCTTGGTGTTGATACATTACACTAAAAACATACAGGAGATTGATCTTGGTTCTGATACATTACACTAAATTAGGGCATATACAGAAAAGCTAAAAAGCTACAGGAGATTGATCTTGGTTCTGATACATTACACTAAATTAGGGCCTATACAGGATAGCTATAAACATACAGGAGATTTATCTTGGTTCTGATACATTACACTAAATTAGGGCTTATACAGGATATCTAAAAAATTACAGTAGAGTGGTCTTGGTTCTGATACATTACACTAAAAACCAACAGGAGATTGATCTTGGTTCTGATACATTACACTAAATTAGGGTCTATACAGGATAGCTAAAAACGTACAAGAGATTGATCTTGGTTCTGATACATTACACTAAACTAAGGCCTATACAGGATAGCTAAAAATCAACAGGAGATTGGTCTTGGTTCTGTTACATTACACTAAAAACCTACAGGAGATTGATCTTGGTTCTGATACATTACACTAAATTAGGGCATATACAGAAAAACTAAAAACTACAGGAGATTGATCTTGGTTCTGATGCATTACACTAAATTAGGGCCTATACAGGATAGCTATAAACCTACAGGAGATTGGTCTTGGTTCTGATACATTACACTAAAACCCTACAGGAGATTGATCTTGGTTCTGATACATTACACTAAAAACCTACAGGAGATTGATCTTGGTTCTGATACATTACACTAAAAACCTACAGGAGATTGATCTTGGTTCTGATACATTACACTAAAAACCAACAGGAGATTGATCTTGGTTCTGATACATTACACTAAATAAGGGCCTATGCAGGATAGATAAAAACCTACAGGAGATTGGTCTTGGTTCTGATACATTACACTAAAAACCTACAAGATATTGATGTTGGTTCTGATACATTGCACTAAATTAGGGCCTATGCAGGATAGCTAAAAACCTACAGGAGATTGATCTTGGTTCTTATACATTACACTAAATTAGGGCCTATGCAGGATAGATAAAAACCTACAGGAGATTGGTCTTGGTTCTGATATATTACACTAAAAACCTACAAGATATTGATCTTGGTTCTAATACATTACACTAAATTAGGGCCTATACAGGATAGCTAACAACCTACAGGAGAATGTTCCTGGTTCTGATACATTACACTAAAAACCTACAGGATATTGATCTTGGTTCTGATACATTACACTAAATTAGGGCCTATACAGGATAGCTAAACACCTACAGGAGATTGATCTAGGTTCTGATGCATTACACTAAAAACCTACAGGAGATTGATCTTGGTTCTGATACATTACACTAAATTTGGGCCTATGCAGCATAGCTAAAAACATACAGGAGATTGATCTTGGTTCTGATACATTACACTAAAAACCTACAGGAGATTGATCTTGGTTCTAATACATTAAACTAAAAACCTACAGGAGATTGATCTTAGTTCTGATACATTACCCTAAAAACCTAGAGGATATTGATCTTGGTTCTGATACATTACACTATATAAGGGCCTATACAGGATAGTTAAAATCCTACAGATTTATCTTGCCTCTGATACATTACACAAAATTAGGGCATATGCAGGATAGCTAAAAACATACAGGATATTGATCTTGGTTCTGATATATTACACTAAATTAGTGCCTCTGCAGGATAGCTAAAAACCTACAGGAGATTGATCTTGGTTCTGATACATTACAATAAATTAGGGCCTATACAGGATAGCTAAAAATCGACAGAGCATTGGTCTTGGTTCTGATACATTACACTAAAAACCTACAGGAGATTGATCTTGGTTCTGATACATTACACTAAATTAGGGCATATACAGAAAAGCTAAAAAGCTACAGGAGATTGATCTTGGTTCTGATACATTACACTAAATTAGGGCTTATACAGGATATCTAAAAATTTACAGTAGATTGGTCTTGGTTCTGATACATTACACTAAAAACCAACAGGAGATTGATCTTGGTTCTGATACATTACACTAAATTAGGGTCTATACAGGATAGCTAAAAACGTACAGGAGATTGATCTAGGTTCTGATGCATTACACTAAAAACCTACAGGAGATTGATCTTGGTTCTGATACATTACACTAAATTAGGGCCTATGCAGCATTGCTACAAACATACTGGAGATTGATCTTGGTTCTAATACATTAAACTAAAACCCTACAGGAGATTGATCTTAGTTCTGATACATTACCCTAAAGACCCAGAGGATATTGATCTTGGTTCTGATACATTACTCTATATTAGGGCCTATACAGGATAGTTAAAATCATACAGGAGATTTATCTTGCCTCTGATTCATTACACTAAATTAGGGCATATGCAGGATAGCTAAAAACATACATGATATTGATCTTGGTTCTGATATATTACACTAAATTAGTGCCTCTGTAGGATAGCTAAAAACCTACAGGAGATTGATCTTGGTTCTGATACATTACAATAAATTAGGGTCTATACAGGATAGCTAAAAACCTACAGGAAATTGATGTTGGTTCTTATGCATTACACTAAATTAGGGCCTATGCAGGATAGCTAAAAACCTACAGGAGATTGATCTTGGTTCTGATACATTACAATAAATTATGGCCTATACAGGATAGCTAAAAACGGACAGGAGATTGATCTTCGTTCTGATATATTACATTAAATATCTAAGGAGATTGACCTTGGTTCTGATACATTACTCTAAATTAGGGCCTATACAGGATAGCTAAATATCGACAGAGGATTGGTCTTGGTTTTGATACATTACACTAAAAACATACAGGAGATTGATCTTGGTTCTGATACATTACACTAAATTAGGGCATATACAGAAAAGCTAAAAAGCTACAGGAGATTGATCTTGGTTCTGATACATTACACTAAATTAGGGCCTATACAGGATAGCTATAAACATACAGGAGATTTATCTTGGTTCTGATACATTACACTAAATTAGGGCTTATACAGGATATCTAAAAAATTACAGTAGAGTGGTCTTGGTTCTGATACATTACACTAAAAACCAACAGGAGATTGATCTTGGTTCTGATACATTACACTAAATTAGGGTCTATACAGGATAGCTAAAAACGTACAAGAGATTGATCTTGGTTCTGATACATTACACTAAACTAAGGCCTATACAGGATAGCTAAAAATCAACAGGAGATTGGTCTTGGTTCTGTTACATTACACTAAAAACCTACAGGAGATTGATCTTGGTTCTGATACATTACACTAAATTAGGGCATATACAGAAAAACTAAAAACTACAGGAGATTGATCTTGGTTCTGATGCATTACACTAAATTAGGGCCTATACAGGATAGCTATAAACCTACAGGAGATTGGTCTTGGTTCTGATACATTACACTAAAACCCTACAGGAGATTGATCTTGGTTCTGATACATTACACTAAAAACCTACAGGAGATTGATCTTGGTTCTGATACATTACACTAAAAACCTACAGGAGATTGATCTTGGTTCTGATACATTACACTAAAAACCAACAGGAGATTGATCTTGGTTCTGATACATTACACTAAATAAGGGCCTATGCAGGATAGATAAAAACCTACAGGAGATTGGTCTTGGTTCTGATACATTACACTAAAAACCTACAAGATATTGATGTTGGTTCTGATACATTGCACTAAATTAGGGCCTATGCAGGATAGCTAACAACCTACAGGAGATTGATCCTGGTTCTGATACATTACACTAAAAACCTACAGGATATTGATCTTGGTTCTGATACATTACACTAAATAAGGGCCCATACAGGATAGCTAAACACCTACAGGAGATTGATCTAGGTTATGATGCATTACACTAAAAACCTACAGGAGATTGATCTTGGTTCTGATACATTACACTAAATTAGGGCCTATGCAGCATAGCTAAAAACATACAGAAGATTGATCTTGGTTCTGATACATTACACTAAAAAGCTACAGGAGAATGATCTTGGTTCTAATACATTAAACTAAAAACCTACAGGAGATTGATCTTAGTTCTGATACATTACCCTAAAAACCTAGAGGATATTGATCTTGGTTCTGATACATTACACTATATTAGGGCCTATACAGGATAGCTAAAATCATACAGGAGATTGATATTGCCTCTGATACATTACACTAAATTAGGGCATATGCAGGATAGATAAAAACCTACAGGAGATTGGTCTTGGTTCTGATACATTACACTAAAAACCTACAAGATATTGATCTTGGTTCTGATACATTACACTAAATTAGGGCCTATACAGGATAGCTAACAACCTACAGGAGATTGTTCCTGGTTCTGATACATTACACTAAAAACCTACAGGATATTGATCTTGGTTCTGATACATTACACTAAATTAGGGCCTATACAGGATAGCTAAACACCTACAGGAGATTGATCTAGGTTCTGATGCATTACACTAAAAACCTACAGGAGATTGATCTTGGTTCTGATACATTACACTAAATTAAGGCCTATACAGGATAGCTAAAAATCGACAGGAGATTGGTCTTGGTTCTGTTACATTACACTAAAAACCTACAGGAGATTGATCTTGGTTCTGATACATTACACTACATTAGGGCATATACAGAAAAACTTAAAACTACAGGATATTGATCTTGGTTCTGATACATTACACTAAATTAGGGCCTATACAGGATAGCAATAAGCCTACAGGAGATTGGTCTTGGTTCTGATACATTACACTAAAAACCTACAGGAGATTGATCTTGGTTCTGATACATTACACTAAAAACCTACAGGAGATTGATCTTGGTTCTGATACATTACACTAAAAACCTACAGGAGATTGATCTTGGTTCTTATACATTACACTAAAAACCTACAGGAGATTGATCTTGGTTCTGATACGTTACACTAAAAACCTACAGGAGATTGATCTTGGTTCTGATACATTACACTAAATTAGGGCCTATGCAGGATACATAGAAACCTACAGGAGATTGTTCATGGTTCTGATACATTACACTAAAAACCTACAAGATATTGATCTTGGTTCTGATACATTACACTAAATTAGGGCCTATACAGGATAGCTAACAACCTACAGGAGATTGTTCCTGGTTCTGATACAATACACTAAAAACCTACAGGATATTGATCTTGGTTCTGATGCATTACACTAAATTAGGGCCTTTACAGGATAGCTAACAACCTACAGGAGATTGTTCCTGGTTCTGATACATTACACTAAAAACCTACAGGATATTGATCTTAGTTCTGATACATTGCCCTAAAAACCTAGAGGATATTGATCTTGGTTCTGATACATTACACTATATTAGGGCCAATACAGGATAGTTAAAATCCTACAGGAGATTTATCTTGCCTCTGATACATTACACTAAATTAGGGCATATGCAGGATAGCTAAAAACATACAGGATATTGATCTTGGTTCTGATATATTACAATAAATTAGTGCCTCTGCAGGATAGCTAAAAACCTACAGGAGATTGATCTTGGTTCTGATACATTACAATAAATTAGGGCCTATACAGGATAGCTAAAAATCGACAGAGGATTGGTCTTGGTTCTGATACATTACACTAAAAACTTACAGGAGATTGATCTTGGTTCTGATACATTACACTAAATTAGGGCATATACAGAAAAGCTAGAAAGCTACAGGAGATTGATCTTGGTTCTGATACATTACACTAAATTAGGGCTTATACAGGATATCTAAAAATTTACAGTAGATTGGTCTTGGTTCTGATACATTACACTAAAAACCAACAGGAGATTGATCTTGGTTCTGATACATTACACTAAATTAGGGTCTATACAGGGTAGCTAAAAACGTACAGGAGATTGATCTTGGTTCTGATACATTACACTAAATTAAGGCCTATACAGGATAGCTAAAAATCAACAGGAGATTGGTCTTGGTTCTGTTACATTACACTAAAAACCTACAGGAGATTGATCTTGGTTCTGATGCATTACACTAAATTAGGGCCTATACAGGATAGCTACAAACCTACAGGAGATTGGTCTTGGTTCTGATACATTACACTAAAAACCTACAGGAGATTGATCTTGGTTCTGATACATTACACTAAAAACCTACAGCAGATTGATCTTGGTTCTGATACATTACACTAAAAACCTACAGGAGATTGATCTTGGTTCTGATACATTACACTAAAAACCTACAGGAGATTGATCTTGGTTCTGATACATTACACTAAAAACCTACAGGAGATTGATCTTGGTTCTGATACATTACACTAAAAACCTACAGGAGATTGATCTTGGTTCTTATACATTACACTAAATTAGGGCCTATGCAGGATAGATAAAAACCTACAGGAGATTGGTCTTGGTTCTGATATATTACACTAAAAACCTACAAGATATTGATCTTGGTTCTAATACATTACACTAAATTAGGGCCTATACAGGATAGCTAACAACCTACAGGAGAATGTTCCTGGTTCTGATACATTACACTAAAAACCTACAGGATATTGATCTTGGTTCTGATACATTACACTAAATTAGGGCCTATACAGGATAGCTAAACACCTACAGGAGATTGATCTAGGTTCTGATGCATTACACTAAAAACCTACAGGAGATTGATCTTGGTTCTGATACATTACACTAAATTTGGGCCTATGCAGCATAGCTAAAAACATACAGGAGATTGATCTTGGTTCTGATACATTACACTAAAAACCTACAGGAGATTGATCTTGGTTCTAATACATTAAACTAAAAACCTACAGGAGATTGATCTTAGTTCTGATACATTACCCTAAAAACCTAGAGGATATTGATCTTGGTTCTGATACATTACACTATATAAGGGCCTATACAGGATAGTTAAAATCCTACAGATTTATCTTGCCTCTGATACATTACACAAAATTAGGGCATATGCAGGATAGCTAAAAACATACAGGATATTGATCTTGGTTCTGATATATTACACTAAATTAGTGCCTCTGCAGGATAGCTAAAAACCTACAGGAGATTGATCTTGGTTCTGATACATTACAATAAATTAGGGCCTATACAGGATAGCTAAAAATCGACAGAGCATTGGTCTTGGTTCTGATACATTACACTAAAAACCTACAGGAGATTGATCTTGGTTCTGATACATTACACTAAATTAGGGCATATACAGAAAAGCTAAAAAGCTACAGGAGATTGATCTTGGTTCTGATACATTACACTAAATTAGGGCTTATACAGGATATCTAAAAATTTACAGTAGATTGGTCTTGGTTCTGATACATTACACTAAAAACCAACAGGAGATTGATCTTGGTTCTGATACATTACACTAAATTAGGGTCTATACAGGATAGCTAAAAACGTACAGCAGATTGATCTTGGTTCTGATACATTACACTAAATTAAGGCCTATACAGGATAGCTAAAAATCGACAGGAGATTGGTCTTGGTTCTGTTACATTACACTAAAAACCTACAGGAGATTGATCTTGGTTCTGATACATTACACTAAATTAGGGCATATACAGAAAAACTTAAAACTACAGGATATTGATCTTGGTTCTGATACATTACACTAAATTAGGGCCTATACAGGATAGCTATAAGCCTACAGGAGATTGGTCTTGGTTCTGATATATTACACTAAAAACCTACAGGAGATTGATCTTGGTTCTAATACATTACACTAAAAACCTACAGGAGATTGATCTTGGTTCTGATACATTACACTAAATTAGGGCCTATGCAGCATTGCTACAAACATACAGGAGATTGATCTTGGTTCTGATACATTACACTAAAAACCTACAGGAGATTGATCTTGGTTCTGATACATTACACTAAAAACCTACAGGAGATTGATCTTGGTTCTGATACATTACACTAAATTAGGGCTTATACAGGATATCAAAAAATTTACAGTAGATTAGTCTTGGTTCTGATACATTACACTAAAATCCAACAGGAGATTGATCTTGGTTCTGATATATTACACTAAATTAGGGTCTATACAGGATAGCTAAAAACGTACAGGAGATTGATCTTCGTTCTGATATATTACATTAAATATCTACAGGAGATTGACCTTGGTTCTGATACATTACACTAAATTAGGGCCTATACAGGATAGCTAAAAATCGACAGGAGATTGGTCTTGGTTCTGATACATTACACTAAAAACCTACAGGAGATTGATCTTGGTTCTGATACATTACACTAAATTAGGGCATATACAGAAAAGCTAAAAAGCTACAGGAGATTGATCTTGGTTCTGATACATTACACTAAAAATCTACAGGAGATTGATCTTGGTTCTGATACATTACACTAAAAACCTACATGAGATTGATCTTGGTTCTGATACATTACACTAAATTAGGGCTTATCCAGGATATCAAAAAATTTACAGTAGATTGGTCTTGGTTCTGATACATTACACTAAAAACCAACAGGAGATTGATCTTGGTTCTGATACATTACACTAAATTAGGGTCTATACAGGATAGCTAAAAACGTACAAGAGATTGATCTTGGTTCTGATATATTACATTAAATATCTACAGGAGATTGACCTTGGTTCTGATACATTACACTAATTTAGGGCCTATACAGGATAGCTAAAAATCGACAGGAGATTGGTCTTGGTTCTGATACATTACACTAAAAACCTACAAGAGATTGGTCTTGGTTCTGATACATTACACTAAAAACCTACAGGAGATTGATCTTGGTTCTGATACATTACACTAAATTAGGGCTTATACAGGATATCTAAAAATTTACAGTAGATTGGTCTTGGTTCTGATACATTACACTAAAGACCAACAGGAGATTGATCTTGGTTCTGATGCATTACACTAAATTAGGGTCTATACAGGATAGCTGAAACCGTACAGGAGATTGATCTTGGTTCTGATACATTACACTAAATTAAGGCCTATACAGACAGCTAAAAATCGACAGGAGATTGGTCTTGGTTCTGTTACATTACACTAAAAACCTATAGGGGATTTATCTTGGTTCTGATACATTACACTAAATTAGGGCATATACAGAAAAACTAAAAAGCTACAGGAGATTGATCTTGGTTCTGATACATTACACTAAATTAGGGCCTATACAGGATAGCTATAAACCTACAGGAGATTGGTCTTGGTTCTGATACATTACACTAAAAACCTACAGGAGATTGATCTTGGTTCTGATACATTACACTAAAAACCTACAGGAGATTGATCTTGGTTCTGATACATTACACTAAAAACCTACAGGAGATTGATCTTGGTTCTGATACATTACACTAAAAACCTACAGGTGATTGATCTTGGTTCTGATACATTACACTAAATTAGGGCCTATGCAGAATAGATAAAAACCTAAAGGAGATTAGTCTTGGTTCTGATACATTACACTAAAAACCTACAAGATATTGATCTTTGTTCTGATACATTACACTAAATTAGGGCCTATACAGGATAGCTAACAACCTACAGGAGATTGTTCCTGGTTCTGATACATTACACTAAAAACCTACAGGATATTGATCTTGGTTCTGATACATTACACTAAATAAGGGCCTATACAGGATAGCTAACAACCTACAGGAGATTGTTCCTGGTTCTGATACATTACACTAAAAATCTACAGGAGATTGATCTAGGTTCTGATGCATTACACTAAAAACCTACAGGAGATTGATCTTGGTTCTGATACATTACACTAAATTAGGGCCTATGCAGCATTGCTACAAACATACTGGAGATTGATCTTGGTTCTAATACATTAAACTAAAACCCTACAGGAGATTGATCTTAGTTCTGATACATTACCCTAAAGACCTAGAGGATATTGATCTTGGTTCTGATACATTACTCTATATTAGGGCCTATACAGGATAGTTAAAATCATACAGGAGATTTATCTTGCCTCTGATTCATTACACTAAATTAGGGCATATGCAGGATAGCTAAAAACATACATGATATTGATCTTGGTTCTGATATATTACACTAAATTAGTGCCTCTGTAGGATAGCTAAAAACCTACAGGAGATTGATCTTGGTTCTGATACATTACAATAAATTAGGGTCTATACAGGATAGCTAAAAACCTACAGGAAATTGATGTTGGTTCTTATGCATTACACTAAATTAGGGCCTATGCAGGATAGCTAAAAACCTACAGGAGATTGATCTTGGTTCTGATACATTACAATAAATTATGGCCTATACAGGATAGCTAAAAACGGACAGGAGATTGATCTTCGTTCTGATATATTACATTAAATATCTAAGGAGATTGACCTTGGTTCTGATACATTACTCTAAATTAGGGCCTATACAGGATAGCTAAAAATCGACAGAGGATTGGTCTTGGTTCTGATACATTACACTAAAAACATACAGGAGATTGATCTTGGTTCTGATACATTACACTAAATTAGGGCATATACAGAAAAGCTAAATAGCTACAGGAGATTGATCTTGGTTCTGATACATTACACTAAATTAGGGCATATACAGGATAGCTATAAACCTACAGGAGATTTATCTTGGTTCTGATACATTACACTAAATTAGGGCTTATACAGGATATCTAAAAAATTACAGTAGAGTGGTCTTGGTTCTGATACATTACACTAAAAACCAACAGGAGATTGATCTTGGTTCTGATACATTACACTAAATTAGGGTCTATACAGGATAGCTAAAAACGTACAAGAGATTGATCTTGGTTCTGATACATTACACTAAACTAAGGCCTATACAGGATAGCTAAAAATCAACAGGAGATTGGTCTTGGTTCTGTTACATTACACTAAAAACCTACAGGAGATTGATCTTGGTTCTGATACATTACACTAAATTAGGGCATATACAGAAAAACTAAAAACTACAGGAGATTGATCTTGGTTCTGATGCATTACACTAAATTAGGGCCTATACAGGATAGCTATAAACCTACAGGAGATTGGTCTTGGTTCTGATACATTACACTAAAACCCTACAGGAGATTGATCTTGGTTCTGATACATTACACTAAAAACCTACAGGAGATTGATCTTGGTTCTGATACATTACACTAAAAACCTACAGGAGATTGATCTTGGTTCTGATACATTACACTAAAAACCAACAGGAGATTGATCTTGGTTCTGATACATTACACTAAATAAGGGCCTATGCAGGATAGATAAAAACCTACAGGAGATTGGTCTTGGTTCTGATACATTACACTAAAAACCTACAAGATATTGATGTTGGTTCTGATACATTACACTAAATTAGGGCATATGCAGGATAGCTAACAACCTACAGGAGATTGATCCTGGTTCTGATACATTACACTAAAAACCTACAGGATATTGATCTTGGTTCTGATACATTACACTAAATAAGGGCCCATACAGGATAGCTAAACACCTACAGGAGATTGATCTAGGTTATGATGCATTACACTAAAAACCTACAGGAGATTGATCTTGGTTCTGATACATTACACTAAATTAGGGCCTATGCAGCATAGCTAAAAACATACAGAAGATTGATCTTGGTTCTGATACATTACACTAAAAAGCTACAGGAGAATGATCTTGGTTCTAATACATTAAACTAAAAACCTACAGGAGATTGATCTTAGTTCTGATACATTACCCTAAAAACCTAGAGGATATTGATCTTGGTTCTGATACATTACACTATATTAGGGCCTATACAGGATAGCTAAAATCATACAGGAGATTGATATTGCCTCTGATACATTACACTAAATTAGGGCATATGCAGGATAGATAAAAACCTACAGGAGATTGGTCTTGGTTCTGATACATTACACTAAAAACCTACAAGATATTGATCTTGGTTCTGATACATTACACTAAATTAGGGCCTATACAGGATAGCTAACAACCTACAGGAGATTGTTCCTGGTTCTGATACATTACACTAAAAACCTACAGGATATTGATCTTGGTTCTGATACATTACACTAAATTAGGGCCTATACAGGATAGCTAAACACCTACAGGAGATTGATCTAGGTTCTGATGCATTACACTAAAAACCTACAGGAGATTGATCTTGGTTCTGATACATTACACTACATTAGGGCATATACAGAAAAACTTAAAACTACAGGATATTGATCTTGGTTCTGATACATTACACTAAATTAGGGCCTATACAGGATAGCAATAAGCCTACAGGAGATTGGTCTTGGTTCTGATACATTACACTAAAAACCTACAGGAGATTGATCTTGGTTCTGATACATTACACTAAAAACCTACAGGAGATTGATCTTGGTTCTGATACATTACACTAAAAACCTACAGGAGATTGATCTTGGTTCTTATACATTACACTAAAAACCTACAGGAGATTGATCTTGGTTCTGATACGTTACACTAAAAACCTACAGGAGATTGATCTTGGTTCTGATACATTACACTAAAAACCTACAGGAGATTGATCTTGGTTCTTATACATTACACTAAATTAGGGCCTATGCAGGATAGATAAAAACCTACAGGAGATTGGTCTTGGTTCTGATATATTACACTAAAAACCTACAAGATATCGATCTTGGTTCTAATACATTACACTAAATTAGGGCCTATACAGGATAGCTAACAACCTACAGGAGAATGTTCCTGGTTCTGATACATTACACTAAAAACCTACAGGATATTGATCTTGGTTCTGATACATTACACTAAATTAGGGCCTATACAGGATAGCTAAACACCTACAGGAGATTGATCTAGGTTCTGATGCATTACACTAAAAACCTACAGGAGATTGATCTTGGTTCTGATACATTACACTAAATTTGGGCCTATGCAGCATAGCTAAAAACATACAGGAGATTGATCTTGGTTCTGATACATTACACTAAAAACCTACAGGAGATTGATCTTGGTTCTAATACATTAAACTAAAAACCTACAGGAGATTGATCTTAGTTCTGATACATTACCCTAAAAACCTAGAGGATATTGATCTTGGTTCTGATACATTACACTATATAAGGGCCTATACAGGATAGTTAAAATCCTACAGATTTATCTTGCCTCTGATACATTACACAAAATTAGGGCATATGCAGGATAGCTAAAAACATACAGGATATTGATCTTGGTTCTGATATATTACACTAAATTAGTGCCTCTGCAGGATAGCTAAAAACCTACAGGAGATTGATCTTGGTTCTGATACATTACAATAAATTAGGGCCTATACAGGATAGCTAAAAATCGACAGAGCATTGGTCTTGGTTCTGATACATTACACTAAAAACCTACAGGAGATTGATCTTGGTTCTGATACATTACACTAAATTAGGGCATATACAGAAAAGCTAAAAAGCTACAGGAGATTGATCTTGGTTCTGATACATTACACTAAATTAGGGCTTATACAGGATATCTAAAAATTTACAGTAGATTGGTCTTGGTTCTGATACATTACACTAAAAACCAACAGGAGATTGATCTTGGTTCTGATACATTACACTAAATTAGGGTCTATACAGGATAGCTAAAAACGTACAGCAGATTGATCTTGGTTCTGATACATTACACTAAATTAAGGCCTATACAGGATAGCTAAAAATCGACAGGAGATTGGTCTTGGTTCTGTTACATTACACTAAAAACCTACAGGAGATTGATCTTGGTTCTGATACATTACACTAAATTAGGGCATATACAGAAAAACTTAAAACTACAGGATATTGACCTTGGTTCTGATACATTACACTAAATTAGGGCCTATACAGGATAGCTATAAGCCTACAGGAGATTGGTCTTGGTTCTGATACATTACACTAAAAACCTACAGGAGATTGATCTTGGTTCTAATACATTACACTAAAAACCTACAGGAGATTGATCTTGGTTCTGATACATTACACTAAATTAGGGCCTATGCAGCATTGCTACAAACATACAGGAGATTGATCTTGGTTCTGATACATTACACTAAAAACCTACAGGAGATTGATCTTGGTTCTGATACATTACACTAAAAACCTACAGGAGATTGATCTTGGTTCTGATACATTACACTAAATTAGGGCTTATACAGGATATCAAAAAATTTACAGTAGATTAGTCTTGGTTCTGATACATTACACTAAAATCCAACAGGAGATTGATCTTGGTTCTGATATATTACACTAAATTAGGGTCTATACAGGATAGCTAAAAACGTACAGGAGATTGATCTTCGTTCTGATATATTACATTAAATATCTACAGGAGATTGACCTTGGTTCTGATACATTACACTAAATTAGGGCCTATACAGGATAGCTAAAAATCGACAGGAGATTGGTCTTGGTTCTGATACATTACACTAAAAACCTACAGGAGATTGATCTTGGTTCTGATACATTACACTAAATTAGGGCATATACAGAAAAGCTAAAAAGCTACAGGAGATTGATCTTGGTTCTGATACATTACACTAAAAATCTACAGGAGATTGATCTTGGTTCTGATACATTACACTAAAAACCTACATGAGATTGATCTTGGTTCTGATACATTACACTAAATTAGGGCTTATCCGGGATATCAAAAAATTTACAGTAGATTGGTCTTGGTTCTGATACATTACACTAAAAACCAACAGGAGATTGATCTTGGTTCTGATACATTACACTAAATTAGGGTCTATACAGGATAGCTAAAAACGTACAAGAGATTGATCTTGGTTCTGATATATTACATTAAATATCTACAGGAGATTGACCTTGGTTCTGATACATTACACTAATTTAGGGCCTATACAGGATAGCTAAAAATCGACAGGAGATTGGTCTTGGTTCTGATACATTACACTAAAAACCTACAGGAGATTGGTCTTGGTTCTGATACATTACACTAAAAACCTACAGGAGATTGATCTTGGTTCTGATACATTACACTAAATTAGGGCTTATACAGGATATCTAAAAATTTACAGTAGATTGGTCTTGGTTCTGATACATTACACTAAAGACCAACAGGAGATTGATCTTGGTTCAGATGCATTACACTAAATTAGGGTCTATACAGGATAGCTGAAACCGTACAGGAGATTGATCTTGGTTCTGATACATTACACTAAATTAAGGCCTATACAGACAGCTAAAAATCGACAGGAGATTGTTCTTGGTTCTGTTACATTACACTAAAAACCTATAGGGGATTTATCTTGGTTCTGATACATTACACTAAATTAGGGCATATACAGAAAAACTAAAAAGCTACAGGAGATTGATCTTGGTTCTGATACATTACACTAAATTAGGGCCTATACAGGATAGCTATAAACCTACAGGAGATTGGTCTTGGTTCTGATACATTACACTAAAAACCTACAGGAGATTGATCTTGGTTCTGATACATTACACTAAAAACCTACAGGAGATTGATCTTGGTTCTGATACATTACACTAAAAACCTACAGGAGATTGATCTTGGTTCTGATACATTACACTAAAAACCTACAGGTGATTGATCTTGGTTCTGATACATTACACTAAATTAGGGCCTATGCAGAATAGATAAAAACCTAAAGGAGATTAGTCTTGGTTCTGATACATTACACTAAAAACCTACAAGATATTGATCTTTGTTCTGATACATTACACTAAATTAGGGCCTATACAGGATAGCTAACAACCTACAGGAGATTGTTCCTGGTTCTGATACATTACACTAAAAACCTACAGGATATTGATCTTGGTTCTGATACATTACACTAAATAAGGGCCTATACAGGATAGCTAACAACCTACAGGAGATTGTTCCTGGTTCTGATACATTACACTAAAAATCTACAGGAGATTGATCTAGGTTCTGATGCATTACACTAAAAACCTACAGGAGATTGATCTTGGTTCTGATACATTACACTAAATTAGGGCCTATGCAGCATTGCTACAAACATACTGGAGATTGATCTTGGTTCTAATACATTAAACTAAAACCCTACAGGAGATTGATCTTAGTTCTGATACATTACCCTAAAGACCTAGAGGATATTGATCTTGGTTCTGATACATTACTCTATATTAGGGCCTATACAGGATAGTTAAAATCATACAGGAGATTTATCTTGCCTCTGATTCATTACACTAAATTAGGGCATATGCAGGATAGCTAAAAACATACATGATATTGATCTTGGTTCTGATATATTACACTAAATTAGTGCCTCTGTAGGATAGCTAAAAACCTACAGGAGATTGATCTTGGTTCTGATACATTACAATAAATTAGGGTCTATACAGGATAGCTAAAAACCTACAGGAAATTGATGTTGGTTCTTATGCATTACACTAAATTAGGGCCTATGCAGGATAGCTAAAAACCTACAGGAGATTGATCTTGGTTCTGATACATTACAATAAATTATGGCCTTTACAGGATAGCTAAAAACGGACAGGAGATTGATCTTCGTTCTGATATATTACATTAAATATCTAAGGAGATTGACCTTGGTTCTGATACATTACTCTAAATTAGGGCCTATACAGGATAGCTAAAAATCGACAGAGGATTGGTCTTGGTTCTGATACATTACACTAAAAACATACAGGAGATTGATCTTGGTTCTGATACATTACACTAAATTAGGGCATATACAGAAAAGCTAAAAAGCTACAGGAGATTGATCTTGGTTCTGATACATTACACTAAATTAGGGCCTATACAGAATAGCTATAAACCTACAGGAGATTTATCTTGGTTCTGATACATTACACTAAATTAGGGCTTATACAGGATATCTAAAAAATTACAGTAGAGTGGTCTTGGTTCTGATACATTACACTAAAAACCAACAGGAGATTGATCTTGGTTCTGATACATTACACTAAATTAGGGTCTATACAGGATAGCTAAAAACGTACAAGAGATTGATCTTGGTTCTGATACATTACACTAAACTAAGGCCTATACAGGATAGCTAAAAATCAACAGGAGATTGGTCTTGGTTCTGTTACATTACACTAAAAACCTACAGGAGATTGATCTTGGTTCTGATACATTACACTAAATTAGGGCATATACAGAAAAACTAAAAACTACAGGAGATTGATCTTGGTTCTGATGCATTACACTAAATTAGGGCCTATACAGGATAGCTATAAACCTACAGGAGATTGGTCTTGGTTCTGATACATTACACTAAAACCCTACAGGAGATTGATCTTGGTTCTGATACATTACACTAAAAACCTACAGGAGATTGATCTTGGTTCTGATACATTACACTAAAAACCTACAGGAGATTGATCTTGGTTCTGATACATTACACTAAAAACCAACAGGAGATTGATCTTGGTTCTGATACATTACACTAAATAAGGGCCTATGCAGGATAGATAAAAACCTACAGGAGATTGGTCTTGGTTCTGATACATTACACTAAAAACCTACAAGATATTGATGTTGGTTCTGATACATTACACTAAATTAGGGCCTATGCAGGATAGCTAACAACCTACAGGAGATTGATCCTGGTTCTGATACATTACACTAAAAACCTACAGGATATTGATCTTGGTTCTGATACATTACACTAAATAAGGGCCCATACAGGATAGCTAAACACCTACAGGAGATTGATCTAGGTTATGATGCATTACACTAAAAACCTACAGGAGATTGATCTTGGTTCTGATACATTACACTAAATTAGGGCCTATGCAGCATAGCTAAAAACATACAGAAGATTGATCTTGGTTCTGATACATTACACTAAAAAGCTACAGGAGAATGATCTTGGTTCTAATACATTAAACTAAAAACCTACAGGAGATTGATCTTAGTTCTGATACATTACCCTAAAAACCTAGAGGATATTGATCTTGGTTCTGATACATTACACTATATTAGGGCCTATACAGGATAGCTAAAATCATACAGGAGATTGATATTGCCTCTGATACATTACACTAAATTAGGGCATATGCAGGATAGATAAAAACCTACAGGAGATTGGTCTTGGTTCTGATACATTACACTAAAAACCTACAAGATATTGATCTTGGTTCTGATACATTACACTAAATTAGGGCCTATACAGGATAGCTAACAACCTACAGGAGATTGTTCCTGGTTCTGATACATTACACTAAAAACCTACAGGATATTGATCTTGGTTCTGATACATTACACTAAATTAGGGCCTATACAGGATAGCTAAACACCTACAGGAGATTGATCTAGGTTCTGATGGATTACACTAAAAACCTACAGGAGATTGATCTTGGTTCTGATACATTACACTACATTAGGGCATATACAGAAAAACTTAAAACTACAGGATATTGATCTTGGTTCTGATACATTACACTAAATTAGGGCCTATACAGGATAGCAATAAGCCTACAGGAGATTGGTCTTGGTTCTGATACATTACACTAAAAACCTACAGGAGATTGATCTTGGTTCTGATACATTACACTAAAAACCTACAGGAGATTGATCTTGGTTCTGATACATTACACTAAAAACCTACAGGAGATTGATCTTGGTTCTTATACATTACACTAAAAACCTACAGGAGATTGATCTTGGTTCTGATACGTTACACTAAAAACCTACAGGAGATTGATCTTGGTTCTGATACATTACACTAAATTAGGGCCTATGCAGGATACATAAAAACCTACAGGAGATTGGTCATGGTTCTGATACATTACACTAAAAACCTACAAGATATTGATCTTGGTTCTGATACATTACACTAAATTAGGGCCTATACAGGATAGCTAACAACCTACAGGAGATTGTTCCTGGTTCTGATACATTACACTAAAAACCTACAGGATATTGATCTTGGTTCTGATGCATTACACTAAATTAGGGCCTTTACAGGATAGCTAACAACCTACAGGAGATTGTTCCTGGTTCTGATACATTACACTAAAAACCTACAGGATATTGATCTTAGTTCTGATACATTGCCCTAAAAACCTAGAGGATATTGATCTTGGTTCTGATACATTACACTATATTAGGGCCTATACAGGATAGTTAAAATCCTACAGGAGATTTATCTTGCCTCTGATACATTACACTAAATTAGGGCATATGCAGGATAGCTAAAAACATACAGGATATTGATCTTGGTTCTGATATATTACACTAAATTAGTGCCTCTGCAGGATAGCTAAAAACCTACAGGAGATTGATCTTGGTTCTGATACATTACAATAAATTAGGGCCTATACAGGATAGCTAAAAATCGACAGAGGATTGGTCTTGGTTCTGATACATTACACTAAAAACTTACAGGAGATTGATCTTGGTTCTGATACATTACACTAAATTAGGGCATATACAGAAAAGCTAGAAAGCTACAGGAGATTGATCTTGGTTCTGATACATTACACTAAAAACCTACAGGAGATTGATCTTGGTTCTGATACATTACACTAAAAACCTACAGGAGATTGATCTTGGTTCTGATACATTACACTAAAAACCTACAGGAGATTGATCTTGGTTCTGATACATTACACTAAAAACCTACAGGTGATTGATCTTGGTTCTGATACATTACACTAAATTAGGGCCTATGCAGAATAGATAAAAACCTAAAGGAGATTAGTCTTGGTTCTGATACATTACACTAAAAACCTACAAGATATTGATCTTTGTTCTGATACATTACACTAAATTAGGGCCTATACAGGATAGCTAACAACCTACAGGAGATTGTTCCTGGTTCTGATACATTACACTAAAAACCTACAGGATATTGATCTTGGTTCTGATACATTACACTAAATAAGGGCCTATACAGGATAGCTAACAACCTACAGGAGATTGTTCCTGGTTCTGATACATTACACTAAAAATCTACAGGAGATTGATCTAGGTTCTGATGCATTACACTAAAAACCTACAGGAGATTGATCTTGGTTCTGATACATTACACTAAATTAGGGCCTATGCAGCATTGCTACAAACATACTGGAGATTGATCTTGGTTCTAATACATTAAACTAAAACCCTACAGGAGATTGATCTTAGTTCTGATACATTACCCTAAAGACCTAGAGGATATTGATCTTGGTTCTGATACATTACTCTATATTAGGGCCTATACAGGATAGTTAAAATCATACAGGAGATTTATCTTGCCTCTGATTCATTACACTAAATTAGGGCATATGCAGGATAGCTAAAAACATACATGATATTGATCTTGGTTCTGATATATTACACTAAATTAGTGCCTCTGTAGGATAGCTAAAAACCTACAGGAGATTGATCTTGGTTCTGATACATTACAATAAATTAGGGTCTATACAGGATAGCTAAAAACCTACAGGAAATTGATGTTGGTTCTTATGCATTACACTAAATTAGGGCCTATGCAGGATAGCTAAAAACCTACAGGAGATTGATCTTGGTTCTGATACATTACAATAAATTATGGCCTTTACAGGATAGCTAAAAACGGACAGGAGATTGATCTTCGTTCTGATATATTACATTAAATATCTAAGGAGATTGACCTTGGTTCTGATACATTACTCTAAATTAGGGCCTATACAGGATAGCTAAAAATCGACAGAGGATTGGTCTTGGTTCTGATACATTACACTAAAAACATACAGGAGATTGATCTTGGTTCTGATACATTACACTAAATTAGGGCATATACAGAAAAGCTAAAAAGCTACAGGAGATTGATCTTGGTTCTGATACATTACACTAAATTAGGGCCTATACAGAATAGCTATAAACCTACAGGAGATTTATCTTGGTTCTGATACATTACACTAAATTAGGGCTTATACAGGATATCTAAAAAATTACAGTAGAGTGGTCTTGGTTCTGATACATTACACTAAAAACCAACAGGAGATTGATCTTGGTTCTGATACATTACACTAAATTAGGGTCTATACAGGATAGCTAAAAACGTACAAGAGATTGATCTTGGTTCTGATACATTACACTAAACTAAGGCCTATACAGGATAGCTAAAAATCAACAGGAGATTGGTCTTGGTTCTGTTACATTACACTAAAAACCTACAGGAGATTGATCTTGGTTCTGATACATTACACTAAATTAGGGCATATACAGAAAAACTAAAAACTACAGGAGATTGATCTTGGTTCTGATGCATTACACTAAATTAGGGCCTATACAGGATAGCTATAAACCTACAGGAGATTGGTCTTGGTTCTGATACATTACACTAAAACCCTACAGGAGATTGATCTTGGTTCTGATACATTACACTAAAAACCTACAGGAGATTGATCTTGGTTCTGATACATTACACTAAAAACCTACAGGAGATTGATCTTGGTTCTGATACATTACACTAAAAACCAACAGGAGATTGATCTTGGTTCTGATACATTACACTAAATAAGGGCCTATGCAGGATAGATAAAAACCTACAGGAGATTGGTCTTGGTTCTGATACATTACACTAAAAACCTACAAGATATTGATGTTGGTTCTGATACATTACACTAAATTAGGGCCTATGCAGGATAGCTAACAACCTACAGGAGATTGATCCTGGTTCTGATACATTACACTAAAAACCTACAGGATATTGATCTTGGTTCTGATACATTACACTAAATAAGGGCCCATACAGGATAGCTAAACACCTACAGGAGATTGATCTAGGTTATGATGCATTACACTAAAAACCTACAGGAGATTGATCTTGGTTCTGATACATTACACTAAATTAGGGCCTATGCAGCATAGCTAAAAACATACAGAAGATTGATCTTGGTTCTGATACATTACACTAAAAAGCTACAGGAGAATGATCTTGGTTCTAATACATTAAACTAAAAACCTACAGGAGATTGATCTTAGTTCTGATACATTACCCTAAAAACCTAGAGGATATTGATCTTGGTTCTGATACATTACACTATATTAGGGCCTATACAGGATAGCTAAAATCATACAGGAGATTGATATTGCCTCTGATACATTACACTAAATTAGGGCATATGCAGGATAGATAAAAACCTACAGGAGATTGGTCTTGGTTCTGATACATTACACTAAAAACCTACAAGATATTGATCTTGGTTCTGATACATTACACTAAATTAGGGCCTATACAGGATAGCTAACAACCTACAGGAGATTGTTCCTGGTTCTGATACATTACACTAAAAACCTACAGGATATTGATCTTGGTTCTGATACATTACACTAAATTAGGGCCTATACAGGATAGCTAAACACCTACAGGAGATTGATCTAGGTTCTGATGGATTACACTAAAAACCTACAGGAGATTGATCTTGGTTCTGATACATTACACTACATTAGGGCATATACAGAAAAACTTAAAACTACAGGATATTGATCTTGGTTCTGATACATTACACTAAATTAGGGCCTATACAGGATAGCAATAAGCCTACAGGAGATTGGTCTTGGTTCTGATACATTACACTAAAAACCTACAGGAGATTGATCTTGGTTCTGATACATTACACTAAAAACCTACAGGAGATTGATCTTGGTTCTGATACATTACACTAAAAACCTACAGGAGATTGATCTTGGTTCTTATACATTACACTAAAAACCTACAGGAGATTGATCTTGGTTCTGATACGTTACACTAAAAACCTACAGGAGATTGATCTTGGTTCTGATACATTACACTAAATTAGGGCCTATGCAGGATACATAAAAACCTACAGGAGATTGGTCATGGTTCTGATACATTACACTAAAAACCTACAAGATATTGATCTTGGTTCTGATACATTACACTAAATTAGGGCCTATACAGGATAGCTAACAACCTACAGGAGATTGTTCCTGGTTCTGATACATTACACTAAAAACCTACAGGATATTGATCTTGGTTCTGATGCATTACACTAAATTAGGGCCTTTACAGGATAGCTAACAACCTACAGGAGATTGTTCCTGGTTCTGATACATTACACTAAAAACCTACAGGATATTGATCTTAGTTCTGATACATTGCCCTAAAAACCTAGAGGATATTGATCTTGGTTCTGATACATTACACTATATTAGGGCCTATACAGGATAGTTAAAATCCTACAGGAGATTTATCTTGCCTCTGATACATTACACTAAATTAGGGCATATGCAGGATAGCTAAAAACATACAGGATATTGATCTTGGTTCTGATATATTACACTAAATTAGTGCCTCTGCAGGATAGCTAAAAACCTACAGGAGATTGATCTTGGTTCTGATACATTACAATAAATTAGGGCCTATACAGGATAGCTAAAAATCGACAGAGGATTGGTCTTGGTTCTGATACATTACACTAAAAACTTACAGGAGATTGATCTTGGTTCTGATACATTACACTAAATTAGGGCATATACAGAAAAGCTAGAAAGCTACAGGAGATTGATCTTGGTTCTGATACATTACACTAAATTAGGGCTTATACAGGATATCTAAAAATTTACAGTAGATTGGTCTTGGTTCTGATACATTACACTAAAAACCAACAGGAGATTGATCTTGGTTCTGATACATTACACTAAATTAGGGTCTATACAGGGTAGCTAAAAACGTACAGGAGATTGATCTTGGTTCTGATACATTACACTAAATTAAGGCCTATACAGGATAGCTAAAAATCAACAGGAGATTGGTCTTGGTTCTGTTACATTACACTAAAAACCTACAGGAGATTGATCTTGGTTCTGATGCATTACACTAAATTAGGGCCTATACAGGATAGCTACAAACCTACAGGAGATTGGTCTTGGTTCTGATACATTACACTAAAAACCTACAGGAGATTGATCTTGGTTCTGATACATTACACTAAAAACCTACAGCAGATTGATCTTGGTTCTGATACATTACACTAAAAACCTACAGGAGATTGATCTTGGTTCTGATACATTACACTAAAAACCTACAGGAGATTGATCTTGGTTCTGATACATTACACTAAAAACCTACAGGAGATTGATCTTGGTTCTGATACATTACACTAAAAACCTACAGGAGATTGATCTTGGTTCTTATACATTACACTAAATTAGGGCCTATGCAGGATAGATAAAAACCTACAGGAGATTGGACTTGGTTCTGATATATTACACTAAAAACCTACAAGATATTGATCTTGGTTCTAATACATTACACTAAATTAGGGCCTATACAGGATAGCTAACAACCTACAGGAGAATGTTCCTGGTTCTGATACATTACACTAAAAACCTACAGGATATTGATCTTGGTTCTGATACATTACACTAAATTAGGGCCTATACAGGATAGCTAAACACCTACAGGAGATTGATCTAGGTTCTGATGCATTACACTAAAAACCTACAGGAGATTGATCTTGGTTCTGATACATTACACTAAATTTGGGCCTATGCAGCATAGCTAAAAACATACAGGAGATTGATCTTGGTTCTGATACATTACACTAAAAACCTACAGGAGATTGATCTTGGTTCTAATACATTAAACTAAAAACCTACAGGAGATTGATCTTAGTTCTGATACATTACCCTAAAAACCTAGAGGATATTGATCTTGGTTCTGATACATTACACTATATAAGGGCCTATACAGGATAGTTAAAATCCTACAGATTTATCTTGCCTCTGATACATTACACAAAATTAGGGCATATGCAGGATAGCTAAAAACATACAGGATATTGATCTTGGTTCTGATATATTACACTAAATTAGTGCCTCTGCAGGATAGCTAAAAACCTACAGGAGATTGATCTTGGTTCTGATACATTACAATAAATTAGGGCCTATACAGGATAGCTAAAAATCGACAGAGCATTGGTCTTGGTTCTGATACATTACACTAAAAACCTACAGGAGATTGATCTTGGTTCTGATACATTACACTAAATAAGGGCCCATACAGGATAGCTAAACACCTACATGAGATTGATCTAGGTTATGATGCATTACACTAAAAACCTACAGGAGATTGATCTTGGTTCTGATACATTACACTAAATTAGGGCCTATGCAGCATAGCTAAAAACATACAGAAGATTGATCTTGGTTCTGATACATTACACTAAAAACCTACAGGAGATTGATCTTGGTTCTAATACATTAAACTAAAAACCTACAGGAGATTGATCTTAGTTCTTATACATTACCCTAAAAACCTAGAGGATATTGATCTTGGTTCTGATACATTACACTATATTAGGGCCTATACAGGATAGTTAAAATCATACAGGAGATTGATCTTGCCTCTGATACATTACACTAAATTAGGGCATATGCAGGATAAATAAAAACCTACAGGAGATTGGTCTTGGTTTTGATACATTACACTAAAAACCTACAGGATATTGATCTTGGTTCTGATACATTACACTAAATTAGGGCCTATACAGGATAGCTAAACACCTACAGGAGATTGATCTAGGTTCTGATACATTACACTAAAAACCTACAGGAGATTGATCTTGGTTCTGATACATTACACTAAAAACCTACAGGAGATTGATCTTGGTTCTGATACATTACACTAAAAACCTAAAGGAGATTGATCTTGGTTCTGATACATTACACTAAAAACCTACAGGAGATTGATCTTGGTTCTGATACGTTACACTAAAAACCTACAGGAGATTGATCTTGGTTCTGATACATTACACTAAATTACGGCCTATGCAGGATACATAAAAACCTACAGGAGATTGGTCTTGGTTCTGATACATTACACTAAAAACCTACAAGATATTGATCTTGGTTCTGATACATTACACTAAATTAGGGCCTATACAGGATAGCTAACAACCTACAGGAGATTGTTCCTGGTTCTGATACATTACACTAAAAACCTACAGGATATTGATCTTGGTTCTGATACATTACACTAAATTAGGGCCTATTCAGGATAGCTAACAACCTACAGGAGATTGTTCCTGGTTCTGATACATTACACTAAAAACCTACAGGATATTGATCTTAGTTCTGATACATTACCCTAAAAACCTAGAGGATATTGATCTTGGTTCTGATACATTACACTATATTAGGGCCTATACAGGATAGTTAAAATCCTACAGGAGATTTATCTTGCCTCTGATATATTACACTAAATTAGTGCCTCTGCAGGATAGCTAAAAACCTACAGGAGATTGATCTTGGTTCTGATATATTACACTAAAAACCTACATGAGATTGATCTTGGTTCTGATACATTACACTAAATTAGGGCATATACAGAAAAGCTAGAAAGCTACAGGAGATTGATCTTGGTTCTGATACATTACACTAAAAACCTACAAGATATTGATCTTGGTTCTGATACATTACACTAAATTAGGGCCTATACAGGATAGCTAACAACCTACAGGATATTGTTCCTGGTTCTGATACATTACACTAAAAACCTACAGGATATTGATCTTGGTTCTGATACATTACACTAAATTAGGGCCTATAAAGGATAGCTAAACACCTACAGGAGATTGATCTAGGTTCTGATGCATTACACTAAAAACCTACAGGAGATTGATCGTGGTTCTGATACATTACACTAAATTAAGGCCTATACAGGATAGCTAAAAATCGACGGGAGATTGGTCTTGGTTCTGATACATTACACTAAAAACCTACAGGAGATTGATCTTGGTTCTGATACATTACACTAAATTAAGGCATATACAGAAAAACTTAAAACTACAGGATATTGATCTTGGTTCTGATACATTACACTAAATTAGGGCCTATACAGGATAGCTATAAGCCTACAGGAGATTGGTCTTGGTTCTGATACATTACACTAAAAACCTACAGGAGATTGATCTTGGTTCTGATACATTACACTAAAAACCTACAGGAGATTGATCTTGGTTCTGATACATTACACTAAAAACCTACAGGAGATTGATCTTGGTTCTGATACATTACACTAAAAACCTACAGGAGATTGATCTTGGTTCTGATACGTTACACTAAAAACCTACAGGAGATTGATCTTGGTTCTGATACATTACACTAAATTGCGGCCTATGCAGGATACATAAAAACCTACAGGAGATTGGTCTTGGTTCTGATACATTACACTAAAAACCTACAAGATATTGATCTTGGTTCTGATACATTACACTAAATTAGGGCCTATACAGGATAGCTAACAACCTGCAGGAGATTGTTCCTGGTTCTGATACATTACACTAAAAACCTACAGGATATTGATCTTGGTTCTGATACATTACACTAAAAACCTAGAGGATATTGATCTTGGTTCTGATACATTACACTATATTAGGGCCTATACAGGATAGTTAAAATCCTACAGGAGATTTATCTTGCCTCTGATACATTACACTAAATTAGGGCATATGCAGGATAGCTAAAAACATACAGGATATTGATCTTGGTTCTGATATATTACACTAAATTAGTGCCTCTGCAGGATAGCTAAAAACCTACAGGAGATTGATCTTGGTTCTGATACATTATAATAAATTAGGGCCTATACAGGATAGCTAAAAATCGACAGAGGATTGGTCTTGGTTCTGATACATTACACTAAAAACCTACAGGAGATTGATCTTGGTTCTGATACATTACACTAAATTAGGGCATATACAGAAAAGCTAGAAAGCTACAGGAGATTGATCTTGGTTCTGATACATTACACTAAATTAGGGTTTATACAGGATATCTAAAAATTTACAGTAGATTGGTCTTGGTTCTGATACATTACACTAAAAACCAACAGGAGATTGATCTTGGTTCTGATACATTACCCTAAATTAGGGTCTATACAGGGTAGCTAAAAACGTACAGGAGATTGATCTTGGTTCTGATACATTACACTAAATTAAGGCCTATACAGGATAGCTAAAAATCAACAGGAGATTGGTCTTGGTTCTGTTACATTACACTAAAAACCTACAGGAGATTGATCTTGGTTCTGATACATTACACTAAATTAGGGCATATACAGAAAAACTAAAAACTACAGGAGATTGATCTTGGTTCTGATACATTACACTAAATTAGGGCATATACAGAAAAAACTAAAAACTACAGGAGATTGATCTTGGTTCTGATACATTACACTAAATTAGGGCCTATACAGGATAGCTATAAACCTACAGGAGATTGGTCTTGGTTCTGATACATTACACTAAAAACCTACAGGAGATTGATCTTGGTTCTGATACATTACACTAAAAACCTACAGGAGATTGATCTTGGTTCTTATACATTACACTAAAAACCTACAGGAGATTGATCTTGGTTCTGATACATTACACTAAAAACCTACAGGAGATTGATCTTGGTTCTGATACATTACACTAAAAACCTACAGGAGATTGATCTTGGTTCTGATACATTACACTAAAAACCTACAGGAGATTGATCTTGGTTCTTATACATTACACTAAATTAGGGCCTATGTAGGATAGATAAAAACCTACAGGAGATTGGTCTTGGTTCTGATATATTACACTAAAAACCTACAAGATATTGATCTTGGTTCTGATACATTACACTAAATTAGGGCCTATACAGGATAGCTAACAAGCTACAGGAGATTGTTCCTGGTTCTGATACATTACACTAAAAACCTACAGGATATTGATCTTGGTTCTGATACATTACACTAAATTAGGGCCTATACAGGATAGCTAAACACCTACAGGAGATTGATCTAGGTTCTGATGCATTACACTAAAAACCTACAGGAGATTGATCTTGGTTCTGATACATTACACTAAATTTGGGCCTATGCAGCATAGCTAAAAACATACAGGAGATTGATCTTGGTTCTGATACATTACACTAAAAACCTACAGAAGATTGATCTTGGTTCTAATACATTAAACTAAAAACCTACAGGAGATTGATCTTAGTTCTGATACATTACCCTAAAAACCTAGAGGATATTGATCTTGGTTCTGATACATTACACTAAATAAGGGCCTATACAGGATAGTTAAAATCCTACAGATTTATTTTGCCTCTGATACATTACACTAAATTAGGGCATATGCAGGATAGCTAAAAACATACAGGATATTGATCTTGGTTCTGATATATTACACTAAATTAGTGCCTCTGCAGGATAGCAAAAAACCTACAGGAGATTGATCTTGGTTCTGATACATTACAATAAATTAGGGCCTATACAGGATAGCTAAAAATCGACAGAGCATTGGTCTTGGTTCTGATACATTACACTAAAAACCTACAGGAGATTGATCTTGGTTCTGATACATTACACTAAATTAGGGCATATACAGAAAAGCTAAAAAGCTACAGGAGATTGATCTTGGTTCTGATAGATTACACTAAATTAGGGCTTATACAGGATATCTAAAAATTTACAGTAGATTGGTCTTGGTTCTGATTCATTAAACTAAAAACCAACAGGAGATTGATCTTGGTTGTGATACATTACACTAAATTAGGGTCTATAAAGGATAGCTAAAAACGTACAGTAGATTGATCTTGGTTCTGATACATTACACTAAATTAAGGCCTATACAGGATAGCTAAAAATCGACAGGAGATTGGTCTTGGTTCTGTTACATTACACTAAAAACCTACAGGATATTGATCTTGGTTCTGATACATTACACTAAATTAGGGCCTATACAGGATAGCTATAAGCCTACAGGAGATTGGTCTTGGTTCTGATACATTACACTAAAAACCTACAGGAGATTGATCTTGGTTCTGATACATTACACTAAAAACCTACAGGAGATTGATCTTGGTTCTGATACATTACACTAAAAACCTACAGGAGATTGATCTTGGTTCTGATACATTACACTAAAAACCTACAGGAGATTGATCTTGGTTCTGATACGTTACACTAAAAACCTACAGGAGATTGATCTTGGTTCTGATACATTACACTAAATTAGGGCCTATGCAGGATACATAAAAACCTACAGGAGATTGGTCTTGGTTCTGATACATTGCACTAAAAACCTACAAGATATTGATCTTGGTTCTGATACATTACACTAAATTAGGGCCTATACAGGATAGCTAACAACCTACAGGAGATTGTTCCTGGTTCTGATACATTACACTAAAAACCTAGAGGATATTGATCTTGGTTCTGATACATTACACTAAATTAGGGCCTATACAGGATAGCTAACAACCTACAGGAGATTGTTCCTGGTTCTGATACATTACACTAAAAACCTACAGGATATTGATCTTAGTTCTGATACATTACCCTAAAAACCTAGAGGATATTGATCTTGGTTCTGATACATTACACTATTTTAGGGCCTATACAGGATAGTTAAAATCCTACAGGAGATTTATCTTGCCTCTGATATATTACACTAAATTAGTGCCTCTGCAGGATAGCTAAAAACCTACAGGAGATTGATCTTGGTTCTGATACATTACAATAAATTAGGGCCTATACAGGATAGCTAAAAATCGACAGAGGATTGGTCTTGGTTCTGATATATTACACTAAAAACCTACAGGAGATTGATCTTGGTTCTGATACATTTTACTAAATTAGGGCATATACAGAAAAGCTAGAAAGCTACAGGGGATTGATCTTGGTTCTGATACATTACACTAAAAGCCTACAAGATATTGATCTTGGTTCTGATACATTACACTAAATTAGGGCCTATACAGGATAGCTAACAACCTACAGGAGATTGTTCCTGGTTCTGATACATTACACTAAAAACCTACAGGATATTGATCTTGGTTCTGATACATTACACTAAATTAGGGCCTATAAAGGATAGCTAAACACCTACAGGAGATTGATCTAGGTTCTGATGCATTACACTAAAAACCTACAGGAGATTGATCTTGGTTCTGATACATTACACTAAATTAAGGCCTATACAGGATAGCTAAAAATCGACGAGAGATTGGTCTTGGTTCTGTTACATTACACTAAAAACCTACAGGAGATTGATCTTGGTTCTGATACATTACACTAAATTAGGGCAT
Source organism: Bathymodiolus septemdierum (assembly GCA_963383655.1). NCBI lineage: Eukaryota > Metazoa > Mollusca > Bivalvia > Mytilida > Modiolidae > Bathymodiolus > Bathymodiolus septemdierum. The sequence goes on along the minus strand of OY726528.1, from coordinate 11,918,514 downwards.
ATACAGAAAAACTTAAAACTACAGGATATTGATCTTGGTTCTGATACATTACACTAAATTAGGGCCTATACAGGATAGCTATAAGCCTACAGGAGATTGGTCTTGGTTCTGATACATTACACTAAAAACCTACAGGAGATTGATCTTGGTTCTGATACATTACACTAAAAACCTACAGGAGATTGATCTTGGTTCTGATACATTACACTAAAAACCTACAGGAGATTGATCTTGGTTCTGATACATTACACTAAAAACCAACAGGAGATTGATCTTGGTTCTGATACGTTACACTAAAAACCTACAGGAGATTGATCTTGGTTCTGATACATTACACTAAATTACGGCCTATGCAGGATACATAAAAACCTACAGGAGATTGGTCTTGGTTCTGATACATTACACTAAAAACCTACAAGATATTGATCTTGGTTCTGATACATTACACTAAATTAGGGCCTATACAGGATAGCTAACAACCTACAGGAGATTGTTCCTGGTTCTGATACATTACACTAAAAACCTACAGGATATTGATCTTAGTTCTGATACATTACCCTAAAAACCTAGAGGATATTGATCTTGGTTCTGATACATTACACTATATTAGGGCCTATACAGGATAGTTAAAATCCTACAGGAGATTTATCTTGCCTCTGATACATTACACTAAATTAGGGCATATGTAGGATAGCTAAAAACATACAGGATATTGATCTTGGTTCTGATATATTACACTAAATTAGTGCCTCTGCAGGATAGCTAAAACCCTACAGGAGATTGATCTTGGTTCTGATACATTACAATAAATTAGGGCCTATACAGGATAGCTAAAAATCGACAGAGGATTGATCTTGGTTCTGATACATTACACTAAAAACCTACAGGAGATTGATCTTGGTTCTGATACATTACACTAAATTAGGGCATATACAGAAAAGCTAGAAAGCTACAGGAGATTGATCTTGGTTCTGATACATTACACTAAATTAGGGCTTATACAGGATATCTAAAAATTTACAGTAGATTGGTCTTGGTTCTGATACATTACACTAAAAACCAACAGGAGATTGATCTTGGTTCTGATACATTACCCTAAATTAGGGTCTATACAGGGTAGCTAAAAACGTACAGGAGATTGATCTTGGTTCTGATACATTACACTAAATTAAGGCCTATACAGGATAGCTAAAAATCAACAGGAGATTGGTCTTGGTTCTGTTACATTACACTAAAAACCTACAGGAGATTGATCTTGGTTCTGATACATTACACTAAATTAGGGCATATACAGAAAAACTAAAAACTACAGGAGATTGATCTTGGTTCTGATACATTACACTAAATTAGAGCCTATACAGGATAGCTATAAACCTACAGGAGATTGGTCTTGGTTCTGATACATTACACTAAAAACCTACAGGAGATTGATCTTGGTTCTGATACATTACACTAAAAACCTACAGGAGATTGATCTTGGTTCTTATACATTACACTAAAAACCTACAGGAGATTGATCTTGGTTCTGATACATTACACTAAAAACCTACAGGAGATTGATCTTGGTTCTGATACATTACACTAAAAACCTAAAGGAGATTGATCTTGGTTCTGATACATTACACTAAATTAGGGCCTAGACAGGATAGCTAACAACCTACAGGAGATTGTTCCTGGTTCTGATACATTACACTAAAAACCTACAGGATATTGATCTTGGTTCTGATACATTACACTAAATTAGGGCCTATAAAGGATAGCTAAACACCTACAGGAGATTGATCTAGGTTCTGATGCATTACACTAAAAACCTACAGGAGATTGATCTTGGTTCTGATACATTACACTAAATTAAGGCCTATACAGGATAGCTAAAAATCGACGGGAGATTGGTCTTGGTTCTGTTACATTACACTAAAAACCTACAGGAGATTGATCTTGGTTCTGATACATTACACTAAATTAGGGCATATACAGAAAAACTTAAAACTACAGGATATTGATCTTGGTTCTGATACATTACACTAAATTAGGGCCTATACAGGATAGCTATAAGCCTACAGGAGATTGGTCTTGGTTCTGATACATTACACTAAAAACCTACAGGAGATTGATCTTGGTTCTGATACATTACACTAAAAACCTACAGGAGATTGATCTTGGTTCTGATACATTACACTAAAAACCTACAGGAGATTGATCTTGGTTCTGATACATTACACTAAAAACCTACAGGAGATTGATCTTGGTTCTGATACGTTACACTAAAAACCTACAGGAGATTGATCTTGGTTCTGATACATTACACTAAATTACGGCCTATGCAGGATACATAAAAACCTACAGGAGATTGGTCTTGGTTCTGATACATTACACTAAAAACCTACAAGATATTGATCTTGGTTCTGATACATTACACTAAATTAGGGCCTATACAGGATAGCTAACAACCTACAGGAGATTGTTCCTGGTTCTGATACATTACACTAAAAACCTACAGGATATTGATCTTAGTTCTGATACATTACCCTAAAAACCTAGAGGATATTGATCTTGGTTCTGATACATTACACTATATTAGGGCCTATACAGGATAGTTAAAATCCTACAGGAGATTTATCTTGCCTCTGATACATTACACTAAATTAGGGCATATGTAGGATAGCTAAAAACATACAGGATATTGATCTTGGTTCTGATATATTACACTAAATTAGTGCCTCTGCAGGATAGCTAAAACCCTACAGGAGATTGATCTTGGTTCTGATACATTACAATAAATTAGGGCCTATACAGGATAGCTAAAAATCGACAGAGGATTGGTCTTGGTTCTGATACATTACACTAAAAACCTACAGGAGATTGATCTTGGTTCTGATACATTACACTAAATTAGGGCATATACAGAAAAGCTAGAAAGCTACAGGAGATTGATCTTGGTTCTGATACATTACACTAAATTAGGGCTTATACAGGATATCTAAAAATTTACAGTAGATTGGTCTTGGTTCTGATACATTACACTAAAAACCAACAGGAGATTGATCTTGGTTCTGATACATTACCCTAAATTAGGGTCTATACAGGGTAGCTAAAAACGTACAGGAGATTGATCTTGGTTCTGATACATTACACTAAATTAAGGCCTATACAGGATAGCTAAAAATCAACAGGAGATTGGTCTTGGTTCTGTTACATTACACTAAAAACCTACAGGAGATTGATCTTGGTTCTGATACATTACACTAAATTAGGGCATATACAGAAAAACTAAAAACTACAGGAGATTGATCTTGGTTCTGATACATTACACTAAATTAGAGCCTATACAGGATAGCTATAAACCTACAGGAGATTGGTCTTGGTTCTGATACATTACACTAAAAACCTACAGGAGATTGATCTTGGTTCTGATACATTACACTAAAAACCTACAGGAGATTGATCTTGGTTCTTATACATTACACTAAAAACCTACAGGAGATTGATCTTGGTTCTGATACATTACACTAAAAACCTACAGGAGATTGATCTTGGTTCTGATACATTACACTAAAAACCTAAAGGAGATTGATCTTGGTTCTGATACATTACACTAAAAACCTACAGGAGATTGATCTTGGTTCTTATACATTACACTAAAATAGGGCCTATGCAGGATAGATAAAAACCTACAGGAGATTGGTCTTGGTTCTGATATATTACACTAAAAACCTACAAGATATTGATCTTGGTTCTGATACATTACACTAAATTAGGGCCTATACAGGATAGCTAACAACCTACAGGAGATTGTTCCTGGTTCTGATACATTACACTAAAAACCTACAGGATATTGATCTTGGTTCTGATACATTACACTAAATTAGGGCCTATACAGGATAGCTAAACACCTACAGGAGATTGATCTAGATTCTGATGCATTACACTAAAAACCTACAGGAGATTGATCTTGGTTCTGATACATTACACTAAATTTGGGCCTATGCAGCATAGCTAAAAACATACAGGAGATTGATCTTGGTTCTGATACATTACACTAAAAACCTACAGAAGATTGATCTTGGTTCTAATACATTAAACTAAAAACCTATAGGATATTGATCTTAGTTCTGATACATTACCCTAAACACCTAGAGGATATTGATCTTGGTTCTGATACATTACACTATATAAGGGCCTATACAGGATAGTTAAAATCCTACAGATTTATTTTGCCTCTGATACATTACACTAAATTAGGGCATATGCAGGATAGCTAAAAACATACAGGATATTGATCTTGGTTCTGATATATTACACTAAATTAGTGCCTCTGCAGGATAGCTAAAACCCTACAGGAGATTGATCTTGGTTCTGATACATTACAATAAATTAGGGCCTATACAGGATAGCTAAAAATCGACAGAGGATTGGTCTTGGTTCTGATACATTACACTAAAAACCTACAGGAGATTGATCTTGGTTCTGATACATTACACTAAATTAGGGCATATACAGAAAAGCTAGAAAGCTACAGGAGATTGATCTTGGTTCTGATACATTACACTAAATTAGGGCTTATACAGGATATCTAAAAATTTACAGTAGATTGGTCTTGGTTCTGATACATTACACTAAAAACCAACAGGAGATTGATCTTGGTTCTGATACATTACCCTAAATTAGGGTCTATACAGGGTAGCTAAAAACGTACAGGAGATTGATCTTGGTTCTGATACATTACACTAAATTAAGGCCTATACAGGATAGCTAAAATCAACAGGAGATTGGTCTTGGTTCTGTTACATTACACTAAAAACCTACAGGAGATTGATCTTGGTTCTGATACATTACACTAAATTAGGGCATATACAGAAAAACTAAAAACTACAGGAGATTGATCTTGGTTCTGATACATTACACTAAATTAGAGCCTATACAGGATAGCTATAAACCTACAGGAGATTGGTCTTGGTTCTGATACATTACACTAAAAACCTACAGGAGATTGATCTTGGTTCTGATACATTACACTAAAAACCTACAGGAGATTGATCTTGGTTCTTATACATTACACTAAAAACCTACAGGAGATTGATCTTGGTTCTGATACATTACACTAAAAACCTACAGGAGATTGATCTTGGTTCTGATACATTACACTAAAAACCTAAAGGAGATTGATCTTGGTTCTGATACATTACACTAAATTAGGGCCTAGACAGGATAGCTAACAACCTACAGGAGATTGTTCCTGGTTCTGATACATTACACTAAAAACCTACAGGATATTGATCTTGGTTCTGATACATTACACTAAATTAGGGCCTATAAAGGATAGCTAAACACCTACAGGAGATTGATCTAGGTTCTGATGCATTACACTAAAAACCTACAGGAGATTGATCTTGGTTCTGATACATTACACTAAATTAAGGCCTATACAGGATAGCTAAAAATCGACGGGAGATTGGTCTTGGTTCTGTTACATTACACTAAAAACCTACAGGAGATTGATCTTGGTTCTGATACATTACACTAAATTAGGGCATATACAGAAAAACTTAAAACTACAGGATATTGATCTTGGTTCTGATACATTACACTAAATTAGGGCCTATACAGGATAGCTATAAGCCTACAGGAGATTGGTCTTGGTTCTGATACATTACACTAAAAACCTACAGGAGATTGATCTTGGTTCTGATACATTACACTAAAAACCTACAGGAGATTGATCTTGGTTCTGATACATTACACTAAAAACCTACAGGAGATTGATCTTGGTTCTGATACATTACACTAAAAACCTACAGGAGATTGATCTTGGTTCTGATACGTTACACTAAAAACCTACAGGAGATTGATCTTGGTTCTGATACATTACACTAAATTACGGCCTATGCAGGATACATAAAAACCTACAGGAGATTGGTCTTGGTTCTGATACATTACACTAAAAACCTACAAGATATTGATCTTGGTTCTGATACATTACACTAAATTAGGGCCTATACAGGATAGCTAACAACCTACAGGAGATTGTTCCTGGTTCTGATACATTACACTAAAAACCTACAGGATATTGATCTTAGTTCTGATACATTACCCTAAAAACCTAGAGGATATTGATCTTGGTTCTGATACATTACACTATATTAGGGCCTATACAGGATAGTTAAAATCCTACAGGAGATTTATCTTGCCTCTGATACATTACACTAAATTAGGGCATATGTAGGATAGCTAAAAACATACAGGATATTGATCTTGGTTCTGATATATTACACTAAATTAGTGCCTCTGCAGGATAGCTAAAACCCTACAGGAGATTGATCTTGGTTCTGATACATTACAATAAATTAGGGCCTATACAGGATAGCTAAAAATCGACAGAGGATTGGTCTTGGTTCTGATACATTACACTAAAAACCTACAGGAGATTGATCTTGGTTCTGATACATTACACTAAATTAGGGCATATACAGAAAAGCTAGAAAGCTACAGGAGATTGATCTTGGTTCTGATACATTACACTAAATTAGGGCTTATACAGGATATCTAAAAATTTACAGTAGATTGGTCTTGGTTCTGATACATTACACTAAAAACCAACAGGAGATTGATCTTGGTTCTGATACATTACCCTAAATTAGGGTCTATACAGGGTAGCTAAAAACGTACAGGAGATTGATCTTGGTTCTGATACATTACACTAAATTAAGGCCTATACAGGATAGCTAAAAATCAACAGGAGATTGGTCTTGGTTCTGTTACATTACACTAAAAACCTACAGGAGATTGATCTTGGTTCTGATACATTACACTAAATTAGGGCATATACAGAAAAACTAAAAACTACAGGAGATTGATCTTGGTTCTGATACATTACACTAAATTAGAGCCTATACAGGATAGCTATAAACCTACAGGAGATTGGTCTTGGTTCTGATACATTACACTAAAAACCTACAGGAGATTGATCTTGGTTCTGATACATTACACTAAAAACCTACAGGAGATTGATCTTGGTTCTTATACATTACACTAAAAACCTACAGGAGATTGATCTTGGTTCTGATACATTACACTAAAAACCTACAGGAGATTGATCTTGGTTCTGATACATTACACTAAAAACCTAAAGGAGATTGATCTTGGTTCTGATACATTACACTAAAAACCTACAGGAGATTGATCTTGGTTCTTATACATTACACTAAAATAGGGCCTATGCAGGATAGATAAAAACCTACAGGAGATTGGTCTTGGTTCTGATATATTACACTAAAAACCTACAAGATATTGATCTTGGTTCTGATACATTACACTAAATTAGGGCCTATACAGGATAGCTAACAACCTACAGGAGATTGTTCCTGGTTCTGATACATTACACTAAAAACCTACAGGATATTGATCTTGGTTCTGATACATTACACTAAATTAGGGCCTATACAGGATAGCTAAACACCTACAGGAGATTGATCTAGATTCTGATGCATTACACTAAAAACCTACAGGAGATTGATCTTGGTTCTGATACATTACACTAAATTTGGGCCTATGCAGCATAGCTAAAAACATACAGGAGATTGATCTTGGTTCTGATACATTACACTAAAAACCTACAGAAGATTGATCTTGGTTCTAATACATTAAACTAAAAACCTACAGGATATTGATCTTAGTTCTGATACATTACCCTAAACACCTAGAGGATATTGATCTTGGTTCTGATACATTACACTATATAAGGGCCTATACAGGATAGTTAAAATCCAACAGATTTATTTTGCCTCTGATACATTACACTAAATTAGGGCATATGCAGGATAGCTAAAAACATACAGGATATTGATCTTGGTTCTGATATATTACACTAAATTAGTGCCTCTGCAGGATAGCTAAAAACCTACAGGAGATTGATCTTGGTTCTGATACATTACAATAAATTAGGGCCTATACAGTATAGCTAAAAATCGACAGAGCATTGGTCTTGGTTCTGATACATTACACTAAAAACCTACAGGAGATTGATCTTGGTTCTGATACATTACACTAAGTTAGGGCATATACAGAAAAGCTAAAAAGCTACAGGAGATTGATCTTGGTTCTGATAGATTACACTAAATTAGGGCTTATACAGGATATCAAAACATTTACAGTAGATTGGTCTTGGTTCTGATACATTACACTAAAACCCAACAGGAGATTGATCTTGGTTCTGATACATTACACTAAATTAGGGTCTATACAGGATAGTTAAAAACGTACAGCAGATTGATCTTGGTTCTGATACATTACACTAAATTAAGGCCTATACAGGATAGCTAAAAATCGACAGGAGATTGGTCTTGGTTCTGTTACATTACACTAAAAACCTACAGGAGATTGATCTTGGTTCTGATACATTACACTAAATTAGGGCATATACAGAAAAACTTAAAACTACAGGATATTGATCTTGGTTCTGATACATTACACTAAATTAGGGCCTATACAGGATAGCTATAAACCTACAGGAGATTGGTCTTGGTTCTGATACATTACACTAAAAACCTACAGGAGATTGATCTTGGTTCTGATACATTACACTAAAAACCTACAGGAGATTGATCTTGGTTCTGATACATTACACTAAAAACCTACAGGAGATTGATCTTGGTTCTGATACATTACACTAAATTAGGGCCTATGCAGGATACATAAAAACCTACAGGAGATTGGTCTTGGTTCTGATACATTACACTAAAAACCTACAAGATATTGATCTTGGTTCTGATACATTACACTAAATTAGGGCCTATACAGGATAGCTAACAACCTACAGGAGATTGTTCCTGGTTCTGATACATTACACTAAAAACCTACAGGATATTGATCTTGGTTCTGATACATTACACTAAATTAGGGCCTATACAGGATAGCTAACAACCTACAGGAGATTGTTCCTGGTTCTGATACATTACACTAAAAACCTACAGGATATTGATCTTAGTTCTGATACATTACCCTAAAAACCTAGAGGATATTGATCTTGGTTCTGATACATTACACTATTTTAGGGCCTATACAGGATAGTTAAAATCCTACAGGAGATTTATCTTGCCTCTGATACATTACACTAATTTAGGGCATATGCAGGATAGCTAAAAACATACAGGATATTGATCTTGGTTCTGATATATTACACTAAATTAGTGCCTCTGCAGGATAGCTAAAAACCTACAGGAGATTGATCTTGGTTCTGATACATTACAATAAATTAGGGCCTATACAGGATAGCTAAACATCGACAGAGGATTGGTCTTGGTTCTGATACATTACACTAAAAACCTACAGGAGATTGATCTTGGTTCTGATACATTATACTAAATTAGGGCATATACAGAAAAGCTAGAAAGCTACAGGAGATTGATCTTGGTTCTGATACATTACACTAAATTAGGGCTTATACAGGATATCTAAAAATTTACAGTAGATTGGTCTTGGTTCTGATACATTACACTAAAAACCAACAGGAGATTGATCTTGGTTCTGATACATTACACTAAATTAGGGTCTATACAGGGTAGCTAAAAACGTACAGGAGATTGATCTTGGTTCTGATACATTACACTAAATTAAGGCCTATACAGGATGGCTAAAAATCAACAGGAGATTGGTCTTGGTTCTGTTACATTACACTAAAAACCTACAGGAGATTGATCTTGGTTCTGATACATTACACTAAATTAGGGCATATACAGAAAAACTAAAAACTACAGGAGATTGATCTTGGTTCTGATACATTACACTAAATTAGGGCCTATACAGGATAGCTATAAACCTACAGGAGATTGGTCTTGTTTCTGATACATTACACTAAAAACCTACAGGAGATTGATCTTGGTTCTGATACATTACACTAAAAACCTACAGGAGATTGATCTTGGTTCTGATACATTACACTAAAAACCTACAGGAGATTGATCTTGGTTCTTATACATTACACTAAAAACCTACAGGAGATTGATCTTGGTTCTGATACATTACACTAAAAACCTACAGGAGATTGATCTTGGTTCTGATACATTACACTAAAAACCTACAGGAGATTGATCTTGGTTCTGATACATTACACTAAATAAGGGCCTATGCAGGATAGATAAAAACCTACAGGAGATTGGTCTTGGTTCTGATATATTACACTAAAAACCTACAAGATATTGATCTTGGTTCTGATACATTACACTAAATTAGGGCCTATGCAGCATAGCTAAAAACATACAGGAGATTGATCTTGGTTCTGATACATTACACTAAAAACCTACAGGAGATTGATCTTGGTTCTAATACATTAAACTAAAAACCTACAGGAGATTGATCTTAGTTCTGATACATTACCCTAAAAACCTAGAGGATATTCATCTTGGTTCTGATACATTACACTATATTAGAGCCTATACAGGATAGTTAAAATCCTACAGATTTATCTTGCCTCTGATACATTACACTAAATTAGGGCATATGCAGGATAGCTAAAAACATACAGGATATTGATCTTGGTTCTGATATATTACACTAAATTAGTGCTTCTGCAGGATAGCTAAAAACGTACAGGAGATTGATCTTGGTTCTGATACATTACAATAAATTAGGGCCTAAACAGGATAGCTAAAAATCGACAGAGCATTGGTCTTGGTTCTGATACATTACACTAAAAACCTACAGGAGATTGATCTTGGTTCTGATACATTACACTAAATTAGGGCATATACAGAAAAGCTAAAAAGCTACAGGAGATTGATCTTGGTTCTGATACATTACACTAAATTAGGGCTTATACAGGATATCTAAAAATTTACAGTAGATTGGTCTTGGTTCTGATACATTACACTAAAAACCAACAGGAGATTGATCTTGGTTCTGATACATTACACTAAATTAGGGTCTATACAGGATAGCTAAAAACGTACAGCAGATTGATCTTGGTTCTGATACATTACACTAAATTAAGGCCTATACAGGATAGCTAAAAATCGACAGGAGATTGGTCTTGGTTCTGTTACATTACACTAAAAACCTACAGGAGATTGATCTTGGTTCTGATACATTACACTAAATTAGGGCATATACAGAAAAACTTAAAACTACAGGATATTGATCTTGGTTCTGATACATTACACTAAATTAGGGCCTATACAGGATAGCTATAAGCCTACAGGAGATTGGTCTTGGTTCTGATACATTACACTAAAAACCTACAGGAGATTGATCTTGGTTCTGATACATTACACTAAAAACCTACAGGAGATTGATCTTGGTTCTGATACATTACACTAAAAACCTACAGGAGATTGATCTTGGTTCTGATACATTACACTAAAAACCTACAGGAGATTGATCTTGGTTCTGATACGTTACACCAAAAACCTACAGGAGATTGATCTTGGTTCTGATACATTACACTAAATTAGGGCCTATGCAGGATACATAAAAACCTACAGGAGATTGGTCTTGGTTCTGATACATTACACTAAAAACCTACAAGATATTGATCTTGGTTCTGATACATTACTCTAAATTAGGGCCTATACAGGATAGCTAACAACCTACAGGAGATTGTTCCTGGTTCTGATACATTACACTAAAAACCTACCGGATATTGATCTTGGTTCTGATACATTACACTAAATTAGGGCCTATACAGGATAGCTAACAACCTACAGGAGATTGTTCCTGGTTCTGATACATTACACTAAAAACCTACAGGATATTGATCTTAGTTCTGATACATTACCCTAAAAACCTAGAGGATATTGATCTTGGTTCTGATACATTACACTATATTAGCGCCTATACAGGATAGTTAAATTCCTACAGGAGATTTATCTTGCCTCTGATACATTACACTAAATTAGGGCATATGCAGGATAGCTAAAAACATACAGGATATTGATCTTGGTTCTGATATATTACACTAAATTAGTGCCTCTGCAGGATAGCTAAAAACCTACAGGAGATTGATCTTGGTTCTGATACAATACAATAAATTAGGGTCTATACAGGATAGCTAAAAACCTACAGGAAATTGATCTTGGTTCTTATGCATTACACTAAATTAGGGCCTATACAGGATAGCTAAAAACCTACAGGAAATTGATCTTGGTTCTGATACATTACAATAAATTAGGGACTATACAGGATAGCTAAAAACCTACAGGAGATTGATCTCTGTTCTGATACATTACACTAAAAACCTACAGGAGATTGATCTTGGTTGTTATACATTACACTAAATTAGGGCCTATACAGGATAGCTAAAAACCTACAGAAGATTGAACTTGGTTCTGATACATTACACTAAATTAGGACCTATACAGGATAGCTAAAAACCTACAGGAGATAGATCTTGGTTCTGATACATTACACTAAAAATCTACAGGAGATTGATCTTGTTTCTGATACATTACACTAAATTAGGGTCTATACAGGATAGCTAAAAATCTACAGGAGATTGATCTTGGTTCTAATATATTACACTAAATTAGGTCCTATGCAGGATAGCTAAAAACCTACAGGAGATTGATCTTGGCTCTGATACATTACACTAAATTAGGGTCTATACAGGATAGCTAAAAATCTACAGGAGATTGATCTTGGTTCTAATATATTACACTAAATTAAGTCCTATGCAGGATAGCTAAAAACCTACAGGAGATTGATCTTGGCTCTGATACATTTCACTAAATTAGGGTCTATACAGGATAGCTAAAAATCTACAGGAGATTGATCTTGGTTCTGATACATTACACTAAATTAGGGCCTATACAGGATAGCTAAAAGCCTAAAGGAGATTGATCTTGGTTCTGATACATTACACTAAAAACCTACAGGAGATTGATCTTGGTTCTAATACATTACACTAAATTAGGGCCTATACAGGTTAGCAGACAATCTACAGGAGATTGATCTTGGTTCTGTTATATTACACTAAAGTAGTGCCTATACAGGATAGTTAAAATCATACAGGAGATTGATCTTGCCTCTGATACATTACACTAAATTAGGGCATATGCAGGATAGATAAAAACCTACAGGAGATTGGTCTTGGTTCTGATACATTACACTAAAAACCTACAGGATATTGATCTTGGTTCTGATACATTACACTAAATTAGGGCCTATACAGGATAGCTAAACACCTACAGGAGATTGATCTAGGTTCTGATGCATTACACTAAAAACCTACAGGAGATTGATCTTGGTTCTGATATATTACACTAAATTAGGGCATATACAGAAAAGCTAAAAAGCTAAAGGAGATTGATCTTGGTTCTGATACATTACACTAAATTAGGGCTTATACAGGATATCTAAAAATTTACAGTAGATTGGTCTTGGTTCTGATACATTACACTAAAAACCAACAGGAGATTGATCTTGGTTCTGATACATTACACTAAATTAGGGTATATACAGGATAGCTAAAAACGTACAGCAGATTGATCTTGGTTCTGATACATTACACTAAATTAAGGCCTATACAGGATAGCTAAAAATCGACAGGAGATTGGTCTTGGTTCTGTTACATTACACTAAAAACCTACAGGAGATTGATCTTGGTTCTGATACATTACACTAAATTAGGGCATATACAGAAAAACTTAAAACTACAGGATATTGATCTTGGTTCTGATACATTACACTAAATTAGGGCCTATACAGGATAGCTATAAGCCTACAGGAGATTGGTCTTGGTTCTGATACATTACACTAAAAACCTACAGGAGATTGATCTTGGTTCTGATACATTACACTAAAAACCTACAGGAGATTGATCTTGGTTCTGATACATTACACTAAAAACCTACAGGAGATTGATCTTGGTTCTGATACGTTACACGAAAAACCTACAGGAGATTGATCTTGGTTCTGATACATTACACTAAATTAGGGCCTATGCAGGATACATAAAAACCTACAGGAGATTGGTCTTGGTTCTGATACATTACACTAAAAACCTACAAGATATTGATCTTGGTTCTGATACATTACTCTAAATTAGGGCCTATACAGGATAGCTAACAACCTACAGGAGATTGTTCCTGGTTCTGATACATTACACTAAAAACCTACAGGATATTGATCTTGGTTCGGATACAATACACTAAATTAGGGCCTATACAGGATAGCTAACAACCTACAGGAGATTGTTCCTGGTTCTGATACATTACACTAAAAACCTACAGGATATTGATCTTAGTTCTGATACATTACCCTAAAAACCTAGAGGATATTGATCTTGGTTCTGATACATTACACTATATTAGGGCCTATACAGGATAGTTAAAATCCTACAGGAGATTTATCTTGCCTCTGATACATTACACTAAATTAGGGCATATGCAGGATAGCTAAAAACATACAGGATATTGATCTTGGTTCTGATATATTACACTAAATTAGTGCCTCTGCAGGATAGCTAAAAACCTACAGGAGATTGATCTTGGTTCTGATACATTACAATAAATTAGGGTCTATACAGGATAGCTAAAAACCTATAGGAAATTGATCTTGGTTCTTATGCATTACACTAAATTAGGGCCTATACAGGATAGCTAAAAACCTACAGGAGATTGATCTTGGTTCTGATACATTACAATAAATTAGGGACTATACAGGATAGCTAAAAACCTACAGGAGATTGATCTCTGTTCTGATACATTACACTAAAAACCTACAGGAGATTGATCTTGGTTGTTATACATTACACTAAATTAGGGCCTATACAGGATATCTAAAAACCTACAGAAGATTGAACTTGGTTCTGATACATTACACTAAATTAGGACCTATACAGGATAGCTAAAAACCTACAGGAGATAGATCTTGGTTGTGATACATTACACTAAAAATCTACAGGAGATTGATCTTGTTTCTGATACATTACACTAAATTTGGGTCTAAACGGGATAGTTAAAAACCTACAGGAGATTGATCTTGGCTCTGATACATTACACTAAATTAGGGTCTATACAGGATAGCTAAAAATCTACAGGAGATTGATCTTGGTTCTAATATATTACACTAAATTAGGTCCTATACAGGATAGCTAAAAACCTACAGGAGATTGATATTGGCTCTGATACATTACACTAAATTAGGGTCTATACAGGATAGCTAAAAATCTACAGGAGATTGATCTTGGTTCTGATACATTACACTAAATTAGGGCCTATACAGGATAGCTAAAAGCCTAAAGGAGATTGATCTTGGTTCTGATACATTACACTAAAAACCTACAGGAGATTGATCTTGGTTCTAATACATTACACTAAATTAGGGCCTATACAGGTTAGCAGACAATCTACAGGAGATTGATCTTGGTTCTGTTATATTACACTAAAGTAGTGCCTATACAGGATAGTTAAAATCATACAGGAGATTGATCTTGCCTCTGATACATTACACTAAATTAGGGCATATGCAGGATAGATAAAAACCTACAGGAGATTGGTCTTGGTTCTGATACATTACACTAAAAACCTACAGGATATTGATCTTGGTTCTGATACATTACACTAAATTAGGGCCTATACAGGATAGCTAAACACCTACAGGAGATTGATCTAGGTTCTGATGCATTACACTAAAAACCTACAGGAGATTGATCTTGGTTCTGATACATTACACTAAGTTAAGGCCTATACAGGATAGCTAAAAATCGACAGGAGATTGGTCTTGGTTCTGTTACATTACACTAAAAACCTACAGGAGATTGATCTTGGTTCTGATACATTACACTAAATTAGGGCATATACAGAAAAACATAAAACTACAGGATATTGATCTTGGTTCTGATACATTACACTAAATTAGGGCCTATACAGGATAGCTATAAGCCTACAGGAGATTGGTCTTGGTTCTGATACATTACACTAAAAATCTACAGGAGATTGATCTTGGTTCTGATACATTACACTAAAAACCTACAGGAGATTGATCTTGGTTCTGATACATTACACTAAAAACCTACAGGAGATTGATCTTGGTTCTGATACATTACACTAAAAACCTACAGGAGATTGATCTTGGTTCTGATACGTTACACTAAAAACCTACAGGAGATTGATCTTGGTTCTGATACATTACACTAAATTACGGCCTATGCAGGATACATAAAAACCTACAGGAGATTGGTCTTGGTTCTGATACATTACACTAAAAACCTACAAGATATTGATCTTGGTTCTGATACATTACACTAAATTAGGGCCTATACAGGATAGCTAACAACCTACAGGAGATTGTTCCTGGTTCTGATACATTACACTAAAAACCTACAGGATATTGATCTTGGTTCTGATACATTACACTAAATTAGGGCCTATACAGGATAGCTAACAACCTACAGGAGATTGTTCCTGGTTCTGATACATTACACTAAAAACCTACAGGATATTGATCTTAGTTCTGATACATTACCCTAAAAACCTAGAGGATATTGATCTTGGTTCTGATACATTACACTATATTAGGGCCTATACAGGATAGTTAAAATCCTACAGGAGATTTATCTTGCCTCTGATATATTACACTAAATTAGTGCCTCTGCAGGATAGCTAAAAACCTACAGGAGATTGATCTTGGTTCTGATACATTACAATAAATTAGGGCCTATACAGGATAGCTAAAAATCGACAGAGGATTGGTCTTGGTTCTGATATATTACACTGAAAACCTACAGGAGATTGATCTTGGTTCTGATACATTACACTAAATTAGGGCATATACAGAAAAGCTAGAAAGCTACAGGAGATTGATCTTGGTTCTGATACATTACACTAAAAACCTACAAGATATTGATCTTGATTCTGATACATTACACTAAATTAGGGCCTATACAGGATAGCTAACAACCTACAGGAGATTGTTCCTGGTTCTGATACATTACACTAAAAACCTACAGGATATTGATCTTGGTTCTGATACATTACACTAAATTAGGGCCTATAAAGGATAGCTAAACACCTACAGGAGATTGATCTAGGTTCTGATACATTACACTAAAAACCTACAGGAGATTGATCTTGGTTCTGATACATTACACTAAATTAAGGCCTATACAGGATAGCTAAAAATCGACGGGAGATTGGTCTTGGTTCTGTTACATTACACTAAAAACCTACAGGAGATTGATCTTGGTTCTGATACATTACACTAAATTAGGGCATATACAGAAAAACTTAAGACTACAGGATATTGATCTTGGTTCTGATACATTACACTAAATTAGGGCCTATACAGGATAGCTATAAGCCTACAGGAGATTGGTCTTGGTTCTGATACATTACACTAAAAACCTACTGGAGATTGATCTTGGTTCTGATACATTGCACTAAAAACCTACAGGAGATTGATCTTGGTTCTGATACATTACACTAAAAACCTACAGGAGATTGATCTTGGTTCTGATACATTACACTAAAAACCTTCAGGAGATTGATCTTGGTTCTGATACGTTACATTAAAAACCTACAGGAGATTGATCTTGGTTCTGATACATTACACTAAATTACGGCCTATGCAGGATACATAAAAACCTACAGGAGATTGGTCTTGGTTCTGATACATTACACTAAAAACCTACAAGATATTGATCTTGGTTCTGATACATTACACTAAATTAGGGCCTATACAGGATAGCTAACAACCTACAGGAGATTGTTCCTGGTTCTGATACATTACACTAAAAACATACAGGATATTCATCTTAGTTCTGATACATTACCCTAAAAACCTAGAGGATATTGATCTTGGTTCTGATACATTACACTATATTAGGGCCTATACAGGATAGTTAAAATCCTACAGGAGATTTATCTTGCCTCTGATATATTACACTAAATTAGTGCCTCTGCAGGATAGCTAAAAACCTACAGGAGATTGATCTTGGTTCTGATACATTACAATAAATTAGGGCCTATACAGGATAGCTAAAAATCGACAGAGGATTGGTCTTGGTTCTGATATATTACACTGAAAACCTACAGGAGATTGATCTTGGTTCTGATACATTACACTAAATTAGGGCATATACAGAAAAGCTAGAAAGCTACAGGAGATTGATCTTGGTTCTGATACATTACACTAAAAACCTACAAGATATTGATCTTGATTCTGATACATTACACTAAATTAGGGCCTATACAGGATAGCTAACAACCTACAGGAGATTGTTCCTGGTTCTGATACATTACACTAAAAACCTACAGGATATTGATCTTGGTTCTGATACATTACACTAAATTAGGGCCTATAAAGGATAGCTAAACACCTACAGGAGATTGATCTAGGTTCTGATACATTACACTAAAAACCTACAGGAGATTGATCTTGGTTCTGATACATTACACTAAATTAAGGCCTATACAGGATAGCTAAAAATCGACGGGAGATTGGTCTTGGTTCTGTTACATTACACTAAAAACCTACAGGAGATTGATCTTGGTTCTGATACATTACACTAAATTAGGGCATATACAGAAAAACTTAAGACTACAGGATATTGATCTTGGTTCTGATACATTACACTAAATTAGGGCCTATACAGGATAGCTATAAGCCTACGGGAGATTGGTCTTGGTTCTGATACATTACACTAAAAACCTACTGGAGATTAATCTTGGTTCTGATACATTGCACTAAAAACCTACAGGAGATTGATCTTGGTTCTGATACATTACACTAAAAACCTACAGGAGATTGATCTTGGTTCTGATACATTACACTAAAAACCTTCAGGAGATTGATCTTGGTTCTGATACGTTACATTAAAAACCTACAGGAGATTGATCTTGGTTCTGATACATTACACTAAATTACGGCCTATGCAGGATACATAAAAACCTACAGGAGATTGGTCTTGGTTCTGATACATTACACTAAAAACCTACAAGATATTGATCTTGGTTCTGATACATTACACTAAATTAGGGCCTATACAGGATAGCTAACAACCTACAGGAGATTGTTCCTGGTTCTGATACATTACACTAAAAACATACAGGATATTGATCTTGGTTCTGATACATTACACTAAATTAGGGCCTATACAGGATAGCTAACAACCTACAGGAGATTGTTCCTGGTTCTGATACATTACACTAAAAACCTACAGGATATTGATCTTAGTTCTGATACATTACCCTAAAAACCTAGAGGATATTGATCTTGGTTCTGATACATTACACTAAATTAGGGCCTATCCAGGATAGCTAACAACCTACAGGAGATTGTTCCTGGTTCTGATACATTACACTAAAAACCTACAGGATATTGATCTTGGTTCTGATACATTACACTAAATTAGGGCCTATACAGGATAGCTAACAACCTACAGGAGATTGTTCCTGGTTCTGATACATTACACTAAAAACCTACAGGATATTGATCTTAGTTCTGATACATTACCCTAAAAACCTAGAGGATATTGATCTTGGTTCTGATACATTACACTATATTAGGGCCTATACAGGATGGTTAAAATCCTACAGGAGATTTATCTTGCCTCTGATACATTAAACTAAATCAGGGCATATGCAGGATAGCTAAAAACATACAGGATATTGATCTTGGTTCTGATATATTACACTAAATTAGTGCCTCTGCAGGATAGCTAAAAACCTACAGGAGATTGATCTTGGTTCTGATACATTACACTAAATTAAGGCCTATACAGGATAGCTAAAAATCGACAGGAGATTGATCTTGGTTCTGTTACATTACACTAAAAACCTACAGGAGATTGATCTTGGTTCTGATACATTACACTAAATTAGGGCATATACAGAAAAACTTAAAACTACAGGATATTGATCTTGGTTCTGATACATTACACTAAATTAGGGTCTATACAGGATAGCTATAAGCCTACAGGAGATTGGTCTTGGTTCTGATACATTACACTAGAAACCTACAGGAGATTGATCTTGGTTCTGATACATTACACTAAAAACCTACAGGAGATTGATCTTGGTTCTGATACATTACACTAAAAACCTACAGGAGATTGATCTTGGTTCTGATACATTACACTAAAAACCTACAGGAGATTGATCTTGGTTCTGATACATTACACTAAATTACGGCCTATGCAGGATACATAAAAACCTACAGGAGATTGGTCTTGGTTCTGATACATTACACTAAAAACCTACAAGATATTGATCTTGGTTCTGATACATTACACTAAATTAGGGCCTATCCAGGATAGCTAACAACCTACAGGAGATTGTTCCTGGTTCTGATACATTACACTAAAAACCTACAGGATATTGATCTTGGTTCTGATACATTACACTAAATTAGGGCCTATACAGGATAGCTAATAACCTACAGGAGATTGTTCCTGGTTCTGATACATTACACTAAAAACCTACAGGATATTGATCTTAGTTCTGATACATTACCCTAAAAACCTAGAGGATATTGATCTTGGTTCTGATACATTACACTATATTAGGGCCTATACAGGATGGTTAAAATCCTACAGGAGATTTATCTTGCCTCTGATACATTACACTAAATTAGGGCATATGCAGGATAGCTAAAAACATACAGGATATTGATCTTGGTTCTGATATATTACACTAAATTAGTGCCTCTGCAGGATAGCTAAAAACCTACAGGAGATTGATCTTGGTTCTGATACATTACACTAAATTAAGGCCTATACAGGATAGCTAAAAATCGACAGGAGATTGGTCTTGGTTCTGTTACATAACACTAAAAACCTAGAGGAGATTGATCTTGGTTCTGATACATTACACTAAATTAGGGCATATACAGAAAAACTTAAGACTACAGGATATTGATCTTGGTTCTGATACATTACACTAAATTAGGGTCTATACAGGATAGCTATAAGCCTACAGGAGATTGGTCTTGGTTCTGATACATTACACTAAAAACCTACAGGAGATTGATCTTGGTTCTGATACATTACACTAAAAACCTACAGGAGATTGATCTTGGTTCTGATACATTACACTAAAAACCTACAGGAGATTGATCTTGGTTCTGATACATTACACTAAAAACCTACAGGAGATTGATCTTGGTTCTGATACGTTACACCAAAAACCTACCGGAGATTGATCTTGGTTCTGATATATTACACTAAATTAGGGCCTATGCAGGATACATAAAAACCTACAGGAGATTGGTCTTGGTTCTGATACATTACACTAAAAACCTACAAGATATTGATCTTGGTTCTGATACATTACTCTAAATTAGGGCCTATACAGGATAGCTAACAACCTACAGGAGATTGTTCCTGGTTCTGATACATTACACTAAAAACCTACAGGATATTGATCTTGGTTCTGATACATTACACTAAATTAGGGCCTATACAGGATAGCTAACAACCTACAGGAGATTGTTCCTGGTTCTGATACATTACACTAAAAACCTACAGGATATTGATCTTAGTTCTGATACATTACCCTAAAAACCTAGAGGATATTGATCTTGGTTCTGATACAATACACTATATTAGGGCCTATACAGGATAGATAAAATCCTGCAGGAGATTTATCTTGCCTCTGATACATTACACTAAATTAGGGCATATGCAGGATAGCTAAAATCATACAGGAGATTGATCTCTGTTCTGATACATTACACTAAAAACCTACAGGAGATTGATCTTGGTTGTTATACATTACACTAAATTAGGGCCTATACAGGATAGCTAAAAACCTACAGAAGATTGAACTTGGTTCTGATACATTACACTAAATTAGGACCTATACAGGATAGCTAAAAACCTACAGGAGATAGATCTTGGTTCTGATACATTACACTAAAAATCTACAGGAGATTGATCTTGTTTCTGATACATTACACTAAATTTGGGTCTAAATGGGATAGTTAAAAACCTACAGGAGATTGATCTTGGCTCTGATACATTACACTAAATTAGGGTCTATACAGGATAGCTAAAAATCTACAGGAGATTGATCTTTGTTCTAATATATTACACTAAATTAGGTCCTATACAGGATAGCTAAAGACCTACAGGAGATTGATCTTGGCTCTGATACATTACACTAAATTAGGGTCTATACAGGATAGCTAAAAATCTACAGGAGATTGATCTTGGTTCTGATACATTACACTAAATTAGGGCCTATACAGGATAGCTAAAAGCCTAAAGGAGATTGATCTTGGTTCTGATACATTACACTAAAAACCTACAGGAGATTGATCTTAGTTCTGATACATTACCCTAAAAACCTAGAGGATATTGATCTTGGTTCTGATACATTACACTATATTAGGGCCTATACAGGATGGTTAAAATCCTACAGGAGATTTATCTTGCCTCTGATACATTACACTAAATTAGGGCATATGCAGGATAGCTAAAAACATACAGGATATTGATCTTGGTTCTGATATATTACACTAAATTAGTGCCTCTGCAGGATAGCTAAAAACCTACAGGAGATTGATCTTGGTTCTGATACATTACACTAAATTAAGGCCTATACAGGATAGCTAAAAATCGACAGGAGATTGGTCTTGGTTCTGTTACATAACACTAAAAACCTAGAGGAGATTGATCTTGGTTCTGATACATTACACTAAATTAGGGCATATACAGAAAAACTTAAGACTACAGGATATTGATCTTGGTTCTGATACATTACACTAAATTAGGGTCTATACAGGATAGCTATAAGCCTACAGGAGATTGGTCTTGGTTCTGATACATTACACTAAAAACCTACAGGAGATTGATCTTGGTTCTGATACATTACACTAAAAACCTACAGGAGATTGATCTTGGTTCTGATACATTACACTAAAAACCTACAGGAGATTGATCTTGGTTCTGATACATTACACTAAAAACCTACAGGAGATTGATCTTGGTTCTGATACGTTACACCAAAAACCTACCGGAGATTGATCTTGGTTCTGATATATTACACTAAATTAGGGCCTATGCAGGATACATAAAAACCTACAGGAGATTGGTCTTGGTTCTGATACATTACACTAAAAACCTACAAGATATTGATCTTGGTTCTGATACATTACTCTAAATTAGGGCCTATACAGGATAGCTAACAACCTACAGGAGATTGTTCCTGGTTCTGATACATTACACTAAAAACCTACAGGATATTGATCTTGGTTCTGATACATTACACTAAATTAGGGCCTATACAGGATAGCTAACAACCTACAGGAGATTGTTCCTGGTTCTGATACATTACACTAAAAACCTACAGGATATTGATCTTAGTTCTGATACATTACCCTAAAAACCTAGAGGATATTGATCTTGGTTCTGATACAATACACTATATTAGGGCCTATACAGGATAGATAAAATCCTGCAGGAGATTTATCTTGCCTCTGATACATTACACTAAATTAGGGCATATGCAGGATAGCTAAAATCATACAGGAGATTGATCTCTGTTCTGATACATTACACTAAAAACCTACAGGAGATTGATCTTGGTTGTTATACATTACACTAAATTAGGGCCTATACAGGATAGCTAAAAACCTACAGAAGATTGAACTTGGTTCTGATACATTACACTAAATTAGGACCTATACAGGATAGCTAAAAACCTACAGGAGATAGATCTTGGTTCTGATACATTACACTAAAAATCTACAGGAGATTGATCTTGTTTCTGATACATTACACTAAATTTGGGTCTAAATGGGATAGTTAAAAACCTACAGGAGATTGATCTTGGCTCTGATACATTACACTAAATTAGGGTCTATACAGGATAGCTAAAAATCTACAGGAGATTGATCTTTGTTCTAATATATTACACTAAATTAGGTCCTATACAGGATAGCTAAAAACCTACAGGAGATTGATCTTGGCTCTGATACATTACACTAAATTAGGGTCTATACAGGATAGCTAAAAATCTACAGGAGATTGATCTTGGTTCTGATACATTACACTAAATTAGGGCCTATACAGGATAGCTAAAAGCCTAAAGGAGATTGATCTTGGTTCTGATACATTACACTAAAAACCTACAGGAGATTGATCTTGGTTCTAATACATTACACTAAATTAGGGCCTATACAGGTTAGCAGACAATCAACAGGAGATTGGTCTTGGTTCTGTTACATTACACTAAAAACCTACAGGAGATTGATCTTGGTTCTGATACATTACACTAAATTAGGGCATATACAGAAAAACTGAAAACTACAGGAGATTGATCTTGGTTCTGATACATTACACTAAATTAGGACCTATACAGGATAGCTAAAAACCTACAGGAGATAGATCTTGGTTCTGATACATTACACTAAAAATCTACAGGAGATTGATCTTGTTTCTGATACATTACACTAAATTTGGGTCTAAACGGGATAGTTAAAAACCTACAGGAGATTGATCTTGGTTCTAATACATTACACTAAATTAGGGCCTATACAGGTTAGCAGACATTCTACAGGAGATTGATCTTGGTTCTGTTATATTACACTAAAGTAGTGCCTATACAGGATAGTTAAAATCATACAGGAGATTGATCTTGCCTCTGATACATTACACTAAATTAGGGCATATGCAGGATAGATAAAAACCTACAGGAGATTGGTCTTGGTTCTGATACATTACACTAAAAACCTACAGGATATTGATCTTGGTTCTGATACATTACACTAAATTAGGGCCTATACAGGATAGCTAAACACCTACAGGAGATTGATGTAGGTTCTGATGCATTACACTAAAAACCTACAGGAGATTGATCTTGGTTCTGATACATTACACTAAATTAGGGCATATACAGAAAAGCTAAAAAGCTAAAGGAGATTGATCTTGGTTCTGATACATTACACTAAATTAGGGCTTATACAGGATATCTAAAAATTTACAGTAGATTGGTCTTGGTTCTGATACATTACACTAAAAACCAACAGGAGATTGATCTTGGTTCTGATACATTACACTAAATTAGGGTCTATACAGGATAGCTAAAAACGTACAGCAGATTGATCTTGGTTCTGATACATTACACTAAATTAAGGCCTATACAGGATAGCTAAAAATCGACAGGAGATTGGTCTTGGTTCTGTTACATTACACTAAAAACCTACAGGAGATTGATCTTGGTTCTGATACATTACACTAAATTAGGGCATATACAGAAAAACTTAAAACTACAGGATATTGATCTTGGTTCTGATACATTACACTAAATTAGGGCCTATACAGGATAGCTATAAGCCTACAGGAGATTGGTCTTGGTTCTGATACATTACACTAAAAACCTACAGGAGATTGATCTTGGTTCTGATACATTACACTAAAAACCTACAGGAGATTGATCTTGGTTCTGATACATTACACTAAAAACCTACAGGAGATTGATCTTGGTTCTGATACATTACACTAAAAACCTACAGGAGATTGATCTTGGTTCTGATACGTTACACCAAAAACCTACAGGAGATTGATCTTGGTTCTGATACATTACACTAAATTAGGGCCTATGCAGGATACATAAAAACCTACAGGAGATTGGTCTTGGTTCTGATACATTACACTAAAAACCTACAAGATATTGATCTTGGTTCTGATACATTACTCTAAATTAGGGCCTATACAGGATAGCTAACAACCTACAGGAGATTGTTCCTGGTTCTGATACATTACACTAAAAACCTACAGGATATTGATCTTGGTTCGGATACATTACACTAAATTAGGGCCTATACAGGATAGCTAACAACCTACAGGAGATTGTTCCTGGTTCTGATACATTACACTAAAAACCTACAGGATATTGATCTTAGTTCTGATACATTACCCTAAAAACCTAGAGGATATTGATCTTGGTTCTGATACATTACACTATATTAGGGCCTATACAGGATAGTTAAAATCCTACAGGAGATTTATCTTGCCTCTGATACATTACACTAAATTAGGGCATATGCAGGATAGCTAAAAACATACAGGATATTGATCTTGGTTCTGATATATTACACTAAATTAGTGCCTCTGCAGGATAGCTAAAAACCTACAGGAGATTGATCTTGGTTCTGATACATTACAATAAATTAGGGTCTATACAGGATAGCTAAAAACCTACAGGAAATTGATCTTGGTTCTTATGCATTACACTAAATTAGGGCCTATACAGGATAGCTAAAAACCTACAGGAGATTGATCTTGGTTCTGATACATTACAATAAATTAGGGACTATACAGGATAGCTAAAAACCTACAGGAGATTGATCTCTGTTCTGATACATTACACTAAAAACCTACAGGAGATTGATCTTGGTTGTTATACATTACACTAAATTAGGGCCTATACAGGATAGCTAAAAACCTACAGAAGATTGAACTTGGTTCTGATACATTACACTAAATTAGGACCTATACAGGATAGCTAAAAACCTACAGGAGATAGATCTTGGTTCTGATACATTACACTAAAAATCTACATGAGATTGATCTTGGTTCTGATACATTACACTAAATTAGGGCCTATACAGGATAGCTAACAACCTACAGGAGATTGTTCCTGGTTCTGATACATTACACTAAAAACCTACAGGATATTGATCTTGGTTCTGATACATTACACTAAATTAGGGCCTATAAAGGATAGCTAAACACCTACAGGAGATTGATCTAGGTTCTGATACATTACACTAAAAACCTACAGGAGATTGATCTTGGTTCTGATACATTACACTAAATTAAGGCCTATACAGGATAGCTAAAAATCGACGGGAGATTGGTCTTGGTTCTGTTACATTACACTAAAAACCTACAGGAGATTGATCTTGGTTCTGATACATTACACTAAATTAGGGCATATACAGAAAAACTTAAAACTACAGGATATTGATCTTGGTTCTGATACATTACACTAAATTAGGGCCTATACAGGATAGCTATAAGCCTACAGGAGATTGGTCTTGGTTCTGATACATTACACTAAAAACCTACTGGAGATTGATCTTGGTTCTGATACATTGCACTAAAAACCTACAGGAGATTGATCTTGGTTCTGATACATTACACTAAAAACCTACAGGAGATTGATCTTGGTTCTGATACATTACACTAAAAACCTTCAGGAGATTGATCTTGGTTCTGATACGTTACACTAAAAACCTACAGGAGATTGATCTTGGTTCTGATACATTACACTAAATTACGGCCTATGCAGGATACATAAAAACCTACAGGAGATTGGTCTTGGTTCTGATACATTACACTAAAAACCTACAAGATATTGATCTTGGTTCTGATACATTACACTAAATTAGGGCCTATCCAGGATAGCTAACAACCTACAGGAGATTGTTCCTGGTTCTGATACATTACACTAAAAACCTACAGGATATTGATCTTAGTTCTGATACATTACCCTAAAAACCTAGAGGATATTGATCTTGGTTCTGATACATTACACTATATTAGGGCCTATACAGGATAGTTAAAATCCTACAGGAGATTTATCTTGCCTCTGATACATTACACTAAATTAGGGCATATGCAGGATAGCTAAAAACATACAGGATATTGATCTTGGTTCTGATATATTACACTAAATTAGTGCCTCTGCAGGATAGCTAAAAACCTACAGGAGATTGATCTTGGTTCTGATACATTACAATAAATTAGGGTCTATACAGGATAGCTAAAAACCTACAGGAAATTGATCTTGGTTCTTATGCATTACACTAAATTAGGGCCTATACAGGATAGCTAAAAACCTACAGGAGATTGATCTTGGTTCTGATACATTACAATAAATTAGGGACTATACAGGATAGCTAAAAACCTACAGGAGATTGATCTCTGTTCTGATACATTACACTAAAAACCTACAGGAGATTGATCTTGGTTGTTATACATTACACTAAATTAGGGCCTATACAGGATAGCTAAAAACCTACAGAAGATTGAACTTGGTTCTGATACATTACACTAAATTAGGACCTATACAGGATAGCTAAAAACCTACAGGAGATAGATCTTGGTTCTGATACATTACACTAAAAATCTACAGGAGATTGATCTTGTTTCTGTTACATTACACTAAAAACCTACAAGATATTGATCTTGATTCTGATACATTACACTAAATTAGGGCCTATACAGGATAGCTAACAACCTACAGGAGATTGTTCCTGGTTCTGATACATTACACTAAAAACCTACAGGATATTGATCTTGGTTCTGATACATTACACTAAATTAGGGCCTATAAAGGATAGCTAAACACCTACAGGAGATTGATCTAGGTTCTGATACATTACACTAAAAACCTACAGGAGATTGATCTTGGTTCTGATACATTACACTAAATTAAGGCCTATACAGGATAGCTAAAAATCGACGGGAGATTGGTCTTGGTTCTGTTACATTACACTAAAAACCTACAGGAGATTGATCTTGGTTCTGATACATTACACTAAATTAGGGCATATACAGAAAAACTTAAGACTACAGGATATTGATCTTGGTTCTGATACATTACACTAAATTAGGGCCTATACAGGATAGCTATAAGCCTACGGGAGATTGGTCTTGGTTCTGATACATTACACTAAAAACCTACTGGAGATTGATCTTGGTTCTGATACATTGCACTAAAAACCTACAGGAGATTGATCTTGGTTCTGATACATTACACTAAAAACCTACAGGAGATTGATCTTGGTTCTGATACATTACACTAAAAACCTTCAGGAGATTGATCTTGGTTCTGATACGTTACATTAAAAACCTACAGGAGATTGATCTTGGTTCTGATACATTACACTAAATTACGGCCTATGCAGGATACATAAAAACCTACAGGAGATTGGTCTTGGTTCTGATACATTACACTAAAAACCTACAAGATATTGATCTTGGTTCTGATACATTACACTAAATTAGGGCCTATACAGGATAGCTAACAACCTACAGGAGATTGTTCCTGGTTCTGATACATTACACTAAAAACATACAGGATATTGATCTTGGTTCTGATACATTACACTAAATTAGGGCCTATACAGGATAGCTAACAACCTACAGGAGATTGTTCCTGGTTCTGATACATTACACTAAAAACCTACAGGATATTGATCTTAGTTCTGATACATTACCCTAAAAACCTAGAGGATATTGATCTTGGTTCTGATACATTACACTAAATTAGGGCCTATCCAGGATAGCTAACAACCTACAGGAGATTGTTCCTGGTTCTGATACATTACACTAAAAACCTACAGGATATTGATCTTGGTTCTGATACATTACACTAAATTAGGGCCTATACAGGATAGCTAACAACCTACAGGAGATTGTTCCTGGTTCTGATACATTACACTAAAAACCTACAGGATATTGATCTTAGTTCTGATACATTACCCTAAAAACCTAGAGGATATTGATCTTGGTTCTGATACATTACACTATATTAGGGCCTATACAGGATGGTTAAAATCCTACAGGAGATTTATCTTGCCTCTGATACATTAAACTAAATCAGGGCATATGCAGGATAGCTAAAAACATACAGGATATTGATCTTGGTTCTGATATATTACACTAAATTAGTGCCTCTGCAGGATAGCTAAAAACCTACAGGAGATTGATCTTGGTTCTGATACATTACACTAAATTAAGGCCTATACAGGATAGCTAAAAATCGACAGGAGATTGGTCTTGGTTCTGTTACATTACACTAAAAACCTACAGGAGATTGATCTTGGTTCTGATACATTACACTAAATTAGGGCATATACAGAAAAACTTAAAACTACAGGATATTGATCTTGGTTCTGATACATTACACTAAATTAGGGTCTATACAGGATAGCTATAAGCCTACAGGAGATTGGTCTTGGTTCTGATACATTACACTAGAAACCTACAGGAGATTGATCTTGGTTCTGATACATTACACTAAAAACCTACAGGAGATTGATCTTGGTTCTGATACATTACACTAAAAACCTACAGGAGATTGATCTTGGTTCTGATACATTACACTAAAAACCTACAGGAGATTGATCTTGGTTCTGATACATTACACTAAATTACGGCCTATGCAGGATACATAAAAACCTACAGGAGATTGGTCTTGGTTCTGATACATTACACTAAAAACCTACAAGATATTGATCTTGGTTCTGATACATTACACTAAATTAGGGCCTATCCAGGATAGCTAACAACCTACAGGAGATTGTTCCTGGTTCTGATATATTACACTAAAAACCTACAGGATATTGATCTTGGTTCTGATACATTACACTAAATTAGGGCCTATACAGGATAGCTAACAACCTACAGGAGATTGTTCCTGGTTCTGATACATTACACTAAAAACCTACAGGATATTGATCTTAGTTCTGATACATTACCCTAAAAACCTAGAGGATATTGATCTTGGTTCTGATACATTACACTATATTAGGGCCTATACAGGATGGTTAAAATCCTACAGGAGATTTATCTTGCCTCTGATACATTACACTAAATTAGGGCATATGCAGGATAGCTAAAAACATACAGGATATTGATCTTGGTTCTGATATATTACACTAAATTAGTGCCTCTGCAGGATAGCTAAAAACCTACAGGAGATTGATCTTGGTTCTGATACATTACACTAAATTAAGGCCTATACAGGATAGCTAAAAATCGACAGGAGATTGGTCTTGGTTCTGTTACATAACACTAAAAACCTAGAGGAGATTGATCTTGGTTCTGATACATTACACTAAATTAGGGCATATACAGAAAAACTTAAGACTACAGGATATTGATCTTGGTTCTGATACATTACACTAAATTAGGGTCTATACAGGATAGCTATAAGCCTACAGGAGATTGGTCTTGGTTCTGATACATTACACTAAAAACCTACAGGAGATTGATCTTGGTTCTGATACATTACACTAAAAACCTACAGGAGATTGATCTTGGTTCTGATACATTACACTAAAAACCTACAGGAGATTGATCTTGGTTCTGATACATTACACTAAAAACCTACAGGAGATTGATCTTGGTTCTGATACGTTACACCAAAAACCTACCGGAGATTGATCTTGGTTCTGATATATTACACTAAATTAGGGCCTATGCAGGATACATAAAAACCTACAGGAGATTGGTCTTGGTTCTGATACATTACACTAAAAACCTACAAGATATTGATCTTGGTTCTGATACATTACTCTAAATTAGGGCCTATACAGGATAGCTAACAACCTACAGGAGATTGTTCCTGGTTCTGATACATTACACTAAAAACCTACAGGATATTGATCTTGGTTCGGATACATTACACTAAATTAGGGCCTATACAGGATAGCTAACAACCTACAGGAGATTGTTCCTGGTTCTGATACATTACACTAAAAACCTACAGGATATTGATCTTAGTTCTGATACATTACCCTAAAAACCTAGAGGATATTGATCTTGGTTCTGATACAATACACTATATTAGGGCCTATACAGGATAGATAAAATCCTGCAGGAGATTTATCTTGCCTCTGATACATTACACTAAATTAGGGCATATGCAGGATAGCTAAAATCATACAGGAGATTGATCTCTGTTCTGATACATTACACTAAAAACCTACAGGAGATTGATCTTGGTTGTTATACATTACACTAAATTAGGGCCTATACAGGATAGCTAAAAACCTACAGGAGATTGATCTTGGTTCTGATACATTACACTAAATTACGGCCTATGCAGGATACATAAAAACCTACAGGAGATTGGTCTTGGTTCTGATACATTACACTAAAAACCTACAAGATATTGATCTTGGTTCTGATACATTACACTAAATTAGGGCCTATACAGGATAGCTAACAACCTACAGGAGATTGTTCCTGGTTCTGATACATTACACTAAAAACATACAGGATATTGATCTTGGTTCTGATACATTACACTAAATTAGGGCCTATACAGGATAGCTAACAACCTACAGGAGATTGTTCCTGGTTCTGATACATTACACTAAAAACCTACAGGATATTGATCTTAGTTCTGATACATTACCCTAAAAACCTAGAGGATATTGATCTTGGTTCTGA
Organism: Bathymodiolus septemdierum; assembly: GCA_963383655.1. Classification (NCBI taxonomy): domain Eukaryota; kingdom Metazoa; phylum Mollusca; class Bivalvia; order Mytilida; family Modiolidae; genus Bathymodiolus; species Bathymodiolus septemdierum. The sequence continues at coordinate 11,886,395 of OY726528.1, read as the reverse complement.
TACATTACACTAAATTAGGGCCTATCCAGGATAGCTAACAACCTACAGGAGATTGTTCCTGGTTCTGATACATTACACTAAAAACCTACAGGATATTGATCTTGGTTCTGATACATTACACTAAATTAGGGCCTATACAGGATAGCTAACAACCTACAGGAGATTGTTCCTGGTTCTGATACATTACACTAAAAACCTACAGGATATTGATCTTAGTTCTGATACATTACCCTAAAAACCTAGAGGATATTGATCTTGGTTCTGATACATTACACTATATTAGGGCCTATACAGGATGGTTAAAATCCTACAGGAGATTTATCTTGCCTCTGATACATTAAACTAAATCAGGGCATATGCAGGATAGCTAAAAACATACAGGATATTGATCTTGGTTCTGATATATTACACTAAATTAGTGCCTCTGCAGGATAGCTAAAAACCTACAGGAGATTGATCTTGGTTCTGATACATTACACTAAATTAAGGCCTATACAGGATAGCTAAAAATCGACAGGAGATTGATCTTGGTTCTGTTACATTACACTAAAAACCTACAGGAGATTGATCTTGGTTCTGATACATTACACTAAATTAGGGCATATACAGAAAAACTTAAAACTACAGGATATTGATCTTGGTTCTGATACATTACACTAAATTAGGGTCTATACAGGATAGCTATAAGCCTACAGGAGATTGGTCTTGGTTCTGATACATTACACTAGAAACCTACAGGAGATTGATCTTGGTTCTGATACATTACACTAAAAACCTACAGGAGATTGATCTTGGTTCTGATACATTACACTAAAAACCTACAGGAGATTGATCTTGGTTCTGATACATTACACTAAAAACCTACAGGAGATTGATCTTGGTTCTGATACATTACACTAAATTACGGCCTATGCAGGATACATAAAAACCTACAGGAGATTGGTCTTGGTTCTGATACATTACACTAAAAACCTACAAGATATTGATCTTGGTTCTGATACATTACACTAAATTAGGGCCTATCCAGGATAGCTAACAACCTACAGGAGATTGTTCCTGGTTCTGATACATTACACTAAAAACCTACAGGATATTGATCTTGGTTCTGATACATTACACTAAATTAGGGCCTATACAGGATAGCTAACAACCTACAGGAGATTGTTCCTGGTTCTGATACATTACACTAAAAACCTACAGGATATTGATCTTAGTTCTGATACATTACCCTAAAAACCTAGAGGATATTGATCTTGGTTCTGATACATTACACTATATTAGGGCCTATACAGGATGGTTAAAATCCTACAGGAGATTTATCTTGCCTCTGATACATTACACTAAATTAGGGCATATGCAGGATAGCTAAAAACATACAGGATATTGATCTTGGTTCTGATATATTACACTAAATTAGTGCCTCTGCAGGATAGCTAAAAACCTACAGGAGATTGATCTTGGTTCTGATACATTACACTAAATTAAGGCCTATACAGGATAGCTAAAAATCGACAGGAGATTGGTCTTGGTTCTGTTACATAACACTAAAAACCTAGAGGAGATTGATCTTGGTTCTGATACATTACACTAAATTAGGGCATATACAGAAAAACTTAAGACTACAGGATATTGATCTTGGTTCTGATACATTACACTAAATTAGGGTCTATACAGGATAGCTATAAGCCTACAGGAGATTGGTCTTGGTTCTGATACATTACACTAAAAACCTACAGGAGATTGATCTTGGTTCTGATACATTACACTAAAAACCTACAGGAGATTGATCTTGGTTCTGATACATTACACTAAAAACCTACAGGAGATTGATCTTGGTTCTGATACATTACACTAAAAACCTACAGGAGATTGATCTTGGTTCTGATACGTTACACCAAAAACCTACCGGAGATTGATCTTGGTTCTGATATATTACACTAAATTAGGGCCTATGCAGGATACATAAAAACCTACAGGAGATTGGTCTTGGTTCTGATACATTACACTAAAAACCTACAAGATATTGATCTTGGTTCTGATACATTACTCTAAATTAGGGCCTATACAGGATAGCTAACAACCTACAGGAGATTGTTCCTGGTTCTGATACATTACACTAAAAACCTACAGGATATTGATCTTGGTTCGGATACATTACACTAAATTAGGGCCTATACAGGATAGCTAACAACCTACAGGAGATTGTTCCTGGTTCTGATACATTACACTAAAAACCTACAGGATATTGATCTTAGTTCTGATACATTACCCTAAAAACCTAGAGGATATTGATCTTGGTTCTGATACAATACACTATATTAGGGCCTATACAGGATAGATAAAATCCTGCAGGAGATTTATCTTGCCTCTGATACATTACACTAAATTAGGGCATATGCAGGATAGCTAAAATCATACAGGAGATTGATCTCTGTTCTGATACATTACACTAAAAACCTACAGGAGATTGATCTTGGTTGTTATACATTACACTAAATTAGGGCCTATACAGGATACATAAAAACCTACAGGAGATTGGTCTTGGTTCTGATACATTACACTAAAAACCTACAAGATATTGATCTTGGTTCTGATACATTACACTAAATTAGGGCCTATACAGGATAGCTAACAACCTACAGGAGATTGATCTTGGTTCTGATACATTACACTAAATTACGGCCTATGCAGGATACATAAAAACCTACAGGAGATTGGTCTTGGTTCTGATACATTACACTAAAAACCTACAAGATATTGATCTTGGTTCTGATACATTACACTAAATTAGGGCCTATACAGGATAGCTAACAACCTACAGGAGATTGTTCCTGGTTCTGATACATTACACTAAAAACATACAGGATATTGATCTTGGTTCTGATACATTACACTAAATTAGGGCCTATACAGGATAGCTAACAACCTACAGGAGATTGTTCCTGGTTCTGATACATTACACTAAAAACCTACAGGATATTGATCTTAGTTCTGATACATTACCCTAAAAACCTAGAGGATATTGATCTTGGTTCTGATACATTACACTAAATTAGGGCCTATCCAGGATAGCTAACAACCTACAGGAGATTGTTCCTGGTTCTGATACATTACACTAAAAACCTACAGGATATTGATCTTGGTTCTGATACATTACACTAAATTAGGGCCTATACAGGATAGCTAACAACCTACAGGAGATTGTTCCTGGTTCTGATACATTACACTAAAAACCTACAGGATATTGATCTTAGTTCTGATACATTACCCTAAAAACCTAGAGGATATTGATCTTGGTTCTGATACATTACACTATATTAGGGCCTATACAGGATGGTTAAAATCCTACAGGAGATTTATCTTGCCTCTGATACATTAAACTAAATCAGGGCATATGCAGGATAGCTAAAAACATACAGGATATTGATCTTGGTTCTGATATATTACACTAAATTAGTGCCTCTGCAGGATAGCTAAAAACCTACAGGAGATTGATCTTGGTTCTGATACATTACACTAAATTAAGGCCTATACAGGATAGCTAAAAATCGACAGCAGATTGATCTTGGTTCTGTTACATTACACTAAAAACCTACAGGAGATTGATCTTGGTTCTGATACATTACACTAAATTAGGGCATATACAGAAAAACTTAAAACTACAGGATATTGATCTTGGTTCTGATACATTACACTAAATTAGGGTCTATACAGGATAGCTATAAGCCTACAGGAGATTGGTCTTGGTTCTGATACATTACACTAGAAACCTACAGGAGATTGATCTTGGTTCTGATACATTACACTAAAAACCTACAGGAGATTGATCTTGGTTCTGATACATTACACTAAAAACCTACAGGAGATTGATCTTGGTTCTGATACATTACACTAAAAACCTACAGGAGATTGATCTTGGTTCTGATACATTACACTAAATTACGGCCTATGCAGGATACATAAAAACCTACAGGAGATTGGTCTTGGTTCTGATACATTACACTAAAAACCTACAAGATATTGATCTTGGTTCTGATACATTACACTAAATTAGGGCCTATCCAGGATAGCTAACAACCTACAGGAGATTGTTCCTGGTTCTGATACATTACACTAAAAACCTACAGGATATTGATCTTGGTTCTGATACATTACACTAAATTAGGGCCTATACAGGATAGCTAACAACCTACAGGAGATTGTTCCTGGTTCTGATACATTACACTAAAAACCTACAGGATATTGATCTTAGTTCTGATACATTACCCTAAAAACCTAGAGGATATTGATCTTGGTTCTGATACATTACACTATATTAGGGCCTATACAGGATGGTTAAAATCCTACAGGAGATTTATCTTGCCTCTGATACATTACACTAAATTAGGGCATATGCAGGATAGCTAAAAACATACAGGATATTGATCTTGGTTCTGATATATTACACTAAATTAGTGCCTCTACAGGATAGCTAAAAACCTACAGGAGATTGATCTTGGTTCTGATACATTACACTAAATTAAGGCCTATACAGGATAGCTAAAAATCGACAGGAGATTGGTCTTGGTTCTGTTACATAACACTAAAAACCTAGAGGAGATTGATCTTGGTTCTGATACATTACACTAAAAACCTACAGGAGATTGATCTTGGTTCTGATACATTACACTAAAAACCTACAGGAGATTGATCTTGGTTCTGATACATTACACTAAAAACCTACAGGAGATTGATCTTGGTTCTGATACGTTACACTAAAAACCTACAGGAGATTGATCTTGGTTCTGATACATTACACTAAATTACGGCCTATGCAGGATACATAAAAACCTACAGGAGATTGGTCTTGGTTCTGATACATTACACTAAAAACCTACAAGATATTGATCTTGGTTCTGATACATTACACTAAATTAGGGCCTATACAGGATAGCTAACAACCTACAGGAGATTGTTCCTGGTTCTGATACATTACACTAAAAACCTACAGGATATTGATCTTGGTTCTGATACATTACACTAAATTAGGGCCTATACAGGATAGCTAACAACCTACAGGAGATTGTTCCTGGTTCTGATACATTACACTAAAAACCTACAGGATATTGATCTTAGTTCTGATACATTACCCTAAAAACCTAGAGGATATTGATCTTGGTTCTGATACATTACACTATATTAGGGCCTATACAGGATAGTTAAAATCCTACAGGAGATTTATCTTGCCTCTGATATATTACACTAAATTAGTGCCTCTGCAGGATAGCTAAAAACCTACAGGAGATTGATCTTGGTTCTGATACATTACAATAAATTAGGGCCTATACAGGATAGCTAAAAATCGACAGAGGATTGGTCTTGGTTCTGATATATTACACTAAAAACCTACAGGAGATTGATCTTGGTTCTGATACATTACACTAAATTAGGGCATATACAGAAAAGCTAGAAAGCTACAGGAGATTGATCTTGGTTCTGATACATTACACTAAAAACCTACAAGATATTGATCTTGATTCTGATACATTACACTAAATTAGGGCCTATACAGGATAGCTAACAACCTACAGGAGATTGTTCCTGGTTCTGATACATTACACTAAAAACCTACAGGATATTGATCTTGGTTCTGATACATTACACTAAATTAGGGCCTATAAAGGATAGCTAAACACCTACCGGAGATTGATCTAGGTTCTGATACATTACACTAAAAACCTACAGGAGATTGATCTTGGTTCTGATACATTACACTAAATTAAGGCCTATACAGGATAGCTAAAAATCGACGGGAGATTGGTCTTGGTTCTGTTACATTACACTAAAAACCTACAGGAGATTGATCTTGGTTCTGATACATTACACTAAATTAGGGCATATACAGAAAAACTTAAAACTACAGGATATTGATCTTGGTTCTGATACATTACACTAAATTAGGGCCTATACAGGATAGCTATAAGCCTACAGGAGATTGGTCTTGGTTCTGATACATTACACTAAAAACCTACTGGAGATTGATCTTGGTTCTGATACATTGCACTAAAAACCTACAGGAGATTGATCTTGGTTCTGATACATTACACTAAAAACCTACAGGAGATTGATCTTGGTTCTGATACATTACACTAAAAACCTTCAGGAGATTGATCTTGGTTCTGATACGTTACACTAAAAACCTACAGGAGATTGATCTTGGTTCTGATACATTACACTAAATTACGGCCTATGCAGGATACATAAAAACCTACAGGAGATTGGTCTTGGTTCTGATACATTACACTAAAAACCTACAAGATATTGATCTTGGTTCTGATACATTACACTAAATTAGGGCCTATCCAGGATAGCTAACAACCTACAGGAGATTGTTCCTGGTTCTGATACATTACACTAAAAACCTACAGGATATTGATCTTAGTTCTGATACATTACCCTAAAAACCTAGAGGATATTGATCTTGGTTCTGATACATTACACTATATTAGGGCCTATACAGGATAGTTAAAATCCTACAGGAGATTTATCTTGCCTCTGATACATTACACTAAATTAGGGCATATGCAGGATAGCTAAAAACATACAGGATATTGATCTTGGTTCTGATATATTACACTAAATTAGTGCCTCTGCAGGATAGCTAAAAACCTACAGGAGATTGATCTTGGTTCTGATACATTACAATAAATTAGGGTCTATACAGGATAGCTAAAAACCTACAGGAAATTGATCTTGGTTCTTATGCATTACACTAAATTAGGGCCTATACAGGATAGCTAAAAACCTACAGGAGATTGATCTTGGTTCTGATACATTACAATAAATTAGGGACTATACAGGATAGCTAAAAACCTACAGGAGATTGATCTCTGTTCTGATACATTACACTAAAAACCTACAGGAGATTGATCTTGGTTGTTATACATTACACTAAATTAGGGCCTATACAGGATAGCTAAAAACCTACAGAAGATTGAACTTGGTTCTGATACATTACACTAAATTAGGACCTATACAGGATAGCTAAAAACCTACAGGAGATAGATCTTGGTTCTGATACATTACACTAAAAATCTACAGGAGATTGATCTTGTTTCTGATACATTACACTAAATTTGGGTCTAAACGGGATAGTTAAAAACCTACAGGAGATTGATCTTGGCTCTGATACATTACACTAAATTAGGGTCTATACAGGATAGCTAAAAATCTACAGGAGATTGATCTTGGTTCTAATATATTACACTAAATTAGGTCCTATACAGGATAGCTAAAAACCTACAGGAGATTGATATTGGCTCTGATACATTACACTAAATTAGGGTCTATACAGGATAGCTAAAAATCTACAGGAGATTGATCTTGGTTCTGATACATTACACTAAATTAGGGCCTATACAGGATAGCTAAAAGCCTAAAGGAGATTGATCTTGGTTCTGATACATTACACTAAAAACCTACAGGAGATTGATCTTGGTTCTAATACATTACACTAAATTAGGGCCTATACAGGTTAGCAGACAATCTACAGGAGATTGATCTTGGTTCTGTTATATTACACTAAAGTAGTGCCTATACAGGATAGTTAAAATCATACAGGAGATTGATCTTGCCTCTGATACATTACACTAAATTAGGGCATATGCAGGATAGATAAAAACCTACAGGAGATTGGTCTTGGTTCTGATACATTACACTAAAAACCTACAGGATATTGATCTTGGTTCTGATACATTACACTAAATTAGGGCCTATACAGGATAGCTAAACACCTACAGGAGATTGATCTAGGTTCTGATGCATTACACTAAAAACCTACAGGAGATTGATCTTGCTTCTGATACATTACACTAAGTTAAGGCCTATACAGGATAGCTAAAAATCGACAGGAGATTGGTCTTGGTTCTGTTACATTACACTAAAAACCTACAGGAGATTGATCTTGGTTCTGATACATTACACTAAATTAGGGCATATACAGAAAAACATAAAACTACAGGATATTGATCTTGGTTCTGATACATTACACTAAATTAGGGCCTATACAGGATAGCTATAAGCCTACAGGAGATTGATCTTGGTTCTGATACATTACACTAAAAACCTACAGGAGATTGATCTTGGTTCTGATACATTACACTAAAAACCTACAGGAGATTGATCTTGGTTCTGATACATTACACTAAAAACCTACAGGAGATTGATCTTGGTTCTGATACATTACACTAAAAACCTACAGGAGATTGATCTTGGTTCTGATACGTTACACTAAAAACCTACAGGAGATTGATCTTGGTTCTGATACATTACACTAAATTACGGCCTATGCAGGATACATAAAAACCTACAGGAGATTGGTCTTGGTTCTGATACATTACACTAAAAACCTACAAGATATTGATCTTGGTTCTGATACATTACACTAAATTAGGGCCTATACAGGATAGCTAACAACCTACAGGAGATTGTTCCTGGTTCTGATACATTACACTAAAAACCTACAGGATATTGATCTTGGTTCTGATACATTACACTAAATTAGGGCCTATACAGGATAGCTAACAACCTACAGGAGATTGTTCCTGGTTCTGATACATTACACTAAAAACCTACAGGATATTGATCTTAGTTCTGATACATTACCCTAAAAACCTAGAGGATATTGATCTTGGTTCTGATACATTACACTATATTAGGGCCTATACAGGATAGTTAAAATCCTACAGGAGATTTATCTTGCCTCTGATATATTACACTAAATTAGTGCCTCTGCAGGATAGCTAAAAACCTACAGGAGATTGATCTTGGTTCTGATACATTACAATAAATTAGGGCCTATACAGGATAGCTAAAAATCGACAGAGGATTGGTCTTGGTTCTGATATATTACACTAAAAACCTACAGGAGATTGATCTTGGTTCTGATACATTACACTAAATTAGGGCATATACAGAAAAGCTAGAAAGCTACAGGAGATTGATCTTGGTTCTGATACATTACACTAAAAACCTACAAGATATTGATCTTGATTCTGATACATTACACTAAATTAGGGCCTATACAGGATAGCTAACAACCTACAGGAGATTGTTCCTGGTTCTGATACATTACACTAAAAACCTACAGGATATTGATCTTGGTTCTGATACATTACACTAAATTAGGGCCTATAAAGGATAGCTAAACACCTACAGGAGATTGATCTAGGTTCTGATACATTACACTAAAAACCTACAGGAGATTGATCTTGGTTCTGATACATTACACTAAATTAAGGCCTATACAGGATAGCTAAAAATCGACGGGAGATTGGTCTTGGTTCTGTTACATTACACTAAAAACCTACAGGAGATTGATCTTGGTTCTGATACATTACACTAAATTAGGGCATATACAGAAAAACTTAAAACTACAGGATATTGATCTTGGTTCTGATACATTACACTAAATTAGGGCCTATACAGGATAGCTATAAGCCTACAGGAGATTGGTCTTGGTTCTGATACATTACACTAAAAACCTACTGGAGATTGATCTTGGTTCTGATACATTGCACTAAAAACCTACAGGAGATTGATCTTGGTTCTGATACATTACACTAAAAACCTACAGGAGATTGATCTTGGTTCTGATACATTACACTAAAAACCTTCAGGAGATTGATCTTGGTTCTGATACGTTACACTAAAAACCTACAGGAGATTGATCTTGGTTCTGATACATTACACTAAATTACGGCCTATGCAGGATACATAAAAACCTACAGGAGATTGGTCTTGGTTCTGATACATTACACTAAAAACCTACAAGATATTGATCTTGGTTCTGATACATTACACTAAATTAGGGCCTATCCAGGATAGCTAACAACCTACAGGAGATTGTTCCTGGTTCTGATACATTACACTAAAAACCTACAGGATATTGATCTTGGTTCTGATACATTACACTAAATTAGGGCCTATACAGGATAGCTAACAACCTACAGGAGATTGTTCCTGGTTCTGATACATTACACTAAAAACCTACAGGATATTGATCTTAGTTCTGATACATTACCCTAAAAACCTAGAGGATATTGATCTTGGTTCTGATACATTACACTATATTAGGGCCTATACAGGATGGTTAAAATCCTACAGGAGATTTATCTTGCCTCTGATACATTACACTAAATTAGGGCATATGCAGGATAGCTAAAAACATACAGGATATTGATCTTGGTTCTGATATATTACACTAAATTAGTGCCTCTGCAGGATAGCTAAAAACCTACAGGAGATTGATCTTGGTTCTGATACATTACACTAAATTAAGGCCTATACAGGATAGCTAAAAATCGACAGGAGATTGGTCTTGGTTCTGTTACATAACACTAAAAACCTAGAGGAGATTGATCTTGGTTCTGATACATTACACTAAATTAGGGCATATACAGAAAAACTTAAAACTACAGGATATTGATCTTGGTTCTGATACATTACACTAAATTAGGGTCTATACAGGATAGCTATAAGCCTACAGGAGATTGGTCTTGGTTCTGATACATTACACTAAAAACCTACAGGAGATTGATCTTGGTTCTGATACATTACACTAAAAACCTACAGGAGATTGATCTTGGTTCTGATACATTACACTAAAAACCTACAGGAGATTGATCTTGGTTCTGATACATTACACTAAAAACCTACAGGAGATTGATCTTGGTTCTGATACGTTACACCAAAAACCTACCGGAGATTGATCTTGGTTCTGATATATTACACTAAATTAGGGCCTATGCAGGATACATAAAAACCTACAGGAGATTGGTCTTGGTTCTGATACATTACACTAAAAACCTACAAGATATTGATCTTGGTTCTGATACATTACTCTAAATTAGGGCCTATACAGGATAGCTAACAACCTACAGGAGATTGTTCCTGGTTCTGATACATTACACTAAAAACCTACAGGATATTGATCTTGGTTCTGATACATTACACTAAATTAGGGCCTATACAGGATAGCTAACAACCTACAGGAGATTGTTCCTGGTTCTGATACATTACACTAAAAACCTACAGGATATTGATCTTAGTTCTGATACATTACCCTAAAAACCTAGAGGATATTGATCTTGGTTCTGATACATTACACTATATTAGGGCCTATACAGGATAGATAAAATCCTGCAGGAGATTTATCTTGCCTCTGATACATTACACTAAATTAGGGCATATGCAGGATAGCTAAAAACATACAGGAGATTGATCTCTGTTCTGATACATTACACTAAAAACCTACAGGAGATTGATCTTGGTTGTTATACATTACACTAAATTAAGGCCTATACAGGATAGCTAAAAACCTACAGGAGATTGATCTTGGTTCTGATACATTACAATAAATTAGGGACTATACAGGATAGCTAAAAACCTACAGGAGATTGATCTCTGTTCTGATACATTACACTAAAAACCTACAGGAGACTGATCTTGGTTGTTATACATTACACTAAATTAGGGCCTATACAGGATAGCTAAAAACCTACAGAAGATTGAACTTGGTTCTGATACATTACACTAAATTAGGACCTATACAGGATAGCTAAAAACCTACAGGAGATAGATCTTGGTTCTGATACATTACACTAAAAATCTACAGGAGATTGATCTTGTTTCTGATACATTACACTAAATTTGGGACTAAATGGGATAGTTAAAAACCTAGAGGAGATTGATCTTGGCTCTGATACATTACACTAAATTAGGGTCTATACAGGATAGCTAAAAATCTACAGGAGATTGATCTTTGTTCTAATATATTACACTAAATTAGGTCCTATACAGGATAGCTAAAAACCTACAGGAGATTGATCTTGGCTCTGATACATTACACTAAATTAGGGTCTATACAGGATAGCTAAAAATCTACAGGAGATTGATCTTGGTTCTGATACATTACACTAAATTAGGGCCTATACAGGATAGCTAAAAGCCTAAAGGAGATTGATCTTGGTTCTGATACATTACACTAAAAACCTACAGGAGATTGATCTTGGTTCTAATACATTACACTAAATTAGGGCCTATACAGGTTAGCAGACAATCAACAGGAGATTGGTCTTGGTTCTGTTACATTACACTAAAAACCTACAGGAGATTGATCTTGGTTCTGATACATTACACTAAATTAGGGCATATACAGAAAAACTGAAAACTACAGGAGATTGATCTTGGTTCTGATACATTACACTAAATTAGGGCCTATACAGGATAGCTATAAACCTACAGGAGATTGGTCTTGGTTCTGATACATTACACTAAAAACCTACAGGAGATTGATCTTGGTTCTGATACATTACACTAAAAACCTACAGGAGATTGATCTTGGTTCTGATACATTACACTAAAAACCTACAGGAGATTGATCTTGGTTCTGATACATTAGACTAAAAACCTACAGGAGATTGATCTTGGTTCTGATACATTACACTAAAAACCTACAGGAGATTGATCTTGGTTCTGATACATTACACTAAAAACCTACAGGAGATTGATCTTGGTTCTTATACATTACACTAAATTAGGGCCTATGCAGGATAGTAAACAACCTAAAGGAGATTGTTCCTGGTTCTGATACATTACACTAAAAACCTACAGGATATTGATCTTGGTTCTGATACATTACACTAAATTAGGGCCTATACAGGATAGCTAAACACCTACAGGAGATTGATCTAGGTTCTGATGCATTACACTAAAAACCTACAGGAGATTGATCTTGGTTCTGATACATTACACTAATTTTGGGCCTATGCAGCATAGCTAAAAACATACAGGAGATTGATCTTGGTTCTGATACATTACACTAAAAACCTACAGAAGATTGATCTTGGTTCTAATACATTAAACTAAAAACCTACAGGAGATTGATCTTAGTTCTGATACATTACCCTAAAAACCTAGAGGATATTGATCTTGGTTCTGATACATTACACTATATAAGGGCCTATACAGGATAGTTAAAATCCTACAGATTTATCTTGCCTCTGATACATTCCACTAAATTAGGGCATATGCAGGATAGCTAAAAACATACAGGATATTGATCTTGGTTCTGATATATTACACTAAATTAGTGCCTCTGCAGGATAGCTAAAAACCTACAGGAGATTGATCTTGGTTCTGATACATTACAATAAATTAGGGCCTATACAGGATAGCTAAAAATCGACAGAGCATTGGTCTTGGTTCTGATACATTACACTAAAAACCTACAGGAGATTGATCTTGGTTCTGATACATTACACTAAATTAGGGCCTATACAGGATAGCTAACAACCTACAGGAGATTGTTCCTGGTTCTGATACATTACACTAAAAACCTACAGGATATTGATCTTAGTTCTGATACATTACCCTAAAAACCTAGAGGATATTGATCTTGGTTCTGATACATTACACTATATTAGGGCCTATACAGGATGGTTAAAATCCTACAGGAGATTTATCTTGCCTCTGATACATTACACTAAATTAGGGCATATGCAGGATAGCTAAAAACATACAGGATATTGATCTTGGTTCTGATATATTACACTAAATTAGTGCCTCTGCAGGATAGCTAAAAACCTACAGGAGATTGATCTTGGTTCTGATACATTACACTAAATTAAGGCCTATACAGGATAGCTAAAAATCGACAGGAGATTGGTCTTGGTTCTGTTACATAACACTAAAAACCTAGAGGAGATTGATCTTGGTTCTGATACATTACACTAAATTAGGGCATATACAGAAAAACTTAAAACTACAGGATATTGATCTTGGTTCTGATACATTACACTAAATTAGGGTCTATACAGGATAGCTATAAGCCTACAGGAGATTGGTCTTGGTTCTGATACATTACACTAAAAACCTACAGGAGATTGATCTTGGTTCTGATACATTACACTAAAAACCTACAGGAGATTGATCTTGGTTCTGATACATTACACTAAAAACCTACAGGAGATTGATCTTGGTTCTGATACATTACACTAAAAACCTACAGGAGATTGATCTTGGTTCTGATACGTTACACCAAAAACCTACCGGAGATTGATCTTGGTTCTGATATATTACACTAAATTAGGGCCTATGCAGGATACATAAAAACCTACAGGAGATTGGTCTTGGTTCTGATACATTACACTAAAAACCTACAAGATATTGATCTTGGTTCTGATACATTACTCTAAATTAGGGCCTATACAGGATAGCTAACAACCTACAGGAGATTGTTCCTGGTTCTGATACATTACACTAAAAACCTACAGGATATTGATCTTGGTTCTGATACATTACACTAAATTAGGGCCTATACAGGATAGCTAACAACCTACAGGAGATTGTTCCTGGTTCTGATACATTACACTAAAAACCTACAGGATATTGATCTTAGTTCTGATACATTACCCTAAAAACCTAGAGGATATTGATCTTGGTTCTGATACATTACACTATATTAGGGCCTATACAGGATAGATAAAATCCTGCAGGAGATTTATCTTGCCTCTGATACATTACACTAAATTAGGGCATATGCAGGATAGCTAAAAACATACAGGAGATTGATCTCTGTTCTGATACATTACACTAAAAACCTACAGGAGATTGATCTTGGTTGTTATACATTACACTAAATTAGGGCCTATACAGGATAGCTAAAAACCTACAGGAGATTGATCTTGGTTCTGATACATTACAATAAATTAGGGACTATACAGGATAGCTAAAAACCTACAGGAGATTGATCTCTGTTCTGATACATTACACTAAAAACCTACAGGAGATTGATCTTGGTTGTTATACATTACACTAAATTAGGGCCTATACAGGATAGCTAAAAACCTACAGAAGATTGAACTTGGTTCTGATACATTACACTAAATTAGGACCTATACAGGATAGCTAAAAACCTACAGGAGATAGATCTTGGTTCTGATACATTACACTAAAAATCTACAGGAGATTGATCTTGTTTCTGATACATTACACTAAATTTGGGACTAAATGGGATAGTTAAAAACCTAGAGGAGATTGATCTTGGCTCTGATACATTACACTAAATTAGGGTCTATACAGGATAGCTAAAAATCTACAGGAGATTGATCTTTGTTCTAATATATTACACTAAATTAGGTCCTATACAGGATAGCTAAAAACCTACAGGAGATTGATCTTGGCTCTGATACATTACACTAAATTAGGGTCTATACAGGATAGCTAAAAATCTACAGGAGATTGATCTTGGTTCTGATACATTACACTAAATTAGGGCCTATACAGGATAGCTAAAAGCCTAAAGGAGATTGATCTTGGTTCTGATACATTACACTAAAAACCTACAGGAGATTGATCTTGGTTCTAATACATTACACTAAATTAGGGCCTATACAGGTTAGCAGACAATCAACAGGAGATTGGTCTTGGTTCTGTTACATTACACTAAAAACCTACAGGAGATTGATCTTGGTTCTGATACATTACACTAAATTAGGGCATATACAGAAAAACTGAAAACTACAGGAGATTGATCTTGGTTCTGATACATTACACTAAATTAGGGCCTATACAGGATAGCTATAAACCTACAGGAGATTGGTCTTGGTTCTGATACATTACACTAAAAACCTACAGGAGATTGATCTTGGTTCTGATACATTACACTAAAAACCTACAGGAGATTGATCTTGGTTCTGATACATTACACTAAAAACCTACAGGAGATTGATCTTGGTTCTGATACATTAGACTAAAAACCTACAGGAGATTGATCTTGGTTCTGATACATTACCCTAAAAACCTACAGGAGATTGATCTTGGTTCTGATACATTACACTATTTTAGGGCCTATACAGGATAGTTAAAATCCTACAGGAGATTTATCTTGCCTCTGATACATTACACTAAATTAGGGCATATGCAGGATAGCAAAAAACATACAGGATATTGATCTTGGTTCTGATATATTACACTAAATTAGTGCCTCTGCAGGATAGCTAAAAACCTACAGGAGATTGATCTTGGTTCTGATACATTACAATAAATTAGGGCCTATACAGGATAGCTAGAAATCGACAGAGGATTGGTCTTGGTTCTGATACATTACACTAAAAACCTACAGGAGATTGATCTTGGTTCTGATACATTATACTAAATTAGGGCATATACAGAAAAGCTAGAAAGCTACAGGAGATTGATCTTGGTTCTGATACATTACACTAAATTAGGGCTTATACAGGATATCTAAAAATTTACAGTAGATTGGTCTTGGTTCTGATACATTACACTAAAAACCAACAGGAGATTGATCTTGGTTCTGATACATTGCACTAAATTAAGGCCTATACAGGATGGCTAAAAATCAACAGGAGATTGGTCTTGGTTCTGTTACATTACACTAAAAACCTACAGGAGATTGATCTAAGTTCTGATACATTACACTAAATTAGGGCCTATACAGGATAGCTATAAACCTACAGGAGATTGGTCTTGTTTCTGATACATTACACTAAAAACCTACAGGAGATTGATCTTGGTTCTGATACATTACACTAAAAACCTACAGGAGATTGATCTTGGTTCTTATACATTACACTAAAAACCTACAGGAGATTTATCTTGCCTCTGATATATTACACTAAATTAGTGCCTCTGCAGGATAGCTAAAAACCTACAGGAGATTGATCTTGATTTTGATACATTACAATAAATTAGGGCCTATACAGGATAGCTAAAAATCGACAGAGCATTGGTCTTGGTTCTGATACATTACACTAAAAACCTACAGGAGATTGATCTTGGTTCTGATACATTACACTAAATTAGGGCATATACAGAAAAGCTAAAAAGCTACAGGAGATTGATCTTGGTTCTGATACATTACACTAAATTAGGGCTTATACAGGATATCTAAAAATTTACAGTAGATTGGTCTTGGTTCTGATACATTACACTAAAAACCAACAGGAGATTGATCTTGGTTCTGATACATTACACTAAATTAGGGTCTATACAGGATAGCTAAAAACGTACAGCAGATTGATCTTGGTTCTGATACATTACACTAAATTAAGGCCTATACAGGATAGCTAAAAATCGACAGGAGATTGGTCTTGGTTCTGTTACATTACACTAAAAACCTACAGGAGATTGATCTTGGTTCTGATACATTACACTAAATTAGGGCATATACAGAAAAACTTAAAACTACAGGATATTGATCTTGGTTCTGATACATTACACTAAATTAGGGCCTATACAGGATAGCTATAAGCCTACAGGAGATTGGTCTTGGTTCTGATACATTACACTAAAAACCTACAGGAGATTGATCTTGGTTCTGATACATTACACTAAAAACCTACAGGAGATTGATCTTGGTTCTGATACATTACACTAAAAACCTACAGGAGATTGATCTTGGTTCTGATACATTACACTAAAAACCTACAGGAGATTGATCTTGGTTCTGATACATTACACTAAATTAGGGCCTATGCAGGATACATAAAAACCTACAGGAGATTGGTCTTGGTTCTGATACATTACACTAAAAACCTACAAGATATTGATCTTGGTTCTGATACATTACACTAAATTAGGGCCTATACAGGATAGCTAACAACCTACAGGAGATTGTTCCTGGTTCTGATACATTACACTAAAAACCTACAGGATATTGATCTTGGTTCTGATACATTACACTAAATTAGGGCCTATACAGGATAGCTAACAACCTACAGGAGATTGTTCCTGGTTCTGATACATTACACTAAAAACCTACAGGATATTGATCTTAGTTCTGATACATTACCCTAAAAACCTAGAGGATATTGATCTTGGTTCTGATACATTACACTATTTTAGGGCCTATACAGGATAGTTAAAATCCTACAGGAGATTTATCTTGCCTCTGATACATTACACTAAATTAGGGCATATGCAGGATAGCAAAAAACATACAGGATATTGATCTTGGTTCTGATATATTACACTAAATTAGTGCCTCTGCAGGATAGCTAAAAACCTACAGGAGATTGATCTTGGTTCTGATACATTACAATAAATTAGGGCCTATACAGGATAGCTAGAAATCGACAGAGGATTGGTCTTGGTTCTGATACATTACACTAAAAACCTACAGGAGATTGATCTTGGTTCTGATACATTATACTAAATTAGGGCATATACAGAAAAGCTAGAAAGCTACAGGAGATTGATCTTGGTTCTGATACATTACACTAAATTAGGGCTTATACAGGATATCTAAAAATTTACAGTAGATTGGTCTTGGTTCTGATACATTACACTAAAAACCAACAGGAGATTGATCTTGGTTCTGATACATTGCACTAAATTAAGGCCTATACAGGATGGCTAAAAATCAACAGGAGATTGGTCTTGGTTCTGTTACATTACACTAAAAACCTACAGGAGATTGATCTAAGTTCTGATACATTACACTAAATTAGGGCCTATACAGGATAGCTATAAACCTACAGGAGATTGGTCTTGTTTCTGATACATTACACTAAAAACCTACAGGAGATTGATCTTGGTTCTGATACATTACACTAAAAACCTACAGGAGATTGATCTTGGTTCTTATACATTACACTAAAAACCTACAGGAGATTGATCTTGGTTCTGATACATTACACTAAAAACCTACAGGAGATTGATCTTGGTTCTGATACATTACACTAAAAACCTACAGGAGATTGATCTTGGTTCTGATACATTACACTAAATAAGGGCCTATGCAGGATAGATAAAAACCTACAGGAGATTGGTCTTGGTTCTGATATATTACACTAAAAACCTACAAGATATTGATCTTGGTTCTGATACATTACACTAAATTAGGGCCTATACAGGATAGCTAACAACCTACAGGAGATTGTTCCTGGTTCTGATACATTACACTAAAAACCTACAGGATATTGATCTTGGTTCTGATACATTACACTAAATTAGGGCCTATACAGGATAGCTAAACACCTACAGGAGATTGATCTAGGTTCTGATGCATTACACTAAAAACCTACAGGAGATTGATCTTGGTTCTGATACATTACACTAAATTAGGGCCTATGCAGCATAGCTAAAAACATACAGGAGATTGATCTTGGTTCTGATACATTACACTAAAAACCTACAGGAGATTGATCTTGGTTCTAATACATTACACTAAATTTGGGTCTAAACGGGATAGCTAAAAACCTACAGGAGATTGATCTTGGCCCTGATACATTACACTAAATTAGGGTCTATACAGGATAGCTAAAAATCTACAGGAGATTGATCTTGGTTCTAATATATTACACTAAATTAGGTCATATACAGGATAGCTAAAAACCTACAGGAGATTGATCTTGGCTCTGATACATTACACTAAATTAGGGTCTATACAGGATAGCTAAAAATCTACAGGAGATTGATCTTGGTTCTGATACATTACACTAAATTAGGGCCTATACAGGATAGCTAAAAGCCTAAAGGAGATTGATCTTGGTTCTGATACATTACACTAAAAACCTACAGGAGATTGATCTTGGTTCTAATACATTACACTAAATTAGGGCCTATGCAGGTTAGCAGACAATCTACAGGAGATTGATCTTGGTTCTGTTATATTACACTAAAGTAGTGCCTATACAGGATAGTTAAAATCATACAGGAGATTGATCTTGCGTCTGATACATTACACTAAATTAGGGCATATGCAGGATAGATAAAAACCTACAGGAGATTGGTCTTGGTTCTGATACATTACACTAAAAACCTACAGGATATTGATCTTGGTTCTGATACATTGCACTAAATTAGGGCCTATACAGGATAGCTAAACACCTACAGGAGATTGATCTAGGTTCTGATGCATTACACTAAAAACCTACAGGAGATTGATCTTGGTTCTGATACATTACACTAAGTTAAGGCCTATACAGGATAGCTAAACACCTACAGGAGATTGATCTAGGTTCTGATGCATTACACTAAAAACCTACAGGAGATTGGTCTTGGTTCTGTTACATTACACTAAAAACCTACAGGAGATTGATCTTGGTTCTGATACATTACACTAAATTAGGGCATATACAGAAAAACTTAAAACTACAGGATATTGATCTTGGTTCTGATACATTACACTAAATTAGGGCCTATACAGGATAGCTATAAGCCTACAGGAGATTGGTCTTGGTTCTGATACATTACACTAAAAACCTACAGGAGATTGATCTTGGTTCTGATACATTACACTAAAAACCTACAGGAGATTGATCTTGGTTCTGATACATTACACTAAAAACCTACAGGAGATTGATCTTGGTTCTGATACATTACACTAAAAACCTACAGGAGATTGATCTTGGTTCTGATACGTTACACTAAAAACCTACAGGAGATTGATCTTGGTTCTGATACATTACACTAAATTACGGCCTATGCAGGATACATAAAAACCTACAGGAGATTGGTCTTGGTTCTGATACATTACACTAAAAACCTACAAGATATTGATCTTGGTTCTGATACATTACACTAAATTAGGGCCTATACAGGATAGCTAAGAACCTACAGGAGATTGTTCCTGGTTCTGATACATTACACTAAACACCTAGAGGATATTGATCTTGGTTCTGAAACATTACACTAAATTAGGGCCTATACAGGATAGCTAACAACCTACAGGAGATTAATCCTGGTTCTGATACATTACACTAAAAACCTACAGGATATTGATCT
The DNA here is from genome assembly GCA_963383655.1 of Bathymodiolus septemdierum. Lineage (NCBI taxonomy): Eukaryota > Metazoa > Mollusca > Bivalvia > Mytilida > Modiolidae > Bathymodiolus > Bathymodiolus septemdierum. Next base: position 11,865,605 of record OY726528.1, on the reverse strand, counting down.
TAGTTCTGATACATTACCCTAAAAACCTAGAGGATATTGATCTTGGTTCTGATACATTACACTATATTAGGGCCTATACAGGATAGTTAAAATCCTACAGGAGATTTATCTTGCCTCTGATATATTACACTAAATTAGTGCCTCTGCAGGATAGCTAAAAACCTACAGGAGATTGATCTTGATTTTGATACATTACAATAAATTAGGGCCTATACAGGATAGCTAAAAATCGACAGAGGATTGGTCTTGGTTCTGATATATTACACTAAAAACCTACAGGAGATTGATCTTGGTTCTGATACATTACACTAAATTAGGGCATATACAGAAAAGCTAGAAAGCTACAGGAGATTGATCTTGGTTCTGATACATTACACTAAAAACCTACAAGATATTGATCTTGGTTCTGATACATTACACTAAATTAGGGCCTATACAGGATAGCTAACAACCTACAGGAGATTGTTCCTGGTTCTGATACATTACACTAAAAACCTACAGGATATTGATCTTGGTTCTGATACATTACACTAAATTAGGGCCTTTAAAGGATAGCTAAACACCTACAGGAGATTGATCTAGGTTCTGATGCATTACACTAAAAACCTACAGGAGAATGATCTTGGTTTTGATACATTACACTAAATTAAGGCCTATACAGGATAGCTAAAAATCGACGGGAGATTGGTCTTGGTTCTGTTACATTACACTAAAAACCTACAGGAGATTGATCTTGGTTCTGATACATTACACTAAATTAGGGCATATACAGAAAAACTTAAAACTACAGGATATTGATCTTGGTTCTGATACATTACACTAAATTAGGGCCTATACAGGATAGCTATAAGCCTACAGGAGATTGGTCTTGGTTCTGATACATTACACTAAAAACCTACAGGAGATTGATCTTGGTTCTGATACATTACACTAAAAACCTACAGGAGATTGATCTTGGTTCTGATACATTACACTAAAAACCTACAGGAGATTGATCTTGGTTCTGATACATTACACTAAAAACCTACAGGAGATTGATCTTGGTTCTGATACATTACACTAAAAACCTACAGGAGATTGATCTTGGTTCTGATACATTACACTAAATAAGGGCCTATGCAGGATAGATAAAAACCTACAGGAGATTGGTCTTGGTTCTGATATATTACACTAAAAACCTACAAAATATTGATCTTGGTTCTGATACATTACACTAAATTAGGGCCTATACAGGATAGCTAACAACCTACAGGAGATTGTTCCTGGTTCTGATACATTACACTAAAAACCTACAGGAGATTGATCTTGGTTCTGATACATTACACTAAAAACCTACAGGAGATTGATCTTGGTTCTGATACATTACACTAAATAAGGGCCTATGCAGGATAGATAAAAACCTACAGGAGATTGGTCTTGGTTCTGATATATTACACTAAAAACCTACAAGATATTGATCTTGGTTCTGATACATTACACTAAATTAGGGCCTATACAGGATAGCTAACAACCTACAGGAGATTGTTCCTGGTTCTGATACATTACACTAAAAACCTACAGGATATTGATCTTGGTTCTGATACATTACACTAAATTAGGGCCTATACAGGATAGCTAAACACCTACAGGAGATTGATCTAGGTTCTGATGCATTACACTAAAAACCTACAGGAGATTGATCTTGGTTCTGATACATTACACTAAATTAGGGCCTATGCAGCATAGCTAAAAACATACAGGAGATTGATCTTGGTTCTGATACATTACACTAAAAACCTACAGGAGATTGATCTTGGTTCTAATACATTACACTAAATTTGGGTCTAAACGGGATAGCTAAAAACCTACAGGAGATTGATCTTGGCTCTGATACATTACACTAAATTAGGGTCTATACAGGATAGCTAAAAATCTACAGGAGATTGATCTTGTTTCTAATATATTACACTAAATTAGGTCATATACAGGATAGCTAAAAACCTACAGGAGATTGATCTTGGCTCTGATACATTACACTAAATTAGGGCCTATACAGGATAGCTAAAAGCCTAAAGGAGATTGATCTTGGTTCTGATACATTACACTAAAAACCTACAGGAGATTGATCTTGGTTCTAATACATTACACTAAATTAGGGCCTATACAGGTTAGCAGACAATCTACAGGAGATTGATCTTGGTTCTGTTATATTACACTAAAGTAGTGCCTATACAGGATAGTTAAAATCATACAGGAGATTGATCTTGTTTCTAATATATTACACTAAATTAGGTCATATACAGGATAGCTAAAAACCTACAGGAGATTGATCTTGGCTCTGATACATTACACTAAATTAGGGCCTATACAGGATAGCTAAAAGCCTAAAGGAGATTGATCTTGGTTCTGATACATTACACTAAAAACCTACAGGAGATTGATCTTGGTTCTAATACATTACACTAAATTAGGGCCTATACAGGTTAGCAGACAATCTACAGGAGATTGATCTTGGTTCTGTTATATTACACTAAAGTAGTGCCTATACAGGATAGTTAAAATCATACAGGATATTGGTCTTGGTTCTGATACATTACACTAAAAACCTACAGGATATTGATCTTGGTTCTGATACATTGCACTAAATTAGGGCCTATACAGGATAGCTAAACACCTACAGGAGATTGATCTAGGTTCTGATGCATTACACTAAAAACCTACAGGAGATTGATCTTGGTTCTGATACATTACACTAAGTTAAGGCCTATACAGGATAGCTAAAAATCGACAGGAGATTGGTCTTGGTTCTGTTACATTACACTAAAAACCTACAGGAGATTGATCTTGGTTCTGATACATTACACTAAATTAGGGCATATACAGAAAAACTTAAAACTACAGGATATTGATCTTGGTTCTGATACATTACACTAAATTAGGGCCTATACAGGATAGCTATAAGCCTACAGGAGATTGGTCTTGGTTCTGATACATTACACTAAAAACCTACAGGAGATTGATCTTGGTTCTGATACATTACACTAAAAACCTACAGGAGATTGATCTTGGTTCTGATACATTACACTAAAAACCTACAGGAGATTGATCTTGGTTCTGATACATTACACTAAAAACCTACAGGAGATTGATCTTGGTTCTGATACGTTACACTAAAAACCTACAGGAGATTGATCTTGGTTCTGATACATTACACTAAATTACGGCCTATGCAGGATACATAAAAACCTACAGGAGATTGGTCTTGGTTCTGATACATTACACTAAAAACCTACAAGATATTGATCTTGGTTCTGATACATTACACTAAATTAGGGCCTACACAGGATAGCTAAGAACCTACAGGAGATTGTTCCTGGTTCTGATACATTACACTAAACACCTAGAGGATATTGATCTTGGTTCTGAAACATTACACTAAATTAGGGCCTATACAGGATAGCTAACAACCTACAGGAGATTAATCCTGGTTCTGATACATTACACTAAAAACCTACAGGATATTGATCTTAGTTCTGATACATTACCCTAAAAACCTAGAGGATATTGATCTTGGTTCTGATACATTACACTATATTAGGGCCTATACAGGATAGTTAAAATCCTACAGGAGATTTATCTTGCCTCTGATATATTACACTAAATTAGTGCCTCTGCAGGATAGCTAAAAACCTACAGGAGATTGATCTTGATTCTGATACATTACAATAAATTAGGGCCTATACAGGATAGCTAAAAATCGACAGAGGATTGGTCTTGGTTCTGATACATTACACTAAATTAGGGCATATACAGAAAAGCTAGAAAGCTACAGGAGATTGATCTTGGTTCTGATACATTACACTAAAAACCTACAAGATATTGATCTTGGTTCTGATACATTACACTAAATTAGGGCCTATACAGGATAGCTAACAACCTACAGGAGATTGTTCCTGGTTCTGATACATTACACTAAAAACCTACAGGATATTGATCTTGGTTCTGATACATTACACTAAATTAGGGCCTATAAAGGATAGCTAAACACCTACATGAGATTGATCTAGGTTCTGATGCATTACACTAAAAACCTACAGGAGAATGATCTTGGTTTTGATACATTACACTAAATTAAGGCCTATACAGGATAGCTAAAAATCGACGGGAGATTGGTCTTGGTTCTGTTACATTACACTAAAAACCTACAGGAGATTGATCTTGGTTCTGATACATTACACTAAATTAGGGCATATACAGAAAAACTTAAAACTACAGGATATTGATCTTGGTTCTGATACATTACACTAAATTAGGGCCTATACAGGATAGCTATAAGCCTACAGGAGATTGGTCTTGGTTCTGATACATTACACTAAAAACCTACAGGAGATTGATCTTGGTTCTGATACATTACACTAAAAACCTACAGGAGATTGATCTTGGTTCTGATACATTACACTAAAAACCTACAGGAGATTGATCTTGGTTCTGATACATTACACTAAAAACCTACAGGAGATTGATCTTGGTTCTGATACATTACACTAAAAACCTACAGGAGATTGATCTTGGTTCTGATACATTACACTAAATAAGGGCCTATGCAGGATAGATAAAAACCTACAGGAGATTGGTCTTGGTTCTGATATATTACACTAAAAACCTACAAGATATTGATCTTGGTTCTGATACATTACACTAAATTAGGGCCTATACAGGATAGCTAACAACCTACAGGAGATTGTTCCTGGTTCTGATACATTACACTAAAAACCTACAGGATATTGATCTTGGTTCTGATACATTACACTAAATTAGGGCCTATACAGGATAGCTAAACACCTACAGGAGATTGATCTAGGTTCTGATGCATTACACTAAAAACCTACAGGAGATTGATCTTGGTTCTGATACATTACACTAAATTAGGGCCTATGCAGCATAGCTAAAAACATACAGGAGATTGATCTTGGTTCTGATACATTACACTAAAAACCTACAGGAGATTGATCTTGGTTCTAATACATTACACTAAATTTGGGTCTAAACGGGATAGCTAAAAACCTACAGGAGATTGATCTTGGCTCTGATACATTACACTAAATTAGGGTCTATACAGGATAGCTAAAAATCTACAGGAGATTGATCTTGGTTCTAATATATTACACTAAATTAGGTCATATACAGGATAGCTAAAAACCTACAGGAGATTGATCTTGGCTCTGATACATTACACTAAATTAGGGTCTATACAGTATAGCTAAAAATCTACAGGAGATTGATCTTGGTTCTGATACATTACACTAAATTAGGGCCTATACAGGATAGCTAAAAGCCTAAAGGAGATTGATCTTGGTTCTGATACATTACACTAAAAACCTACAGGAGATTGATCTTGGTTCTAATACATTACACTAAATTAGGACCTATACAGGTTAGCAGACAATCTACAGGAGATTGATCTTGGTTCTGTTATATTACACTAAAGTAGTGCCTATACAGGATAGTTAAAATCATACAGGAGATTGATCTTGCCTCTGATACATTACACTAAATTAGGGCATATGCAGGATAGATAAAAACCTACAGGAGATTGGTCTTGGTTCTGATACATTACACTAAAAACCTACAGGATATTGATCTTGGTTCTGATACATTACACTAAGTTAGGGCCTATACAGGATAGCTAAACACCTACAGGAGATTGATCTAGGTTCTGATGCATTACACTAAAAACCTACAGGAGATTGATCTTGGTTCTGATACATTACACTAAGTTAAGGCCTATACAGGATAGCTAAGAATCGACAGGAGATTGGTCTTGGTTCTGTTACATTACACTAAAAACCTACAGGAGATTGATCTTGGTTCTGATACATTACACTAAATTAGGGCATATACAGAAAAACTTAAAACTACAGGATATTGATCTTGGTTCTGATACATTACACTAAATTAGGGCCTATACAGGATAGCTATAAGCCTACAGGAGATTGGTCTTGGTTCTGATACATTACACTAAAAACCTACAGGAGATTGATCTTGGTTCTGATACATTACACTAAAAACCTACAGGAGATTGATCTTGGTTCTGATACATTACACTAAAAACCTACAGGAGATTGATCTTGGTTCTGATACATTACACTAAAAACCTACAGGAGATTGATCTTGGTTCTGATACGTTACACTAAAAACCTACAGGAGATTGATCTTGGTTCTGATACATTACACTAAATTAGGGCCTATGCAGGATACATAAAAACCTACAGGAGATTGGTCTTGGTTCTGATACATTACACTAAAAACCTACAAGATATTGATCTTGGTTCTGATACATTACACTAAATTAGGGCCTATACAGGATAGCTAACAACCTACAGGAGATTGTTCCTGGTTCTGATACATTACACTAAAAACCTACAGGATATTGATCTTGGTTCTGATACATTACACTAAATTAGGGCCTATACAGGATAGCTAACAACCTACAGGAGATTGTTCCTGGTTCTGATACATTACACTAAAAACCTACAGGATATTGATCTTAGTTCTGATACATTACCCTAAAAACCTAGAGGATATTGATCTTGGTTCTGATACATTACACTATATTAGGGCCTATACAGGATAGTTAAAATCCTACAGGAGATTTATCTTGCCTCTGATATATTACACTAAATTAGTGCCTCTACAGGATAGCTAAAAACCTACAGGAGATTGATCTTGATTCTGATACATTACAATAAATTAGGGCCTATACAGGATAGCTAAAAATCGACAGAGGATTGGTCTTGGTTCTGATATATTACACTAAAAACCTACAGGAGATTGATCTTGGTTCTGATACATTACACTAAATTAGGGCATATACAGAAAAGCTAGAAAGCTACAGGAGATTGATCTTGGTTCTGATACATTACACTAAAAACCTACAAGATATTGATCTTGGTTCTGATACATTACACTAAATTAGGGCCTATACAGGATAGCTAACAACCTACAGGAGATTGTTCCAGGTTCTGATACATTACACTAAAAACCTACAGGATATTGATCTTGGTTCTGATACATTACACTAAATTAGGGCCTATAAAGGATAGCTAAACACCTACAGGAGATTGATCTAGGTTCTGATGCATTACACTAAAAACCTACAGGAGAATGATCTTGGTTTTGATACATTACACTAAATTAAGGCCTATAGAGGATAGCTAAAAATCGACGGGAAATTGGTCTTGGTTCTGTTACATTACACTAAAAACCTACAGGAGATTGATCTTGGTTCTGATACATTACACTAAATTAGGGCATATACAGAAAAACTTAAAACTACAGGATATTGATCTTGGTTCTGATACATTACACTAAATTAGGGCCTATACAGGATAGCTATAAGCCTACAGGAGATTGGTCTTGGTTCTGATACATTACACTAAAAACCTACAGGAGATTGATCTTGGTTCTGATACATTACACTAAAAACCTACAGGAGATTGATCTTGGTTCTGATACATTACACTAAAAATCTACAGGAGATTGATCTTGGTTCTGATACATTACACTAAAAACCTACAGGAGATTGATCTTGGTTCTGATACGTTACACTAAAAACCTACAGGAGATTGATCTTGTTTCTGATACATTACACTAAATTACGGCCTATGCAGGATACATAAAAACCTACAGGAGATTGGTCTTGGTTCTGATACATTACACTAAAAACCTACAAGATATTGATCTTGGTTCTGATACATTACACTAAATTAGGGCCTATACAGGATAGCTAAGAACCTACAGGAGATTGTTCCTGGTTCTGATACATTACACTAAACACCTAGAGGATATTGATCTTGGTTCTGAAACATTACACTAAATTAGGGCCTATACAGGATAGCTAACAACCTACAGGAGATTAATCCTGGTTCTGATACATTACACTAAAAACCTACAGGATATTGATCTTAGTTCTGATACATTACCCTAAAAACCTAGAGGATATTGATCTTGGTTCTGATACATTACACTATATTAGGGCCTATACAGGATAGTTAAAATCCTACAGGAGATTTATCTTGCCTCTGATATATTACACTAAATTAGTGCCTCTGCAGGATAGCTAAAAACCTACAGGAGATTGATCTTGATTCTGATACATTACACTAAAAACCTACAAGATATTGATCTTGGTTCTGATACATTACACTAAATTAGGGCCTATACAGGATAGCTAACAACCTACAGGAGATTGTTCCTGGTTCTGATACATTACACTAAAAACCTACAGGATATTGATCTTGGTTCTGATACATTACACTAAATTAGGGCCTATAAAGGATAGCTAAACACCTACAGGAGATTGATCTAGGTTCTGATGCATTACACTAAAAACCTACAGGAGAATGATCTTGGTTTTGATACATTACACTAAATTAAGGCCTATACAGGATAGCTAAAAATCGACGGGAGATTGGTCTTGGTTCTGTTACATTACACTAAAAACCTACAGGAGATTGATCTTGGTTCTGATACATTACACTAAATTAGGGCATATACAGAAAAACTTAAAACTACAGGATATTGATCTTGGTTCTGATACATTACACTAAATTAGGGCCTATACAGGATAGCTATAAGCCTACAGGAGATTGGTCTTGGTTCTGATACATTACACTAAAAACCTACAGGAGATTGATCTTGGTTCTGATACATTACACTAAAAACCTACAGGAGATTGATCTTGGTTCTGATACATTACACTAAAAACCTACAGGAGATTGATCTTGGTTCTGATACATTACACTAAAAACCTACAGGAGATTGATCTTGGTTCTGATACATTACACTAAAAACCTACAGGAGATTGATCTTGGTTCTGATACATTACACTAAATAAGGGCCTATGCAGGATAGATAAAAACCTACAGGAGATTGGTCTTGGTTCTGATATATTACACTAAAAACCTACAAGATATTGATCTTGGTTCTGATACATTACACTAAATTAGGGCCTATACAGGATAGCTAACAACCTACAGGAGATTGTTCCTGGTTCTGATACATTACACTAAAAACCTACAGGATATTGATCTTGGTTCTGATACATTACACTAAATTAGGGCCTATACAGGATAGCTAAACACCTACAGGAGATTGATCTAGGTTCTGATGCATTACACTAAAAACCTACAGGAGATTGATCTTGGTTCTGATACATTACACTAAATTAGGGCCTATGCAGCATAGCTAAAAACATACAGGAGATTGATCTTGGTTCTGATACATTACACTAAAAACCTACAGGAGATTGATCTTGGTTCTAATACATTACACTAAATTTGGGTCTAAACGGGATAGCTAAAAACCTACAGGAGATTGATCTTGGCTCTGATACATTACACTAAATTAGGGTCTATACAGGATAGCTAAAAATCTACAGGAGATTGATCTTGGTTCTAATATATTACACTAAATTAGGTCATATACAGGATAGCTAAAAACCTACAGGAGATTGATCTTGGTTCTGATACATTACACTAAAAACCTACAGGAGATTGATCTTGGTTCTGATACATTACACTAAAAATCTACAGGAGATTGATCTTGGTTCTGATACATTACACTAAAAACCTACAGGAGATTGATCTTGGTTCTGATACGTTACACTAAAAACCTACAGGAGATTGATCTTGTTTCTGATACATTACACTAAATTACGGCCTATGCAGGATACATAAAAACCTACAGGAGATTGGTCTTGGTTCTGATACATTACACTAAAAACCTACAAGATATTGATCTTGGTTCTGATACATTACACTAAATTAGGGCCTATACAGGATAGCTAAGAACCTACAGGAGATTGTTCCTGGTTCTGATACATTACACTAAACACCTAGAGGATATTGATCTTGGTTCTGAAACATTACACTAAATTAGGGCCTATACAGGATAGCTAACAACCTACAGGAGATTAATCCTGGTTCTGATACATTACACTAAAAACCTACAGGATATTGATCTTAGTTCTGATACATTACCCTAAAAACCTAGAGGATATTGATCTTGGTTCTGATACATTACACTATATTAGGGCCTATACAGGATAGTTAAAATCCTACAGGAGATTTATCTTGCCTCTGATATATTACACTAAATTAGTGCCTCTGCAGGATAGCTAAAAACCTACAGGAGATTGATCTTGATTCTGATACATTACACTAAAAACCTACAAGATATTGATCTTGGTTCTGATACATTACACTAAATTAGGGCCTATACAGGATAGCTAACAACCTACAGGAGATTGTTCCTGGTTCTGATACATTACACTAAAAACCTACAGGATATTGATCTTGGTTCTGATACATTACACTAAATTAGGGCCTATAAAGGATAGCTAAACACCTACAGGAGATTGATCTAGGTTCTGATGCATTACACTAAAAACCTACAGGAGAATGATCTTGGTTTTGATACATTACACTAAATTAAGGCCTATACAGGATAGCTAAAAATCGACGGGAGATTGGTCTTGGTTCTGTTACATTACACTAAAAACCTACAGGAGATTGATCTTGGTTCTGATACATTACACTAAATTAGGGCATATACAGAAAAACTTAAAACTACAGGATATTGATCTTGGTTCTGATACATTACACTAAATTAGGGCCTATACAGGATAGCTATAAGCCTACAGGAGATTGGTCTTGGTTCTGATACATTACACTAAAAACCTACAGGAGATTGATCTTGGTTCTGATACATTACACTAAAAACCTACAGGAGATTGATCTTGGTTCTGATACATTACACTAAAAACCTACAGGAGATTGATCTTGGTTCTGATACATTACACTAAAAACCTACAGGAGATTGATCTTGGTTCTGATACATTACACTAAAAACCTACAGGAGATTGATCTTGGTTCTGATACATTACACTAAATAAGGGCCTATGCAGGATAGATAAAAACCTACAGGAGATTGGTCTTGGTTCTGATATATTACACTAAAAACCTACAAGATATTGATCTTGGTTCTGATACATTACACTAAATTAGGGCCTATACAGGATAGCTAACAACCTACAGGAGATTGTTCCTGGTTCTGATACATTACACTAAAAACCTACAGGATATTGATCTTGGTTCTGATACATTACACTAAATTAGGGCCTATACAGGATAGCTAAACACCTACAGGAGATTGATCTAGGTTCTGATGCATTACACTAAAAACCTACAGGAGATTGATCTTGGTTCTGATACATTACACTAAATTAGGGCCTATGCAGCATAGCTAAAAACATACAGGAGATTGATCTTGGTTCTGATACATTACACTAAAAACCTACAGGAGATTGATCTTGGTTCTAATACATTACACTAAATTTGGGTCTAAACGGGATAGCTAAAAACCTACAGGAGATTGATCTTGGCTCTGATACATTACACTAAATTAGGGTCTATACAGGATAGCTAAAAATCTACAGGAGATTGATCTTGGTTCTAATATATTACACTAAATTAGGTCATATACAGGATAGCTAAAAACCTACAGGAGATTGATCTTGGCTCTGATACATTACACTAAATTAGGGTCTATACAGTATAGCTAAAAATCTACAGGAGATTGATCTTGGTTCTGATACATTACACTAAATTAGGGCCTATACAGGATAGCTAAAAGCCTAAAGGAGATTGATCTTGGTTCTGATACATTACACTAAAAACCTACAGGAGATTGATCTTGGTTCTAATACATTACACTAAATTAGGACCTATACAGGTTAGCAGACAATCTACAGGAGATTGATCTTGGTTCTGTTATATTACACTAAAGTAGTGCCTATACAGGATAGTTAAAATCATACAGGAGATTGATCTTGCCTCTGATACATTACACTAAATTAGGGCATATGCAGGATAGATAAAAACCTACAGGAGATTGGTCTTGGTTCTGATACATTACACTAAAAACCTACAGGATATTGATCTTGGTTCTGATACATTACACTAAATTAGGGCCTATACAGGATAGCTAAACACCTACAGGAGATTGATCTAGGTTCTGATGCATTACACTAAAAACCTACAGGAGATTGATCTTGGTTCTGATACATTACACTAAGTTAAGGCCTATACAGGATAGCTAAAAATCGACAGGAGATTGGTCTTGGTTCTGTTACATTACACTAAAAACCTACAGGAGATTGATCTTGGTTCTGATACATTACACTAAATTAGGGCATATACAGAAAAACTTAAAACTACAGGATATTGATCTTGGTTCTGATACATTACACTAAATTAGGGCCTATACAGGATAGCTATAAGCCTACAGGAGATTGGTCTTGGTTCTGATACATTACACTAAAAACCTACAGGAGATTGATCTTGGTTCTGATACATTACACTAAAAACCTACAGGAGATTGATCTTGGTTCTGATACATTACACTAAAAACCTACAGGAGATTGATCTTGGTTCTGATACATTACACTAAAAACCTACAGGAGATTGATCTTGGTTCTGATACGTTACACTAAAAACCTTCAGGAGATTGATCTTGGTTCTGATACATTACACTAAATTAGGGCCTATGCAGGATACATAAAAACCTACAGGAGATTGGTCTTGGTTCTGATACATTACACTAAAAACCTACAAGATATTGATCTTGGTTCTGATACATTACACTAAATTAGGGCCTATACAGGATAGCTAACAACCTACAGGAGATTGTTCCTGGTTCTGATACATTACACTAAAAACCTACAGGATATTGATCTTGGTTCTGATACATTACACTAAATTAGGGCCTATACAGGATAGCTAACAACCTACAGGAGATTGTTCCTGGTTCTGATACATTACACTAAAAACCTACAGGATATTGATCTTAGTTCTGATACATTACCCTAAAAACCTAGAGGATATTGATCTTGGTTCTGATACATTACACTATATTAGGGCCTATACAGGATAGTTAAAATCCTACAGGAGATTTATCTTGCCTCTGATATATTACACTAAATTAGTGCCTCTGCAGGATAGCTAAAAACCTACAGGAGATTGATCTTGATTCTGATACATTACAATAAATTAGGGCCTATACAGGATAGCTAAAAATCGACAGAGGATTGGTCTTGGTTCTGATATATTACACTAAAAACCTACAGGAGATTGATCTTGGTTCTGATACATTACACTAAATTAGGGCATATACAGAAAAGCTAGAAAGCTACAGGAGATTGATCTTGGTTCTGATACATTACACTAAAAACCTACAAGATATTGATCTTGGTTCTGATACATTACACTAAATTAGGGCCTATACAGGATAGCTAACAACCTACAGGAGATTGTTCCAGGTTCTGATACATTACACTAAAAACCTACAGGATATTGATCTTGGTTCTGATACATTACACTAAATTAGGGCCTATAAAGGATAGCTAAACACCTACAGGAGATTGATCTAGGTTCTGATGCATTACACTAAAAACCTACAGGAGAATGATCTTGGTTTTGATACATTACACTAAATTAAGGCCTATACAGGATAGCTAAAAATCGACGGGAAATTGGTCTTGGTTCTGTTACATTACACTAAAAACCTACAGGAGATTGATCTTGGTTCTGATACATTACACTAAATTAGGGCATATACAGAAAAACTTAAAACTACAGGATATTGATCTTGGTTCTGATACATTACACTAAATTAGGGCCTATACAGGATAGCTATAAGCCTACAGGAGATTGGTCTTGGTTCTGATACATTACACTAAAAACCTACAGGAGATTGATCTTGGTTCTGATACATTACACTAAAAACCTACAGGAGATTGATCTTGGTTCTGATACATTACACTAAAAATCTACAGGAGATTGATCTTGGTTCTGATACATTACACTAAAAACCTACAGGAGATTGATCTTGGTTCTGATACGTTACACTAAAAACCTACAGGAGATTGATCTTGTTTCTGATACATTACACTAAATTACGGCCTATGCAGGATACATAAAAACCTACAGGAGATTGGTCTTGGTTCTGATACATTACACTAAAAACCTACAAGATATTGATCTTGGTTCTGATACATTACACTAAATTAGGGGCTATACAGGATAGCTAACAACCTACAGGAGATTGTTCCTGGTTCTGATACATTACACTAAAAACCTACAGGATATTGATCTTGGTTCTGATACATTACACTAAATTAGGGCCTATACAGGATAGCTAACAACCTACAGGAGATTGTTCCTGGTTCTGATACATTACACTAAAAACCTACAGGATATTGATCTTAGTTCTGATACATTACCCTAAAAACCTAGAGGATATTGATCTTGGTTCTGATACATTACACTATATTAGGGCCTATACAGGATAGTTAAAATCCTACAGGAGATTTATCTTGCCTCTGATACATTACACTAAATTAGGGCATATGCAGGATAGCTAAACACATACAGGATATTGATCTTGGTTCTGATATATTACACTAAATTAGTGCCTCTGCAGGATAGCTAAAAACCTACAAGAGATTGATCTTGGTTCTGATACATTACAATAAATTAGGGCCTATACAGGATAGCTAAAAATCGACAGAGGATTGGTCTTGGTTCTGATACATTACACTAAAAACCTACAGGAGATTGATCTTGGTTCTGATACATTACACTAAATTAGGGCATATACAGAAAAGCTAGAAAGCTACAGGAGATTGATCTTGGTTCTGATACATTACACTAAATTAGGGCTTATACAGGATATCTAAAAATTTACAGTAGATTGGTCTTGGTTCTGATACATTACACTAAAAACCAACAGGAGATTGATCTTGGTTCTGATACATTACCCTAAATTAGGGTATATACAGGGTAGCTAAAAACGTACAGGAGATTGATCTTGGTTCTGATACATTACACTAAATTAAGGCCTATACAGGATAGCTAAAAACTACAGGAGATTGATCTTGGTTCTGATACATTACACTAAATTAAGGCCTATACAGGATAGCTAAAAACTACAGGAGATTGGTCTTGGTTCTGTTACATTACACTAAATACCTACAGGAGATTGATCTTGGTTCTGATACATTACACTAAATTAGGGCATATACAGAAAAACTAAAAACTACAGGAGATTGATCTTGGTTCTGATACATTACACTAAATTAGGGCCTATTCAGGATAGCTATAAACCTACAGGAGATTGGTCTTGGTTCTGATACATTACACTAGAAACCTACAGGAGATTGATCTTGGTTCTGATACATTACACTAAAAACCTACAGGAGATTGATCTTGGTTCTGATACATTACACTAAAAACCTACAAGAGATTGATCTTGGTTCTGATACATTATACTAAAAACCTACAGGAGATTGATCTTGGTTCTGATACATTACACTAAAAACCTACAGGAGATTCATCTTGGTTCTGATACATTACAGTAAAAACCTACAGGAGATTGATCTTGGTTCTTATACATTACACTAAATTAGGGCCTATGCAGGATAGATAAAAACCTACAGGAGATTGGTCTTGGTTCTGATATATTACACTAAAAACCTACAAGATATTGATCTTGGTTCTGATACATTACACTAAAAACCTACAGGAGATTGATCTTGGTTCTGATACATTACACTAAATTAGGGCATATACAGAAAAGCTAGAAAGCTACAGGAGATTGATCTTGGTTCTGATACATTACACTAAATTAGGGCTTATACAGGATATCTAAAAATTTACAGTAGATTGGTCTTGGTTCTGATACATTACACTAAAAACCAACAGGAGATTGATCTTGGTTCTGATACATTACCCTAAATTAGGGTCTATACAGGGTAGCTAAAAACGTACAGGAGATTGATCTTGGTTCTGATACATTACACTAAATTAAGGCCTATACAGGATAGCTAAAAATCAACAGGAGATTGGTCTTGGTTCTGTTACATTACACTAAAAACCTACAGGAGATTGATCTTGGTTCTGATACATTACACTAAATTAGGGCATATACAGAAAAACTAAAAACTACAGGAGATTGATCTTGGTTCTGATACATTACACTAAATTAGGGCATATACAGGATATCTAAAAATTTACAGTAGATTGGTCTTGGTTCTGATACATTACACTAAAAACCAACAGGAGATTGATCTTGGTTCTGATACATTACCCTAAATTAGGGTCTATACAGGGTAGCTAAAAACGTACAGGAGATTGATCTTGGTTCTGATACATTACACTAAATTAAGGCCTATACAGGATAGCTAAAAATCAACAGGAGATTGGTCTTGGTTCTGTTACATTACACTAAAAACCTACAGGAGATTGATCTTGGTTCTGATACATTACACTAAATTAGGGCCTATACAGGATAGCTATAAACCTACAGGAGATTGGTCTTGGTTCTGATACATTACACTAAAAACCTACAGGAGATTGATCTTGGTTCTGATACATTACACTAAAAACCTACAGGAGATTGATCTTGGTTCTGATACATTACACTAAAAACCTACAGGAGATTGATCTTGGTTCTGATACATTACACTAAAAACCTAAAGGAGATTGATCTTGGTTCTGATACATTACACTAAAAACCTACAGGAGATTGATCTTGGTTCTGATACATTACACTAAAAACCTACAGGAGATTGATCTTGGTTCTTATACATTACACTAAATTAGGGCCTATGCAGGATAGATAAAAACCTACAGGAGATTGGTCTTGGTTCTGATATATTACACTAAAAACCTACAAGATATTGATCTTGATTCTGATACATTACACTAAAAACCTACAGGAGATTGATCTTGGTTCTGATACATTACACTAAATTAGGGCATATACAGAAAAGCTAGAAAGCTACAGGAGATTGATCTTGGTTCTGATACATTACACTAAATTAGGGCTTATACAGGATATCTAAAAATTTACAGTAGATTGGTCTTGGTTCTGATACATTACACTAAAAACCAACAGGAGATTGATCTTGGTTCTGATACATTACCCTAAATTAGGGTCTATACAGGGTAGCTAAAAACGTACAGGAGATTGATCTTGGTTCTGATGCATTACACTAAATTAAGGCCTATACAGGATAGCTAAAAATCAACAGGAGATTGGTCTTGGTTCTGTTACATTACACTAAAAACCTACAGGAGATTGATCTTGGTTCTGATACATTACACTAAATTAGGGCATATACAGAAAAACTAAAAACTACAGCAGATTGATCTTGGTTCTGATACATTACACTAAATTAGGGCCTATTCAGGATAGCTATAAACCTACAGGAGATTGGTCTTGGTTCTGATACATTACACTAAAAACCTACAGGAGATTGATCTTGGTTCTGATACATTACACTAAAAACCTACAGGAGATTGATCTTGGTTCTTATACATTACACTAAAAACCTACAGGAGATTGATCTTGGTTCTGATACATTACACTAAAAACCTACAGGAGATTGATCTTGGTTCTGATACATTACACTAAAAACCTACAGGAGATTGATCTTGGTTCTGATACATTACACTAAAAACCTACAGGAGATTGATCTTGGTTCTTATACATTACACTAAATTAGGGCCTATGCAGGATAGATAAAAACCTACAGGGGATTGGTCTTGGTTCTGATATATTACACTAAAAACCTACAAGATATTGATCTTGGTTCTGATACATTACACTAAATTAGGGCCTATACAGGATAGCTAACAACCTAAAGGAGATTGTTCCTGGTTCTGATACATTACACTAAAAACCTACAGGATATTGATCTTGGTTCTGATACATTACACTAAATTAGGGCCTATACAGGATAGCTAAACACCTACAGGAGATTGATCTAGGTTCTGATGCATTACACTAAAAACCTACAGGAGATTGATCTTCGTTCTGATACATTACACTAAATTTGGGCCTATGCAGCATAGCTAAAAACATACAGGAGATTGATCTTGGTTCTGATACATTACACTAAAAACCTACAGAAGATTGATCTTGGTTCTAATACATTAAACTAAAAACCTACAGGAGATTGATCTTAGTTCTGATACATTACCTTAAAAACCTACAGGATATTGATCTTGGTTCTGATACATTACACAATATAAGGGCCTATACAGGATAGTTAAAATCCTACAGATTTATCTTGCCTCTGATACATTACACTAAATTAGGGCATATGCAGGATAGCTAAAAACATACAGGATATTGATCCTGGTTCTGATATATTACACTAAATTAGTGCCTCTGCAGGATAGCTAAAAACCTACAGGAGATTGATCTTGGTTCTGATACATTACAATAAATTAGGGCCTATACAGGATAGCTAAAAATCGACAGAGTATTGGTCTTGGTTCTGATACATTACACTAAAAACCTACAGGAGATTGATCTTGGTTCTGATACATTACACTAAATTAGGGCATATACAGAAAAGCTAAAAAGCTAGAGGAGATTGATCTTGGTTCTGATACATTACACTAAATTAGGGCTTATACAGGATATCTAAAAATTTACAGTAGATTGGTCTTGGTTCTGATACATTGCACTAAAAACCAACAGGAGATTGATCTTGGTTCTGATACATTACACTAAATTAGGGTCTATACAGGATAGCTAAAAACGTACAGCAGATTGATCTTGGTTCTGATACATTACACTAAATTAAGGCCTATACAGGATAGCTAAAAATCGACAGGAGATTGGTCTTGGTTCTGTTACATTACACTAAAAACCTACAGGAGATTGATCTTGGTTCTGATACATTACACTAAATTAGGGCCTATACAGGATAGCTATAAGCCTACAGGAGATTGGTCTTGGTTCTGATACATTACACTAAAAACCTACAGGAGATTGATCTTGGTTCTGATACATTACACTAAAAACCTACAGGAGATTGATCTTGGTTCTGATACATTACACTAAAAACCTACAGGAGATTGATCTTGGTTCTGATACATTACACTAAAAACCTACAGGAGATTGATCTTGGTTCTGATACGTTACACTAAAAACCTACTGGAGATTGATCTTGATTCTGATACATTACACTAAATTAGGGCCTATGCAGGATACATAAAAACCTACAAGAGATTGGTCTTGGTTCTGATACATTACACTAAAAACCTACAAGATATTGATCTTGGTTCTGATACATTACACTAAATTAGGGCCTATACAGGATAGCTAACAACCTACAGGAGATTGTTCCTGGTTCTGATACATTACACTAAAAACCTACAGGATATTGATCTTGGTTCTGATACATTACACTAAATTAGGGCCTATACAGGATAGCTAACAACCTACAGGAGATTGTTCCTGGTTCTGATATATTACACTAAAAACCTACAGGATATTGATCTTAGTTCTGATACATTACCCTAAAAACCAAGAGGATATTGATCTTGGTTCTGATACATTACACTATTTTAGGGCCTATACAGGATAGTTAAAATCCTACAGGAGATTTATCTTGCCTCTGATACATTACACTAAATTAGGGCATATGCAGGATAGCTAAAAACATACAGGATATTGATCTTGGTTCTGATATATTACACTAAATTAGTGCCTCTGCAGGATAGCTAAAAACCTACAGGAGATTGATCTTGGTTCTGATACATTACAATAAATTAGGACCTATACAGGATAGCTAAAAATCGACAGAGGATTGGTCTTGGTTCTGATACATTACACTAAAAACCTACAGGAGATTGATCTTGGTTCTGATACATTATACTAAATTAGGGCATATACAGAAAAGCTAGAAAGCAACAGGAGATTGATCTTGGTTCTGATACATTACACTAAATTAGGGCTTATACAGGATATCTAAAAATTTACAGTAGATTGGTCTTGGTTCTGATACATTACACTAAAAACCTACAGGAGATTGATCTTGGTTCTGATACATTACACTAAAAACCTACAGGAGATTGATCTTGGTTCTGATACATTACACTAAAAACCTACAGGAGATTGATCTTGGTTCTGATACGTTACACTAAAAACCTACTGGAGATTGATCTTGATTCTGATACATTACACTAAATTAGGGCCTATGCAGGATACATAAAAACCTACAAGAGATTGGTCTTGGTTCTGATACATTACACTAAAAACCTACAAGATATTGATCTTGGTTCTGATACATTACACTAAATTAGGGCCTATACAGGATAGCTAACAACCTACAGGAGATTGTTCCTGGTTCTGATACATTACACTAAAAACCTACAGGATATTGATCTTGGTTCTGATACATTACACTAAATTAGGGCCTATACAGGATAGCTAACAACCAACAGGAGATTGTTCCTGGTTCTGATACATTACACTAAAAACCTACAGGATATTGATCTTAGTTCTGATACATTACCCTAAAAACCTAGAGGATATTGATCTTGGTTCTGATACATTACACTATTTTAGGGCCTATACAGGATAGTTAAAATCCTACAGGAGATTTATCTTGCCTCTGATACATTACACTAAATTAGGGCATATGCAGGATAGCTAAAAACATACAGGATATTGATCTTGGTTCTGATATATTACACTAAATTAGTGCCTCTGCAGGATAGCTAAAAGCCTACAGGAGATTGATCTTGGTTCTGATACATTACAATAAATTAGGGCCTATACAGGATAGCTAAAAATCGACAGAGGATTGGTCTTGGTTCTGATACATTACACTAAAAACCTACAGGAGATTGATCTTGGTTCTGATACATTATACTAAATTAGGGCATATACAGAAAAGCTAGAAAGCAACAGGAGATTGATCTTGGTTCTGATACATTACACTAAATTAGGGCTTATACAGGATATCTAAAAATTTACAGTAGATTGGTCTTGGTTCTGATACATTACACTAAAAACCAACAGGAGATTGATCTTGGTTCTGATACATTACACTAAATTAGGGTCTATACAGGGTAGCTAAAAACGTACAGGAGATTGATCTTGGTTCTGATACATTACACTAAATTAAGGCCTATACAGGATGGCTAAAAATCAACAGGAGATTGGTCTTGGTTCTGTTACATTACACTAAAAACCTACAGGAGATTGATCTAGGTTCTGATACATTACACTAAATTAGGGCATATACAGAAAAACTAAAAACTACAGGAGATTGATCTTGGTTCTGATACATTACACTAAATTAGGGCCTATACAGGATAGCTATAAACCTACAGGAGATTGGTCTTGTTTCTGATACATTACACTAAAAACCTACAGGAGATTGATCTTGGTTCTGATACATTACACTAAAAACCTACAGGAGATTGATCTTGGTTCTTATACATTACACTAAAAACCTACAGGAGATTGATCTTGGTTCTGATACATTACACTAAAAACCTACAGGAGATTGATCTTGGTTCTGATACATTACACTAAAAACCTACAGGAGATTGATCTTGGTTCTGATACATTACACTAAATAAGGGCCTATGCAGGATAGATAAAAACCTACAAGAGATTGGTCTTGGGTCTGATATATTACACTAAAAACCTACAAGATATTGATCTTGGTTCTGATACATTACACTAAATTAGGGCCTATACAGGATAGCTAACAACCTACAGGAGATTGTTCCTGGTTCTGATACATTACACTAAAAACCTACAGGATATTGATCTTGGTTCTGATACATTACACTAAATTAGGGCCTATACAGGATAGCTAAACACCTACAGGAGATTGATCTAGGTTCTGATGCATTACACTAAAAACCTACAGGAGATTGATCTCGGTTCTGATACATTACACTAAATTAGGGCCTATGCAACATAGCTAAAAACATACAGGAGATTGATCTTGGTTCTGATACATTACACTAAAAACCTACAGGAGATTGATCTTGGTTCTAATACATTACACTAAATTTGGGTGTAAACGGGATAGCTAAAAACCTACAGGAGATTGATCTTGGCTCTGATACATTACACTAAATTAGGGTCTATACAGGATAGCTAAAAATCTACAGGAGATTGATCTTGGTTCTAATATATTACACTAAATTAGGTCATATAGAGGATAGCTAAAAACCTACAGGAGATTGATCTTGGCTCTGATACATTACACTAAATTAGGGTCTATACAGGATAGCTAAAAATCTACAGGAGATTGATCTTGGTTCTGATACATTACACTAAATTAGGGCCTATACAGGATATCTAAAAGCCTAAAGGAGATTCATCTTGGTTCTGATACATTACACTAAAAACCTACAGGAGATTGATCTTGGTTCTAATACATTACACTAAATTAGGGCCTATACAGGTTAGCAGACAATCTACAGGAGATTGATCTTGGTTCTGTTATATTAGACTAAAGTAGTGCCTATACAGGATAGTTAAAATCATACAGGAGATTGATCTTGCCTCTGATACATTACACTAAATTAGGGCATATGCAGGATAGATAAAAACCTACAGGAGATTGGTCTTGGTTATGATACATTACACTAAAAACCTACAGGATATTGATCTTGGTTCTGATACATTACACTAAATTAGGGCCTATACAGGATAGCTAAACACCTACAGGAGATTGATCTAGGTTCTGATGCATTACACCAAAAACCTACAGGAGATTGATCTTGGTTCTGATACATTACACTAAGTTAAGGCCTATACAGGATAGCTAAAAATCGACTGGAGATTGGTCTTGGTTCTGTTACATTACACTAAAAACCTACAGGAGATTGATCTTGGTTCTGATACATTACACTAAATTAGGGCATATACAGAAAAACTTAAAACTACAGGATATTGATCTTGGTTCTGATACATTACACTAAATTAGGGCCTCTGCAGGATAGCTATAAGCCTACAGGAGATTGGTCTTGGTTCTGATACATTACACTAAAAACCTACAGGAGATTGATCTTGGTTCTGATACATTACACTAAAAACCTACAGGAGATTGATCTTGGTTCTGATACATTACACTAAAAACCTACAGGAGATTGATCTTGGTTCTGATACATTACACTAAAAACCTACAGGAGATTGATCTTGGTTCTGATACGTTACACTAAAAACCTACAGGAGATTGATCTTGGTTCTGATACATTACACTAAATTACGGCCTATGCAGGATACATAAAAACCTACAGGAGATTGGTCTTGGTTCTGATACATTACACTAAAAACCTACAAGATATTGATCTTGGTTCTGATACATTACACTAAATTAGGGCCTATACAGGATAGCTAACAACCTACAGGAGATTGTTCCTGGTTCTGATACATTACACTAAAACCCTAGAGGATATTGATCTTGGTTCTGAAACATTACACTAAATTAGGGCCTATACAGGATAGCTAACAACCTACAGGAGATTGTTCCTGGATCTGATACATTACACTAAACACCTACAGGATATTGATCTTAGTTCTGATACATTACCCTAAAAACCTAGAGGATATTGATCTTGGTTCTGATACATTACACTATATTAGGGCCTATACCGGATAGTTAAAATCCTACAGGAGATTTATCTTGCCTCTGATATATTACACTAAATTAGTGCCTCTGCAGGATAGCTAAAAACCTACAGGAGATTGATCTTGGTTCTGATACATTACAATAAATTAGGGCCTATACAGGATAGCTAAAAATCGACAGAGGATTGGTCTTGGTTCTGATATATTACACTAAAAACCTACAGGAGATTGATCTTGGTTCTGATACATTACACTAAATTAGGGCATATACAGAAAAGCTAGAAAGCTACAGGAGATTGATCTTGGTTCTGATACATTACACTAAAAACCTACAAGATATTGATCTTGGTTCTGATACATTACACTAAATTAGGGCCTATACAGGATAGCTAACAACCTACAGGAGATTGTTCCTGGTTCTGATACATTACACTAAAAACCTACAGGATATTGATCTTGGTTCTGATACATTACACTAAATTAGGGCCTATAAAGGATAGCTAAACACCTACAGGAGATTGATCTAGGTTCTGATGCATTACACTAAAAGCCTACAGGAGATTGATCCTGGTTCTGATACATTACACTAAATTAAGGCCTATACAGGATAGCTAAAAATCGACGGGAGATTGGGCTTGGTTCTGTTACATTACACTAAAAACCTACAGGAGATTGATCTTGGTTCTGATACATTACACTAAATTAGGGCATATACAGAAAAACTTAAAACTACAGGATATTGATCTTGGTTCTGATACATTACACTAAATTAGGGCCTATACAGGATAGCTATAAGCCTACAGGAGATTGGTCTTGGTTCTGATACATTACACTAAAAACCTACAGGACATTGATCTTGGTTCTGATACATTACACTAAAAACCTACAGGAGATTGATCTTGGTTCTGATACATTACACTAAAAACCTACAGGAGATTGATCTTGAATCTGATACATTACACTAAAAACCTACAGGAGATTGATCTTGGTTCTGATACGTTACACTAAAAACCTACAGGAGATTGATCTTGGTTCTGATACATTACACTAAATTACGGCCTATGCAGGATACATAAAAACCTACAGGAGATTGGTCTTGGTTCTGATACATTACACTAAAAACCTACAAGATATTGATCTTGGTTCTGATACATTACACTAAATTAGGGCCTATACAGGATAGCTAACAACCTACAGGAGATTGTTCCTAGTTCTGATACATTACACTAAAAACCTACAGGATATTGATCTTGGTTCTGATACATTACACTAAATTAGGGCCTATACAGGATAGCTAACAACCTACAGGAGATTGTTCCTGGTTCTGATACATTACACTAAAAACCTACAGGATATTGATCTTAGTTCTGATACATTACCCTAAAAACCTAGAGGATATTGATCTTGGTTCTGATACATTACACTATATTAGGGCCTATACAGGATATTTAAAATCCTACAGGAGATTTATCTTGCCTCTGATATATTACACTAAATTAGGGCATATGCAGGATAGCTAAAAACATACAGGATATTGATCTTGGTTCTGATATATTACACTAAATTAGTGCCTCTGCAGGATAGCTAAAAACCTACAGGAGATTGATCTTGGTTCTGATACATTACAATAAATTAGGGTCTATACAGGATAGCTAAAAACCTACAGGAAATTGATCTTGGCTCTTATGCATTACACTAAATTAGGGCCTATACAGGATAGCTAAAAACCTACAGGAGATTGATCTTGGTTCTGATACATTACAATAAATTAGGGACTATACAGGATAGCTAAAAACCTACAGGAGATTGATCTCTGTTCTGATACATTACACTAAAAACCTACAGGAGATTGATATTGGTTGTTATACATTACACTAAATTAGGGCCTATACAGGATAGCTAAAAACCTACAGAAGATTGATCATGGTTCTGATACATTACACTAAATTAGGACCTATACAGGATAGCTAAAAACCTACAGGAGATATATCTTGGTTCTGATACATTACACTAAAAATCTACAGGAGATTGATCTTGTTTCTGATACATTACACTAAATTTCGGTCTAAACGGGATAGCTAAAAACCTACAGGAGATTGATCTTGGCTCTGATACATTACACTAAATAAGGGTCTATACAGGATAGCTAAAAATCTACAGGAGATTGATCTTGGTTCTAATATATTACACTAAATTAGGTCCTATACAGGATAGCTAAAAACCTACAGGAGATTGATCTTGGCTCTGATACATTACACTAAATTAGGGTCTATACAGGATAGCTAAAGATCTACAGGAGATTGATCTTGGTTCTGATACATTACACTAAATTAGGGCCTATACATGATAGCTAAAAGCCTAAAGGAGATTGATCTTGGTTCTGATACATTACAATAAATTAGGACCTATACGGGATAGCTAGAAACCTACAGTAGATTGATCTTGGTTCTGATACATTACACTAAAAACCTACAAGAGATTGATCTTGGTTCTTATACATTACACTAAATTAGGGCCTATACAGGATAGCTAAAAACCTACAGGATATTGATCTTGGTTCTGATACATTACACTAAAAACATACAGGAGATTGATCTTGGTTCTGATACATTACACTAAATTAGGGTATATACAGGATAGCTAAAAACGTACAGGAGATTGATCTTGGCTCTGATACATTACACTCCAAAACCTACAGGAGATTGATCTTAGTTCTGATACATTACACTAAATTAGTGTCTTTACAGGATAGCTAAAAACCTACAGGAGATTGATCTTGGTTCTGTTACATTACACTAAATTAGGGCCTATACAGGATAGCTAAAAATCTACAGGAGTTTGATCTTGGTTCTGATACATTACACTAAAAACTTACAGGAGATTGGTCTTGGTTCTGATATATTACACTAAAAACCTACAGGAGATTTTTCTTAGTTCTGATACATTACACTAACAACCTACAAGAGATTGATCTTGGTTCTGATACATTAAACTAAATTAGGGCCTATACAGGTTAGCAAACAATCTACAGGAGATTGATCTTGGTTCTGATACATTACACTAAAGTAGTGCCTATACAGGATAGATAAAAACCTACAGGATATTGATCTTGGTTCTGATACATTACAATAAATTAGGACCTATACAGGATAGCTAAAAACCTACAGGAGATTGATCTTGGTTCTTATGCATTACACTAAATTAGGGCCTATACAGGATAGCTAAAAACCTACAGGAGATTGATCTTGGTTCTTATGCATTACACTAAATTAGGGCCTATACAGGATAGCTAAAAACCTACAGGAGATTGGTCTTGGTTCTGATACATTACAATAAATTAGGGCCTATACAAGATAGTAAAAAAACTACAGGAGATTAATCTTTGTCCTGATACATTACACTAAAAACCTACAGGAGATTGATCTTGGTTCTTATAAATTACACTAAATTAGGATCTACAGGAGATTGATATTGGTTCTAATACATTACACTAAATTAGGTCCTATACAGGACAGCTAAAAATCTACAGGAGATTGATCTTGGTTCTGATACATTACACTAAAAATCTACAGGAGATTGATCTTGGTTCTGATACATTACACTAAATTAGGGTCTATACAGGATAGCTAAAAACCTACAGGAGATTGATCTTGGCTCTGATACATTACACTCAAAAACCTACAGGAGATTGATCTTGGTTCTGTTACATTACACTAAATTAGGGCCTATGCAGGATAGCTAAAAATCTACAGGAGTTTGATCTTGGTTCTGATACATTACACTAAAAACTTACAGGAGATTGATCTTGGTTCTGATATATTACACTAAAAACCTACAGGAGATTTATCTTGGTTCTGATACATTACACTAACAACCTACAAGAGATTGATCTTGGTTCTGATACATTACACTAAAAACCTACAGGAGATTGGTCTTGGTTCTGATACATTACACTAAAAACCTACAGGAGATTGATCTTGGTTCTTATAAATTACACTAAATTAGGATCTACAGGAGATTGATATTGGTTCTAATACATTACACTAAATTAGGTCCTATACAGGACAGCTAAAAATCTACAGGAGATTGATCTTGGTTCTGATACATTACACTAAATTAGGGTCTATACAGGATAGCTAAAAACGTACAAGAGATTGATCTTGGTTCTGATACATTACACTAAAAATCTACAGGAGATTGATCTTGTTTCTGATACATTACACTAAATTAGGGTCTATACAGGATAGCTAAAAACGTACAAGAGATTGATCTTGGTTCTGATACATTACACTAAAAATCTACAGGAGATTGATCTTGGTTCTGATACATTACACTAAATTAGGGTCTAAACGGGATAGCTAAAAACCTACAGGAGATTGGTCTTGGCTCTTATAAATTACACTAAATTAGGATCTACAGGAGATTGATATTGGTTCTAATACATTACACTAAATTAGGTCTTATACAGGACAGCTAAAAATCTACAGGAGATTGATCTTGGTTCTGATACATTACACTAAAAACCTACAGGAGATTCATCTTGGTTCTAATAAATTACACTAAATTAGGATTTACAGGAGATTGATATTGGTTCTAATACATTACACTAAATTAGGTCCTATACAGGACAGTTAAAAATCTACAGGAGATTGATCTTGGTTCTGATACATTACACTAAAAATCTACAGGAGATTGATCTTGGTTCTGATACATTACACTAAATTAGGGTCTATACAGGATAGCTAAAAACCTACAGGAGATTGATCTTGGCTTTGATACATTACACTCAAAACCCTACAGGAGATTGATCTTGGTTCTGATACATTACACTAAATTAGTGCCTTTACAAGATAGGTAAAAACATACAGGAGATTGATCTTGGTTCTGTTACATTACACTAAATTAGGGCCTATACAGGATAGCTAAAAATCTACAGGAGTTTGATCTTGGTTCTGATACATTACACTAAAAACTTACAGGAGATTGATCTTGGTTCTGATATATTACACTAAAAACCTACAGGAAATTTATCTTGGTTCTGATACATTACACTAACAACCTACAAGAGATTGATCTTGGTTCTGATACATTACACTAAAAATCTACAGGAGATTGATCTTGGTTCAGATACATTACACTAAATTAGGGCCTATGCCGGTTAGCAAGCAATTTACAGGAGATTGATCTTGGTTCTGATACATTACACTAAAGTAGTGCCTATACAGGATAGATAAAAACCTACAGGAGATTGATCTTGGTTCTGATACATTACAATAAATTAGGACCTATACGGGATAGCTAGAAACCTACAGGAGATTGATATTGGTTCTTATGCATTACACTAAATTAGGGCCTATACAGGATAGATAAAAACCTACAGGAGATTGATCTTGGTTCTGATACATTACAATAAATTAGGACCTATACGGGATAGCTAAAAACCTCCAGGAGATTGATCTTTGTTCTGATACATTACACTAAAAACCTACAGGAGATTGATCTTGGTTCTTATAAATTACACTAAATTAGGGTCTACAGGAGATTGATATTGGTTCTAATACATTACACTAAATTAGGTCCTATACAGGACAGCTAAAAATCTACAGGAGATTGATCTTGGTTCTGATACATTACACTAAATTAGGGTCTATACAGGATAGCTAAAAACGTACAAGAGATTGATCTTGGTTCTGATACATTACACTAAAAATCTACAGGAGATTGATCTTGTTTCTGATACATTACACTAAATTAGGGTCTATACAGGATAGCTAAAAACGTACAAGAGATTGATCTTGGTTCTGATACATTACACTAAAAATCTACAGGAGATTGATCTTCGTTCTGATACATTACACTAAATTAGGGTCTAAACGGGATAGCTAAAAACCTACAGGAGATTGGTCTTGGCTTTGATACATTACACTAAATTAGGGTCTATACAGGATAGCTAAAAACGTACAGGAGATTGATCTTGGTTCTAATACATTACACTAAATTAGGTCCTATACAGGATAGCTAGAAATCTACAGGAGATTGATCTTGGTTCTGATACATTACACTAAATTAGGGTCTAAACGGGATAGCTAAAAACCTACAGGAGATTGATTTTGTCTTTGATACATTACACTAATTTAGGGTCTATACAGGATAGCTAAAAATCTACAGGAGATTGATCTTGGTTCTGATACATTACACTAAATTAGGGCCTATACAGGATAGCTAAAACTCTAAAGGAGATTCATCTTCGTTTTGATACATTACACTAAAAACCTACAGGAGATTGATCTTGGTTCTGATACATTACACTAAATAAGGGCCTATACAGGTTAGCAGAAAATCTACAGGAGATTGATCTTGGTTCTGTTACATTACACTAAAGTAGTGCCTATACAGGATAACTTAAAACCTACAGGAGATTGATCTTGGTTCTGATACATTACACTAAATTAGGGCCTATACAGGATAGCTAAAACTCAAAAGGAGATTCATCTTCGTTTTGATACATTACACTAAAAACCTACAGGAGATTGATCTTGGTTCTGATACATTACACTAAAAACCTACAGGAGATTGATCTTGGTTCTTATACATTACACTAAATTAGGGCTTATAGAGGATAGCTAAAAACCTACAGGATATTGATCTTGGTTCTGATACATCACACTAAATTAGGACATATACAGGATAGCTAAAAACCTACAGGAGATTGATCTTGGTTCTGATATATTACACTAAAAATCCACAGGAGATTGATCTTGGTTCTGATACATTACACTAAATTAGGACCTATACACGATTGCTAAATACCTTCAGGAGATTGATCTTGGTTCTGATACATTACACTAAAAAAATCTACAGGAGATTGATCTTGGTTCTGATACATTACACTAAATTAGGGTCTATACAGGATAGCTAAAAACCTACTGGAGATTGATCTTGGTTCTGTTACATTACACTAAATTAGGGCCTATAGAGGATAGCTAAAAATCTACAGGAGTTTGATCTTGATTCTGATACATTACCCTAAAAACCTACAGGAGATTGATCTTGGTTCTGATATATTACACTAAAAACCTACAGGAGATTTATCTTGGTTCTGATACATTACACTAACAACCTACAGGAGATTGATCTTGGTTCTGATACATTGCACTAAATTAGGGCCTATGCAGGTTAGCAAACAATCTACAGGATATTGATCTTGGTTCTGATACATCACACTAAATTAGGACCTATACAGGATAGCTAAAAACCTACAGGAGATTGATCTTGGTTCTGATACATTACACGAAATTAGGACCTATACACGATTGCTAAATACCTACAGGAGATTGATCTTGGTTCTGATACATTACACTAAAAATCCACAGGAGATTGATCTTGGTTCTGTTACATTACACTAAATTAGGGCCTATACAGGATAGCTAAAAATCTACATGAGTTTGATCTTGGTTCTGATACATTACACTAAAAACTTACGGGAGATTGATCTTGGTTATGATATATTACACTAAAAACCTAGAGGAGATTGATCTTGGTTTTGATACATTACACTAACAACCTACAGGAGATTGATCTTGGTTCTGATACATTACACTGACAACCTACAGGAGATTGATCTTGGTTCTGATACATTACACTACATTAGGGCCTATACAGGATAGCTAAAAACCTAAAGGAGATTAAACTTGGTTCTGATACATTACACTAAAAATCTACAGGAGATTAATCTTGGTTCTGATACATTACACTAAATTAGTGCCTATACAGGATAGCTAAAAACCTAGAGGAGATTGATCTTGGTTCTGATACATTACACTACATTAGGGTCAATGCAAGTTAGCAAACAATCTACAGGAGATTGATGTTGGTTGTGATACATTACACTAAAAACCTACAGGAGATTGATCTTGGTTCTGAAATATTACACTAAAGTAGGGCCTATAGAGGATAGCTAAAATCGTACAAGTGATTGATCTTGGTTCTGATACATTACACTTAAAAGCTACAGGAAATTGATCTTGGTTCTGATACATTACACTAACTTAGGAGCTATACAGGATAGCAACAACTCTAGAGGAGATTGATCTTGGTTCTGATACATTACACTAAATTAGGGCCTATGCAGAATATCTAAAAACTTACAGGAGATTGATCTTGGTTCTAATACATTACACTAAAAATCTACAGGAGATTGATATTGGTTCTGATACATTACACTAAATTAGGGCCTATACAGGATAGGTAAAAACTTACAGGAGATTGATCTTGGTTCTGATACATTACACTTAAAACCTACAGGAAACTGATCTTGGTTCTGATACATTACACTATCTTAGGAGCTATACAGGATAACTAGAAACCTAGAGGAGATTGATCTTGGTTCTGATACATTACACTAACAACCAACAGGAGATTGATCTTGGTTCTGATACATTACACTAACAACCTACAGGAGATTGATCTTGGTTCTGATACATTACACTAAATTAGTGCCTATACAGGATAGTTAAAAATCTACAGGAGATTGATCTTGGTTCTGATACATTACAATAAATTAGGGCTTATACAAGATAGCTAAAAACCTAAAGGAGATTAAACTTGGTTCTGATACATTACACTCAAAATCCACAGGAGATTGATCTTGGTTCTGATACATTACACTAAATTAGGACCTATACACGATTGCTAAATACCTACAGGAGATTGATCTTGGTTCTGATACATTACACTAAAAATCCACAGGAGATTGATCTTGGTTCTGTTACATTACACTAAATTAGGGCCTATACAGGATAGCTAAAAATCTACAGGAGTTTGATCTTGGTTCTGATACATTACACTAAAAACTTACGGGAGATTGATCTTGGTTCTGATATATTACACTAAAAACCTAGAGGAGATTGATCTTGGTTTTGATACATTACACTAACAACCTACAGGAGATTGATCTTGGTTCTGATACATTACACTGACAACCTACAGGAGATTGATCTTGGTTCTGATACATTACACTAAAGTAGTGCCTATACAGGATAGCTAAAAACCTACAGGAGATTGATCTTGGTTCTGATACATTACACTAAAGTAGTGCCTATACAGGATAGCTAAAAACCTACAGGAGATTGATCTTGGTTCTGATACATTACACTACATTAGGGCCTATGCAGGTTAGCAAACAATCTACAGGAGATTGATCTTGGTTCTGATACATTACACTAAAGTAGTGCCTATACAGGATAGATAAAAACCTACAGGAGATTGATCTTGGTTCTGATACATTACACTAAATTAGGACCTATACAGGATAGCTAAAAACCTACAGGAGATTGATCTTGGTTCTGATACATTACACTAAAAATCTACAGGAGATTGATCTTGGTTCTGATACATTACACTAAAAAGCTACAGGAGATTGATCTTGGTTCTGATACATTACACTAAATTATGGCCTATACAGGACAGCTAAAAACCTACAGGAGATTGATCTTGGTTCTGACACATTACACTAAAAACCTACAGGACATTAATCTTGGTTCTGATACTTTACACTAAATTAGGACCTATACAGGATAGCTAAAAACCTAGAGGAGATTAATCTTGGTTCTGATACATTACACTAAATTAGGGCCTATACAGGATAGCTAAAAACCTACAGGAGATTGATCTTGGTTGTGATACATTACACTAAAAACTTACGGGAGATTGATCTTGGTTCTGATATATTACACTAAAAACCTAGAGGAGATTGATCTTGGTTTTGATACATTACACTAACAACCTACAGGAGATTGATCTTGGTTCTGATACATTACACTAACAATCTACAGGAGATTGATCTTGGTTCTGATACATTACACTAAATTAGTACCTATACAGGATAGCTAAAAATCTACAGGAGATTGATCTTGGTTCTGATACATTACACTACATTAGGGCCTATCCAGGATAGCTAAAAACCTAAAGGAGATTAAACTTGGTTCTGATACATTACACTAAAAATCTACAGGAGATTAATCTTGGTTCTGATACATTACACTAAAGTAGTGCCTATACAGGATAGCTAAAAACCTACAGGAGATTGATCTTGGTTCTGATACATTACACTACATTAGGGCCTATGCAGGTTAGCAAACAATCTACAGGAGATTGATCTTGGTTCTGATACATTACACTAAAGTAGTGCCTATACAGGATAGATAAAAACCTACAGGAGATTGATCTTGGTTCTGATACATTACACTAAATTAGGACCTATACAGGATAGCTAAAAACCTACAGGAGATTGATCTTGGTTCTGATACATTACACTAAAAATCTACAGGAGATTGATCTTGGTTCTGATACATTACACTAAAAAGCTACAGGAGATTGATCTTGGTTCTGATACATTACACTAAGTTATGGCCTATACAGGACAGCTAAAAACCTACAGGAGATTGATCTTGGTTCTGACACATTACACTAAAAACCTACAGGAGATTGATCTTGGTTCTGATACATTACACTAAATTAGGACCTATACAGGATAGCTAAAAACCTAGAGGAGATTAATCTTGGTTCTGATACATTACACTAAATTAGGGCCTATACAGGATAGCTAAAAACCTACAGGAGATTGATCTTGGTTGTGATACATTACACTAAAAACCTACAGGAGATTGATCTTGGTTCTGAAATATTACACTAAAGTAGGGCCTATAGAGGATAGCTAAAATCGTACAAGTGATTGATCTTGGTTCTGATACATTTAACTTAAAAGCTACAGGAAATTGATCTTGGTTCTGATACATTACACTAACTTAGGAGCTATACAGGATAGCAACAACTCTACAGGAGATTGATCTTGGTTCTGATACATTACACTAAATTAGGGCCTATGCAGAATATCTAAAAACTTACAGGAGATTGATCTTGGTTCTGATACATTACACTAAAAATCTACAGGAGATTGATATTGGTTCTGATACATTACACTAAATTAGGGCCTATACAGGATAGCTAAAAACCTACAGGAGATTGATCTTGGCTCTGATACATTACACTCAAAAACCTACAGGAGATTGATCTTGATTCTGATACATTACACTAAATTAGTGCCTATACAGGATAGTTAAAAATCTACAGGAGATTGATCTTGGTTCTAATACATTACACTAAAAATCTACAGGAGATTGATATTGGTTCTGATACATTACACTAAATTAGGGCCTATACAGGATAGGTAAAAACTTACAGGAGATTGATCTTGGTTCTGATACATTACACTTAAAACCTACAGGAAACTGATCTTGGTTCTGATACATTACACTATCTTAGGAGCTATACAGGATAACTAGAAACCTAGAGGAGATTGATCTTGGTTCTGATACATTACACTAACAACCAACAGGAGATTGATCTTGGTTCTGATACATTACACTAACAACCTACAGGAGATTGATCTTGGTTCTGATACATTACACTAAATTAGTGCCTATACAGGATAGTTAAAAATCTACAGGAGATTGATCTTGGTTCTGATACATTACAATAAATTAGGGCTTATACAAGATAGCTAAAAACCTAAAGGAGATTAAACTTGGTTCTGATACATTACACTCAAAATCCACAGGAGATTGATCTTGGTTCTGATACATTACACTAAATTAGGACCTATACACGATTGCTAAATACCTACAGGAGATTGATCTTGGTTCTGATACATTACACTAAAAATCCACAGGAGATTGATCTTGGTTCTGTTACATTACACTAAATTAGGGCCTATACAGGATAGCTAAAAATCTACAGGAGTTTGATCTTGGTTCTGATACATTACACTAAAAACTTACGGGAGATTGATCTTGGTTCTGATATATTACACTAAAAACCTAGAGGAGATTGATCTTGGTTTTGATACATTACACTAACAACCTACAGGAGATTGATCTTGGTTCTGATACATTACACTGACAACCTACAGGAGATTGATCTTGGTTCTGATACATTACACTAAAGTAGTGCCTATACAGGATAGCTAAAAACCTACAGGAGATTGATCTTGGTTCTGATACATTACACTAAAGTAGTGCCTATACAGGATAGCTAAAAACCTACAGGAGATTGATCTTGGTTCTGATACATTACACTACATTAGGGACTATGCAGGTTAGCAAACAATCTACAGGAGATTGATCTTGGTTCTGATACATTACACTAAAGTAGTGCCTATACAGGATAGATAAAAACCTACAGGAGATTGATCTTGGTTCTGATACATTACACTAAATTAGGACCTATACAGGATAGCTAAAAACCTACAGGAGAGTGATCTTGGTTCTGATACATTACACTAAAAATCTACAGGAGATTGATCTTGGTTCTGATACATTACACTAAAAAGCTACAGGAGATTGATCTTGGTTCTGATACATTACACTAAATTATGGCCTATACAGGACAGCTAAAAACCTACAGGAGATTGATCTTGGTTCTGACACATTACACTAAAAACCTACAGGAGATTAATCTTGGTTCTGATACTTTACACTAAATTAGGACCTATACAGGATAGCTAAAAACCTAGAGGAGATTAATCTTGGTTCTGATACATTACACTAAATTAGGGCCTATACAGGATAGCTAAAAACCTACAGGAGATTGATCTTGGTTGTGATACATTACACTAAAAACTTACGGGAGATTGATCTTGGTTCTGATATATTACACTAAAAACCTAGAGGAGATTGATCTTGGTTTTGATACATTACACTAACAACCTACAGGAGATTGATCTTGGTTCTGATACATTACACTAACAACCTACAGGAGATTGATCTTGGTTCTGATACATTACACTAAATTAGTACCTATACAGGATAGCTAAAAATCTACAGGAGATTGATCTTGGTTCTGATACATTACACTACATTAGGGCCTATCCAGGATAGCTAAAAACCTAAAGGAGATTAAACTTGGTTCTGATACATTACACTAAAAATCTACAGGAGATTAATCTTGGTTCTGATACATTACACTAAAGTAGTGCCTATACAGGATAGCTAAAAACCTACAGGAGATTGATCTTGGTTCTGATACATTACACTACATTAGGGCCTATGCAGGTTAGCAAACAATCTACAGGAGATTGATCTTGGTTCTGATACATTACACTAAAGTAGTGCCTATACAGGATAGATAAAAACCTACAGGAGATTGATCTTGGTTCTGATACATTACACTAAATTAGGACCTATACAGGATAGCTAAAAACCTACAGGAGATTGATCTTGGTTCTGATACATTACACTAAAAAGCTACAGGAGATTGATCTTGGTTCTGATACATTACACTAAGTTATGGCCTATACAGGACAGCTAAAAACCTACAGGAGATTGATCTTGGTTCTGACACATTACACTAAAAACCTACAGGAGATTGATCTTGGTTCTGATACATTACACTAAATTAGGACCTATACAGGATAGCTAAAAACCTAGAGGAGATTAATCTTGGTTCTGATACATTACACTAAATTAGGGCCTATACAGGATAGCTAAAAACCTACAGGAGATTGATCTTGGTTGTGATACATTACACTAAAAACCTACAGGAGATTGATCTTGGTTCTGAAATATTACACTAAAGTAGGGCCTATAGAGGATAGCTAAAATCGTACAAGTGATTGATCTTGGTTCTGATACATTACACTTAAAAGCTACAGGAAATTGATCTTGGTTCTGATACATTACACTAACTTAGGAGCTATACAGGATAGCAACAACTCTACAGGAGATTGATCTTGGTTCTGATACATTACACTAAATTAGGGCCTATGCAGAATATCTAAAAACTTACAGGAGATTGATCTTGGTTCTGATACATTACACTAAAAATCTACAGGAGATTGATATTGGTTCTGATACATTACACTAAATTAGGGCCTATACAGGATAGGTAAAAACTTACAGGAGATTGATCTTGGTTCTGCTACATTACACTTAAAACCTACAGGAAACTGATCTTGGTTCTGATGCATTACACTATCTTAGGAGCTATACAGGATAACTAGAAACCTAGAGGAGATTGATCTTGGTTCTGATACATTACACTAACAACCTACAGGAGATTGATCTTAGTTCTGATACATTACACTAACAACCTACAGGAGATTGATCTTGGTTCTGATACATTACACTAAATTAGTGCCTATACAGGATAGTTAAAAATCTACAGGAGATTGATCTTGGTTCTGATACATTACAATAAATTAGGGCTTATACAGGATAGCTAAAAACCTAAAGGAGATTAAACTTGGTTCTGATACATTACACTAAAAACCTACAGGAGATTGATCTTGGTTCTGATTCATTACACTAAATTAGGGCCTATGCAGGTTAGCAAACAATCTACAGGATATTGATCTTGGTTCTGATACATCACACTAAATTAGGACCTACACAGGATAGCTAAAAACCTACAGGAGATTGATCTTGGTTCTGATACATTACACTAAAAATCCACAGGAGATTGATCTTGGTTCTGATACATTACACTAAATTAGGACCTATACACGATTGCTAAATACCTACAGGAGATTGATCTTTGTTCTGATACATTACACTAAATTAGGGTCTATACAGGATAGCTAAAAACCTACAGGAGATTGATCTTGGCTCTGATACATTACACTCAAAAACCTACAGGAGATTGATCTTGATTCTGATACATTACACTAAATTAGTGCCTATACAGGATAGTTAAAAATCTACAGGAGATTGATCTTGGTTCTGATACATTACAATAAATTAGGGCTTATACAAGATAGCTAAAAACCTAAAGGAGATTAAACTTGGTTCTGATACATTACACTCAAAATCCACAGGAGATTGATCTTGGTTCTGATACATTACACTAAATTAGGACCTATACACGATTGCTAAATACCTACAGGAGATTGATCTTGGTTCTGATACATTACACTAAAAATCCACAGGAGATTGATCTTGGTTCTGTTACATTACACTAAATTAGGGCCTATACAGGATAGCTAAAAATCTACAGGAGTTTGATCTTGGTTCTGATACATTACACTAAAAACTTACGGGAGATTGATCTTGGTTCTGATATATTACACTAAAAACCTAGAGGAGATTGATCTTGGTTTTGATACATTACACTAACAACCTACAGGAGATTGATCTTGGTTCTGATACATTACACTGACAACCTACAGGAGATTGATCTTGGTTCTGATACATTACACTAAAGTAGTGCCTATACAGGATAGCTAAAAACCTACAGGAGATTGATCTTGGTTCTGATACATTACACTAAAGTAGTGCCTATACAGGATAGCTAAAAACCTACAGGAGATTGATCTTGGTTCTGATACATTACACTACATTAGGGCCTATGCAGGTTAGCAAACAATCTACAGGAGATTGATCTTGGTTCTGATACATTACACTAAAGTAGTGCCTATACAGGATAGATAAAAACCTACAGGAGATTGATCTTGGTTCTGATACATTACACTAAATTAGGACCTATACAGGATAGCTAAAAACCTACAGGAGATTGATCTTGGTTCTGATACATTACACTAAAAATCTACAGGAGATTGATCTTGGTTCTGATACATTACACTAAAAAGCTACAGGAGATTGATCTTGGTTCTGATACATTACACTAAATTATGGCCTATACAGGACAGCTAAAAACCTACAGGAGATTGATCTTGGTTCTGACACATTACACTAAAAACCTACAGGAGATTAATCTTGGTTCTGATACTTTACACTAAATTAGGACCTATACAGGATAGCTAAAAACCTAGAGGAGATTAATCTTGGTTCTGATACATTACACTAAATTAGGGCCTATACAGGATAGCTAAAAACCTACAGGAGATTGATCTTGGTTGTGATACATTACACTAAAAACTTACGGGAGATTGATCTTGGTTCTGATATATTACACTAAAAACCTAGAGGAGATTGATCTTGGTTTTGATACATTACACTAACAACCTACAGGAGATTGATCTTGGTTCTGATACATTACACTAACAACCTACAGGAGATTGATCTTGGTTCTGATACATTACACTAAATTAGTACCTATACAGGATAGCTAAAAATCTACAGGAGATTGATCTTGGTTCTGATACATTACACTACATTAGGGCCTATCCAGGATAGCTAAAAACCTAAAGGAGATTAAACTTGGTTCTGATACATTACACTAAAAATCTACAGGAGATTAATCTTGGTTCTGATACATTACACTAAAGTAGTGCCTATACAGGATAGCTAAAAACCTACAGGAGATTGATCTTGGTTCTGATACATTACACTACATTAGGGCCTATGCAGGTTAGCAAACAATCTACAGGAGATTGATCTTGGTTCTGATACATTACACTAAAGTAGTGCCTATACAGGATAGATAAAAACCTACAGGAGATTGATCTTGGTTCTGATACATTACACTAAATTAGGACCTATACAGGATAGCTAAAAACCTACAGGAGATTGATCTTGGTTCTGATACATTACACTAAAAATCTACAGGAGATTGATCTTGGTTCTGATACATTACACTAAAAATCTACAGGAGATTGATCTTGGTTCTGATACATTACACTAAGTTATGGCCTATACAGGACAGCTAAAAACCTACAGGAGATTGATCTTGGTTCTGACACATTACACTAAAAACCTACAGGAGATTGATCTTGGTTCTGATACATTACACTAAATTAGGACCTATACAGGATAGCTAAAAACCTAGAGGAGATTAATCTTGGTTCTGATACATTACACTAAATTAGGGCCTATACAGGATAGCTAAAAACCTACAGGAGATTGATCTTGGTTGTGATACATTACACTAAAAACCTACAGGAGATTGATCTTGGTTCTGAAATATTACACTAAAGTAGGGCCTATAGAGGATAGCTAAAATCGTACAAGTGATTGATCTTGGTTCTGATACATTACAATTAAAAGCTACAGGAAATTGATCTTGGTTCTGATACATTACACTAACTTAGGAGCTATACAGGATAGCAACAACTCTACAGGAGATTGATCTTGGTTCTGATACATTACACTAAATTAGGGCCTATGCAGAATATCTAAAAACTTACAGGAGATTGATCTTGGTTCTGATACATTACACTAAAAATCTACAGGAGATTGATATTGGTTCTGATACATTACACTAAATTAGGGCCTATACAGGATAGGTAAAAACTTACAGGAGATTGATCTTGGTTCTGCTACATTACACTTAAAACCTACAGGAAACTGATCTTGGTTCTGATGCATTACACTATCTTAGGAGCTATACAGGATAACTAGAAACCTAGAGGAGATTGATCTTGGTTCTGATACATTACACTAACAACCTACAGGAGATTGATCTTAGTTCTGATACATTACACTAACAACCTACAGGAGATTGATCTTGGTTCTGATACATTACACTAAATTAGTGCCTATACAGGATAGTTAAAAATCTACAGGAGATTGATCTTGGTTCTGATACATTACAATAAATTAGGGCTTATACAGGATAGCTAAAAACCTAAAGGAGATTAAACTTGGTTCTGATACATTACACTAAAAACCTACAGGAGATTGATCTTGGTTCTGATACATTACACTAAATTAGGGCCTATGCAGGTTAGCAAACAATCTACAGGATATTGATCTTGGTTCTGATACATCACACTAAATTAGGACCTACACAGGATAGCTAAAAACCTACAGGAGATTGATCTTGGTTCTGATACATTACACTAAAAATCCACAGGAGATTGATCTTGGTTCTGATACATTACACTAAATTAGGACCTATACACGATTGCTAAATACCTACAGGAGATTGATCTTTGTTCTGATACATTACACTAAATTAGGGTCTATACAGGATAGCTAAAAACCTACAGGAGATTGATCTTGGCTCTGATACATTACACTCAAAAACCTACAGGAGATTGATCTTGATTCTGATACATTACACTAAATTAGTGCCTATACAGGATAGCTAAAAACCTACAGGAGATTGATCTTGGTTCTGTTACATTACACTAAATTAGGGCCTATACAGGATAGCTAAAAATCTACAGGAGTTTGATCTTGGTTCTGATACATTACACTAAAAACTTACGGGAGATTGATCTTGGTTCTGATATATTACACTAAAAACCTACAGGAGAGTTATCTTGGTTCTGATACATTACACTAACAACCTACAGGAGATTGATCTTGGTTCTGATACATTACACTAACAACCTACAGGAGATTGATCTTGGTTCTGATACATTACACTAAATTAGTGCCTATACAGGATAGCTAAAAATCTACAGGAGATTAAAATTGGTTCTGATACATTACACTAAAAACCTACATGAGATTGATCTTGGTTCTGATACATTGCACTAAATTAGGGCCTATGCAGGTTAGCAAACAATCTACAGGAGATTGATCTTGGTTCTGATACATTACACTAAAGTAGTGCCTATACAGGATAGATAAAAACCTACAGCAGATTGATCTTGGTTCTGATACATTACACTAAATTAGTGCCTATACAGGATAGTTAAAAATCTACAGGAGATTGATCTTGGTTCTAATACATTACAATAAATTAGGGCTTATACAGGATAGCTAAAAACCTAAAGGAGATTAAACTTGGTTCTGATACATTACACTAAAAACCTACAGGAGATTGATCTTGGTTCTGATTCATTACACTAAATTAGGGCCTATGCAGGTTAGCAAACAATCTACAGGATATTGATCTTGGTTCTGATACATCACACTAAATTAGGACCTACACAGGATAGCTAAAAACCTACAGGAGATTGATCTTGGTTCTGATACATTACACTAAAAATCCACAGGAGATTGATCTTGGTTCTGATACATTACACTAAATTAGGACCTATACACGATTGCTAAATACCTACAGGAGATTGATCTTTGTTCTGATACATTACACTAAATTAGGGTCTATACAGGATAGCTAAAAACCTACAGGAGATTGATCTTGGCTCTGATACATTACACTCAAAAACCTACAGGAGATTGATCTTGATTCTGATACATTACACTAAATTAGTGCCTATACAGGATAGTTAAAAATCTACAGGAGATTGATCTTGG
Organism: Bathymodiolus septemdierum; assembly: GCA_963383655.1. NCBI lineage: Eukaryota > Metazoa > Mollusca > Bivalvia > Mytilida > Modiolidae > Bathymodiolus > Bathymodiolus septemdierum. The sequence goes on along the minus strand of OY726528.1, from coordinate 11,822,952 downwards.
TTCTGATACATTACAATAAATTAGGGCTTATACAAGATAGCTAAAAACCTAAAGGAGATTAAACTTGGTTCTGATACATTACACTCAAAATCCACAGGAGATTGATCTTGGTTCTGATACATTACACTAAATTAGGACCTATACACGATTGCTAAATACCTACAGGAGATTGATCTTGGTTCTGATACATTACACTAAAAATCCACAGGAGATTGATCTTGGTTCTGTTACATTACACTAAATTAGGGCCTATACAGGATAGCTAAAAATCTACAGGAGTTTGATCTTGGTTCTGATACATTACACTAAAAACTTACGGGAGATTGATCTTGGTTCTGATATATTACACTAAAAACCTAGAGGAGATTGATCTTGGTTTTGATACATTACACTAACAACCTACAGGAGATTGATCTTGGTTCTGATACATTACACTGACAACCTACAGGAGATTGATCTTGGTTCTGATACATTACACTAAAGTAGTGCCTATACAGGATAGCTAAAAACCTACAGGAGATTGATCTTGGTTCTGATACATTACACTAAAGTAGTGCCTATACAGGATAGCTAAAAACCTACAGGAGATTGATCTTGGTTCTGATACATTACACTACATTAGGGCCTATGCAGGTTAGCAAACAATCTACAGGAGATTGATCTTGGTTCTGATACATTACACTAAAGTAGTGCCTATACAGGATAGATAAAAACCTACAGGAGATTGATCTTGGTTCTGATACATTACACTAAATTAGGACCTATACAGGATAGCTAAAAACCTACAGGAGATTGATCTTGATTCTGATACATTACACTAAAAATCTACAGGAGATTGATCTTGGTTCTGATACATTACACTAAAAAGCTACAGGAGATTGATCTTGGTTCTGATACATTACACTAAATTATGGCCTATACAGGACAGCTAAAAACCTACAGGAGATTGATCTTGGTTCTGACACATTACACTAAAAACCTACAGGAGATTAATCTTGGTTCTGATACTTTACACTAAATTAGGACCTATACAGGATAGCTAAAAACCTAGAGGAGATTAATCTTGGTTCTGATACATTACACTAAATTAGGGCCTATACAGGATAGCTAAAAACCTACAGGAGATTGATCTTGGTTGTGATACATTACACTAAAAACTTACGGGAGATTGATCTTGGTTCTGATATATTACACTAAAAACCTAGAGGAGATTGATCTTGGTTTTGATACATTACACTAACAACCTACAGGAGATTGATCTTGGTTCTGATACATTACACTAACAACCTACAGGAGATTGATCTTGGTTCTGATACATTACACTAAATTAGTACCTATACAGGATAGCTAAAAATCTACAGGAGATTGATCTTGGTTCTGATACATTACACTACATTAGGGCCTATCCAGGATAGCTAAAAACCTAAAGGAGATTAAACTTGGTTCTGATACATTACACTAAAAATCTACAGGAGATTAATCTTGGTTCTGATACATTACACTAAAGTAGTGCCTATACAGGATAGCTAAAAACCTACAGGAGATTGATCTTGGTTCTGATACATTACACTACATTAGGGCCTATGCAGGTTAGCAAACAATCTACAGGAGATTGATCTTGGTTCTGATACATTACACTAAAGTAGTGCCTATACAGGATAGATAAAAACCTACAGGAGATTGATCTTGGTTCTGATACATTACACTAAATTAGGACCTATACAGGATAGCTAAAAACCTACAGGAGATTGATCTTGGTTCTGATACATTACACTAAAAATCTACAGGAGATTGATCTTGGTTCTGATACATTACACTAAAAATCTACAGGAGATTGATCTTGGTTCTGATACATTACACTAAGTTATGGCCTATACAGGACAGCTAAAAACCTACAGGAGATTGATCTTGGTTCTGACACATTACACTAAAAACCTACAGGAGATTGATCTTGGTTCTGATACATTACACTAAATTAGGACCTATACAGGATAGCTAAAAACCTAGAGGAGATTAATCTTGGTTCTGATACATTACACTAAATTAGGGCCTATACAGGATAGCTAAAAACCTACAGGAGATTGATCTTGGTTGTGATACATTACACTAAAAACCTACAGGAGATTGATCTTGGTTCTGAAATATTACACTAAAGTAGGGCCTATAGAGGATAGCTAAAATCGTACAAGTGATTGATCTTGGTTCTGATACATTACACTTAAAAGCTACAGGAAATTGATCTTGGTTCTGATACATTACACTAACTTAGGAGCTATACAGGATAGCAACAACTCTACAGGAGATTGATCTTGGTTCTGATACATTACACTAAATTAGGGCCTATGCAGAATATCTAAAAACTTACAGGAGATTGATCTTGGTTCTGATACATTACACTAAAAATCTACAGGAGATTGATATTGGTTCTGATACATTACACTAAATTAGGGCCTATACAGGATAGGTAAAAACTTACAGGAGATTGATCTTGGTTCTGCTACATTACACTTAAAACCTACAGGAAACTGATCTTGGTTCTGATGCATTACACTATCTTAGGAGCTATACAGGATAACTAGAAACCTAGAGGAGATTGATCTTGGTTCTGATACATTACACTAACAACCTACAGGAGATTGATCTTAGTTCTGATACATTACACTAACAACCTACAGGAGATTGATCTTGGTTCTGATACATTACACTAAATTAGTGCCTATACAGGATAGTTAAAAATCTACAGGAGATTGATCTTGGTTCTGATACATTACAATAAATTAGGGCTTATACAGGATAGCTAAAAACCTAAAGGAGATTAAACTTGGTTCTGATACATTACACTAAAAACCTACAGGAGATTGATCTTGGTTCTGATACATTACACTAAATTAGGGCCTATGCAGGTTAGCAAACAATCTACAGGATATTGATCTTGGTTCTGATACATCACACTAAATTAGGACCTACACAGGATAGCTAAAAACCTACAGGAGATTGATCTTGGTTCTGATACATTACACTAAAAATCCACAGGAGATTGATCTTGGTTCTGATACATTACACTAAATTAGGACCTATACACGATTGCTAAATACCTACAGGAGATTGATCTTTGTTCTGATACATTACACTAAATTAGGGTCTATACAGGATAGCTAAAAACCTACAGGAGATTGATCTTGGCTCTGATACATTACACTCAAAAACCTACAGGAGATTGATCTTGATTCTGATACATTACACTAAATTAGTGCCTATACAGGATAGCTAAAAACCTACAGGAGATTGATCTTGGTTCTGTTACATTACACTAAATTAGGGCCTATACAGGATAGCTAAAAATCTACAGGAGTTTGATCTTGGTTCTGATACATTACACTAAAAACTTACGGGAGATTGATCTTGGTTCTGATATATTACACTAAAAACCTACAGGAGAGTTATCTTGGTTCTGATACATTACACTAACAACCTACAGGAGATTGATCTTGGTTCTGATACATTACACTAACAACCTACAGGAGATTGATCTTGGTTCTGATACATTACACTAAATTAGTGCCTATACAGGATAGCTAAAAATCTACAGGAGATTAAAATTGGTTCTGATACATTACACTAAAAACCTACATGAGATTGATCTTGGTTCTGATACATTCCACTAAATTAGGGCCTATGCAGGTTAGCAAACAATCTACAGGAGATTGATCTTGGTTCTGATACATTACACTAAAGTAGTGCCTATACAGGATAGATAAAAACCTACAGGAGATTGATCTTGGTTCTGATACACTACAATAAATTAGGACCTATATGGGATAGTTAGAAACCTACGGGAGATTGATCTTGGTTCTAATACATTACACTAAAAACCTACAGGAGATTAATCTTGGTTCTGATACATTACACTAAATTAGGACCTATACAGGATAGCTAAAAACCTACAGGAGATTGATCTTGGTTCTGATACATTACACTAAAAACCTACAGGAGATTGATATTGGTTCTGATACATTACACTAAAAACCTACAGGAGATTGATCTTGGTTCTGATACATTACACTAAATTAGGACCTATACAGGATAGCTAAAAACCTACAGGAGATTGATCTTGGTTCTGATACATTACACTAAATTAGGGCCTATACAGGACAGCTAAAAATCTACAGGAGATTAAACTTGGTTCTGATACATTACACTAAAAATCTACAGGAGATTGATCTTGGTTCTGATACATTACACTAAAAATCTACAGGAGATTGATCTTGGTTCTGATACATTACACTAAGTTATGGCCTATACAGGACAGCTAAAAACCTACAGGAGATTGATCTTGGTTCTGACACATTACACTAAAAACCTACAGGAGATTGATCTTGGTTCTGATACATTACACTAAATTAGGACCTATACAGGATAGCTAAAAACCTAGAGGAGATTAATCTTGGTTCTGATACATTACACTAAATTAGGGCCTATACAGGATAGCTAAAAACCTACAGGAGATTGATCTTGGTTGTGATACATTACACTAAAAACCTACAGGAGATTGATCTTGGTTCTGAAATATTACACTAAAGTAGGGCCTATAGAGGATAGCTAAAATCGTACAAGTGATTGATCTTGGTTCTGATACATTACACTTAAAAGCTACAGGAAATTGATCTTGGTTCTGATACATTACACTAACTTAGGAGCTATACAGGATAGCAACAACTCTACAGGAGATTGATCTTGGTTCTGATACATTACACTAAATTAGGGCCTATGCAGAATATCTAAAAACTTACAGGAGATTGATCTTGGTTCTGATACATTACACTAAAAATCTACAGGAGATTGATATTGGTTCTGATACATTACACTAAATTAGGGCCTATACAGGATAGGTAAAAACTTACAGGAGATTGATCTTGGTTCTGCTACATTACACTTAAAACCTACAGGAAACTGATCTTGGTTCTGATGCATTACACTATCTTAGGAGCTATACAGGATAACTAGAAACCTAGAGGAGATTGATCTTGGTTCTGATACATTACACTAACAACCTACAGGAGATTGATCTTAGTTCTGATACATTACACTAACAACCTACAGGAGATTGATCTTGGTTCTGATACATTACACTAAATTAGTGCCTATACAGGATAGTTAAAAATCTACAGGAGATTGATCTTGGTTCTGATACATTACAATAAATTAGGGCTTATACAGGATAGCTAAAAACCTAAAGGAGATTAAACTTGGTTCTGATACATTACACTAAAAACCTACAGGAGATTGATCTTGGTTCTGATACATTACACTAAATTAGGGCCTATGCAGGTTAGCAAACAATCTACAGGATATTGATCTTGGTTCTGATACATCACACTAAATTAGGACCTACACAGGATAGCTAAAAACCTACAGGAGATTGATCTTGGTTCTGATACATTACACTAAAAATCCACAGGAGATTGATCTTGGTTCTGATACATTACACTAAATTAGGACCTATACACGATTGCTAAATACCTACAGGAGATTGATCTTTGTTCTGATACATTACACTAAATTAGGGTCTATACAGGATAGCTAAAAACCTACAGGAGATTGATCTTGGCTCTGATACATTACACTCAAAAACCTACAGGAGATTGATCTTGATTCTGATACATTACACTAAATTAGTGCCTATACAGGATAGCTAAAAACCTACAGGAGATTGATCTTGGTTCTGTTACATTACACTAAATTAGGGCCTATACAGGATAACTAAAAATCTACAGGAGTTTGATCTTGGTTCTGATACATTACACTAAACACTTACGGGAGATTGATCTTGGTTCTGATATATTACACTAAAAACCTACAGGAGAGTTATCTTGGTTCTGATACATTACACTAACAACCTACAGGAGATTGATCTTGGTTCTGATACATTACACTAACAACCTACAGGAGATTGATCTTGGTTCTGATACATTACACTAAATTAGTGCCTATACAGGATAGCTAAAAATCTACAGGAGATTAAAATTGGTTCTGATACATTACACTAAAAACCTACATGAGATTGATCTTGGTTCTGATACATTGCACTAAATTAGGGCCTATGCAGGTTAGCAAACAATCTACAGGAGATTGATCTTGGTTCTGATACATTACACTAAAGTAGTGCCTATACAGGATAGATAAAAACCTACAGGAGATTGATCTTGGTTCTGATACACTACAATAAATTAGGACCTATATGGGATAGTTAGAAACCTACGGGAGATTGATCTTGGTTCTAATACATTACACTAAAAACCTACAGGAGATTAATCTTGGTTCTGATACATTACACTAAATTAGGACCTATACAGGATAGCTAAAAACCTACAGGAGATTGATCTTGGTTCTGATACATTACACTAAAAATCTACAGGAGATTGATCTTGGTTCTGATACATTACACTAAAAACCTTCAGGAGATTGATCTTGGTTCTGATACATTACACTAAATTATGGCCTATACAGGACAGCTAAAAACCTACAGGAGATTGATATTGGTTCTGATACATTACACTAAAAACCTACAGGAGATTGATCTTGGTTCTGATACATTACACTAAATTAGGACCTATACAGGATAGCTAAAAACCTACAGGAGATTGATCTTGGTTCTGATACATTACACTAAATTAGGGCCTATACAGGACAGCTAAAAATCTACAGGAGATTAAACTTGGTTCTGATACATTACACTAAAAACCTACAGGAGATTGATCTTGGTTCTGAAATATTACACTAAAGTAGGGCCTATAGAGGATAACTAAAATCGTACAAGTGATTGATCTTGGTTCTGATACATTACACTTAAAAGCTACAGGAAATTGATCTTGGTTCTGATACATTACACTAACTTAGGAGCTAGACAGGATAGCAACAACTCTACAGGAGATTGATCTTGGTTCTGATACATTACATTAAATTAGGGCCTATGCAGGATATCTAAAAACTTACAGGAGATTGATCTTGGTTCTGATACATTACACTAAAAATCTACAGGAGATTGATCTTGGTTCTGATACATTACACAAAATTAGGGCCTATACAGGATAGGTAAAAACTTACAGGAGATTGATCTTGGTTCTGATACATTACACTTAAAACCTACAGGAAACTGATCTTGGTTCTGATACATTACACTATCTTAGGAGCTTTACAGGATAGCTAGAAACCTAGAGGAGATTGATCTTGGTTCTGATACATTACACTAAAAATCTACAGGAGATTGATCTTGGTTCTGATACATTACACTAAAGTAGGACCTATAGAGGATAGCTAAAAACCTACAGGAGATTGATCTTGGTTCTGATACATTACACTAAAAGCCTACAGGAGATTGATCTTGGTTCTGATACATTACACTAAAGTAGGGCCTATACAGGATAGCTAAAAACCTACAGGAGATTGATCTTGGTTCTGATACATTACACTAAATTAGGGCCTATACAGGACAGCTAAAAACCTACAGGAGAATGATCTTGGTTGTGATACATTACACTAAAAACCTACAGGAGATTGATCTTCGTTCTGAAATATTACACTAAAGTAGGGCGTATAGAGGATAGCTAAAATCGTACAAGTGATTGATCTTGGTTCTGATATATTACACTTAAAACCTACAGGAAATTGATCTTGGTTTTGATACATTACACTAACTTAGGAGCTATACAGGATAGCAACAACTCTACAGGAGATTGATCTTGGTTCTGATACATTACACTAAATTAGGGCCTATCCAGGATAGCTAAAACCCTACAGGAGATTGATCTTGGTTCTGATACATTACACTAAAAATCTATTGGAGATTGGTCTTGGTTCTGATACATTACACTAAATTAGGGCCTATACAGGATAGGTAAAAACTTACAGCAGATTGATCTTGGTTCTGATACATTACACTTAAAACCTACAGGAAATTGATCTTGGTTCTGATACATTACACTATCTTATGAGCTATACAGGATTGCTAGAAACTTACAGGAGATTGGTCTTGGTTCTGATACATTACACTAAAAATCTACAGGAGATTGATCTTGGTTCTGATACATTACACGAAATTAGGAGCTATACAGGATAGCTAGAAACCTAGAGGAGATTCATCTTGGTTCTGATACATTACACTAAAAACCTACATGAGATTGATCTTTGTTCTGATATATTACACTAAAAACCTACAGGAGATTGATCTTGGTTCTGATACATTACACTAAAAACCTACAGGAGATTGATCTTGGTTCTGATACAGTACACTTAAAACCTATAGGACGTTGATCTTGGTTCTGATACATTGCACTAAAAATCTACAGGAGATTGATCTTGGTTCTGATACATTACACTAAGGTAGGGCCTATACAGGATAGCTAAAAACCTACAGGAGATTGATCTTGGTTCTGATACATTGCACTAAAAATCTACAGGAGATTGATCTTGGTTCTGATACATTACAATAAGGTAGGGCCTATACAGGATAGCTAAAAACCTACAGGAGATTGATCTTGGTTCTGATACATTACACTAAAACCCTACAGGAGGTTGATCTTGGTTCTGATGCATTACACTAAATTAGGACCCATGCAGGATATCTAAAAACCTACAGGAGATTGATCTTGGTTCTGATACATTACACTAAAAATCTACAGGAGATTGATCTTGGTTCTGATACATTACACTAAAAACCTACAGGAGATTTATCTGGGTTCTGATACATTACCCTAAAAACCTACAGGAGATTGATCTTGGTTCTAATACATTACACTAAATAAGGACCTATACAGGATAGCTAAAAACCTACAGGAGATTGATCTTGGTTCTGATACAATATACTAAAAATCTACAGGAGATTGATCTTGGTTCTGATACATTACACTAAAAACCTACAGGAGATTGACCTTGGTTCTGTTACATTACACTAAAAATCTACAGGAGATTGATCTCGGTTCTTATACATTACACTAAAAACCTACAGGATATTGATCTTGGTTCTGATACATTACACTAAAAATCTACAGGAGATTAATCTTGGTTCTGATACATTACACAAAATTAGGGCCTGTGCAGGATAGCTAAAAACCTACAGGAGATTGATCTTGGATGTGATACATTACACTAAAAACCTACAGGAGATTAATCTTGGTTCTGATACATTACACTAAAAACCTACAGGAGATTGATCTTGGTTCTGATACATTACACTAAAGCCTACAGGAGATTGATCTTGGTTCTGATACATTGCACTAAAAACCTACAGGATATTGATCTTGGTTCTGATACATTACACTAAAAATCTACAGGAGATTGATCTTGGTTCTGATACATTACACAAAATTAGGGCCTGTGCAGGATAGCTAAAAACCTACAGGAGATTGATCTTGGATGTGATACATTACACTAAAAACCTACAGGAGATTGATCTTGGTTCTGATACATTACACTAAAAACCTACAGGAGATTGATCTTGGTTCTGATACATTACACTAAATTAGGGCCTATACATGATAGCTAAATATCTACAGGAGATTGATCTTGGTTGTTATGCATTACACTAAATTAGGGCCTACACAGGATAGCTAAACAAATACAGGAGATTGATCTTGGTTCTGATACATTACACTAAATTAGATATATACAGTTTTATTTATTAGGAAAGCTGCATGCAAATATCATATTACCCTATGTTGCATAAGCTTAGTTACAAAAGTTATCATGCAATGCAAATGTATGACATTGCTTGTACACAGAGAGGATGGAATTTCTGTAATTATTATACCTCACTAACTTCTCATTTGCTTAAATTAAATCACATGCCTGAAACAATTTTAATGTTTTGTGAAAATTTACCCAAACGGGAAACAACTAGTTGTTTACCGGGTAACAACCCTAGTGTTTCTCGGTAAACAACCCATTGCGTGCCTCAAAAGGGAAACAACTCTTTCCTAATATTTCAAAATTCTCATTAAATTTAAAAAATTCTAAAATCAATAAAAAAAAATTTAAGTTCAAAATTTTCAAAAAATTTCAATATTTGTACGCTGAGAGGATGGAATATCTGTAATTTTTTTCATAATATGCCATGAGAACATCTGCTATGAAAAGGAATATTTAAACTGTGACACCCATTTCAATATATTTAAGGGTATTAGATTTATTTGCATAACCTAATGATATAGGCGTGATTAACATACTGTAGGTATCGCTCGGGATTAAATATTCATGAATATAATGCCTACCCATATTTGAATAACTATAAAATATGGCAGACAGGAATTATTTCGATTCTAACAGGACAAATAAGGTAATTTTAAAATTCGATGAGGTCAAGGTGACGCGCTGGTAGTGGCTATCACTAGGAAATAGAAAATGCAAATATGCCCGTTAAAATGCAAATAATTAAAGATTACCAGTTATATTAGCGTTTACCAGTTAAATTAGCGAATTGTCTTGTTATATTTGCGTTTTACCTTTTAAATTTGCATTGTTGTGGCATTTTAGCGTTTTTCCTTTTAAATTTGCATTGTCGTGGCATTTTAGCGTTTTTCCTTTTAAATTTGCATTGTCATGGCATTTTAGCGTTTTTCCTTTTATATTTGCATTGTCGTGGCATTTTAGCGTTTTTCCTTTTAAATCTGCATTGTCGTGGTATTTTAGCGTTTTTCCTTTTAAATTTGCATTGTCGTGGGATTTTAGCGTTTTTCCTTTTAAATTTGCATTGTCGTGGGATTTTAGCGTTTTTCCTTTTATATTTGCGTTTTTCCTTTTAAATTTGCATTGTCGTGGGATTTTAGCGTTTTTCCTTTTATATTTGCGTTTTTCCTTTTAAATTTGCATTGTCGTGGGATTTTAGCGTTTTTCCTTTTAAATTTGCATTGTCGTGGCATTTTAGCGTTTTTCCTTTTATATTTGCGTTTTTCCTTTTAAATTTGCATTGTCGTGGGATTTTAGCGTTTTTCCTTTTATATTTGCGTTTTTACTTTTAAATTTGCATTGTCGTGGGATTTTAGCGTTTTTACTTTTAAATTTGCATTTTACCAGTTAAATCGCACGGTCATCTAAATCACCCGCTGAGTAGAGAGATTACGTAATACTGTAGTCGTCACTAGCTCATTGAATATGACGATCTATAGTATTATATTATCGTGTATCTATACGTATTTATTTATTTATTTATCATTATTATTTATGTCATACTAGTCTGGCCCTTAATAAATTTAGTGTATTCAATACACAATAATCCATCAATTGTTGTGTATTTGATTTTCATGTCGTATTTTAACTTAATGCGATGTTTATTAAGAAATGTGACTTTAAATATATTAAAATATTAGCAAAGTGTGATACACGTACAGAATACGTATACTGTTGTCACTTCACTATTACTTGTTTTTGATTACCATGCGAGAAACACATTAACCTTGTATTACCTATGCTGAGATTATTTACTAGAAAATGAATTAAGTATATATTAAACTATCGGTCTCTATTAAGCTATTTATGTCTTGTTTTATAGCACAGGATTGCGTATGTACAGCGTCAAAGTTATTGTGCTTTAAAAGTTCTGATTATTGTAATGAGGCACCTTAATGAACAATAAATATTTTTGTTTATGATATAAAACAAATAATCATAACCCTATGTAAACGCCGTATACGTAACGTACGCGCCCTTGTCCGATCCCACAGAAATATGCAATTTACATGTAAACACTATTTTGTCCGTTAATTAGATTGATCAATAAATACAGGATTTTCTTCAAATTCTTCAAATGTTTATATAATTCCCTGATAAATATAAGAACAATCTATAATAGTATTATATTATTGTTTATTTATTTGTACCATTCTGGATGATAATAACTTTAGCTATTCAATACACAATAATCCATCGATCGTTGTGTATTTTACAGTAGTTATGTATATTTTATTTCTTGATTTTGTTTTTCAGGATCTAGAACTATGCACTCATATTTATTTCAATTTGATGTTGATTTAAATGTAAACGTTTAATATTTTCACGGAGATTCAACATTATAATTTATGTTTATTTATTTTACAGGCGATTGATGCATTTTAGTGGCCTTACCGTTCATCATTACGAACATATTGTTATATGGTAAATTACTTCAAGCCTTACAAATCGGGTAGCCTATTGTGCGGACATTATATCCAACTTAATCATGATTCGCTTCGATAACTCTGTAATTTATTACGGGCTTGTTTTCGATAAAAAAAATATGTATATTGATATTTTTTTTTAAATAATCGCTAATACAGTGTTAAACATAGATTTGTATGCATCTGAAAGCAAAACTCGGAGCTAAGAAATTATTCATATGAATATTTTACGTTAAGTTTAACGTTTAATAAAATGAAATTCACTTCTGTAAACATCTGCTTTATAGGCCTTGTATTAAAATATGTGTTGAAATAGTGTAAAACAATTGAATTTTCTATAATTCAGAGAGAGAACACATTTGTTGTCCTCGCAAGAGTTACATGCCTAGAGGCCTTTTCCTCAGGTGTACCACCTGTTGTGTTTACTGCTAAAGTGTATATTGTATTGGAGTGAGCTGTAAGTAATGAATTTATACCAAAGTAATACAATTTTATGATTTCGTGTATCCCTCAAGGCCAAGTTATAGCTAGAGTATATTAAGTGAAATTTTAATGGTTAAGAAGGGGCGGAGCGAGCGAAGCGATGCGACCCCCTTCTTAACCAATAAAATTTCACTTAATATACTCTAACTGACTTAGAATGTAACCTACTTTTTCATTGGTTCAATGTTCCAGACATTTCATACGTCACACCCTAGACGTTTGCTGGAAAGTGCGCGGCACGGATTTTACCACGGCATGATGGAGGACGTGTTGAATGATGAAAGCGAAAATATATCTTAGTCTCAACTACTTGACATCCCCACACAACAGCTGCATTAAAAATGAAACGCGTGTGTGCGAAGCCGAAGATTTTTTTTTAATTGAAGTGCCTGACAACGTAAGGAAAATTGTGATCGTAAAAGCACAGGTACATGGGGTCATGACCTACATTACCCCCCCCTTTTTTTTTTTTTTTTCCATACACTTCTCAACATAATTTTGGTATCAAATAATCATAAATCTACTATTTCTTTCTCTCTATATTGATTTATAAAGATTTACGATTATTTGATACCAAAATTACGTTGTCGGGCACTTCAATTTTAAAAATTCATTCGGCTTCGCGCACATGCGTTTCATTTTTAATGCAGCTGGGCCCGTATTCATAAAGCCACTTAAGTTAATGAAACTCCGCCCATTTTACTTAAGTGGTATTCATAAAACTTCTTATTTTAAGTATTTCCTAAGAATAACCTTAAGTTAAGGAAACTCCGCCCATCATACTTAAGTGGTATTCATAAACGTCCTTAAACTAAGAAAACACTTAAGATTTCCCTTAACTTTAAGGTAGATGGGTAGGTTCCTTAAGTTTTCTTGAATTGCTATTTTATATTGATTGTGAGTTATGAAAGTGATATTGTATGAATAAAAAGATAACAACAAACCATATTAGCAATATTTCATAGTCATTCGAGTTTATCATCAAATCCATCAAGGTCATTTTCCGGATGAGTAAATATTTTTACAACCGTACCATTTGATGGCACGTGCTTTGCGGGTATATGAAATAGGTATAATTAAAGCATATTAGTATTGCATTATTACCAATACAAACATGTTCCATGTCAGACGTTTTCGGTTGTTTCATGCTGGGAGAAGAGCTTTACGTAGAGAGCGAGTATTCAGAGATCGTACAAAACCTCTTGATATCTACGATGACTTCGAGTTAATAGACAAATACAGATTTGACCGACAGTCTATTATGATGATATGTGATATGTTACAGGATGACTTAGAAAGCAGTACATTTAGGAATCGAGCCTATTTTTTTTTTATGTTTTATTTACATGATATTTCCATACAGTCATTAAAATTAGTTTCGTATATAACTGTTGAACGTAAAATCCTCCAAATAGATGAGGGAGGTGCATCCAAACTCAAAAGTGGGAAGTTGAGGAACATTATGATCGTGTCACTGTTAAACATACATGTACCTAAATTTTAAAGAAATATAATTGTTGACGAAAATTTTGCTCTTAAAACGTCCTTTCTTTTCTCGTATTCCTCCATTAGTATCATCTTCTCTCAATCGGTCCAGTTTGGCTTTCTCTTGGACATGTTTAATAGTTAAAGATTTTGATACGACTTCAGTTTTATTTATATATGTATGTATGTATTGAAGTGATCAAGCAATGCACGTGAAAGTTAGAGTATATTAAGTGAAATTTTATTGGTTAAGAAGGGGGTCGCATCGCTTCGCTCGCTCCGCCTTCTTAACCATTAACATTTCACTTAATATACTCTAACTATAACATAATATCAAAGAATGGTGTCCTTCCTAATTAAGAGGAATTAAGGGGTCCCATTAAGGGTGAATTATCAGGGTAATCACATGTTAATAAAGGTAAATTTGATTCTCTTTTTTGTTTTTTCTACGTAAATGGAATTACATAAAATACGAAAACAAATTAATGAATATGTATTATTAAACTCTAAAGCTATAAAATTACACATGAAATATGAAAATATAATACTGAATATTTATTATTAATTTTACACCAATATAAACACACATCAAATATGAAAACATAATAATTAATATTTATATTAAACATTAATACTACAGAGTTCGCGAAATTGCATATGGGTTTGGTGGTCCTAGTGAAAAAAATGTCAGTCCTCACTACAGCCAGCATGGATTACGCCAAATCCGCGCGACTTCGCGAACGATCGCGGCGCGGAAATTGACTAATTAGCATCGGGAAGTCCGCGATCGTCTCGCGGCCGAACGCGGCAGTCAAATTGTCCATCAGGACATTCGCGGACAACACGTTATTAGCGCGGCAAGCGAGGAAAGTAACCACATAACAATAGTTTTGTTGCAGTCATACAGAAACGATCTTTGTTTATTATTATTATTTACTTTTATTTGTTTTCTTCATTTTTTTTTTTTTTTTTAGAATTTAACTTGTTTATATGGATGCAATGAAATTATCTTTCTCGTTACCAAAACAAGAAAAGTATTCTCTGTTTTGTACATCCATAATCGATTTATTTTACAACTCTCTCACCTTGTCAATCACGTGTTAATTGCTCCTTATCGGTCTCTTTGATGTATAATTGACTGACAAATAGGCGGTGCTTATTGTACAGATATAGAAATAGAATAAATATAAGTTTATTAACAAAATCAGGGCCCCAGGAGGGCATATACAATTAACAAGGGGGAAAAAAAGATATTATGTATATATTTTTTAATGTCGGACTTAAAAGCACATTAGAGCTGATGTTATTGTTGTACAAATGATGCCCACCGGTGCAAGCGTAAAAGTCGTACAGTTTACTTTGTTCAGTCAATCCCATTTAACTTTTGCATTTGAAATTAATTTCATGTGATTACAAATCATTGACACACATTCAACAATTGTGTGTTGAAATTTACTGAAACTATCAACCTTTTCCGACAAATATTCATGCAAATGTTCTGTTAAATTTTCTTACTTATATAAATATGAGATATTTTTGTCGTTATTTTGTACGTAAATACCCTAGTGTACTTCTACCTTGCCCCACATTCGCGCCAGGAAAGGTAGCTCAAAGGTCAATATATAACTGAAATATTGTTGAAAAGTGACGTTTAAACACCCATAGCCTCATATGAATTATTGCAATAAAATATCGATTAAGTAACGAAATCGATATAAATTATTTTCCAGTTTATTTAGTATAAAAAGCTTGTTCTACACGTTTACTGTGAGATGTATTGCAACCGCCATTTTTTACTACAACCACGTGCGCATGCTCGTGTTTGATAGAAAAGCTATAGCTATATATAGATATTTTGTGATAATAATGTTATATTGTAAATCGATCCACCCTGTGATTTTTTTCAACAAGATATATTTTTTATAGTATATATTTTATTATTAAATACAATATTGAACTGATTTTCGCTAACACTTCAATCATTGAATATCGATTTTTTTCGGATGTTGAATATGTTTTCCCCAGAATTGCACCTCCTGTTAGTATACATAAATTGTATTGCTTTATTAAAAAAAAAAATAACACCATAAACATCGATGATACGAGTGTTCTTATTCAGAAATAAACCTACAGCAAAATAAAGGTATACTGTAAACAAAATTTATTGTCCGAAAAATACGGTCCTCCTCTACTATACTAATTTGGATTAGGTGATGGGAATTAGGTGTCATCATCAAAATAAAGTATTTTATGATAATGATGGCTGATTAAAATTGTTTGTCCTGCATTGGCTGTCAGTTGTAATATACAGGGTGTAACCAATATACAGGAAGAGCTCCTACTGTGAAGCCATCTATTTTGAGATGTCATTCAATGAAAATAACAACCTGACCATATTGTTACATAATAAGAATAAGAATTAGATAAGAAATTAAAATTTATAGAAGGCAAGGATTTATATAATTAACACATTAAGTCACATTTCATTTATTTAGCTTGGGTCAGTTATAAATTTATTTTTTAAGTACAAATAAATTGGAAGACGGCTTGAAAATCGAAAACGCAAAATAGTTATCTATGTTTATAAGTCTTAGTAAAAGGAGTCTTGAGCAACGTTTTTTTTTCACACCTGTGATAGGTGTATTTGTATATCATCAATGCACGATGCGACGACATGCTGAGATGGGTGATGTTTTGACAGGTAAACTGTAAAAAAAAACCTAGAATACACCAATAAAATATTATTTCACCTATATCAGGACTCCGCAGACTGCCAATTCTCAAGAAAGAAAAAAACGGGATTTACGGATTTATGACCCATTCGCCATAAACAAAATAAAACTTAAATTTTACTAATTAATTTTAATCCAAAATTTGCCTTTAAAGTAATAAATGTATAAATTATAATTATTTACCCGTGTTCGTTCGCCCTACATTTGGTGAACACGTAAAAGAGCAAACGTACGCACCCGATATCGTAAACCGGAAACTGTCTGCAGCAAGTGAAAGGGACTTCTTGGCATCGATTGTCGCGAGTACATAGGGACATATTAATATTCACTTCTAGTTCACTTAAAACATGGGTACTGCATGTTAATACATTTTATTCATGGATATTATTGTATATATCGCCCGTGACAGCCGTTAACATATCTATACTTTCCGTACTGTATATCACTCATTTACTTCAGCTTTACTAAGATACGCATGCTTCTTTATGCACGAATTTATTGGTTAGCAGAATTTGGGGACGTTTCCTGTTTACAGTTTACTGACTATCTGAGAGTGGAGACTCTCACTCTCATTCCGACCTGGGAGAATTTTGTCGGACAATTTTAAGAGTGACACTCTCTTCAAGTCCGACGAAACTCTGTGTCCGACCTGAGAGTATGATCGTTGATACACTTGGAGGGATCTGTATGTTTTGTTTTTGTTTTTTTTTTAAATCTGTTCCAATAAGTATTTACCTAAATAACGATATTGTGTTTGGTATTTCTTAATAAATTGTATTAAACATCATTTTAATTTATTAATTAATAAACTTTCTGGATACAAATTTATTTTCAATAAAATTTCTTATTATTTCATCTCAATGTGTTGTCTCCTCTCTAAATACCATAGCGATGTTATTTTCGGTCTTTGATCTATGGATATTGATTGACAGGTGCCATCTTTGTGTACCGACAGTTCATTGTGAAGGCACCAGCAGGTACAAAATCATTCAAATACCAGAAGTTCCTGTGCCATCACTTTAAAAATAAAACCCACTACTATGTCATGAAGCAGATGCTGCTTTAAAAAAAAATCAAGTAAGTTATGTATTACAAATAAATTCAAATATAAAATTCACAATAAAATATACCCCATTCAGCACTCAGCACGTTCTGGAAAGAGATGCATTGAGGTCACAAACCGAGACGAATATAAGAATATAACTACACGTAATGTTTTTTTTTTTTTTCGCTGTCCATCATGGACATCGCGGCTTATACGATGACACTACAAACCAATTAGCGCGATCAGACTTTTGTGTCCATCGTGACTTTCCGCGAATTACAATCGGTGTCCGTGATGGACGCGCGGATATGGCGTAATCCATCCTAGCTGTAGTGTAATTAATATTTATATTAAACATTAATACTATAGAGTTCGCGAAATTGCATATGGGTTTGGTTGTCCTAGTGAAAAAAATGTCAGTCCTCATTAATTTTCTATTGCAAAATACCAATCTTGTGTCAGTCCTTAGCAAGATCTGCCCAAATTTTGCTGGTCATGTCTGACAGGACTGACACATTTCCCGAACTCTGATACTATATAAGTAAACCTGAAATATGCTCTCCAAGCTGGATTTTTCACTTTTTTTTTATAATTAAAAAGTCAAGTTATGAAAGAAATAATTTTCTTATAAAAATTAACTTAAAAATAGAACTTCATTTTCATTGTAAGAATATATATATATGATCTATTTTCTTTCCTTAATGTATACATATTTTACTGTTTTAAGATGTATTATTTCTGTTAAAATTTTAATTAATGGTTTATTTTCCTATTGGATTATTTTAACCAAAAAAAAAATGACTATTTTACTCTTAAATAAAATATATTATTTCATTTCTCATTAATTTTATAACTTTTCTTTATTTCAATTTTTCTTCTTAAATCAATATAAATTTACTAGCTTTGAATC
This sequence comes from Bathymodiolus septemdierum, assembly GCA_963383655.1. NCBI lineage: Eukaryota > Metazoa > Mollusca > Bivalvia > Mytilida > Modiolidae > Bathymodiolus > Bathymodiolus septemdierum. The sequence continues at coordinate 11,804,151 of OY726528.1, read as the reverse complement.
AATATTTTTATTGAACTACTTGATGATGCAAATACCACATGTTCAATCTTTAAAAAAAAAAATTCCACATATACTTGTTTTATTCTTGTAATTCAACATTTCATTGACAAAAATAAACTTTTCAAAAGAAAATATTATTATTTTTTTTATTCAAATTGCATATTACACCCATATGGGTCAAGCAATTACAATACAAAAGCATGCAAACATATAAAAGAAAAACAACACAAACATAATAAATATGTAAATGTAGGAGAAATATTTGACCAGCGTGAACCCTATCATCTCAAGTCTAGCAATTGTTTTATGAAGGTGCAAACAACCGATAAAAGATCTGAAGTTGGATTGAGTATGTAATCAAGTCTATTCATGGGTGACATATTAGTAAATGAAGGACATTTATTTTCAATAGTATTTATTAGTAAATTTCTAGGTTGCTGGTTTAAATGACAATTTAAAAAAAAGTGATATTCATCTTCTAAGATATTACAAGTAGTGCAAAGTCTTTGTTGATGGGGTATATTAATATATCGACCAGTTTCAATTTGCAAAACAATGGTCACTTGTCTGAAATTTAGCTATGAGTTGTCTATTTTTAAAGTTTTTTTCTTTTATCAAATACTCTTCCAAAACAATATCATGTTTTATTTTATTATACCAATAAAGTTGTGAATTATCTGTTAATTTTGAAAGTTTGTCTTTAGTTTTCTGAATGTAATTATTATGGACAACCCTTTTAAATTCTTTTTTAAATGGAACTTTTATCTTATGGAAACACTTGTCCATATTAGAAAATTCTTCAGCATTCAAATCAAATTCTTGAAAGACATTTAATGCCAAAGTATACCATGTGTAGAAGCCTTCATCATGTAAAGATTTATTAACATTAAGGGATTCTTTAATTAATGGGTTTATATTATTAGTATTTATTCTTACAAAATACATCATAACTTGAGTTTTAATAAAGGAAGCAATAGGGAGTCGCCCCAACTCTGATAATGTCGAAATGTTACCTGCAGTTTTTTTAAGGCCTAAAACTGTTTTACAATATTTTGTATGTATTTTTTCATATGATGATTTTTCCTGTAGGGCTAAAGTATCACAAAACGTATTATTTCTGGTTGCTCGAAGCATGGCTCTATATAAGGGGAGGTATTCGTCCATATACCATATTTCACAATTATAACTTAAAATGGGACGGATCAGCGTGTCAAAGAGCTTACACGAGAGGTTGACAGGTAGTTGTTCAAAATTTGAGAAAAGTTTTCGCATTTATAACCACGAGACTACATGACCCCTCGATGACCCGAATGCTATTCTCTTATCCAAACATATCCGGGTATTTAATAATAACACTTTTTTTTAGCAATCAATTTTAATCGTTTCATTTATATAAATCGGTATTCAATAATTCGTCTATTTTATTATCAAAAATAAAATATTGTAAAGAAAATATTACTTATTAGCAAAGTGTATGAATGGATCAGAGACTATATTATGTAACCTTGTACATGTCAATAAAAAAAAATGTCGGATGTAAAAATACGATTAAAACACATAAATTGACGCTACATTGTAGGAATAATGACATTCTTTTCATAAGAAAGGTTAAATACAGCAAGCAAGCTTGTTATACCTTTAAATTTCACCCCGAGATCAAAATATTACTAAAACTAGGATGTCAACAAACAACATGCATAACCAACAAAACACGTGACGCTATCAAAAAAAAAAAAAAAATATGTCGTTAACTAATGAAATAGAAAATTGAAGTACAACTTTTTAAAATATTTTATTGAATAAAAATACAATAATGAATGGAGTATGTGATCTGAGCTCTTCCTGTCCAAAAATATGTAGAAGAATATTCGATTATTAGCATCGTGTTATCGGTTTTCGTGCTATTATCGATTTTCAGATATAGCGATTAACAGTGTTAACCCTTCATTCAATATGACGATTGGAATTTTCAAAGAATGCCTAGTTAAATATTTCTTTGTACATAAGATTGTTTTTAAAGCCATTCTTGTATTTTAATATACTCTCGATTATCTGGCAACTTTTGCTGTCAGTAAAATGGCGTCATTTTTTTCTCCTATGAAGTAAAAACAGGGCCGATATACGGGATGGAAACGAATATAAAATCCGGAAATGGCTGGTTTTAAAATTTCATGGTTCTGGCCATCTACCAAATCATATTAAATCTAAATAAAATAACAGAATGTTTGAAAATGACCACTTTCAAAATTGTGTTTACTTTTGATGTTTTTCTTAGTGCTGAAACCACAATGCACTGCAAAGTGACATGTATTTTATATAAGAAACAGGCACATTTCAGTCAGCTCTTTTGTTTACAAGTACGATCAGTGACCCCATGACAGTTACATGACAGAAAGAGCCGGTGCCTGAGAGGCAGACGACATAGTTCAATTTTATATAGCCCTTCTGAATTTTTTTCCAGCTACTTTATAAATGAAGTAAATTTTTAGCATTACAAAAAGTACGGTTCAGTAGGTAGATTCACTGTTTTTGGTACTTGCGTCTTTAAAAGCAAACTTTAACATCTTTTATGAATTTATTACACAATCACTTTGTGCAGATTTACGTTTTGTTTCTATATACTTATGGCAAAACAAACGAATCGGAGAAAACGATCCGTCTTTAATGAGACACATTTACAAAAGATTTTTTTCGAAAATTGAAGAACTACGAAATTATTTGAAAAAAAAAGAACAGACATCGGAACAATGCCATGAATTCGTAAAAAAATAAAAATAGGTCTATGCTACGGAGCAAAATTGTTTTAATGCTATTATTTATAAGATCGCACTTTGTAATAGATCGTTCATGCACTACAATAAAGCTACACATAAGCTCTGCTTCTTAGATAAAAGCACAGAAAGTTACAGGGTAGGAAGCCATACAATTGAGAGGATTATGTAAACATATAATTTGTAATAGTTTTCATTTGACAATTACAGACGATGCGTATTATAAATACTTTTAAAGTATATTATACAAAACTTCCGGGTACATCTCTTACGTAATATAAAAATTTGTTTATGGAAATACAATATTCTTACTTGCCAACAGTAAACAGATTAATCTGTTTTCATAACGGTTATTTCTGATTTGAACAAAGCGTAACATATAATATGTCTGCGTAAAGAAAACATTTTTTGTTTATTTTAATAACGTCTTTCGAACTGGCGGACCCTTCTGATTAATCTCAGAATAGTTATAAAAAATATGATTGTTGTTTTGATAAGGAAAAATTGCATATGAATGTTTTTTGTCTATTTTGCTTTTTGGGGTTTGCAAGAAGAATGTTCTACCCTGCTCTGTTCACCCTGCTTTACTTCATAATTTTGGTTGTTGCTATATCATTCTGATGATGCACAAAAAAATCAAGATAAAAATGAACAATCCAATATAACTTGCGATCAATGTTAATCTTAAGATTTTTTTGTGAAAATAGCCCCAGAATCATTGCTGCATCAGGCGCAGATCCAGCAGTTTTGAAAACGGGGACCCAGGCTCTTGTTTGCCAATTTTTACCCAATTTATACACGAATTTTACTAAATTGTCGAACACCCCCTTGATCCGCCAGTGTGCATTAATATGCACCCATTCCTCATGTATACTTGATCACCTATTATAACCTTTAAAATGTGTATTGCATCTCCTATTCTAGTCACGGGTACCGTTAAATGGTCACAAAAAGTGTATTGCGTTTCTGATTATTGCCAAAGATTGTGACACATGTATTCATGTATTCGGTCAGAGTCCCGTCGACCGGATGTAAGATGACAATTTTTAGCATTACAAAAAGTACGGTTCAGTATGTAGGTTCACTGTTTTTGGTACTTGCGTCTTTAAAAGCAAACTTTAACATCTTTTATGAATTTATTACACAATCACTTTGTGCAGATTTACGTTTTGTTTCTATATACTTATGGCAAAACAAACGAATCGGAGAAAACGATCCGTCTTTAGTGAGACACATTTACAAAAGATCTTTTTCGAAAATTGAAGAACTACGAAATTATTTGAAAAAAAAGAACAGACATCGGAACAATGCCATGAATTCGTAAAGAAATAAAAATAGGCCTATGCTACGGAGCAAAATTGTTTTAATGCTATTATTTATAAGATCGCACTTTGTAATCGATCGTTCATGCACTACAATAAAGCTATACATAAGCTCTGCTTCTTAGATAAAAGCACAGAAAGTTACAGGGTAGGAAGCCATAAAATTGAGAGGATTATGTAAACATATAATTTGTAATAGTTTTCATTTGACAATTACAGACGATGCGTATTATAAATACTTTTAAAGTATATTATACAAAACTTCCGGGTACATCTCTTACGTAATATAAAAATTTGTTTATGGAAATACAATATTTTTACTTGCCAACAGTAAAAAGATTAATCTGTTTTCATAACGGTTATTTCTGATTTGAACAAAGCGTAACATATAATATGTCTGCGTAAAGAAAACATTTTTTGTTTATTTTAATAACGTCTTTCGAACTGGCGGACCCTTCTGATTAATCTCAGAATAGTTATAAAAAATATGATTGTTGTTTTGATAAGGAAAAATTGCATATGAATGTTTTTTGTCTATTTTGCTTTTTGGGGTTTGCAAGAAGAATGTTCTACCCTGCTCTGTTCACCCAGCTTTACTTCATAATTTTGGTTGTTGCTATATCATTCTGATGATGCACAAAAAAAATCAAGATAAAAATGAACAATCCAATATAACTTGCGATCAATGTTAATCTTAAGATTTTTTTGTGAAAATAGCCCCAGAATCATTGCTGCATCAGGCGCAGATCCAGCAGTTTTGAAAACGGGGACCCAGGCTCTTGTTTGCCAATTTTTACCCAATTTATACACGAATTTTACTAAATTGTCGAACACCCCCTTGATCCGCCAGTGTGCATTAATATGCACCCATTCCTCATGTATACTTGATCACCTATTATAACCTTTAAAATGTGTATTACATCTCCTATTCTAGTCACGGGTACCGTTAAATGGTCACAAAATGTGTATTGCGTTTCTGATTATTGCCAAAGATTGTGACACATGTATTCATGTATTCGGTCAGAGTCCCGTCGACCGGATGTAAGATGACAATTTTTAGCATTACAAAAAGTACGGTTCAGTAGGTAGGTTCACTGTTTTTGGTACTTGCGTCTTTAAAAGCAAACTTTAACATCTTTTATGAATTTATTACACAATCACTTTGTGCAGATTTACGTTTTGTTTCTATATACTTATGGCAAAACAAACGAATCGGAGAAAACGATCCGTCTTTAATGAGACACATTTACAAAAGATCTTTTTCGAAAATTGAAGAACTACGAAATTATTTGAAAAAAAAAGAACAGACATCGGAACAATGCCATGAATTCGTAAAGAAATAAAAATAGGCCTATGCTACGGAGCAAAATTGTTTTAATGCTATTATTTATAAGATCGCACTTTGTAATCGATCGTTCATGCACTACAATAAAGCTACACATAAGCTCTGCTTCTTAGATAAAAGCACAGAAAGTTACAGGGTAGGAAGCCATAAAATTGAGAGGATTATGTAAACATATAATTTGTAATAGTTTTCATTTGACAATTACAGACGATGCGTATTATAAATACTTTTAAAGTATATTATACAAAACTTCCGGGTACATCTCTTACGTAATATAAAAATTTGTTTATGGAAATACAATATTTTTACTTGCCAACAGTAAAAAGATTAATCTGTTTTCATAACGGTTATTTCTGATTTGAACAAAGCGTAACATATAATATGTCTGCGTAAAGAAAACATTTTTTGTTTATTTTAATAACGTCTTTCGAACTGACGGACCCTTCTGATTAATCTCAGAATAGTTATAAAAAATATGATTGTTGTTTTGATAAGGAAAAATTGCATATGAATGTTTTTTGTCTATTTTGCTTTTTGGGGTTTGCAAGAAGAATGTTCTACCCTGCTCTGTTCACCCTGCTTTACTTCATAATTTTGGTTGTTGCTATATCATTCTGATGATGCACAAAAAAAATCAAGATAAAAATGAACAATCCAATATAACTTGCGATCAATGTTAATCTTAAGATTTTTTTTGTGAAAATAGCCCCAGAATCATTGCTGCATCAGGCGCAGATCCAGCAGTTTTGAAAACGGGACCCAGGCTCTTGTTTGCCAATTTTTACCCAATTTATACACGAATTTTACTAAATTGTCGAACACCCCCTTGATCCGCCAGTGTGCATTAATATGCACCCATTCCTCATGTATACTTGATCACCTATTAGAACCTTTAAAATGTGTATTGCATCTCCTATTCTAGTCACGGGTACCGTTAATGGTCACAAAATGTGTATTGCATTTCTGATTATTGCCAAAGATTGTGACACATGTATTCATGTATTCGGTCAGAGTCCCGTCGACCGGATGTAAGATGACACTTGTATATTCTGCCTGGCAATATTAGGTACCCTGCTGAGTGAGCCGGTGTGAATGTATCTGTCGTTTTCAGAATGAAAATAAAAATAAGTAAACCCGCCTTTCACTTCTTATTTCATGAATTATTTGCCTTAATTTATTGAAGAATAAAATATTTCAAATTAAAATATGGTCTCTCGCTTTACGGCGTTTACATAGGGATATGATTATTTGTTTTATATCATAAACAAAAATATTTATTGTTCATTAAGGTGCCTCATTACAATTATCAGAACTTTTAAAGCACAATAACTTTGAGGCTGTACATACGCAATCCTGTGCTATAAAACAAGACATGAATAGCTTAATAGAGACCGATAGTTTAATATATACTTAATTCATTTTCTAGTAAATAATCTCAGCATAGGTAATACAAGGTTAATGTGTTTCTCGCATGGTAATCAAAAACAAGTAATAGTGAAGTGACAACAGTATACGTATTCTGTACGTGTATCACACTTTGCTAATATTTTAATACATTTAAAGTCACATTTCTTAATAAACATCGCATTAAGTTAAAATACGACATGAAAATCAAATACGCAACAATTGATGAATTATTGTGTTCAATACACTAAATTTATTAAGGGCCAGACTAGTATGACATAAATAATAATAATAAATAAATAAATAAATACGCATAGATAGATACACGATAATATAATACTATAGATCGTCATATTCAATGAGCTAGTGACGACTACAGTATTGCGTAATCTCTCTACTCAGCGGGTGATTTAGATGACTGTGTGATTTAACTGGTAAAATGCAAATTTAAAAGGAAAAACGCTAAAATCCCACGACAATGCAAATTTAAAAGGAAAAACGCTAAAATCCCACGACAATGCAAATTTAAAAGTAAAAACGCAAATATAAAAGGAAAAACGCTAAAATCCAACGACAATGCAAATTTAAAAGGAAAAACGCAAATATAAAAAGGAAAAACGCTAAAATGCCACGACAATGCAAATTTAAAAGGAAAAACGCTAAAATCCCACGACAATGCAAATTTAAAAGGAAAAACGCAAATATAAAAGGAAAAACGCTAAAATCCCACGACAATGCAAATTTAAAAGGAAAAACGCAAATATAAAAGGAAAAACGCTAAAATCCCACGACAATGCAAATTTAAAAGGAAAAACGCTAAAATGCCACGACAATGCAAATATAAAAGGAAAAACGCTAAAATGCCATGACAATGCAAATTTAAAAGGAAAAACGCTAAAATGCCACGACAATGCAAATTTAAAAGGAAAAACGCTAAAATGCCACGACAATGCAAATTTAAAAGGTAAAACGCAAATATAACAAGACAATTCGCTAATTTAACTGGTAAACGCTAATATAACTGGTAATCTTTAATTATTTGCATTTTACCGGGCATATTTGCATTTTCTATTTCCTAGTGTATTCCATCAATCTCCTACGGAATTTTAAAAATGGTAAAATTGGGAAATAAGAGATTGAAAGCGAAATTGTGGTTGAAACTGTGGCTTAAAATACCGAAAAGAATTTTATTGACAAGGTTCAATATAAATTTTATTACAAATAAACAACTTTAAGTGATTAGCAACGAAATTACCAGTTGAACGCAGCCAGTCGGATCGGAGATAAAGGGAGATAAACATGGAGACAGGGAATAGCCACAGCAAAGCCGTGTTTATATAAGAGGTTAATTATGATAAGACTTGATTAGGATTTATTTAATTTTAACTTAATTTATTTCAACATTTTTTAGATAAACAATAATAGAAAATCGCTAACCACGAAGAATTTCCTGAAAATAGTCAGTGCTTATGTAGGTGCTTTTTTTTCAGTTCGGCGCGCATGTCTGGCCTATATTTGATTGTTATTCAAATATGCCTTTATTTGTATACCGATTACGGGACGTCATATTAGAATTACATATATAAACACCAAGGTCTTATGATATGACATCAGACCGAATTTCACATACAGCCGTCATATGACGCCTAAAAAACACCTCCACATGATTTTCACATGACACTTATTTGGGTGGGTAAGTCTTAATTGCAGTGTTTTTTTTAATTGGACGGAGTTTTTAACTTACAAAACAAAAATAGAATTATAACGTGATGGCCTTCCTTGGCTGAAAAAAATACTATAGACACAATTCCTCAGATATTTCATGTGTTTATGCAGGAACATTGTACATATAAACATTATAATGTTCATTTTGTATCTATACATATTTTCATCGTTTATCCCTGACAAAATACTATTGATAATCTACTGGCTTTGATTTTTGTAATATGTCGTCTTTCGATGACGTAGTTTCCACTGAACACTGGTGACATTGACACTTGACTACCGATTTATTTTACGACCACCTCCCATTTTACATGTATAGTAGCTTAAATTGAAATGCCATCAGAATGGATAATGTCAGTAGCTTAATGGAAACACAGTCTATCTGTCTATAAAGAAAAGAAATAACTCTGGATGTGGATATTTTGCATGCATTACTGACTTTCACCTGAAAAATTAGGTTGTATTTGTAATATTTGAATCGAAATGTTCAACACAAATGTGCAGAAAACTATTTTCTGTATAAACTTTCACATATTAGCACTACAATATGATACATATGATGAACTTGTTTTATATATATCAGAGATACATGTTAACATGTTATAAAGCTAAAACATAATATCTTTCGATGCTCGTGCAGTTGTCAAAAGCAAAATAAACAATTATTGAGCTACAAAACGGTTAAACCAGGTCATAAAAGCGAACTTAGCATTTGATTCAAATACCCAAATAGCGATCGACGCCCTTTATGGATAATTTCAACCGAGAAGCATCGACCCATCATCCTATTTCTATGTCGTGGGGCAGAGTACCCGAGAAACAATCATGTTTGTTTACAAGCATACGGCGTGTGACAATCTAGCATGTACCTCATACGATTTGTTTATGGATATTGTATTAACGTAGGTAAACATGATACTTTAATTACTTATAAATAAAACTACATGAACCAAAAATCATTGTATATTGTATGATATACTTTATATTCTTCTCTGTCAAATTCTACCTTTGGAATGCTGACTATGAGGTTCATTGATGTATGATATGATAATATACCCAGGATCAGGGCGAGGTGTACAACATTATGTGATCAAGTTTCTCAGTGATTTGCAATAGGGCGGTGGTTTTTTCCGGGTCCTCCGGTTTCCTCCACCAATAAATCTCACCACCACGATATATATAACTGAAACAGTGTTGAAAGTGGCACTAAACACCATCAAGCAAACAAAACAAACATGATATACCCGGAAAAGACTGTATCGCTTTTCTCTGTATTTTGTTCTATGTTTTATTTGCATTTGAACCATCTTGCGCCCGAAGATTGTTTCAAATTATTTGTATTTCCCTTTTTTTTTTATTTGAACGTATATGATGAAGATTGTTCCAAGGATTGTGCACTAAATTAGATATCTATGTTTTTATAACTATCACTGGGTCGATACCTTTGCTGGTGAACTATAAGTATCTGAGGGTAGTCAGAGTTTCGGTAGTAGTATGTTGATTATTATGTTTAATAGTATCTGAGGGTAGTCAGAGTTTCGGTAGTAGTATGTTGAATATTCTGTTTAATAGTGACTGAGGGTAGTCAGAGTTTCGGTAGTAGTATGTTGATTATTCTGTTTAATAGTGTCTGAGGGTAGTCAGAGTTTCGGTAGTAGTATGGTGATTATTATGTTTAATAGTGACTGAGGGTAGTCAGAGTTTCGGTAGTAGTATGTTGATTATTCTGTTTAATAGTGTCTGAGGGTAGTCAGAGATTCGGTAGTAGTATGTTGATTATTATGTTTAATAGTGTCTGAGGGTAGTCAGAGTTTCGGTAGTAGTATGTTGATTATTCTGTTTAATAGTGTCTGAGGGTAGTCAGAGTTTCGGTAGTAGTATGTTGATTATTCTGTTTAATAGTGACTGAGGGTAGTCAGAGATTCGGTAGTAGTATGTTGATTATTCTGTTTAATAGTGTCTGAGGGTAGTCAGAGTTTCGGTAGTAGTATGGTGATTATCCTGTTTAATAGTGTCTGAGGGTAGTCAGAGTTTCGGTAGTAGTATGGTGATTATTCTGTTTAATAGTGTCTGAGGGTAGTCAGAGTTTTGGTAGTAGTATGTTGATTATTCTGTTTAATAGTGTCTGAGGGTAGTCAGAGTTTCGGTAGTAGTATGTTGATTATTCTGTTTAATAGTGTCTGAGGGTAGTCAGAGTTTCGGTAGTAGTATGTTGATTATTCTGTTTAATAGTGACTGAGGGTAGTCAGAGTTTCGGTAGTAGTATGTTGATTATTATGTTTAATAGTGTCTGAGGATAGTCAGAGTTTCGGTAGTAGTATGTTGATTATTCTGTTTAATAGTGTCTGAGGGTAGTCAGAGTTTCGGTAGTAGTATGTTGATTATTCTGTTTAATAGTGACTGAGGATAGTCAGAGTTTCGGTAGTAGTATGATGATTATTCTGTTTAATAGTGTCTGAGGGTAGTCAGAGATTCGGTAGTAGTATGTTGGTTATTCTGTTTAATAGTGACTGAGGGTAGTCAGAGATTCGGTAGTAGTATGTTGATTATTCTGTTTAATAGTGTCTGAGGGTAGTCAGAGTTTCGGTAGTAGTATGTTGATTATTCTGTTTAATAGTGTCTGGGGATAGTCAGAGTTTCGGTAGTAGTATATTGATTATTCTGTTTAATAGTGTCTGAGGATAGTCAGAGTTTCGGTAGTAGTATATTGATTATTATGTTGAATAGTGTCTGAGGATAGTCAGAGTTTCGGTAGTAGTATGTTGATTATTCTGTTTAATAGTGTCTGAGGATAGTCAGAGTTTCGGTAGTAGTATGTTGATTATTCTGTTTAATAGTGTCTGAGGATAGTCAGAGTTTCGGTAGTGGTATGTTGATTATTCTGTTTAATAGTGTCTGAGGGTAGTCAGAGTTTCGGTAGTAGTATGTTGATTATTCTGTTTAATAGTGACTGAGGATAGTCAGAGTTTCGGTAGTAGTATGTTGATTATTCTGTTTAATAGTGACTGAGGGTAGTCAGAGTTTCGGTAGTAGTATGTTGATTATTCTGTTTAATAGTGTCTGAGGATAGTCAGAGTTTCGGTAGTAGTATGTTGATTATTCTGTTTAATAGTGTCTGAGGGTAGTCAGAGATTCGGTAGTAGTATGGTGATTATTATGTTTAATAGTGTCTGAGGGTAGTCAGATATTCGGTAGTAGTATGTTGATTATTCTGTTTAATAGTGACTGAGGGTAGTCAGAGATTCGGTAGTAGTATGTTGATTATTCTGTTTAATAGTGTCTGAGGATAGTCAGAGTTTCGGTAGTAGTATGTTGATTATTCTGTTTAATAGTTTCTGAGGGTAGTCAGAGATTCGGTAGTAGTATGTTGGTTATTCTGTTTAATAGTGTCTGAGGGTAGTCAGAGATTTGGTAGTAGTATGTTGATTATTCTGTTTAATAGTGACTGAGGGTAGTCAGAGATTCGGTAGTAGTATGTTGATTATTCTGTTTAATAGTGTCTGAGGATAGTCAGAGTTTCGGTAGTGGTATGTTGATTATTCTGTTTAATAGTGTCTGAGGGTAGTCAGAGTTTTGGTAGTAGTATGTTGATTATTCTGTTTAATAGTGTCTGAGGATAGTCAGAGTTTCGGTAGTAGTATATTGATTATTCTGTTTAATAGTGTCTGAGGATAGTCAGAGTTTCGGTAGTAGTATATTGATTATTATGTTTAATAGTGTCTGAGGGTAGTCAGAGTTTTGGTAGTAGTATGTTGATTATTCTGTTTAATAGTGACTGAGGGTAGTCAGAGTTTCGGTAGTAGTATGTTGATTATTTTGTTTAATAGTGTCTGAGGATAGTCAGAGTTTCGGTAGTAGTATGTTGTTTATTATGTTTAATAGTGTCTGAGGGTAGTCAGAGTTTCGGTAATAATATGTTGATTATTATGTTTAATAGTGTCTGAGGGTAGTCAGAGTTTCGGTAGTAGTATGTTGATTATTCTGTTTAATAGGGTCTGAGGGTAGTCAGAGTTTCAGTAGTTGTATGTTGATTATTCTGTTTAAGTCCTTTGGTTATTCTGTTTAAGCCCTTTGATTATTATGTTTAAGACCTTTGGTTATTCTGTGTAAACCCTTTGATTATTCTGTTTAAGCTCTTTGGTTATTCTGTTTAAGCCCTTTGGTTATTCAGTTTAAGCCCTTTGGTTATTCTGTTTAAGCCCTTTGATTATTCTGCTTAAGCCCTTTGGTTATTCTGTTTAAGCCCTTTGGCTATTCTGTTTAAGCCCTTTGGTTATTCTGATTAAGCCCTTTGGTTATTCTGTTTAAGCCCTTTGGTTATTCTGCTTAAGCCCTTTGGTTATTCTGTTTAAGCCCTTTTATTATTTTGTTTAAACCCTTTGGTTATTCTGTTTAAGCCCTTTGGTTATTCTGTCTAAGCCCTTTGGTTATTCTGTTTAAGCCATTTGATTATTCTGCTTAAGCCCTTTGGTTATTCTGTTTAAGTCCTTGGCTATTCTGTTTAAGCCATTTGGTTATTCTGATTAAGCCCTTTTCTTATTCTGTTTAAGCCCTTTGTTTATTCTGTTTAAGCCCTTTGGTTATTCTGTTTAAGCCCTTTGGTTATTTTGTCTAAGCCCTTTGGTTATTCTTTTTAAGCCCTTTGGTTATTCTGCTTAAGTCCTTTGGCTATTCTGTTTAAGGCCTTTGGTCTTCTTGCTCCCAAAGACTTTTTAATTATTTATCTTTTCAATTGTTTGAATTTGAGCGTCCCCGATTACTATTATTCCGGAAGCGGATCTTGCGCACTAGCTTAAATATCTACGCTATTATTATATCTTATGTGGATTTCCCTTTTATTTTTTAAAAAGTGGGTAATCGTCTTTAACAGACCTTTAAACACACTCAACATATTGCGAATATTCTTTCTTGTCAAACATGCAAGACCAATTTAGAATGTGAAAAACCCACAATATCCAACCAGCAAATACATCTTAATGGAAGGATATGGTTATGGTGTTTAACCCCACTTTCAACAATGTTTCAATTATATCGTGGCGGTCAGTTTTATTGATGGAGGAAGGTAGAGTAACCGGAGAAAACCACCGACCTGCCACAAGTCACAGATAAACTTGATCACATAATGTTGTATCGAGTGCATCTCGCCTGAACGGGATTCGAACTCACAATGTTAATGAAATATGGTAAATTCCACTATATTTGAAAATAAGGAAAACATATATCTTACCGCTTATAAGAATTGTTATTGATATTAATGTAAAACTTCTAATAGTCAGATGATTAAACAAATTCACGCTGACCAGCATCGTGTCTCTGACTATTTTGTCACTAGTTTTTCATGTAATTCAATGTCCTCTATATACCGTAAGTCATACCCTCTTTAAAGGGAAACTTCGCAAAAAAAATGTATAAATATGGATGTTTATATGTATATTAGCGTTTTATTATGTTGGATAAGGGATTGAAATCGATTTTAAAATTCTCTCAACGATACATGGAAGTCGCCATTTTGATAGCATCTCAATACCAAGTATCACGTGACTTCTAAATACCACCACGCCCCAAAAACAAGCGTGACAAACCAGGGTCCTCATTCAGTGTCGATATGGCTTTGTCAGGCGTACGGTTATTTAACTCGACAAGGGTATGACAAAAGCCTATTTTGTTTTCCTGACACCGTGAAAAAGAAAGAGCTCTACTTGACTTGGCTGACCAACCTCAGCATAGAAGAAAGCTTCACCAGTGATAAGCACAAGTTGGTTTGCGAAGACCATTTCGAAACTTCCTGTTTCGAAGGAAACGTGATGGTAATTCTTTTTATTTTTCTTATTATTCTAAATATATGAATTTATTACACAATCTCTTTTTCCAGATTTACGTTTTGCTTCTATAGATTATGGCAAAACAAATGAATTGGGGGGAAAGGGTCGTCTTTAATGAGACACATTTACAAAAGATTCTTTTCCAAAATTGAAGAACTACGAAATTAAGTTAAAAAAAGAACGGACATCGAAAAAATGCCCTGAATTCGTTAAGAAAAAATCAAAAAAGGCCTATACTACGGGGCAAAATTGTTTTAATGACATTATTCAGTAAGATCGCACTTTGTAATCGATCGTTCATGCACTACAATAAAGATACACATAAACTAAAAGCACAGAAAGTTACAGGGTAGGAAGCCATAAAATTGAGAGGATTATGTAAATATATAATTTGCAATAGTTTTCATTTGACAATTACAGACGATGAGTATTATAAATACTTTTAAAGTTTATTATACAAAACTTCAGGGTACATCTCTTACGTAATATAAAAAATTTGTTATGGTAATACAATATTCGTATTCGCCAACAGTAAACAGATTAATCTTTTTTCATAGCGGTTATTTCTGATTTGAACAAAGCGTAACATATAATATGTCTCTGCGTAAAGAAAACCTTTTTTGTTTATTTTAATCACGTCTTTCGAACTGGCGGACCCTTCTGATTAATCTCAGAATAGTCATCAACAATTTGTTCTTCACAATTATTGATATTTCATCGCGAATATTTAGTTTGATGTATTGTTGTTGTGTATCAATCATAATTGTTATTTGTATATGCCCTCCTGGGGCCCTGATTTGGTTAATAAACTTATTTCTATTTCAATAAGGAAAAATTGCATACGAATGGTTTTTTGTCTATTTTGCAAGAAGAATTTCTACCCTGCCCTGTTCACTCTGCTTTATTTCTTAAATTTGGTTGTTGCTACATCATTCTGATGGGGCACCAAAAAATCAAGATCAAAATTAACAATTCAATATAGCTTACGATCAATGGTAATCTTAAGATTTTTTGTGAAAATAGCCCATGAATCAGTGCTGCATTAGATGCGGATCCAGCAGTTTTGAAAACGGGGTGCCAGGCTCTTGTTTGCCAATTTTTACCCAATTTATACACGAATTTAACTAAATTGTCGAACACCCCCTTGTTCCGGCAGTGTGCATTAATATGCACTCATTCCTAATGTATACTTCAACGTGATCATGGTCGTGTATTTTGATCACCTATTAGAACCTTTAAAATGTGTATTGCATCTGCTATTCTAGTCACGGGTAGCGGAATTTGTTTTCATTTTATTTTCTGTTCTTATTATGTTTTTTGTCTATTTGACTTGTGTACGTTGTTTGTATATATTACTTGTACATGCCTTCAACCTTTAGGGGTAAAATTGAGCATTAATAAAGGTAGTTAGCTAACGGGTCACAAAATGTGCATTGCGTTTCTGATTATTGCCAAATATTGTGACACATGTATTCGGTCAGAGGCCCGTCGACCGGATGTAAAATGACACTTGTAAATTCTGCCTGGCGATTTCCTGTGTGAACCTAAGCTCATTACGCAATATTAGGTACCGGTGTCGTTTTCAGAATGAAGAAAAAAATAAGCAAATCCCGCATTTCACTTTTTACTTCAGGAATTAGTTGCCTTAATTTATTGAAGAATAAAATATTTAGAACTAAAATATGGTCTCTCGCTTCTGAAAATACATGAAAAATATAAGAAATATATTTTTCGCTAAATATTTTACGCTTTGCTCATCAAAAATGACAAACAAGAAAAGGAAAAGAAATTAACATTTTTAAATCATTTGCTCGCTCTGGACAACGTGTTTAGCACAAAATCCGAAAAACAAGAAGTAAATCTGGTGTGGCCTAATCTCTTTTTAATTTTTGACTGCCCTTCATCTGTTTATACCGCTCATGATCATGATCTCTTCCAAACTTTGTCTAAATGAATATCAGTTAATATCAAAAAGTTTGCTTACGGGGTTCCGAGCTGAAAAAATCATATATTTAGGTTCTGTGCCTTTTGGGGGTCACTGAGCAAAGAGGTTTTTTTGTAAACTACAATAAACCGAATATGCTTAGACATATTTTATTAAATAAATAAATAAATAATATATTGTATATAATTGAAATCTTCATATTAGTTACAGTTTAATTATGTCCATTTTATTTTAAACTAGTCAGAATCTGATATATCACTTTAACATGCACACTCTAAAACCTTCATAATTTCCAACTGGTGACGGAAACTCTTCCCTTATAGTTTTGACAACGCAGGCTGGTAGGGTCACTCTGTATTTCTTGCCAAGTGGTTGACCTTTCCTGATCCAACAAACAAACTGACGATAAGCCATGAGTCAACTCTGTCGGTTAGTTAACACATCTGGAGCTCTTCCTCTGTGACGTTTGTACCTCAAAAAACTACTATTGCTTGTTTCAAGCACAACAGGGTTGAGACAAACTGTTCTAAAGTTGGTGTTGTCGGTAATGCAGTCACTGGGTTCCAATTGACCATCAAACAATGAAAATTCATGGCAGCACAGGCATTCCGACGGCAAAGGTAGTGAAATGCATTTCGAGCATGAGCACCAATTTGTGTCGTTCTGACGTGGGTTGTTCTCGATTTGCCGACGTTGGGCACTCGCTGCCTCTTCCATTTGTCTGAGTTCTTCTTCCGTATATTCTGTTTCAAGTTGGTAACCAAACGCTCCATAGTCGTCGAAATCTACATCACTTGAGGCGCTAGAGTCACTTTCCGTATCTGTGCTCGACATATTTAAGCTATAACTAAAACGTTTATTTCGGTGCTTTATATAGAAATGTTCCCAAACAAACAACACGCGTTGAACAAAAGAATAGTAAAGAAATATTGATTGAGTAAAATCATAATCATTTGATTAAATTAAATTAATTAAAACATCTTTTATGAACACCGACTGTTAAAATAATGATTGAGTAAAATCATAATCCTTTGATTAAAATTGAATTAATTAAAACATGTTTTATGAACACCGACTGTTATTTAATAATGATTGAGTAAAATCATAATCATTTTTTTTTATTGTTGAAAAGATGAATTCATTTCTAAACGTTTAGGCCTCCTAAATCATTTTATTTAAAATTAAAATTAAAATATCTTTTATGAACATCGATCGTTAAATTATTATGACGAGACAGCTATATATAGTTAGGCCAATTTGGCGCCTCTCATAATGAAAACTTATAATTTCAAGGATGGTGTATACTTTTCTTATCATCTAAAACATAAATTGTTCCTGTTCTTTCAACATTATATCTATTCTAATGTTTTAAGAATATTTTATCTTTAATAGATAATAAACGATCTACCAACTCGTCTTGGAAAGCAAATAGTGTGTATTCAAATTCCCATTTTATTAATCCGGTCACCTTGATTTTTACACCTGTATATTTTTACCCTCCGGCTAGAAAACACCCAAGCGGACATCTACATGCGGAGATCAAAATAACAGTAAACAGCATGCCGAATAATGATTATAAGGTCACAGTCAAACAGAACATAATCCCTTTTGGGATTCGAAGCCAGAGTTGTTTTCTGATATTGCCTGCCTCCGAATCCCTTATCAACCATGCATAGTTCTATTTGGAATTTTTTTTTCAGGTACCCCCGCCTCGAACCGGCGTGAATTACGCCTGCACCTCAATGTCGTGTCAACCGGCGCTGGAGTATTCAAAAGTAGACATATTTTGCTGCATAAATATGTAAATAGAATCATGATCACCTATCTATGACGCCAGATACAGCTCATCATTCTCAGCCGCGCGGATTCGGAGGCAGGCAATATCAGAAAACAACTCTGGCTTCGAATCCCAAAAGGGATTAAAACAAAATCTAGAAATCAATACACAAGTTACTCGTTGTCAAAATTATCCATTATATTTTTCAGCACATTAGCAGTAAAACAAAATGACATAATTGTAAAAGGGATCCGATATATAGCGAATATAGGTGACTGTTGTAAAACACTCTTTCCGTTGTAAATATAAAGGAAATGAAACATTTTGTTCATTTAAAATAGTGGTTTGTCAAAAAGGTACGTAGCTGTTCACTTCAGTATTTAATCTTCCAACGGTTATTAGATTTAAATCACAGTCCTCTGAGCGCTTTAAATGAAGAGAATTTAACATCAGCGACCCAGACTTTAAATTTCAATCCCACAATGCATTATCAGGTTAAAATGTCACAACCTGGTTGAAAAATTAGAAATTAAAATTAGAAATTCGCGATTTGCTTCGTTATTTGTGGAAATATGTCGATAAAGCTTTGTGAACATGTATTTTATATCACCAGGAACATATTTAGCTAACATGTAAAAAATCGCGAAGTTTCCCTTTAATTTAAACATTTAAAAAAAAATGTCATATTTTATACAGATATCTCATGTTTGGGAGGGGTATTTTCGAAAAAAATACCAGTCTCGAGACGAAAATTTTCCCGAGAAGAATGACGAGTGAAATTTAGTCTCAAGTACCCCTCCCAAACATAATATATCTGTTTAATTACACCGAATATTATTTATAACACTGGCTAAATAAATAATACCTTTTGTTTGTCGTTTTCGGGACCTAACATGATGTGTTTGTTTAATTCTACCGAATGATGTTACATAACACGCACAACTGATAACGTTTAATAAATTTTGTTACAAGAGTCTCGGTGAAGGGTAAAAATGGCAAATACGATTGTTACATAAAACGCACAACTGATATTATTATACCTCACTAACTTCTCATTGGCTTAAATTAAATCACATGACCTGAAACAATTTTAATGTTTTGTGAAAATTAACCTAAACGGGAAACAATTAGTTGCTTACCGGGTAACAATCCTATTGTTTCCCGGTAAACAACCCATTGCGGGGAACAAAAGGGAAACAACTCTTTCAAAAATTTCATAAAATTTCAAACATTTCATTAAATTTCAAAATTTTCATAAAATCTCAACATTCTAAAATCAATTAAAAAAAAATTAAGTTCAAAATTTTCAAAATTAGGAGTGGGTATGATAAGGGTAGATTTTGGCCCAATCTCAGAAACTGTTTATATAGATATAATATTACACACTATCATTGAAAGGTAAGAATTATTTTTTTTATGATTTCACTTTGTCCTTTGTTGCTTAGCAACGTAAATGGAGGAGGGTCCAATTAATCATTGGAAATTCAAATATGGTGGTTTCATTTTACATATCTTGCATAGTCTTTTCAACAAAATGTTATATTCTGTGTACATGTATGTACACTCTAAAAATAATATTCCAATACTCTATGGTAGCATATAGTATTTTTGTGTAGTTTTGTCACCCTTGCAACGGTTTTAATATGGTACTGCTTTGACAACTATTTTACCTATTTTGTTCCTGTATTTAAATACTGTTATAGTGACAGCCGGAACCTTTGAACCGCAATGAGAGCGGGAGGTTTGGCGCCTTAAAATCTGATTCAACCCACCATTTCTTTAGAAATGCCTGTTCCAAGTCAGGGTCATTACGGTTTTCACAGTTTTCCGTTTGTTGACTGATTTTGTCTGTTTATATAATTATGAGTTTTGACTTTCCCTTTGTAAGATTGTTCGGAGTTCGGTAATTTGTTATTACCCTTATTAGCCTATATTATAGCAATTAATGGTTGAATTTTGACATCTACGATCTTTTGACTTGATATTTGATTAAGCGGTACATTTTTGTCAAGCTATACACACTACAAATGTCATTTCATATTTCAAAAATACACTTTGATATTTTTATTCATAGTTATGCCCCGTCCATACCAACAGGTTTCCCTATGCACATTTTTATCTGAATGTTCCAACATTAATAAGTATGTCATTATTATACGAAAAACATAAATACGTGTATCTTTGGACAAAGATCACAGAGAGCGATTATTGATTTTCTGTCATCTTGTGAAATGTGTGTCGTCTGCTGTGCACAATGTAAATGGACAGCACATAGGTGAGAGCGATTATTGATTTTCTGTCACCGCACGGCTTCCCTGAAATTTTAAAAGTACCTTTCTAGCCAATCAAAATTCTACTTGCCACGAGAACATCAGAGAATACTATTTTATCCCGAGCAAGAAGCGAGTGATAAAATTTACTAATATCCGCCAATCCATGTTAAAACTCAAAACACATTCTGGCTTCCATGATTTCTTTCGATTCTGATATGTCTAAGAGTACAAATACAGTAGTATACTTTGATTGGAAGACGGTAATTTATATTTACGGTATCTTCAAACTTTGTTTGTTCAGAAAAGTAAAACGTGATAGATTATATAAATAGAATGCTTGGTAATACTGTATTATCGGTCATGGCCCATTAAAGTAAAATCATACCGCTAAAATTCCAAGTAATACTACACATTAACGCTGACTCATAAACGATAGGCTATACCAATGAAATTCTTAGTAAGGATAACAAAAGGACCATTATAAACAAAACACCGAATATGTAAATCAAACCTGACTTCCGTATACTATGTTAAAACATGCACGCTACATCGTTATATGTACTGTATTAGATGAATTATGAATGATCAAATATATTGTTTGTTTTTCCATACTTTATTGAAATAAGTAAGAATAAAATATTGATCTCACGATGTTGTTATCGACAGTCATGTGTGCTAAACCATTACGCCACCGCAACGTTAATATTAAGCTATATATAAATCAAATTTACGTTAATACAATTATTCATCGGGAAATCACTTTGCGAAAGAGCTAAATAAAATATATTTAAACAACATTATTAAGACAAAACTGGTGGAACGAGCTAATCTGGGTCACGGGTCACTGTAATCGGGCGGCTGTATCGAGAAACAGCTACGGTGCCGAAAAAACTGTTGATACTCATAAAATATTGATAAATGCAATAACATGTTATGTTTGTCTTCAAGAAATATGATAGACAAAACCATGTGTGAAGTTTTATAACGAAATATCTCCGATTTCTATGTAAATTTACGAGTTGAAGTGGGGAAAAACCCAAAGGTAATTTTAGCGATGTATTTTTATCTTGGACAAGAATAATGAGCGTCCTGATTGGATGACCGATTTAAAACACACTGACAACGCATGGTAAAAAGATGCATGTAAACGAAATCTATGTTATATTTATTCATTTGTTTGATTCTGGAATATTGTTGATCATTGATTTAAGCAAGAAAAAAAGGGAAAAAGGTGGGGGTGAATTTTATTTATGAATTTTACAGTTAAATAAATGTTATGTTTCGACAGTTTAAAGAGAAAAATAAAAATATGTTGGACTAATGCATAAATCAGCGTTATAAATTGAACAAATATCAGTGGTTTTGTAAATGAGATTTATTTTAAACAGAAAATCTGAATTTATTATTTTTGATTTATTATTAATGATACAATGTTATATCCCTTGGGAGGGGGGGGGGGGGGACAATGATGAAAATTTGAAATAAAAACACAGGACCGGACTTTAAGCAAAAATAATAATCCAGGATTAGTTTTTTATTAAAAAATCCAGGACCCCTGTGTCCACGATTTTTTTTTAAAAGTTAATAATATGAAATATTGACATCCACACTTGTTTTTTGGACAGCACATTTCTGTGTCCACACTTGTTGCTAAAGAAAAAAAAATAAGAAAAAGTAAAGGGACTACTAAATATAGAAAGTTCCGATGTGTTTACATTGTCAATGAATTAATTTCTAAGATAATCTGACGTACTAATTTTCTTGTTGGTTGTTTGTTTTGTTTTCTGTACTTTTTTTGAATTGTGGGGATAATATTAAAGTATACTTTAGAATAGTAATACATGAAATTCCACTGAGGGTTAGAAAAAAAACGCGTCGGACTCAATGCACAATCAGGCCGGCAGTAAATCACCTCCAAAATTTATTTAACGTCAAAACTGTTTCATAAAAATTGTTCAAGTTTTACTCCCGTAGCAAAACAACTACGATAACCAACTTTATTTTGGATGAGATTAAAAGGTCGATTTCTATTTCTGTCTATTACTGGTGAAAACGGTCAATCAAAAATGGCCGCTGACGAGAAATCGACCTTAAAATAATTTTTTTATTGCAGATTTCATATTCTCCACACTCGGGTACCAACACAAAAATTAAATGAGATATGTGTTTATGTATACTATAACATGCCGTTGGTACCTGCTTGTGGTTATACTGAAAATTGACATTAAATACACATTTCTTGTTAGATTTCATATATTTTCGCGAAACGATAGACTTTTCATTGTCTAGTGTGACGTCATCGCACGTGCAAATATGGAAAATTGTTACCAAAATAGTAGTTGGGGTAAAGGTCTTATAAAATCAAGAAACAACGAAAGCTATACGTTTCATTTATAATTTGTCTATTTTTTAGGCCAATTTCTGTCCTTATCATATCTACTCCTTTCAATATTTCAAAATTTTCAAAAAGTTTCAAAAATTTCAGTTTTCATAAAATTTCAAAATTTTAATATTTAAATAATAATATTGAAAAATAATAAAACAATTATAGCCTACCATTTCGGTCAATACTATTGCTTTCTTCAAAAAGAATGAAGATTACCTAAAATTGAAATTGACTGGTTAATAAAATTATTAAGAAATGGGTGTTTTCATAATGAACCGGTTATATGTCCAAGGTTAGTCATAATGGCTCAAGGAAGATTGTATTGACCCGAGGCAATTTTTGAAGTTATTAAACACACATTTTAAATCTGTTGAAAATATTGCTGATTGCCGGTTTGTGCCCTATATCAGTGGTTGTGTTGTGAACTTTAATATAGAAATGAAATAGTTTAACATTTGTTAACAATTTGTCAAAAGTTATTAACACACATTTTGCTTAATTACATGTATTTATTTATATGCCCAATCCTTGGTATGTTGTTCGGTATAATACAACTGTTATTGCCTTCAATGAATTGTAAACATCAGAATTGTTAACCCTCAAGGGGTTGTTTCCCTCGGGCTAAAGCCCTCGGGAAAACAACCCACATCAGGTTAACAATTCTGGATGTTTACATCCATTGAAGGCAATAATTGTTTATTATTATACCTCACTAACTTCTCATTGGCTTAAATTAAATCACATGACCTGAAACAATTTTAATGTTTTGTGAAAATTAACCCAAACGGGAAACAACTAGTTGTTTACCCGGTAGCAACCCTATTGTTTCCCGGTAAACAACCCATTGCGTGCCTCAAAAGGGGAACAACTTTCAAAATTTTCATAAAATTTCAAAATTCTAAAATCAATAAAAAAAAAAATTCAAAGTTCAAAATTTTCAAAAAATTTCAATATTTCAAAAATTTTAAAACATTTAAAATTTTCAAAAAATAAAGAAAAATTTAAAATTTTCATAAGATATCAAAATTTTTAATAAAATTTCAATATCTCAAATTTTTCAAAAAGTTTCAAAAATTTCAGTTTTCATAAAATTTCAAAATTTTAATATTAAAATAATAATATTGAAAAATGATAGAACAATTATAGCCTACCATTTCAGTCAATACTATTGTCTTCTTCAAAAAGAATGAAGATTACCTAAAATTGAAATTGACTTGTTAATAAAAGTATTAAGAAATGGGTGTTTTCATAATGGACCGGTTATATGTCCAAGGTTAGTCGATAATGGCTCAAGGAAGATTGTATTGTCCCGAGGCAATTTTTGAAGTTATTAAGCACACATTTTAAATTCGTTGAAAATATTACTGATGGCCGTTTGTGCCCTATATCACTGGTTGTGTTGTGAACTTTAATATAGACATGAAATAGTTTAACATTTGTTAAAAATTTGTCAAAAGTTATTAAACACACATTTTGCTTAAATACATGTATTTATTTAAATGCCCAATTCTTGGTCTGTTGTTCGGTATGATAAAACAGTTATTGCCTTCAATGGATTGTAAACATCAGAATTGTTAACCTTCAAGGAGTTGTTTCAGGTTAACAATTCTGGATGTTTACATCCATTGAAGGCAATAATTGTTTAACGTTTCACAAATTTTGTCACAAGCGTCTCGGTGAAGGGTAAAAACGGCAAATACGATTTTGCAAATACCATGAAGAAAAGCTAAATCTTATGCAAATACACTTACATGAAGTAAAAATTCTGCAAATTTACAATGCAAGGCCTGAATTTGTAAAAAAAAATATCACGCTGTTAACCAATCATAATCCAGCATTCTTATATAAGGTTTAATTACACAAAAAATTAAATAGCTATTCTATGGTGAATGAATACATTTTCAGAATACACGTAATTTTGTTGAATTTTTGTACTATTTGACTCCCAAACTTTTTAAGATTGTAAAGAACTACATGTATATATTAATACCTTGTATATTGTCACATTATACGCCTTCATGCAACAGTAAGCAAGTCATTTTATTCATAAAGAACTCATTTATTTTTTACTTATAAAGCAGACTCGTCATACTCCATATTCTCACTGTATAAACTTAAATTGATTTTCTTTAGAACTCATGTACAACCTTATATATAAGCAATCTATTACATAAAACCTATAGAGGGAAATTCTGTAGATATCAAGGGGGGTAATCAAAAGCCGTAATTCGAAGAAGGACAGACAAAACAATGGTCAAAAGAAAGAAGAAAAGACAAACAACCATCTACAAAACACTACAGTGAAAAATAAAATGAAACCTATATAGGGAACGTTTGTAGATACGAAAAGGGTAATCAGAAGTCGTAAATCGAAGGACGGTTATTACAATGGCCAAAACAAAATGGCAATAGGACAAATAATGATCTACAAAGCATTACACAGAAGACTAATAGTTAAGCAACACCAGCCCCTTTAAAACGGAGGATAAACGCAGGTACTCCGGGAGCGTAAGGACTCCCATACGGTTTTACAGTGGTAATATAGATCCCTTTACTGACCTAGAAATTCTATCGGGATAATGTTTTGCAAACATATATTACTCTTCGAGTCTTCAATGTCGCGATCGGATGATAGTTGTATGTACTTCTATGCTTGTAATCAGTTTCTAAAACCGCGCTAAAGTGGTCAGTTTGATTTTCGTCCACGGAGAGGTTTATCGATATGGAACTTTATGTGACTTGTAGGCCGTCACTGCTTTTCTCGAAGTATTTTTGCTTTCTACGCCAATAAGAAGAGTTTGGAGATACCAAACGGGTAATCAGAATCCGTATATCGAAGAAGAACGGACAACACAATGGCCAAAAGAAAAAGTACAAAAGGACAAACAACGATCTACAAAGCATACATATAAAACTAAAGATCAAGTAACACGAACCCCTCTAAAAACCGAGGATGAACTCAGGTGTAAGACTAGTCGTCACAATTATAACTGATATTTTTCTTGAAAGTTGTGTTAAAACACATATATATATTCCCCCTAAGACTGTACACCAGATAAAACAAAATACATTATACATTCTATATTGCCGGATTTTTATACCGGATACACACCTAGACTAGCAAATCTCGTAAGGGGTATTTATAGCAATATAATGTTCTGAAGATCTCTGTTTCCACTTTAAAAAAAAAAAGAACTATCCCGACAGTGGGGTATGCTTTGTATTTCATTCTATTAATAATTTGCCTCAAAGTGTATCTTTCATGTAAAAATATCAAACCAGTTTTTTAGTTTTTTTCTATTTTTATAAATTTAAATATGACTACGCCTTTTCTTTCTTATATCTAAAGACGAATATATAATACAAAGAAAAACGAGGAATGATATATATATTATATAATCAGTTGAAAAATATGATGTAATAATATTTTATTACGATATATTAAGCAATAAGATTGGACACAAGTTATATATGACCGCATCATTTTACTGAGAGGGGAGATTTGGGTCCATAGATAATTAGTTTATCCCCACAATTTGCTATTGAAAGTGAATGTACCAAGCCAGGAAACGTGAGCGAATATATGTATTAGGGTATCAATTTTGTCTCTGATTCTGCATTAATTTCTAATTTAGAACTGTTCCTACAGTGAGCTATTTTTTGTATTTCATTCTATTAATAATTTGCCTCAAAGTGTATCTCTCATGTAAAAATATCAAACCATTTTTTTTAGTTTTTTTTTTCTTTTTTTTATAAATTTAAATATGACTACGCCTTTTCTCCCTCAAATCTAAGGACCAATATATGATACAAAGAAAAACAAGGAAAATATATATATATATATATATTATCAGTAAAAAAAAACATCTAGTTGCCATTAAAATATTTTGACAAAGTGAAAATTTCACTCACCTTTTAGACCGCCACGATATAACTGAAATATTTTTGAAAGTGGCGTTAAACACCATAACCCTAAGCCTAATCACTCACCTTTAGCAGAAACTACAGCTACTAAAACCAGAAAAAGTACGACCAGTTGTCTAGACAGAACCATCATGGTCACTCCCTCAACTCAATAAGTTTCTGTTATTAGTACTCTATTTTAAGATTTGTCTTATTATATATCCTTGTAGTCACGTGCACGCTCATATTCATTATAAAATGTACAAAAAAGTTGTAATATTTCACTGTAAATAATTTTAGGATGTTGTATGGTGATCGTATGACATACCTTTTAAATCACCCGTAATTTTATTATTTTGTAACCTTGTGATGTGTAAGCAATAAATAAATTATATATAATTCGCATGATAATATCGTGTACACTTTGAATACCCGAACATTTTTCAATGTTCAATAAGAATACATTTTTTTTTTAATTTATTTTGTCTTCTTCAGAGTGATGTATTTACTATAACTAATATATATATATAGACATATATATAGCCAGATAGATACACATATGGTTAGATGGATACAAGAAGAGTTTGAAGATACAAAAGGGGTAATCAGAATCCGTAAATCAAAGAAGGACAGACAACACAATGGCTAAAAGAAAAAGAACAAACAATGATCTACAAAATATACACATAAAACTAAAGATGTAGTAACAACAAATGTTTAAATAAAATTATGAAAAGAAAGTGTAAACAGTGATGGTCAACAATTCAACCAATATCAACAAAATGAACAATCACTTCTCACTTCAACTCACTTAATACAAAAAATACCACGACATTGGAAGGCTGTAATAATTGACAGTAGCAAGAAAGATATTAACAATAAAAATATGTTTAGATTAAAATCAAGTACGTATCATAATAATTTTGTTCTTTCTAGGGGAGTAGTACAAGTACCATGGGTACCGGAAGTGACCGAATGTCACGTGACCCCTTCGGGGTTCCCTTCGGTGTGCCTATGCTCAACCGGAAGTTGCGCAACATCCGCCCTGTGTAATGGTGTCTGGATGCGCAACCGGAAGTTGCGCCGTATCCGCCCATGTTGGGGCCTTTTGACCGGAAATGATGTTACCCGTAAGTCTTCCCTTGTAAAATATGGGAGCGCGCATGTGCGACCGGAAATCCCTTGGGGTGCTCTCTATGACGTCTGCGTCTATCGTTTTCTAGTCCTGGTTATCTGCCCCTTTTATTTTCATAATTACATAAAAAGTTCGTTGTTTTCGGGTATGCTCGCTATGTACTCCAAGTAGTCTATCACGTTCTCACTGTGGAGGTACTAAATAACCTAAGAGTCAAATGAATGAAATGGTAAATTTGATCCCTACTTGCATAGTCTCTAGCAATTTTTTTTTATTCCAGGATGATTCTTCTCAATTCTGAAAAACAATGTATATACATGAATAGAGGGAGGAGGAGGAGGTTGGCGGCGGAGGAGGAGGAGGAGGAGGGCTGCGGCGGCGGAGGAGGGGAGGAGGAGGTCTCTTTAGGTGTAATTATGACTAACACAGAAATCTTCCATATTTTCCATATCATTTCACTATTCAACTTGCCATTTTTCCATATTTTCCATATCTTTTCACTATTCAACTTATTTTTCCTCCATATTTTCCATTTCTTTTCACTTTTCAACTTACTTTTCTTCCATATTTTCCATATCATTTCACATTTCAACTTACTTTTCTTCTGTATTTTCCCAATCTTTTCACTATTCAACTGATCTTCTTTTCATAATTCCCATATCTTTTCACTATTTTCTTCTGTATTTTCCATATTTTTTCACTATTCAACTTGGGTTTCTTGCATATTTTTCATATCTTTTCACTATTCAGCTTGCCTTTCTTCCATATTGTCCATATTTTATCACTATTCGACTTGCCTTTCTTCCATATTTTCCATATCATTTCACTATTTTCTTCCATATTTTCCCTATCTTTTCACTATTTTCTTCTGTATTTTCCATATCATTTCACTATTCAGCCTACTTTTCTTCCGTATTTTTCATATCTTATCACTATTCGACTTGCCTTTCTTCCATATTTTCCATATCATTTCACTATTTTCTTCCATATGTTCTATATCTTTTTACTATTCAACTTGGGTTTCTTCCGTATCATTTCACTATTGAACCTACTTTTCTTCCGTATTTTTCATATATTTTCACTATTCAACTTGGGTTTCTTCCATATTATTCATATCTTCACTATTCAACTTCCCTTTTTTTCCATATTTTCCATATCTTTTCACTTTTCAACTTACTTTTCTTCCATATTTTCCATATCATTTCACTATTCAACATACCTTTCTTCCATATTTTTCATATCTTTTCACAATTTTATTCTGTATTTTCCAAATCATTTCACTATTCAACTTACTTTTTTTCCATATTTTCCATATCATTTCACTATTCAACCTACTTTTCTTTCATATTTTTCATATCTTTTCACAATTTTCTTCTGTATTTTCCAAATCATTTCATTATTCCACTTACTTTTCCTCCATATTTTCCATATCTTTTCACTATTAAACCTACTTTTCTTCCATATTTTTCATATCATTTCACAATTTTCTCTCTATTTTCCAAATCTTATCAATATTCAACTTGGGTTTCTTGCATATTTTTTATATCTTTTCACTATGCAACTTACCTTTCTTCCATATTTTTCCTATCTTTTCACTATTCAACTTACCTTTCTTCTGTATTTTCCAAATTTGTTCACTATTCAACTTACTTTTCTTCCACATTTTCCATATCTTTTCACTATTCAACTTACTTTTCTTCCATATTTTCCTTATCATTTCACAATTTTCTTCTGTATTTTCCAAATCATTTCACTATTCAACTTATCTTTCTTCCATCTTTTCCATATCATTTCACATTTCAACTTGCCCTTCTTCCATGTTGTCCATATCTTATCACTATTTGACTCACTTTTCTTCAATATTTTCCATATCATTTCACTATTCAACCTACTTTTCTTCCATATTTTCCTTATCTTTTCACTATTTTCGTCTGTATTATCCAAATATTTTCACTATTCGAGTTACTTATCTTCCATATTTTCCTAATCATTTCACTATTCAAATTATCTTTCTTCCATATTTTCCAATGTTTTCCAGTTATCAGAAACAAGCATTAACAGTTATGATATCCCCTTTATGTGCAAACTGCCATGATATAGTTGTAATATTGTTGAATGTGGCATTAAACACCATAAACATAACCCTTTATTTACAAAGACATATACCTACCTACCTTTCTATCTACATTTTTATAAGAATTATAGATTTTATTTGATTTTTGTTAGTTATTTTCCTATCTTGATGAGTTTCAAATTTCCTCAATCAAATTTATTTTACATAACAGCCTAACACAGTGTTCTATTTTTAGAGCAGTAAGAAAACTTACTTCCTGAATTGGGTTTTAGTATATATTTACCTACCAAAGGCAAGCAAATATCTGCCAAGGGTAAGAAACTCTCTGTTTATAAGTGTAACAATCGATTTCCAGATAGCCATTTATTGATACGTATTATATAGTATTTCTCTTTCTGCACAGGTATATGTCCAAATTCAGAGTAATGACCCCCTTTATCCTCCACATAAAGAGTCATGTCCCCTACTGCAGTGTTAAGCCTCCACATAGAGAGTTATTCCCCCTACTTTAATATTATCATTACACATACAGAGTTGTAGCTTATTCCTCCACATAAAGAGTTATGTCCCCTACTGCAGTGTTAAACCTCCACATAAAGAGTTATTCCCCCTACTTTAATATTATCATTACACATACAGAGTTGTATCTTATTCCCCACATATAGAGTTATGCCCCCTATCACAGATTTATCCCTTCAGATACAGAGTTATTCCCCGTTACTGTAGGACATAATGTAAGCTTAAATAAATTACATGCAGTATTAATTGTTTTCTAAAAAAAATACTTTTCTTCCATATTATCCATATTTTTAATATCTTTTCACAATTTTCTTCTGTATTTTCCAAATCTTTTCACTATTCGACTTGCCTTTCTTCCATATTTTCCATATCATTTCACATTTCAACTTACCTTTCTTCCATATTTTCCATAACATTTCACTATTCAACTTATTTTTCTTCCATGTTTTTCGTAACATTTCACTTTTCAACTTACTTTTCTTCTATATTTTCCATATCTTTTCACTATTCAACATATCACTGTCTATAAAGGACACCTCTATATAACAGATCACTTTCTATAAAGGACACCTCTATATAACAGATCACTCTCTATAAAGGACACCTCTATATAACAGATCACTGTCTATCAAGGACACTTCTATATAACAGATCACTGTCTATAAAGGATATCTCTATATAACAGATCACTGTCTATAAAGGACACTCTATATAACAGATCAGTGTCTCTAAAGGACACCTTTATATACAGATCACTGTCTATAAAGGACACTATATAGCAGATCACTGTCTCTAAAGGACACCTCAATATAACAGAATCAGTCTCTTAAGGACACCTCTATATAACAGATCACTGTCTCTAAATTACACCTCTATATAGCAGACCACTGTCTTTAAAGGACACCTCTATATAACAGATCACTGTGCATAAAGGACACCTCTATATAGCAAATCACTTTCTATAAAGGGCACCTCTATATAAAAAATCACTGTCTGTAAAGGGTGGGTGGGTGATGGTGTTTAACGCCACTTTCACAAATCACTGTTTATAAAGGGCAGTCTCATTTTCCCCATTTATGAATAGTGCATATAATTTTATCCTGTATATAAAGGGTACTTTCTCATAAAGGGCTTATTTTCATGTTCCCTTGAGTGTTCTTTGACTGTATATCACAATCTTAGTTCCCACAATAGGTGTATAAACATGTGTAAATCATATCTCTCCACTGCAGTGTTCACTTTTGTCGATCCAGATCTGTGGGAATCATGTGATCAAGTTTGTCAATGACTTACGAAATTTTGAAGATCTTTTCTGGTAGGGGTTCCCCTCTTTCCTTTGCCAATGAAACCGATAAAGAGATCCAGCTTATCCTGAAAAGATTGAAGACACCAAACAGAATAAACAGAGTAAACATGAAACCAACTGAAAACACAGATTTGTCAACAAATCCTGCTCCACTAGTGACACCGGTCGTGTTACTGTTCTACGACCCGAGCATAATGTTATAATTTTGGAGGAATCAACACAACAGTCGCACTCTGGATAGATATTACAAAACAAGGGAAACATGGATAAGAAAATTAATAACAATATTAGAACGAACAACGGAAACTCTAGTAAATAAACCAATGAGAAACCCGAAGGGGAAATCAAGAATGGATATTCCAGAGAAACTGGCAATATTGGGCACTCAAGACACAAGAGGAAGAGAAACAAAACCAAAAACACAACACAGTATGTGTTGGACACCATTATGCACAAACAAACAAAATAACGTAAATAATTCGTCCTGAATAAAGCTGAAATACTGTTTGATGGACGCTAAGTAATAAACCAATCAACCAATTAGTAACTTGGATTCAGACCATGTGCTTCAAAAGGTGTGAATATTATATCCTGCTCTATATTTGTACTCGTTGTGACATCATCATTCACAAAGTAAGCATATAATACAAACGGATCTTGTTCTTTATTAGCTTTGGTTAATTGTTTATGCTTTTGCATTATCTAGTATTAGAGTGAGACTTTTCGAGAAAGGCAATCATCTATTTTGAAATCACTTATAAACGTTATGTATCTGAGTGTGGTTTGAATAATTATATGATAAACTATTGCAATAGTGTGTGTTCGTCCCAGACAATGCACATATAGCTGTCATTCCAAGCTTTATTGTTTGATTTTGTTTTGTAATACTGGCTTTTGTTGATGGGGGTGGGGGGGGGGGGGGGGGGGTGATGAAAACTTATTTTTGCTCTTGCTCTTCGTTTAATTGCCGGGCGTTACAGTTTTTTTTAATTCAAAATGACCCACGAATAGAGATAAGACACATGACATCACATCAGTGCATCATCAATATAAATGGATGCGTTCCCGATTTATAACAGATTATCTCATTACAGAACTATTGCAAAGTGCAAAACTAATTTGACCAAGAAAGGAACTATATATAGTCCCTAATTTCCGCGTTGTGATGTCCCTTATGATATCTGCATAAAAACTATTTTCGGTTCGTCTTTACCTCCAGTTGTTTGCAGGAGGGTTCATGTCTTATTTACTTTATTTGTGCTTGCTTGCGTATAGTGGTGTCCAAGACATATTTATTATCTTTGTATTTATTGATTAGAAACAGTATTATCGTAATTTCAATGGCGGGGTATACTCGATACAACATTATATAATAAAGTTTGTCAGTGACTTGTGACATGTCGTTGGTTTTCTCCGGTTTCCTCCACCAATAAAACGGACTTCCTCGTTATAAATGAAATATTGTTAAATGTGGCGTTAAACACCATACCTCTAATCCCCAATGGACCACAAATTACACTGTATTTTTGGGTGATTATATCGTAACGCTCAGATAACAGCTATATTCAGGACGATGCAGTCAGTGAGTGAGTGATTATTTTCCATCGCCAACTCATCAATTTTTCAGCTATATCATTGCGAGAACATGTTACGTTTTAATGAGATGGTGATGAGGTCCGCTTTGTACTAGACCAACACGCTTAATTGGATTTTATTAAAGTTCTAGCTCACGGAACCAACAGTCCGCGGATAGACATGTCGACCCACTCGGACATATCATTCTGATTCCAAGCTAGCTAATGTTTGCTCAATCTCCTAATGCTGTGTGCTTAGCGGAGAAGCAATACATACTAATTTTATATTCTTTGATTTGACCCAATCGGGGCTCGAACCCATGTTCTACCCTCGAACCCATGATCTATCGTACTCGTTGTGACATCATCATTCACAAAGTAAGTATATAGTACAAACGGATCTTGTTCTTTATTAGCTTTGGTTAATTGTTTATGTCTTTGCATTATCTAGTATTAGAGTGAGACTTTTCCAGAAATGCAACCATCTATTTTCAAATCACTTATAAACGTTTTGTATCTGAGTGTTCAGCTTTAATTTCTAGAGGGTGGACTGGGATGATTATATGATAAATTATCGCATTCGTTTGTGATCGTCCCAGACAATGACACATATAGCTGTCATTCCAAGCTTTATTGTTTGGTTTTGTTTTGTAATGCTGGGGGTTGGGTTGGGGGGGGGGGGGAGGGGAGTGATGAAAACGTATTCTTGACCTTGCTCTTTGTTTAATTGCCGGGCGCTACGGTTGTTTTATTTTTAATTCAGAACGAACCACGAATAGAGATAAGACACATGACATCACATCAGTGCATTATAAATATAAATGGATGAGTTCCCGATTTATAACAGATTATCTAATTACAGAACTAGTGCAAAGTGCAAAACTAATTTTACCAAGAAAGGAACCATATATAGTCCCTAATTTCCGCGTTGTTATGTCCCTTATAATATCCGCATCAAAACTATATTAGGTTCGTCTTTACCTCCAGTTGTTTGCAGGAGGGTTCATGTCTTATTTACTTTATTTGTTCTTGTTTGCGCATAGTGGTGTCTAAGACATACTGTGTTGTTATTTTTCTTTTGTTCTTCGTCTTGTGTCTTATGTACCAAATGTTGCTTGTTTCTCTGGATTGTCCGTTATTGTTTTCCCTTTGAGTTTTCTCTAACGTTTATTTAATATATTTGTATTTATTGATTAGGAACAGTAATATCGTAATTTCAATGGCGAGGTGTACTCGATATAACATTATATAATAAAGTTTGTCAGTGACTTGCGACAGGTCGGTGGTTTTCTCCGGTTTCCTCCACCAATAAAACTGACCGCCTCGTTATAAATGAAATATTGTTAAAAGTGGCGTTAAACACCACATCTCTAACCCCCATCGTATTACAAGGGAACAAAAAGGGTACTGTGTTTTTGGTCGAGTATATCGTAACGTTCATATATCAGCTATATTCAGGACGACTCAGCAATTTTTCAGCTGTATTATGGCGAGAACAAGTTAATTTTTAATGTGATGATGATGAGGTCCGCTTTGTACTAGACCAACAGGCTTAATTGGATTTTATTAAAGTGCTAGCTCACGGAACCAACTGACATTTCCGCTTAACATCCATAACTAAGAACCTAATATTCACCCAAGGTACAAAATGAGGGGAAACACTAACAAAATAGAACAAAGAAAATATTTATTTGATCATTTTTGTTGATGGTTTTCTTTCACCAATAATAAAAACGTAGAAATCAAATTTAGTGCATATGACGCGTTTCTGGAATAACCTTCATCATGTATGCTCAATATCGAAAGATTGGAAAGCCAAATAATTTAAAGTTTTGGGAGCAATAAAACCAAAGGACATTAACATGATAGCCAAAATCGACTAAGGTCACCTATGTCTGAGGGAGGAGAACCTTGGTTTTTTTCATTAATAATTACAATATTGAGGAATTGTAAATTTCTGTAATAAATATATCTAATAAACCATGTCAGTACCGAAGCAGACAACAGACAACCGCGATATAACTTTTTTAAATGACATTTTTCATTTAACACCCGTAACCTATAATTCAATATTAAAAACACATGGCATAAAAAGGAGACGCGTTAAAGCAAAACATATTTATTGCATCAATACATACATGACATGTTAGTTACAAAATAATGGTTTGTTAATGAAATAATTCAATATAAACACATGTATATAATGATGATTTTTGAAGAATGATGTTAAAAAGTAATTGCATCTCCCCAGCGCAATTCCACGGTTCTGAATAATATACCAATTAATGAGTAAGGATATGGATTTAATTGAGAATTAAAACAATTAAACAGGAAAATCTATCTGTAGGAATAAAAAGAAGATAAAAATACCACACATATCTAAAATTCAATAGCAAAATCATTGAAAGAGGCAACATTCATACCCCTAATA
Source organism: Bathymodiolus septemdierum (assembly GCA_963383655.1). Classification (NCBI taxonomy): domain Eukaryota; kingdom Metazoa; phylum Mollusca; class Bivalvia; order Mytilida; family Modiolidae; genus Bathymodiolus; species Bathymodiolus septemdierum. The sequence goes on along the minus strand of OY726528.1, from coordinate 11,768,439 downwards.
TACAAATACATGACACGCTTTATTCCTGTCAAAATCACAGCAAGTTATCTAAATATCAACATAGTATATGTTTTAAAGCTAGTGGGAAAAAACGTTCATGAGTCTGCATGTAGGTAGCAAAACAAGTGTGAGATTGTCACGAGTCTGCATGTAGTTAGCACAACACGCTTGAGTCGGTCCTGCGACTGCATGTAAGTAGCATAACTGTGAGACTGTCATGAGTCTTCTTTTATGTAGCGTAACAAGTGTGAGACAGTCCTACGCCTGCATTTAGGTGATAATGCAAGTACGAAACGACCAAGCATGTATGTGCATAGCAAGTGTGGAGGTCGCGTGAGTCTGCACATAGGGAATATTAACCTGATTACACTATTGCTTGCTCAATAAACACCGTCCATTTCAACTGGTAAGCGACCACAGAACATGAATCGCAACCAGACCAGAAATGAAAATAAAAAAAAAGGCCAAGCAAAAGTAAGCCGAACACTAGATGAGTAAGAATTGAGTGCAATAACAGAACATGATCCAGCTACTCATAAACACTGATATCGTCATCATGTCAGCTATATTAATAACAACGTACACATATTTTTTTGGCATTTCCGGTTCATCAAGTACACTCCAAATCGTATGATTGGAAAGTCAAATAATCTAATAAATGTTTTGGAGCAATAAATCCAAAGGGCTTAAAATCGGCTAAGGTCACTTATACCTATACGAAGGGTAACATTGGCTTTAATATTAATTATAGGAACTTTTATTTAGACATATACAATGACACTGATAATATAATACTACCTACAAGTAGACAAATACATTGGGAATTGCCCGTAGACTCGGTGTTTGTAACATCTGTGACACTAACACTGGTAACTTCCGTCACTGTTTCAGTTCCGTCGATTGTTATGGTAACAGTGGTTCCATCAGTTGTTCTACCTTCAGTCATACCGGTACTTGTCATGTCGTTTCTATTGGATACGTCATTTTGAGTTGCTAAGTCACTAGTTCTACCTCCAGTCATACGGGTACTTGTCATGTGGTTTAGTTTAAGCATATTTTATTTGCATAAAAGTTGCAAATGGGATTGGACACAAGTTATGACAACATTAGTGAAGTCCTTTCCCTTTTACAAAGATATAAAAAAAAAAAAATTGTACATAATGGCGATAATTATACAAATAAATTTTACAACATGATATATTTAGACGTTAATAATAAAGTAAATATAAAGAAAAATAAGGTGAAATAAAATATTCAAAACATAGGGATAGAAAGAAGGATAGGAAGAAGAAGAAAGGTTTCAAACAAACAAAAACAACAAAAAACAACATGGACTGGAGTGATTAAGCTAGTATATTAGTTAAAGCGCTGGGTGCTTCTAATAAAAGAATAAAAAACAGAGAAGATTTCAATGTTTTGGTTAGGAGTAAAATTTTCATCACCAGCTAATATCAATTCAATTGTAACTACGTAATTCTTTAATTTATTAAACAAGATTGCCCTATTTTCATTGTAAAAGGGACATTCAAGGAAAAAGTGTATACAGTCTTCAAAATCATGACCACAGATACATGTAGGACTAGGTTTTAAATTGACAAGGTGCAAATCTGCATTTAGCGAACTGCACATATTTCTAAGTCTGCTATGAATAATATTTAGTTTTCTATCACCTCAACCGAAATAAAAAGGCACTTTTTCGAGCAATATTTTAATTTTTCTTTTAAATATGTTAATATTACCAGAATTTCTAATTTCCGGACTTAAATTGTTCCAGTCCCGGGTAGTAGAGGGGAAGAAGGACTTTTTAGTAATTTCTAATCGACAATTAGGTCAAACATAATTATTATTATTTCGTAAATTATACTGGGAAACACTACCAACCGGAAGGGGCATCAAATAACAAAGATAGTTTGGGGCAGATTTGTTGTGAATAGAATAAAATAAGCTGAGCCTTCTTACCCTTCGCCTATCAGATAGTAATTCCCAACCTGTTTCAGAATAGATAGATTGACGACTTGCAAATAGAGGCAGTCCGGTTACTATTCGTCCTGCCTCTATTTGAAGCTTTTCTAAATTATCAGAGTCTTGTTGACTACAACCATCTCAAAGTTCACATGCGTATTCCAACATAGGCCTTATAAAGATCAAATAAATACGAGAAAGATAATGTCTATTTCATGCATATTTAAGTTTTCTTAATAGGGCACACAACCTCTGACTTGCTGATTTAATAATATTAACTATATGGGTATGAAATTTTCCATTGCTGTCAAAAGTAATACCCAAATGTTTGTGACAGGTAACAAATTCTACTAATTTGTCTTGGAATGTTATTTCTATATCGTTGGGAAGATTAATGTTGGAAAATACCATTGCTTTAGTTTTTTGAGGATTAAAATTTACTAACCATTGCTTACACCATATAGATATAGATTCCAAATCACTATTTATTACATCTTCTATAGTATATGGACTTTGACTAGAATATGAAAGAGAAGTATCATCTGCAAACAGTCTAGTATTTTAAAGACTTAAAAGGTTATCTGCAATATCATTAACATATAATAAGAAAAGTAGCAGACCAAGCACTGAGTCCTGGGGGACTCCTGCATTTGTATTTACTAAGGGGGATTTGGAATTGTTTATAAATACACATTGTTTCCTACTGGAAATATAGCTTTCAAACCATTTAAATAAATTACTATCTACCCCGTAAGCTTTAAGTTTCAGTAAAAGCCCTGTATGCCAGACCCGATCAAATGCTTTAGAAATATCACATAAAATAAGGGTAGTAATACAATGATCATTCAGAGCCATACATATTCTGTAATAGATTTCTATTAGCTGGTGAACGGTAGAGTGACCTGGGATGAAACCTGATTGAAATTTATACAATAAATTATTTGATATTAAATGATTAAATACTTCCTTAAAAACAATTCTTTCGAATTTTTTTGCCAACTGCTGATAGTAATGATATTGGTCTATAGATAGATATTAATGATTTGTCTCCCTTTTTGAAGAGTGGCATAACAGATGCGGTTTTCCATTGCATTGGAAATTCCGATTTAGGAAGCGATAAATTAAACAAGAGATAGAGGGGAACACAAACAGTATTACACGTTTCCTTAAGCATTTGATGACTAATGGAATCCAGACCTGACGCTTTTCCAAGTTTTAAAATTTGTAAAATATCAAGAACTTTACTCGGAGTAATTTGAAAGAAATCTAGTGTTGCATTTGTTCTGAGAGGAAAGTCGGGTTTTGATGTATTACTGTCATTTAATGTAGATATAGAACAGAAATAATTATTTAGAAGACATGCTTTTTCGTAATCATCTGAGATGAGGTCATTATTTTCTTTTTTTAATTGACTAATTGGTGACATATCACCAGACGATTTAACCAATTTATTTTGTCGCGCAAGACGCGAAATATTTTTCCAGAATTTAACATTAGATTTTATGACAAAAACTCTGAATCATATTATTTTTTTTTCCTCCACCAAAATCAGAATATTTTTTTTTAAGCAACATTGGGAATCAGAATATTTGTTTAGAAAAAAAACATAATCCCTCCCCCCCTTCAAGTTAAATGGTCGTTCCCTTATTTCCCTTCTTAATTCGGAATTGAACCAAACTTTATCATTTAGTCTTATTGTAACTTCTTTTTGGGGCACACAATTTTTAATTATTTCAATAAATGTTTTTGTAAATGTTTGACAGTTTTCGTCCATACTATTTTCTGGAGATATAATTGAGTTCCAATTTAAGGAGGATATACAATCGTTACAGGTCTCAAAATCAGCATATGTATAATCCCAGACTAATCGTTTATAAGTATTGATTGATTTAAGAGGGACTTTTAGGTAAACAATTGTTGCTTCATGGTCACTATATTTTCTATCTACTTGAATTACATACGACTCAAGGACATTACAATTATCATATACTAATACAGGGTCAAGCAAAGATTGGCGCGTGTTACATGTTCTGGTAGATTCAGTAATCATGTTTTTCAGATCATTCAACCTCATAATATCAAATAATTTGTGAGAATGTTCACTAAGAAAATCTACATTTAAATCTCCCGTTATCACAACGTTTGACGAGTAATTCGTGGCGTTTTCCACGGACTGTTGAAGCTTATCCCAGAATGGATATTTCGCATTAAGTTGGCGATATACAGCACAAAGGAGCATTTTGTATGCAGGAAAAACAATTTCCAGCCAAATAGCTTCACTATCAAAATTTAAATCTGTTCTGGGTTGGACAATTAGATGATTACTAAAATATACTATTACACTTTCCCCTGAATTATTTCGATCTTTCCTAAATGGATCTTTGCAGTATCCCTGTATAAAAATGCCATCATTTGTTATATTTTGATCAAGATGTGTTTCTATTAAACATATATCTGCTTCATTACAAATGCTTTCTATGTAATCTAATTTATGACGCATACTTCTAGTGTTTAAATGAAAAATTGAGAGTTCACCTTCCTTTGTAGGGCCTGGGTTTAGCTCAACATCATTACTAAGCAGTATCAGCAATAGAATTATAAATGTTGAAACTGGATTCTGTAATAGAAGTTCCAGATAAATTGAATGACAACAATTAACAAATCTTTGAAAACATATTCTAATTATTAACATTAATAATATATATAACACTAAATGATTATTTAATGTAAAAAAATGTCTTTTTAAAAACCCAGAATGCGTATTGAAGTTAAAATGACCTATCGAAGCGCGGTATGACTGTAAGTCATTATCCATTGTCAAATATGTCTAAATTACATATGAAAACACAAGATAGGTCAATAAACAACTGATAAGCAAATAAACATAGCATCTCAACTCCAGTGAAAATATGAACAAATATATACAATGCATAATTAAAAAGTAAGTACATGTAAGGTACATACATGAAACAGATAGTAAAAAGATACATGGATTGTGACAATAGAAAAACAACAGCTGATTCAAGCTGTATCATTGATATGGTAAGGGTTTTGTACAATATAGCTAACATATAAATAAAAATAAAAATTGGGGGGTATTGAAAAATTTAAAGAAAAAAAGAAGTGAAAAAAAAACCAAACAAACAAAAAACATGATCAACATTATTCATAAGAATTTCCATTAAAAGCAGAACAAATATGGTTATGGTGAATTGTTTATCAATAGTGATTGATGAATTGGTAGCATGGAACACGTGGTATGCAATTAGTTATGTGTTTGGAATTACACAATTTTTTTCATTTATTATTATTATTATTATTATTATTTTTATGTAGGAGCAATAATTTATATTTAAGACAACCGTCTTTAGTTTTTTAAAAAGTTCTTTAAAAAAAAACCAACAACAGCAAAAAAAAAACAAAAACAAACCAAACCTAGTAATATTGATATTAGAGATTAGTGTTTGGAATCGAGTGCTCTTTTTCAATCGGTCGCATGCAAACACGTGTACAAAGGTAAATAAATAAAAAAGCACGTGTCGACTATACAATGTTGTTGACAAAATGATTATAACAGTCAACATATATTTAATTTCTTGGATATAATACATGAAGTAGGTAAGTAAGAATATACATATATCCAATTTATCAAGTAAACTATTTCAAGGAGTAATTCAAGTAGATATACTGATATTCAGGTATATTGATAAAGCAAGTTTTGGATAATACTGACAAAAAATTGTCGCAAAAATCAAAAGTCCGAATGTTCCGTATTTGAAGAACACAAAAGTCGGTGTTTTAATCGGAATTGATCATTGTCATGTGGTTGCTATTGGATACACCATTTTGAGTTGTTACCCAGGGGTGCGTTGAATATCGTAGCTGCTAGGTTGAGCTACGTAGAAAAAACCTATTGAACGGAAAGCTAGCCTAGCCGCTACATAGCTCTAGCTAGCTTAAGAAATGTCTGCTAGCTTTTGAATCCAAGATGGCGGCTAAAACTAAATTTAATTTCGTAAGGTAAGAATTGCAGGAAGTGGCAACGCTTTTAATACGGATGATAATTTATTAAGGTAACTAGACAAGAAATTATTCTATGCGATTGGCGCCATATTTGTTAGCACTGCTACGTAGCTAATTGTTCAATAACGTCGTGGCTAGTTTACCTAGCAGCTAGGCTAGTTGCTACGATATTGAACGCAACCCTGTTGTTTTACCTCCAGTCATATCGGTAGTTACCACACCGTTGATATTGGATACGCCATTTAACGTGGTTGCAGCTGTTGTGATTATATCGGTCGCTTCAGATCCAGGATCTAATATTAGAAAACATTAATTGGAGAAATAATATTCAGTTATGTACCGTAACTAATTGATATATTGGAATTTTCACCATGACAGAGAATAATGACGTTTTACTCAAGTTTTGTCGCGTCATTCATAATGTATCAGGAAAAGTTAATGCTGTAGATTCGTCCATGCTAAGTAGTTAATACAATGAAATGTGATATCTAACAATGTATATTGTCAATGAAATGAATATACAGGTATACTGAAGGAGTATATGTCCATACAACACTGAGGCACGTCCTGTTTCACTTACGGCGAGGTCAAAGGGAACGACTCCTTTACCATTGGTAGCACCAGTTATTGCTATTCCAGAATCTGTAATCATTATAATGAATATTCATTAATTTACATCACATATCAAACATCATTTATTATTTATTATTAATTTTATTACGAGTTTCCATCACACTAAAGCAATATCAAATGAGTAAGTGATTGTTATTCAACCCCAAATGAGCAATATTTCAGCTCTATCATTTTGCAAGAACAAGATACATTCGATAAGATATATATAATCTAACACCGGGGAGAGTACAAGATAGGGAAATCTCCGACACCCGAGGGTAAGATTTCAATCGTTCTCTTACGAGGCTTGCCGAATTAGAGAACGATTGAAATCTTATCCAAGGGTATCAGAGATTTCCCTATCTTGTACTTTTCCCGGTGTTTGATTTTATTTCTCACTGTAAGCACCTTTAGAATTGTTTTGTTTACATTCCATCGAGCAATTTTGTTATCCATTGCTAACGTAAACATTCGATTTATCCATATGCATCCATGTCTTTGTAGTATTTTAAATGTATTTCATAATAAAATACAATGTATTTAATAAATATAATATAAATGTTACTACAACAGCGATAAACTCCTGTAAAAAAAATGTTTGAATTTGGTCAAAGGGAGGTAATTTCTTTCTTTATGTTAGTTACTTACAAGGGAGAGCACTCTATTATTTACTCAATGTAAACACACATTGACTGGAAGAGAATAATATGGCTGATTGCTTAGGATTTGCGTGTTTATGAAAGATTGAAAACTTATATACAGTGAATTGTTTATTTTAAAAGGGAAATGCATGGAGAATGGAGTGGGGGTGGGGAGTTGACATAAACTGTACAGCAAGCATTTGCCGGTAAAACGCACGTGATTTATTTGTCTTGCACTAGTGCAGTATAAGAAAATCTCAAATCGCTAAAAATAGGAACGGCTCTGTCTCAAAAGTGAGAAAATGATATCCACTTTATACTAGACCAACACTCTAAGTTGAATGTCTGACGTGCTAGTTCACTGAAACAACAGTCCGTTGGTAGACATGTCGCTTCGATCGGACACATTATCTTGATTCCGAGCCTAGCAGTCTGTGTTCTTTCTCATGAATGTTGCATGCTAAGCGGAGAAGCAACAAATACCTATTTCATAGTGTTTGTTATAATCCGACTGGGACTTGAACCCACAATCTACCACACTTAAGGCGAGCACTTTAGCTATTGTACCACCGAGGTAGTCTAACGGTACTTTTATAGAATAAAGTTCCTTAAAGCATTCTTAAGAGATCTTTGTTCTCAAATTCTTCCATTAAAAGGTAAATTTATTTTAATCCATTATGAAGCAAACAGTTCTAAAAGTTTCTAAAATTCAATATAATAAAGCTAACTTTAAATCTTAAAAGTAACAATACAAATGGTCACAGTATAGTGTTAATATGCTTTCGTAGTATTCTCTGAGGTTATACCTCACTAAATATATGATAATATTTTAGGAGCAGGTTGATGCTTAATCTCCGAAGCAAATGCTGCGTTGTGTCTTAATGATGTACTCTAGAGTAACTGTTTAAACCTCTGTTTTAGATATTGTTTGATGCTAGTCATCATTTCTTTACCTTAATGTAGGTAATTCTTTATTTTTCTTTCATGCTTCGAATCCCGCTCATGGCGAGGTGTATTCGATACAACATTATGTGATAAAGTTTGTCAGTGACTTGCGAAAGATCGGTAGTTTTCTCTGGGTACTCCGGTTTCCTCCATCAATAAAACTGACCTCCAAAATATAACTAAAATATTGTTGAAAGTGGCATTAAACACCACAACCCTTACTATAACCCTTCTTTCATGTTTTATATAAGTTTACAATGTACTTACTAGGACAGAATGAACACATATTAGGACATTCATCTGGAACATTGGAATATAATGGACAATAAGTAGCTCTATATGAATTGATACATTGCGATAGGTCTGTTTTGGTAGCACAATCCACTAAAACAAGAAACATATCATTAATAGTGTAAAACTAGAACAGAATATGACATTGTTATTCCAATATTCATTGAAAGAGAGCAGCCACGATATAATTGAAATATTGTTGAAAGTGGCGTTAAGTACCATAAACCTAAACATAATTCTCTATTGAAAAAAATTGTTTATTTCAGTTTACATATTTTTGTATAAATTTAATTGCTTACAAAAAAATATCATGATCAATTAAAATATTTAATGATAATTGTATTTATTTAAAAAAAGCATTTTTTTTATCACGTTTCATTTATAAAGATATTATGTATATTTTTATGAATTGCAAGGCCGTCGTGATTGTGATCGAACAATTACTGCCTATCACCACTAAAGTTATGAGTTCAAACTCCTTTCATGGTGAAGTGTACTCGATACAACAATATGTGATAAAGTTTGTCAGTGACTTGCGACAGGTCGGTTATTTCCTCCGGGTACTCCTGTTTCCTCCACCAGTAAAACTGACCGCCACCATATAACTGAAATATTGTTGAAAGTGGCGTCGTTAGAAATCATAAACCAAATCATCTATGAATTTAGAATACATATACACAGATTGTAGAATCAAAATATTCTCAATTATATGCAATAAACAAGATTTGCCACAAAATTTCATAGGCAGTCAAACCTGTATTAAGAGGTCACCCTTGGAACAAAGAATAAAGAGGTCTTTTAAGATAGGTGTCCTCTTAAAAGAGGTTCAATCTATATAAAATTTATATGATAGAACAAGAAAAGTGTGACCTTTTAATACAGGTGAGTGCTTAATATAGGGGTCTGAATGCGCAGGATTTACTGTACTAAAGTTTTAATAATAACTTACAAGCACAGTCAGTTCCGGTAAAACCACTGATACAGCTACATGTACATGCAGCGAGGTTTAATGTCCCTCCATTCAGACATACCAAATCACAATCTAAAATAAAACAAAGAGTTTTTATTCCTTATATTTGCTTTGGTTACTCTAAAATAATTTAATTTGATGTGAATACTGCAATCTGATTGGCTGATTCACCTGGAACAACAATGGTTATGCTTGATAACCTGGGTTGGTATTGTGACGTCGCTAACATATCCATTCGCCCAGTGCCGTCTTAACACATGGACACGATGGGCAGTCTCCCGGGGGCCCTACGATCATAGGGACCCCATGCTAATCTAGGTATATTATGTATGGCATGCTATTTAATGTTTAAGCACTGAGTTTATCGGAAGTACAAATACAATAAATATATGTTTAATCTTATCGACCATTTACATTTTTATTCCTGCGAGTGGTTGTGTAGGTAGTGCTCCAGTGCACTGTTTTGCCGGGGGTCTATAATGCTGTTAAGACGGCCCTGCATTCTCCAACGACAAATGCATGAAATAATCGTAATTAAAATCGATGAATCATTAAATTTTGTTGTAAAAATAAAATTATAAGGAATATGTTCATTTATTGACTTAATTCATTTGATTCGGAACATTGACATTATTTTCCTCTCCGTAACGTGCAGTATGTTTCAAGTTATTTTGAAGTAACACTATACACTCAATTTTTGTTTCATTTCAATACAACCAATAAGTTTATTTCACCTTTAACACTGAATTCACAGTGGTATAATCAGAGAAAGACAGACAATAAATGATAAAGGGAAAAGGGACAAACAATGATCTACAAAACACTAAGCAGAAAATTAAAGATTGTGCAACAGAAACCCCACTAAGCACTGGAGATTATCTCAGATGCTCCGGAATGGTACGCAGTTCCTGCTCCACTATTGACACCTATCGGGCTATAGCTGTTAACAGACACGGACATCATCAATGTCCAATAATAAATACGTTATGGAGAATTCCTGACATCTACATATCGAATTTGTCACGGACTTTCATCCGTCTGTATCAAGGGTCATATCATCGTTACAATATTTAAGGATTGAACGCAATTTTTATTCAGTTCATGTAGAAATAACCTCAATCAGGCTGTACACACCGGATAACCCGCGTAGCGGTTTATGCAAGGGTGTGTACAACCTGATTGAGGTTATTTCGAATAAATCATTTCGATCAATCCTTATAAGTTGATTCAAACTTTTTTGTTATGATATTGAAAAATATATTTATTTTTTCAAAATAAGGCAAATAATCGGAAATAAATTTAAATAACCCCAAAGGTGCCTCATTTAAAGAAAATCACCTGATGACAACGGCAAGCGACGCCTTGAGGACGACGTCTATTTTTAGATTCCGTTCATTGACAAATAACCTCAACTTTTTAAACCAATCAAAACACGTATAAACTGACATGTGACTCTAAGATTAATTTATTTAATAATAAGACAAATCATGTCACTCAGTTGATATATTACCATACATTGTGAAGACAATGATGTACTAATGTTAATTTTACAAAATGTTACGTTCGTCAATCGAACTGGTCGATCGCTACGAAATATCCATTTCTAAAATGACAATGTATTTTTTTCTTACATATATTCTTTCTTCTATCATCGGCAATACTTTTATCGGATCTGACGACATGAGTAACATGACGGGTATCTTATAAGAAACAGGAACTGTTTACCCTTCTCTTGCAATTGACTTTACATCTGTTATTTTGATAGGGGTCTGTTTTGCCCATCTTTTAATTTTTCTTTGTTCTACTGTTCTGCTTTACTTGTCATTGTTCTGTGTCTTGTGTACAATGAGGGCCTGTGTGGCTCAATGAGTTAGATAGTTGGATTATATAACAACTCATAAAAGTCTATTACCAATACGACGTGGGTTCGCGCACGGCTTTGTAAATTTTAAAAAAGGGCGCACTCGACTCGTAGCCGAAAATGATAAATTACCAGTTGCTTGTCCATGGTCGGTGGTTCTCTCCGGGTACTGAGTCTTCTTCCACCAGTAAAACTGATCGTCATGATATAGTTGAAATATGGCGTTAAACACAATAAATCAAATCAAATAAATCATTCTGTCCAATATTTTCTGTGTCTCTGTATGTCTCTTCAATTTGATCTGATGTTCATTTGCAAAAATGATCAGATATATAGGGTCTAATACCGGGAGAGGTGCAAGATAGTGAAATCTGTGACACCCGAGGGTAAGATTTAAATCGTATCGAACGAGGCTTGTCCGAGTCCAATACGATTTAAATCTTACCCGAGGGTGTCACATATTTTACTATCTTGCACCTTTTACGGTGTTTGACTCTTTTTCTCACCCCTTTCTACTGTGTCAATGTTTGTTTACTTGTTGTGTAGTTTGGTGCATTAATTAATAACAAAATATTGCACCTTTTACGATGTTTGCCTCTTTTTTCTCATCTCTTTCGATATTTTATTACGTTGAGAAAATATATAGTACTCTCCCTTGTTAGGTAACTAACGTAAATAAAAACAATTACCTCCCTTTGACCAACGTCAAATAAAAAAAATTACAGGCATTTATCGCTGTTGTAGTAGCATTTATAATATATTTATAATTGTATTTTATTGTATTTTATTGTGAAAAACATTTAAAATACTGTCAAGACACTATAAATCGACAATTTAATTCAACAATGGAAAACAATTTTGCGGGAAAAACGGCGTGTAGCTTGTCTTACCCTGGAGCCGGGGTAAGATATAAAAATATGTTTCACCTAAACTAACGGACTACTTTATCCAAGGGGTGAGAAATATTGAATCTAACACCGGGGAGAGTACAAGATGGGGAAATCTCCGACACCCGAGGGTAAGATTTCAATCGTTCTCTTTACGAGGCTTGCCGAGTTAGAGAACGATTGTAATCTTACCCAAGGGTGTCGGAAGTTTCCATATCTTGTACTTTGTCCGGTGTTTGATTTTATTTCTAACTAAACCACCTAATTGTTTTTGTTTACATTCCATCGAGTGTTTTCCCGCAATTTATTTTTCCATTGCTGAAGTAAATATTCGATTTATCCATATGCAACCGTATCTCGGCAGTATTTCAAATGTATTTCATCATAAAGTACAATGTATTTAATAAATATATTATAAATGTTACTACAACAGAGATAAATACCTGTAAACAAATATTTGAATTTGGTCAAAGGGATGTCATTTCTTTGTTTACGTTAGTTACTAACAATGGAGAGCACTCTATTATTTACTCAAAGTAAGCAAACATTGACTGGAAGAGAGCCTGAAAAATGAATCAAATACCCTGAAAGGTGCACGTTAGCTAGCAGAATATAATACATGCATGATTTTAAAAATACTTATGTAGCAAAATCGTGGTTAATTGTTTATTTTAAAAAGGAAAAGCATGGAAAATTGGGGGGCAGTTGACATAAACTGTACAGCATGCATTTGCCGGTAAAACGCACGTGATTTTTTTGTCTTGCACTAGTGCAAGATAAGAAAATATCACATCGCTAAAAATAGGAACTGGTCTGTCTCAAAAGTGAGAAATGTACATCTTAATTTTAAACTTACTACATAAGTCGTTGAGACAATTGCCAGAACAACTACTACACTTTGTTCCTTGGGTGTACGGTGTCTTAACATTAAAGTTTCCTCTGTAAAAACAATTCACAATGGTAGAAATCTAAACGCAAGCATCAATAAGCATCTAAATTATTGACGTCACTATTGACTGTGTAACAATAACGCAAATGATATCGCAGCGATTGTGTTGCATTTGTACATGAAATCACACCAAAACTGCAAGGTGTCTTCGATACAACATTATGTGATGAAGCTTGTCAGTGACCTGCGACAGGTCGGGGGTTTTCGCTGGCTACTCCGGTTTTCTACACCAATAAAACTGACCGCCATGATATAACTCCTGTTGAAGGTGGCGTTAAACACCATAACCCCCCACCCCCCCCCCCCCATAACTGCGAGTTCGTATCCAGCCCACCGCAATGCTTCCTTTAAACAATGGTTGTTGATGACATTTTAAGGTTTTTGCTATGACACGTTTTCATTTATATCTTTCTACTGAATATGAATATGAAAACAAAACAAAAAATAGTATAATGTCGGAAAATCAAAGACTATTTAAAGTGGAATTAAAACATGCAAATTCCCAACCATCTCAAAATAAAGCAAAACAACAGTTGACTGTGAACAAATATAAAAGTAATAAAAGTGGCGGGTTTTACTTCCTCACCTAAAAGTGTTAGGGTTAATGTTACTGGTGTTAGTCGTCACTGTCAGAAATTGTTCGGCTATATCATGACTACCTGACTTATTGTTGGATGAAAGACTAGACAGATATAACCATCTGAACAGTTAAATCCCTTACCATGGGTAGGTGTCTGGAAATCTACACTTGATGGGTAAGCATCGGAGCCAGAACCATCGATAGGGGTGTTATGCTTTTGGTAACAAATCCACGACTTTATCCACACGACCATCAGAACCATGACTCAGAAGGAAACCTGCTTTGTGGATGATCCTCTTTATAAAATTTAACAATACGGTTTCGGTTTTTAGTGCTTAACGCCACTTTCAACAATATTTCAGCTATATCGTGGCGGTTGTAACAATACGAAGCTCAGTTTTCAAGAAATGTAATTAATTCTTTTAAGTTACAATGGTAGAATTTAAAAAAAATATATATATTTGGATATTCTGACACTTACGGTGGTCCATAATTACAAACATATAAATGTGTTGATCCACATTTAGCATACCCACAACCAATCTTAATGGATTTGGCCCAAACAACCTACAAATACAATTTCAATGAGGTTAAATTATTTTAAATAATGTATTGACAAATGGCATTAGCATTTAATGCATTGTTTTAATATCAAAGAGTGAGTGGTTGTTGTTGTACTAGACCAACACGCTTAGTTAGATTTACATAGAACGTTCTAGTTAACTATCAGATCAAATTGATTTGTTGAAATATGACCGAATTTCGCAGTGGCGTGTCTTTGCCTCAATCGCATGGTAGTTGGGTTTACATCTACAATATGTAATCAGCGCAATGTGATATAATGTAAGTCCTGCTACTGTCCATGACGAGGTGCACTCGATACAACTCTAATTTTTGAAATAGAGAGGTTATTTGAGGCTGTTCGATGGTCTCCTCTATGTGCTCCTTTTATGTTTCCTCTACCAATAATGCTGAACGCCACGATGTAACTCCCCAGACCTCCAGAAAAAAACATAATACAAAATATGCATTAAGGAATGAATATTCGACCATATGTTTAAATATTGATGTATATCTGGTGTATCTACATACCTGTGTATAATGTCCAACTTCAGAAAGAGCATTCGAGTCACTATTATATGTAAACTGGGTAATCTCGTCATGCCACAATTTAATGGCAGCCGTCCATGTCATTTTGTTACTTGACCAAGCAAGATTCTGCCCGAGAGCAAATCGTCCTAAAAATTAACATGCGTAGTATTAATTGTCGTATTAATCACTCATGACGATATCGGTATCAATAACCCATAACGATATCGGTATCAATCACGCATGACGATATCGGTATCATTCACGCATGACTATATCGGTATCAATCACCTATGACGATATCGGCATCAATCACCCATGATGATATTGGTATCAGTTACCCATGACGATATCGGTATCAATCACGCATGACGATATCGGTATTAATTGCCCATGACGATATCGGTATTAATCACCCATGATGATATTGTTATCAGTTACGACGACACGTTATTTTCGTCTTTAGCATATCTTTTTGGGATCATACTGGCGTCCTGGGTTGATAAAATTATGATATTTAAAGAAGCCATGTTACATTCTTTGTCTACAAACTCCATGACGTGATTATGTTCCATTTATTGTCATCACACTCCCATCCTCTCTTTATCCATGACTTATCGAGGGGCTTGTAACAAGAGTAATACCACGGTGCACTAGTGGTGCAGAAACTAATTACCCTACTGGAACCCCTGAGGAACACCTGTTTTTTCGCGAGGTTCTTATTGTTCAATCTTTAGTTTTCTATGTATTGTTTTATAGATCAGTGTTTGTCCATTTGTCCGTTTTCCTTTTGGCCATTACTTTGCTTGTCCTTTCTCGATATACGGATTCTGATTCGAACTTTTTTCGAACATTTTAGTACACATGTACTTTGTATCAGGAGACTCGCTTTACACCAATATCAATGATATCATTTGGCGCGTTTCTGTTTATTTTATAATAATTTGTTCTTTCATGTTTTAACAAATATCCACTGTGGCTACAATATATAGAACAGCCATACAACCGCTGTCCCTTTACTGGGCTTTAGTTTATTTTGTGTCTAAGTGTTAAGTTGGATAGATTCCCGTGTTCATTTACATCCATATCGTTCTTTAGAATTTGTAATAAACACTACCTACCCGGAATTCTTCTTTTATAAGCTGCATCATGATTTGTCTGACAGTTCTCAGCCCATTTCTGTGCTATATAAGCAACTTCATTATCCCAGCTCTATAAATAGTAATTGTAACATAAATACGTATTTTTCCTTTAATGTTTTTATGCAATAATCAACTTAGAAATAGTGAACTTTTACAAACCATGGTCTAACATGAAGATTTGATGTTATTCCATGATTTTTACGTATTAGATATGTTATTCCATGATTTTGACGTCATAAATCTGTCAATCATGTAATTTCTGTTACAAAGCATATATACCATGAATCTTACTCATGAACTTATTTAAACCAACTCATCCTTCGGATTCGTTGGTTTAAATAAGTTAATTCGTAAGATCCATGGTATATATAATACATATTCAGTGATATTTAAAGTGATATCTGGCATGAAGAAATGGATTTAGATCTTAAACACGTTCATCCCTGTTATGTTTCTAAAAACTGAAACAACTCAATGACATTATATTGTGCATTCTAGATAAAGAAATAAATGCTTTGTTTCACTGAACTATGTATATCAAAATTCATTACATTATTATGCCCGTGGCGAGGTGTACTCGATACAACATTATGTGAAAAGTTTGTCAGTAATTTGCGACAGTTCTGTGGTTTTCTACGGCTTTCCCCGGTTTCCTCCAGCAAAAAACTGACCACCCCTATATAGATGAAATATTGTTGAAAGTGGCGTTGAACCCCATAACCCCCGCCATTGCATTATTAATTGTGCATAGAACATGTGTTTTGTCTTTATTTCTACAATAATGAAGAATAAATCTAAACCTTGAAGAAATATGTTTAATTGAAATAAGTTAGAGAATAATTATCCTATTAATTTTGAAAACATAAAAAAGTTCTTGTCAGACGTTTGCCCTACCTTACAATTTATATATTTCTATCCAATATGTTGGACTACCAGAACCTATCAACGTTAGAGAAAACCGAAGGGGCAATCGGGCATCAACAATCCAGAGAAAATGGCAACTCAGGACACAGGACGAAGACAAACAAAGCAGAAAAACACAACACAGAAAAGCAACAGGGACCACATCATAACAGAGGATTAACCCAGGTGTTCTCGAAGGGTAAGTAGTTCCTGCATCTTGGAACACACCAGCCGTGGTACTCATATATTTTGTCAGGCCCGACAGATATTGACAGCCGCCCCACAAAGCTGTCATCAATGCGATTCACATTGCAACGTCATATTCCATCGATATTTGTACTACCATAGCAACTTTGATCATTTTGTGTAAATGTGTTTGCTCTGTGTTGCTATATGTTGAAATGTACAAGTTTTTGTCACTTTGCTTAACATTACCATTGTGTAACAAGACATATTACATTTCTTGAGTTCATCACTGGTAATTATTTGTTTCTTGTTAAATCTTTATTTTCTGTGTAGTGATTTGATAAATAACCACATTCTTGTGTTTTTGTCCTTTTCTATTAGGCATTATATTGTATGTGTTCCGTCATCTGACTACCCCTGTAGCTTTAACATTTCTTTATGAAGATTAAATATGGTAGTGACAGCAGTACTTCATTGCATAAACTTTTAGACATGGATCTCACCACTTTTTATTGCAGTGACTGTACGAAGACAGGAAAGGGAGCTATCATGTATTTATGTGTTAGGGGTATCACATTTGCCTTTTTCTACGAATTTGTGGTTGGTTTCAATGCCGTTCCTGTCTCCTGTTATCCATTATATGCATATTACATAAAAATCACATAACATCCACAACAAAATTGACTAGGAAGAACTGCTTTAGATACCTAAAACTTATGTCTCCCCTTAATGCGGCCTTCTGTACAACAATAAGTTACACATTATGAGTTGAATGATACTATTTAAAAAAAAATTGACCTTGAGATCAAAGGCCAAGGCCACAGGAAGGTCATTACGATACGCGACACACCACCTTATGGTCACGCATCCAAATACCAAATATCATTGACCTATCTCAAAAGACAAAAATGGTACGGCCCGGACAAGAAAATACTATTTAAAAAACAATTATTTTACCTTGATTGACCTTGAGGTCAAAGGTCAAGGTACCACGAAGGTCATTACGGTATGCGACACACCGCCTTATGGTCATGCACCCACATACTTGAATGATACTATTTAAAAAACAATTATTTGACCTTGAGGTCAAATATCAAGGTTCCACGAAGGTCATTACGGTTCACAACATACTGCCATATGATCATTCACCCACATACCAAATATCATTGACCTATTTCGAAAGAAAAATATGTTATGGTCCGGACAAGAAAATACTATTTAAAACAAAATTAATTGACCTTGAGGTCAAATGTCAAGGTACCACGAAGGTAATTACGGTACGCGACACACCGCATTATGGTCATGCACCCACAATCCAAGTATCATTGACCTATCTCGAAAGACAAATATGTTATGGCCGGAAAAGAAACTACTATTTAAAAAAACAATTATTTCACCTTGAAGTCAAAGGTCAAGGTCTCACAAAGGTCATATGGTATGCGACACACCCCTTTATGGTCATGCACCCACATACTTGAATGATGCTATTTAAAAAACAATTATTTGACCTTGAGGTCAAAAGTCAAGGTCCCACGAAGGTCATTATGGTTCACAACACACTGCCATATGCTCATTCACCCACATAACAAATATCATTGACCTATCTCGAAAGAAAAAAATGTTATGGCCCGAACAAGAAAATACTATTTAAAAAACAATTAATTGACCTTGAGGTCAAATGTCAAGGTATCACGAAGGTCATTATGGTATGCAACACACCCTTTTATGGTCATGCACCCACATACTTGAATGATGCTATTTAAAAAACAATTATTTGACCTTGAGGTCAAATGTCAAGGTCCGACGAAGGTCAATACGGTTCACAACTTACTGCCATATGGTCATTCACCCACATACTAAATATCATTGACCTATCCCGAAGGAAAAATATGTTATGACCCGAACAAGAAAACACTATTTAAAAAACGATTGTTTGACCTTGAGGTCAAAGTTCAAGGTCCAACGAAGGTCATTACGGTACATGACACACCACATGATGGTCATGCACCTACATACCAAATAGTATTGATCTATCTCGAAAGATTAAAATGTAATGGTCCGGACAAACTTCTTTGAGAAGAAGCAGAAGAAGCGGAAGAAAAATCACAGTAAAGCAATATGTCTCCCTTCGTTTGAAGTGGAGACATAAATATTAGTTGGAGGTGGACGGACATTCGTCAGTAATGCAGGAGTAGAGATGATCAAATAATGTTTAGTATTATCCACAACAAGCTTGTATAACCATATCATTTCACTAAAAGAGGAGGTTTGGACCCATAAAAGTAGCTTACCCCAAGGCATCTTTTACTACAGTGCCCGTACCAGCCTGTGAAATAAGCAGTCATGTATATGTGTGTCAGATACATTGATATTGCCTGTTTCTACCATTTTTCTATTAGATTTTAGAACTGGTCAAACAGTGTGGTATTGCTTTTGTTTTTCATTATCATACTAACCATCATATTCATATCAGTAGCTGCTGTACTTCCTCTATAAGTGTTATGTTGGTTGACAATTTCTGTTCGTTCTGAAGCTGTTACTCCTGTAGAACAAAATATCACTAGCGAATTAGTATTATGATTGTTGGTGCTTAACGCCACTATCAACAATACTTCAGTTATATCGTGATTGTGAGCTTTATTGGTGAAGAAAACCGGCGTACCCTGACCTGGCATAAGTATTAACACACTAGCATATTTCTTTAAAGTGGAGTTAAACACCGACCTCTAAACAAGTAAATATTAACATCAAAGTAAACATGGAGCACAAACTGTTAGTAAACCATGACAGCATGTATAACATTAAGATTTGTTCTCTCCTCTATCATGGACAAGAAATTTACCAGACTTAACTAGATGAGTAATACAACAGATGTCTGATAAGAAGCAGGAACTGCTTACCCTTCGCGAGCACCAGGGTTGTTAGTGCAGTCCGTGTTGTTCATCTATTTTCTGTTGGTTTTTTGTCTTCGTCCTGTGTCTTGTGTGCCCGGCGTTATCGGTGTCTCTGGATTGTCCTTTCTTTATTTCCCATCCGGTTCTCTTTAACGTTTGTTCCATCAAATCGAATTTTAGCATCAACTACGGTTCATAGTGAGAAAGTGAACTTTGAGGCGTAATGAAAAGGGGGGGGGGAGTTTGGCACTTTAAAATCTGATTCAACCCACCATTTCTTTAGAAATGCCTGTACTATGTCAGGGTCATTACGGTTTTCACAGTTTTCCGGTTATTGACTGATTTTGTCTGTTTATATACTTATGAGTTTTGACTTTCCCTTTGTAAGATTTCTCGGAGTTCGGTAATTTTGTTATTGCCCTTATTGTACAGCTATTTCATGTTTTACTTTTAGTTGTGATAATGATTGCGCCTGTTTAGTACCAGATCTACACTCAGATTTGTATATTTGTACAATGCTAGCTCGCTAAAACAACAGTCCATTGGTAAGCATTTCTCTCTAATACATTAATGGGATTACAATCCTTGATCAACCGCATTGTGTTGAACACGTTAACCGTGCTCCACCGAGGTGTCTTCTGAATTCGTGTATAATCTTTTACACTATCTACCAAATAGTTTTATAATTTTCCTTCTAATTAATAATTATGTTAATATTGAAATCACTATTACCCTGGAAAGGTACAAATGAAAATATCCATTGATTGGAATTTCGTTTTTCATAAATCCGCATGTCATATAAGCAGACAAGGACATATTTATCGACCATACGTGCAGTTATATCAGCAAACAATGAAGTAGACATGGTACATACCTGAAGTTGTCGTTTCAACAGATGATGACGTAGACATGGTACATACCTGAAGTTGTCGTTTCAACAGATGATGACGTAGACATGGTACATACCTGAAGTTGTAGTTTCAACATACGATGACGCATATTTTGTACATACCTGAATCTGCCAAATCAGCAGACGCTGATGCAGATATACATGCTGTATGTCCAGAAACATACTGGTATTTCTTGAGTGCATTAGTTGACGCACAGGGATACACCTTCAAAAACAAATTAAAAGGATAAAATCTGCATCAACAATGAATATGCTTTTCTTATTCTTAATACTTACTGTTGACTTGAGCAACACATAATATATGCGGGGTTGATTATAAACAATATGTTTATCTGATGTAATTTTCATATATTGTTTTGATTTTATGGTTCATACAATTGTGACTTGGTGTTGACAGCCATATTTTATGAATCTCATAATATTGGAAACAGCAAATGGTATCCATTTCAACCCTTTACTTCTCTATGTCTATGTGCTTACCAGATTATTTGATCTTTTGTACCTCTGGTTTGATTATTGTTGTCTTTCCTTTTGCATTGGTTCGTCATTATTGTGTTCTTGTTCTTAGTGAAATGGTTCTTAGAGCGCGTGTTTTTACTCTTTGCCAATGAAATCTGTGATGGCGGTGACAGTTCCATAAGGGCCCAGGTGGCTCAATGAGTTAGGTAGTTGGATTACCTAACAACTCATATAAGCCTATCACCAATACAGCGTGGGTTCGCGCCCGGCTTTGTAAATTACAAAAAGGGTGCACTCGATTCGCAGCCGCAAGTCATAAAGTTTACCAGTTGCTTGTCCATGGTCGGTGGTTTTATCCGGGTACTCTGGTTTCTTCAACCACTAAAACTGGTCGTCATGATGTAGTTGAAATATTTAACCACCACGATATCAATAAAATATTGTTGAAAGAGGCGTTAAACATCATAACCCTAACCCCTCTTTTCTTACTTACGCTTCTTTTACTTCTGTGTAGTCTATCATCATCTTTTCCGTTTAGAGTTTCTCCTGTTTTAAAAAAAATAAATGCAATATTCTCTTAAAATTATTAGATATATATATGGGATTGTCGTGCCGATGATCGTAAAGTAGTAAGATTTAAGATAATATTCAATCAGTACCGTGAACGTTCTGAATTCGATCGCTATCCGAAGCGAGGTGTACTCGATACGACTTCATGTGATAAAGTTTGTCATTGACTTGCGGCAGTTCTTGGAACTAGGTACTGTGGTTTTCCTCCATCAATAAAACCGAGTGCCCCGATATGACTGATATATGGTTGAAGCAAAGATAAACTAGAAAACTAGAAAGTCTTGATATGCTTAGGGTTATATCAATGTAAAGAAACTACATTTGAAAAAATACTCGCTTTCCATAATGTTTGATAAGAATATTAATAGATGAAACGGTTGAAACCCAAACAAAGGGATTGTTTTTTAAAAATAAACTGCCCATGTAGGGCGGAAAACATTTAATACGTTAATACGTAGTTATGTAATTTAGTGTACATGGGGTGTTTCAGGAATAACATTGATCAGTACGCTCTAATTCAAGGTTAGGTTAGGCTATGGTGTTTAACACCACTTTCAGCAATATTTCAGTTTTATCTTGAATGGCAGTTTTATTGGTGGACGAAGCAGGAGTACCCGGAGCTGCAGTAAGTCACTGACAAACATTATCACATAATGTTGTATCGAGTACACCGCGCTTGAGCGGGATTCGAACACACAACGGTTAGTAGTGATAGGCACTGATGCATAGGTAGTCGTTAATCCAACTACATACGATCACGATAACGATAGCCCCCGCTCTAAGTCAAAATATTGGAAAGTGAAAAGGTTAAATATTTGAGAGTGCAAGTAAACCAAGGGGCCTATACAGGATAGCTAAAAACCTACAGGAGATTGATCTTGGTTGTGATACATTACACTAAAAACCTACAGGAGATTGATCTTAGTTCTGATACATAACACTAAATAAGGGCCTATACAGGATAGCTAAAAACCTACAGGAGATTTATCTTCGTTCTGATACATTACACTAAAAACCTACAGGAGATTGATCTTGGTTCTGATACATTACACTAAAAACCTACAGGAGATTGATCTTAGTTCTGATACATAACACTAAATTAGGGCCTATACAGGATAGCTAAAAACCTACAGGAGATTTATCTTCGTTCTGATACATTACACTAAAAACCTACAGGAGATTGATCTTGGTTCTGATACATTACACTAAATTAGGGCCTAAACAGGATAGCTAAAAACCTACAGGAGATTGATCTTGGTTCTGATACATTACATTAAATTAGGGTCTATACAGGATAGCTAAAAACCTACAGGAGATTGATCTTGGTTCTGATACATTACATTAAATTAGGGTCTATACAGGATAGCTAAAAACCTACGGGAGATTGATCTTGGTTCTAATACATTACACTGAACACCTACAGGAGATTGATCTTGCTTCTGATACATTACACTAAAAACCTACAGGAGATTGATCTTGGTTGTGATACATTACACTAAAAACCTACAGGAGATTGATCTTGGTTCAGATACATTACACTAAGTTAGGGCCTAAACAGGATAGCTAAAAACCTACAGGAGATTGATCTTGGTTCTGATACATTACATTAAATTAGGGCCTATACAGGATAGCTAAAAACCTACAGGAGATTGATCTTGGTTATAATACATTACACTGAACACCTACAGGACATTGATCTTGCTTCTGATACATTACACTAAAAACCTACAGGAGATTGATCTTGGTTGTGATACATTACACTAAAAACCTACAGGAGATTGATCTTGGTTCTGATACATTACACTAAATTAGGGCCTAAACAGGATAGCTAAAAACCTACAGGAGATTGATCTTGGTTCTGATACATTACATTAAATTAGGGTCTATACAGGATAGCTAAAAACCTACAGGAGATTGATCTTAGTTCGAATACATTACACTAAATTAGGGTCTGTACAGGACAGCTAAAAACCAACAGGAGATTGATCTTCGTTCTGATACATTACACTAAATTAGGGCCTATACAGGATAGCTAAAAACCTATAGGAGATTGATCTTGGTTCTGATACATTACATTAAATTAGGGCCTATACAGGATAGCTAAAAACCTATAGGAGATTGATCTTGGTTCTGATACATTACACTAAAAACATACAGGAGATTGGTATTTGGTTCTGATACATTACACTAAAAACCTACAGGAGATTGATCTTGGTTCTGATACATTACACTAAATTAGGGCCTATACAGGATAGCTAAAAACCTACAGGAGATTTATCTTGGTTCTGATACATTGCACTAAAAATCTACAGGAGATTGATCTTGGTTCTGATACATTACACTAAATTAGGGCCTATACAGGATATCAAAAAATTTACAGGAGATTGGTCTTGGTTCTGATACATTACACTACAAACCTACAGGAGATTGATCTTGGTTCTGATACATTACACTAAAAACCTACAGGAGATTGATCTTGCTTCTTATACATTACACTAAAAGCCTACAGGAGATTGATCTTGGTTCTGATACATTACACTAAATTAGGGCCTATACAGGATAGCTAAAAACCTACAGGAGATTGGTCTTGGTTCTGATACATTACACTAAATTAGGACCTATGCAGGATAGCTAAACACATACAGGAGATTGGTCCTGGTTCTTATGCATAACACTAAAAACGTACAGGAGATTGATCTTGGTTCTGATGCATTACACTAAAAACGTACAGGAGATTGATCTTGGTTCTGATGCATTACACTAAACTAAGGCCTATACAGAATAGCTAACAACCTACAGGAGATTGATCTTGCTTCTGATGCATTACACTAAATTAGGGCCTATACAAGATATGTAAAAACCTTCAGAAGATTGATCTTGGTTTTGATACATTACACTAAAAGCCTACAGGAGATTGATCTTGGTTCTGATACATTACACTAAATTAGGGCCTATACAGGATAGCTATAAACCTACAGGGGATTGGTCTTGGTTCTGATACATTACACTAAAAACGTACAGGAGATTGATCTTGGTTGTGATACATTACACTAAAAACCTACAGGAGATTGATCTTAGTTCTGATACATAACACTAAATTAGGGCCTATACAGGATAGCTAAAAACCTACAGGAGATTGATCTTGGTTCTGATACATTACACTAAATTAGGGCCTAAACAGGATAGCTAAAAACCTACAGGAGATTGATCTTGGTTCTGATACATTACATTAAATTAGGGTCTATACAGGATAGCTAAAAACCTACAGGAGATTGATCTTGGTTCTGATACATTACACTAAATTAGGGCCTAAACAGGATAGCTAAAAACCTACAGGAGATTGATCTTGGTTCTGATACATTACATTAAATTAGGGTCTATACAGGATAGCTAAAAACCTACAGGAGATTGATCTTGGTTCTGATACATTACATTAAATTAGGGTCTATACAGGATAGCTAAAAACCTACGGGAGATTGATCTTGGTTCTAATACATTACACTGAACACCTACAGGAGATTGATCTTGGTTCAGATACATTACACTAAGTTAGGGCCTAAACAGGATAGCTAAAAACCTACAGGAGATTGATCTTGGTTCTGATACATTACATTAAATTAGGGCCTATACAGGATAGCTAAAAACCTACAGGAGATTGATCTTGGTTCTAATACATTACACTGAACACCTACAGGACATTGATCTTGCTTCTGATACATTACACTACAAACCTACAGGAGATTGATCTTGGTTCTGATACATTACACTAAAAACCTACAGGAGATTGATCTTGCTTCTTATACATTACACTAAAAGCCTACAGGAGATTGATCTTGGTTCTGATACATTACACTAAATTAGGGCCTATACAGGATAGCTAAAAACCTACAGGAGATTGGTCTTGGTTCTGATACATTACACTAAATTAGGACCTATGCAGGATAGCTAAACACATACAGGAGATTGGTCCTGGTTCTTATGCATAACACTAAAAACGTACAGGAGATTGATCTTGGTTCTGATGCATTACACTAAAAACGTACAGGAGATTGATCTTGGTTCTGATGCATTACACTAAAAACGTACAGGAGATTGATCTTGGTTCTGATGCATTACACTAAATTAAGGCCTATACAGAATAGCTAACAACCTACAGGAGATTGATCTTGCTTCTGATGCATTACACTAAATTAGGGCCTATACAAGATATGTAAAACCTTCAGAAGATTGATCTTGGTTTTGATACATTACACTAAAAGCCTACAGGAGATTGATCTTGGTTCTGATACATTACACTAAATTAGGGCCTATACAGGATAGCTATAAACCTACAGGGGATTGGTCTTGGTTCTGATACATTACACTAAAAACGTACAGGAGATTGATCTTGGTTGTGATACATTACACTAAAAACCTACAGGAGATTGATCTTAGTTCTGATACATAACACTAAATTAGGGCCTATACAGGATAGCTAAAAACCTACAGGAGATTGATCTTGGTTCTGATACATTACACTTTATTAGGGCCTAAACAGGATAGCTAAAAACCTACAGGAGATTGATCTTGGTTCTGATACATTACATTAAATTAGGGTCTATACAGGATAGCTAAAAACCTACAGGAGATTGATCTTGGTTCTGATACATTACACTAAATTAGGGCCTAAACAGGATAGCTAAAAACCTACAGGAGATTGATCTTGGTTCTGATACATTACATTAAATTAGGGTCTATACAGGATAGCTAAAAACCTACAGGAGATTGATCTTGGTTCTGATACATTACATTAAATTAGGGTCTATACAGGATAGCTAAAAACCTACGGGAGATTGATCTTGGTTCTAATACATTACACTGAACACCTACAGGAGATTGATCTTGGTTCAGATACATTACACTAAGTTAGGGCCTAAACAGGATAGCTAAAAACCTACAGGAGATTGATCTTGGTTCTGATACATTACATTAAATTAGGGCCTATACAGGATAGCTAAAAACCTACAGGAGATTGATCTTGGTTCTAATACATTACACTGAACACCTACAGGACATTGATCTTGCTTCTGATACATTACACTACAAACCTACAGGAGATTGATCTTGGTTCTGATACATTACACTAAAAACCTACAGGAGATTGATCTTGCTTCTTATACATTACACTAAAAGCCTACAGGAGATTGATCTTGGTTCTGATACATTACACTAAATTAGGGCCTATACAGGATAGCTAAAAACCTACAGGAGATTGGTCTTGGTTCTGATACATTACACTAAATTAGGACCTATGCAGGATAGCTAAACACATACAGGAGATTGGTCCTGGTTCTTATGCATAACACTAAAAACGTACAGGAGTTTGATCTTGGTTCTGATGCATTACACTAAAAACGTACAGGAGATTGATCTTGGTTCTGATGCATTACACTAAATTAAGGCCTATACAGAATAGCTAACAACCTACAGGAGATTGATCTTGCTTCTGATGCATTACACTAAATTAGGGCCTATACAAGATATGTAAAAACCTTCAGAAGATTGATCTTGGTTTTGATACATTACACTAAAAGCCTACAGGAGATTGATCTTGGTTCTGATACATTACACTAAATTAGGGCCTATACAGGATAGCTATAAACCTACAGGGGATTGGTCTTGGTTCTGATACATTACACTAAAAACGTACAGGAGATTGATCTTGGTTGTGATACATTACACTAAAAACCTACAGGAGATTGATCTTAGTTCTGATACATAACACTAAATTAGGGCCTATACAGGATAGCTAAAAACCTACAGGAGATTGATCTTGGTTCTGATACATTACACTAAATTAGGGCCTAAACAGGATAGCTAAAAACCTACAGGAGATTGATCTTGGTTCTGATACATTACATTAAATTAGGGTCTATACAGGATAGCTAAAAACCTACAGGAGATTGATCTTGGTTCTGATACATTACATTAAATTAGGGTCTATACAGGATAGCTAAAAACCTACGGGAGATTGATCTTGGTTCTAATACATTACACTGAACACCTACAGGAGATTGATCTTGCTTCTGATACATTACACTAAAAACCTACAGGAGATTGATCTTGGTTGTGATACATTACACTAAAAACCTACAGGAGATTGATCTTGGTTCAGATACATTACACTAAGTTAGGGCCTAAACAGGATAGCTAAAAACCTACAGGAGATTGATCTTGGTTCTGATACATTACATTAAATTAGGGCCTATACAGGATAGCTAAAAACCTACAGGAGATTGATCTTGGTTCTAATACATTACACTGAACACCTACAGGACATTGATCTTGCTTCTGATACATTACACTAAAAACCTACAGGAGATTGATCTTGGTTGTGATACATTACACTAAAAACCTACAGGAGATTGATCTTGGTTCTGATACATTACACTAAATTAGAGCCTAAACAGGATAGCTAAAAACCTACAGGAGATTGATCTTGGTTCTGATACATTACATTAAATTAGGGTCTATACAGGATAGCTATACACCTACAGGGGATTGGTCTTGGTTCTGATACATTACACTAAAAACGTACAGGAGATTGATCTTGGTTGTGATACATTACACTAAAAACCTACAGGAGATTGATCTTAGTTCTGATACATAACACTAAATTAGGGCCTATACAGGATAGCTAAAAACCTACAGGAGATTGATCTTGGTTCTGATACATTACACTTTATTAGGGCCTAAACAGGATAGCTAAAAACCTACAGGAGATTGATCTTGGTTCTGATACATTACATTAAATTAGGGTCTATACAGGATAGCTAAAAACCTACAGGAGGTTGATCTTGGTTCTGATACATTACACTAAATTAGGGCCTAAACAGGATAGCTAAAAACCTACAGGAGATTGATCTTGGTTCTGATACATTACATTAAATTAGGGTCTATACAGGATAGCTAAAAACCTACAGGAGATTGATCTTGGTTCTGATACATTACATTAAATTAGGGTCTATACAGGATAGCTAAAAACCTACGGGAGATTGATCTTGGTTCTAATACATTACACTGAACACCTACAGGAGATTGATCTTGGTTCAGATACATTACACTAAGTTAGGGCCTAAACAGGATAGCTAAAAACCTACAGGAGATTGATCTTGGTTCTGATACATTACATTAAATTAGGGCCTATACAGGATAGCTAAAAACCTACAGGAGATTGATCTTGGTTCTAATACATTACACTGAACACCTACAGGACATTGATCTTGCTTCTGATACATTACACTACAAACCTACAGGAGATTGATCTTGGTTCTGATACATTACACTAAAAACCTACAGGAGATTGATCTTGCTTCTTATACATTACACTAAAAGCCTACAGGAGATTGATCTTGGTTCTGATACATTACACTAAATTAGGGCCTATACAGGATAGCTAAAAACCTACAGGAGATTGGTCTTGGTTCTGATACATTACACTAAATTAGGACCTATGCAGGATAGCTAAACACATACAGGAGATTGGTCCTGGTTCTTATGCATAACACTAAAAACGTACAGGAGATTGATCTTGGTTCTGATGCATTACACTAAAAACGTACAGGAGATTGATCTTGGTTCTGATGCATTACACTAAATTAAGGCCTATACAGAATAGCTAACAACCTACAGGAGATTGATCTTGCTTCTGATGCATTACACTAAATTAGGGCCTATACAAGATATGTAAAAAC
Source organism: Bathymodiolus septemdierum (assembly GCA_963383655.1). Taxonomy (NCBI): domain Eukaryota; kingdom Metazoa; phylum Mollusca; class Bivalvia; order Mytilida; family Modiolidae; genus Bathymodiolus; species Bathymodiolus septemdierum. Next base: position 11,738,832 of record OY726528.1, on the reverse strand, counting down.
CTTCAGAAGATTGATCTTGGTTTTGATACATTACACTAAAAGCCTACAGGAGATTGATCTTGGTTCTGATACATTACACTAAATTAGGGCCTATACAGGATAGCTATAAACCTACAGGGGATTGGTCTTGGTTCTGATACATTACACTAAAAACGTACAGGAGATTGATCTTGGTTGTGATACATTACACTAAAAACCTACAGGAGATTGATCTTAGTTCTGATACATAACACTAAATTAGGGCCTATACAGGATAGCTAAAAACCTACAGGAGATTGATCTTGGTTCTGATACATTACACTAAATTAGGGCCTAAACAGGATAGCTAAAAACCTACAGGAGATTGATCTTGGTTCTGATACATTACATTAAATTAGGGTCTATACAGGATAGCTAAAAACCTACAGGAGATTGATCTTGGTTCTGATACATTACATTAAATTAGGGTCTATACAGGATAGCTAAAAACCTACGGGAGATTGATCTTGGTTCTAATACATTACACTGAACACCTACAGGAGATTGATCTTGCTTCTGATACATTACACTAAAAACCTACAGGAGATTGATCTTGGTTGTGATACATTACACTAAAAACCTACAGGAGATTGATCTTGGTTCAGATACATTACACTAAGTTAGGGCCTAAACAGGATAGCTAAAAACCTACAGGAGATTGATCTTGGTTCTGATACATTACATTAAATTAGGGCCTATACAGGATAGCTAAAAACCTACAGGAGATTGATCTTGGTTCTAATACATTACACTGAACACCTACAGGACATTGATCTTGCTTCTGATACATTACACTAAAAACCTACAGGAGATTGATCTTGGTTGTGATACATTACACTAAAAACCTACAGGAGATTGATCTTGGTTCTGATACATTACATTAAATTAGGGTCTATACAGGATAGCTAAAAACCTACAGGAGATTGATCTTAGTTCGAATACATTACACTAAATTAGGGTCTGTACAGGACAGCTAAAAACCAACAGGAGATTGATCTTCGTTCTGATACATTACACTAAATTAGGGCCTATACAGGATAGCTAAAAACCTATAGGAGATTGATCTTGGTTCTGATACATTACATTAAATTAGGGCCTATACAGGATAGCTAAAAACCTATAGGAGATTGATCTTGGTTCTGATACATTACACTAAAAACATACAGGAGATTGGTATTTGGTTCTGATACATTACACTAAAAACCTACAGGAGATTGTTCTTGGTTCTGATACATTACACTAAATTAGGGCCTATACAGGATAGCTAAAAACCTACAGGAGATTTATCTTGGTTCTGATACATTGCACTAAAAATCTACAGGAGATTGATCTTGGTTCTGATACATTACACTAAATTAGGGCCTATACAGGATATCTAAAAATTTACAGGAGATTGGTCTTGGTTCTGATACATTACACTACAAACCTACAGGAGATTGATCTTGGTTCTGATACATTACACTAAAAACCTACAGGAGATTGATCTTGCTTCTTATACATTACACTAAAAGCCTACAGGAGATTGATCTTGGTTCTGATACATTACACTAAATTAGGGCCTATACAGGATAGCTAAAAACCTACAGGAGATTGGTCTTGGTTCTGATACATTACACTAAATTAGGACCTATGCAGGATAGCTAAACACATACAGGAGATTGGTCCTGGTTCTTATGCATAACACTAAAAACGTACAGGAGATTGATCTTGGTTCTGATGCATTACACTAAAAACGTACAGGACATTGATCTTGGTTCTGATGCATTACACTAAATTAAGGCCTATACAGAATAGCTAACAACCTACAGGAGATTGATCTTGCTTCTGATGCATTACACTAAATTAGGGCCTATACAAGATATGTAAAAACCTTCAGAAGATTGATCTTGGTTTTGATACATTACACTAAAAACCTACAGGAGATTGATCTTGGTTCTGATACATTACACTAAATTAGGGCCTATACAGGATAGCTATAAACCTACAGGGAATTGGTCTTGGTTCTGATACATTACACTAAAAACGTACAGGAGATTGATCTTGGTTCTGATGCATTACACTAAATTAAGGCCTATACAGGATAGCTAACAACCTACAGGAGATTGATCTTGGTTCTGATGCATTACACTAAATTAGGGCCTATACAGGATATGTAATAACCTACAGAATATTGATCTTGGTTTTGATACATTACACTACAAACCTACAGGAGATTGATCTTGTTGCTGATACATTACACTAAATTAGTGCCTATGCAGGATCGCTAAAAACCTACAGCAGAGTGATCTTGGTTGTGATACATTACACTAAAAATCTACAGGAGATTGATCTTGTTTCTGATGCATTTCACTAAATTAAGGCTTATACAGGAAAGCTATAAATCTACAGGAGATTGGTCTTGGTTCTGGTACATTACACTAAAAACCTACAGGAGATTGATCTTGGTTCTGATACATTACACTAAATTAGGGCCTATACAGCATAGCTAGCAACCTACAGGAGATTGGTCCTGGTTCTGATACATTACACTAAAAACCTACAGGAGATTGATCTTGGATCTGATACATTACACTAAATTCGGACCTATGCAGGATAGATAAAAACCTACAGGAGATTTATCTTGGTTCTGATACATTGCACTACAAATCTACAGGAGATTGGTCTTGGTTCTGATACATTACACTTAAAAACCTACAGGAGATTGATCTTGGTTCTGATACATTACACTAAATTAGGGTCTATACAGGATAGCTAAAAACGTACAGGAGATTGATCTTGGTTCTGATACATTACACTAAAAATCTACAGGAGATTGATCTTGTTTCTGATACATTACAATAAATTAGGGCTTATACAGGAAAGCTAAAAATCTACAGGAGATTGGTCTTGGTTCTGGTACATTACACTAAAAACCTACAGGAGATTGATCTTGGTTCTGATACATTACACTAAATTAGGGCCTATACAGGATAGCTAGCAACCTACAGGAGACTGGTCCTGGTTCTGATACATTACACTAAAAACCTACAGGAGATTGATCTTCGTTCTGATACATTACACTAAATTAGGGCCTATGCAGGATAGCTAAAACCCTACAGGAGATTGATCTTGGTTCTGATACATTAAACTAAAACCCTACAGGAGTTTGATCTTGGTTCTCATGCGTTACACTAAAAACCTACAGGAGATTGATCTTGGTTCTGATACATTACACTAAATTAGGGCCTATACAGGATAGCTAAAAATCTACAGGAAATTGGTGTTGGTTCTGGTACATTACACTAAAAACTTACAGGAGATTAATCTTGGTTCTGATACATTACACTAAAAACCTACCGGAGGTTGATCTTGGTTCTGATACATTACACTAAATTAGGGCCTATACAGGATAGATAACAACCTACAGGAGATTGGTCCTGGTTCTGATACATTACACTAAAAACCTACAGGAGATTGATCTTGGTTCTGATAAATAACACTAAATAAGGGCTTATACAGGATAGCTAAACATCTACAGGAGATTGATCTTGGTTCTGATACATTACACTAAATTAGGGCCTATACAGGCTAGCTAAAAATCTACAGGAGATTGGTCTTGGTTCTGATACTTTACACTAAAAACCTACAGGAGATTGATCTTGGTTCTGATACATTACACAAAAAATCTACAGGAGATTGATCTTCTTTCTGATACATTACACTAAATTAGGTCCTATACAGGATAGCTAAAAATCTACAGGAGATTGGTCTTGGTTCTGGTACATTACACTAAAAACCTACAGGAGATTGATCTTGGTTCTGATATATTACACTAAATTGGGGCCTATACAGGATAGCTAAAAACCTAGAGGAGATTGATCTTGGTTCTGATACATTACACTAAATTAGGGCCTATACAAGATAGCTAAAATCCTAGAGGAGATTTATCTTGGTTCTCATACATTACACTAAAAACCTACAGGAGATTGATCTTGGTTCTGATACATTACACTAAATAGGGACTATACAGGATAGCTAAAACCCTACAGGAGATTGGTCTTGGTTCTCATGCGTTACACTAAAAACCTACAGGAGATTGATCTTGGTTCTGATACATTACACTAAAAACCTACAGGAGATTGGTCTTGGTTCTGATACATTACCCTAAAAACCTACAGGAGATTGATCTTGGTTCTGATACATTACACTAAATTAGGGCCTATGCAGGATAGCTAAAATCCTACAGGAGATATATCTTGCCTCTGATACATTACATTAAATTAGGGCATATATAGGATAGCTAAAAACCTACAGGAGATTGATCTTGGTTCTGATGCATTACACTAAATATGGGCGTATACAGGATAGCTAAAAACCTACAGGATATTAATCTTGGTTCTGATATATTACACTAAATTAGGGCCTATGCAGGATAGCTAAAAACCTACAGGAGATTGATCTTGGTTCTGATACATTACAATAAATTAGGGTCTATGCATGATAGCTAAAAACCTACAGGAGATTGATCTTGGCTCTTATACATTACAATAAATTAGGGCCTATACAGGATAGCTAAAAACCTACAGGAGATTGATCTTGGTTCTGATACATTACAATAAATTAGGGCCTATTCAGGATAGCTAAAAACCTACAGGAGATTGATCTTGGTTCTGATACATTACACTAAAAACCTACAGGAGATTGATCTTGGTTCTTATACATTACACTAAATTAGGGCCTATACAGGATAGCTAAAAACATACAGAAGATTGATCTTGGTTCTGATACATTACACTACATTAGGACCTATACAGGATAGCTAAAAATCTACAGGAGATTGGTCTTGGTTTTGATACATTACACTAAAAATCTACAGGAGATTGATCTTGTTTCTGATACATTACACAAAAAGTCTACAGGAGATTGATCTTGTTTCTGATACATTACACTAAATTAGGTCCTATACAGGATAGCTAAAAATCTACAGGAGATTGGTCTTGGTTCTGGTACATTACACTAAAAACCTACAGGAGATTGATCTTGGTTCTGATATATTACATTAAATTAGGGCCTATACAGGATAGCTAAAATCCTACAGGAGATTTATCTTGCCTCTGATACATTACACTAAATTAGGACATATACAGGATAACTAAAAACCTACAGGATATTGATCTTGGTTCTTATACATTACACTAAATTGGGGCCTATACAGGATAGCTAAAAGCCTAGAGGAGATTGATCTTGGTTCTGATACATTACAATAAATTAGGGCCTATACAGGATAGCTTAATACCTACAGGAGATTGATCTTGGTTCTGATACATTACACTAAAAACCTACAGGAGATTGATCTTGGTTCTTATACATTACACTAAATTAGGGCCTATACAGGATTGCTAAAAACGTACAGGAGATTGTTCTTGGTTCTGATACATTACACTAAAAACCTACAGGAGATTGATCTTGGTTCTGATACATTACACTAAATTAGGACCTATACAGGAAAGCTAAAAACACACAGGAGATTGATCTTGGTTCTGATACATTACCCTAAAAACCTATAGGAGATTGATCTTGGTTCTGATACATTACACTAAATTAGGGCCTATACAGGGTAGCTAAAAACACAGAGGAGATTGATCTTGGCTCTGATACATTACATAAATTTAGGGTCTATACAGGATAGCTAACAATCTACAGGATATTGATCTTGGTTCTGATACATTACAATAAATTACGGCATATACAGGATAGCTAAAAAGCTACAGGATATTGATCTTGGTTCTGATACATTGCACTAAATTAGGGCCCATGCAGGAGAGCTAAAAACCTACAGGAGATTGATCTTGGTTCTGATACATTACAATAAATTACTGCATATACAGGATAGCTAAAAAGCTACAGGATATTGATCTTGGTTCTGATACATTGCACTAAATTAGGGCCCATGCAGGAGAGCTAAAAACCTTCAGGAGATTGATCTTGGTTCTGATACATTACAATAAATTAGGGTCTATACAGGATAGCTAAAAACCTACAGGAGATTGATCTTGGTTCTTATACATTACACTAAATTAGTGCCTATACAGGATAGCTAAAAACCTACAGGAGATTGATCTTGGTTCTGATACATTACAATAAATTAGAGACTATACAGGATTGCTAGAAACCTACAAGAGATTGATCTTGGTTCTAATACATCAAACTAAAAACCTACAGGGGATTGATCTTGGTTCTAATACATTCCACTAAATTAGGACCTATACAGGATAGCTATAAACCTACAGGAGATTGTTCTTGGTTCTGATACATTACACTAAAAATCTACAGGAGATTGATCTTGGTTCTGATACATTACACTAAATTAGGACCTATACAGGATAGCTAAAAACCTACAGAAGATTGATCTTGGTTCTGATACATTACACTAAAAACCTACAGGCGATTGATCTTGGTTCTGATACATTACACTAAAAATCTACAGGAGATTGATATTGGCTCTCATACATTACACTAAATTAGGGTCTATACAGGATAACTAAAAATCTACAGGAGATTGATCTTGGTTCTAATACATTACACTAAATTAGGGCCTATACAGGATAGCTAAAAACGTACAGGAGATTAATCTTGGTTCTGATACATTACACTAAAAGCCTACATGATGTTGATCTTGGTTCTGATACATTACACTAAATTAGGGCCCATACAGGATAGCTAAAAGCCTACAGGAGATTGATCTTCGTTCTGATACATTACACTAAAAACATAAAGTAGATTGATCTTGGTTCTGATATATTACACTAAATTAGAGCATTTACAGGATAGCTAAAAACCTACAGGAGATTGATCTTGGTTCTGATACATTACAATAAATTAGGGCCTATACAGGATAGCTAAAAACCTACAGGAGATTGATCTTGGTTCTGATACATTACACTAAATTAGTGCCTATACAGGATAGCTAAACACCTAGAGGAGATTGATCTTGGTTCTGATACATTACAATAAATTAGGGTCTATACAGGATAGCTAAAAACACACAGGAGATTGATCTTGGCTCTGATACATTACATTAATTTAGGGTCTATACAGGATATCTAACAATCTACAGGATATTGATCTTGGTTCTGATACATTACACCAAATTAGGGACTATACAGGATAGCTAAAAACCTACAGCAGATTGATCTTGGTTCTGATACATTACACTAAAAACCTACAGGAGATTAATCTTCGTTCTGATACATTATACTAAAAACGTACAGGAGATTGATCTTGATTCTGATACATTACACTAAATTAGGACCTATACATGATAGCTAAAAACCTACAGGAGATTGATCTTGGATCTGATACATTACAGCGAAAACCTACAGGAGATTGATCTTGGTTCTGATACATTACACTAAATTGGGGTATATACAGGATAGCTAAAAACCTACAGGAGATTGGTCTTGGATCTGATACATTACACTAAAAACCTACAGGAGATTGATCTTGGTTCTGATACATTACACTAAATTAGGACCTATACATGATAGCTATAAACCTACAGGAGATTGATCTTGGATCTGATACATTACAGCGAAAACATACAGGAGATTGATCTTGGTTCTGATACATTACACTAAATTAGGGTATATACAGGATAGCTAAAAACCTACAGGAGATTGGTCTTGGTTCTGATACATTACACTAAAAACCTACAGGCGATTGATCTTGGTTCTGATACATTACACTAAAAATCTACAGGAGATTGATCTTGGTTCTGATACATTACACTAAATTAAGGCCTATACAGGATAGCTAAAAACCTACAGGAGATTGATATTGGCTCTCATACATTACACTAAATTAGGGTCTATACAGGATAACTAAAAATCTACAGGAGATTGATCTTGGTTCTAATACATTACACTAAATTAGGGCCTATACAGGATAGCTAAAAACCTACAGGAGATTGATCTTCGTTCTGATACATTACACTAAAAACATCAAGTAGATTGATCTTGGTTCTGATACATTACACTAAATTAGGGCATTTACCGGATAGCTAAAAATCTGCAGGAGATTGATCTTGGTTCTGATACATTACAATAAATTACGGCATATACAGGATATCTAAAAACCTACAGGATATTGATCTTGGTTCTGATACATTACACTAAATTAGGGCCTATACAGGATAGCTAAAAACCTACAGGAGATTGATCTTGGTTCTGATACATTACAATACATTAGGGTCTATACAGGATTGCTAAAAACACACAGGAGATTGATCTTGGCTCTGATGCATTACATTAATTTAGGGTCTATACAGGATAGCTAACCATCTACAGGGTATTGATCTTGGTTCTGATACATTACACTAAATTAGGGACTATACAGGATAGCTAAAAACCTACAGAAGATTGATCTTGGTTCTGATACATTACACTAAAAACCTACAGGAGATTAATCTTGGTTCTGATACATTATACTAAAAACGTACAGGAGATTGATCTTGGTTCTGATACATTACACTAAATTAAGACCTATACATGATAGCTAAAAACCTACAGGATATTGATCTTGGATCTGATACATTACAGCGAAAACCTACAGGAGATTGATCTTGGTTCTGATACATTACACTAAATTAGGGTATATACAGGATAGCTAAAAACCTACAGGAGATTGGTCTTGGATCTGATACATTACACTAAAAACCTACAGGAGATTGATCTTGGTTCTGATACATTACACTAAATTAGGACCTATACATGATAGCTGAAAACCTACAGGAGATTGATCTTGGATCTGATACATTACAGCGAAAACATACAGGAGATTGATCTTCGTTCTGATACAATACACTAAATTAGGGTATATACAAGATAGCTAAAAACCTACAGGAGATTGGTCTTGGTTCTCATACATTACACTAAAAACCTACAGGCGATTGATCTTGGTTCTGATACATTACACTAAAAATCTACAGGAGATTGATCTTGGTTCTGATACATTACACTAAATTAGGGCCTATACAGGATAGCTAAAAACCTACAGGAGATTGATATTGGCTCTCATACATTACACTAAATTAGGGTCTATACAGGATAACTAAAAATCTACAGGAGATTGATCTTGGTTCTAATACATTACACTAAATTAGGGCCTATACAGGATAGCTAAAAACCTACAGGAGATTGATCTTCGTTCTCATACATTACACTAAAAACATAAAGTAGATTGATCTTGGTTCTGATACATTACACTAAATTAGGGCATTTACAGGATAGCTAAAAATCTGCAGGAGATTGATCTTGGTTCTGATACATTACAATAAATTACGGCATATACAGGATAGCTAAAAACCTACAGGATATTGATCTTGGTTCTGATACATTACACTAAATTAGGGCCTATACAGGATAGCTAAAAACCTACAGGAGATTGATCTTGGTTCTGATACATTACAATACATTAGGGTCTATACAGAATTGCTAAAAACACACAGGAGATTGATCTTGGCTCTGATGCATTACATTAATTTAGGGTCTATACAGGATAGCTAACAATCTACAGGGTATTGATCTTGGTTCTGATACATTACACTAAATTAGGGACTATACAGGATAGCTAAAAACCTACAGAAGATTGATCTTGGTTCTGATACATTACACTAAAAACCTACAGGAGATTAATCTTGGTTCTGATACATTACACTAAAAACCTACAGTAGATTGATCTTGGTTCTGATACATTACACTAAATTAGGACCTATACATGATAGCTAAAAACCTACAGGAGATTGATCTTGGATCTGATACATTACAGCGAAAACCTACAGGAGATTGATCTTGGTTCTGATACATTACACTAAATTAGGGTATATACAGGATAGCTAAAAACCTACAGGAGATTGGTGTTGGTTCTGATACATTACACTAAAAACCTACAGGATATTGATCTTGGTTTTGATACATTACACTAAATTAGAGCCTATACAGGATAGCTAAAAACCTACAGGAGATTGATATTGGTTCTGATACATTACACTAAATTAGAGTCTATACAGGATAACTAAAAACCTACAGGAGATTGGTCTTGGTTCTGATACATTACACTAAAAACCTACAGGAGATTGGTCTTGGTTCTGATACATTACACTAAAAACCTACAGGAGATTGATCTTCGTTCTGATACATTACACTAAATTAGGGTATATACAGGATAGCTAAAAACCTACAGGAGATTAATCTTGGTTCTAATACATTACACTAAAAGCTTACAGGAGATTGATCTTGGTTTTGATACATTACACTAAATTAGAGCCTATACAGGATAGCTAAAAACCTACAGGAGATTGATCTTGGTTCTAATACATTACACTAAATTAGGGCCTATACAGTATAGCTAAAAACCTACAGGAGATTAATCTTGGTTCTAATACATTACACTAAAAGCCTACATGATATTGATCTTGGTTCTGATACATTACACTAAATTAGGGCCCATACAGGATAGCTAAAAACCTACAGGAGATTGATCTTCGTTCTGATACATTACACTAAAAACATAAAGTAGATTGATCTTGGTTCTGATACATTACACTAAATTAGGGCATTTACCGGATAGCTAAAAATCTGCAGGAGATTGATCTTGGTTCTGATACATTACAATAAATTACGGCATATACAGGATAGCTAAAAACCTACAGGATATTGATCTTGGTTCTGATACATTACACTAAATTAGGGCGTATACAGGATAGCTAAAAACCTACAGGAGATTGATCTTGGCTCTGATGCATTACATTAATTTAGGGTCTATACAGGATAGCTAACAATCTACAGGGTATTGATCTTGGTTCTGATACATTGTACTAAATTAGGGACTATACAGGATAGCTAAAAACCTACAGAAGATTGATCTTGGTTCTGATACATTACACTAAAAACCTACAGGAGATTAATCTTGGTTCTGATACATTACACTAAAAACCTACAGTAGATTGATCTTGGTTCTGATACATTACACTAAATTAGGACCTATACATGATAGCTAAAAACCTACAGGAGATTGATCTTGGATCTGATACATTACAGCGAAAACCTACAGGAGATTGATCTTGGTTCTGATACATTACACTAAATTAGGGTATATACAGGATAGCTAAAAACCTACAGGAGATTGGTGTTGGTTCTGATACATTACACTAAAAGCCTACAGGATATTGATCTTGGTTTTGATACATTACAGCGAAAACCTACAGGAGATTGATCTTGGTTCTGATACATTACACTAAATTAGGGTATATACAGGATAGCTAAAAACCTACAGGAGATTGGTGTTGGTTCTGATACATTACACTAAAAACCTACAGGATATTGATCTTGGTTTTGATACATTACACTAAATTAGAGCCTATACAGGATAGCTAAAAACCTACAGGAGATTGATCTTGGTTCTAATACATTACACTAAATTAGGGCCTATACAGGATAGCTAAAAACCTAAAGGAGATTAATCTTGGTTCTAATACATTACACTAAAAGCCTACATGATATTGATCTTGGTTCTGATACATTACACTAAATTAGGGCCCATACAGGATAGCTAAAAACCTACAGGAGATTGATCTTCGTTCTGATACATTACACTAAAAACATAAAGTAGATTGATCTTGGTTCTGATACATTACACTAAATTAGGGCATTTACCGGATAGCTAAAAATCTGCAGGAGATTGATCTTGGTTCTGATACATTACAATAAATTACGGCATATACAGGATAGCTAAAAACCTACAGGATATTGATCTTGGTTCTGATACATTACACTAAATTAGGGCGTATACAGGATAGCTAAAAACCTACAGGAGATTGATCTTGGTTCTGATACATTACAATACATTAGGGTCTATACAGGATTGCTAAAAACACACAGGAGATTGATCTTGGCTCTGATGCATTACATTAATTTAGGGTCTATACAGGATAGCTAACAATCTACAGGGTATTGATCTTGGTTCTGATACATTACACTAAATTAGGGACTATACAGGATAGCTAAAAACCTACAGAAGATTGATCTTGGTTCTGATACATTACACTAAAAACCTACAGGAGATTAATCTTGGTTCTGATACATTATACTAAAAACGTACAGGAGATTGATCTTGGTTCTGATACATTACACTAAATTAAGACCTATACATGATAGCTAAAAACCTACAGGATATTGATCTTGGATCTGATACATTACAGCGAAAACCTACAGGAGATTGATGTTGGTTCTGATACATTACACTAAATTAGGGTATATACAGGATAGCTAAAAACCTACAGGAGATTGGTCTTGGATCTGATACATTACACTAAAAACCTACAGGAGATTGATCTTGGTTCTGATACATTACACTAAATTAGGACCTATACATGATAGCTGAAAACCTACAGGAGATTGATCTTGGATCTGATACATTACAGCGAAAACATACAGGAGATTGATCTTGGTTCTGATACATTACACTAAATTAGGGTATATACAAGATAGCTAAAAACCTACAGGAGATTGGTCTTGGTTCTCATACATTACACTAAAAACCTACAGGCGATTGATCTTGGTTCTGATACATTACACTAAAAATCTACAGGAGATTGATCTTGGTTCTGATACATTACACTAAATTAGGGCCTATACAGGATAGCTAAAAACCTACAGGAGATTGATATTGGCTCTCATACATTACACTAAATTAGGGTCTATACAGGATAACTAAAAATCTACAGGAGATTGATCTTGGTTCTAATACATTACACTAAATTAGGGCCTATACAGGATAGCTAAAAACCTACAGGAGATTGATCTTCGTTCTCATACATTACACTAAAAACATAAAGTAGATTGATCTTGGTTCTGATACATTACACTAAATTAGGGCATTTACAGGATAGCTAAAAATCTGCAGGAGATTGATCTTGGTTCTGATACATTACAATAAATTACGGCATATACAGGATAGCTAAAAACCTACAGGATATTGATCTAGGTTCTGATACATTACACTAAATTAGGGCCTATACAGGATAGCTAAAAACCTACAGGAGATTGATCTTGGTTCTGATACATTACAATACATTAGGGTCTATACAGAATTGCTAAAAACACACAGGAGATTGATCTTGGCTCTGATGCATTACATTAATTTAGGGTCTATACAGGATAGCTAACAATCTACAGGGTATTGATCTTGGTTCTGATACATTACACTAAATTAGGGACTATACAGGATAGCTAAAAACCTACAGAAGATTGATCTTGGTTTTGATACATTACACTAAAAACCTACAGGAGATTAATCTTGGTTCTGATACAATACACTAAAAACCTACAGTAGATTGATCTTGGTTCTGATACATTACACTAAATTAGGACCTATACATGATAGCTAAAAACCTACAGGAGATTGATCTTGGATCTGATACATTACAGCGAAAACCTACAGGAGATTGATCTTGGTTCTGATACATTACACTAAATTAGGGTATATACAGGATAGCTAAAAACCTACAGGAGATTGGTCTTGGTTCTAATACATTACACTAAAATCCTACATGATATTGATCTTGGTTCTGATACATTACACTAAATTAGGGCCCACACAGGATAGCTAAAAACCTACAGGAGATTGATCTTCGTTCTGATACATTACACTAAAAACATAAAGTAGATTGATCTTGGTTCTGATACATTATACTAAATTAGGGCATTTACAAGATAGCTAAAAATCTGCAGGAGATTGATCTTGGTTCTGATACATTACAATAAATTACGGCATATACAGGATAGCTAAAAACCTACAGGAGATTGATCTTCGTTCTGATACATTACACTAAAAACATAAAGTAGATTGATCTTGGTTCTGATACATTACACTAAATTAGGGCATTTACAGGATAGCTAAAAATCTGCAGGAGATTGATCTTGGTTCTGATACATTACAATAAATTACGGCATATACAGGATAGCTAAAAACCTACAGGATATTGATCTTGGTTCTGATACATTACACTAAATTAGGGCCTATACAGGATAGCTAAAAACCTACAGGAGATTGATCTTGGTTCTCATACATTACAATACATTAGGGTCTATACAGAATTGCTAAAAACACACAGGAGATTGATCTTGGCTCTGATGCATTACATTAATTTAGGGTCTATACAGGATAGCTAACAATCTACAGGGTATTGATCTTGGTTCTGATACATTACACTAAATTAGGGACTATACATGATAGCTAAAAATCTACAGGAAATTGATCTTGGATCTGATACATTACAGCGAAAACCTACAGGAGATTGATCTTGGTTCTGATACATTACACTAAATTAGGGTATATACAGGATAGCTAAAAACCTACAGGAGATTGGTCTTGGTTCTGATACATTACACTAAAAACCTACAGGCGATTGATCTTGGTTCTGATACATTACACTAAAAATCTACAGGCGATTGATCTTGGTTCTGATACATTACACTAAAAATCTACAGGGTATTGATCTTGGTTCTAATACATTACACTAAATTATGGCCTTTACAGGATAGCTAAAAACCTACAGGAGATTAATCTTGGTTCTAATACATTACACTAATAACCTACATGATATTGATCTTGGTTCTGATACATTACACTAAATTAGAGCCCATACAGGATAGCTAAAAACCTACAGGAGATTGATCTTTGTTCTGATACATTACACTAAAAACATAAAGTAGATTGATCTTGGTTCTGATACATTACACTAAATTAGGGCATTTACAAGATAGCTAAAAATCTGCAGGAGATTGATCTTGGTTCTGATACATTACAATAAATTACGGCATATACAGGATAGCTAAAAACCTACAGGATATTGATCTTGGTTCTGATACATTACACTAAATTAGGGCCTATACAGGATAGCTAAAAACCTACAGGAGATTGATCTTGGTTCTGATACATTACAATAAATTAGGGTCTATACAGGATAGCTAAAAACCTACAGGAGATTGATCTTGGTTCTCATACGTTAAAATAAAAGCCTACAGGAGATTGATCTTGGTTCTAATACATTACACTAAATTAGTGCCTATGCAGGATAGCTAAAAACCTACAGGAGATTGATCTAGATTCTGATACATTACAATAAATAAGGGCCTATACAGGATAGCTAGAAACCTACAGGAGATTGATCTTGGTTCTCATACGTTAAAATAAAAGCCTACAGGAGATTGATCTTGGTTCTAATACATTACACTAAATTAGGGCCTATGCAGGTTAGCTAACAACCTACAGGAGATTGATCTTGGTTCTGATACATTACGCTACATTAGGACCTATAGAGGATAGCTAAAGACCTACAGGAGATTGATCTTGGTTCTGATACATTACGCTGTAAACCTACAGGAGAGTTATATTGGTTCTCATACATTACACTAAATAAGGACCTATGCAGGATAACAAAAAACCTACAGGAGATTGATCTTGCTTCTGATACATTACACTAAAAATCTACAGGAGAGTGATCTTGGTTCTGATACATTACTCTAAATTAGGGCCTATACAGGATAGCTAAAAACCTAGAGTAGATTGATCTTGGCTCTGATACATTACACTAAATTAGTGTCTATACAGGATAGCTGAAAATCTACAGGAAATTGATCTTGGTTCTAATACATTACAATATACCAGGGCCTATACAGGATATCGAAAAACCTAGAGGAGATTGATCTTGGCTCTGATACATTACACTAAATTAGGATCTATACAGGATAGCTAAAAATCTACAGGAGATTGATCTTGGCTCTGATACATTACACTAAATCAGAGCCTATACAGGATAGCTAAACACCTACAGGAGATTGATCTTGGTTCTGATATTATACACTAAAAACCTACAGGAGATTGATCTTGGTTCTGATACATTACACTAAATTAGTGCCTATACAGGATAGCAAACAATCTACAGGAGATTGATCTTGGTTCTGCTACATTACACTAAAGTAGTGCCTATGCAGGATAGCTAAAAACCTACAGGAGATTGATCTTGGTTCTGATACATTACACTAAAAACCTAGAGGAGATTGATCTTGGTTCTTATACATTACACTAAAAACCTACAGGAGATTGGTCTTGGTTCTGATACATTACACTAAATTAGGATCTATACAGGATAGCTAAAAATCTAGAGGAGATTGATCTTGGCTCTGATACATTACACTAAATCAGAGCCTATACAGGATAGCTAAACACCTACAGGAGATTGATCTTGGTTCTGATATTATACACTAAAAACCTACAGGAGATTGATCTTGGTTCTGATACATTACACTAAATTAGTGCCTATACAGGATAGCAAACAATCTACAGGAGATTGATCTTGGTTCTGCTACATTACACTAAAGTAGTGCCTATGCAGGATAGCTAAAAACCTACAGGAGATTGATCTTGGTTCTGATACATTACACTAAAAACCTAGAGGAGATTGATCTTGGTTCTTATACATTACACTAAATAAGGGCCAATACAGGATACCTAAAAGCCTACAGGAGTTTGATCTTGGTTCTGATACATTACACTAAAAACCTACAGGAGATTTATATTGGTTCTGATACATTATGCTTAAAACCTACAGGAGATTGATCTTGGTTCTGATACATTACAATAAATAAGGGCCTATACAGGATAGCCAAAAACCTAGAGGATATTGATCTTGGTTCTGATACATTACACTAAAAACCTAGAGGAGATTGATCTTGGTTCTTATACATTACACTAAATTAGGGCCTATACAGGATAGCTAAAAACCTACAGGAGATTGATCTTGGTTCTGATACATTACACTAAATTAGGGCTTATACAGGATAGCATAAAACCTACAGGAGATTGATCTTGGTTCTGATACATTACACTAAATTAGGGCCTATGCAGGATAGCTAAAAACCTACAGGAGATTGATCTTGGTTCTGATACATTACACTAAATTAGGGCCTATGCAGGATAGCATAAAACCTACAGGAGATTGATCTTGGTTCTGATACATTACACTAAATTAGGGCTTATACAGGATAGCTAAACACCTACAGGAGATTGATCTTCGTTGTGATACATTACACTAAAAACCTACAGGATATTGATCTTGGTTCTGATACATTACACTAAAAACCTACCGGAGATTCATCTTGGTTCTGATACATTACACTAAAAACCTACAGGAAATTGATCTTGGTTCTGATACATTACACTAAATTAGGGCCTATAAAGGATAGCTAAAAACCTAGGGGAGATTCATCTTGGTTCTGATACATTACAATGAATTAGGGCCTATACAGGATAGCTAAAAACCTACAGGAGATTGATCTTGGTTCTGATACATTACACTAAAAACCTACAGGACATTGATCTTGGTTCTTATACATTACACTAAATTAGGGCCTATACAGGATAGCTAAAAACCTACAGGAGATTGATCTTGGTTCTGATACATTACACTAAATTAGGACCTATACAGGATAGCTAAAAACCTACAGGAGATTGATCTTGGTTCTCATACATTACACTAAAAATCTACAGGAGATTGATCTTGGTTCTGATACATTACTCTAAATTAGGACCTATACAGGATAGTTAAAAACCTACAGGAGATTGATCTTGGTTCTGATACATTACCCTAAAAACCTATAGGAGATTGATCTTGGTTCTGATACATTACACTAAATTAGGGCCTATACAGGATAGCTAAAAACCTAGAGGAGATTGATCTTGGCTCTGATACATTACACTAAATTAGGATCTATACAGGATAGCTAAAAATCTACAGGAGATTGATCTGGTTCTGATACATTACACTAAATTAGGGCCCATACAGGATAGCTAAAAACCTAGAGAAGATTGATCTTGGTTCTGATATTATACACTAAAAACCTACAGGAGATTGATCTTGGTTCTGATACATTACACTAAATAAGGGCCTATACAGGATAGCAAGCAATCTACAGGAGATTGATCTTGGTTCTGCTACATTACACTAAAGTAGTGCCTATTCAGGATAGCTAAAAACCTACAGGAGATTGATCTTGGTTCTGATACATTACACTAACAACCTACAGGAGATTGATCTTGGTTCTGATACATTACACTAACAATCTACAGGAGATTGATCTTGGTTCTTATACATTACACTAAATTAGGGCCTGTACAGGATTGCTAAAAACCTACAGGATATTGATCTTGGTTCTTATACATTACACTAAATTAGGGCCTATACAGGATACCTAAAAACCTACAGTAGATTGATCTTGGTTCTGATACATTACACTAAAAGCCTACAGGAGTTTGATCTTAGTTCTGATATATTACACTAAAAACCTACAGGAGATTGATCTTGGTTCTGATATATTACACTAAAAACTTAGAGGAGATTGATCTTGGTTCTGATACATTACACTAACAACCTACACTAGATTGATCTTGGCTCTGATACATTACACTAAGGTAGGGTCTATACAGGATAGCAAAAAACCTACAGGAGATTGATCTTGGTTCTGATACATTACACTAAATTAGGGCCTATACAGGATAGCTAAAAACCTGCAGGAGATTGATCTTGGTTCTGATACATTACACTAAATAAGGGCCTATTCAGGATAGCTAAAAACCTACAGGAGATTGATCTTGGTTCTGATACATTACACTAAATTAGGACCTATACAGGATAGCTAAAAGCCTACAGGAGATTGATCTTGGTTCTGATACATTACACTTAAAACATACAGGAAATTGATATTGGTTCTGATACATTACACTAACTTAGGAGCTATACAGGATAGCAACAACTCTACAGGGGATTGATCTTGGTTCTGATACATTACACTAAATTAGGGCCTAAGCAGTATAGCTAAAAACCTACAGGAGATTGATTTTGGTTCTGATACATTACACTAGAAATCTACAGGAGATTGATTTTGGTTCTGATACATTACACTAAATTAGGGCCTATACAGGATAGCTAAAAACCTACAGGAGATTGATCTTGGTTCTGATACATTACACTAAAAACCTACAGGAGATTGATCTTGGTTCTGATACATTACACTAAATTAGGGCCTATACAGGATAGCTAAAAATCTACAGGAGATTGATATTGGTTCTGATACATTACACTGAGTTAGGGCCTACACAGGATAGCTAAACACATACAGGAGATTGATATTGGTTCTGATACATTACACTAAATTAGATATATATATAGTTTTATTTATTAACAAAGCTGCATGCAAATATCATATTACCGTATGTTGCATAAGCTTAGTTGCAAAAGTTATCATGCAATGCAAATGTATGACATTGCTTGTACGCAGAGAGGATGGAATTTCTGTAATTATTATACCTCACTAACTTCTCATTTGCTTAAATTAAATCACATGCCTGAAACAATTTTAATGTTTTGTGAAAATTTACACAAACGGGAAACAACCCTATTGTTTCCCGGTAAACAACCCATTGCGTGCCTCAAAAGGGAAACAACTCTTTCCTAATATTTCAAATTTTCATTAAATTTCAAAAATTCTAAAATCAATAAAAAAAAAATTTAGGTTAAAAATTTTCAAAAAATTTCAATATTTGTGCGCAGAGAGGATGGAATATTTGTAATTTTTATCATAATATGCCATGAGAACATCTGCTATGAAAATGAATATTTAAACTGTGACACCCAACAACTTCACCCATTTCAATATATTTAAGGGTATTAGATTTAGTTTCATAACCTAATGATATAGGCGTGATTAACATACTGTAAGTATCGCTCGGGGTTAAATATTCATGAATATAATGCCTACCCATATTTGAATAACAATAAAATAAAGGTAATAACAAAATTACCGAACTCCGAACAATCTTACAAAGGGAAAGTCAAAACTCATAATTATATAAACAGACAAAATCAGTCAACAACCGGAAAACTGTGAAAACCGTAATGACCCTGACTTGGTACAGTCATTTCTAAAGAAATGATGGGTTGAATCAGATTTTAAGGCGCCAAACCTCCCGCTCTCATTACGGTTCAAAGGTTCCGGCTGTCACTGTAACAGTATTTAAATACAGAAACAAAATAGGTAAAATAGTTGTCAAAGCAGTACCATATTCGGTGACGTAAATGTCAAAAATATTTTTACGTCACACATTGATAAAAAAATTCTTGACATTTTTGACTTCTTTGTCTTTATACATTTTCACTATATGAAAATGCATCGCTTATAATTTTTTCTGCAGAGACGGAATATATTTCGACAAGATATTGGTATCGGAATATAAACTTTTTAAGAGATCGAATAAGGCGAATCTATTTATAGCCCTGGTCCAGTAGCCAGGAAATCAGAATAATTTCTACTGTCCCTTGCATAGCGAATCAATTGCGAGATGTAAACACCATATGCAGGAGAAGCTGGTATATTGCTGCACATGTTTGGAAAATGTATGATTCTAAAATTGAAGTCGTCCCGTTTATCATAAATTTTAGTACTGAGTTGACTATTGTCGTCAAATTCGAGGTATAAGTCCAAAAATGATACGGACGAAGCTGTATCGGTGGTCTCTTTAACTTCCAGCTCTGGAGGATATATCAATGGAAGAAATTCTGCAAATCTAGAATTATTGATAGATAAAACGTCATCAATATACCTGTATGTGAAATTAAAGGCTCTAGCCTCATGAATCTTCTTATCTTTTACAAGCTTTTGAAGAAACTCCGACTCATATGAGTATAAAAATAAATCGGCTAGAAGAGGGGCACAATTCGTACCCATTGGTATGCCGACGACCTGCTGAAACAGTGTCCATCCAAAGGAGACAAATATGTTATCGATGAGGAACTCCAGCATACTGATCACTTGTTCCTCGGAGTAGCATGTTTTACCTTCATGAATTTTGTTTGAAAAATATGTGGAATTGTAGCCTAACACAACAAATTTTGAGCCATAGTTTCTATGACTAAGAGCTTAATGAATTGTTTTTTTTAAGCGGGTTTTTAATTTGTCATGCGGTAGGGTGGTATATAGAGTTGAAAAATCAAAAGTTTTGATGGAGGATACCTGAGAGAAAGATCTTGGTTTCAGGTTATCCAAAAGATCTTTAGAGTTTTTCAAAATCCACATGTGATTTATGCCACTACGCGAGTAAACAGTTTCACAATATTTCTGTTTTCCCTCTTTTACTGCAGACAGAATCTTTGTCAGGTGAATAGACAATTCTTTCGTCGAACAAGTTGATGATCCCGCTATGTACTTTTCTTTGTATGGTGTCTTATGGAGTTTAGGTATCCAATATAAATAGGGTAAATCCTCAGACTCTTTACCAGAGGGAATGTTTAAAGAGGTCATGAACGATCTGTGGTTAGCTAGGATTTCATCTTTGTCGAACGAAGTTGGTTTGTATGTGGTATTACTAGAGGTGTTGTTATTTATGCCTAATTCCTTGATTAGGCATTCGAAGTAATATGATTTACATACAAACACGATATTGTTGGAAGCCTTGTCCGCAGGAACGATAACATATTTGTCATGAAGAGAAGAAAGACACTTAACAGCTTCTTGGTCTTTAAATACAGACTTAGGTCGACTATTAACACAATTTTTGAGCTTGTGAATCTGACTTTGTACTAGAGACCTAATTGTTCTAACCCAGTCTGACAAGGACTCTAACTCAGGATCTTGGTCTACTTCTCTCTTTATCCACCTTCTGGCATCATCTTCAACAGCATCCATAATTATCTTGAAATTATGTTTCCAATTGATGTGTTGATGTTCTCTGAATTTAGGACCATGAGAAATCACCTTTCGGAGACTCTCATGTTGAATGATATTCAGATCACCAGTGATTACATGTCCAGATGGGTTGTATTGAAAAGAAGAGTGGGAGCAGTCACAAGTCAGAGGGTTCTTAAGGTACTCTTCTATGTTAATATCATGCAATGCTTCTTTGTAGTTGAAAATGTTACGGCCAATGCTGTTAGTGTAGCTATAGGAGACAATGGGAACAGATTGATTTTTGAAATATGGTGGAATTTCTTTTACAACCTCTTTTCTATTAAGAATGTTGCTGATGTTAATAGCATCGATTCCTTTGTTAGCAAACGGAATATGGAGGAATTTTCTGCTGTTATCATGAAGAGGTTCAGATCGAACTGGTTTAAAAAGACGAAAGGACGCAACGTCACATATAATACTAGACAATCTGTACTTAGGAGAAAAAGGATCTACGCCTCCTTTGTCAAGTCCAAAATCCCTAAGATCTTTGAGGTAGTTTACAGGTAGTGAAAATAAGATTGTACGAATATGATGAATTCCAAGAGGTTTCTGTATATTAGAAAGTAAATCATTAAAAGTATCTTGTAACGTTCTTGGTTTAGAGGACTTTTTAACATTAGGATGTTGAATTCTTTTATGACCATGGTTACGTTTAGTTCTTGGAATAGTATTAAAAAGGCTCATCACGTTGATTTCGTTGCATCCAGGACTTGACAAATTTCCCACTCCTTTGATGTTATCATTGCAACCGTAAGGCATTGCAGTGCCTAATTCTTTTATCCAGAACAACTCTCTATCGGTGCGGTAAGGTGTACTAAGAATAGGACTGTTTGTATGATGGTAAATCTTCTCGATGATTCGAACTTTCATCGTCAAACAGCGGTCATGACCCGGTTGATTGAAATGATTATACAAAATCCTGTATTTGGGATCTTTTGCATCATATCGATGTTGGCTCATCCTACTTCGCAATGTTTGACGAGTTTCACCAACATACAAAAGTCCACAGAGTGTATATTCTATACGTAAATGACATTTTTAGTAGAACAGTCCAGAGGTTCAAACGATTTGGTGTAGTACGTTTTTCCAGTTAAATTACTTGTAAATTCAGGAGAAGTTCTTAGCATGACGCATGTCTTACAAGTATTATTTTTGTCAGTTTTTATTTTGCAAGTAGTAATGCATGGAGAAGAGTCACAAGTACCTGGAGATTTAAGACAGTCCGAAATATTAATAGAACAAGATTTTAAAATTTGATACGAATCTGAAGTTTTGAAATAATAATTACCCTCTGGCTGAACGTAAGACAAATCGGGGGTATCCCGTAGGATATTCCGTGGAACGCATATATCATTTGCTACCCTGTTCCGTGTAGTAGCAAATATGGCAGACAGGAATTATTTCGATTCTAATAGGACAAATAAGGTAATTTTAAAATTCGATGAGGTCAAGGTGACGCGCTGGTAGTGGCAATTCCATCAATCTCCTACGGAATTCTAAAAATGATAAAATTGAGAATTAAGAGATTGAAAGCGAAATTGTGGTTGAAACTGTGGCTTAAAATACCGAAAAGAATTTTATTGACAAGGTTCAATATAAATTTTATTACAAATAAACAACTTTAAGTGATTAGCAACGAAATTACCAGTTGAACGCAGCCAGTCGGATCGGAGATAAAGGGAGATAAGCATGGAGACAGTGAATATCCACCACAAAGCCGTGTTTATATAAGAGTTTAATTATGATAAGACTTGACTAGGATTTATTTAATTTTAACTTAATTTATTTCAACATTTTTTAGATAAACAATAATAGAAAATCGCTAACCATGAAGAATTTCCTGAAAATAGTCAGTGCTTATGTAGGAGCTTTTTATTAGTTCGGCGCGCATGTGTGGCCTATATTTGATTGTTATTCAAATATGCCTTTATTTGTATACCGAATATGGGACGTCATATTAGAATTACATATATAAACACCAAAGTCTTATGATATGACATCAGACCGAATTTCACATTCAGCCGTCATATGACGCCTAAAAAACACCTCCACATGATTTTCACATGACACTTATTTGGGTGGGTAAGTCTTAATTGCAGTGTTTTTTTTAATTGGACGGAGTTTTTAACTTACAAAACAAAAATAGAATTATAACGTGATGGCCTTCCTTGGCTGACAAAAATACTATAGACACAATTCCTCAGATATTTCATGTGTTTATGCAGGAACATTGCACATATAAACATTATAATGTTCATTTTGTATCTTTACATATTTTCATTGTTTATCCCTGACAAAATACTATTGATAATCTTCTGGCTTTGATTTTTGTAATATGTCGTCTTTCGATGACGTAGTTTCCACTGAACACTGGTGACATTGACACTTGACTACCGATTTATTTTACGATCACCTCCCATTTTACATGTATAGTAACTTAAATTGAAATGCCACCAGAATGGATAATGTCAGTAGCTTAATGGAAACACAGTCTATCTATCTATAAAGAAAAGAAATAACTCTGGATTGTGGATATTTTGCATGCATTACTGACCTTCACCTGAAAAAATAGGTTGTATTTATAATATTTGAATCGAAATGTTCAACACAAATGTGCAGAAAACTATTTTCTGTATAAACTTTCACATATTAGCACTACAATATGATACATATAATGAACTTGTTTTATATATATCAGAGATACATGTTGACATGTTATAAAGCTAAAACATAATACCTTTCGATGCCCTTTATGGATAATTTCAACCGAGAAGCATCGACCCATCATCCTATTTCTATATCGTGGTGCGGAGTACCGGAGAAACAAACATGTTTGTTTACAAGCATACGGCGTGCGACAATTTAGCATGTACCTCATACGATTTGTTTATGGATATTGTATTAACGTAGGTAAACATGATACTTTAATTACTTATAAATAAAACTACATGAACCAAAAATCATTTTATATTGTATGATATATTCTTTTCAAATTGATCATTAACTTTTAATAAATACAGAGACAGTCATAAAATATAAATAGATTTTATACACGAAATTCATTCACGGGAACAATAGATTTGAACAATTAACATACAAGGCGTATTACTTTATATTCTTCTCTGTGAAATTCTACCTTTGGAATGCCGACTCTATGAGCTTCACTGATGTATGATATGATAATATACCCAGGATCAGGGCGAGGTGTACAACATTATGTGATCAAGTTTCTCAGTGACTTGCAATAGGTCGGTGGTTTTTTCAGGGTCCTCTGGTTTCCTCCACCAATAAATCTCACCACCACGATATATATAACTGAAATATTGTTGAAAGTGACGTTAAGCACCATCAAGCAAACAAAACAAACATGATATACCCAGAAAAGACTGTATCGCTTTTCTCTGTATTTTGTTCTATGTTTTATTTGCATTTGAACCATTTTGCGCCCGAAGATTGTTTCAAAGTATTTGTATTTCCTTTTTTTTTTTTTATTTGAACGTACATGATGAAGATTGTTCCAAGGATTGTGCACTAAATTAGATATCCATGTTTTTATAACTATCACTGGGTCGATACCTCTGCTGGTGGACTATAAGTGTCTGAGGGTAGTCAGAGTTTCGGTAGTAGTATGTTGATTATTCTGTTTAATAGTGTCTGAGGGTAGTCAGAGTTTTGGTAGTTGTATGTTGATTATTCTGTTTAAGCCCTTTGATTATTCTGTTTAAGCCCTTTGGTTATTCTGTTTAAGCCCTTTGATTATTCTGTTTAAGCCCTTTGGTTATTCTGTTTAAGCCCTTTGGCTATTCTGTTTAAGCCCTTTGGCTATTCTGTTTAAGCACTTTGGTTATTCTGTTTAAGCCCTTTGGTTATTCTGTTTTAGCCCTTTGGTTATTCTGTTTAAGCCCTTTGGTTATTCTTTTTAGCCCTTTGGTTATTCTGTTTAAGCCCTTTGATTATTCTGTTGAAGCCCTTTGATTATTCTGTTTAAGCCCTTTGGTTATTCTGTTTAAGCCCTTTGGTTATTCTGTTTAAGCCCTTTGGTTATTCTGTTGAAGCCCTTTGGTTATTCTGTTGAAGCCCTTTGGTTAATTTGTTTAAGCCCTTTGGTTATTCTGTTTAAGCCCTTTGGTTATTCTGTTTAAGCCCTTTGGTTATTCTGTTTAAGCCCTTTGGCTATTCTGTTTAAGTCCTTTGGTTATTCTGTCTAAGCCCTTTGGTTATTCTGTTTAAGCCCTTTGGTTATTCTGTTTAAGCCCTTTGGCTATTCTGTTTAAGCCCTTTGGTTATTTTGTCTAAGCCCTTTGGTTATTCTTTTTAAGCCCTTTGGTTATTCTGCTTAAGTCCTTTGGCTATTCTGTTGAAGCCCTTTGGTCTTCTTGCTCCCAAAGACTTTTTAATTATTTATCTTTTCAATTGTTTGAATTTGAGCGTACCCGATGACTGTTATTCCGGAAGCGGATCTTGCACACTAACTTAAATATCTACGCTATTATTATATCTTATGTGGATTTCCCTTTTATTTTTTAAAAAGTGAGTACTCGTCTTTAACAGACCTCTAAACACATTCAACATATTGCGAATATTCTTTCTTGTCAAACATGCAAGACCAATTTAGAATGTGAAAAACCCACAATATCCAACCAGCAAATACATTTTAATGGAAGGATATGGTTATGGTGTTTAGCGCCACTTTCAACAATATTTCAATTATATCGTGGCGGTCAGTTTTATTGATGGAGGAAAGTGGAGTACCCAGAGAAAACCACCGACCTGCCACAAGTCACAGATAAACTTGATCACATAATGTTGTATCGAGTACATCTCGCCTGAACGGGATTCAAACTCACAACGTTAATGAAATATGGTAAATTCCACTATATTTGAAAATAAGGAAAGCATATTTCTTACCGTTTATAAGAATTGTTATTGATATTAATGTAAAACTTCTAATAGTCAGATGATTAAACAAATTCACGTTGACCAGCATCGTGCCACTAGTTTTTCATGTAATTCAATTTCCTCTAAATACCATAAATCATACCCTCTTTAACGGGAAACTTCGCAAAAAAAAAAAATTCTATGTTTTTCCTGATGTATAAATATGGATGTTTATATGTATATTAGCGTTTTATTTTGTTGGATAAGGGAATGAAATCGATTTTAAAATTCTGTCAACGATACATGTAAGTCGCCATTTTGATAGCATCTCAATACCAAGTATCACGTGACGTCTAAATACCACCACGCCCCAAAACAAGCGTGTCAAACCAGGGTCCTCATTCAGTGTCGATATGGCTTGTCAGGCGTACGGTTGTTTAACTCGACAAGGGTATGGCAAAAGCCTATTTTGTTTTCCTGACCCCGTGAAAAAGAAAGAGCTCTACTTGACTTGGCTGACCAGCCTCAGCATATAATAAAGCTTCACCAGTGATAAGCACAAGTTGGTTTGCGAAGACCATTTTGAAACTTCCTGTTTCGAAGGAAACTTGATGGTAATTCTTTTTATTCTTCTTATTATTCTAAATATATGAATTTATTACACAATCACTTTTTGCAGATTTACGTTTTGCTTCTATAGATTATAGCAAAACAAATGAATCGGGGGGAAAAGTTCGTCTTTAATGAGACACATTTACAAAATATTTTTTTCCCAAACTGAAGAACTACGAAGATAAGTTAAAAAAAGAACGAACATCGGAGCAATGCCCTGAATTCGCTAACAAAAAATCAAAAAAAGGCCTATACTACGGGGCAAAATTGTTTTAATGACATTATTCAGTAAGATCGCGCTTTGTAATCGATCGCTCATGCACTACAATAAAGATACACATAAGCTAAAAGCACAGAAAGTTACAGGGTATGAAGCCATAAAATTGAGAGGATTATGTAAACATATAATTTGTAATAGTTTTCATTTGACAATTACAGACGATGAGTATTATAAATACTTTTAAAGTTTATAATACAAAAATTCAGGGTACATCTCTTACGTAATATAATAACTTGTTTATGGTAATACAACATTCGTATTCGCCAACAGTGAAAAGATTAATCTGTTTTCATAACGATTATTTCTGATTTGAACAAAGCGTAACATATAATATGTCTCTGCGTAAAGAAAACATTTTCTGTTTATTGCAATCACGTCATAAAAAGATGTTCTTCACAATTATTGATATTTCACCGCGAATATTTAGTTTGATGTATTGTTGTTGTGTATCAATCATAATTGTTATTTGTATATGCCCTCCTGGGGCTCTGATTTGGTTAATGAGCTTATTTCTATTTCTATAAGGACAAATTGCATACGAATGGTTTTTTTTTCTATTTTGCAAGAATTTCTACCCTGCCCTGTTCACCCTGCTTTATTTCATAATTTTTTTGTGAATACTTGTTGGTACATCATTCTGATGGGGCACCAAAAAATCAAGATAGAAATGAACAATTCAATATAGCTTACGATCAATGGTAATCTTAAGATTTTTTGTGAAAATATCCCATGAATCATTGCTGAATTAGGTGCGGATCCAGCAGTTTTGAAAACGGGGTGCCAGGCTCTTGTTTGACAATTTTTACCAATTTATACACGAATTTTACTAAATTGTCGAACACCCACTTGATCCGGCAGTGTGCATTAATATGCACCCATTCCTAATGTATACTTCAACGTGATCAGGGTCGTGTATTTTAATCACCTATTAGAACCTTTAAAATGTGCATTGCATCTGCTATTCTAGTCACGGGTAGCGTAATTTGTTTTCATTTTATTTTCTGTTCTTATTATGTTTTTGTCTATTTGATATGTGTACGTTGTTTGTATATATTACTTGTACATGCCTTCAACCCTTAGGGGTAAAATTTAGCATTAATAAAGTTAGTTAGTTAGTTAACGGGTCACAAAATGTGCATTGCGTTTCTGATTATTGCCAAATATTGTGACACATATATTCAGGTATTCGGTCAGGGGCCCGTCGACCGGATGTAAAATGACACTTGTATATTCTGCCTGGCGATTTCCTGTGTGGACCTAAGCTCATTACGCAATATTAGGTACCCTGCTGAGTGAACCGGTGTGAATGTACCTGTCGTTTTCAGAATGAAGATAAAAATAATAAAATCCCGCATTTCACTTCTTACTTCAGGAATTAGTTGCCTTAATTTATTGAAGAATAAAATATTGAAAATTAAAATATGATCTCTCGCTTCTGAAAATACATGAAAAATATAAGAAATATATTTTTCGCATAATATTTTACGCTTCGCTCATCAAAAATGACAAACAAAAAAAGGAAAAGAAATTAACATTTTTAAATCACTTGCTCGCTCTGGACAACGTTTTTAGCACGCACAAAATCCGAAGAACAAGAAGTAAATCTGGTGTGGCCTAATCTCGTTTTAATTTTTGACTGCCCTTCATCTGTTTATAGCGCTCATGATCATGATCTCTTCCGAACTTTGTCTAAATGAATATCAGTGGATATCAAAAAGTTTGCTTACGGGGTTCCGAGCTGAAAAAGTCATATATTTAGGTGTTGTGCCTTTTGGGGGTCACTTAAACACTACCTTTGTAAACTACAATAAACCGAGCATGCTTAAGCATATTTTATTAAATAAATAAATAAATAATATATTGTATATAATTGAAATCTTCATATTAGTTACAGTTTAATTATGTCCATTTTATTTTAAACTAGTCAGAATCTGATGTATCACTTTCACATGCACACTCTAAAACCTTCATAATTTCCATCTGGTGACGGAAACTCTTCCCTTATAATTTTGACAACGCAGGCTGGTAGGGTCACTCTGTATTTCTTGCCAAGTGGTTGACCTTTTCTGACCCAACAAACAAACTGACGATAAGCCATGAGTCTACTCTGTTGGTTAGTTAACACATCTGGAGCTCTTCCTCTGTGACGTTTGTACCTCAAAAAACTAATATAGCTTGTTTCAAGCACAACGGGGTTTAGACAAACTGTTCTAAAGTTGGTGTTATCGGTAATGCAGTCACTGGGTTCCAATTGACCATCAGACAATGAAAATTCATGGCAGCACAGGCATTCCGACGGCAAAGGTAGTGAAATGCATTTTGAGCATGAACACCAATTTGTGTCGTTCTGACGTGGGTTGTTCTCTATTTACCGACGTTGGGCACTCGCTGCCTCTTCCATTTGTCTGAGTTCTTCTTCCGTATATTCTGGTTCAAGTTGGTAACCAAACTCTCCATAGTCGTCGAAATCTACATCACTTGAGGCGCTAGAGTCACTTTCCGTACCTGAGCTCGACATATTAAAGCTATAACTAAAACGTTAATTTCGGTGCTTTATATAGAAATGTTCCCAAACAAACAACACGCGTTGAACAAAACAAAAGTAAAGAAATATTGATTGAGTAAAATCATAATCATTTGATTAAATTAATTTTATTAAAACATCTTTTTTGAACAGCGACTGTTAAAATAATGATTGAGTAAAATCATAATCCTTTGATTAAAATTATATTAATTAAAACATCTTTTATGTACACCGACTGTTAAAATAATAATTGGGTAAAATCATAATCCTTTGATTAAAATTAAATTAATTAAAACATCTTTTATGAACACCGACTGTTAAAATAATGATTGAGTAAAATCATAATCATTTTTTTTTATTGTTAAAAAGACATATTCATTTCTAAACGTTTAGGCCTCCTAAATAATTTTATTTAAAATTGAAATTAAAACATCTTTTATGAACATCGATTGTTAAATTATTATGAAGAGACAGCTATATATAGTTAGGCCAATTTGGCGCCTCTCATAATGAAAACTTATAATTTCAAGGATGGTGTATACTTTTTTATCATCTAAAACACAAATTGTTCCTGTTATTTCAACATTATATTTATTCTAATGTTTTAAGAATATTTAATCTTTAATAGATAATAAACGATCTATACCAACTCGTCTTGGAAAGTAAATAGTGTGTATTCAAATTCCCATTTTATTAATCCGGTCACCTTGAATTTTACACCTGTATAATTTTACCCTCCGGCTAGAAAACACCCAAGCGGACATCTACATGCAGAGATCAAAATAACAGTAAACAGCATGCCGAATAATGATTATAAGGTCAAACAGTCAAACAGAATCTAATCCCTTTTGGGATTCGAAGCCAGAGTTGTTTTCTGATATTGCCTGCCTCCGAATCCCTTATCAACCATGCATAGTTCTATTCGGGAATTTTTTTTCAGGTACCCCCGCCTCGAACCGACGTGAATTAGGCCTGCACCTCAATGTCGTGTCAACCGGCGCTGGAATATTCAAAAGTAGACATATTTTGCTGCATAAATATGTAAATAGAATCATGATCACCTACCTATGACGCCAGATACAGCTCATCATTCCCAGCCGCCACGGATTCGGAGACAGGCAATATCAGAAAACAACTCTGGCTTCGAATCCCAAAAGGGATTAAAACAGAATCAAAAATCAATACACAAGTTACTCGTTGTCAAAATTATCCATTATATTTTTCAGCACATTAGCAGTATTAAATATATAGCAAATATAGGTGACTGCTGTGAAACACTCTTTCCCTTGTAAATATAAAGGAAATGAAACATGTTGTTCATTTAAAATAGTTGTTTGTCAAAAAGGTACGTAGCTGTTCATTTCAGTCTTTAATTTTCCAACGGTTATTAGATTTAAATTACAGTCCTCTGAGCGCTTTAAATGAAGCGTATTTAACATCAGCGACCCAGACTTTAAATTTCAATCCCACAATGCATTATCAGGTTAAAACGTCACAGCCTGGTTGAAAAATTCGAAATTAAAATTACAAATTTGCGATCTGCTTCGTTATTTGTGGAAATATGTCGATAAAACTTTGTGAATATGTATTTTATATCACCGGGAACATATTTAGCTAACATGTAAAAAAATCGCGAAGTTTCCTTTTAATTTAAACATTTAAAAAAAGAATGTCATATTTTATACAGATATATCATGTTTGGGAGGGGTATTTTTGAAAAATACCTGTCGAGAGAGGAAAAATTTCCAGAGCAGAATGGCGAGTGAAATTTAGTCTCAAGACTGGTATTTTTCAAAGATACCCCTCCCAAACATGATATATCTGTTTAATTACACCGAATATTATTTATAACACTGGCTAAATAAATAATACCTTTTGTTTGTCGTTTTCAGGACCTAACATGATGTGTTTTTTAATTCTACAAAATGATGTTACATAAAACGCACAACTGATAACGTTTTGCAAATTTTGTTACAAGCGTCTCGGTGAAGGGTAAAAACGGCAAATACGATTGTTACATAAAACGTACAACTGATATTATTATACCTCACTAACTTCTCATTGGCTTAAATTAAATCACATGATCTGAAACAATTTTAATGTTTTGTGAAAATTAACCCACACGGGAAACAACTAGTTGTTCCCGGTAATCAATCCATTGTGTGCCTCAAAAGGGAAACAACTCTTTCCAAAATTTCATAGAATTTAAAAATTCTAAAATCAATAAAAAAAAACAAAAAATTTAAAGTTAAAAATTTTCAAAAAATTTCAATATTTCAAAAATTTCAAAAAATTTTAAAATTTCAAAAATTTACAAAAAATTCTAAATTTCCAAAATTTTCAATTTTTCAAAATTTCCAATCTGTTCAACATATTACTGATGGCCGGTTTGTGCCGTATATCACTGGTTGTGTTGTGAACTTTAATATAAACATGAAATAGTTTAACATTTGTTAAAAATTTGTCAAAAGTTATTAAACACACATTTTGTTTAAATACATGTATTTATTTAAATGTATTTATTTAAATGTCCAATCCTTGGTCTGTTGTTCGGTATAATAAAACAGTTATTGTCTCGGGAAAACGACTCCCTTCAGGTTAACAATTATGGATGCTTACATCCATTGAAGGCAATAATTGTTTAACGTTTTACAAATTTGTTACAAGCGTCTCGGTGAAGGGTAAAAACGGCAAATACGATTTTGCAAATACCATGAAGAAGAGCTAAATCTTATGCAAATACACCTACATGAAGTAAAAATTCTGCAAATTCACAATGCAAGGCCTGAATTTGTAAAAAAAACAAATATCACGCCTATTAACCAATCATAATCCAGCATTATTATATAAGGTGTAATTACATAAAAAATTAAATAGCTATTCTATGGTGAATGAATACATTTTCAGAATACACGTAATTTTGTTGAATTTTTGTCCTATTTGACTCCCAAGCTTATTAAGATTGTAAAGAACTTCATGCAACAGTAAGCAAGACATTTTGTTCATAAAGAACTCATTTATTATTACTTATAAGGCAGACTCGTCATATTCTCACTGTATAAACTTTAATTGATTTTCTTTAGAACTCATTTACAACCTTATATATCAGCAATTTATTACATAAAACCTATAGGGGGAAATTCTGTAGATATCAAGGGAGGATAATCAAAAGCCGTAATTTGAAGAAGGACAGACAACACAATGGTGAAAAGAAGAAGGACAGACAACACAATGGTCAAAAGAAGGACAGACAATACAATTGTCAAAAGAAGAAGGACAGACAACACAATGGTGAAAAGAAGGACAGACAACACAATAGTCAAAAGAAGAAGGACAGACAACACAATGGTCAAAAGAAGAAGGACAGACAACACAATGGTCAAAAGAAGAAGGACAGACAACACAATGGTCAAAAGAAGAAGGACAGACAACACAATGGTGAAAAGAGGAAGGACATACAACACAATGGTGAAAAGAGGAAGGGCAGAAAAAACAATGGTGAAAAGAAGAAGGACAGACAACACAATGGTGAAGAGAAGAGGGAGAGACAGCACAATGGTGAAAAGAAGGACAGACAACACAATGGTGAAAAGAAGGACAGACAATACAATTGTCAAAAGAAGAAGGACAGACAACACAATGGTCAAGAGAAGGACAGACAATACAATTGTCAAAAGAAGAAGGACAGAAAACACAATGGTGAAAAGAAGGACAGACAACACAATAGTCAAAAGAAGAAGGACAGAAAACACAATGGTCAAAAGAAGAAGGACAGACAACACAATGGTCAAAAGAAGAAGGACAGACAACACAATGGTCAAAAGAAGAAGGACAGACAACACAATGGTCAAAAGAAGAAGGACAGACAACACAATGGTCAAAAGAAGAAGGACAGACAACACAATGGTCAAAAGAAGGACAGACAATACAATTGTCAAAAGAAGAAGGACAGAAAACACAATGGTGAAAAGAAGGACAGACAACACAATAGTCAAAAGAAGAAGGACAGACAACACAATGGTCAAAAGAAGAAGGACAGACAACACAATGGTCAAAAGAAGGACAGACAATACAATTGTCAAAAGAAGAAGGACAGAAAACACAATGGTGAAAAGAAGGACAGACAACACAATAGTCAAAAGAAGAAGGACAGACAACACAATGGTCAAAAGAAGAAGGACAGACAACACAATGGTCAAAAGAAGAAGGACAGACAACACAATGGTCAAAAGAAGAAGGACAGACAACACAATGGTCAAAAGAAGAAGGACAGACAACACAATGGTGAAAAGAGGAAGGACATACAACACAATGGTGAAAAGAGGAAGGACAGAAAAAACAATGGTGAAAAGAAGAAGGACAGACAACACAATGGTGAAGAGAAGAGGGAGAGACAACACAATGGTGAAAAGAAGGACAGACAACACAAAGGTGAAAAGAAAAAGGACAGACAACACAATGGTCAAAGGAAGGACAGACAACACAATGGTGAAAAGAAAAAGGACAGACAACACAATGGTGAAAAGAAGGACAGACAACACAATGGTGAAGAGAAGGACAGACAACACAATGGTGAAAAGAAGAAGGACAGAAAAAACAATGGTGAAAAGAAGAAGGACAGACAACACAATGGTGAAGAGAAGAGGGAGAGACAACACAATGGTGAAAAGAAGGACAGACAACACAAAGGTGAAAAGAAAAAGGACAGACAACACAATGGTGAAAGGAAGAAGGACAGACAACACAATGGTGAAAAGAAAAAGGACAGACAACACAATGGTGAAAAGAAGAAGGACAGACAACACAATGGTGAAAAGAAGGCCAGATAACACAATGGTGAAAAGAAGAAGGACAGACAACACAAAGGTGAAAAGAAAAAGGACAGACAACACAATGGTGAAAAGAAAAAGGACAGACAACACAATGGTGAAAAGAAGAAGGACAGACAACACAATGGTGAAAAGGACAGACAACACAATGGTGAAAAGAAGAAGGACAGACAACACAATGGTGAAAAGGAAAAGGACAGACAACACAATGGTGAAAGGAAGAAGGACAGACAACACAATGGTGAAAAGAAAAAGGACAGACAACACAATGGTGAAAAGAAGAAGGACAGACAACACAATAGTGAAAAGGAAAAAGACAGACAACACAATGGTGAAAAGAAGGCCAGAAAACACAATGGTGAAAAGAAGAAGGACAGACAACACAAAGGTGAAAAGAAAAAGGACAGACAACACAATGGTGAAAGGAAGAAGGACAGAAAACACAATGGTGAAAAGAAAAAGGACAGACAACACAATGGTGAAAAGAAGAAGGACAGACAACACAATAGTGAAAAGGAAAAAGACAGACAACACAATGGTGAAAAGAAGAAGGACAGAAAACACAATGGTGAAAAGAAGAAGGACAGACAACACAATAGTGAAAAGAAAAAGGACAGACAACACAATGGTGAAAAGAAGAAGGACAGACAACACAATAGTGAAATGAAGAAGGACAGACAACACAATGGTGAAAAGAAGAAGGACAGACAACACAATGGTGAAAAGAAGGACAGACAACACAATGGTGAAAAGAAGAAGGACAGACAACACAATGGTGAAAAGGAAAAGGACAGACAACACAATGGTGAAAGGAAGAAGGACAGACAACACAATGGTGAAAAGAAAAAGGACAGACAACACAATGGTGAAAAGAAGAAGGACAGACAACACAATGGTGAAAAGGAAAAAGACAGACAACACAATGGTGAAAAGAAGGCCAGATAACACAATGGTGAAAAGAAGAAGGACAGACAACACAAAGGTGAAAAGAAAAAGGACAGACAACACAATGGTGAAAGGAAGAAGGACAGACAACACAATGGTGAAAAGAAAAAGGACAGACAACACAATGGTGAAAAGAAGAAGGACAGACAACACAATGGTGAAAGGAAGAAGGACAGACAACACAATAGTGAAAAGAAGAAGGACAGACAACACAATGGTGAAAAGAAGGACAGACAACACAATGGTGAAAAGAAGAAGGACAGACAACACAATGGTGAAAAGAAGGCCAGATAACACAATGGTGAAAAGAAGAAGGACAGACAACACAATGGTGAAAAGGAAAAGGACAGACAACACAATGGTGAAAGGAAGAAGGACAGACAACACAATGGTGAAAAGAAAAAGGACAGACAACACAATGGTGAAAAGAAGAAGGACAGACAACACAATAGTGAAAAGGAAAAAGACAGACAACACAATGGTGAAAAGAAGAAGGACAGACAACACAATGGTCAAAAGAAGAAGGACAGACAACACAATAGTGAAAAGAAGAAGGACAGACAACACAATGGTGAAAAGAAGAAGGACAGACAACACAATGGTGAAAAGAAGGACAGACAACACAATGGTGAAAAGAAGAAGGACAGACAACACAATGGTGAAAAGGAAAAGGACAGACAACACAATGGTGAAAGGAAGAAGGACAGACAACACAATGGTGAAAAGAAAAAGGACAGACAACACAATGGTGAAAAGAAGAAGGACAGACAACACAATAGTGAAAAGGAAAAAGACAGACAACACAATGGTGAAAAGAAGGCCAGATAACACAATGGTGAAAAGAAGAAGGACAGACAACACAAAGGTGAAAAGAAAAAGGACAGACAACACAATGGTGAAAGGAAGAAGGACAGACAACACAATGGTGAAAAGAAAAAGGACAGACAACACAATGGTGAAAAGAAGAAGGACAGACAACACAATGGTGAAAAGAAGAAGGACAGACAACACAATAGTGAAAAGAAGAAGGACAGACAACACAATGGTGAAAAGAAGGACAGACAACACAATGGTGAAAGGAAGAAGGACAGACAACACAATGGTGAAAAGAAGGACAGACAACACAATGGTGAAAAGAAGAAGGACAGACAACACAATGGTGAAAAGAAGAAGGACAGACAACACAATGGTGAAAAGAGGAAGGACAGACAACACAATGGTGAAAAGAGGAAGGACAGAAAACACAATGGTGAAAAGAAGAAGGACAGACAACACAATGGTGGAAAGAAGAAGGACAGACAACACAATGGTCAAAAGAAGAAGAACAGACAATACAATGATGAAAAGAAGGACAGACAACACAATGGTGAAAAGAGGGACAGACAACACAATGGCCAAAAGAAGAAGAACAGACAATACAATGATGAAAAGAAGGACAGACAACACAATGGTGAAAAGAAGGACAGACAACACAATGGTGAAAAGAAGGACAGACAACACAATGGTGAAAAGAAGAAGGACGGACAACACAATGGTGAAAAGAAAGAAAAAAGGGCAACCAACGATCTACAAAACACTACAGAGAAAACTAAAATAAAACTTATAGAGGGAACGTTTGTAGATACGAAAATGGTAATCAGAAGTCGTAAATCGAAGGACGGTTATTACAATGGCCAAAACAAAATTGACAATAGGACAAATAATGAACTACAAAACATTACACATAAGACTAACGATTAAGCAACACCAGCCCCTTTAAAACTGAAGATGAACGCAGGTACGCCGGGAGCGTAAGGACTCCCATACGGTTTTACAGTGGTAATATAGACCCCTTTACTAACCTAGAAATTCTATCGGGATAATATTTTGCAAACATATATTACTCTTCGTGTCTTCAATGTCGCGATCGGATGATAGTTGTATGTACTTCTATGCTTGTAATCAGTTTCTAAAACCGCGCTAAAGTGGTCAGTTTGATTTTCGTCCACGGAGAGGTTTATCGATATGGAACTTAATGTGACTTGTAGGCGGTCACTGCTTTTCTCGAAGTATTTTTGCTTTCTACGCCAATAAGAAGAGTTTGAAGATACCAAACGGGTAATCAGAATTCGTATATCGAAGAAGAACGGACAACACAATGGCCAAAAGAAAAGGTACAAAAGGACAAACAACCATCTACAAAACATACATATAAAACTAAAGATCAAGTAACCGAATCCCACTAAAAGCCGGGGGTGAACTCAGGTGCAAGACTAGTCGTCACAATTATAACTGATATTTTTTGGAAAGTTGTGTTAAAACACATATATATATTCCCCCTAAGACAGTACATCAGATAAAACAAAATATATTAATACATTCTATATTGCCGAATTTTATACCGGATACACACCTAGACTAACAAATCTCGTCAGGGGTATTTATAGCAATATAATGTCCTGAAGATCTCTGTTTCCACTTAAGAAAAATATTTGAACTATCCCGACAGTGGGGTATGTTTTGTATTTCATTCTATTAATAATTTGTCTCAAAGTGTATCTCTCATGTAAAAATATCAAACCAGTTTTTTGGTTTTTTTCTATTT
Organism: Bathymodiolus septemdierum; assembly: GCA_963383655.1. Taxonomy (NCBI): domain Eukaryota; kingdom Metazoa; phylum Mollusca; class Bivalvia; order Mytilida; family Modiolidae; genus Bathymodiolus; species Bathymodiolus septemdierum. Next base: position 11,700,344 of record OY726528.1, on the reverse strand, counting down.
TTATAAATTTAAATATGGGACTACGCCTTTTCTTCCTTATATCTAAAGACGAATATATAATACAAAGAAAAACGAGGGAGATATATATATATATATATTATATAATCAGTTGAAAAATATAACGTAATAATATTTTATTACAATAGATTAAGCAATAAGATTGGACACAAGTTCTATATGACCGCATCATTTCACTGAGAGGGGAGATTTGGGTCCATAGATAATTAGTTTATCCCCACAATTTGCTATTGAAAGTGAATGTACCAAGCCAGGAAACGTGAGCGAACATATGTATTAGGGTATCTAATTTTGTCTCTGATTCTGCATTATTTTTTAATTTAGAACTGTTCCTACAGTAAGGTATTTTTTGTATTTCATTCTATTAATAATTTGCCTCAAAGTGTATCTCTCATGTAAAAATATCAAACCAGTTTTTTGGGTTTTTTTTCTTTTTTTATGAATTTAAATATGACTACGCCTTTTCTTCCTCAAATCTAAGGACCAATATATGATACAAAGAAAAACGAGGAAGATATATATATATATATATTATCAGTAAAAAAAAACATCTAGTTGCCATTACAATATTTTGACAAAGTGAAAATTTCACTAACCTTTTAGACCGCCACGATATAGCTGAAATATTTTTGAAAGTGGCGTTAAACACCATAACCCTAAGCCTAAGCCTAAGCACTCACCTTTAGCAGAAACTACAGCTACTAAAACCAGATAAAGTACGACCAGTTGTCTAGAAAGAACCATCATGGTCACTTCCTCAACTCAATAAGTTTCTGTTATTAGTACTCTATTTTAAGATTTGTCTTATTATATATCCTTGTAATCACATGCACGCTCATAGTCATTATAAAATGTCAAAAAAAAAATTAATATCTTCCTGTAAATAATTTTAGGATGTTGTATGGTGATCGTATGATATACCTTTTAAATCACCCGTAATTTTATTATTTTGTAATCTTGTGATGTGTAAGCAATACATAAATTATATATAATTCGCATGATAATATCTTGTACACTTTGAATACCCGAACATTTTTCAATGTACAATAAGAATACAATTTTATTTTAATTTATTTTGTCTTCTTCAGAGTGATGTATTTACTATAACTAATATATATATAAAGACATATAGATAGCCAGATAGATACACAGATGGTTAGATGGATACAAGAAGAGTTTGAAGATACAAAAGGGGTAATCAGAATCCGTAAATCAAAGAAGGACAGACAACACAATGGCTAAAAGAAAAAGGACAAAAGAACAAACAACGATCTACAAAACATACACATAAAACTAAAGATGTAGTAACAACAAATGTTTAAATAAAATTATGAAAAGAGAGTGTAAACAGTGATGGTCAACAATTCAACCAATATCAACAAAATGAACAATCACTTCTCACTTCAACTCACTTAATACAAAAAATACCACGACATTGGAAGGCTGTAATAATTGACAGTAGCAAGAAAGATATTAACAATAAAAATATGTTTAAATTAAAATCAAGTACATATCATAATAATTTTGTTCTTTCTAGGGGAGTAGTACAAGTACCATGGGTACCGGAAGTGACCAAACGTCACGTGACCCCTTCGGGGTTCCCTTCGGTGTGCGTATGCTCAACCGGAAGTTGCACAATATCCGCCCTGTGTAATGGTGTCTGCATGCGCAACCGGAAGTTGCGCCGTATCCGCCCATGTTGGGGCCTTTTGACCGGAAATGATGTGACCCGTAAGTCTTACCTTGTAAAATATGGGAGCGCGCATGTGCGACCGGAAATCCCTTGGGGTGCTCTCTAGGACGTCTGCATCTATCGTTTTCTAGCCCTGGTTATCTGCCCCTTTTATTTTCATAATTACATATAAAGTTTGTTGTTATCGGATATGTTCGCTATGTACTCCAGGTAGTCTATCACGTTCTCACTGTGGAGGTACTAAATAACCTAAGAGTCAAATGAATGAAATGGTAAATTTGATCCCTACTTGCATAGTCTCTAGCAAAAAAAAACATTCCAGGATGCTTCTTCTCAATTCTGAAAAACAATGTATATACATGTATAGAGGGAGGAGGATGAGGGCGGCGGCGGTGACGATGCAGACGGCGGTGGAATCGACGGAGGGGGAGGTCTCTATGGGTGTAATTATGACTAACACATAAATCTTCCATATTTTCCATATTATTTCACTATTCAACTTGCCTTTTTTCCATATTTTCCATATCTTTTCATTATTCAACTTACTTTTCCTCCTTATTTTCCATTTCTTTTCAATTTTCAACTTACTTTTCTTCCATATTTTCCATATCATTTCACATTTCAACTTACTTTTCTTCTGTATTTTCCAAATCTTTTCACTATTCAACTGATCTCTCTTTCATAATTTCCATATCTTTTCACTATTTTCTTCTGTATTTTCCATAGTTTTTCACTATTCAACTTGGATTTCTTCCATATTTTTCATATCTTTTTACTATTCAACTTGCCTTTCTTCCATATTGTCCATATCTTATCACTATTCAACTTGCCATTCTTCATATTGTCCATATCTTATCACTATTCGACTTGCCTTTCTTCCATATTTTCCATATCATTTCACTATTTTCTTCCATATTTCCCCTATCTCTTCACTATTTTCTTCTATATTTTCCATATCATTTCACTATTTAACCTACTTTTTTTCCGTATTTTTCATATCTTTTCACAATTTTCTTCTGTATTTTCCAAATCTTATCACTATTTGACTTGCCTTTCTTCCATATTTTCCATATCATTTCATTATTTTTTTCCATATTTTCCATATCTTTTCACTATTCAACTTGGGTTTCTTCCATATCATTTCGCTATTCAACATACTTTTCTTCCGTATTTTTCATAGCTTTTCACTATTTAACTTGGGTTTATTCCATATCTTTTATATTTTCACTATTCAACTTGCCTTTTTTCCATATTTTCCATATCTTTTCACTTTTCAACTTACTTTTCTTCCATATTTTCCATATCATTTCACTATTCAACCTACTTCTCTTCCATATTTATCATATCTTTTCACAATTTTCTTCTCTATTTTCCAAATCATTTCACTACTCAACTTACTTTTCTTCCATATTCGCAATATCACTTCACTATTCAACCTACTTTTCTTCCATATTTTTCATATCTTTTCACAATTTTCTGCTGTATTTTCCAAATATTTTCACTATTCAACTTGAGCTTCTTCCATATTTTTCATATCATTTCACAATTTTCTTCTGTATTTTCCAAATCTGATCAATATTCAACTTGGGTTTCTTCCATATTTTTCATATCTTTTCACTATTCAGCTTACCTTTCTTCAATATTTTCCCTATCGTTTCACTATTCATCTTACTTTTCTTCTGTATTTTCCATATCTTTTCACTATTCAACCTACTTTTCTTCCATATTTTCCATCTCATTTCACAATTCAACCTACTTTTCTTCCGCATTTTCCATATCTTTTCACTATTCAACTTATCTTTCTTCTATATTTTCCAGATCATTTCATATTTCAACTTGCCTTTCTTCCATGTTGTCCATATCTTATCACTATTCGACATACTTTTCTTCCATATTTTCCATATCATTTCACTATTCAATCTACTTTTCTTCCATATTTTCCATATCGTTTCACAATTTTCTTCTGTATTTTCCAAATCCTTTCACTATTCGACTTTACTTTCTTCTGTATTTTCATATCATTTCACTATTTTCTTCCATATTTTCCATATATTTTCACAATTTTCTTCTGTATTTTTCCAAATCCTTTCACTATTCGACTTTACTTTCTTCCATATTTTCATATCATTTCACTATTTTCTTCCATATTTTCCTTATCTTTTCACTATTTTCGTCTGTATTTTCCAAATACTTTCACTATTCGAGTTACTTATCTTCCATATTTTCCTAATCATTTCACTATTCAAATTATCTTTCTTCCATATCTTCCAATGTTTTCCAGTTATCAGAAACAAGCATTAACAGTTATGATATCTCCTTTATGTGCAAACTGCCATGATATAGTTGTAATATTGTTGAATGTGGCATTAAACACCATAAACCTAACCCTTTATTAACAAAAACATATACCTACCTACCTATCTATCTACATTTTTATAAGAATTATAGATTTTATTTGATTTTTGTTAATTATTTTCCTATCTTGATGAGTTTCAAATTTCCTCAATCAAATTTATTTTACATAACAGCCTAACACAGTGTTCTATTTTTAGAGCAGTAAGAAAACTTACTTCCTGAATTGGGTTTTAGTATATATTTACCTACTAAAGGCAAGCAAATATCTGTATATAAATTTAAATATATCTATTTTCCTGCCAAGGGTAAGAAACTCTCTGTTTATAAGTGTAACAATCGATTTCCAGATAGCCATTTATTGATACGTATTATATAGTATTCTCTTTCTGCACAGGTATATGTCCAAATTCAGAGTAATGACCCCCTTTATCCTCCACATAAAGAGTTATGTCCCCTACTGCAGTGTTAAGCCTCCACATAAAGAGTTATTCCCCCTACTTTAATATTACCATTGCACATACAGAGTTGTAGCTTATTCCTCCACATAAAGAGTTATGTCTCCTACTGCAGTGTTAAACCTCCACATAAAGAGTTATTCCCCCTACTTTAATATTATCATTACACATACAGAGTTGTATCTTATTCCCCACATATAGAGTTATGTCCCTTATCACAGAGTTATCCCTTCAGATACAGAGTTATTCCCCGTTACTGTAGGGCATAATGTAAGCTTAAATAAATTACATGCAGTATTAATTGTTTTCTAAAAAAAATACTTTTCTTCCATATTATCCATATTTTTAATATCTTTTCACAATTTTCTTTTGTATTTTCCAAATCTTTTCACTATTCGACTTGCCTTTCTTCCATATTTTCCATATCATTTCACATTTCAACTTACCTTTCTTCCATATTTTCCATAGCATTTCACTATTCAACTTATTTTTCTTCCATGTTTTTCGTAACTTTTCACTTTTCAACTTACTTTTCTTCTATATTTTCCATATCTTTTCACTATTCAGCATATCACTGTCTATAAAGGACACCTCTATATAACAGATCACTTTCCATAAAGGACACCTCTATATAGCAGAAAACTCTCTATAAAGGACACCTCTATATAATAGATCACTGTCTATAAAGGATATCTCTATATAACAGATCACTGTCTATAAAGGACACTCTATATAACAGATCACTCTCTCTAAAGGACACCTCTATATAACAGATCACTGTCTATAAAGGACACTATATAGCAGATCACTGTCTCTAAAGGACACCTCAATATAACAGAATCAGTCTCTTAAGGAAACCTCTATATAACAGATCACTGTCTATAAAGGACACTATATAGCAGATCACTGTCTCTAAAGGACACCTCAATATAACAGAATCAGTCTCTTAAGGACACCTCTATATAACAGATCACTGTCTCTAAATTACACCTCTATATAACAGACCACTGTCTATAAAGGACACCTCTATATAACAGATCACTGTGCATAAAGGACACCTCTATATAGCAAATCACTTTCTATAAAGGGCACCTCTATATAAAAAATCACTGTCTGTAAAGGGTGGGTGGGTGATGGTGTTTAACGCCACTTTCACAAATCACTGTTTATAAAGGGCAGTCTCATTTCCCCCATTTATGAATAGTGCATATAATTTTATCCTGTATATAAAGGGTACATTCTCATAAAGGGCTTATTTTTAAGTTCCCTTGAGTGTTCTTTGACTGTATATCACAATCTTAGTTCCCACAATAGGTGTATAAACATGTGTAAATCATATCTCTCCACTGCAGTGTTCACTTTTGTCGATCCAGATCTGTGGGAATCATGTGATCAAGTTTGTCAATGACTTACGAAATTTTGAAGATCTTTTCTGGTAGGGGTTCCCCTGTTTCCTTTGCCAATGAAACCGATAAAGAGATCCAGCTTATCCTGAAAAGATTGAAGACACCAAACAGAATAAACAGAGTAAACATGAAATCAACTGAAAGCACAGAATTGTCAACAAATCCTGCTCCACTAGTGACACCGGTCGTGTTACTGTTCTACGACCCGAGCATAATGTTATAATTTTGGAGGAATCAACACAACAGTCGCACTCAGGATAGATATTACAAAACAAGGGAAACATGGATAAGAAAATTAATAACAATATTAGAACGAACAACGGAAATTCTAGTAAATAAACCAATGAGAAACCCGAAGGGGAAATCAAGAATGGATATTCCAGAGAAACTGGCAATATTGGGTACTCAAGACACAAGAGGAAGAGAAACAAAACCAAAAACACAACACAGTATGTGTTGGACACCATTATGCACAAACAAACAAAATAACGTAAATAATTCGTCCTGAATAAAGCTGAAATACTGTTTGATGGACGCTAAGTAATAAACCAATCAACCAATTAGTAACTTGGATTCAGACCATGTGCTTCAAAAGGTGTGAATATTATATCCTGCTCTATATTGGTACTCGTTGTGACGTCATCATACACAAAGTAAGTGTATAATACAAACGGATCTTGCTCTTTATTAGCTTTGGTTAATTGTTTATGTTTTTGCATTATCTAATATTAGAGTGAGACTTTTCGAGAAAGACAATCATCTATTTTTAAATCACTTATAAACGTTAAGTATCTGAGTGTGGTTTGGGATAATTATATGATAAACTATTGCAATAGTTTGTGATCGTCCCAGACAATGCACATATAGCTGTCATTCCAAGCTTTATTGTTTGATTTTGCTTTGTAATACTGGTTTTTGTTGATGGGGGGGGGGGGGAGGGGGGGAGGGGTGATGAAAACTTATTTTTGCCCTTGCTCTTTGTTTAATTGCCGGGCGTTACAGTTTTTTTTTTATTCAAAATGACCCACGAATAGAGATAAGACACATAACATCACATCAGTGCATCATAAATATAAATGGATGCTTTCCCGATTTATAACAGATTATCTCATTACAGAACTATTGCAAAGTGCAAAACTAATTTCACCAAGAAAGGAACCATATATAGTCCCTAATTTCCGCGTTGTGATGTCCCTTATGATATCTGCATAAAAACTATTTTCGGTTCGTCTTTACCTCCAGTTGTTTGCAGGAGGGTTCATGTCTTATTTACTTTATTTGTGCTTGCTTGCGTATAGTGGTGTCCTAGACATATTTATTATCTTTGTATTTATTGATTAGGAACAGTATTATCGTAATTTCAATGGCGGGGTGTACTCGATACAACATTATATAATAAAGTTTGTCAGTGACTTGCGACATGTCGTTGGTTTTCTCCGGTTTCCTCCACCAATAAAACTGACTGCCTCGTTATAAATGAAATATTGTTAAATGTAGCGTTAAACACCATACCTCTAATCCCCATCGTATTACACTGTATTTTTGGGTGATCATATCGTAACGCTCAGATAACAGCTATATTCAGGACGATGTAGTCAGTGAGTGAGTGATTATTGTCCATCGCCAACTCAGCAATTGTTCAGCTATATCATGGCGAGAACATGTTACGTTTTAATGTGATGATGATGAGGTCCGCTTAGTACTAGACCAACACGCTTAATTGGATTTTATTAAAGTTCTAGCTCACGGAACCAACAGTCCGCGGATAGACATGTCGACCCACTCGGATATATCATTCTGATTCCGAGCTAGCTAATGTTTGCTCTTTCTCCTTAATGCTGTGTGCTTAGCGGAGAAGCAATACATACTAATTTTATATTCTTTGATTTGACCTAATCGGGGCTCGAACCCATGTTCTACCCTCGAAACCATGATCTACCGTACTCGTTGTGACATCATCATTCACAAAGTAAGTATATAGTACAAACGGATCTTGTTCTTTATTAGCTTTGGTTAATTGTTTATGTTTTTGCATTATCTAGTATTAGAGTGAGACTTTTCCAGAAATGCAATCATCTATTTTCAAATCACTTATAAACGTTAAGTATCAGAGTGTTCAGCTTTAATTTCTAGAGGGTGGACTGGGATGATTATATGATAAACTGCGCATTCGTTTGTGATCGTTCCAGACAATGACACATATAGCTGTCATTCCAAGCTTTCTTGTTTGGTTTTGTTATGTAATGCTGGGGGGGGGGGGGGGGGGGGGGGGTGATGAAAACTTATTCTTGTCCTTGCTCTTTGTTTAATTGCCGGGCGCTACGGTTGTTTTATTTTTAATTCAGAACGAACTACGAATAGAGATAAGACACATGACATCACATCAGTGCATTATAAATGTAAATGGTTGAGTTCCCGATTTATAACAGATTATCTAATTACAGAACTAGTGCAAAATGCAAAACTAATTTTACCAAGAAAGGAACCATATATAGTCCCTAATTTCCGCGTCGTGATGTTCCTTATAATATCCGCATCAAAACTATATTAGGTTCGTCTTTACCTCCACTTGTTTGCAGGAGGGTTCATGTCTTATTTACTTTATTTGTGCTTGTTTGCGTATAGTGGTGTCTAAGACATACTGTGTTGTTATTTTTGTTTTGTTCTTCGTCTTGTGTCTTATGTACCAAATGTTACTTGTTTCTCTGGATTGTCTGTTATTGTTTTCCCTTTGAGTTTTCTCTAACGTTTATTTAATATCTTTGTATTTATTGATTAGGAACAGTAATATCGTAATTTCAATGGCGAGGTGTACTCGATACAACATTATATAATAAATTTGTCAGTGACTTGCGACAGGTCGGTGGTTTTCTCCGGTTTCCTCCACCAATAAAACTGACCGCTTCGATATAATTGAAATATTGTTAAAAGTGGCGTTAAACACCACATCTCTAACCCCCATCGTATAACAAGGGAACAAAAAGGGTACTGTGTTTTTGGCCGAGTATATCGTAACGTTCATATATCAGCTATATTCAGGACGACTCAGCAATTTTTCAGCTGTATTATGACGAGAACAAGTTAATCTTTAATGTGATGATGATGAGGTCCGCTTTGTACTAGACCAACAGGCTTAATTGGATTTTATTAAAGTGCTAGCTCACGGAACCAACTAACATTTCCGCTTAACATCTATAACTAAGAACCTAATATTCACCCAAGGTACAAAATGGGGGAAAACACTAACAAAATAGAACAAAGAAAATATTTATTTTATCATTTTTGTTGATGGTTTTCTTTTACCAATAATAAAAACGTAGAAATCAAACTTAGTGCATATGACGCGTTTCTGGAATAACCTTCATCATGTACGCTCAATATCGAAAGATTGGAAAGCCAGATAATTTAAAGTTTTGGAAGCAATAAAACCAAAGGACATTAACATGATAGCCAAAATCGACTAAGGTCACCTATGTCTGAGGAAGGAGAACCTTGGTTTTTATTAATAAATACATTATTTAGAAACTGTAATTTCAGTAATAAATATATCTAATAAACCATGTCAGTGCCGAAGCAAACAACAGACAACCACGATATAACTTTTTAAAATGACATTTTTCATTTAACACCCGTAACTTATAATTCAATATTAAAAACACAAGGCATAAAAACATATTTAAGCAACAAATATTGATTGCTTCAATACATAAGGGTAATAACAAATATAACGGACTCCGAACAATCTAACAAAGGGAAAGTCAAAACTCATAAGTATATAAACAGACAAAATCAGTCAACAACCGGAAAACCGTGAAAACCGTAATGACCCTGACTTGGTACAGGCATTTCTAAAGAAATGGTGGGTTGAATCAGATTGTAAAGCGCCAACCCTCCCCCTTTCATTACAACTCAAAGTTTCCGGCTGTCGCTATAACAGCATTTACAACAATACTTGAACAAAACAGGTAAAACAGTTGTCAAATCAGCGCCAAATGTCAAAAACACTTTTACGTCACACATTGATAAAAAAAATATTTTTGACATTTATGTTGAAACCTTATCTTTAAGCATTTTCACTATATGAAAATCCATCGTGTATAATCTTTTCTGCAGAGACGGAATGTATTTCGACAGGATCTTGGTATCGGAATATAAACTTTTTAAGAGATCGAATAAGGCGAATCTTTCTATATCCCTGGTCCAGTAGCCTGTTTCTCAAATAAAGATGACGTTTCAGGAAATCAGAATAATTGCTACTGGCCCTTGCATAGCGAATCAATTGCGAGATGTAAGCACCATATGCAGGAGAAGCTGGAATATTGCTGCACATATTTGGAAAATTTATGATCTTAAAATTGAAGTCGTCCCGTTTATCATAAATTTTAGTACTGATTTGACCACTGTCGTCAAATTCGAGGTATAAGTCCAAAAATGATGCGGACGAAGCGGTATCTGTGGTCTCTTTAACTTCCAGCTCTGGAGGATATATCAATGGCAGAAATTCTGCAAATCTAGAATTATTGATAGATAAAACGTCATCAATATACCTGTATGTGAAATTAAAGGCTCTAGCCTCATGAATCTTCTTATCTTTTACAAGCTTTTGAAGAAACTCCGACTCATATGAGTATAAAAATAACTCGGCTAGAAGAGGGGCACAATTCGTACCCATTGGTATGCCAACGACCTGCTGAAACAGTATCTCTCCAAAGGAGACAAATATGTTATCGATGAGGAACTCCAGCATACTGATCACTTGTTCCTCGGAGTAGCATGTTTTACCTTTTTGAATTTTGTTTGAAAAATACGCGGAATTGTAGCCTAACACAACAAATTTTGAGCCATAGTTTCTATGACTGAAAGCTTTGTGAATTGTTTCTTTTAAGCGGGTTTTTAATTTGTCATGCGGTAGGATGGTATATAGAGTTGAAAAATCAAAAGTTTGATAGCGGATACCTGAGAGGAAGATCTTGATTGAAGGTTACCTAAAAGATCTTTAGAGTTTTTCAAAATCCACATGTGATTTATGCCACTACGCGAGTAAACAGTTTCACAATATTTCTGTTGTCCCTCTTTTACTGCAGACAGAATCTTTGTCAGGTGAATAGACAATTCTTTCGTCGAACAAGTTGATGATCCCGCTATGTACCTTTCTTTGTATGGTGTCTTATGGAGTTTAGGTATCCAATATAAATAGGGTAAATCCTCAGACTCTTTACCAGAGGGAATGTTTAAAGAGGTCATGAATGATCTGTGGTTAGCTAGGATTTCATCTTTGTCGAACGAAGTAGGTTTGTATGTGGTGTTACTAGAGGTGTTGTTATTTGTGCCTAATTCCTTGATTAGGCATTCGAAGTAACATGATTTACATACAAACACGATATTGTTGGAAGCCTTGTCCGCAGGAATGATAACATATCTGTCATGAAGAGAGGAAAGACACTTAACAGCTTCTTAGTCTTTAAATACAGACTTAGGTCGACTATTAACACAATTTTTGAGTTTGTGAATCCGACCTTGTACTAGAGATCTAATTGTTCTAACCAAGTCTGACAAGGACTCTAACTCAGGATCTTGGTCTACTTCTCTCTTTATCCACCTTCTGGCATAATCTTCAACAGCATCCATAATTATCTTGAAATTATGTTTCCAATTGATGTGTTGAGGTTCTCTGAATTTAGGACCATGAGAAATCACCTTTCGGAGACTCTCATGTTGAATGATATTCAGATCACCAGTGATTACATGTCCAGATGGGTTGTATTGAAAAGGAGAGTGTGAGCAGTCACAAGTCAGAGGGTTCTTAAGGTACTCTTACATACATGACATGTTAGTTACAAAATAATGGTTTGTTAATGAAATAATACAATATAAACACATGTATATAATGATGAGCTTTGACGAATGATGTTAAGCAATAATTGCATCTCCCCAGCACAATTCCACGATTCTGAATAATATACCAATTATTGAGTAAAGATTTGGATTTAATTGAGAATTAAAAAAATATATACAGGAAAATCTATGCTTAGGAATAAAAAGAAGATAAAAATACCACACATATCTAAAATTCAATAGCAAAATAGTTGAAGAAGGCAAGATTCATACTTCTAACATACAAATACGTGATCGCATTATTCGTGTCATTGTCACAACAAGCTATCTAAATATGAACGTAGCGTACGATTTAAAGCTAATGGGAAAATATGCTCGTGAGTCTGCATATAGGTAGGATAGAAAGTTTGAGACGGTCACTCGCCTGCATGTAGGTAGCATAACAAGTGTGAGACGGTCATGCTCCTGCATGTACTTATGTAGTTAGCATAACATGCGTGAGACGGTCGTGCGACTGCAGGTAAGTAGCATAAATGTGAAACGGTCACGAGTCTGCATGTAGTTAGCATAGCAAGTTTACGACGATCATGCGACAGCAAGCAGATAACACAGCAGGTGTGAGACGGTACCAAGTGTGCATCTACGTAGAAGTGCAAGTATGAACCGATCACCCGAATCTGCATGCATGCCGCATAGCAAGTGCGAAGGTCACGTGAGTCTGCACGTAGACAATATTATTAAAATATTACAATATTATTTGCTGAATAAACACCATCTACTTCATTTGGTAAGCGATCACAGACACCTGAATCACAATCAGGCCGGAAAGGAAGAGTCAAAGTAAGGCCAGGCGAAAGTAAACCGAACACTAGATAAGTTGAGTAACATTTGAGCCCAATGACAGAATATGTTCAATCTACTCCTGAAAACTGATATCGTCATCATGTCAGCTATATTAATAAAACAAAATCCAATTTAGTGCATATGACGCGTTTATGGAATAATCTTCAGCAAGTACACTCAAAATCGAAAGATTGGAAAGCAAAATAATCTAAAAGTGCTATGGGACAATATATCAAAAGAGCCTAAACAGGATGGACAAAATTGGATCAGGTCACCTATGCATGAGGAAGGAGAACCTTGGATTTGAAAATAATTACATTATTTAGGAACTTTCATTTAGACATAATATGCAATGACACTGATAATATAATACTACCTACAAGGAGACAAATACATTTGGAATTGTCCGACACTCCGCCCGTAGGCTCGGTGTTTGCAACATCGGTGACACTAATACTGGTAACTTCCGTCCCTGTTCCAGTGGATCCATCAGTTGTTCCACCTCCAGTCATACCGTTACTTGTCATGTCGTTTCTATTGGATACGCCATTTTGAGTTGTTATATCACTAGTTCTACCTCCAGTCATACGGGTACTTGTCATGTGGTTGCTATTGGATACAATATTTTGAGTTGCTACATCAGTTGTTCCACCTCCAGTCATATCGGTAGCTACCACACCGTTGCTATTGGATACGCCATTTAACGTGATTGCAGCTGTAGTGACTATATCAATCGTTTCAGATCCATGATCTATTATTAGAAAACATTAATTGGCGGAATAATATTCAGTTATGTACCGTAATTAATTGATATATTGGATTTTTCACAATGACAGAAAATAATGACGTGTTCCTCAAATTCTGTGGCGTCATTCATAATGTATCAGGAAAAGTTAATGCTGTAGATTCGTCCATGATAAGCAGTTAATACAATGAAATGTGATATCTAACAATATATATATTATCAAGAAAATGATTATATAGGTATACTGAAGGAGTATATGTCCATGTAACACTGATGCACGTTCTTTGACGGATATAGGGGACACTATCCTATTTCCATTGGTTGTCCCAGTATCGGCTACAGTAGTAGAATCTGATCCAGTATCGGCTACAGTAGTAGTATCTGATCCAGTATAGGCAACAGTAGTAGTATCTGCTCCACTTCCGGCGAGATCAAAGGGAATGACTCCTTTATCATCGGTAGCACCAGTTATTGCTATCCCAGAATTTGTAATCAATATAATGAATATTCGTAAATTTACATCAAATATCAAACATCATTTAAGAAAAATTATCATTAATTTTATTAACTTCCATCACATTAAATAAGGGTAATAACAAAATTACCGAACTCCGAACAATCTTACAAAGGGAAAGTCAAAACTCATGACAGACAAAATCAGTCAACAACCGGAAAACTGTGAAAACCGTAATGACCCTGACTTGGTACAGGCTTTTTTAAAGAAATGGTGGGTTGAATCAGATTTTAAAGCGCCAAACCTACGCTTTCATTACGGCTCAAAGGTTCCTGCTGTCACTATAACAGGATTTATAACAATACTTGAACAACATAGGTAAAATAGTTGTCAAAGCAGTACCAAACCCAGTGAAGCAAATGTCAAAAACAATTTTACGTCACACATTGATAAAAAAAATATTTTTGACATTTTTGTTGACTTCCTTATCTTTATACATTTTTACTATATGAAAATGCATCGTTTATCATCGTCTCTGCAGAGACGGAATATATTTCGACAAGATTTTGGTATCGGAATATAAACTTTTTAAGAGATCGAATAAAGCGAATCTGTTTATACCCTGTGAGGAAGTGATTGTTAGTTATTCAACCCACATTCTACCGCACTCGAGGTGAGCACTTTAACCATTACACCACCGATGTGGCATAACGATGTTTTTTTATAGAATATAGTTCGTAAGGCAGTCTTAACCGATTTTCGCTCTCAAATTTATTTTAATCCATTATCGGGTAAACATTTCTAAAATCTTCTAAAAGTCAATATAATAAATCTAACTTTGAATCTTAAAAGTAATAATACAAATGGTCACAATATAGTATTAATATATTTTAATACACATGCTCTCAATAACGTCAGCCATTTTCTGACTAGTGATCACGATCGTACATGGTGGTTTGTGGATAACTTGCAGCAGATAGTTTTTTCCATCCAAGTCCAAAATATAACTGACTGCTACGATTTAGCTGAAGCATTGTTAAATGTGACGCCAAACACCAATAGTTCAGCCTATTTTCTGACGCAAAGATAGTGCATGTCAATGACGTAATGATGACATCATAAAAATGACCAATACGGGAATTCGGAGTTAGAAAGTCTTTTGTGAAGGAGGTAAAATAGTACTGTTATATTTCCCGCCGTTGGACGTTTATTCAAAATGGCGGGTTTTACTATGTATTATGTTCCTTTGAATTGAACATTGATGCAGGAAAATATTTAAAAAAAAATAATACCCACAGCTATTTATGTATTCTTTCTAATATGACAAATAATAATTGGTTTGTCTGTATATCATGCTACTGTAGATCTAACATTGATACAGGGAAAATACCTTCGTAAAAAAAAGAAGTATGTTTCTTTTAATGTGACAACTAAAATCATAAAATGTCAATTATTTTCATTAAATATAGTCTGCTCATTTTTTTTTTCATAAAGCAGGTAATTTTACACCTGAAATGTTCAGTGTCATCTACGATAACTAAATTTGAACATTGTCATTACATCCGACATTTGTCCGATACGGCGATACTGCACAATATAGCAAAGTTTCTTTATCTGCAGTTTCAGCTTCTGATGAATAATCCTAACCTAGCCAGGCAATGATCATAGAACATAACATAGAATATGAAATTAACACGCAACCACTACCCAGTAAGGAATAAAAGGGAAAGTTTCTTCTCTGCTGATAATGACAGCTATTTGTAACAAAGGATGGTAGCCATCTTAAAAAAGTGTCCGAAAATGAGACCCGGATGTACACCTTATGTACTCTTAACGGCAAAGAGCTAGAAACGGGACATAACTTTTCCCCTAACTCCGAACTGTCGTATTACTAGTTTCTCTAATGTTATGCATATTCTCTGACGTTATGCATACTGCCTGACGTAAAGATTAATAGGTTCTTACTAGGGATGGCAAACCGTTCAGAATTTACTAACCGGTTACTCGAATAATCTTCCGACCGATTACTCGGTTAACCGGTAGATATCATTGTTCAGATGTAATCTTGCAAGGGACAAATCAATAAGGCGATGTCAATAATAAACTTTTATTACATAAAGAATTACAAACATTGAAACAAAAAAAAATTATCTGTACAGTTCTTTTTTTAGATTAAGATTAAACATTGTCACGGTCTATTGTGTATCTGCTTGTTCTGGTACATAGTTCTTATTAAGAAAAATGACATGGTCCACGACAGAAGAATATAGTCTGTTTCTTAATTTATTGACGAGTAATCCTGTGGCTGAGAGTATGCGCTCAGACGGTACGGATGTTCCGGGAATACTGAGATACTGACGCGCAAGCACTGACAATCTGGGATATTTAAAGGATTTACGTTAGGATCACACCTCTCACGTTTGTACAACGATAATTCTGTTTCCTCATACGGGTCATCTGACGAATGTTTTAGCTTTAAATGACTTAGCATATTGCTAGTTCCTCCCGTATATGTCATTTCTAACTTGAATAGCACAGTTTGCATTTCACAATTTTCGACTCCACATTTCGTTTAAAATACGACCAAGCTTTCGATTGTGGTGGAGGCATTTTGTAATGAAACTTCAAACATTTCAATTGCAAGTTAATTAGACAGATGAACGGTTTTTACAATTGTTGTGATTAGCTATGGTTGTAAAAACACGAATGCCCGAGGGATAGTTATCGTGTCTTATTAGCTATTTAATTAATGATTTAATCCGATATCTAAGTTTATTTACTGTTACACTATACATGTACTTTAATTTTTTTTAACTTTTGTGAATTGAGAAAATAGTGACAAGATCGAGATATTTTCATCATATTTTATCAAAACTTAACGAATAATCGAATCGCAAAATAGCTAACTGTTTACGATTTTTCCGACGGTTAACCGATTAACCGAGTAATCGTTGCCATCCCTAATAAATATTATATTAAAGAAATACTGATGACATGGTTGGCTCTCAGCGAACTGAATCATTGAATTGCTTGTGCTTTATTATTTTATAGCCAATTAACATTAAACAGACATAAGATGAAATAAGCAACTAATTAGAGAGACCAGTACAACATGTACAAAAAATCACTTTCACAACACAACAATTGGTAGTGAGGCACGCACTTTAAAACAAGATGGAGGACCATGCACTGTAAACAGGAAGTGGATTATGTACTTCAAACAGATAAGCTGTTCTAAAACTGGTTCTTCTTATTGGGGAAGTTAGAATAGAGTGTTAAAATGTAGATTATTAACATAGTGCGTCAGACGAGTTCTGGATAACCTTCACCGAGTAAGCTCAAAGTCAAAGGGGGACTAAGCTAAGAGCAAGAAACTCAAATAGGTCAAACAGGATAACCAAATCGGTTATGATTACCTACTCCTGACTCTTGTCTGGCAAATTGTTTTCCAAGGTAACGAGACCCCTTATACCCAAACTATCCTTTGACAGACGTGAGATGCGCCACCGCGACTCAATTAATAAATCGGAAAAAAATCATTGGTATGACTGGTTGCAGAGATCCATTCATTTAGATGTTGTGAATTTCTATTTATTTCAAGCTTTCTATGGGGAATTTACGATTTGTGTGTTACTGATGGAACAGGAAATGATTACCTCATTCTCGAGTTCGCGCTGTCTGAACTTGTATTCTAGTTTACATATGTGTTTGTTGTGTTTTGTCTTCTTCGAACTTGGATGGTCTGGATTCACCTCTTTCAGTCGCAGAAAACTTGGATGGTCTGCGTTCGCCTCTCTCAGTCGCAGACAACTTGGATGGTCTGCGTTCGCCTCTCTCATTCTCAGACAACTTGGATGATCTGCGTTCGCCTCTCTCAGTCGCAAAAAACTTGGATGGTCTGCGTTCGCCTCTCAGTCGCAGACAACTTGAATTGTCTGCGTTCGCCTCTCAGTCGCAGACAACTTCGATGGTCTGCGTTCGCCTCTCTCAGTCGCAGAAAACTTGGATGGTCTGCGTTCGCCTCTCTCAGTCGCAGACAACTTGGATGGTCTGCGTTCGCCTCTCTCATTCTCAGACAACTTGGATGATCTGCGTTCGCCTCTCTCAGTCGCAAAAAACTTGGATGGTCTGCGTTCGCCTCTCAGTCGCAGACAACTTGAATGGTCTGCGTTCGCCTCTCAGTCGCAGACAACTTCGATGGTCTGCGTTCGCCTCTCTCAGTCGCAGAAAACTTGGATGGTCTGCGTTCCCCTCTCTCAGTCGCAGACCACTTGGATCATCTGCGTTCACCTCTCTCAGGCGCAGAAAACTTGGATGGTATTCGTTCGTCTCTCTCAGTCGCAGACAACTTCGATGGTGTCCGTTCGCCTCTCTCAGTCGCAGACAACTTGGATGATCTGTGTTCGCCTCTTTTAGATGCAGACAACTTGAATGATCTGCGTTAGCCTCTCGCAGTCGTAGACAACTTGGATGATCTGCGTTCGCCTCTCTCAATCGCACAAAACTTGGTAGGTCTCCCTTCGCCTCTCTCAGTCGCAGACCACTTGAATGGTCTGCGTTCGCCTCTCTCAGTCGCAGAAAACTTGGATGGTCTGCGTTCGCCTCTCTCAGTCATAGACAATTTAGATGGTCTGCATTCGCTTCTCTCAGTCGCAGACAACTTGGATGGTCTGCGTTCGCCTCTCTCAGTCGCACACCACTTGGATGGTCTGCGCTAGCCTCTCTCAGTCGCAGACCACTTGGATGATCTGCGTTCGCCTCTCTCAGGCGCAGACAACTTGGTTGGTGTGCGTTCGTCTCTCTCAGTCGCAGACCACTTGGATGATCTGTGTTCGCCTCTCTTAGATGCAGACAATTTGGATGATCTGCGTTCACCTCTCTCAGTCGACGACAACTTGGATGGTGTGCGTTCGCCTCTCGCAATCGCAGACCACTTGAATGGTCTGCGTTCGCCTCTCTCAGTCGCAGAAAACTTGCATAGTCTGCTTTCGCCTCTCTCAGTCACATACAACCTGGATGGTCTGCATTCGCCTCTCAGTGGCAGACAACTTGGATCGTCTGCGTTCGCCTCTCTCAGTCACAGACAACTTGGATGATCTGCGTTCGCTTCTCATAGTCGCAGACAACTTGGATGGTCTGCATTCCCCTCTCTCAGTCGCAGATAGCTTGGATGGTCTGCGTTTGCCTCTCTCAGTTGCAAGCAACTTGGATGATCTGCATTCGCCTCTCTCAGTCGCAGACAACTTGGATGGTCTGCGTTCGCCTCTCTCAGTTGCAGACAAATTGGATTGTCTGCGTTCGCATCTCTCAGTCGCAAACCACTTGGATGATCTGCGTTCACCTCTCTCAGTCGCAGACAACTTGGATGGTGTGCGTTCGCCTCTCTCAGTCGCAGACAACTTGGATGATCTGGGTTCACCTCTCTCAGTCGCAGACAACTTGGATGGTGTGCGTTCGCCTCTCTCAGTCGCAGAAAACTTGGATGATCTGGGTTTGCCTCTCTCAGTCGCAGACAACTTGGATGGTCTGCGCTCGCCTCTCTCGGTCGCAGACAACTTGGATGGTCTACGTTCGCCTCTGTCAGTCGCAGACAACTTGGATGGTCTGCGTTCGCCTCTCTCAGTTGCAGACAAATTGGATTGTCTGCGTTCGCATCTCTCAGTCGCAAACCACTTGGATGATCTGCGTTCACCTCTCTCAGTCGCAGACAACTTGGATGGTGTGCGTTCGCCTCTCTCAGTCGCAGACAACTTGGATGATCTGGGTTCACCTCTCTCAGTCGCAGACAACTTGGATGGTGTGCGTTCGCCTCTCTCAGTCGCAGAAAACTTGGATGATCTGGGTTTGCCTCTCTCAGTCGCAGACAACTTGGATGGTCTGCGCTCGCCTCTCTCGGTCGCAGACAACTTGGATGGTCTACGTTCGCCTCTGTCAGTCGCAGAAAACTTGGATGGTCTGCGTTCGCCTCTCTTGGTCGCAGACAACATGGATGGTGTGCGTTCGCCTCTCTCAGTTGCAAACAACTTCGATGATCTGCGCTCCCTTCTCTCAGTTACAGACAACTTGGATGATCTGCGTTCGCCTCTCTCAGTCGCAGACAACTTGGATGGTCTGCGTTCGCCTCTCCCAGTCGCAGAAAACTTGGATGGTCTGCATTCGCCTCTCTCAGTCGCAGACAACTTGGATGGTCTGCGTTCGCCTCTAAGTGACAGACAACTTAGATGGTCTGCGTTCGCCCCTCTCAGTCGCAGACGACTCGGATTTTCTGCGTTCGCCTCTCTCAGTCGCAGACAACTCGGATGATCTGCGTTTGCCTCTCTTAGATGCAGACAACTTGAATGGTCTGCGTTCGCCTCTCCCAGTCGCAGAAAACTTGGATGGTCTGCATTCACCTCTCTCAGTGGCAGACAACTTGGACCGTCTGCGTTCGCCTCTCTCAGTCACAGACAACTTGGATGGTCTGCGTTCGCTTCTCTCAGTCGCAGACAACTTGGATGGTCTGCATTCCCCTCTCTCAGTCGCAGGTAGCTTGGATGATCCGCGTTCGCCTCTCTCAGTCGCAAAAAACTTGAATGGTCTACGTTCGCCTCTCAATCGCAGACAACTTCGATGGTCTGCGTTCGCCTCTCTCAGTCGCAGAAAACTTGGATGGTCTGCGTTCCCCTCTCTCAGTCGCACACCACTTTGATGATCTGCGTTCGCCTCTCTCAGGTGCAGAAAACTTGGATGGTATGCGTTCGTCTCTCTCAGTCGCAGACAACTTCGATGATGTCCGTTCGCCTCTCTCAGTCGCAGACAACTTGGATGATCTGCGTTCGCCTCTCTCAATCGCACAAAACTTGGTAGGTCTCGTTCGCCTCTCTCAGTCGCAGACCACTTGAATGGTCTGCGTTCGCCTCTCTCAGTCGCAGAAAACTTGGATGGTCTGCGTTCGCCTCTCTCAGTCACAGACAACTTGGATGGTCTGCATTCGCCTCTCTCAGTCGCAGACAACTTGGATGGTCTGCGTTCGCCTCTCTCAGTCGCAGACCACTTGGATGGTCTGCGCTAGCCTCTCTCAATCGCAGACCACTTGGATGATCTGCATTCGCCTCTCTCAGGCGCAGACCACTTGGTTGGTGTGCGTTCGTCTCTCTCAGTCGCAGACCACTTGGATGGTGTCCGTTCGACTCTCTCAGTCGCAGACCACTTGGATGATCTGTGTTCGCCTCTCTTAGATGCAGACAATTTGGATGATCTGCGTTCACCTCTCTCAGTCGAAAACAACTTGGATGGTGTGCGTTCGCCTCTCGCAGTCGCAGACCACTTGAATGGTCTGCGTTCGCCTCTCTCAATCGCAGAAAACTTGCATAGTCTGCGTTCGCCTCTCTTAGTCACATACAACCTGGATGGTCTGCATTCGCCCCTCTCAGTGGCAGACAACTTGGATCGTCTGCGTTCGCCTCTCTCAGTCACAGACAACTTGGATGATCTGCGTTCGCATCTCTCAGTCGCAGACAACTTGGATGGTCTGCATTCCCCTCTCTCAGTCGCAGACAACTTGGATGGTCTGCGTTTGCCTCTCTCAGTTGCAAGCAACTTGGATGATCTGCGTTCGCCTCTCTCAGTTGCAGACAAATTGGATGATCTGCGTTCGCCTCTCTCAGTCGGAGAAAACTTGGATGGTCTGCGTTCGCCTCTCTCAGCCGCAGAAAACTTGGATGGTCTGCATTCGCCTCTCTCAGTCGCAGACAACTTGGATGGTCTGCGTTCGCCTTTCTCAGTCGCAGAAAACTTGGATGGTCTGCGTTCGCCTCTTTCAGTCGCAGACAACTTGGATGGTCTGCGTTCGCCTCTAAGTGACAGACAACTTAGATGGTCTGCGTTCGCCCCTCTCAGTCGCAGACGACTCGGATGGTCTGCGTTCGTCTCTCTCAGTCGCAGACAACTTGGATGGTATGCGTTCGCCTCTCTCAGTCACAGACAACTTGGATGGTCTGCGTTCGCCTCTCTCCGTCGCAGACTACTTGGATGATCTGCGTTCTCTGCTCTTAGATGAAGACAACTTGGATGATCTGCGTTCGCATCTCTCAGTGGCAGATAACTTGGATGGTCTGCGTTCGTCTCTCTCAGTCGCAGACAATTTGGATGGTCTGCGTTCCCATCTCTCAGTCTCAGACAACTTGGATGGTGTGCGTTCCCCTCTCTCAGTCTCAGACCACTTGGATGATCTATGTTCGCCTCTCTCAGTTGCAGACAACTTAATGATCTGCGTTCGCCTCTCTCAGTTGCAGACAACCGGGATGGCCTGCGTTCGCCAATCTCAGTCGCAGACACCTTGGATGGTCTGCGTTCGCTTCTCAGTCGCAGAAAACTTGGATGATCTGCGTTCTTCCCTCCGTCGGAGACAACTTGGATGGTCTGTGTTCGCCTCTCTCAGTCGCAGACCACTTGGATGATCTGCGTTCGCCTCTCTCAGGCGCAGAAAACTTGGTTGGTGTGCGTTCGTCTCTCTCAGTCGCAGACAACTTGGATGGTGTCTGTTCGACTCTCTCAGTCGCAGACCACTTGGATGATCTGTGTTCGCCTCTCTTAGATGCAGACAACTTAGATGATCTGCGTTCACCTCTCTCAGTCGAAGACAACTTGGATGGTGTGCGTTCGCCTCTCTCAATCGCAGATAACTTGCATAGTCTGCGTTCGCCTCTCTTAGTTACATACAAACTGGATGGTCTGCATTCGCCTCTCTCAGTGGCAGACAACTTGGATCGTCTGCGCTCGCCTCTCCCCGTCACAGACAACTTGGATGGTCTGCGTTCGCTTCTCTCATTCGCAGACAACTTGGATGGTCTGCATTCCCCTCTCTCAGTCGCAGATAGCTTGGATGGTCTGCGTTTGCCTCTCTCAGTTGCAAGCAACTTGGATGATCTGCGTTCGCCTCTCTCAGTCGCAGACAACTTGGATGGTGTGCGTTCGCCTCTCTCAGTTGCAGACAACTTGGATGATCTGGGTTCACCTCTCTCAGTCGCAAACAACTTGGATGATCTGCGTTCGCCTCTCTCAGTCGCAGACAACTTGGATGATCTGGGTTCACCTCTCTCAGTCGCAGACAACTTGGATGGTGTGCGTTCGCCTCTCTCAGTCGCAGACAACTTGGATGATCTGAGTTCGCCTCTCTCAGTCGCAGAAAACTTGGATGGTCTGCGTTCGCCTCTCTCGGTCGCAGACAACTTCGATGATCTGCGCTCCCTTCTCTCAGTTACAGACAAATTGGATGATCTGCGTTCGCCTCTCTCAGTCGCAGAAAACTTGGATGGTCTGCGTTCGCCTCTCTCAGTCGCAGAAAACTTGGATGGTCTGCATTCGCCTCTCTCAGTCGCAGACAACTTGGATGGTCTGCGTTCGCATCTCTCAGTGGCAGACAACTTGGATGGTCTGCGTTCGCCTTTCTCAGTCGCAGACAACTTGGATGGTCTGCGTTCGCCTCTTTCAGTCGCAGACAACTTGGATGGTCTGCGTTCGCCTCTAAGTGACAGACAACTTAGATGGTCTGCGTTCGCCCCTCTCAGTCGCAGACGACTCGGATGATCTGCGTTCGTCTCTCTCAGTCGCAGACAACTTGGATGGTATGCGTTCGCCTCTCTCAGTCGCAGACAACTTGGATGGTCTGCGTTCGCCTCTCTCTGTCGCAGACTACTTGGATGATCTGCGTTCTCTGCTCTTAGATGCAGACAACTTGGATGATCTGCGTTTGCATCTCTCAGTGGCAGATAACTTGGATGGTCTGCGTTCGTCTCTCTCAGTCGCAGACAACTTGGATGGTCTGCGTTCCCATCTCTCAGTCTCTGACAACTTGGATGGTGTGCGTTCCCCTCTCTCAGTCGCAGACCACTTGGATGATCCACGTTCGCCTCTCTCAGTTGCAGACAACTTAATGATCTGCGTTCGCCTCTCTCAGTTGCAGACAACCGGGATGGTCTGCGTTCGCCAATTTCAGTCGCAGACACCTTGGATGGTCTGCGTTCGCCTCTCAGTCGCAGATAACTTGGATGGTCTGCGTTCTCCCCTCCGTCGGAGACAACTTGGATGGTCTGTGTTCGCCTCTCTCAGTCGCAGACACCTTGAATGGTCTGCGTTCGCCTCTCTCAGTCGCAGACCATTTGGATGATCTGCGTTCGCCTTTCTCAGGCGCAGACCACTTGGTTGGTGTGCGTTCGTCTCAGTCGCAGACAACTTGGATGGTGTCTGTTCGACTCTCTCAGTCGCAGACCACTTGGATGATCTGTGTTCGCCTCTCTTATATGCAGACAACTTAGATGATCTGCGTTCACCTCTCTCAGTCGAAGACAGCTTAGATGGTGTGCGTTCGCCTCTCTCAATCGCAGAAAACTTGGTTGTTCTGCGTTCGCCTCTCGCAATCTCAGACCACTTGAATGGTCTGCGTTCGCTTCTCTCTGTCGCAGACAACTTGCATAGTCTGCGTTCGCCTCTCTTAGTTACATACAACCTGGATGGTCTGCATTCGCCTCTCTCCGTCACATACAACTTAGATGGTCTGCGTTCGCTTCTCTCAGTCGCAGACAACTTGGATGGTCTGCATTCCCCTCTCTCAGTCGCAGATAGCTTGGATGGTCTGCGTTTGCCTCTCTCAGTTGCAAGCAACTTGGATGATCTGCGTTCGCCTCTCTCAGTCGCAGACAACTTGGATGGTGTGCGTTCGCCTCTCTCAGTCGCAGACAACTTGGATGATCTGGGTTTACCTCTCTCAGTCACAAACAACTTGGATGGTGTGCGTTCGCCTCTCTCAGTCGCAGACAACTTGGATGATCTGCGTTCACCTCTCTCAGTCGCAGACAACTTGGATGGTGTGCGTTCGCCTCTCTCAGTCGCAGACAACTTGGATGATCTGGGTTCGCCTCTCTCAGTCGCAGACAACTTGGATGGTCTGCGTTCGCCTCTCTCGGTCGCAGACAACTTCGATGATCTGCGCTCCCTTCTCTCAGTTACAGACAACTTGGATGATCTGCGTTCGCCTCTCTCAGTCGCAGAAAACTTGGATGGTCTGCATTCGCCTCTCTCAGTCGCAGACAACTTGAATGGTCTGCGTTCGCATCTCTCAGTGGCAGACAACTTGGATGGTCTGCGTTCGCCTTTCTCAGTCGCAGACAACTTCGATGGTCTGCGTTCGCCTCTTTCAGTCGCAGAAAACTTGGATGGTCTGCGTTCGCCTCTCTCGGTCGCAGACAACTTCGATGATCTGCGCTCCCTTCTCTCAGTTACAGACAACTTGGATGATCTGCGTTCGCCTCTCTCAGTCGCAGACAACTTGGATGGTCTGCGTTCGCCTCTCTCATTCGCAGAAAACTTGGATGGTCTGCGTTCGCCTCTCTCAGTCGCAGACAACTTAGATGGTCTGCGTTCGTCTCTCTCAGTCGCAGACAACTTGGATGGTATGCGTTCGTGTCTCTCAGTCGCAAACAACTTGGATGGTCTGCGTTCGCCTCTCTCTGTCGCAGATTACTTGGATGATCTGCGTTCTCTGCTCTTAGATGCAGACAACTTGGATGATCTGCGTTCGCATCTCTCAGTGGCAGACAACTTGGATGATCTGCGTTCGCATCTCTCAGTGGCAGATAACTTGGATGGTCTGCGTTCGTCTCTCTCAGTCGCAGACAACTTGGATGGTCTGCGTTCCCATCTCTCAGTCTCAGACAACTTGGATGGTGTGCGTTCCCCTCTCTCAGTCGCAGACCACTTGGATGATCCACGTTCGCCTCTCTCAGTTGCAGACAACTTAATGATCTGCGTTCGCCTCTCTCAGTTGCAGACAACCCAAATGGTCTGCGTTCGCCAATCTCAGTCGCAGAAACCTTGGGGGGTCTGCGTTCGCCTCTCAGTCGCAGATAACTTGGATGGTCTGCGTTCTCCCCTCAGTCGGAGACAACTTGGATGGTCTGTGTTCGCCTCTCTCAGTCGCAGACACCTTGAATGGTCTGCGTTCGCCTCTCTCAGTCGCAGACCACTTGGACGATCTGCGTTCGCCTTTCTCAGGCGCACACAACTTGGTTGGTGTGCGTTCGTCTCTCTCAGTCGCAGACAACTTGGATGGTGTCTGTTCGACTCTCTCAGTCGCAGACCACTTGGATGATCTGTGTTCGCCTCTCTTAGATGCAGACAACTTAGATGATCTGCGTTCACCTCTCTCAGTCGAAGACAACTTGGATGGTGTGCGTTCGCCTCTCTCAGTCGCAGAAAACTTGGATGGTCTGCGTTCGCCTCTCTCAGTCGCAGACAACTTACATGGTCTGCGTTCGCCCCTCTCAGTCGCAGACGACTCGGATGGTCTGCGTTCCTCTCTCTCAGTCGCAGACAACTTGGATGGTATGCGTTCGCCTCTCTCAGTCGCAGACAACTTGGATGGTCTGCGTTCACCTCTCTCCGTCGCAGACTACTTGGATGATCTGCGTTCTCTGCTCTTAGATGCAGACAACTTGGATGATCTGCGTTCGCATCTCTCAGTGGCAGATAACTTGGATGGTCTGCGTTCGTCTCTCTCAGTCGCAGACAACTTGGATGGTCTGCGTTCCCATCTCTCAGTCTCAGACAACTTGGATGGTGTGCGTTCCCCTCTCTCAGTCGCAGACCACTTGGATGATCTACGTTCACCTCTCTCAGTTGCAGACAACTTAATGATCTGCGTTCGCCTCTCTCAGTTGCAGACAACCGGGATGGTCTGCGTTCGGCTCTCTCAGTCGTAGACAACTTGGTTGGTCTGCGTTCGCCTCTCTCAGTCCCAGACCACTTGGATGGTCTGTGTTCGCCAATCTCAGTCGCAGACACCTTGGATGGTATGCGTTCGCCTCTCAGTCGCAGATAACTTGGATGGTCGGCGTTCTCCCCTCCGTCGGAGACAACTTGGATGGTCTGTGTTCGCCTCTCTTAGTCGCAGACACCTTGAATGGTCTGCGTTCGCCTCTCTCAGTCGCAGACAACTTGGATGGTCTGCGTTCGCCTCTCTCAGTCGCAGGCAACTAGGATGATCTGTGTTCGCCTCTCTCAGTCTCACACAACTTGGATGGTCTGTGTTCGCCTCTCTCAGTCTCAGACAACTTGACTGGTGTGCGTTCGCCTCTCTCAGTCGCAAACAACTTGTATGGTCGGCGTTCGTCTCTCACAGTTGCAGACAACTTGGATGGTCTGCGTTCGCCTCTCAGTCGCAGACAACTTGGATGGTTTGCGTTCGCCTCTCAGTCGCAGACAACTTGGATGGTCTGCGTTCGCCTCTCTCAGTCGCAGAAAACTTGGATGGTCTGCGTTCGCCTCTTTCAGATGCAGACAACTTGCATGGTCGACGTTCGTCTCTCTCATTTGCAGACAACTTGGATGGTCTGCGTTCGCCTCTAAGTCGGAAAAAATTTGGATGGTTTGCGTTCACCTCTCAGTCGCATACAACTTGGATGATCTGCGTTCGCCTCTCTCAGTCGCAGACAACTTGGATGATCTGCGTTCGCCTCTCAGTCGCAGAAAACTTGGATGGTATGCGTTTGTCTCTCTCAATCGCAGAAAACTTGGATGGTTTGCGTTCGCCTCTCTCAGTCGCACACAACTTAGATGGTCTGCGTTCGCCCCTCTCAGTCGCAGACGACTCGGATGGTCTGCGTTCGTCTCTCTCAGTCGCAGACAACGTGGATGGTATGCGTTCGCCTCTCTCAGTCGCAGAAAACTTGGATGGTCTGCGTTCGCCTCTCTCCGTCGCAGACTACTTGGATGATCTGCGTTCTCTGCTCTTAGATGCAGACAACTTGGATGATCTGCGTTTGCATCTCTCAGTCGCAGACAACTTGGATGGTCTGCGTTCCCATCTCTCAGTCTCAGACAAGTTGGATGGTGTGCGTTCCCCTCTCTCAGTCGCAGACCACTTGGATGATCTACGTTCGCCTCTCTCAGTTGCAGACAACTTAATGATCTGCGTTCGCCTCTCTCAGTTGCAGACAACCGGGATGGTCTGCGTTCGGCTCCCTCAGTCGTAGACAACTTGGTTGGTCTGCGTTCGCCTCTTTCAGATGCAGACAACTTGCATGGTCGGCGTTCGTCTCTCTCATTTGCAGACAACTTGGATGGTCTGCGTTCGCCTCTAAGTCGCAAAAAATTTGGATGGTTTGCGTTCACCTCTCAGTCGCATACAACTTGGATGATCTGCGTTCGCCTCTCTCAGTCGCAGACAACTTGGATGATCTGCGTTCGCCTCTCAGTCGCAGAAAACTTAGATGGTATGCGTTTGTCTCTCTCAGTCGCAGACAATTTGGATGGTCTGCGTTCGCCTCTCTCAGTCGGAGACAACTTGGATGGTGTGCGTTCGCCTCTCTCAGTCGCAGACCACTTGGATGATCTGCGTTCTCCTCTCTTAGATGCAGACAACTTGGATGATCTTCGTTCGCATCTCTCAGTGGCAGACAACTTGGATGGTCTGCGTTCGTCTCTCTCAGTCGCAGACAACTTGGATGGTCTGCGTTCCCCTCTCTCAGTCTCAGACAACTTGGATGGTGTGCGTTCGCCTCTCTCAGTCGCAGACCACTTGGATGATCTGTGCTCGCCTCTCTCAGTTGCAGACAATTTAATGATCTCCGTTCATCACTCTCAGTTGCAGACAACCGGGACGATCTGCGTTCGGCTCTCTCAGTCGCAGACATCTTCGTTGGTCTGAGTTTGCCTCTCTCAGTCGTAGACACCTTGGATGGTCTGCGTTCGCATCTCTCAGTGGCAAACAACTTGGATGGTCTGCGTTCGCCTTTCTCAGTCGCAGACAACTTGGATGGTCTGCGTTCGTCTCTCTCAGTCGCAGACAACTTGGATGGACTGCGTTCGCCTCTAAGTGGCAGACAACTTGGATGATCTGCGTTGCGCTCTCTCAGTCACAGAAAAATTGGATGATCTGCGTTCGTCTCTCTCAGTTGCAGACAACTTGGATGATCTGCGTTCGCCTCTCTCAGTCGCAGATAACTTGGATGGTGTGCGTTCGCCTCTCTCAGTCGCAAACAACTTGTATGGTCGTCGTTTGTCTCTCTCAGTCGCAGACAACTTGGATGGTCTGCGTTCGCCTCTCAGTCGCAGACAACTTGGATGGTCTGCGTTCGCCTCTCTCCGTCGCAGACTACTTGGATGATCTGCGTTCTCTGCTCTTAGATGCAGACAACTTGGATGATCTGCGTTCGCATCTCTCAGTGGCAGATAACTTGGATGGTCTGCGTTCGTCTCTCTCAGTCGCAGACAACTTGGATGGTCTGCGTTCCCATCTCTCAGTCTCAGACAACTTCGATGGTGTGCGTTCCCCTCTCTCAGTCGCAGACCACTTGGATGATCCACGTTCGCCTCTCTCAGTTGCAGACAACTTAATGATCTGCGTTCGCCTCTCTCAGTTGCAGACAACCCAAATGGTCTGCGTTCGCCAATCTCAGTCGCAGACACCTTGGATGGTCTGCGTTCGCCTCTCAGTCGCAGATAACTTGGATGGTCTGCGTTCTCCCCTCCGTCGGAGACAACTTGGATGGTCTGTGTTCGCCTCTCTCAGTCGCAGACACCTTGAATGGTCTGCGTTCGCCTCTCTCAGTCGCAGACCACTTGGACGATCTGCGTTCGCCTTTCTCAGGCGCAGACAACTTGGGTGGTGTGCGTTCGTCTCTCTCAGTCGCAGACCACTTGGATGATCTGTGTTCGCCTCTCTTAGATGCAGACAACTTAGATGATCTGCGTTCACCTCTCTCAGTCGAAGACAACTTGGATGGTGTGCGTTCGCCTCTCTCAGTCGCAGAAAACTTGGATGGTCTGCGTTCGCCTCTCTCAGTCGCAGACAACTTAGATGGTCTGCGTTCGCCCCTCTCAGTCGCAGACTACTCGGATGGTCTGCGTTCCTCTCTCTCAGTCGCAGACAACTTGGATGGTATGCGTTCGCCTCTCTCAGTCGCAGACAACTTGGATGGTCTGCTTTCACCTCTCTCCGTCGCAGACTACTTGGATGATCTGCGTTCTCTGATCTTAGATGCAGACAACTTGGATGATCTGCGTTCGCATCTCTCAGTGGCAGATAACTTGGATGGTCTGCGTTCGTCTCTCTCAGTCGCAGACAACTTGGATGGTCTGCGTTCCCATCTCTCAGTCTCAGACAACTTGGATGGTGTGCGTTCCCCTCTCTCAGTCGCAGACCACTTTGATGATCTACGTTCGCCTCTCTCAGTTGCAGACAACTTAATGATCTGCGTTCGCCTCTCTCAGTTGCAGACAACCGGGATAGTCTGCGTTCGGCTCTCTCAGTCGTAGACAACTTGGTTGGTCTGCGTTCGCCTCTCTCAGTCCCAGACCACTTGGATGGTCTGTGTTCGCCAATCTCAGTCGCAGACACCTTGGATGGTATGCGTTCGCCTCTCAGTCGCAGATAACTTGGATGGTCTGCGTTCTCCCCTCCGTCGGAGACAACTTGGATGGTCTGTGTTCGCCTCTCTTAGTCGCAGACACCTTGAATGGTCTGCGTTCGCCTCTCTCAGTCGCAGACAACTTGGATGGTCTGCGTTCGCCTCTCTCAGTCGCAGGCAACTAGGATGGTCTGCGTTCGCCTCTCTCAGTCTCACACAACTTGGATGGTCTGTGTTCGCCTCTCTCAGTCTCAGACAACTTGACTGGTGTGCGTTCGCCTCTCTCAGTCGCAAACAACTTGTATGGTCGGCGTTCGTCTCTCACAGTTGCAGACAACTTGGATGGTCTGCGTTCGCATCTCAGTCGCAGACAACTTGGATGGTTTTCGTTCGCCTCTCAGTCGCAGACAACTTGGATGGTCTGCGTTCGCCTCTCTCAGTCGCAGAAAACTTGGATGGTCTGCGTTCGCCTCTTTCAGATGCAGACAACTTGCATGGTCGGCGTTCGTCTCTCTCATTTGCAGACAACTTGGATGGTCTGCGTTCGCCTCTAAGTCGCAAAAAATTTGGATTGTTTGCGTTCACCTCTCAGTCGCATACAACTTGGATGATCTGCGTTCGCCTCTCTCAGTCGCAGACAACTTGGATGATCTGCGTTCGCCTCTCAGTCGCAGAAAACTTGGATGGTATGCGTTTGTCTCTCTCAATCGCAGATAACTTGGATGGTTTGCGTTCGCCTCTCTCAGTCGCAGACAACTTAGATGGTCTGCGTTCGCCCCTCTCAGTCGCAGACGACTCGGATGGTCTGCGTTCGTCTCTCTCAGTCGCAGACAACGTGGATGGTATGCGTTCGCCTCACTCAGTCGCAAACAACTTGGATGGTCTGCGTTCGCCTCTCTCCGTCGCAGACTACTTGGATGATCTGCGTTCTCTGCTCTTAGATGCAGACAACTTGGATGATCTGCGTTCGCATCTCTCAGTGGCAGATAACTTGGATGGTCTGCGTTCGTCTCTCTCAGTCGCAGACAACTTGGATGGTCTGCGTTCCCATCTCTCAGTCTCAGAAAACTTGGATGGTGTGCGCTCCCCTCTCTCAGTCGCAGACCACTTGGATGATCCACATTCGTCTCTCTCAGTTGCAGACAACTTAATGATCTGCGTTCGCCTCTCTCAGTTGCAGACAACCCAAATGGTCTGCGTTCGCCAATCTCAGTCGCAGACACCTTAGATGGTCTGCGTTCGCCTCTCAGTCGCAGATAACTTGGATGGTCTGCGTTCTCCCCTCCGTCGGAGACAACTTGGATGGTCTGTGTTCGCCTCTCTCAGTCGCAGACACCTTGAATGGTCTGCGTTCGCCTCTCTCAGTCGCAGACCACTTGGATGATCTGCGTTCGCCTTTCTCAGGCGCAGACAACTTGGTTGGTGTGCGTTCGTCTCTCTCAGTCGCAGACAACTTGGATGGTGTCTGTTCGACTCTCTCAGTCGCAGACCACTTGGATAATCTGTGTTCGCCTCTCTTAGATGCAGACAACTTAGATGATCTGCGTTCACCTCTCTCAGTCGCAGAAAACTTGGATGGTCTGCGTTCGCCTCTCTCAGTCGCAGACAACTTAGATGGTCTGCGTTCGCCCCTCTCAGTCGCAGACGACTCGGATGGTCTCCGTTCCTCTCTCTCAGTCGCAGACAACTTGGATGGTATGCGTTCGCCTCTCTCAGTCGCAGACAACTTGGATGGTCTGCGTTCGCCTCTCTCAGTCGCAGACTACTTGGATGATCTGCGTTCTCTGCTCTTAGATGCAGACAACTTGGATGATCTGCGTTCGCATCTCTCAGTGGCAGATAACTTGGATGATCTGCGTTCGTCTCTCTCAGTCGCAGACAACTTGGATGGTCTGCGTTCCCATCTCTCAGTCTCAGACAACTTGGATGGTGTGCGTTCCCCTCTCTCAGTCGCAGACCACTTGGATGATCTACGTTCGCCTCTCTCAGTTGCAGACAACTTAATGATCTGCGTTCGCCTCTCTCAGTTGCAGACAACCGGGATGGTCTGCGTTCGGCTCTCTCAGTCGTAGACAACTTGGTTGGTCTGCGTTCGCCTCTCTCAGTCCCAGACCACTTGGATGGTCTGTGTTCGCCAATCTCAGTCGCAGACACCTTGGATGGTCTGCGTTCGCCTCTCAGTCGCAGATAACTTGGATGGTCTGCGTTCTCCCCTCCGTCGGAGACAACTTGGATGGTCTGTGTTCGCCTCTCTTAGTCGCAGACACCTTGAATGGTCTGCGTTCGCCTCTCTCAGTCGCAGACAACTTGGATGGTCTGCGTTCGCCTCTCTCAGTCGCAGGCAACTAGGATGGTCTGCGTTCGCCTCTCTCAGTCTCACACAACTTGGATGGTCTGTGTTCGCCTCTCTCAGTCTCAGACAACTTGACTGGTGTGCGTTCGCCTCTCTCAGTCGCAAACAACTTGTATGGTCGGCGTTCGTCTCTCACAGTTGCAGACAACGTGGATGGTCTGCGTTCGCCTCTCAGTCGCAGACAACTTGGATGGTTTGCGTTCGCCTCTCAGTCACAGACAACTTGGATGGTCTGCGTTCGCCTCTTTCAGATGCAGACAACTTGCATGGTCGGCGTTCGTCTCTCTCATTTGCAGACAACTTGGATGGTCTGCGTTCGCCTCTAAGTCGCAAAAAATTTGGATGGTTTGCGTTCACCTCTCAGTCGCATACAACTTGGATGATCTGCGTTCGCCTCTCTCAGTCGCAGACAACTTGGATGATCTGCGTTCGCCTCTCAGTCGCAGAAAACTTGGATGGTATGCGTTTGTCTCTCTCAATCGCAGAAAACTTGGATGGTTTGCGTTCGCCTCTCTCAGTCGCAGACAATTTGGATGGTCTGCGTTCGCCTCTCTCAGTCGGAGACAACTTGGATGGTGTGCGTTCGCCTCTTTCAGTCGCAGACCACTTGGATGATCTGCGTTCTCCTCTCTTAGATGCAGACAACTTGGATGATCTTCGTTCGCATCTCTCAGTGGCAGACAACGTGGATGGTCTGCGTTCGTCTCTCTCAGTCGCAGACAACTTGGATGGTGTGCGTTCCCTCTCTCAGTCTCAGACAACTTGGATGGTGTGCGTTCGCCTCTCTCAGTTCCAGACAATTTAATGATCTCCGTTCATCTCTCTCAGTTGCAGACAACCGGGACGATCTGCGTTCGGCTCTCTCAGTCGCAGACATCTTCGTTGGTCTGAGTTTGCCTCTCTCAGTCGCAGACACCTTGGATGGTCTGCGTTCGCATCTCTCAGTGGCAGACAACTTGGATGGTCTGCGTTCGCCTTTCTCAGTCGCAGACAACTTGGATGGTCTGCGTTCGTCTCTCTCAGTCGCAGACAACTTGGATGGACTGCGTTCGCCTCTAAGTGGCAGACAACTTAGATGGTCTGCGTTCGCCCCTCTCAGTCGCACACGACTCGGATGGTCAACGATCGCCTCTTTCAGTCGCAGACAACTTGGATGATCTGCGTTGCGCTCTCTCAGTCGCAGAAAAATTGGATGATCTGCGTTCGTCTCTCTCAGTTGCAGACAACTTGGATGATCTGCGTTCGCCTCTCTCAGTCGCAGATAACTTGGATGGTGTGCGTTCGCCTCTCTCAGTCGCAAACAACTTGTATGGTCGTCGTTTGTCTCTCTCAGTCGCAGACAACTTGGATGGTCTGCGTTCGCCTCTCAGTCGCAGACAACTTGGATGGTCTGCGTTCGCCTCTCTCAGTCGCAGACAACTTGGATGGTCTGCGTTCGCCTCTCTCAGTTGCAGACAACTTGTATGGTCGGCGTTCGTCTCTCTCAGTTGCAGACAAATTGGATGGTCTGCGTTCGCCTCTCAATCGCAAAAAAATTGGATGGTTTGCGTTCGCCTCTCTCAGTCGCAGACAATTTGGATGGTCTGCGCTCGCCTCTCTCAGTCGGAGAAACTTGGATGGTGTGCGTTCGCCTCTCTCAGTTGCAGACTATTTTGATGGTCTGCACTCGCCTCTCTCTGTCGCAGACCACTTGGATGATCTGCGTTCTCCTCTCTTAGAGGCAGACAACTTAGATGATCTTCGTTCGCATCTCTCAGTGGCAGAAAACTTGGATGGTCTGCGTTCCCCTCTTTCAGTCTCAGACAACTTGAATGGTGTGCGTTCGCCTCTCTCAGTCCCAGACCACTTGGAAGATCTGTGCTCGCCTCTCTCAGTTGCAGACAACTTGGAAGATCTGCGTTCTCTGCTCTTAGATGCAGACAACTTAGATGATCTTCGTTCGCATCTCTCAGTGGCAGAAAACTTGGATGGTCTGCGTTCCCCTCTTTCAGTCTCACACAACTTGAATGGTGTGCGTTCGCCTCTCTCAGTCCCAGACCACTTGGAAGATCTGTGCTCACCTCTCTCAGTTGCAGACAACTTAATGATCTGCGTTCGTCTCTCTCAGTTGCAGACAACCGGGATGGTCTGCGTTGGGCTCTCTCAGTCGCAGACATCCTGGTTGGTCTGAGTTTGCCTCTCTCAGTCGTAGACACCTTGGATGGTCTGTGTTCGCATCTCTCAGTGGCAGACAACTTGGATGGTCTGCGTTCGCCTTTCTTCGTTGCAGACAACTTGGATGGTCTGCGTTCGCCTCTCAGTCGCAAAATATTTGGATGGTTTGCGTTCGCCTCTCAGTCGCAGACAACTTGGATTTGTGCTTTCGCCTCTCTCAGCCGCAGACAACTTGCATATTCTGCGTTCGCCTCTCTCAGTCGCAGACAACTTGGATGATCTCCGTTCTCCTCTCAGTCGCAGACAACTTGGATGGTTTGCGTTCGTCTCTCTCAGTCGCAGACAATTTGGATGGTCTGCGCTCGCGTTTCTCAGTCGGAGACAACTTGGATGGTGTGCGTTCGCCTCTGTCATTCGCAGACCACTTGGATGATCTGCGTTCTCCTCTCTTAGATGCATACAACTAGGATGATCTGCGTTCGCATCTCTCAGTGACAGACAACTTGGATGGTCTGCGTTCCCCTCTCTCAGTCTCAGACAACTTGGATGGTGTGCGTTCGCCTCTGTCAGTCGCAGACCAATCGGATGATCTGCGCTCGCCTCGCTCAGTTGCAGACAACCGGGATGGTCTGCGTTCGGCTCTCTCGGTCGCAGACATCTTGGTTGGTCTGAGTTCGCCTCTCTCAGTCGTAGACACCTTGGATGGTCTGCGTTCTCATCTCTCAGTGGCAGACAACTTGGATGGTCTGCGTTCGCCTTTCTCAGTCGCAGAAAACTTGGATGGTCTGCGTTCCCCTCTTTCAGTCTCAGACAACTTGAATGGTGTGCGTTCGCCTCTCTCAGTCCCAGACCACTTGGAAGATCTGTGCTCGCCTCTCTCAGTTGCAGACAACTTAATGATCTGCGCTCGTCTCTCTCAGTTGCAGACAATCGGGATGGTCTGCGTTGGGCTCTCTCAGTCGCAGACATCCTGGTTGGTCTGAGTTTGCCTCTCTCAGTCGTAGACACCTTGGATGGTCTGTGTTCGCATCTCTCAGTGGCAGACAACTTGGATGGTCTGCGTTCGCCTTTCTTCGTCGCAGACAACTTGGATGGTCTGCGTTCGCCTCTCTCAGTCGCAGACAACTTGGATGGTCTGCGTTCGCCTCTCTCAGTCGCAGACAACTTGGATGGTCTGCGTTCGCCTCTCTCAGTTGCAGACAACTTGGATGGTTTTCGTTCGCCTATCAGTCGCAGACAACTTGGATTTGTGCTTTCGCCTCTCTCAATCGCAGACAACTTGCATATTCTGCGTTCACCTCTCTCAGTCGCAGACAACTTGGATGATCTCCGTTCTCCTCTCAGTCGCAGACAACTTGGATGGTTTGCGTTCGTCTCTCTCAGTCGCAGACAATTTGGATGGTCTGCGCTCGCGTTTCTCAGTCGGAGACAACTTGGATGGTGTGCGTTCGCCTCTGTCATTCGCAGACCACTTGGATGATCTGCGTTCTCCTCTCTTAGATGCAGACAACTAGGATGATCTGCGTTCGCATCTCTCAGTGACAGACAACTTGGATGGTCTGCGTTCCCCTCTCTCAGTCTCAGACAACTTGGATGGTGTGCGTTCGCCTTTGTCAGTCGCAGACCACTCGGATGATCTGCGCTCGCCTCTCTCAGTTGCAGACAACCGGGATGGTCTGCGTTCGGCTCTCTCGGTCGCAGACATCTTGGTTGGTCTGAGTTCGCCTCTCTCAGTCGTAGACACCTTGGATGGTCTGCGTTCTCATCTCTCAGTGGCAGACAACTTGGATGGTCTGCGTTCGCCTTTCTCAGTCGCAGACAGCTTCGATGGTCTGCGTTCGCCTCTAAGTGGCAGACAACTTAGATGGTCTGCGTTCGCCCCTCTCAGTCGCAGACGCCTCGGATGGTCTGCGTTCGCCTCTCAGTCGCAGACAATTTGGATGGTATGCGTTCGCCTCTTTCGGTTGCAGACAACTTGGATGGTCTGCGTTCGCCTTTCTTAGTCGCAGACAATTTGGATGGTCTGCGTTCGCCTCTCTCAAACGGATACAACTTGGATGGTGTGCGTTCGCCTTTCTCAGTCGCAGACCACTTGGATGATCTGCGTTCGCCTCTCTTAGATGCAGACAACTTGGATGATCTGCGTTCGCTTCTCTCAGTCGCAGAAAACTTGGATGGTGTGTGTTCGCCTCTCTCAATCCCAGACAACTTGATTGGTCTGCGTTCTCCTCTCAGTCGCAGACAACTTGGATGGTCGGGGTTCGCCTCTCTCAGTTGCAGACAACTTGGATGGTCTGCGTTCGCCTCTCAGTCGCAGAAAACTTGGATGGTCTGCGTTCGCCCCTCAGTCGCAGACAACTTGGAAGTTCTGTGTTCGCCTCTCTCAGTGGCAGACAACTGGATGGTTTGCGTTCGCCTCTCAGTCGCAGAAAATTTGGATGTTGTCCGTTCGCCTCTCTCAGTCGCAGACAACATTGATGGTGTGCGTTCGCCTCTCTCAGTTGCAGACAACTTGGATGATATGCGCTCGTTTCCCTCAGGCTCAGACAACTTGGATGATCTGCGTTCGCTTCTCTCAGTCGCAGACAACTTGGATGGTTTGCGTTCGCCTCTCTCAGTCGCAGACAACTTGGTTGGTCTGCGTTTGCCTCTTTCAGTCGCAGACAACTTGGATGATCGGCGTTCACCTCTCTCAGTCGCAAACCACTTGGATGGTTGGCGTTCGCCTCTCTCATTTGCAGACAACTTGGATGGTCTGCGTTCGCCTCTCAGTCACGGACAACTTGGATGGTTTGTGTTCGCCTCTCATTCGCTGACAACATGGATGGTCTGCGTTCTCCTCTCTCAGTCGCAGACAACGTGGATGGTCTGCGTTCGCTTCTCTCAGTCGCAGAAAATTTGGATGATCTGCATTCACCTCTCTCAGTCGCAGAGAACTTGGATGGCCTGCGTTCGCCTGTCTCAGTCACAGATAACTTGGTTGGTCCTTGTTCGCCTCTCTCAATCGCTGAAAACTTGGATGGTCTGCATTCGCCTCTCTCAGTCGCAGACAACTTCGATGGTTGGCGTTCGCCTCTCTCAGTTGCAGACTACTTGGATGGTCTGCGTTCGCCTCTCAGTCGCAGACAACTTGGATGATCTGCATTCGCCTCTCAGTCGCAGACAATTTGGATGGCTTGCGTTCGCCTCTCAGTCGCAGACAACTTGGATGGTCTGCGTTCGCCTCTCTTAGTCGCAGACAACTTGCATGGTCGGCGTTTGCATCATTCAGTCGCAGACAACTAGGATGATCTGCGTTCGCCTCTCAGTCGCAGACAACTTGGATGGTCTGCGTTCGCCTCTCTCAGTCGAAGACAATTTGGATGAGGTGCGTTCGCCTCTCTCAGTCGCAGACCACTTGGATGATCTGCGTTCTCTGCTCTTAGATGCAGACAACTTGGATGATCTGCGTTCGCATCTCTCAGTGGCAGATAACTTGGATGGTTTGCGTTCGTCTCTCTCAGTCGCAGACAACTTGGATGATCTGCGTTCCCCTCTCTCAGTCTCAGACAACTTTGATGGTGTGCGTTCGCCTCTCTCAGTCGCAGACCACTTGGATGATCTACGTTCGCCTCTCTCAGTTGCAGACCACTTAATGATCTGCGTTCGCCTCTCTCAGTTGTAGACAACCGGGATGGTCTGCGTTCGGCTCTCTCAGTTGCAGACAACTTGGTTGGTCTGCGTTCGCCTCTCTCAGTCGCAGATCACTTGGATGGTCTGTGTTCGCCTATCTCAGTCGCAGACACCTTGGATGGTCTGCGTTCGCCTCTCAGTTGCAGACAACTTGGATGGTCTGCGTTCTCCACTCAGTCGAAGACAACTTGGATGGTCTGTGTTCGCCTCTCTCAGTTGCAGACACCTTGAATGGTCTGCGTTCGCCTCTCTCAGTCGCAGACAACTTGGATGGTGTGGCTTCGTCTCTCTCAGTCGCAGACAACTTGGATGGTCTGCGTTCGCCTCTCTCAGTCGCAGACACTTTGAATGGTTTGCGTTCGCCTCTCTCAGTCGCAGACAACTTGGATGGTATGCGTTTGCCTCTCTCGGTCGCAGACAACTTGGATGGTTTGCGTTCACCTCTCTCAGTCGCAGACAATTTGGATGGTCTGCGCTAGCCTTTCTCAGTCGGAGACAACTTGGATGGTGTGCGTTCGCCTCTCTCAGTCGCAGACCACTTGGATGATCTGCGTTCTCCTCTCTTAGATGCAGACAACTTGGATGATCTGCGTTCGCATCTCTCAGTGGCAGACAACTTGGATGGTCTGCGTTCGTCTCTCTCAGTCGCAGACAACTTGGATGGTCTGCGCTCCCCTCTCTCAGTCTCAGACAACTTAGATGGTGTGCGTTCGCCTCTCTCAGTCGCAGACCACTTGGATGATCTGCGTTCGCCTCTCTCAGTTGCAGACAACCGGGATGGTCTGCGTTCGGCTCTCTCAGTCGCAGCCAACTTGGATGGTCTGTGTTCGCCTATCTCAGTCGCAGACACCTTGGATGATCTGCGTTCGCCTCTCAGTCGCAGACAACTTGGATAGTCGGCGTTTTCCCATCAATCGGAGACAACTTGGATGGTCTGTGTTTGCCTCTCTCAATCGCAGGAACCTTGGATGGTCTGCGTTTGCCTCTCTCAATCGCAGACAACTTGGATGGTCTGCGTTCGCCTCTCTCAGTCTCAGACAACTTGGATGGCCTGTGTTCGTCTCTCTCAGTCTCAGACAACTTGGATGGTGTGCGTTCGCCTCTCTCAGTCGCAGACAACTTGGATGGTCTGCGTTTGCCTCTCAGTCGCAGACAACTTGGATTGTCTGCGTTCGCCTCTCTCAGTCGCAGAGAACTTGAATGATCTGCGTTCGCCTCTCTCAGTCGCAGACAACTTGAATGATCTGCGTTCGCCTCTCTCAGTCGCAGACAACTTGGATGGTCGGCGTTCCTCTCTCTCAGTTGCAGACAACTTGAATTGTCTGCGTTTGCCTCTCAGTCTCAGACTTGTGTTTTTAGTGGTGCTCGACCTTTAGTTTTCGGTATAGTGTTTTGTTGATGATTGTTTTTCCTCTTGCCATCATTTAGATGTAAGGGTTATACAGCAGTGTGTAACGAGAGATACTGGACACAAAACAGTATTAGTCCTTAACGCCACTTTAGACAATATTTCAGTTATATCGTTGTGTTCAATGTGCAAGTTAATGGAACGAAGGTGTGTACCATGGGAAACTACTGACATGCCCGAAGCTTAAAGGTTTAATCCAGTCTAACTCTGCATGGGCGGGAATTGAACTCATAGCTAAAGCTGTGTTCGTCGTAGATTGTATACATCGACGTACATTGGAACCTTGAACACTTAGCTTCAAAAAACCAAAACAAAATAAAAACACACACACACAAACAAAAAAAAACCAAACAAACAAACAAACAAACAAACAAAAAACAAATAATCAAATGAACAATCAGAGACAATAAAAAAAAACAAATACGCATTTTAGATCTTATGAATTAAACCCCTATGATCCAATTAAATCCAGTAGATACACAAGTAAAAACAATAGTGTATGAAATAGATGATCTTTTAAATATCTTTATAGTTTCCTTTTATCAGATCCTGTAGGCATGACACATTAGATATTACATGTATATAAAGGGTAGTTATTATAGTACATTTAATTCAATATAAACATGCATCCTTTAGAAGTGTATATAATATGTCTACTGGTTATAAACGGAAAAGGTGAGCTTATATTTATCATGTAATCGACAATATGATCATATATTTATAAAATTCAAAGGATAATTGCGCAAAATTATTTTACCAATAGAAACTTTCATCATTTTTGTCTTAATCTAATGTCGCATTTTAATTGAAAACTAAAGTTACATGGTCTGAATTGAATGTGTACAGAGTTAGCGGGTCGTCCTGGCCATGATCGGATAGTAGTTGGATTTACAACTATCTATGCAATCAGTGCCTATAACCACTGATGTTGTGAGTTCGAATATCGATCAGCGCGAGGTGTACAACATTATATGATCAAGTTTGTCAGTGATTTACGACAGGTCGATGGTTTTCTCCGGGTAATCCGGTTTCCTCTACCAATAAAACTGACCGCCACAATATAACTGAAATATTATTGAAAGTGGTGTTAAACACCATCAAACAAACAAACAACCAAGCAAACCATTGAAGTCTCCAATTAAGCTTCACTTAAAATAGAAAGAAATAATTAAAAATCTGAATTTGATTCTACCATTGGCGTTGATAAAGAGATTTTTCTAAAACTGTTTCGTTGTATTGCAAACAAGACAAATCTGTTTAATGTGTTTGATATGATATTCATTTTAGGAAGAACAAACTCTTCTACATATCAATTATAATTCCATGACTATTGCAAAATATATTGGCACTACTCTAAGTAAAACAGTGAACCACTAGCAATCACTAAAAATAGAAAATATATCATGGGTTTTCGGGACAGAGCACAATAGCTGATGTAAAAGTTACTCAAACAAGACTTCGTTGCTTTGATTGATTGATTGATTGATTGATTGATTGATTGATTGATTGATTGATTGATTGATTGATTGATTGATTGATTGATTGATTGATTGATTGATTGATTGATTGATTGATTGATTGATTGATTGATTGATTGATTGATTGATTGATTGATTGATTGATTGATTGATTGATTGATTGATTGATTGATTGATTGATTGATTGATTGATTGATTGATTGATTGATTGATTGATTGATTGATTGATTCAAACTATAGCTTCAAAAAAACTATGGTAATCATCGCGAACTGGTTGAGCGTTGCAAATTATCCGTATCTTAAATGGCAATAAATATTTTAC
Source organism: Bathymodiolus septemdierum (assembly GCA_963383655.1). Lineage (NCBI taxonomy): Eukaryota > Metazoa > Mollusca > Bivalvia > Mytilida > Modiolidae > Bathymodiolus > Bathymodiolus septemdierum. Next base: position 11,658,768 of record OY726528.1, on the reverse strand, counting down.
CTTTTCCACTATAATATTTTTCCTTCTTTCTCTATAACCGATAAGACTTTTATCGGACATGCTATATATAGCACAAGGTATGTGTCTTATAAGAAACATGAAGTACTTACTGTTGCGAGCAGCTGGGTTCAACCCCGGTTTTTGTGTGGGGTTCGTGTTGTTCATCTTTTTAGCTTTCTGTGTTATTTCTTGCTTGTCTTCGTCTTGTGTCTTATGTGCCTAGTGTTGCCCGTGTCTCAGTACTGTCTATTCTTGATTGTCCCTTGTCTCAGTACTGTCTATTCTTGATTGTCCCTTGTCTCAGTACTGTCTATTCTTGATTGTCCCTTGTCTCAGTACTGTCTATTCTTGAGTGTCCCTTGTCTCAGTACTGTCTATTCTTGATTGTCCCTTGTCTCAGTACTGTCTATTCTTGATTGTCCCTTGTCTCAGTACTGTCTATTCTTGATTGTCCCTTGTCTCAGTACTGTCTATTCTTGATTGTCTCTTGTCTCAGTACTGTCTATTCTTGATTGTCCCTTGTCTCAGTACTGTCTATTCTTGAGTGTCTCTTGTCTCAGTACTGTCTATTCTTGATTGTCCCTTGTCTCAGTACTGTCTATTCTTGAGTGTCCCTTGTCTCAGTTCTGTCAATTCTTGATTGTCCCGTGTCTCAGTACTGTCTATTCTTGATTGTCCCTTGTCTTAGTACTGTCTATTCTTGATTGTCCCTTGTCTCAGTACTGTCTATTCTTGATTGTCCCATGTCTCAGTACTGTCTATTCTTGATTGTACCTTGTCTCAGTACTGTCTATTCTTGATTGTCCCTTGTCTCAGTACTGTCTATTCTTGAGTGTCTCTTGTCTCAGTACTGTCTATTCTTGATTGTCCCTTGTCTCAGTACTGTCTATTCTTGATTGTCCCTTGTCTCAGTACTGTCTATTCTTGATTGTCCCTTGTCTCAGTACTGTCTATTCTTGAGTGTCCCTTGTCTCAGTACTGTCTATTCTTGATTGTCCCTTGTCTCAGTACTGTCTATTCTTGATTGTTCCTTGTCTCAGTACTGTCTATTCTTGATTGTCCCTTGTCTCAGTACTGTCTATTCTTGATTGTACCTTGTCTCAGTACTGTCTATTCTTGAGTGTCTCTTGTCTCAGTACTGTCAATTCTTGATTGTCCCTTGTCTCAGTACTGTCTATTCTTGAGTGTCCCTTGTCTCAGTTCTGTCTATTCTTGATTGTCCCGTGTCTCAGTACTGTCTATTCTTGATTGTCCCTTGTCTTAGTACTGTCTATTCTTGATTGTCCCTTGTCTCAGTACTGTCTATTCTTGATTGTCCCGTGTCTCAGTACTGTCTATTCTTGATTGTACCTTGTCTCAGTACTGTCTATTCTTGATTGTCCCTTGTCTCAGTACTGTCTATTCTTGAGTGTCTCTTGTCTCAGTACTGTCTATTCTTGATTGTCCCTTGTCTCAGTACTGTCTATTCTTGATTGTCCCTTGTCTCAGTACTGTCTATTCTTGATTGTCCCTTGTCTCAGTACTGTCTATTCTTGAGTGTCCCTTGTCTCAGTACTGTCTATTCTTGATTGTCCCTTGTCTCAGTACTGTCTATTCTTGATTGTTCCTTGTCTCAGTACTGTCTATTCTTGATTGTCCCTTGTCTCAGTACTGTCTATTCTTGATTGTACCTTGTCTCAGTACTGTCTATTCTTGATTGTCCCTTGTCTCAGTACTGTCTATTCTTGATTGTCCCTTGTCTCAGTACTGTCTATTCTTGAGTGTTTCTTGTCTCAGTACTGTCTATTCTTGATTGTCCCTTGTCTCAGTACTGTCTATTCTTGATTGTCCCTTGTCTCAGTACTGTCTATTCTTGATTGTCCCTTGTCTCAGTACTGTCTATTCTTGATTGTACCTTGTCTCAGTACTGTCTATTCTTGATTGTCCCTTGTCTCAGTACTGTCTATTCTTGAGTGTTTCTTGTCTCAGTACTGTCTATTCTTGAGTGTTTCTTGTCTCAGTACTGTCTATTCTTGATTGTCCCTTGTCTCAGTACTGTCTATTCTTGATTGTCCCTTGTCTCAGTACTGTCTATTCTTGATTGTCCCTTGTCTCAGTACTGTCTATTCTTGATTGTCCCGTGTCTCAGTACTGTCTATTCTTGATTGTCCCTTGTCTCAGTACTGTATATTCTTGATTGTCCCTTGTCTCAGTACTGTCTATTCTTGAGTGTCCCTTGTCTCAGTACTGTCTATTCTTGATTGTCCCTTGTCTCAGTACTGTCTATTCTTGATTGTCCCTTGTCTCAGTACTGTCTATTCTTGATTGTTCCTTGTCTCAGTACTGTCTATTCTTGAGTGTCCCTTGTCTCAGTACTGTCTATTCTTGATTGTCCCTTGTCTCAGTACTGTCTATTCTTGATTGTTCCTTGTCTCAGTACTGTCTATTCTTGATTGTCCCTTGTCTCAGTACTGTCTATTCTTGATTGTCCCTTGTCTCAGTACTGTCTATTCTTGATTGTCCCTTGTCTCAGTACTGTCTATTCTTGATTGTCCCGTGTCTCAGTACTGTCTATTCTTGATTGTACCTTGTCTCAGTACTGTCTATTCTTGATTGTCCCTTGTCTCAGTACTGTCTATTCTTGATTGTCCCTTGTCTCAGTACTGTCTATTCTTGATTGTCCCTTGTCTCAGTACTGTCTATTCTTGATTGTCCCTTCGGCTTTACCTAACCTTTATTTAATGATGTATTTTTTTTTTCAAATAATATCTACTTTAACGTTTTAAAAGCTTAATATACTATTTTATTATGATGTAGTTACATGCTTATTTTAAACCATATTGAATCAACATAATAGACATTACACCCTACGACCTGGGTGGCTCAATGAGTTAGGTAGTTGGATTACCTAACAACTCATACAAGCCTACCACCAATACGCGTGGGTTCGCGCTCGGCTTTGTAAATTACAAAAAAGATGCACTCGATTCGCAGCCGTAAGTGATAAAGCTTACCAGTTGCTTGCCCATGGTCGGTGGTTCTCTCCGGGTACTCGGCTTCTTCCATGACTAAAACTGGTCGCCATGATATTGCTGAAAATGGCGTTAAAACACAAAAAAATCAACCAATCAATAATTACACCCTACGAATAAAGACAGCTAATTTTTAAAAATAGCTATTCGTTATCAACTCCATCATGTATCCATAAATATATAAAGCAATACATTACTAGTTATAATAGGTCATGGCATTTATAGGGTTCCAGCATTTTCGGAAAACATCCAACAATGATAATCTGCATTGAACATTGTTATCAAGACATCAACAAATACACAATATTAGTGCATAGTCTCGACAAAAAATTATAAAAATGATAATAGAATGGGCATCTGAGAATTTAGAAAACTAATTATCTCGATTTATTGTTAAGTACAATCAACTAGATGTTGATTTATTGTTAAGTACAATCAACTAGATGCTGATTTATTGTTAAGTACAATCAACTAGATGCTGATTTATTGTTAAGTACAATCAACTAGATGCTGATTTATTGTTAAGTACAATCAACTAGATGCTGATTTATTGTTAAGTACAATCAACTAGATACTGATTTATTGTTAAGTACAATCAACTAGATACTGATTTATTGTTAAGTACAATCAACTAGATGCTGATTTATTGTTAAGTACAATCAACTAGATGCTGATTTATTGTTAAGTGCAATCAACTAGATGCTGATTTATTGTTAAGTACAATCAACTAGATGTTGATTTATTGTTAAGTACAATCAACTAGATACTGATTTATTGTTAAGTACAATCAACTAGATGCTGATTTATTGTTAAGTACAATCAACTAGATACTGATTTATTGTTAAGTACAATCAACTAGATGCTGATTTATTGTTAAGTACAATCAACTAGATACTGATTTATTGTTAAGTACAATCAACTAGATGCTGATTTATTGTTAAGTACAATCAACTAGATGCTGATTTATTGCTAAGTACAATCAACTAGATGCCGATTTATTGTTAAGTACAATCAACTAGATGCTGATTTATTGCTAAGTACAATCAACTAGATGCTGATTTATTGCTAAGTACAATCAACTAGATGCTGATTTATTGCTAAGTACAATCAACTAGATGTTGATTTATTGTTAAGTACAATCAACTAGATGCTGATTTATTGTTAAGTACATTCAACTAGATGCTGATTTATTGCTAAGTACATTCAACTAGATGTTGATTTATTGTTAAGTACAATCAACTAGATGCTGATTTATTGTTAAGTACAATCAACTAGATGCTGATTTATTGTTAAGTACAATCAACTAGATGCTGATTTATTGTTAAGTACAATCAACTAGATGTTGATTTATTGCTAAGTACATTCAACTAGATGTTGATTTATTGTTAAGTACAATCAACTAGATGCTGATTTATTGTTAAGTACAATCAACTAGATACTGATTTATTGCTAAGTACAATCAACTAGATGCTGATTTATTGTTAAGCACAATCAACTAGATGCTGATTTATTGTTAAGTACAATCAACTAGATGCTGATTTATTGCTAAGTACAATCAACTAGATGCTGATTTATTGTTAAGTACAATCAACTAGATGCTGATTTATTTAACCCGGCTACTTTTTAGTGAAGTGTTTGTGGCAGGAAAGTAAGCGGTATAGTGTCTGTGATTAGTTGAAAAACGTCACATGTCAGGAAGACAAATCTTCATGTATTCCTAGACCGCGTGCTCCGAGGAAACAAATATCATGTATCCCTTTGCCGCATTCCCCCATGGCGACCCCCACAGGAAATACACAAAGAGTTGTCGTCTTCGCGTTTCTATTGCATAAAACATGGTAGACGAAGTCACTCGAAAGCGCTTCCACATTCCCGATTCCTCCAGACCTTTTTGAAATCGATTTACAGGAATTCGCAGAGCTCGCTGCCATGTTCAGAGATGACGATTGTAATACGGTTGCTCATGCTGGTCCTCTGGATATCGTCAAATAAACTAATTCGGACTTGAAATCAACAAACAACACCATACAAATGGACACAAAAGAAAATTTCTCATGTCGTAGAATGTTTAGTTTCAATCCTCATTTTTGCGGATAACTGCAATGTATTAACCATCAACATAAACAACTGCACAAATTGAATAAAAAGTTAAATTAGTTTAAAAATATGACTTTTTCAGGTAAGCAAACCTTCATATCTCCCTACAACAAAGGCCATAAATGTATAATGTATATTTGTGTTAGAAGCATTCATCTTGTCTCTGTCTCTGTGATTTTTATATTATATTTAGGAACTATTTTTGAAGGTTAGGTATTTTATATTTTTCATTGTGCTAAGACAAAAATATGATAGACAAAACGGAAACGAGTTAAGCTGATTATTACTTATAGATGATTATTGTAATTTCTACGTTATATATTGACAAGATTAACGGGTTTATATACAATAAACAAATTTAAAACGTTCATCTCTTTTTCAATTTTACTTAGAGATGTTTCAAGTTGATGAAATGAAATAAGTGTATATTTGTTTTATCGCATCGTAGCTATTCCTACGTGCCCAAGTACGATATTTCACTGTATTTATTGACGTGCGAATATATCTCTTAAAATACAACAACAGCAACGTAAATAGAACATCAAAACGGGGACGATGATGACACTACCGGTATTTATACATACCGGAAATGATTGTTTACGATTGAGATTAGATGTTAACAACGAAAAATCTAATAGAGGTCAGAAAAGAGGCTGAGTGGTCATATTGTCATACTTAATATAAAAGCATAGGCCTCAGCTGTAATGACTTTATACTAGCCAAGAATAAAGATAACTATTCCGTTCACTTATTCCCAAAGACTTTTGGCTTTCCAATCAGTTGACTATGAACCCACCAGCTGAAGATTATTCCTGAAACGCGCCGTGCGCACTATATTATATATATCAACGTTTTGATTACTATCACTGAGTCGATAACTCTGTTGGTGGATATTAGTTCCATTAAGGGTATCGTCGTCCGCCCAGTAGTCCGTGCTCAGCAACCTTCTCATGCATACTAGTATGTAATCATAGCCGATATTTTGGGTATCCGGTTTAGACCTTTTCGCTTACTTGCTCCCGAAGACTTAAATTATTTGGCTCTCCATTCTTTTGACCTTGAGCTTACCAGGTGAAGGTGATTCATGCCCGAGGGAGATAAACCTTTGTTTTTTTTTATATATATAATAAATACATTATTTAAGAGCTATACATGTAAATTTCAATATTATACCAAAGAATAATCAGAAATTTGTTGATGTTACATATATAAATTCATAATTACGATCACTTGTTAGTACGACCAGGTGCTCCAAATACCACCAGATCATTGAGATATATATCTTTGAGATATTTTAAATATTAATTTAAAAACTGATTCAATAGGCCCCGTGAAATATTTTTCATCATTATTATCATGACAAGTACTTGATTTTAATTAAAAAATATTTGTATCTTAATATATTTTTGTTACTATAAATTATTACATCCTTTCAATGTCATGTGTTGTGGTAATTTTTTCTATTCAATGATTGAGGTTAGGGTTGATTGTTCATTTTGTTGATATTGGTGGAATTGTTGACCATCACTGTTTAAACTTTCTTCTCATAATTTGATTTAAACATTTGTATCCATCTATATGGCTCTCTCTCTATATATATATTAGTTATATAGTATGTACATCACTCTGAAAAAACATTTTGTATTCTTATTATATGTTGAAAAATGTTAGGTGTTCAAAGTATACAAGATATTATCATGCAAATTATATATAATTTATTTATGTTTACGCATCATAAGATTAAAAAATAATGAAATTATTTGTGATTTGAAAGGTGTATCAAACGATCCATCATCCAACATCCTAGAACTATTTATGTAGAAATTTTACAGCTTTTTTTCTATTTTATGATGAATTTGAGCGTGACTACAAAGGGTATATAATAAGACAAATCTTAAAATAGAGTACTAATAACAAAAACCTATAGAGCTGAGGAAGTGACCATGATGGTTCTGTTTAGACAACTGGTCGTAGTTTATCTGGTTTTAATATCTGTAGTTTCTGTTAAAGGTGAGTGTTTAGGTTTAGTTTAGGGTTATGGTGTTTAACGCCACTTTCAAAAATATTTCAGTTATATCGTGTAAAAAGTGAGTGAGATTTTCACTTTGTCAAAATATTGTAAAGGGAACTATCTGCTTTTTTTGACTGATAATATATATATATATATCTTCCTCATTTTTTTTGCATTATGCATTGGTCTTTAGATTTGAGGAAGAAAAGGCGTAGTCATATTTAAATTTATGAAAAAAGGAAAAAAAACCTAAAAAACTGGTTCGATATTTTTACATGAGGGATTCAATTATTAATAGAATGAAAAACAAAACATGCACTACTGTCGGAACAGTTCTAAAATAGAAAAAAAAATGCAGAATCAGAGACAAAATTAGATACCCTAATACATATATTCGCTCACGTTTCCTGGCTTGGTACATTCACTTTCAATAACGAGTTGTGGGGATAAGTTAATTATCTATGGACCCAAATCTCCCCTCTCAGTGAAATTATGCGGTCATATATAACTTGTGTCCGATCTTATTGCTTATTTTATTGTAATAAAATATTATTACATTACATTTTTCAACTGATAATATATATATTTAAATTTATAAAAATAGAAAAAAACCTAAAAAACTGGTTTGATATTTTTATATGAGAGATACACTTTGAGACCAATTATTAATAGAATGAAAAACAAACAAATACCTCACTGTAGGAATAGTTCTAAAATTTAAAAAAAAAGTGGAAACAGAGATATTTAGGACATTATATTGCTATAAATACCCCTGACGAGATTTGTTAGTCTAGGTGTGTATCCGGTATAAAATTCGGCAATATAGAATGTATATATAATATATTTTGTTTTATCTGATGTACTGTCTTCGGGGGAATATATATATGTGTTTTATCACAACTTTCAAAAAAAAATATCAGTTATAATTGTGACGACTAGTCTTGCACCTGAGTTCACCCCCGGCTTTTAGTGGGGTTCGTGTTACTTGATCTTTGGTTGTATATGTATGTTTTGTAGATCGTTGTTTGTCCTTTTGTACTTTTTCTTTTGGCCATTGTGTTGTCTGTTCTTATTCGATATACGGATTCTGATTACCCCTTTTTGGTATCTTTAAGCTCTTCTTATTGGTGTAGAAAGCAAATCTACTTCGAGAAAAGCAGTGACCGCCTACAAGTTCCATAAAGTTCCATATCGATAAACCTCTCCGTGGGCGAAAATCAAACTGACCACTTTAGCCCGGCTTTAGAAACTGATTACAAGCATACAACTATCATCTGATCGCGACATTAAGACTCGAAGAGTAATATATGTTTGCAATGTCCAAAATACTAGCAAGTACAATAGTAGCTTACAGTCGTTAGTAATAGTCCATTTTAGGAAACAAAATCCATCTGGAAGCATTAGTATCATGTTAATATATCCAGTAGAAAATATTATCCCGATAGAATTTCTAGGTCAGTAAAGGGATCTATATTACCACTGTAAAACCGTATGGGAGTCCTTACGCTCCCGGAGTACCTGCGTTCACCCTCAGTTTTAAAGGGGCTGGTGTTGCTTAACCATTAGTCTTCTGTGTAATGTTTTGTAGTTTGTCCTATCGTCCATTTTGTTTTGGCCATTGTAATAACCGTCCTTCGATTTACGACTTCTGATTACCCTTTTCGTATCTACAAACGTTCCCTCTATAGGTTTTATTTTATTTTTCACTGTAGTGTTTTGTAGATGGTTGTTTGTCTTTTCTTCTTTCTTTTGACCATTGTGTTGTCTGTCCTTCTTCGAATTACTGCTTTTGATTACCCTCCCCCCCCTCCCTTGATATCTACAGAATTTCCCTTTATAGGTTTTATGTAATAGATTGCTTATATATAAGGTTGTAAATGAGTTCTAAAGAAAATCAATTATAGTTTATACATTGAGAATATGGAGTATGCCGAGTCTGCCTTATAAGTAAAAAATAAATGAGTTCTTTATGAACAAAATGTCTCGCTTACTGTTGCATGAAGACGTATGATGTGACAGTATACAAGGTATTAACATATACATGTAGTTCTTTACAATCTTAATAAGTTTGGGAGTCAAATAGGACAAAAATTCTACAAAATTACGTGTATTCTGAAAATGTGTTCATTCACCATAGAATAGTTACTTAATTGTTTGTGAAATATGACATTTTTTTTTAAATGTTTAAATTAAAGAGGGTATGACTTATGGTATATAGAGGAAATTGAATTACATGAAAAACTATTGACAAAATAGTCCGAGACACGATGCTGGTCAACGTGAATTTGTTTAATCATCTGTGTAGCCCTTTTCACAAAAATTCTTACGATAACAAATTGTTGTAAGTGTAAAACTAAGATTAAAGAGAGTTTCACAAAAATATTTACGATAATCTTAAGTGTAAAAATAGTCCTAACTTTACGTGTAAAACTACCCTGTCGTAAGTGTAAAATTTTGATTTTAAGAGAAATATTTGTCTTATCTTTTATCGTAAGTGAAAAAATAGAAAAAAAGATGGACGATGCATTGGCGCTTCGGCTTGAAAATAAGAGAGCAATTCACCGTTAGCGAATTTTCTCTGACCGTATGACAAACCTCATTACACAAATTAATAAATGTTTATTTAAATAAATATGGTTTAATACAAACAGACGCTACAAATGAGATTTTTTTTTACTCCTTTTTGGCTTGACTAATAACAGTCTATAACGATGCATTCCGTACATTTACCTTTTCAATGCAGCAAAGTGTATCGTTTACATATCAACTACCATCATATGACCAATAAAAAAAATCAGGATAATTCTTTTAATTTTAGATTTCAAATTGTGAACGGTCGACAATCAAAAAGACTACTTGCAAACTTGGGAGAATTCTTCTTTTTCATTATTTATTTATTTTTTTGTATAAAAACAGGAATACGGGATTTTCTTCTAGACATCTACTTCGCTTACAAAAGTTTTGTATGAACAGCTGCTATAGGATTGGAAGTTTCTGCATCTAATAATATCGTTTTGATATTGTCTTAGTAATATAATTTATTAATATCTGGCAACTCCGATGATTATCGAACATTCTGGCAATACATAAGTGTACATTGTTATGTTATATTAATATATAACAGCCAGGGATATTTATCCTGCAATCAGTACATTTGCTGTACAAATATACTATACGAATAAATTGTTGCTTTATTCGTAGTAGACGAATAAACTTTCCGTACTATACGAATAAACTTTTCAGCCTACGAATAAACTTTCCTGGTACCCTGTATCTATGTACAGCGGAGAGCGCAGACAAGTATGAAACTGGTACTAATGTAACGCGGACCACGAAGAAGACACCTTTGACAACATTTATGAAAGGCGAGGAATGACGCTTGTTTCTGTCCTTTTTGTTTAAATCTGACAAGTTTTCCGACTTTTTTGACATTGCAGGATAAACACAATATACGTACATAGTCGTTAAATATACAATTCATTTGTACTCGCTATGAAACAGGCCTGAAAAGGTCGCCGAAGGCTCGCTATGCTGCCTGTTTCTAAAGCTCGCACAAATAAATTTTATATTTACCGACAATGTACGTATATTGTATATTTATTCGTCTTCATGATTGATCGATGCTAAACACATCTTAATTTTGGGTTATTTCAGAAAAATCGGGATAAATTTTCATCGGTAAAAGAACAAGCGCTTAATTTTATGTGGGATGGGATTAATTGAGAAAGGGGGGGTAGCAATTTTGCTGAAACACAACCGATAAAATGAATTATCCAGCATGGATAAAATATACGAATAGGTTTTTTTTCGAACTCCAGATGCACTCCCTTTAAAAAAGCTTCTATCCAAAGTGACCACTCATGGATGATGACGAATAACTCCAAGTGATGACAAATTTTATAGATAATCATAATTTACATGCATAAGAAATTTTCCTTTATACGAAAATCATACCCGTTCATATTTTGGGAAATTATTGTTGACCAATTCATATATTAGATAAAAATTCAATATAAACATACAAACACAGTCTCATACTTGGATTTGATTACACAAGGGTGCGAATGCCAACTGGTTTAGTGTTCCAACACTGATTTTACAAAACTTTTGCAATATATACTAGTATGCATCATAACTTCTTGTCACTTGTGATGTTCCATCGAACGGCTTGCTTTTGTAAATGTAGACGAGATAGAAGACCCGTTGTTATGGTAACATCATAACATAAAAACTTCTTATAAATTAGTGCCGGGAATATTTTATAGAATATGTTTATTTAAAAAAAAAATGTGTATGAGTATATTCTCTGAGACTGTCTGTGATAAAGGGACAACTTTTCTGAGAAATCGTATTTCAGACAATATTGAAAGCAATACAAAGACATTGTTCAATGAAAATGAAACTAGGTTGCTGAGGAAAATAGTTTATAATTAATTTATATGTTCAGTTCCTCAGGTGATTGGTCAAAATATGATTGGGTTGTTTGGTTTATGGTGTTTAACACCACTTTCAACAATATTTGAGATATAACGTGGCGGTCAGTTTTATTGGTGGAGGAAACCGGAGTACCCGGAGAAAACCACTGACCTGCCGCAAGTCACTGACAAACTTTATCACATAATGTTGTATCGAGCACACCTAAGGAAGAATTTGTATCTTTAATATTAAAATTTGTCGTAAGATAATCTTTGTGAAAATGACTTGGGAATTGTCTTAGGATTAATCCTAAGTGAAAAAGTTAAGATTATACTTACGAATTATTAGAAGTTTTACATGATTAATATCAATAATAATTCTTCTGAACGGTAAGAAATATATTTTCCTTTTTTTTCTCAAATATAGTGGAATTTACCATGTTTCATTAACGTTGTGGGTTCGAATCCCGTTCAGGCGAGATGTATTCGATACGACATTATGTGATAAAGTTTGTCCGTGACTTGCGGCACGTTGGTGGTTTTCTCCGGGTATTTTGATTTCCTCCATCAATAAAACTGACAGCCACGATATAATTGAAATATTGTTGAAAGTGGCGTTAAACACCATAACCATATCCTTCCATTAAGATGTATTTGCCGGTTGGATATAGTGGGTTTTTCACATTCTAAATTGGTCTTGCATGTTTGACAAGAACGAATATTCGCAATATGTTGAGTGTGTTTAAAGGTCTGTTAAAGACGAGTACCCACTTTTAAAAAACTAAAAAGGAAATCCACATAAGATATAATAATAGCGTAGATATTTACGTTAGTGCGCAAGATGCGTTTCCGGAATAACATTCATCGGGTAGGCTCAAATTCCAACAATTGAAAAGATAAATAATTAGAAAGTCCTTGGGATCAAGAAAACCACAGGGTTAAAACAGGATAATCAACATACTACTACCGAAACTCTGACTACCCTTAGACACTATTAAACAGGATAATCAACATACTACTACCGAAACTCTGACTACCCTGAGACACTTATAGTCCACCAGCAGAGGTATCGACCTAGTGACAGTAATCAAAACGTAGGTATCTAATTTAGTGCACACGATACGTTTCTGGAACAATCTTCATCATGTACATTCAAATTCCAAAAAAAATGGAAAGCCAAATAATTTTTAAAAATATTCAGGCGCAAAAAAAAAACAAATGAAACACATCTAACAAAATACAAAGAAAAGCGATACAGTCTTTTCTGGATATATTATGTTTGTTTTGTTTGCTTGATGGTGTTTAACGTCACTTTCAACAATATTTCAGTTGTATCGTGGTGGTGAGATTTATTGGTGGAGGAAACCGGAGGACCCGGAAAAAACCACCAACCTGTTGCAAGTCACTGACAAACTATATCACATAATGTTGTACACCTCGCCCTGATCCTGGGTATATTATCATATCATACATCAGTGAAGGTCATAGAGTCAGCATTCCAAAGGTAGAATTTGACCGAGAAGAATATAAAGTAAATAATATATAAAACTATAAGGGACGGACCATTTAACTTCCAGGGGGGGGGGGAGGGGGGAGGGATTTTGGTGGAGGAAAAAATCTGATTTAGAGTTTTTGTCATATAACCTAATGTTAAATTCTAACTCTCGTGTTGTCCGAAAAAAGTTTTCTGAGGGAAACAAAAAACCAGTCATACCAACATAACATCGTTCTCTCATTTATAAACAACAGGTGGTAGGTAATTATACAAAGTTATACGCCTTGTTCCCGTGAATAAATTTCGTGTATAAAATATATTTATATTTTATGACTGTCTTTGTATTTATTAAAAGTTAATGATGAATTTGAAAAGAATATATTATACAATATACAATGATTTCTGATTCATGTAGTTTTATTTATAAGTATCATGTTTACGTTAATACAATATGCATAAACAAATCGTATGAGGTACATGTTAAATTGTCGCACGCCGTATGCTTGTAAACAAACATGATTGTTTCTCGGGTACTCCGCCCCACGACATAGAAATAGGATGATGGGTCGATGCTTCTCGATTGAAATCATCCATAAAGGGCGTCGATCGCTATTTGGGTATTTGAATCAAATGCTAAGTTCGCTTTAATGACCTGGCTTAACCGTTTCGTAGCTCAATAAGTGCTTATTTTACGCTTGACAACAACCACCCACTCACTAAAAATAGCAACCATCCAGATATATCGCAGCGTAATCAGTTTTTTAGTTTTAGTTTAAACATATTTTTATTTGCTAAATATAACAAATATGGATCGGACACAAGTTTTTCCAACTTATGAAGTCTTCTCCCGAATACAATAATTTACAATATGGATTAGCATGCGCAATGAAATGATATAATATGTATATAATAGCATAGAGTTAAATATACAAAGAATGACTATATACAAAAACATAATTATAGACAATATACGAAAAAAGAAAAAAAGCAAATGAAGAAAAAAGAAAAGAGAATAAATACTTTTGGAGATGTGTGTTGGTTCTTTAGATCATTTAGACAATTGTAAATCTTTTGGAGTCTTTAATATATTTAAAAGCATGTTTAAAAATGGTTATATTTTCTTCATATGTTAGGAGATCACTTCCTTTTGTCAGTAGATTTACATCAATATTAATGTTAGAAGGTAGCCAGTTAAGACTATTAAATATTATTTCCCTATTATCTGTATATTTGTCACAATCAAAAAAGAAATGGTGAGAATTTTCACATGGTGCGCCACAGTTACAGGAAGCATTTGATAAAATTTTTACTTTACATAAATCGTAATTCAAGAAGGATGCATTGCAGCGAAGCTGTGTTAGAATTATATTTAGTTTTCTAGAACCATAAGAATAGTGTCTCGGAATTGGCATTGAGATTGAACTGCGGATTGCCTTTTTAAATTTAGATAGTGTGTCAAGATTACGCACTGAAAGATTAAGGTTATTCCATTCCCTTACTGTAGCTGAGACGAAAGAATCTCTAGTTAAAGACAGTCTACAGAATGGAACAATAATATCGTTGCCATTTCGAAGGGGATAAATAGTCGTACTTTGGATTGTTGGGGGAATAAGATCGAGTAAATAAGAGGGTGTGCTACCGTTTTGGATATTATATAATAATTGGAGCTTTCTCCTAGTTCTTCTTTCTTCCAATCTCTCCCAGCCAGTTTCTCTATATAGATATTCTGTGTTGGTAAAGATTGGAAGTCCGGTGATAATTCTAGCTGCCTCCAACTGTAGCCTCTCCAATTTGCACGAATTAGAGACACCACAGTTGTCCCAGACCTCACATGCATACTCAAATATTGGTCGAATGTAAATTAAGTATAATTTCTCTAAATTTTTTCTATTTAATTTATATTTCAATTTACGCAAAACACATATGTGTTTAGAGACACTTTTTATTAAATTTGCTACATGTTTATTCCATTTTGCTTCCTCGCTAAATGTTATCCCCAAATGTTTATGGTTTGATTTAAGTGGAATTAATTTTCCATCAAAATAAAAATTAAAATTTGTTGAGTTTTCTACATTTTTAAAAAGCATGATTTCAGTTTTGTCTGGGTTGAAAGACATCAACCATCTCTTTGACCAGTCACCAAGTTCATGTAGATCATGATTTATGACATATTTTATTTGATCTTCATCTTGGCTTGCATAGCCAAGGGAAGTATCATCAGCAAACAAACGGCTTAAGGAAAGAAGCTTATCACCAATATCATTAATATAAACCAGAAATAACAGAGGACCGAGGACAGATCCTTGGGGGACCCCAGTGGACACAGACACATATGAGGACGACGAATCTCTGTTTACTACTTTTTGGTGTCTACAATATAAATAATTTTCAAACCATTTTAATAAATTCCCTTTTATTCCATAACAATTCATTTTATGTATCAAACCTTTGTGCCAAACTTTATCGAAAGCCTTTGAGAAATCACAGAAAACGAAGCAACATAGTTCTTTTTTTTCAAGAGAGTTTAAGATAGTATTATATAGTTCTATTAATTGGTGGACTGAGGAATGCTTAGGCAAAAAACCAGATTGATACTGGTAGATAAGCTTGTTTTGAATTAAATGGTTATATACGTGTTTGTATATAATCCTTTCCATTACTTTTCCGACACAGCTAATCAGTGATATTGGGCGGTAATTAGAAGGTAAAGATGTATCACCTTTTTTAAAAATCGCTATGACATGCGCATTTTTCCAACTAGAGGGATATTTACATTGGCGGAGAGATTTGCTAAAAATAATTTGTAGTGGGATGGCTATCTTTTCAGGGGAAATTTTTAACATTTTGTGACTAATTTTGTCGGGTCCAGAAGCTTTGTATGGATCAATAATTTTTAAAATATCTACAATTTCACTTATGGTTACAAAAATCTCATTTATTACATTATTAGTTTTTATATCAAAGTCTATCAGTTTATATGGCAGTAGTAACTAACTGCACGAGCATCGAAAGGTATTATGTTTTAGCTTGATAACATGTCAACATGTATCTCTGATATATATAAAACAAGTTCATCATATGTATCATATTGTAGTGCTAATATGTGAACGTTTATACAGAAAATAGTTTTCTGCACATTTGTGTTGAACATTTCGATTCAAATATTATAAATACAACCTAATTTTTCAGGTGAAGGTCAGTAATGCATGCAAAATATCCACAATTCATAGTTATTTCTTTTCTTTATAGATAGATAGACTGTGTTGCCATTAAGCTACTGCCATTATCCATTCTGATGGCATTTCAATTTAAGCTACTATACATGAAAAATGGGAGGTAGTCGGAAAATAAATCGGTAGTCAAGTGTCAATGTTCAGTGGAAACTACGTCATCGAAAGACGACACATTACAAAAATCAAAGCCGGTAGATTATCTTTAGTATTTTGTCAGGGATAAACAGGTGTTTTGTAGGCGTCATATGACGACTGGATGTGAAATGTATCAGAACCAAAATCAATCTCCTGTAGGTTTTTAGCTATCCTGTATAGGCCCCTTGGTTTACTTGTACTCCCAATTTTTTAACTTTTTCACTTTCCAATATTTTGACTTAGAGCGGGGGCTGTCGTTATCGTGATCTTATGTAGTTGGATTAACAACTACCTATGCATCAGTGCCTATCACCACTAACGTTGTGTGTTTGAATCCCGCTCAAGCGCGATGTACTCGATACAACATTATGTGATAATGTTTGTCAGTGACTTACTGCAGGTCGGTGGTTTTCTCCGGGTACTCCAGTTTCGTCCACCAATAAAGCTGCCATCCAAGATAAAACTGAAATATTTTCGAAAGTGACGTTAAACACCATAGCCTAACCTAACCTTGAATTAGAGCGTACTGATCAATGTTATTCCTGAAACACCCCATATACACTAAATTAAATAACTACGTATTAACGTATTAAATGTTTTCCGTTCTACATGGGCTGTTTATTTTTGAAAACAATCCCTTTGTTTGGGTTTCAACTTATTCATCTATTAATATTCTTATCAATCATTATGGAAAG
This sequence comes from Bathymodiolus septemdierum, assembly GCA_963383655.1. Taxonomy (NCBI): domain Eukaryota; kingdom Metazoa; phylum Mollusca; class Bivalvia; order Mytilida; family Modiolidae; genus Bathymodiolus; species Bathymodiolus septemdierum. Next base: position 11,641,676 of record OY726528.1, on the reverse strand, counting down.
CGAGTATTTTCAAATGTAGTTTCTTTACATTGATATAACCCTAAGCATATCAAAATTTTCTAGTTTATCTTCGCTTCAACTATATATCAGTCACATCGGGGCACTTGGTTTTATTGATGGAGGAAAACCACAGTACCTAGTTCCCAGAACTACTGTAAGTCAATGACAAACTTTATCACACGAAGTCGTATCGAGTACACCTCGCTACGGATAGCGATCGAATTCAGAACGTTCACGGTACTGATTGAATATTATCTTAAATCGTACTACTTTATCATCATGGCCACGACAATCCCAAATATATATCTAATAATTTTAAGAGAATATTGCATTTATTTTATTTAACACAGGAGAAACTCTAAACGGAAAAGAGGATGATAGACTACACAGAAGTAAAAGAAACGTAAGTAAGAAAAGAGGGGTTAGGGTTATGGTGTTTAACGCCACTTTCAACAATATTATAGCTATATCGTTGCGGTCAGTTTTATTGGTGGAGGAAACCGGAGTGCCCGGAGATATCCACAGACCTGTCACAAGTCGCTGACAAACTTTAACACATAATGTTGTATTGAGTACACTTCGTCTGGACGGGATTCGAACGCACAACTTCAGTGGTGATCAACACTGATTACATAGGTAAAGGGTAAATCCAACTAGAGGGGCGATACGGATGCAAAGCACCAACAGCAGTACCACAAAGCAAACAAGTACAATGTTCAACTCCACTAATGACATTAATTTAATGTATAATGTAGATATGAAGCAAATTATGATACTGCTGATTTGATGTTTGGTGCTTAACGCCATATTTCAGCTATATCATGACGACCAGTTTTAGTGGTGGAAGAAGCCGGAGTACCCGGAGAGAACCACCGACCATGAACAAGCAACTGGTATACTTTATCACTTGCAGCTGCGAGTCGAGTGCACCCTTTTTGTAATTTACAAAGCCGAAGGCGAACCCACGCCATATTGGTGATATGCTTATATGAGTTGTTAGGTAATCCAACTACCTAACTAATTGAGCCACCCTGGCCCTTATGATACTGTCACCGCCACCACATGTTCCATAGACAAAGAGTAAAAACACGTGCTCTAAGAACCGTTTCTCTAAAAACAAGAAAACAATAATGACGAACCAATACAAAAGGAAAGACAACAATAATCAAACCAGAGGTACAAAAGATCAAATAGTCTGGTAAACGCATACGCATGTGCTTAGACAAGTAAAGGGTTGAAATGGATACAATTTGTTGTTTCCAATATTATGAGATTCATAAAATATGGCCGTCAACACCAAGTCACAATTGTATGGACCATAAAATCAAAACAATATACGGCAATTTACATCAGATAAACATATTTTCTATAATCAATCCCTCGTATATTATGTGTTGCTAAAGTCAAAAGTAAGTATTTAAGAATAAGAAAAGTAAATTCATTGTTAATGCAAATTTTATCTCTTTAATTTGCTTTTGAAGGTGTATCCATGTGCGTCAACTAATGCACTCAAGAAATACCAGTATGTTTCTGGACATACAGCATGTATATCTGCATCAGCCTCCCTTGATACGGCAAATTCAGGTATGTACGGCATCGTCTGTTGATTTGGCAAATGCATGTATGTGCTTTATCTACTTGATCGCCACTTGTAACGACAACTTCAGGTATATATCATGTCTACGTCATCGTCTGTTGATACAAGAACTTCAGGTATCCTCTATGTTTACGCCATCGTCTGCTCATATGACTGCATAGTTGCTCGATAAATACGCCATTGTCTGCTTATATAGTATGCAGATTTAACAAAACCGAAATTCCAATCTACGAAATCCAAACGCCAAGATATTTTCTTTTGTACTTTCACGTGGTAATTGTGATTTAAATATTAACAGCAGAGAATTAATAATAAATCTACAATATAGAAGAAAATGTGAAACTATATGTGCCTAACTTAAAAGATTATACACAAACTCAGAAGCGATTGTGGTGTAGTAATTGCTGGCGTGCTCGACTCATGAAAGTGTAAATGGTCAAGGGTGTAATTCCCCAATTCAGTCAAGTCTATGACTATAAATGGGTATTTGCCGCTTCTCCATGGAGTGTCCTTTAAGCGATCTAGTAGTTTGAGCATAGATCTAGTACAAAGCAGACATCAATATCATCATCACAGCAAAAAGTAAGATATTCCCACTATGGCATATCTGAACAATGCTCACTCGACTCACTTATGAACCATTGATAATATTAAAATGAAAAAGAGCTTAAGAAACCAAAGGGTAATCAGAAGCCGTAAATGGAAGGACAGAAAATACAATGACCAAATGAAAACGAATAACAATGATACACAAAGTACTACACAGAAAACTAAAGACTGAGCAACACGAACGCCACTGAAGAACGGAGATGAACTCATGTGCTCCGAACAGGTATGCAGTTTATACTCCACCAGTGACACGAAGAATTTGAAGACATCACAGAGGAAATCAGAATCCGTAATTCGAAGAAGACACCCATCCTGTTACTATTAAAATGACATAGCAATTCGATTTGATGGAACTATTTCATGGTGTTTTATTTTGTTGTGACTGTTTATTTATTTATTTGTTTAAAGTTTGGTGTTTGACTAGATTTTCAGCAATGTTTTAGAGTGGCAATAATTGTTTCAGATCAGTGGGTATCTCCGGTTTCCTCAATCAATCAATCAATCAATTTATCAACACATGTATTGTTGACGGCGGCGTTAATCACCAACAATCACAATAATAATTCTCTAGTGATTTTTTTTCTACAGGAGTAACAGCTTCAGAACAAACAGAAATTGTCAACCAACATAACACTTATAGAGGAAGCACAGCAGCTACTGATATGAATATGATGGTTAGTATGACAATGAAAAACAAACATAATACCATACTGTGGGAACAGTTCCACAATCTAATAGGAAAATCCTAGAAACGGAGGCAAAATCAATAACTCTGACACATATGTACATGGCCGAACACTTTCCTGGTTTGGTACATGCAATTACATAAAGAGTTGCCTAGATAGACTAGTTGTATGAGTCCACATGATACGGTCATGGAAGTATCCTATGGATAATACTAAATGTTATTTAACCATCTCTTGACTTGTATGGCGCGTTTAAGCCTGTTTAATGGATCCAAAGTCCTCTTTGAGTGACATGATACGGTCATGCAAGTATCCTATGGATAATACTAAATGTTATTTAACCATCTCTTGACTTGTATGGCGCGTTGAAGCCTGTTTAATGGATCCAAACGTCCTCTTTGAATGACATGATATGGTCATGGAAGCATCCTATGGATAATACTAAATATTATTTAACCATCTCTTGACTTGCATGGCGCGTTTAAGCCAGTTTAATGGATCCAAACGTCCTCTTTGAGTGACATGATACGGTCATTGAAGTATGCTATGGATCATACTATATATTATTTAACCATCTCTTGACTTGTATGGCGCGTTTAAGCCTGTTTAATGGATCCAAAGTCCTCTTGGAGTGACATGATACGGTCATGGAAGTTTCCTATGGATAATACTAAATATTATTTAACCATCTCTTGACTTGTATGGCGCGTTGAAGCCAGTTTAATGGATCCAAACGTCCTCTTTGAGTGAAACAATACGGTCATGCAAGTGTCCTATGGATAATACTAAACATTATATAACAATCTTTTGACTTGTAGGACTGACCTGACGAAAACTCATCCGCTTCCGCCGAACTATTAGTATGCAATTTTGTTGTGGATGTGGAATTATTATGTGGTTTACACTCTGATAACACTCGACAGGAACGGATTAGGTTTATGGTATTTAACACCACTTTCAACAATATTTCAATTATATCATGGCTGTCTGTTTTATTGGTAGAGGAAACGGGAGTACCCGGGGAAACCCACCGACCTGTTGCAAGTCACTTACAAACTTTTCCAGACAATGTTGTATCGAGTACACCTCTCCACGAGCATATTACAATGACTTTTGATATGCATATTTCAGAGAAACAAAGCATTTATTTTATCTACAATGCATAATATAATGTCATTGAGTGGTTTCAGTTTTGAGAAACATAACAGGGTGAAAATGCTTAAAATCTAAATCCATATCTTCATGCCACATATCACTTTACATATGATTGAATATTTACTATTTATAGAGCTGGGATAATGAAGTTGCTTATATAGCACAGAAATGGGCTGAGAATTGTCAGACAAGTCATGATACAGGTTATAAAAGAAGAATACCGGGTACGTAGTGTCAATTACAAAAGTATTATAAAGTAAACAGAAACGCGCCAAATGATATAATTGATATTGGTGTAAAGCGAGTCTCCGGATGCAAAGTACATCTGTACTAAAATGTGCGAAAAAAGGTTGAAGATACCAAAAAGGGTAATCAGAATTCGTATATCGAGAAAGGACAAGCAATATAATGGCCAAAAGATACCAAAAGGGTAATCAGAATTCGTATATTGAGAAAGGACAAGCAATACAATGGTCAAAATATACCAAAGGTGTAATCAGAATCCGTCTATCGAGGAAGGACAAGCAATACAATGGCCAAAAGGGTAATCAGAATCCGTATATCGAGAAAGGACAAGCAATATAATGACCAAAAGATACCAAAAGGGTAATCAGAATCCGTATATCGAGGAAGGACAAGCAATACAATGGCCAAAAGATACCAAAGGGGCAACCAGCATACGTATATCGAGGAAGGGCCATCAATACAATGGCAAAAGGATACCAAAGGGGTAACCAGAATCCGTATATCGAGGAAGGACAAGCAATATAATGGCCAAAATATAACAAAGTTGTAATCAGAACCCGTATATCGAGGAATAACAAGCAATGTAATGGCCAAAAGATACCAAAGGTGTAATCAGAATCCGTATATCGAGGAAGGACAAGCAATATAATGACCAAAAGATACCAAAAGGGTAATCAGAATCCGTATATCGAGAAAGGACAAGCAATATAATGACCAAAAGATACCAAAAGGGTAATCAGAATTCGTATATCGAGAAAGGACAAGCAATATAATGACCAAAATATACCAAAAGGGTAATCAGAATCCGTATATCGAGGAAGGACAAGCAATATAATGACCAAAAGATACCAAAAGGGTAATCAGAATCCGTATACCGAGGAAGGACAGGCAATACAATGACCAAAATATACCAAAAGGGTAATCAGAATCCGTATATCGAGGAAGGACAAGCAATATAATGACCAAAAGATACCAAAAGGGTAATCAGAATCCGTATACCGAGAAAGGACAAGCAATATAATGACCAAAATATACCAAAAGGGTAATCAGAATCCGTATATCGAGGAAGGACAAGCAATATAATGACCAAAATATACCAAAAGGGTAATCAGAATCCGTATATCGAGAAAGGACAAGCAATATAATGACCAAAAGATACCAAAAGGGTAATCAGAATTCGTATATCGAGAAAGGAAAAGCAATATAATGACCAAAATATACCAAAAGGGTAATCAGAATCCGTATATCGAGGAAGGACAAGCAATACAATGGTCAAAAGATACCAAAAGGGTAATCAGAATCCATATATCGAGAAAGGACAAGCAATATAATGACCAAAAGATACCAAAGGTGTAATTAGAATTCGTATATCGAGAAAGGACAAGCAATATAATGACCAAAAGATACCAAAAGGGTAATCAGAATCCGTATATCGAGGAAGGACAAGCAATACAATGGTCAAAAGATACCAAAAGGGTAATCAGAATCCGTATATCGAGGAAGGACAAGCAATACAATGACCAAAAGATACCAAAGGTGTAACCAGAATCCGTATATCGAGGAAGGACAAGCAATATAATGGACAAAAGATACCAAAGGTGTAATCAGAACCCGTATATCGAGGAATGACAAGCAATACAATAGCGAAAAGATACCAAATGTGTAATCAGAATCCGTATATCGAGGAAGGACAAGCAATATAATGACCAAAAAATACCAAAAGGGTAATCAGAGTTCGTATATCGAGAAAGGCAAACAATATAATGACCAAAAAGATACCAAAAGTGTAATCAGAATCCGTATATCGAGGAAGGACAAGCAATATAATGGACAAAAGATACCAAAGGTGTAATCAGAACCCGTATATCGAGGAATGACAAGCAATACAATGGTCAAAAGATACCAAAAGAGTAATCAGAATCCGTATATTGAGGAAGGACAAACAATACAATGACCAAAAGATACCAAAGGTGTAAACAGAATCCGTATATCGAGGAAGGACAAGCAATATAATGGCCAAAAGATACCAACGGTGTAATCAGAACCCGTATATCGAGGAATGACAATCAATACAATAGCCAAAAGATACCAAAGGTGTAATCAGAATCCGTATATCGGGGAAGGACAAGTAATATAATGACCAAAAGATACCAAAAGGGTAATCAGAATCCGTATATCGAGGAAGGACAATCAATACACTGGCCAAAAGATACCAAAGGTGTAATCAGAATCCGTATATCGAGGAAGGACAATCAATACAATGGACAAACGATACCAAAGGTGTAATCAGAATCCGTATATCGAGGAAGGACAGACAATACAATGGCCAAAAGATACCAAAGGTGTAACCAGATTCCGTATATCGAGGAAGGACAAGCAATACAATGGCCAAAAGATACCAAAGGTGTAACCAGAATCCGTATATCGAGGAAGGACAAGCAATGCAATGGCCAAAAGATACCAAAGGTGTAATCAGAATCCGTCTATCGAGGAAGGACAGGCAATGCAATGGCCAAAAGATACCAAAGGTGTAATCAGAATCCGTCTATCGAGGAAGGACAGACAATACAATTACCAAAAGATACCAAAGGTGTAACCAGAATCCGTATGTCGAGGAAGGACGAGCAATACAATAGCCAAAAGATACCAAAGGTGTAATCAGAATCCGTATATCGAGGAAGGACAAGCAATGCAATGGCCAAAAGACAGACAATGCAATAATCAAACGACAGGAAAAAACGGACAAACAATGATATATGCTATTGGCATATTAAATCTATCCTATTCTTATAGCAGATGAACATAAAGCGTCATCGTAATTGATACCGATATCATCATGGGTGAATGATGCGAAACGACCATCTTTTTTGTATTAAAAATCAAATTACCTCGCATCTAATACTAATAAGCATGTTAATTTTTAGGACGATTTGCCCTCGGGCAGAATCTGGCTTGGGCAGGTGGCAAAATGTCATGGACGGCAGCCATTAAATTGTGGCATGACGAGATTACTCAGTTTACATATAATAGTGACTCGAACGTTGCTTCTCAAGTTGGACATTACACACAGGTATATATAGTAATACCAGATAGTGATCAATATTGTAGCATAAAATGGAATTCCATGGATATGTTCCACTTGTCGTAAATGTTTCCCGTTCCTTTCCTCATTCATGACTTTTTTCGCTAATGCCAGTGTAGCTTTGTCGAATATGCGAATTTAGCCGACCAATTCGATCAAATTCATTTGAAGACGTCACTATTGGTCAAATTAATCGAATTGTCTAAGGTCATCTTTGTATGGTCCACTACCGAATTGTATTGACAACTCTGTGCCAAATTATGGATACTCACTGTTACTGAGAATACAATTTTCTTTCTAATATAAACCATTTTCTGTTTTACAGTGAATCAACATGACTATCCGCGGATTACTGTTTCATAGCTAGAACTATATAAATACAACTAGCGTGTTTGTCCAGTACAAAGCGTACATGATTATCATCTCATCGAATGTAACTTGCTTTCGCTATGATATAGCTGAATAAAATATCCATTTCCGGTAAAACAACAATCACCCATTCTTTGATATTAAAACAATGCGTTAATTGCAAATGTCATTTGTCAATACATTACTTTAAATAATTTAACCTCATTGAAATTGTATTTGTAGGTTGTTTGGGCCAAATCCATTAAGATTGGTTGTGGGTATGCTAAATGTGGATCAACACATTTATATGTTTGTAATTATGGACCACCGTAAGTCTCAAAATATCCAAACATATATATGTTTTTCAAATTCTACCATTGTAACTTAACAGAATTAATTACATTTCTTGAAAGCTGAACTTCGCATTGTTACAACCGTCACGATATAACTGAAATAGTGTTGAAAGTGGCGTTAAACTCCAAAAAAGCAAACCGTGTTTCTACATTATACAAAGATGATCATCCACAAAGCAGGTTTCCTTTTGAGTCATGGTTCTGGTGATCGCGTGGATAAAGTCGTTGATTTGTTACCAAAAGCAAAACACCCCTAACGATGGTTCTAGCCCCTGTACTTACCCGTCAAGTGTGGAAGGTTTCCAGATATTAACCCATGGTAGGAGTTTCACTGGTCATTTAGTTATAGCTGTCTAGTCTTTTCTCCAACAATAAGCCATGATATAGCTGAACCATTTCTGACAGTGACGATAAACACCAGTAACCTTAACCCTAACAATTGTATGTGAGGAATTAAAACCCGCCCCTTTTATTACTTTTATGTTTGTTCACTGTCAGTTGTTGTTTTATTTTGAGATGGTTGGGAATTTACATATTTTAATTCCACTTTGATCTATGTATTTCTGGCATTATACTATGTTTTGTTTTGTTTTCATATTTTTATTTAGTAGAAGGATATAAATGAGCACGAAAATCTTAATTTACGCTTTAAAAAAATGCATATGTAAAGAATTCAGTTGTTTCGTGGTGGTCAGTTTTATTGCTGACAGAAACCGCAAGTGCCATAACAAAAACCTTAGAATATCTTCAAAAACATTGCTTAAAGTAAGCATTGTGGTGGGCTGGATACGAACTCGCAGTTAGGGTGGTCTATGGTGTTTAACGCCACTTTCAACAACATTTCAGTTATATCGTGGCGGTCACTGACAAACTTGATCACATATGTTGTATCGAGTACACCTTGCAGTTTGTGTGTGATGATTTCATGTACAAATGCAACACAATCACTACGATATCATTTGCGTCATTGTTACATAGTCAATAGTGACGTCAATAATTTAGATGCTTATTGATGCTTGCGTTTAGATTTCTACCATTGTAAATTGTTATTACAGAGGAAACTTTAATGTTAAGACACCGTACACGCAAGGAACAAAGTGTAGTAGTTGTTCAGGCAATTGTCTCAACGATTTGTGTAGTAAGTATAAAATTAAAATGTACATATCTGAAAATTTTTGTGAATGAACGTCATAGCAGCAAATCGAAGGGACACAGAGAATATTGGACACAATGATTTATTTGATTTGATTTATTGTGTTTAACGACATATTTCAGCTTTATCATCCTTCCCTCCGGCTTTATCATCATTCCCTCCCGCTATATCTACCTGCTGACTCCATAAGCAAAACTCGTATCAAAGTTCGCGTGAGCTGAGCTGGACTTATCAAAAGTGAGCAGGCGTTATCACCAAATTCTCCCACATTTAAACGATCATTCCTGTGAAGATGACAAAAGTAAATAAAATTCAGCAACACCATTAGCTAGTTAACATTTTATTTCTAAAACATATATCAAATTAGGAACTGTCGTGTCAGCAATACCAACAAACATCGTCCTACAAAAATGTACTTGTCACAATTCTTGATAACTTCTGCTGAGATGTCATAATTTTTACGTCATAAGCGAGATCGTGACCTTTATGTTTTCTAAAACGGAACGGCATTGGTAAACAAAACCGGTGAATTGCCGACTTTGATGTTTGTAATTAAAAAAAACCCAATGAATATCACCATTAAAGGGAAAATTCAACAATCTTAACATTTATATAAACCTGTAAAAATGAATGGTATATTTGCAAACTACTTATGAACTATGTTTTGGGGAAGCGTATTTTGAATATTTTGAATCATGTGATTTTTCCCGCGAAAATACAAATATAGATGTATCCGTGTTTAAGTTTAATTCAAGGATGATAAACATGTCATCTGAATGTGAATATGATCGATACTGAAAAATATCAACCTGCTGGACAGAATATGAAGTTTGCTCACTCGCCACCAAACTTCATATTCTGGCTCGGCAGGCTGATATTTTCGGTATCAATCAATTCACATCCAGATAACATATACATATCATGGCGATCAGCTTTAGTGGTGGAAGAAGGCAGAGTACCCGGAGAGAACCACCGACCATGGACAAACAACTGGTAAACTTTATCACTTGCGACTGCGAGTCGAGTGCACCCTTTTTTGTAATTTACAAAGCCGGGAACGAACCCACGCCGTATTGGTGATAGGCTTGTGTGAGTTGCTAGGTAATCCAACTACCTATTTCATTGAGCCATACAGGCCGCTCATTGGACACCAGACACAGAACAATGACAAATAAAGCAAAACAGTACATCAAAGAAAAATTAAAAGATAGGCAAAACAGACCCCCACCAAAATACCGGATGTGAATTCAATTGATTGCGAAGGGTATGCACTTCCTGTTTCTTATAAAACACCGTCGTGTTACTCATATACCCGGTACTCATATCGTCAAATCCGGTAAAAATATTGCCGATGATAGAAGAAAGAACACAAATCTATGTAAAAGAAAACAAATTCCATTGGCATTTTAGAAATGGATATTTCGTAGCGGTCGACCAGTTCGTATTGACCAGCGTATAATTTTTGTTATATTAACATTTGTACATCTTTGCCTTCACAGTGTATGGTAATTTATCAACTGAGCGACATAATTTGTCTTTTTGTTAAATAGTTTACCGATGATATGACCGATGATACAGACGGTGACAATTCGTGATAAAATCGTCATGTAGATGTCAGGAATTCTCCATATTGTATTTATTGTTGGACATTTATGATGTTCGTGTCGTTTAACTGTAACACGACGGGTGGCACTCGTGGATCTGGCATTGCGTACCCTTCCGGAGCATCTGAGATTATCTCCAGTTTTTAGTGTGGTTTCTGTTGCACAATCTTCAGTTTTCTGTGTAGTGTTTTGTAGATCATTCTTCGTTCCTTTGTGCTTGTTCTTTTGAACATGGAATTGTGCGTCCCATCTGAAACTCCTCGCGCCTTTCCCCAAGTGAAAAAGCAAGCTTGCTTTTCACTTGGGGAAAGACGCGAGGAGCTCCGGATGTTGTGTATCCTACGCTCCCTGGTTATATTTTTGCTTTCTTTCTTCAAACCTTTCTTATCTATTCTCTTATTTGGGATTTCTGTGTCTATTTTTAACGTAAAAATGTGACAGAATTGTTGGGTTGGAGTTCTAGCGAATTAAAAAAAATAATAATAAAACAATTCAAAACACATAATAATTAATATTTTTATTCCATTTTGAATTGATCTATAGAAGATACTCACGAAAGGGTCTAATGTAAGGAAAATATATAATGGACAAAAACAAATGCAGGTCAACCCATTCATGATTGCTAATACACATATTTGTTTAACGGTGACTTCAGTGCTAACAGCAAAATAAACGTATTGCTTGTATTGCTTATATTTTTGCTACAAAATAGCTTGAAACATTCCTACTGCACGTCATGGAGAAGAAAATAATGTCAATGTCCCGAATCAGCAGAATCAAATGAATTAGGTCAATAAACGTTAGAGAATACAAAAGAGGCAAGCAAAAGTGGACAATCCAGGGAAACTTGCAACATAGGGAACACAATACACAGAAAAAACAATATGTGTTGGACATCACTATACGCAAGCAAACACAAATAACGTAAATAAGACATGATCCCTCCTACAAACAACTGGAGGTAAAGACGAACCGAACATAGTTTTATGCGGAAATCTTTACGGACATCACAACACGGAATTCAGAACGTAAAGACACATAATAGGACAATACAAAAAACCAAATAGGTGAGCAACACGAACCCCACCAAGTTTATAGTAATTAAATAAATTATAAGGAATAGAAACTGTTTGTTTTATTTTAGACTGTGATTTGGTATGTCTGAATGGAGGGACATTAAACCTCGCTACATGTACGTGTAGCTGCATCAGTGGTTTTACCGGAACTGATTGTTCTTGTAAGTTATGGTTAACAAATTAGTAGATGGAATTTTGTGACAAATCTTGTTTATTAGATATCATTTAGAATATTATAATTTTACAATCTGTGTATATGTATTTGAAATTCATAGAAATATACATAATATCTGTATAAATGAAACATGATAAAAAAAAATAAGTACAAATATATTTATGTTTATCAATGAAATATTTGAATTGATCATGACATTTTTCTTCTAAAAGATTAAATTTATACAAAAAATGTAAAATCAAATAAGCTTATCTGTTGAAGGATATTTAACCTGTTTATGTCCTTTGGTTTTATTTGGCTTTCTAATCTTTTGATCTTGAGCGTACCTGATGAAGGTTATTCGTGTGCACTAAATTTGATATCTACGTTTTTACACTATTAAAGATACGTTTCTTGTTTTAGTGGATTGTGCTACCAAAACAGACCCAACGTATTGTGTCAGTTCGTATACAGTTACTAATTGTCCTGTATATTCCAATGTTCCAGATGAATGCCCTAATATGTGTTCATTCTGTCCTAGTAAGTACATTCTTAACTTATATAAAACCTGAAAGAAGGGTTACAGTAAGGGTTATGGTGTTTAATGCCACTTTCAACAATATTCTAGTTATATTTTGGCGGTCAGTTTTATTATTGGAGGAAACCGGAGTACCCAGAGAAAACCACCGACCTTTCGCAAGGCATTGATAAATTTTATCACATAATGTTGTATCGAATACACCTCGCCATGAGCGGGATTCGAAGCATGAAAAAAAGTCTAAAGAATTACCTACATTAAGTTACAGAAATAATGACTAGCATCAACCAATATCTAAAACAGAGGTTTAAACAATTTCTCTAGAGTACATCATTAAGACACAACGTAGCATCTGTTTCGGAGATTAAGCATCAACCTGCTCCTAAAATATTATCATATATTTAGTGAGGTATAACCTCAGAGAATACTACTAAAGCATATCAACACTATACTGTGACCATTTGTATTGTTACTTTTAAGATTTAAAGTTAGCTTTATTATATTGAATTTTAGAAACTTTTAGAACTGCTTGCTTCATAATGGATTAAAATAAATTTACCTTTTAATGGAAGAATTTGACAACAAAAATCGCTCAGGAATGCTTTAAGGAACTTTATTCTATAAAAGTACCGTTAGACTACATCGGTGGTACAACAGCTAAAGTGCTCGCTTTAAGCGTGGTAGATTGTGGGTTCAAGTCCCAGTCGGATTATAACAAACACTATAAAATAGGTAGTTGTTGCTTCTCCGCTTAGCATGCAACATTCATGAGAAAGAACAAAGACTGCTAGGCTCGGAATCAAGATAATGTGTCCGATCGAAGCGACATGTCTACCAACGGACTGTTGTCTCAGTGAACTAGCACTTTAAACATTCAACTTAGCGTGTTGGTCTAGTATAAAGCGATATCATTATCTTATCGAATGTATCTTGTTCTTGCAAAATGATATAACTGAAATATTGCTCATTTGGGGTTGAATAACAATCACTTACTCATTTGGTATTGCTTTAATGCGATGGGAACTCGTAATAAAATTAATAATAAATAATAAATGATGTTTGATATGTGATGTAAATATATGAATATTCATTATAATGATTACAGATTCTGGAATAGCAATAACTGGTGCTACCAATGGTAAAGGAGTCATTCCCTTTGACCTCGCCGGAAGTGGATCAGATACTACTACTGTAGCCGATACTGGATCAGATACTACTACTGTAGCCGATACTGAATCAGATACTACTACTGTAGCCGATACTGGGACAACCAATGGTAATAGGATAACGTCCACTGTATCCGTCAAAGGACGTGCCTCAGTGTTGCATGGACATATACTCCTTCAGTATACCTGTATAATCATTTCATTGATAATATACATTGTTAGATATCACATTTCATTGTATTAATTACTTAAAATAGACGAATCTACAGCATTGACTTTTCCTGATACATTATGAATGACTCGACAAAACTTGAGTAAAACGTCATTATTCTCTGTCATGGTGAAAAATCCAATATATCAATTAGTTACGGTACATAACTGAATATTATTTCGCCAATTAATGTTTTCTAATAATAGATCCTGGATCTGAAACGACCGATATAGTCACAACAGCTGCAACCACATTAAATGGCGTTTCCAATAGCAACGGTGTGGTAACTACCGATATGACTGGAGGTGTAACAACTGATGTAACAACTCAAAATGGTGTATCCAATAGCAACCACATGACAAGTACCCGTATCACTGGAGGTGGAACTAGTGATATAACAACTCAAAATGGTGTATCCAATAGAAACGACATGACAAGTACCGGTATGACTGGAGATGGAACAACTGATGGAAACACTGTTACCATAGCAACCGACGGAACTGAAACAGGGACGGAAGTTACCAGTGTTAGTGTCACCGATGTTACAACCACCGAGCCTACGGGCGGAGTGTCGGACAATTACCAATGTATTTGTCTACTTGTAGGTAGTATTATATTATCAGTTTCATTGTATATTATGTCTAAATGAAAGTTCCTAAATAATGTAATTATTTTCAAATCCAAGGTTCTCCTTCCTCATGCACAGGTGACCCGATCCAATTTTGTCCATCCTGTTTAGGCCCTTTTGATGTATTGTCCCATAGCACTTTTAGATTATTTTGCTTTCCAATCTTTCGATTTTGAATGTACTTGATGAAGATTATTCCATGCACTAAATTTGATTTTTATTAACAAAGCTGACATGATGACGATATCAGTTTTCAGAAGTTGATTGAACATATTCTGTCATTGTGCTCAAATGTTACTCAACTTATCTAGTGCTCGGTTTACTATCGCCTGACCTTTATTTTGACTCTTCCTTTCCGGCCTGATTGTGATTCAGGTGTCTGTGGTCGCTTACCAAATGAAATAGATGGTGTTTATTCCGCAAATAATATTATAATATTGTAATAATATTGTCTACGTGCAGACTCACGTGACCTTCGCACTTGCTATGCCGCATTGCATGCAGACTCCGGTGATCGTTTCTTATTTGCACTTCGACGTAGATGCACACTTGGTACCGTCTCACACTTGCTGTCTTATCTACTTGCTGTCGCATGATCGTCGTAAACTTGCTATATGTTAACTACATGCAGACTCGTGACCGTTTCACATTTATGCTACTTACCTGCAGTCGCACGACCCTCTAAAACATGCTATGCTAACTACATGCAGGGGGATGACCGTCTCACACTTGATATGCTACCTACATGCAGGCAAGTGGCCGTCTCAAACTTTCTATCCTACCTATATGCAGACTCACGAGCGTATTTTCCCATCAGCTTTAAATCGTACGCTATGTTCATATTTAGATAGCTTGTTGTGACAATGACACGAATAATGCGATCACGTATTTGTATGTTAGAAGTATGAATCTTACCTCCTTCAACGATTTTGCTATTGAATTTTAGATATGTGTGGTATTTGTTATCTTCTTTTTATTCCTAAGCATAGATTTTCCTGTATATTTTTAAAAATTCTCAATTAAATTCAAATCCTTACTCAATTATTGGTATATTATTCAGAATCGTGGAATTGTGCTGGGGAGATGCAATTATCTTTTAACATCATTCGTCAAAACTCATCTTTTATACATGTGTTTATATTGAATTATTTCATTAACAAACCATTATTTTGTAACTAACATGTCATGTATGTATTGATGCAATAAATATTTTTGGTTTTATTGTGTTTTTATGCCATGTGCTTTTAATACTGAATCATAGGTTACGGGTGTTAAATGAAAAATGTCATTTTAAAAAGTTATATCGCGGTTGTCTGTTGTCTGCTTCGGCACTGACATGGTTTATTAGATATATTTATTACTGAACTTACAGTTCCTAAATAATGTATTTATTAATAAAGCCAAGGTTCTCCTTCCTCGGGCATAGGTGACCTTAGACGAATTTAGCTATTATGTTAAGATCCTTTGGGTTTTATTGCTTCCAAAGCTTTAAATTATTTGGCTTTCCAATCTTTCGATATTGAGCATACATGATGAAGGTTATTCCAAGAACGCGTCATATGCACTAACTTTGATTTCTACGTTTTTATTATTGGTGAAAGAAAACCATCAACAAAAATGATAAAACAAATATTTTCTTTGTTCTATTTTGTTAGTGTTTTCCCCCATTTTGTACCTTGGGTGAATATTAGGTTCTTAGTTATGGATGTTAAACGGAAATGTTAGTTGGTTCCGTGAGCTAGAACTTTAATAAAATCCAATTAAGCGTGTTGGTCTAGTACAAAGCGGACCTCATCATCATCTCATTAAAGGTTAATTTGTACTCGCCATGATATAGCTGAAAAATTGCTGAGTTGGCGTTAAACAATAATCACTCACTCACTGACTACATCGTCCTGAATATAGCTGATATCTGAAGGTTATGATATAACCAACCAAAAACACAGTACAATTCCTGTTCCCTTGTAATACGATGGGGGTTAGAGATATGGTGCTTAATGCCACATTTAACAATATTTCATTTATAACGAGGCGGTCACTTTTATTGGTGGAGGAAACCGGAGAAAACCACCGACCTGTCGCAAGTCACTGACAAACTTTATTATATAATGTTGTATCGAGTACACTCCGCCATTGAAATTACGATAATACTGTACCTAATCAATAAATACAAAGATATTAAATAAACGTTAGAGAAAACTCAAAGGGAAAACAATAACGGACAATCCAGAGAAACAAGTAACATTTGGTACATAAGACACAAGACGAAGAACAAACAAAAATAACAACACAGTATGTCTTGGACACCACTATACGCAAACAAGCACAAATAAAGTAAATAAGACATGAACCCTCCTGCAAACAACTGGAGGTAAAGACAATCCGAATGTAGTTTTTATGCGGATATTATAAGGGACATCACAACACGGAAATTAGGGACTACATAAGGTTCTTTTCTTGGCAAAATTAGTTTTGCACTTTGCACTAGTTCCGTAATTAGATAATCTGTCATAATTTGGGAACTCATCCATTTATATTTATAATGCACTGATGTGATGTCATGTGTCTTATCTCTATTCCATGGTCGTTTTGAATAAAAAAAAAACAACCGCAACGCCCGGCAATTACACAAAGAGCAAGGGAAAAAATAAGATTTCTTCACCTCTCCCCCTCCCCAACCACAAAAAAACAGCATTACAAAACAAAGTCAAACAATAAAGCTTGGAATGACAGCTATATCTGACATTGTCTGGGACGATCCCAAACTATTGCAATAGTTTATCATATAATTATCCCAATCCACCCTCTAGAAAGCTGAACACTCAGATACTTAACATTTATAAGTGATTTGAAAATAGATGATTGCCTTTCTCGAAAAGTCTCACTCTAATACTTGATAATGCAAACACATAAACAATTAACCAAAGCTAATAAAGAGCAATATCCGTTTGCATTATATGCTTACTTTGTGAATGATGATGTCACAACGAGTACCAATATAGAGCAGGATATAATATTCACACCCTTTGAAGCACGTGGTCTTAATCCAAGTTACTAATTGCTTGATTGGTTTATTGCTTAATGTCCATCAAACAGTATTTCAGCTCTATTCAGGACGTATTATTTACGTTATTTGTGTTTTTTGTGCATAGTAGTGTCCAACACATACTGTGTTGTGTTTTTGGTTTTGTTTGTCTTCCTCTTGTGTCTTGTGTACCCAATGTTGCCAGTTTCTCTGGAATATCCATTCTTGATTTCCCCTTCAGTTTTCTCATTGGTTTATTTACTAGAGTTTCCGCTGTTCGTTCTATTGTTGTTATTAATTTTCTTATCTATGTTTCCCTTGTGTTGTAATATCTGTCCAGGTTGCGGCTGTTGTGGTGATTCCTCCAAAATTATCACATTATGCTCGGGTCGTAGAACAGTAACACGACGGGTGTCACTAGTGGAGCAGGATTTGTTGACAATTCTGTGTTTTCAATTGGTTTCATGTTTACTCTGTTTATTCTCTTTGGTGTCTTCAATCTTTTCAGGATAAGCTGGATCTCTTTATCGGTTTCATTGACAAAGGAAACAGGGCTACCCCTACCAGAAAGATCCTCAAAATTCCTTAAGTCATTAACAAACTTGATCAGATGATTCCCACATTTATGGATCGACAAAATTGAACACTGTCGTGGAGAGATAAGATTTACACATGTTTATATACCTATTGTGGGAACTAAGATTGCGATATACAGTCAAAGGACATTCAAGGGAACTTGAAAATAAGCCCTTTATGAGAAAGTACCCTTTATATACAGGCTAAAATTATATGCACTATTCATAAATGGGGAAAATGAGACTGCCCTTTATAAACAGTGATCTTGTGAAAGTGGTGTTAAACACCATCACCCACTCACCCTTTACAGACAGTGATTTTTTATATAGAAGTGCCCTTTCTAGACAGTGATTTGCTATATAGAGATGTCCTTTATACACAGTGATCTGTTATATAGAGGTGTCCTTTAGAGACAGTGGTCTGTCATATAGAGGTGTCCTTTAGAGACATTGATCTGTTATATAGAGGTGTCCTTTAGAGATAGCTTCTGTTATATAGAGGTGACCTTTAGAGATAGTGATCTGCTATATAGTGTCCTTTAGAGATAGCTTCTGTTATATAGAGGTGACCTTTAGAGATAGTGATCTGTTATATAGAGGTGTCCTTTATAGACAGTGATCTGTTATATAGAGGTGTCCTTTATAGACAGTGATCTGTTATATAGAGGTGTCCTTTATAGACAGTGATCTGTTATATAGAGGTGTCCTTTATAGACAGTGATCTGTTATATAGAGGTGTCCTTTATAGACAGTGATCTGTTATATAGAGGTGTCCTTTATAGACAGTGATCTGTTATATAGAGGTGTCCTTTATAGACAGTGATTAGCTATATAGAGGTGTCCTCTATTGACAGTGATCTGTTAAATAGAGGTGTCCTTTATAGACAGTGATCTGTTATATAGAGGTGTCCTTTATAGACAGTAATCTGTTATATAGAGGTGTCCTTAATAGACAGTGATATGTTGAATAATGAAAAGATATAGAAAATATAAACGAAAAGTAAGTTGAAAAGTGAAAAGATACGAAAAATATGGAAGAAAAAGTTGAAAAGTGAAAAGATTTGGAAAATATAAAAGAAAATTGCGAAAAGATATATAAAAAATGGAAGAAAAGTAGGTTGAATAGTGAAATGATATGGAAAATACAGAAGAAACCCAAGTTGACTTATGAAATGATAAGGAAAATATGGAAGAAAAGTAAGTTGTAAAGTGAAATGAAATGAAAAATATGGAAGAAAACCAAGTTGACTTGTGAAATGATATGGAAAATATGGAAAAAATGCAAGTCGAATTGTGAAATGATTTGGAAAATACAGAAGAAAATTGTGAAAAGATATCGAAAATATGGATAATATGGAAGAAAAGTATTTCTTTTTTAGAAAACAATTAATACTGCATGTAATTTATTTAAGCTTACATTATGCCCTACAGTAAGGTGGAATAACTCTGTATCTGAAGGGATAACTCTGTAATAGGGGACATAACTCTTTATGTGGGGAATAAGTTACAACTCTGTATGTGCAAGAATAATATTAAAGTAGGGGGAATAACTCTTTATGTGGAGGTTTAACACTGCAGTAGGGAACATAACTATTTATGTGGAGGTATAAGTTACAACTCTGTATGTGCAAGGATAATACTACAGTAGGGGGAATAACTCTTTATGTGGAGGTTTAACACTGCAGTAGGGGGCATATCTATTTATGTGGGGATAACACTGCCGTAGGGAACATAACCCTGTGTGTGGAGGTTTAACACTGCAGTACGAGACATAACTCTTTATGTGGAGGAATAAGTTACAACTCTGTATATGCAAGAATAATATTAAAGTAGGGGGAATAACTCTTTATGTGGAGGTTTAACACTGCAATAGGGGACATAACTCTTTATGTGGAGGTATAATTTACAACTCTGTATGTGCAAGGATAATACTTCATTAGGGGGAATAACTCTTTATGTGGAGGTTTAACACTGCAGTAGGGGGCATATCTATTTATGTGGGGATAACACTGCCGTAGGGGACATAATCCTGTGTGTGGAGGTTTAACACTGCAGTACGGGACATAACTCTTTATATGGAGGAATAAGTTACAACTCTGTATGTGCAAGGATAATATTAAAGTAGGAGGAATAACTCTTTATGTGGAGGTTTAACACTGCAGTAGGGGACATAACTCTTTATGTGGAGGAATAAGTTACAACTCTGTATGTGCAAGGATAATACTACAGTAAGGGGAAAACCTTTATGTGGAGGTTTAACACTGCAGTAGGGGCATATCTATTTATTTGGGGATAACACTGCCGTAGGGGACATAACCCTGTCTGTGGAGGCTTAACACTGCAGTAGGGGACATAACTTTTTATGTGGAGGAATAAGTTACAACTCTATATGTGCAAGGATAATACTACAGTAGGGGAATAACCCTTTATGTAGAGGCTTAACACTGCAGTATGGGACATAACTATTCATGTGGGGATAACACTGCAGTAGGGGAAATGACCCTGTAGGTGGAGGAATAACACTGTAGTAGGGGCATAACTCTTTATGTGGAGGATAAAGGGAGGGGGGTTACTACTCTGTATTTGGGCATATACCTGTGCAGAAAGAGAAATACTATATAATACGTATCAAGAAATGGCTATTTGGAAATTGATTGTTACACTTATATACAGAGAGTTTGTTGCCCTTGGCAGGAAAATAGATATATTTAACCTTATATACAGATATTTGCTTGCCTTTGGTAGGTAAATATATCCTAAAACCCTATTCAGGAAGTAAATGTCCTTGCTGCTCTAAAAATAGAACACTGCTGTTATGTAAAATAAATTTGATTGCGGAAATTTGAAACTCATCAAGATAGGAAAATAACTAGCAAAAATTGAATAAAATCTATAATTCTTATAAAAATGTAGATAGATAGGTAGGTAGGTATATGTCTTTGTAAATAAAGGGTTAGGTTTATGGTGTTTAATGCCACATTCAACAATATTACAGCTATAGCATGGCAGTTTGTACATAAAGGAGATATCATAACTGTTAATGCTTGTTTCTGATAACTGGAAAACATTGGAAAATATGGAAGAAAGATAAGTTGAATAGTGAAATGATTTGGAAAATACAGATGAAAATAGTGAAAAGATATGGAAAATATGGAAGAAAAGTAGGTTGAATAGTGAAATGATATGTAAAATATGGAAAAAAAAGTAAGATGACAAGTGAAAAGATATGGAAAATATGGAAAAAAGGCAAGTTGAATAGTGAAGATATGAAAAATACGGAAGAAAAGTAGGTTAAATAGTGAAAAGATATGGAAAATATAGAAGAAAACAGTGAAAAGATAGGGAAAATATGGAAGAAAATAGTGAAATGATATGGAAAATATGGAAGAAAGGCAAGTCGAATAGTGATAAGATTTGGAAAATACAGAAGAAAATTGTGAAAAGATATGAAAAATACGGAAGAAAAGTAGGTTAAATAGTGAAAAGATATGGAAAGTATAGAAGAAAACAGTGAAAAGATAGGGAAAATATGGAAGAAAATAGTGAAATGATATGGAAAATATGGAAGAAAGACAAGACGAATAGTAATAAGATATGGACAATATGGAAAAAAGGCAAGTTGAAGAGTGCAAAAATATGGAAAATACAGAAGAAAATAGTGAAAAGATATGGAAATTATGAAAGAAAGATCAGTTGAATAGTAAAAAGATTTGGAAAATACAGAAGAAAAGTAAGTTGAAATGTGAAATGATATGGAAAATATGGAAGATTTCTGTGTTAGTCATAATTACACCCAAAGACCTCCTCCTCCGCCGCCGCCGCCGCCGCCGCCGCCGCCGCCCTCCTCCTCCTCCACCGTCTCCGCCGCCGCCGCCGCCGCCACCCTTCTTCTCCTCCCTCTATGCATGTATATACATTGTTTTTCAGAATTGAGAAGAATCATCCTGGAATAGTTTATTTTTGCTAGAGACTATGCAAGTAGGGATCAAATTTACCATTTCATTCATTTGACTCTTAGGTTATTTAGTACCTCTACAGTGAGAACGTGATAGACTACTTGGAGTACATAGCGAACATATCCGAAAACAACAAATTTATATGCAATTATGAAAATAAAAGGTGCAGATAACTAGGGCTAGAAAACGATAGACGCGGACGTCCTAGAGAGCATCCCAAGGGCATTTCCGGTCGCACATCCGCGCTCCCATATTTCCAAGGGAAGCCGTACGGGTGACATCATTTCCGGTCAAAAGGCCCCACTAGGGCGGATATTGCACGTGTGCACACCCAAGGGAACCCCGAAGGGGTCACGTGACCTTTGGTCACTTCCAGCAGCCATGGTACTTGTACTACTATTCTAGAAAGAAAAAAGAATTATTATGACAAGTGATTGATTTTAATTTAAAAATATTTTGATAGTTAATATCTTTCTTGCTACTGTCAATTATTACAGCCTTCCAATGTCGTGGTATTTTTTGTATTAAGAGCTTGTCTATGAGAAAACCTTGCAAAATTTAAGATTTCGTCCAGAAGCAAGGTTGAAAAATCAGATTTATATCATATGTGTCCTGAAGGGTAACATGTAGTGACTCCATAAATACCATCTAAAGTGCAAATGGGTCGTTCTATTTTTAGAAATAGCCATTTCTATATTTAGAACAAATTCAAATACCAGAGTAAGTATATTCAAGTGTAAAATTGCCCATTTTGAATACCACCGTATTCTAGATTGAAGAGACAAATAATTTAGTTTCTATGTTTTAGAGGCAACTGTGATATCTCAACAACCTTGTAAAGTAAATTTAATCATTAAAGCATACAAGTTGGCTTCGTGCCAACTTTCCAAATAAGAGAGGTAAAAAGGGAATGATCTAGCATGGTGTTCCAAAATGTTAATAACTTGTAAGATAACGCCTAAATTTGTTTCTTTTTGTTATTTTTATAACAGACAGGGATAAAATATTCAGTATATAGAAGGTGTTGCTTTGCAAATGAGTATTATAGTACTTTTTGAACAAATTAAAAGTAGTGATTTTAGAGACAAAAGTGGGGAAATTTCTGACTGATAGTAGGATTTTTTCTGAAAATAATCCATCAATACGGATTGGAACTCATATATTTATATTGAATCAATTACATAAAAATACTTGATACATACTGTCTGTGTTGTAGTTGGTGCAAATCTAATAAAAAGGGTGATGAAGTGGCCGTAAAGAACTCCTATAATCACTATAACATTCTTCATGTTATGCACCACATATACACTTTCCTCTTAAATTCTGTAAACTGACACTTACACTGTATATGTTTTAGTCTTAATTAACAAATTATTACAAAATTTAAACAAAAAATCACTAAAATACCCTTCATGATGCCCCATTTTTTTACTTAGTTACCTCCCCTGAAATACTCTTCAATGTTTACATTGGAAATGCATGCCTGAAGCCAGCTTTATGAAACCGGTGTCCTATAATTATTAGCTACCATAATTATTAGCTACTTTTTGACGTTCGGAACTAGATTTTCGTAAACCACAAAGGTGTTCCAAATGATAGCCATGAAAATTACCTACCTTAATAATACATTAAAAATACTATTCCAGTTATTCCCCTTTTACCATGTTTTGATAGATTCTTGGTAATTAATATTTTTGAACGAAAAAAGGGGGGTGGATGTAGGCGAGGAAATCTATTTAATTAGATAGATTTATCCCAGAAATGGATAGCAAACTCCTATTCATTCATTTACATCAAGGATATATATATATATATATATAAATCATTGCTTACATGGAGCAAAATCTGGATGAAAATAAGTTATTTCGATTTATCGATATAAGATATATTGATTGATCGATTGATTGATTGATTAATTGATTGATTGATTGATTGATGGATGGATTGATTGATTGATTGATTGATTGATTGATTGATTGATTGATTGATTGATTGATTGATTGATTGATTGATTGATTGATTGATTGATTGATTGATTGATTGATTGATTGATTGATTGATTGATTGATTGATTGATTGATTGATTGATTGATTGATTGATTGATTGATTGGTTGATTGATTGATTGATTGATTGATTGATTGATTGATTGGTTGATTGATTGATTGATTGATTGATTGATTGATTGATTGATTGATTGATTGATTGATTGATTGATTGGTGTTTAACGTCCAGCGAGCAATTTTACAGCTATATTCAGGACGAGAACATTTAAAAATTTAAACGCCACGGGACTCGAAACAAGGAAAGGTGATGGGTAGGGACGGATAATTTAGCCAGTGCAACAGGTCTCCTATGGACCACTTGAGCTGTTACACTGGGTTATTTAACGTGCGAAGAGGGTGACAATCTCTCAACACGGGACCTCGGTTTTATTCATATCCAGAAATTGATGGTACTTTCCTCATAAATATTCATCATATTTAAATTAGATTTTCATCTCGTGACTGCAGTTTCAAGCTTGATGGATTGTTTATTAGATTTGTCAAAAAATAGCCTACAGTACGGAAATTCAATGTGTCCGTCAATGATTCGAAAATTAAAAGTTATTGTTTATTTCCGCAAAGTTTTTCTTCTGTCAAAATTCAAATATTTTTGCTTTGTAACGATTTTAGACCAATCGTAACTACTCGGCCATTCTCGCTACCCTGCAGTGTTATTTGCAGGGTAGCGAGAATGGCCGAGTAGTTACGATTGGATTTTAGACATGTCTTTGATATTGCGATCATGCAAAAATGATCATATTATATTTAATGTGGGAACCCGGAGTTTAGAAGCTAGAAATATAAGGTTAGTCAATATAATTACATATATTATTGAGGAATCTAAATTAATTTCAGAAAATTTGTCGCCAAATGTCATCCATTGTTAAATTTTGTGTCACACGCCACCAGTTTCATGTATTTCAGACATTTTTACATTGACTCTAAAGGCCAAAAAAGGGTGCGTCGCCTCGGATTTTCATTCAGTCCAGGGACCCTCGAATATTTAATTGTTTTCATTAATTTTTATTTCATTTAATTCAGCTTGATTCAATGTATCATTTTCAAGTTCAGAAAATGACACACATGCAATTATGAATGATATCGTCTATATAGATCATATGAAAATTGCAGACGTCCCGGCATCGCCATCTTAGATATGCAAATCAGCAAAGTACCCATCATTTCTGGCTATGGTTACGTCTCGTCTGAAGTCTTGGCCTTTTCCATGAAAATAAGCTACCTTGCATCTGTTCAATGTATGACACAGGTTTCAAAGTGTTATCCATGAAAATAAACTACCTTGCACCTTGAAAATTAGCTACCTCGCATGCTTTCGTTGCATGGGATAGGAGTCGTGACGTTTTCCATAAAAATAAGCTACCTTACATCTGTTCAATGTCTGACACAGGCGTCAAAGTGTTATCCATGAAAATAAACTACCTTGCACCATTCAAATATAAGCATAAGTATCAGACGCTTGCCCATGAAAATTAGCTACCTGCATCCCTTCGTTGCATGGTCCATGAAAATTAGCTACCTGACCTTTCTTCATTGCATGGAATAGGAGTCATGAAGTGTTCCATGAAAATAAGCTACCTTACATCTGTTCAATGTATGACACAGGTGTCAAAGTGTTATCTATGAAAATGAACTACCTGGCACCATTCAAACATAGGCATAGCATCAGAAACTTGCCCATGAAAATTAGCTACCTCGCATTCCTTCGTTGCATTGAATAGGAGTCATGACGTTTTCCATCAAAATAAACTACCTTGCATCTGTTCAATGTCTGACACAGGTGTCAAAGTGTTATCCATGAAAATAAACTACCTTGCACCGTTCAAACACAAGCATAAGTATCAGACGCTTGTCCATGAAAATTAGCTACCTCGCATTCCTTCGTTGCATGGTCCATGAAAATTAGCTACCTGACCTTTCTTCATTGCATGGAATAGGAATCATGAAGTGTTCCATGAAAATAAGCTACCTTACATCTGTTCAATGTATGACACAGGTGTCAAAGTGTTATCTATGAAAATAAACTACCTGGCACCATTCAAACATAAGCATAAGCATCAGAAACTTGCCCAAGAAAATTAGCTACCTCGCATTCCTTCGTTGCATTGGATAGGAGTCATGGTGTTTCCCATAAAAATAAACTGCCTTGCATCTGTTCAATGTATGACACAGGTGTCAAAGTGTTATCCATGAAAATCAACTACCTTGCACCGTTCAAACATAAGCATAAGCATCAGACGCTTGCCCATGAAAATCAGCTACCTCGCATCCCTTCATTGCATGGGATAGGAGTCATGACGTTTTCCATAAAAATAAGCTGTAAAGATTGCTCATTTAGACCCGATCCCTTAACAAACATGGCCGCCACAGGCAGTTCTTGATGCTGATTGGCAGACATGGGGTCATCGTAATTTGTAATCGTAATCAGTTGTAATTGATTGCATTTTATCATGCATGTAATCGGATGTAATCTGTAATAAGACATTTTTTTTATATTACATGTAATCGTAATGTAATCGATTACATTCATTTAGAACCTGTAATCACGATTACTTTCTGATTACATTTAGATTACTTTCCATCATTTTGACTTATTTTGTATTAGCTGAAACATATATCTCCTTAGATATTTAATGTTTGATTTATGTAAATGAATTTTCTTCATGAAATTTATTAAACAAGTTTACTAGAAAAATATTTAGTTTATTGACATCTGAATAAAAAAATATATATAATGAAATTCCGTTCATTCCACCTAATCCCACTCTTTAAAAATTCATTAAAAAATCTAAAATTTCAAGTTATTTGTAAGTGGGAATAGGTAGTTTTAAGAAGTGGGATTAGATAGAAGACACCTGAAATTCAATTGTTAAATTCAAAAATATATTAAAATAAAGTGGCATTCACTACATGATCAAAATATATTATTCTATATTTAATTATGATCAAAACAATCACAGCTACCAAAAAAGTAATAAATATTAGTTATGGCTTCAAAGACAACAACAAGCAAATAATATCTCAACTGCAATTTCTTTTGGGTTTCAAAATTTCAGTGAAAACAGTTTGTCTGCTTGTGTAAAGCAAAACAAGCTCTAAAATTTATAAATGATCTGACATAACTTTCAAGATTTCATATATGAAACTGCTTCTATGAAAGACTCACAATGTCCTCATGATTCCCATTAGATAAAGAATTTTTTATATAAACCAAAACATAGGTACGTCATGAAGATTTCTTATACATGTTTAAAAAGAGATATAAATTTCAATAAAGATATTATATAAAAATCAAAATGTAAATTATAATTTTCAGAAACATTTACGTATGATGCTGGTACTAGAATAACAAAATATTTTCAGTCATACATATTACAAATTAACTGACAAATTGCAAGTTGTAATATTTGTAAAATTTTTGATTTTTTTTTTTGTGCGAAATTTAGCAATGGCGATTATTACATAATTTGGTGTCATAAGACCTTAATTACACATTTTATCTGTGACACAGGTTATATTAACTGCTAGTCTATTATATATCCACAATAGACTTTGACAGGATGTTTGAAATTATTTGCTATATAAATTATTTGATATATTATTAAAATGTGCAAATGTATGCTATAATATTTACTAATAGTATAAGATCATGATGGATTGAATATTGGTCATAGTTGTATGACACAACATATTTTATGAAGAAAAAAGGAAATTGAGAATTGCTGTTTATAATTTACAATGTGCTTTATGTTATTGTAATGATCACATTAAAACTAAATTGTAGTTCATAGTTCTGAGCAAAGAATACAGATCCATAATTTCTTTTTAGAGCGATTGGTCGATTCCTAAAAAAATCTTTTCCTCTGAAACCGCTTGGCCAAATGAACCTAACTTGGTAGGAAGCATATATGGCAGGCTCTCTATAAAGATTGCTCATTTAGTCCTGATCCCTTAGCAAACATGGTCGGAACAGGCAATTCTTGCTGCTAATTGGTCGATTCCTAAAACATCTTGTACTCTGAAACTGCCTGGCCAAATGAACCGACACGTGGTAGGTAGCATCTATGGAAGGCCCTCTATAAAGATTGCTCATTTTGGATCCGTTAACAAGCATGGCCAGCACAGGCAATTCGTGTTGCTGATTGGTCGATTCATAAAAAATCTTCTCCTCTGAAACCGCTTGGCCAAATGAACCGAAACTTGATAGGTAGCAACTACGGGAAGCCCTCTATAAAGATTGCTCATTTCGTCCCGAACTGTTAACAAACATGTCCATTACAGGCAATTCTTGTTGCTGATTGGTTGATATCCAAACAATATTCTCAACCTACTGAGCCTCTAGTCTATATATTGTATTGTATTATATGTATGCTAATGTTCCACTATGTCTGTGCGAGTTTTTCAATAAAATCTTTAAGAAATAACTTGTGTTAAGATACTTTGTGTGCGAGATATGATCATGTATATATGGTTGTTATTTAATTATTAAATTGACAAATATGTGTGATACAAATATCTGTACTTACAAAACATACCAGCATGATGCAAAATATTTATTTGAGCTATATTCAATGACATTTCAGACATTTTCATATGTTGTACCAGCGTCTGGCAATCTACTTTCTAAAGGCTGAGTACATCATCCAAGTGATGAAAAGTGCAGTGAAAGATAAATGAGGTGTAGGCAGCTCGTTAAACCTCTCTCCCATCAAGGCCCGGATTCAATACAAACGCAAACCTCTAAACATTTATTGATAAAGAATAGAGATACATGTACATAAGAAATTAGGATGCAGGCGCCCTAAAGTACTACTCTTATTCCAAGATGTATAAATTTGTAGGCCCTTCTGAAGTTATATCCTCAAAATAGAAAAAAGACAGAAATAAAATTAGATATTAATCTGTTATCAAAAACAAACAAATACAAAACAAACCAATCAAAAATGTCAAAAAGAATGAAAAAAACCCAACATGAATGCACCTTTTATCAATCTGGCTTAGTTCTGTACAAATAATTTTCATAAGAGATACAGGTAACTAATTTACATGGAAATGTTACATACATTTTGAATCTATCATATTAAACAATGAGTGTATCTTGTTTTCAAAGAAAATATTCAGATAGCTACATTGCTAAAAAGAGGTAATAAAAACGTAGATATCAAATTTAGTGAACATGAACGTTTCTGGAATAACCTTCATCAGGTAGCTCAAAATCAAAAGATTGGAAAGCCAAATACTTTAATAGTTTTGGGAGCACAAAATCTATGGGTATTGATGTTATGTAGGAGTTTCTTTTACACCTGGTAGAGATATTGGGAGTGCTGTTTTTATGATGTGGGTTTTGGTGCAGTCGGGGATATTGTCTTGTGATTCTACAGTGAATATGGACTGACACTGTTAGGGATGTTGGATTTTTGCTTTGCGTCAGCTGTGATCTGTCCATTGCTCCTCATTGGTGTGACATCTGTTTTGTCTGTACCTAAGGATTTTATATATAACAGCTTCTTTCATCACATATTGCTTAAGATTTTGACCAAGATATAGTTTTTCTGGTACCTGAATCATGTCGAGCGACGCCGAGAAACTTACAATATAAGCGCGGACGTCTAAAACGCTTAGAGCGATGTTTGTTTCTGCTGTTTTTAGACAATTTGCCAGTTTTTTGTTTTTTTTTAACTATAAGACATTGCAGAATAAACACAATATACGTACATTGTCGGGGAAATATAAAAACTGTACGTATCAGCTTTAGTGAGTGAGCAATTGTTGTTTAACGCCAACTCAGCAATTTTATAGCTATATCATGGCGAGACCAAGTTAATGAGATGATGATGATGCCTGCTTTTTTCTAGACCAACACGCTTAGTTTTTTTCATAGTGTTAGCTAACGGAAACAACAGTCCGCGGATATACATGTCGCTCCACTCTGACACATTATCCTGATTCCGAGGCAATCAGTCTTTGCTCTTTCTCCTTAATTCTGCGTGCTTTGCATTATAAGCAACAATTACCAGTTGATAATCTTTGGTTTGAAATATGAATTTGTTTATATACATGTACTCAAAAAATCGCTTTTTATGTGTCTTCTGCCGATGAATTGTGAAAGCGCGAAAAGTTGATCGTGCGATGCACAATGTATTTTGTATTGTTACGTTATCTATTGTCATTTATGTAGACAATATATGTATTCGCTGAGAACGAGACCAGAAAAATGCTCACCAAAGACTCTCATCGGTAGTGCAATCGTTAGCATGCTCGCCTCGAGTGCGGTAGATCGTGGGTTCGAGTCCCGATCGGGTCAATCCATGTTATGTACACATATTTTGCCATCTTCCACATTCTGTTGGAAATTTATGATTTAGGGTTCTATTTTTACAAAATCCAAATAAGAAATTGTCATCAAGAGTGTGCAAATAGTTTCAGTTTCGAATTGAAATTAATCTAGTAGCTACCAGTTCTTTAATATTGTAATAAATAAAGTTCCCAACTTTCATTATTAAATATATATAGAACATAATTTTATTTATTTCTTGAATTCAGAAGATAGTGTCAATAAGTAAGTAAATGAGTTAATTTCTTTATTTCAAGAGGGTAACACGGTTAGCAATAATAAAAGTGTGATTAATAATTATCATATATAAGTTAAAGAATAATTTGTATAGTTTGAACATCACATAAATATTAAATTCTACCATAAATAGTCCACCAATCTATTTTTTAATAGCTGTAAAAATGATACATCGCGATGGTAAATTGAAAAAAGATAGTTTGTAACTTAATCACATGCTATACAGCCATACAGGTAGCATTTTGTTTTTCAACTATGAACACCACTAATATCTATTGTTTATTTTATTTGATATTGAGAATTGTGAAGATCTATATGTCTCTCTTTGTCAATCAGTAACTCTTTTCCTGTTTATGTACATGCAGTTTTTCATTTTGTCCCTCCATTGGAAATACACAATTTGTATTTTGGTAAATATAATAAGGGAGGCAAATCCTATAAGTTTATGCTACGAGTAGATAATTTTCATAGGTAGCTAATTTTTATGCTCCGCGTATGAAAATTAGCTACCGGAAGTTGGAGGTAGCTAATTTTCCAATCGTAACTACTCGGCCATTCTCGCTACCCTGCAAATAACCTCGTATGCATTAGGCGTATAAATCGCACTACTTTTTACATGTAAGTTACATGAACGTTTGATAAAGTTATATTTTAAGCAATTTCCTATATTTCAATTAAAGTTTTAATTCGTTTTGCATGATTAGATTTTACTTAGTATGTCTTCCATATTAGATTTTCGTGGACTATATTTTTGTGCGGCTTAACTTAACTTAACTTCCGGCAAACAATTTAAGAAGAATTTCTACTATGTACGTACGAGGTTATTTGCAGGGTAGCGAGAATGGCCGAGTAGTTACGATTGGCTAATTTTCATGGGTAGCTAAATATTTTACGACACCGGAAGAGAGCCATATTTATTTCATGAAGCCTTTTGCATGAGATATTTTTGCATCGCTGAATTGAACATGATCTGGTGAAATTATTAACTTGAAATTCAGTAGTGGATTTAAATTAGGATTTTATATTTATTTATTTCACAATTGGTAAGTTTCGATGTAAAATCATTTAAAAATTCTACATGCAAGTTCGTCTTCATTGATCAACGCATATTGTGATATAGCCACAGGCGCTTGTGTAGAGTCAAAAATATGCTCGCTATGTACCTAAAATACCACAAGGCCGGACTCACCCCTACTACCCCTGTCACTTCAATCGCTATTTCCCCTGTCAAAATGTCGATAGGACGCAAATCGCTTACTAATTTGCGTAGTGAAATGATTTTTCTTCAAGGAAAACCCGTTTGTTATATCTTCCTGCCATCTACACCCCCATACTGACAGATAATCCGCCCTCCATTCAAAATGGCTGCTGTTACTAAAAATAGAAACTTCTTTAGTTGTCAATTTCTGCGTTATTACAAATCAAAATGAACTCAAATTTTAGCTGCAGCTATATGGCAATGAGTAGTTTAACATATATTCTGGGTTTTTCTGTGAGATTTTTTCAGCCAGTTTATTCCGTTTAGGAATATTATGAGATAAAAATCACATCAAAATCTTTTGCTCGGAAATTTGAGTTGAAATGATCTTTGGGTGGCCCACTTTCAAAATTATGTGTAACACCCCCATTTTCTATCAACTGTAGATGTCAAATTGAAAACCAGGTGAGCGATTACAGGCTCCTGGGAGCCTCTAGTTTTGCTAAACATACATTCTAAACATTAAAAAAAATATGCCAGTTGATTATAAATACATTCTTTTCAATATAAAAAATGACAAATTAAGTATTTTTTGTATATTAACACACAGATATGGTAAACATAGAAAATCTCAATCAATGAAGGATTTATGGACACTTGTAATTTGCCACTTATTCACTCTCATATGTCATAAATTGACCTTAAAGAGACATACTGTCTAGCCTAATGAAAAAGAAAAACACATACACACACATATTCAACTAGATTCCTAAGTTAAATACATATATTTTTTTTTTATAAAATGTGAAATGTTCAATGGTTAAAATTAAATTACTATAAATTTCTTTTTCATAAATATTCATGAATTTTGAATTAAACTCTTTTTTAAATAATTTACTGTTTTTGTTAGTACAAACACAAATACAAATGAGGAAAAAAGAAAATCAAAGACGGCTAATGAGAATAGATTAACTGCTAATTACTTTTCTCTATGTCATGTTTAATAAATGTAATTAAAACATATTATTCTCTGATTGTGCACCAAGTTTAATATCCACAGCTTAGTTAGAGTTTACTTTCAAGATTTAAAACATTGATAAGACAAACAAATTGAAGAAAATATGAAGCATTACAGCAAAAAAAAAAGACAACAAACAAATTGCTAAAAAAAAGAATAGATACACATCTATTGTATGCATGTAAATATTTTCAAATAATTTACTTTTAAATTTTAAAATACAGATAATAATTGAAATTTTAACAAAACAAATCAATTGAAAAACAAAGAAATTTTTATTCAATTTTAGAATTATCAAGACATTACTACATTGTAAAATAGAAAATTTATTATGAAAATATTTCCACTAAATAGAAATTCACAAGTGTAGCAAATCACACATGCATGCTTAGGTAAATTTTACTAACACCTATTGAATCAGGTACATCTACCTGGAAATCATTATGATCATATTGTTTATTCGATTGCTGACCATCTGTACGGGTGAGGGTAATAAAACTGATCATCAGCCCATGATTTATGACTCCCAATAAAACCTCAGCATTGAATGCTTAGCCTTTTAAATGCTCATCATTCATCAGTGTATGCTGTCAGCTGTACTGTATACTATAGACAGCAGTGATCCCTGAGCCGTTTTATCATCTTGGTAAATGTATGGTAAGTTATTACTGATCAGATTTTGATGGGGTTTATTTCATCAAATTCTGTATAAATCTGTACCTGGCACATCCTTTATTTCACGTTCAAATTGTAGTTTTTCGAAATTCATTTTTTTGTCACCTTAATAAAGCTTTAATCATTTAAAAAATATATCTAATACAGACCAAATTTGGTTTCATCGTCTGCTATGACATTGATAATGTACATATTGAGGTCATATCAATTCAGAAAGTTATTAACATTGATCGTCGAAAACTGGTCGAAATTTTGGTATTAATCTTAAAGAAGTAATAGATAGATTTATTTGGACAATAGAACTTTGTCATATTTGAATTTTTTTTAAACACTTTTTTAACCGTCCTTTATTCTTAACGACAACCAATGCGATAATATATTCCAGTACATTTTTACGGATAACCATCACAAATCTATAAAAAAAAATGCCAAGGTGCGGGTTGAGAGAAGTCCAATATTTAAAAATCGCTTTTTTTTTATAATATGGAAATATCTTGGGAAATGGTGTGAAGCAAAATGCTTAATGTGTAACGATTTTAGTTAGGAACCTGTGAGAATTATTTTTGCTTTTTTGATAAACTGATAACAAGCCTTGGAATCAGATATCCCATAGAAAGTGGTTGTCGATAGATGATTGTTTTACAATCAAGTATTTCATATATATTTATGATGAGAACAAGCTTACAACCATATGATTAATCGTGTAGGTAAAATGTGTGTCGCTGCCATGAGTCTATGTATGCTTGTTTTGATTGTCACTAGAAAAAGAGGAGATGGTAGATATTATTTTGCTTTGTGACAAACCAACAACAACACTCCTAATAAAGTTTTCCGAGAGGAAGCCATTTGTTATTTTATTCTTACCAAATTCGCAGTCATGTTAGGATTCTAATAATAGTAGGTTATTATAAATCATTATACAGCTATAATTTTAATCCAATCAAAAACAATATGGTTGTGATCGTCTTCGTAATTAGAATCGTCAAAATGAAATACAACCGAATTAATATCAAATGGTGACTTATTTCAACCTCATTTAAAATATATCTTGACATTCTTTCGACTTGTACATCACGTTCACGATCTTTTATTACAACACTATTTCACTCAAGTGTACATTTGTTTCCTGTTCTAGTTAAAGGACTTTATCAAACAGAATCATACAGTTTACATGTAATGCAGTTAATACGCATTTAAACCACAGAAGAATATTTCTATTTTCCACATCTTGTGGTGTGGGGTCGCTATTGTGCATGCGAAATATTAATTGCAAACCCCATTGACTGGCTATTTGCTCCCTGTCTAGAATATTTTTTTTTCTCCATCGACAGTTCAGAAGCTAGAAAACAATATGATGAATAGTGTCTGTCAATCATGCAAACAATAACCTATGCACATGACAGAACGCATTTTCAATGCACTACATGCACAAACGTTTGATCCATCATTTGTCCATTGGAGGTTGATTTAAGAGAATGGAACTGATAGAGGTTAAGCGTTTAATTTGGGCGCAAAAGGGGAAACTTTATATAATTTATGAAAATGTGATGTGAATTTTAGGGATCCTCAGATTCAAATCCATTCATTTACTTTTCTACACTTTTATACATATTATATATATGTATACTCGTTATTTTAAATGATAATAATGTTATTTTAAAATATTTCCACTTTGTTTTACTTGTCGTTTTCTTTTAAGAGCCCCAGCTTTATACTGCTCATGCTCAGCAACGGACCACCCTCGTCAATTGTTTTAGCTCATCGATGATCATGAGATTCACTAAGATAAATAGCACGGTCCGTGCAATATTTATTTATTTATTTATTTATTTATTTATGCTTTGGTGTCGGTGTTTCAACTGTTGACAGAGTTTTAAATTCAACATGGGTAGACTTATAGAAAGTGTGTAATCGTGAAATTCAGTGGCCAATCATCCCAGTCTGGTGGCAAACGAAAAAGTATTGTTCTGATATGCCTAACGTTGTATCTACAATTGACGGAACTTCACATGAGATGCAAAATTCCATCCAATGAACCCCAACTAAAACATACTTTCAGCAAACCAATTCTTTTCATTGATTGATATGAAAAGAAAGTTTATAAACAGTGATAATCATAAATTCCATCAATATCAATAAAACAATTACCTTTCATCTTAACTGAACTTAAGCCGTCGTGGTCGTATGGTAGTTGAATTTACAAATACCTGTGCAATCGTTGCCTATCACCACTTAAGTTGT
The DNA here is from genome assembly GCA_963383655.1 of Bathymodiolus septemdierum. NCBI lineage: Eukaryota > Metazoa > Mollusca > Bivalvia > Mytilida > Modiolidae > Bathymodiolus > Bathymodiolus septemdierum. The sequence continues at coordinate 11,605,749 of OY726528.1, read as the reverse complement.
GAGTTTGAACTCCATTCATGGCGAGGTGTACTCGATAAAACATTATGTGATAAAATTTGTCAGTGACTTGCGACAGGTCTGTGGATTCCTCTGAGTACTCCAATTTCCGCCACAAAAGTAGTAGCTGATATATTTTTGAAAGTGGTGTTAAACACCTAACCTCCAATGGACAAATGATGGATCAAAGTTTGTGTATGTAGTACATAACACAAAACACCTTTGGGTCATAATGTGGCATATCTTTACAAGTACCAATAATACTACAACAATATTGTTTCCCACACAATTATTGGAACTGTTATACACATATCATGTCATTAAACAATGTACTGAAAAAGAAACAACTTAACTTTCATACCATCGTTTTTTACTGCAAAGATTGCTTCTCAAATATCAAAACGTCATTGAACATTTTCCCGTCGATTTTCAAAAAATTTAGCATCTCGTGAAACCAAAAAAATACTTTAACAGTATTTGTGTTTTATTTATTTTAATAATCTGGTAAAATATTTGTCTGGTGCACGACTGCGGAGGTACTTAATTTCTACGAAAACCGTCGAAATATCGTGGGCAAAATTCCACGAAATACAGAAAAGAAATAACGCTCATGACGTCACAATGACGTCAAATACGTATCGATTTTTTTTGGAAACAAGTTTTAACATCAAAAGTATGATGTCGTCTATAATATAAAACACATCAAATTTTAATCGAGTATTTTCTAAGATAATGATTCATTAAATATGGGGCCATATATGGCACTTATAGTCCCCACTCCCCAGTTCTTTTTATGGCATTGACGCAGGATTGCATGCACTGAGTTTTTCTCCTGGTTTCAATGTACGCAAACTGTATTTAAAATACAATTATTTACAGAAACATTAGTTATTTACTGATGAATTTCATTACTTGAAATGAATCATGAAATGTACAGATATTATGTATATAATGGTCTCATATATACAATCAGAAGAGTGGAAATATTGATTTTAAGGGTCTAGCTGAGGTCATAAATAAATTAATATTTAACAACCTCCACAATCCTCCACTAACAAAATATTTTGATATAATCATTAACCCCCTATACTCAAAGCAACTGCTCAATTTGGTGTTGGTGGAAGACTGTGGAGGTATATAAAATAGCTAAAATATACATTAAATATGTCGTTTGTAGTCCATTTTTAGCATTATCCGTCTCATTATGATGTCATTATGACGTCATAGCGCACCCAATTTCACGGAAAGATATATTTTTTTAAAATTTGTCTATATAGCAATTAAATTAGTGAATTGTTTTTATTCTATGTCAAGCATTATTTTTTAATAAAATGTGGGGCCAATTTTGCACCTTAACGCCTCTCCCTCTGCAAAAAGTGAAAATGTCTCTATTTTCTAAAATATTAAAATAGTTTTCAAATTCGAATATTTGTTTATAAAGTCTGTAGTTCAATGCCTTTGGGGAATTTTCTAAATTGCTATTCCATTCTTGTAAAAAATGATCTCAGAGAGGTAATTTTACATAAGCGATCACCCACTCAGTATTAAAGTTTATATTCTGAAATGTCCATGCAATTGATAAGCCACAATTATCCAATATATCTTTTACGAATTTTACCCAAGGAGCAGATATATTTCCATTACAAAAAAACTATGCAAAAGTTTATAAGATATGGCCGACAACTTGGAAGCTTTTCCAGTAAGTAATTTGCACCAATAAGATATTACTCTAGTTTTTATATCTATGTAAAGTGGAAAGCGACCAAGCTCGCCGTATATCATAAAATTTGGCCTGCTTTGCTTCAAGTGAAGTATTAATTTGCAGAATTTCAAATGATTTTTTTCAATTACATAATTATCACTAAATCCCCAAACTTCACAGCCATATAGTAACATAGGTTTTACAATTTGTCAAATAAATCTAACAAGATATGATTATAATCTAACGATTATGAAGTCTCCCAAACCGGCCACTGACAACCGGTTTAAAAAATAGATTAAAAGCTACCTTGAATTTTTGTGGTATTGTCAGCCAATTTGAAAATGGAGACCGGTAGAAATTTTTCAATGTCGGGAATCAATTCAGGACGTTGAAATCGAACAATGTTGAATTTGTGCGGTATTGTGGCGGCCATTTTGAAAATTTGTCGATATCAGGAATCATTTCGGGACATCATAATCTACCCACATATGAAATGTCGTTGAAATCGGACAATGATGAATTTGTGCGGTATTGTGGCGGCCATTGTCTTGTCTTGTCTTGGTAGTATTTCCGTCCTATATAGGACCACCTCACAAATCTGAGTATGATTCAGTTCATATATCACTTAATTATTGCTGTACAGTTTATACATTTTGAAAATGGCGACCGGTAGACATTTTTCAATGTCAGGAATCATTTCGGGACATCATAATCTACCCACATATGAAATGTCATTGAAATCGGACAATGTTGAATTTGTGCGGTATTGTGGCGGCCATTTTGAAAATGGCGACCGGTAGAAATTTTCCAATGTCGGGAATCAATTCGGGACATCATTATTTACCCACATATCAAATTTTGATGATATCGGATAATGTTGAATTTTTACCGCCCATTTTTTATACCGTATTTTGGCAGCCATTTTGAAAATGGAAGACATCTCGTTTTGAAAATGCAGAATTGTTCCTCTAATGGTGACCTATTACTATGTCAAATTTTATGTATCTATCATTATACATTTAGAAGTTATCAACATTAATGTACGAAATTTCAACTTTCCCATAGGATTCTATAGTAACTCCCACACCCTTTGAACCCATCAAAATATAACTTTGACCCCCTTTACCACAAAGCTAAAAACTTTAGGACCAACTAGAAACATATATCTATAACTCCACCAAGTTTCATGAAATTCTGTTCAGTACTTCCTGAGATCTGCCGTGGACAAGTTCATGGTCCGCGGAAAGAAAGGAGAATAAGAATAATAATAAAAAAAAAAAATAATAAGAAACGGAGCAAAAACAATAAGTCTCCCAAGCTTTGTTTGGGAGACTTAACAAGCATTGTACCTGAAGATCTGCAACAGCAGTGAAAACGTTAGTACAAGAATGTTGTGAAAAATTCGTTTTGTTCTTTTCTTACTAATTTCTTTTATATATAGGGAGTGGATGTGGTCGAGTGGTCTAGGGCGCTGGACGTAAGGCTAAGCGAATGGTGCTGCAAGTGTATCAATGGTGTGAGTTCAAATCCCGTCGAAGGAAGAACAAAAATTTGACAGCTCTAAAATCTAATTCTAACACTGTTTGGTTTAATTTTCAGACGTATATATATATGCAGAATCAGAAAAATGCAGAATCAGAGACAAAATTGATACCCTAATACATATGTTCGCTCACGTTTCCTGGCTTGGTACGTTCACTTTCAATAACGAGTTGTGGGGATGAACTAATTATCTATGGACCCAAATCTCCCCTCTCAGTGAAATGATGCTGTCATATATAACTTGTGTCGGATCTTATTGCTTATTTTATTGTAATAAAATATTATTACATAACATTTTTCAACTGATAATATATATATTTAAATTTATAAAAATAGAAAAAAACCTAAAAAACTGGTTTGATATTGTTATATGAGAGATACACTTTGAGACAAATTATTAATAGAATGAAAAACAAAACATACCTTACTGTCGGGATAGTTCTAACATTTAAGAAAAAGTCGAAACGGAGATCTTCAGGACATTATATTGCTATAAATACTCCTGACGAGATTTGTTAGTCATAAGACTAGGTGTGTATCCGGTATAAAATCCGGCAATATAGAATGTATTAATGTATTTTGTTTTATCTGGTGTACTGTCTTAGGGAGAATATATACACACTATGTAAACGGTGTCCTCTGTAGAATGTTACTTCGCGTTGCGGTGTACTCTTACTTTTTTTCGTGCAGTACATGGCAGATGCAATTCACACAACAGACCAAACAGGTAAGAATTTTTACCATGGTACACAATTTCATCCAATAACAGTTAATCATATTTGTTTCAGATATATTTCTTGTCATATTGATAATAAAAAATCTATATAAAAACTTTTGTTTACAACAATAACTGATCGTATTAATGAACAAATACTGAGGCAGGTCAAGATATTTGAACTTTTTCATCAAAAAGTTCGAAATTTGACATTTTGATTTAAACTGATGACTGAAACCCTTCCTTAAATTCATTTATCTTTAGTTGGATATAATCCTAACTTTCCATGGAAATTATATAAAGAAGAAATAAACGAAAATATAAGACTCAGAAAATTGCTAAGTGTACTGTTACTTCTGATTAATTATAGTGTAGTATACTGTTACTTCATGTTCAAATTTTAACAAGTGTACTGTGACTTCGTGATAAGATTAATAAATAACTCCATTTCTTTGGTATTATGATCGGTGTCTTCAACCTACGCCAACATTTTGAAATATCATATTCAAGGTATGCCAACAAACTCTATATTACAGGTGTTTATATAGCAATTAATGACATTTACAGGTAAGTAAATTTGGAAATGCAGGTCTTGAAAGTGAAATTTATTATTTAAAAAAAGCAAAGCAAAACAAAAAACAATCTAAAAATATAAGAATAAATCTGTTCAAAATTAATAACTTGAAAAAAATAAATTTAACTTTTATAAAAGTGTATATATAAAATAAAAATCTGGTAAAATTACACAAAAATCTGTAAATAAAAAAGATGAAAATATAAATTTTTTGAATAATTTAAATGAACAATTATTAATAAAACAAAAACAAAAAACAATCTAAAGATATAAGAATAAGTCTGTTAAAATTTGATAACTTGAAAAAAATAATTATACTTTTGTAAAAAATAATATATATAAAATAAAAATCTGGTAAAATTACACAAAAATCTGTAAATAAAAAAGATGAAAATATAAAATTTTAGAATAATTTAAATAAACAATCTTCCTAAAACGTATGAATTTAAAATATTATATGATACTCGTGCAATTAAGCAATTTTCTTAAAATCTAAATTCAAAAGTTTTTAATAATATTTATTTATAAATTTAGAATTATCATAATCTTTATGATTTCTAAATCGAACATTGTTATCCAAAATCTAAGACAATTGTATTTTTAGCAATTGGTAATGTGATTGTGTACACTGATTGTTTTTGGTTATTTTGATAAAGTATGATAAAAAAAAATATCTGTGCCTATAATATCTTTAATTTATTTTCATAAAGTATGATCAAAAAAAATATCTGTGCTTGTAATATCCTAATTTATTTTCATGATGTATGATATAAAAATATATATGTTTATTTATATCCTATTTTTTTTTCATAATGATTGATGTTAAAATATATGTGCTTATAATAATATCCTAATTATTTTTATAAAGTTTGATATTAAATATATGTGCTGATATACTGATTTTTTTATTTGTTATTTCCATAAAATATGATTTCAAATACTTACTTTCTACTTACTATTCATTAAATATTAATTGTGGACTTGGAGTACATTGACATCTCTCCCGATTTTACACTAATTAAACATGACTAGTCATGTTCATATAACAATTAACCTATTCAACCTATGCCAACAATCTTTCTTACCTTTTTATATATATTTTTTTAAATGTTGGCATAGGTTGAATGAACCTTATGATCCTTTGCAGATACCAACATGATATGGATCCATAAGCTGCTGTTATTGTGGTGTCACTAAACAGACACAGAAGGAAATTGTTGAACATACAATACAGGAACATCCAACAAATGATACATCTATTCCCTTCAATAGTTATGGTTGATTACCTTATCAATCATCAAAAATGGTCGCCATCATAACTAAAACTAGAAAATTTTGTCCCAGAAAAAAAATAAAATCGTGTAATGGGCCAATTGCTACCAAAATTTGGGTTAAATGATATAATTAGGATCCCCTTTAAGAGGTTTGGTTGATGACCCCCAGCCGATGTCAAACATGGCCACCAGTGCAGTCTTCACGATTAAAATAGTTCTGAAAAAGATGGTTTAGGACTGTGTGCACAAAAATTTATCGTGAAGACTGCAAGTCTGAAGTCCAAATTTCGATGTCTGAAATGCCAACTGTAAAGTCTGAATTTCCAAGTCTGAGGTCTGAAGTATGAAGATACCTCACGACCCACAAGCTTTGATAATTATATAAATTATTTAAAGGTATAAGACAAAGATAAGTTACATTATATCTGAGAGTATAACAAGAGGTAACAGTACAAAACACCAGAAGTAACAGTGGCATTGTGTTGATATGAACTTGAAGTAACAGTGTACTTGGCAATTTTCTGAGTCTGATATTTTCGTTTATTTCTTCTTTATATAATTTCCATGGAACCTTAGGATTATATCTGACTAAAGATAAATGAATTTAAGGAAGGGTTTCAGTCATCAGTTTAAATCAAAATGTCAAATTTTGAACTTTTTTATGAAAAAGTTCAAATATCTTGACCTGTCTCAGTATTTGTTCATTAATATGATCAGTTATTGTTGTAAGCAAGTTTTTATATAGATTTTTTATTATCAATATGACAAGAAATATATCTGAAACAAATGAGATTAACTGTTATTGGATGAAATTGTGTAACATGTTAAATATTCCTACCTGTTTGGTCTGTTGTAACACGAAGTAACATTCTACAGAGGACACCGTTTACATAGTGTGATATATATGTGCTTTAGCACAACTTTAAAAAAAATATCAGTTATAATCGTGACGACTAGTCTTGCACCTGAGTTCACCCCCGACTTTTAGTCGGGTTCGTGTTACTTGATCTTTAGTTGTATATGTATGTTTTGTAGATCGTTGTTTGTCCTTTCGTACTTTTTCTTCTGGCCATTGTGTTGTCTGTTTTTCTTCGATATACGGATTCTGATTACCCTTTGGTATCTTCAAACTCTTCTTATTGGTGTAGAAAACAAAATTACTTCGAGAAAAGCAGTGACCGGCTACAAGTTACATAAAGTTCCATATTGATAAACCTCTCCGTGGGCGAAAATCAAACTAACCACTTTAGCGAGGCTTTAGAAACTGATTACAAGCACACAACTATCATCCGATCGCGACATTAAAACTCGAAGAGTAATATATGTTTGCAATGTCCAAAATGCTAGCAAGCACACTAGTAGCTTAAAGTCGTTAGTAATAGTCCATGTTAGGAAACAAAACCCATCTGGAAGCATTAGTATCATGTTAATATATCCAGTAGAAAATATTATCCCGATAGAATTTCTAGATCAGTAAAGGGATCTATATTACCACTGTAAAACCGTATGGGAGTCCTTACGCTCCCAGAGTACCTGCGTTCACCCTCAGTTTTAAAGGGGCTGGTGTTGCTTTACCATTAGTCTTCTGTGTAATGTTTTGTAGTTTGTCCTATCGTCCATTTTGTTTTGGCCATTGTAATAACCGTCCTTCGATTTACGACTTCTGATTACCCTTTTCGTATCTACAAAGTTCCCTCTATAGGTTTTATTTTAGTTTTCTCTGTAGTGTTTTGTAGATCGTTGTTTGTCCTTTTTGTTTTTTTTTCTTTCTTTTGACCATTGTGTTGTCTGTCCTTCTTTTCACCATTGTGTTGTCTGTCCTTCTTCGAATTACGGCTTTTGATTACCCCCCTTGATATCTACAGAATTTCCCTCTATAGGTTTTATGTAATAGATTGCTTATATATATATAAGGTTGTAAATGAGTTCTAAAGAAAATCAATTATAGTTTATACAGTGAAAATATGGAGTATGACGAGTCTGCCTTATAAGTAAAATATAAATTAGTTCTTTATGAACAAAATGTCTTGCTTACTGTTGCATGAAGGCGTATAATGTGACAATATAGAAGGTATTAATATATACATGTAGTTCTTTACAATCTTAATAAGTTTGGGAGTCAAATAGGACAAAAATTCAACAAAATTACGTGTATTCTGAAAATGTATATAGAGGAAATTGAATTACATGAAAAACTAGTGACAAAATAGTCAGAGACACGATGCTGGTCAACGTGAATTTGTTTAATCATCTGACTATTAGAAGTTTTACATAATATCAATAATAATTCTTATAAACGGTAAGAAATATATTTTCCTTTTTTTCAAATATAGTGGAATTTACCATATTTCATTAACGTTGTGGGTTCGAATCCCGTTCAGGCGAGATGTACTCGATACAACATTATGTGATAAAGTTTGTCAGTGACTTGCGCAGGTCGGTGGTTTTCTCCGGGTATTTTGATTTCCTCCATCAATAAAACTGACAGCCACGATATAATTGAAATATTGTTGAAAGTGGCGTTAAACACCATAACGATATCCTTCCATTAAGATGTATTTGCTGGTTGGATATTGTGGGTTTTTCACATTCTAAATTGGTCTTGCATGTTTGACAAGAACGAATATTCGCAATATGTTGAGTGTGTTTAAAGGTCTGTTAAAGACGAGTACCCACTTTTAAAAAAATAAAAAGGAAATCCACATAAGATATAATAATAGCGTAGATATTTAAGTTAGTGCGCAAGATGCGTTTCCGGAATAACATTCATCGGGTAGGCTCAAATTCCAACAATTGAAAAGATAAATAATTAGAAAGTCCTTGGGATCAAGATAACCAAAGGGCTTAAACAGGATAATCAACACACTACTACCGAAACTCTGACTACCCTCAGACACTTATAGTCCATCAGCAGAGGTATCGACCTAGTGACAGTAATCAAAACGTAGATATCTAATTTAGTGCACACGATACGTTTCTGGAACAATCTTCATCATGTACATTCAAATTTAAAAAAAAATGGAAAGCCAAATAATTTTTAAAAATATTCAGGCGCAAAAAAAACCAAGATACTAGTAGTTCAAACGCAAATGAAACACATCTAACAAAATACAAAGAAAAGCGATACAGTCTTTTCTGGATATATTATGTTTGTTTTGTTTGCTTGATGGTGTTTAACGTCACTTTCAACAATATTTCAGTTATATCGTGGTGGTGAGATTTATCGGTGGAGGAAACCGGAGGACCCGGAATAAACCACCAACCTGTTGCAAGTCACTGACAAACTTTATCACATATTACTATACCTTACATTATTAAGCAACATTATTAAGAAAAAAACTGCTGAAGCGTGCTAGTCTGGGTCACGGGTCACTGTAATCGGGCGGCTGTATCGAGAAACAGATATGGTGTTGAAAAAATTGTTGATACTCATTAAATATTGATAAATGCAATAACATTTTATGTTTGTCTTCAAGAAATATGATAGACAAAACCGTGTGTGAAGTTTTATGACGAAATATCTCCGATTTCTATGTAAATTTACGAGTTGAAGTTGCGGCTGTATCGAGAAACAGATACGGTGTTGAAAAAACTGTTGATACTCATAAAATATTGATAAATGCAATAAAATGTTATGTTTGTCTTCAAGAAATATGATAGACAAAACCATGTGTGAAGTTTTACGACGAAATATCTCCGATTTCTATGTAAATTTACGAGTTTAATTGGGGTAACACCCACAGGTAATTTTAGCGATGTATTTTTTATCTTGGACAAGAATAATGAGCGTCCTGATTGAATGACCGATTTAAAACACACTGACTCCGCATGGTAAAAAGAAATCGTTGCACGACGTTTGAGCGCATTGGTCCTACATTTGAGCGCAAAAAATCCTACGTTTGAGCGCAAAAAAATCCACGATTGAGCGCATTTTACCTTAGCTATTTACCCGAGAAAAGAAATTTAAATTATAAAACTTTTAAGAAATTGTTATAAAAATGATCTAAAAAAGTTTTTAAAATGATTTTGATAATGAAAAAAAATTATTATAAAAATGATCTTTAAAAAATTATTTAAAATTATTTTGATAATGAAAAGAATAATTTAAAGATTTAGTTTACATACGGTTTTCCACGGTATGATGGTTGTTTTCACTATTTTAGAGACGGGAAATTTCTAGAGCAACTTACATGAAGTCAATGGGGTTGAAATTTTCCGCAAGAACCGATTTGCAAGATTTTAGTGCTACTTTTATTGACATTTTTAAACATTCTTAAATCTATTTCATAAAGCATTTTAAATAAATCCAATGATGTTTTCATGATGTGTTTTTTAAGGCTGTAATCTTTTATAATAAAGTGTATATATTTTTATTTCTATTTTTCACATTTTTATATATTAGATTCCCCAGGTAAACCACAGGTAAAATGCGCTCAAACGTAGGAAAGATTTGCGCTCAAACGTAACACACCTAAAATTGAAAATGGGCTCAAACGTAGTGCGCCCAAAGAAATTTATGTTATATCTATTCATTTGTTTGATTCTGGAATATTGCTGATCATTGATTTAAACAAGAAAAAAGGGAAAAAAGGGGGGGGGGTCAATTTTATTTGTGAATTTTACAGTTAAATAAATGTTGTGTTTCGACAGTTTAAAGAGAAAAATAAAAAAAAATTGCGACTAAAGCTTAAATCAGCGTTAACAATTGAACAAATATCAGTGGGTTTTTTTTTGTGAGATTTATTTTAAATAGAAAATCTGAATTTATTAATTTATTATTTATTAATTTATTATTAATGATACAATTTTATATCCCTTGGGAGGGGGAGGGGTGCTATGATGAAAATTTTAAATAAAAACACAGGACCGGACTTTAAGCAAAAATAATAATCCAGGATTACTTTTTTAATAAAAAAATCCAGGAACCCTGTGTCCATGATTTTTTTTTAAGTTAATAATATGAAATAATATGAAATATTGATATCCACACTTGCCTTTTGGACAGCACATTTCTGTGTCCACACTTGTTTCAGGTATGTACCATGTCTACGTCATCATCTGTTGAAACGACAACTTCAGGTATGTACCATGTCTACGTCATCATCTGTTGAAACGACAACTTTAGGTATGTACCCTGTCTACTTCATTGTTTGCTGATATAACTGCATGTATGGTCGATAAATATGTCATTGTCTGCTTATATGACATGCGGATTTAAGAAAAACGAAATTCCAATCAATGAATAATTTCATTTGTACCTTTCCAGGATAATAGTGATTTCAATATTAACATAATTATTAATTAAAAGGAAAATTGTAAAACTATTTGGTAGATAGTGTAAAAGATTAAACACGAATTCAGAAGACACTTCGGTGGAGCATGGTTATCGTGTTCAACACAATGCAGTTGATCAAGGATTTTAATTACATTAATGTATTAGAGAGACATGCTTACCAATGGACTGCTGTTTTAGCGAGCTAACATTGTACAAATATACAGATTTGAGTGTAGATCTGGTACTAAACAGGCGCAATCAATATCACAACTAAAAGTAAAACATGAAATAGCTGTACAATATTCACTTTCTCACTATGAACCGTAGTTGATGTTAAAGTTCGATTTTATGGAACAAACGTTAAAGAGAACTGGACGGGAAATCAAGAAAGGACAACGCCGTGCACACAAGACACGGGACGAAGACAAAAAACCCAACAGAAAATAGATGAACAACACGGACTGCACTAAAAACCCTGGTGCTCGCGAAGGGTAAGCAGTTCCTGCTTCTTATCAGACATCTGTTGTATTACTCATCTAGTTAAGTCCGGTAAATGTCTTGTCCAAGACAGAGGAAAGAACAAATCTTAATGTTATGCATGCTGTCATGGTTTACTAACAGCTTGTGCACCATGTTTACTTTGATGTTAATATTTACTTGTTTAGAGGTCGGTGTTTACCTCCACTTTAAAGAAATATGTTAGTGTGTTAATACTTATGCCAGTTCAGGGTACGCCGGTTTTCTTCACCAATAAAGCTCACAATCACGATATAACTGAAGTATTGTTGATAGTGGCGTTAAACACCAACAAGCATAATACTAATTTTCTAGTTACATGTTTGTTCTACAGGAGTAACAGCTTCAGAACAAACAGAAATTGTCAACCAACATAACACTTATAGAGGAAGCACAGCAGCTACTGATATGAATATGATGGTTAGTATGACAATGAAAACCAAAAGCAATACCACACTGTTTGACCAGTTCTAAAATCTAATAGAAAAATGGTAGAAACAGGCAATAGCAATGTATCTGATACAAATATACACGACCGCTTATTTCCGAGGCTGGTACGGGCACTGTAGTAAAAGATGGCTGTGGGTAAACTAGTTTTATGGGTCAAAACCTTTCCTTTTAGTGAAATGATATGGTTATACAAGCGTTTTGTGCATAATACTAAACATTATTTGATCATCTCTATACCTGCATTACTGACGAATGTTCGTCCACCTCCAACAAATATTCAATTTTGTTGTGGATGGTATGTGATTTTTATGTAATATGCATATAATGGATAACAGGAGACAGGAACGCGTTGAAACCAACCAGAAATTCGTAGAAAAAGGCAAATTTGATACCCCTAACACATAGATACACGATAGCTCCCTTTCCTGTCTTCGTACAGTCACTTCAATGAAAAGTGGTGAGATCCATGTCTAAAAATTTATGCAATGAAGTACTGCTGTCACTACCATATTTAATCTTCATAAAGAAATGTTAAAGTTACAGGGGTAGTCAGATGACGGGACACATACAATGCAATGCCTAATAGAAAAAGACAAACACACAAGAATGTGGTTATCAAAACACTGCACAGAAAATAAAAATTGAACAAGAAACAAATAATTACCTGTGACGTGCCACACAATGGTAAAGTTAAGCAAAGTGCCAAACACTTCTACATTTCAACATATAACAACACAGAACAAACACATTTAAACAAAATGATCAAAGTTGCTATGGTAGTCCAAATGTCGATGGACTATGACGTTGCAATGTGAAACGCACTGATGACAGCTTTGTAGGGCGGCTGTCAATATCTGTCGGACCTGACAAAATATATGAGTACCACGGCCTGTGTGCTGCAAGATGCAGGAACTACTTACCCTTCGAGAACACCTGGGTTAACCCTCTGATTTGATGGGGTCCCTGTTGCTTTTACCCTTCGTGAACACCTGGGTTAACCCTCTGTTTTGATGAGGTCCCTGTTGCTTTTACCCTTCGAGAACACCTGGGTTAACCCTCTGTTTTGATGAGGTTCCTGTTGCTTTTACCCTTCGTGAACACCTGGGTTAACTCTCTGTTTTGATGTGGTCCCTGTTGCTTTTACCCTTCGTGAACACCTGGGTTAACTCTCTGTTTTGATGTGGTCCCTGTTGCTTTTACCCTTCGTGAACACCTGTGTTAACTCTCTGTTTTGATGTGGTCCCTGTTGCTTTTACCCTTCGTGAATACCTGGGTTAACTCTCTGTTTTGATGTGGTCCCTGTTGCTTTTACCCTTCGTGAACACCTGGGTTAACTCTCTGTTTTGATGTGGTCCCTGTTGCTTTTACCCTTCGTGAACACCTGGGTTAACTCTCTGTTTTGATGTGATCCCTGTTGCTTTTATCCTTCGTGAACACCTGGGTTAACTCTCTGTTTTGATGTGGTCCCTGTTGCTTTTACCCTTCGTGAACACCTGTGTTAACTCTCTGTTTTGATGTGGTCCCTGTTGCTTTTACCCTTCGTGAATACCTGGGTTAACCCTCTGTTTTGATGTGGTCCCTGTTGCTTTTACCCTTCGTGAACACCTGGGTTAACCCTCTGTTTTGATGTGGTCCCTGTTGCTTTTACCCTTCGTGAACACCTGGGTTAACCGTCTGTTTTGATGTGGTCCCTGTTGTTTTTACCCTTCGTGAACACCTGGGTTAACTCTCTGTTTTGATGTGGTCCCTGTTGCTTTTACCCTTCGTGAACACCTGCGTTAACTCTCTGTTTTGATGTGGTCCCTGTTGCTTTTACCCTTCGTGAATACCTGGGTTAACTCTCTGTTTTGATGTGGTCCCTGTTGCTTTTACCCTTCGTGAATACCTGGGTTAACCCTCTATTTTGATGTGGTCCCTGTTGCTTTTACCCTTCGTGAACACCTGGGTTAACTCTCTGTTTTGATGTGGTCTGTGTTGCTTTTACCCTTCGTGAACACCTGGTTTAACCTCTGTTTTGATGTGGTCCCCGTTGCTTTTACCCTTTGTGAACACCTGGGTTAACTCTCTGTTTTGATGTGGTCCCTGTTGCTTTTACCCTTCGTGAACACCTGGGTTAACCCTCTGTTTTGACGTGGTCCCTGTTGCTTTTACCCTTCGTGAGCACCTGGGTTAACTCTCTGTTTTGATGTGGTCCCTGTTGCTTTTACCCTTCGTGAGCACCTGGGTTAACTCTCTGTGTTGATGTGGTCCCTGTTACTTTTACCCTTCGTGAACACCTGGGTTAACCGTCTGTTTTGATGTAGTCCCTGTTGCTTTTACCCTTCGTGAACACCTGGGTTAAATCTCTGTTTTCATGTGGTCCCTGTTGCTTTTACCCTTAGTGAATACCTGGGTTAACCGTCTGTTTTGATGTGGTCCCTGTTGCTTTTACCCTTCGTGAACACCTGGGTTAACCCTCTGTTTTGATGAGGTCCCTGTTGCTTTTACCCTTCGTGAACACCTGGGTTAACCGTCTGTTTTGATGTGGTCCCTGTTGCTTTTACTCTTCGTGAACACCTGGGTTAACTCTCTGTTTTGATGTGGTCCCTGTTGCTTTTACCCTTCGTGAATACCTGGGTTAACCCTCTGTTTTGATGTGGTTCCTGTTGCTTTTACCCTTCGTGAACACCTGGGTTAACTCTCTGTTTTGATGTGGTTCCTGTTGCTTTTACCCTTCGTGAATACCTGGGTTAACCCTCTATTTTGATGTGGTCCCTGTTGCTTTTACCCTTCGTGAACACCTGGGTTAACTCTCTGTTTTGATGTGGTCTGTGTTGCTTTTACCCTTCGTGAACACCTGGTTTAACCTCTGTTTTGATGTGGTCCCCGTTGCTTTTACCCTTTGTGAACACCTGGGTTAACTCTCTGTTTTGATGTGGTCCCTGTTGCTTTTACCCTTCGTGAACACCTGGGTTAACCCTCTGTTTTGACGTGGTCCCTGTTGCTTTTACCCTTCGTGAGCACCTGGGTTAACTCTCTGTTTTGATGTGGTCCCTGTTGCTTTTACCCTTCGTGAGCACCTGGGTTAACTCTCTGTGTTGATGTGGTCCCTGTTGCTTTTACCCTTCGTGAACACCTGGGTTAACCGTCTGTTTTGATGTAGTCCCTGTTGCTTTTACCCTTCGTGAACACCTGGGTTAACTCTCTGTTTTGATGTGGTCCCTGTTGCTTTTACCCTTAGTGAACACCTGGGTTAACCGTCTGTTTTGATGTGGTCCCTGTTGCTTTTACCCTTCGTGAACACCTGGGTTAACCCTCTGTTTTGATGAGGTCCCTGTTGCTTTTACCCTTCGTGAACACCTGGGTTAACCGTCTGTTTTGATGTGGTCCCTGTTGCTTTTACCCTTCGTGAACACCTGGGTTAACTCTCTGTTTTGATGTGGTCCCTGTTGCTTTTACCCTTCGTGAATACCTGGGTTAACCCTCTGTTTTGATGTGGTCCCTGTTGCTTTTACCCTTCGTGAACACCTGGGTTAACTCTCTGTTTTGATGTGGTTCCTGTTGCTTTTACCCTTCGTGAACACCTGGGTTAACCCTCTGTTTTGATGTGGTCCCTGTTGCTTTTACCCTTCGTGAACACCTGGGTTAACCCTCTGTTTTGATGTGGTCCCTGTTGCTTTTACCCTTCGTGAACACCTTGGTTAACCGTCTGTTTTGATGTGGTCCCTGTTGCTTTTACCCTTCGTGAAGACCTGGGTTAACTCTCTGTTTTGATGAGGTCCCTGTTGCTTTTACCCTTCGTGAATACCTGGGTTAACTCATTGTTTTGATGTGGTCCCTGTTGCTTTTACCCTTCGTGAACACCTGTGTTAACCGTCTGTTTTGATGAGGTCCCTGTTGCTTTTACCCTTCGTGAACACCTGGGTTAAACCTCTGTTTTGATGTGGTCCCTGTTGCTTTTACCCTTCGTGAACACCTGGTTTAACCCTCTGTTTTGATTGGGTCCCTGTTGCTTTTCTGGGTTGTGTTTTTGTGCTTTGTTTGTCTTCGTCCTGTGTCCTGAGTTGTCATTTTCTCTGGATTGTTCATTCCCGATTGCCCCTTTGGTTTTCTGTAACGTTGATAGGTTCTGGTAATCCAACATATTGGATAGAAATATATAAATTGTAAGGTAGGGCGAATGTCTGACAGAACATTTTTATGTTGTCAAAATTAATAGGATAATTATTCTCTCTAACTTATTTCAATTAATAATATTTCTTCAAGGTTTAGATTTATTATTCATTATTGTAGAAATAAAGACAATACACATGTTGTATGCACAATTAATAATGGAATGGCGGGGGTTATGTGGTTCAACGCCACTTTCAACAATATTTCAGTTATATTGCGGTGGTCAGTTTTTTTGCTGGAGTAAACCGGAAATATCCGTAGAAAATCACAGAACTGTCGCAAATCACTGACAAACTTTTCACATAATTCTGTATCGAGTACACCTCGCCACGGGCATAATAATGTAGTGAATTTTGATATACATTGTTCAATGAAACAAAGCATTGTTTTTCTTTATCTACAATGGATAATATAATGTCATTGAGTTGTTTCAGTTTTGAGAAACATAACAGGGTGAAAATGTTTAAAATCTAAATCCATTTCTTCATGCCACATATCACTTTAAATATCATTGAATATTTACTATTTATAGAGCTGGGATAATGAAGTTGCTTATATAGCACAGAAATGGGCTGAGAACTGTCAGGCAAATCATGATACAGGTTATAAAAGAAGAATTCCGGGTAGGTAGTGTTTATTACACATTCTAAAGAACAATATGGATGTAAATGAACACGGGAATATATCCAACTTAACACTTAGACACAAAATAAACTAAAGCCCAGTAAAGGGACAGCGGTTGTATGGCTGTTCTATATATTGTAGCCACAGTGGGTATTTGTTAAAACATGAAAGAAAAAAGTATTATAAAGTAAACAGAAACGCGCCAAATGATATAATTGATATTGGTGTAAAGCGAGTCTCCGGATGCAAAGTACATGTGTACTAAGATGTGCGAAAAAAAATTCAATCAGAATCCGTATATCGAGAAAGGACAAGCAAAGCAATGGCCAAAAGAAAAAGGACAAATGGACAAACACTGATCTATAAAACAATACACAGAAAACTAAAGATTGAACAATAAGAACCTCACGAAAAAACAGGTGTTCCTCAGGTGTTCCAGTAGGGTAAATAGTTTCTGCACCACTAGTGTACCGTGATATTACTCTTGTTACAAACCCCTCGATAAGTCATGGATAAAGAGAGGATGGGAGTGTGATGACAATAAATGGAACATAATCACGTCATGGAGTTTGTAGACAGAGAATGTAACATGGCTTCTTTAAATATTATAATTTTATCAACCCAGGGCGCCAGTATGATCACAAAAGATCTACTAAAGACGAATATAACGTGTCGTTGTAACTGCTAACAATATCATCATGGGCGATTAATACCGATATCGTCATGCGTGATTAATACCGATATCGTCATGGGTGATTAATACCGATATCGTCATGCGTGATTGATACCGATATCATCATGGGTAACTGATACCAATATCATCATGGGTGATTGATACCGATATCGTCATGCGTGATTGATACCGATATCGTAATGGGTGATTGATACCAATATATCGTCATGAGTAATTGATACGACAAGAGACACGGCACTTCGAAATTCGGTCATATTTCAGCAAATGAATTTGATCTGATAGTTAACTAGAACTATATAAATCTAACTAAGCGTGTTGGTCTAGTACAACAACAACCACTCACTCTTTGATATTATAACAATGCATTAAATGCAAATGCAATTTAAAATAACTTAACCTCATTGAAATTGAATTTGTAGGTTGTTTGGGCCAAATCCATTAAGATTGGTTGTGGGTATGCTAAATGTGGATCAACACATTTATATGTTTGTAATTATGAACCACTGTAAGTGTCAGAATATCCAAACATATATTTTTTTTCTTCAAATTCTACCATTGTAGCTTAAAAGAATTAATTACATTTCTTGAAAACTGAGCTTCGTATTGTTACAACCGCCACGATATAGCTGAAATATTGTTGAAAGTGGCGTTAAGCACCAAAAACCGAAAACATATTGTTAAATTATTTAAAGAGGATCATCCACAAAGCAGGCTTCCTTCTGAGTCATGGTTCTGATGGTTGTGTGGATAAAGTCGTGGATTTGTTACCAAAAACATAACACCCCTATCGATGGTTCTGGCCCCGATGCTTACCCATTAAGTGTAGAAGGTTTCCAGACACCTACCCATGGTAAGGGATTTAGCTGTTCAGATTGTTATATCTGTCTAGTCTTTCATCCAACAATAAGTCAGGTAGTCATTATATAGCCGAACAATTTCTGACAGTGACGACTAACACCAGTATCCTTAGGTGAGGAAGTAAAACCCGCCACTTTTATTACTTTTATATTTGTTCACAGTCAACTGTTGTTTTGTTTTATTTTGAGATGGTTGGGAATTTACATATTATAATTCCGCTTTACTCTTTGATTTTCCGGCATTGTACTATTTTTTGTTTTGTTTTCATATTCATATTCAGTAGAAAGATATAAATGAACACGTGTCATAACAAAATCCTTCAAATGTCATCAACAAACATTGTTTAAAGGAAGCACTGCGGTGGGCTGGATACGAACTCGCAGTTATTGGGGGGTGTTATGGTGCTTAACGCCACCTTCAACAGCAGTTATTTCATGGCGGTCAGTTTTATTGGTGTAGAAAGCCGGCGAAAACCACCGACCTGTCGCAAGTCACTGACAACCTTCATCACATAATGTTGTATCGAAGACACCTTGCAGTTTTGATGTGATGATTTCATGTACAAATGCAACACAATCGCTGCGATATCATTTGCGTTATTGTTACATAGTCAATAGTGACGTCAATAAATTAGATGCTTATTGATGCTTGCGTTGAGATTTCTACCATTGTAACTTGTTATTACAGAGGAACCTTTCATATTAAGACACCGTACACCCAAGGAACAAAGTGTGGTAGTTGTTCTGACAATTGTCTCAACGATTTGTGTAGTAAGAATAAAATTAAGATGTACATATCTGATCATTTTTGTAAATGAACATCAGATCAAATTGAAGAGACATACAGAAACACAGAAAACATTGGACACAATGATTTATTGGATTTGATTTATTGTGTTTAACGCTATATTTCAGCTATATCATGGCGATCATTGTTAGTGGTGGAAGAAGGCGGAGTACCCGGAGAGAACCACCGACCATGGACAAGCAACTGGTAATTTATCATTTTCGGCTACGAGTCGAGTGCGCCCTTTTTATAATTTACAAAGCTGGGCGCGAACCCGCGCCGTATTGGTGATAGGCTTGTATGAGTTGTTAGGTAATCCAACCACCTAACTCATTGAGCCACACAGGCCCTCATTGTACACAAGACACAGAACAATGACAAGTAAAGCAGAACAGCACAACAAAGAAAAATTAAAAGATGGGCAAAACAGACCCCCATCAAAATAACAGATGTAAAGTCAATTGCAAGCGAAGGGTAAGCAGTTCCTGTTTCTTATAAGATACCCGTCATGTTACTCATGTCGTCAGATCCGATAAAAGTATTGTCGATGATATAAGAAAGAACAAAAATCAACGTAAAAGGGAAAAAAATCCATTGTCATTTTAGAAATGGATCTTTCGTACCGGTCGACCAGTTCGTATTGACGAACGTAACATTAGTACATCATTGTCTTGCCAATGTATGGTAATATATCAACTGAGTGTCATAATTTCTCTTATTATTAAATTAATTAATTTTAGAGTCACATGTCATTTTATACGTGTTTTGATTGGTTTAAAAAGTTGATGTTATTTGTCAATGAACCGAATCTAAAAATAGACGTCGTTCTCAGGGCGTCGCGTGCCGTTGTCATCAGGTGATTTTCTTTAAATGAGGCACCTTTGAGGTTATTTTTTAATTTATTTCCGATTATTTGCCTTATTTTGAACAAATAAATATATTTTTCAATATCATAGCAAAAAAAGTTCGAATTAATTTATAAGGATTGATCGAAATTATTTGTTCGGTTCATTCGAAATAACCTCAATCAGGTTGTTTACACCATTCCGTAATCCGCTACGCGGGATACACGGTGCGTACAACTTGATTGAGGTTATTTCTTCATGAACCGAACAAAAATTGCGATCAATCCTTAAATATTGTAACGATGATATGATCGTTGATGCAGACGGGTGAAAATTCGTGACAAATTCGATATGTAGATGTCAGAAATTCTCCATATCGTATTTATTATTGGACATTTATGATGTCCGTGTCAGTTAACAGCTGTAGCGCGATGGGTGTCAATAGTGAAACGGGAATTGCGTACCCTTCCGGAGCATCTGAGATAATCTCCAGTGTTTAGTGGGGTTGCACAATCTTTAATTTTCTGCTTAGTGTTTTGTAGATCATTGTTTGTCCCTTTGCCATTTATCTTTTAGACATGGTATTGCCTGTCTTTCTCTGATTATACCATTGGTATCTTTCTTCTTTCTTTTCTTATCTATACTCTTATTTCTGATTTCCGTGTTTATTTTTATCGTCAACATGGTGGTGAAAATGCGGCAGAATTGTGGGTTGGAGTATAGCGAATTCAAAATAATAATAATAAAACAATTTGCACAACATAATAATTAATATAATTGGAATATTTTTATTCCATTTCCAATTGATCTGTAAAAAGTACTCATGAAAGAGTCTTAATGTAAGGAAAATACATCATGGACAAAAACACAATGCAGGGCAACCAATTCATGATTGCTAATATACATATTTGTTAGACTGTGAATTCAGTGTTAAAGGTGAAATAAACTTATTGGTTGTATTGAAATGAAACAAAAATCGAGTGTATATTGTTACCTCAAAATACCTTGAAACATACTAGACGTTACGGAAAGGAAAATAATGTCAATGTTCCGAATCAAATGAATTAAGTCAATAATTGAACATATTCCTAATAAGTTAATTTTTACAACAAAATTTGATGATTCCTCGATTTTAATTACGATTATTTCATGCATTTGTCGTTGGCGAATGCAGGGCCGTCTTAACAGCATTATAGACCGTCGGGAAAAACAGTGCATTGGGGCACTACCTACACAACCACTCACAGGAATAAAAATGTAAATGGTCGATAAAATTAAACATATATTTATTGTATTTCTACTTCCGATAACTCAGTGTTTAAACATTAAATAACATGCCATACATAATATACCTAGATTAGCATGTGGTCCCTATGATCGTAGGACCCCCGGACAACTGCCCATCGTGCCCATGTTTTAAGACGGCACTGGGCGAATGAATATGTTAGCGACGTCACAATACCAACCCAGGTTATCAAGTATAACCAATGTTGCTCTAGGTGGATCAGCCAATCAGATTGCAGTATTCACATCAAATTAAATTATTTGAGAGTAACTAAAGCAAATATAAGGAATAAAAACTCTTTGTTTTATTTTAGATTGTGATTTGGTATGTCTCAATGGAGGGATATTAAACCTCGCTGCATGTACATGTAGCTGTATCAGTGGTTTTACCGGAACTGACTGTGCTTGTAAGTTATTATTAAAACTTTAGTACAGTAAATCCTGCGCATACAACCACCTATATTAAGCACTCACCTGTATTAAAAGGTCAAATTTTTCTTGTCCTATCATACACAATTTTATATAAATTGAACCTCTTTTAAGAGGACACCTATCTTAAAAGACCTCTTTTTTTCTTTGTCCCAAGGGTGACCTCTTAATACAGGTTTGACTGCCTATGAAATTTTGTGACAAATCTAGTTTATTGTATATCATTGAGAATATTTTGATTCTACAATCTGTGTATATGCATTTTAAATCCATAGATTGTTTGGTTTATGATGTCTAACGACGCCACTTTCAACAATATTTTCAGTTATATCGTGGCGGTCAGTTTTATTGGTGGAGGAAACAGGAGTACCCGGAGGAAATAACCAACCTGTCGCAAGTCACTGACAAACTTTATCACATATTGTTGTATCGAGTACACCTCACCATGAAAGGGGTTCGAACTCACAACTTTAGGCAGTAATTGTTCGATCACGACCACGACGGCTCCTGCAATTCATAAAAATATACATAATATCTTTATAAATGAAACGTGATAAAAAAAATCAGAAAAAATTTAAATAAATACAAATATCATTAAATATTTGAATTGATCATGATATTTTTTTCTAAACGATTAAATTTATGCAAAAATATGTAAAGTGAAATAAGCAAATTTTTTCAATAGAGAATTATGTTAGGTTTATGGTATTTAACGCCACTTTCAACAATATTTGAATTATATCGTGGCTTTCAATGAATATTGGAATAACAATGTCATATTCTCTTCTAGTTTTACACTATTAATGATACGTTTCTTGTTTTAGTGGATTTTGCTACCAAAACAGACCCATCGCATTGTCTCACTTCATATACAGCTACCAGGTGTCCTGTATCCAATGTTCCAGATCAATGTCCTAATATGTGCTCATTCTGTCCTAGTAAGTACATTGTTAACTTATATAAAACATGAAAGAAGGGTTATAGTAAGGGTTGTGGTGTTTAATGCCACTTTCAACAATATTTTAGTTATATTTTGGAGGTCAGTTTTATTGGTGGAGGAAACCGGAGTACTCAGAGAAAACTACCGACCTTTCACAAGTCACTGACAAACTTTAGCACATAATGTTGTATCGAATACACCTCGCCATGAGCGGGATTCGAAGCATGAAAGAAAAATAAAGAATTACATACATTAAGTTTTAAAAAAAAATAATGAATAGCATCAAACAATATATGAAACATATGTCTTTACAGTTATCCTAGAGTACAGCACTAAGGAAGAACATCAACTCTGTTCCGGAGATTAAGCGATCAACCTTCTCCTAAATATTCTCATATATATATAGTGAGGTAAAACCTCAGAAAATACTAGTAATCAGTCTTGATTATGACGTCATCAATATGTCATTGGAATAATAGGTTCTTACATACGTGCTTGGGAAAGACCGGGTGATCTTCCACGAGTGATAGAAAAGACACAAAAATTTCTATCACGAGTGGAAGATCACACGGGCTCTCCCAACAACGCATGTAACTACCTATTTCTTCCGTAAACCAACAACTTTCACTATCGCAAACTCCTAGAGACCCCCGCCATTGATCAGTAACTAATTTGCATAAATTATCAGATCAATATCATTGAGCGTTATGAAATACACATAACATAAAATTGACTTTTGTGACACCGATTGATAAACTAAGTAGCTTTCTACTGATATTTGAGCTTTTACTGACTAATTCACCGTACAATTCATTGCTAAATCGTACAATAAAGTGCATAGCGAAGTGGGAACTATTTCTGCGTATGAATTACCGGCAAAAGAAATAAGGTCACAAAGTGAAAGAAGGAATGAAGAACAACAACAAGTTTAATGAAATATTTCAGCGAATTAGGAAGAAACCTACGGTTTCTAGTGTTTGAACAATCAAATTTAGTGATGCTGAGACATCGACAGTTCGTCTGTTCTCTCTTGGTGGGCCACTTAGACAACAAGAATCCTTTCAGACCTCATTATATATTCAAACACGTGCTTAAAAATAATTTCTTTCAGTTCATTTGAGTGTAGTAAACCATGTAATGGAAGAATGATGCTTTTTGTACCATGGCGACGTTCTAAGTTTAGTTCTTGTTAGAGGCGTTCTGATTGGATGTCACAACGAGTAAACGAGTGCACATGAACACGTCTCAACTCGGTCGTCTCAACCCGAAAACGGCCATTTACGGAAAAATGCATTTTCTTCCGTATATGGCCGTTTTCGGGTGGAGACGATCGAGATAAGACGAATGCACGTGCACTCGTCTCTACTCATTGTGACATCCAATCAGAACGCCTCTAGCAAGAAAAAAAATTGTTTAAATATATATATCCTAAGCCGGGAATGTCACATTATATACCCTGTTTGATAGCTGAATAACAGATATATTACGGATTTAACCAATGGGTTGTTTTTTTCAAATACTGACTCCATCCGTTGTGACTTTTATTTTCATTTTTTGTATTTCTAGCTGTCCTTTTCCGTACCTTTGACGTCATTCTTCAATGACGTCAAAATATGTGTCACGTCATATTTCATGTATGGAGTGTCTCATGAAGGAAAATACTGTACTTTCAAGAAAATATTAGTGAGAAAAGCTCAAATATCAGTAGAAAGCTACTTAGTTTATCAATCGGTGTCACAAAAGTCAATTTTATGTGATGTGTATTTCATAGCGCTCAATGATATTGATGTGATAATTTATGCAAATTAGTTACTGATCAATGGCGGGGGTCTCTAGGAGTTCGCGATAGTGAAAGTTGTTGGTTTACGGAAGAAATAGGTACTTACAACATGCGTTGTTGGGAAAGCTCGGGTGATCTTCCACTCGTGATAGAATTTTTTTTGTTTTTTCGCTCGTTTCGTTGTGCTCCACTCGCGAAAAGACATAACATTTCTATCACTCGTGGAAGATCACCCGGTCTTTCCCAAGAACGTATGTAAGAACCTATTAATCTTTACGTCAGGCAGTATGCATAACGTCAGAGAATATGCATAACATTAGAGAAACTAGTAATACGACAGTTCGGAGTTAGGGGAAAAGCTATGTCCCGTTTCTAGCTCTTTGCCGTTAAGAGTACATAAGGTGTACATCCGGGTCTCATTTTCGGACACTTTTTTAAGATGGCTACCATCCTTTGTTACATATAGCTGTCATTATCAGCAGAGAAGAAACTTTCCCTTTTATTCCTTACCGGGTAGTGGTTGCGTGTTAATTTCATATTCTATGTTATGTTCTATGATCATTGCCTGGCTAGGTTAGGATTATTCATCAGAAGCTGAAACTGCAGATAAAGAAACTTTGCTATATTGTGCAGTATCGCCGCATCGGACAAATGTCGGATGTAATGACAATGTTCAAATTTAGTTACCGTAGATGACACTGAACATTTCAGGTGTAAAATTACCTGCTTTATGAAAAAAAAATTGAGCAGACTATATCTAATGAAAATAATTGACATTTTATGATTTTAGTTGTCACATTAAAAGAAACATACTTCTTTTTCTTTAAAAAGGTATTTTCCCTGTATCAATGTTAGATTTACAGTACCATAATATACAGACAAACCAATTATTATTTGTCATATTAGAAAGAATACATAAATAGCTGTGGGTATTATTATTTTTTTAGATATTTTCCTGCATCAATGTTCAATTCAAAGGAGCAATTCAAAGTGTCAGAAAATAGACTGAACTATTGGTGTTTGGCGTCACATTTAACAATGCTTCAGCTAAATCGTAGCAGTCAGTTATATTTTGGACTTGGATGGAAGAAACGATCTGCTGCAAGTTATCCACAAACTTTTATAGCGTAAAGTTGTTTCGCATAGACTACGGCAACAGCGGCCAAATGAACTCAAAACTTTAGTGATGATGTAAATCCAACTACCATGTACGATCGTGATCACTAGTCAGAAAATGGCTGACGTTATTGAGAGCATGTGTATTTAAATATATTAATACTATATTGTGACCATTTGTATTATTACTTTTAATATTCAAAGTTAGATTTATTATATTGACTTTTAGAACATTTTAGAAATATTTACCCGATAATGAATTAAAATAAATTTGAGAACGAAAATCGGTTAAGACTGCCTTACGAACTTTATTCTGTGAAAACATCGTTATGCCACATCGGTGGTGTAATGGTTAAACTGCTCACCTCGAGTGCGGTAGAATGTGGGTTCGAGCCCCGATCGGATCAAACCAAAAACTATAAAATTGGTATTTGTTGCTTCTCTGCTAGGCTCACAGTATTAAGGACAAAGAACAAATACTACTTGGCTCGGAATCAGGATAATGTGTCCGAGTGAAGCGACATGTCTACCCACGAACTGCGTGTTGGTCTAGTATAAAGCGGATATCATTATCTCATCAAACGTAACTTGTTCTCGCAATGATATAGCTGAAACATTGCTCATTTGGGGTTGAATAATTAACAATCACTTCCTCACAGGGTATGAAAAGATTCGCCTTATTCGATCTCTTAAAAAGTTTATATTCCGATACCAAGATCTTGTCGAAATATATTCCGTCTCTGCAGAGATGATGATAAACGATGCATTTTCATATAGTAAAAATGTATAAAGATAAGGAAGTCAATAAAAATGTCAAAAATATTTTCTATCAATGTGTGACGTAAAATTGTTTTTGACATTTGCTTCACTGGGTTTGGTACTGCTTTGACAAATATTTTACCTATTTTGTTCCAGTATTGTTTCAAATCCTGTTATAGTGACAGCCGGAACCTTTGAGCCGTAATGAAAGCGGGAGGTTTGGCGCTTTAAAATTTGATTCAACCCACCATTTCTTTAGAAATGCCTGTACCAAGTCAGGGTCATTACGGTTTTCACAGTTTTCCGGTTGTTGACTGATTTTGTCTGTTATGAGTTTTGACTTTCCCTTTGTAAGATTGTTCGGAGTTCGGTAATTTTGTTATTACCCTTATTTAATGCGATGGACGCTAATAAAATTAATGATAATTTTTCTTAAATGATGTTTGATATTTGATGTAAATTTATGAATATTCATTATAATGATTACAGATTCTGGGATAGCAATAACTGGTGTTACCGATGGTAAAGGAGTCGTTCCCTTTGATCTCGCCGGAAGTGGACCAGATACTACTACTGCAGTCGATACTGGACCAGATACTACTGCTGTAGCCTATACTGGATCAGATACTATTACTGTAGCCTATACTGGATCAGATACTACTACTGTAGCCGATACTGAATCAGATTCTACTACTGTAGCCGATACTGAATCAGATACTACTACTGTAGCCGATACTGGGACAACCAATGGTAATAGGATAACGTTCACTGTATCCGTCAAAGGACGTGCCTCAGTGTTGCATGAACATATACTCCTTCAGTATACCTGTATAATCATTTCATTGATAATATACATTGTTAGATATCACATTTCATTGTATTAACTACTTAACATGGACGAATCTACAGCATTAACTTTTCCTGATACATTATGAATGACGCCACAGAATTTGAGTAAAACGTCATTATTTTCTGTCATTGTGAAAAACCCAATATATCAATTAGTTACGGTACATAACTGAATATTATTTCGCCAATTAATGTTTTTTAATAATAGATCATGGATCTGAAACGACCGATATAGTCACAACAGCTGCAACCACGTTAAATGGCATATCCAATAGCAACGGTGTGGTACCTACCGATATTAACATTTATAAATTATGTTATCAATGATTTTATCTGAAAGTATTACAATGGAGATAGAAATATCAGAGTGTACATTTACAAAAAGTATATAATCATACGCTTCTTACACACGGCCCCAAATCGCTCTAAATCATATCCATAAGATATGAATAAAAATGTGTATGATCCTGCCTTAAGTCCTCCTCGTCATATCCGGAAGTTCCTCTAAACAATTTCTATTCATATCATTTGGATATGATTTAGAGCGATTGAGGGCCGTGTGACATGCTTAGCTTGGAGAAATAAATATGCAACAGCAATTTTCAGAGAATTGTAATTTTTAAGAGGTCTGCATGATTACAACCGCTAATTAAAATTGTCGATTATACATCAAGTAATAGTCTCATAAAACTCCATTAACCTAAGCAAAAAGGGTACAAATGAATTTGTTTTTAATTTCAATTGCAATGCATTATGGGAGATTTGACATCTGGAAAGCAGTGCATCAGATCTTATGAAACCTGAAATATATTGTACCTTCCATTGCTGGGAATTGTCGCTGAAGAACTCGTGAACGGAAGAAGAAAGGAAAATTACCAATAAATACATTTGTTATCGTTCAATGCAGAATTCATGCTGAAATAATTTAAAATTTAAAGATATACTGGATTTACGTAATATATGAATGTATCCACTAAACTATGTGTATACAAATGTCTTCTTTTTCTCTCTTTTTTCGCTAAGTAATTGCGCACTATGTATTTCCTCTTCCTTTCTTCAGTGCATATTCGGGAATTTTCAACATTGTATTGTGTTTCTTTATTTCGTGCATTTTAATGTGGACATCGAATCCACCCTAGAAATTAGATCAAACACGTTTCCAATGTCCAAGTATGTACTCTATACAGTAGACTTTTTTGACTTTTTCTCCAAGTTCTTCAATGAAATGAATCTTTCACGATCTTTCTTTTTTTGATAATAGTTATTAAAGTTGGCTACAATCATAGCGACAGGCATTGCCAAGACAATAATACCACATATTGCACATAATGATCCAATTATTTGCCCTCCGGCGGACTTTGGAACATGATCACCGTAGCCGACGGTTGTCAAGGTAACAATGGCCCACCATATTCCATATAGCATGTTTGGGAATGTCGACGGTTCTTCCATTTCTGTATAGAAAATACAGTTGGCGAATAACAGAGCAAACAGTAGTATTGTAAAGAAGAGTAAGAGTAATTCTTTCAAGCTTGCTCGTAGTGCGAGTAACAGCACGTAAAGACCACTAAATTGCCGCGCTAATCGGAGAAAGCGGAATATCCGGAATACTGACAAACAATAACAAATTTTATGCATCATCATAATGTCGTATGAATTGATTATCCACTGACGATTCCGGTCGACTACCACTCGGGTTAATATGGCATTGAATAATAGAACGTCAAGTATGTTCAACCAATCTTTGAAAAAATGTTTCTTGTCGGGACAAAATAGAATCCGAATGATCAATTCGACTGAGAAGAAAAAAGCAATGAACAAATCAGAAATAGTTAGCCAGTAAGGAATCTCTGTTGTACTGAACTGCACTTCTTTTGCATTATTGATATTAATGCGCAGTAGTTTAATAATTTCTGTTCGATTAAGTTGCGTTCCATAGTCCATAGCTTCAGTTCTTATTTCTGGTAATGTATACAAAATGGCGGAAATTGCAGATAAAAACACCATCATGAAGTACAACCAGTTGTATATCTGAAATAAAAAATGATAATATAAAAACCAAATAAAAGTTCACGTAATCTTCTGACAAAAATATCCCAAGCAAAGTCCGCTAGTGAGAACTCATTTCTGAATGAACCTTTACACATTTTATATATCATTCCTGTGAAATTTCATTAAAATCAGATAAAAAAATATCTTTTGAACATTCATGGTTACCATGGCAACGGCGGCTATTTTGAAAATGTCAAACCATAAATGTACATCTACACATCCCTAGGATCATTCCTGTGAAGTTTCATTACAATCCGACAAAAAAATATTTTTCCTGAAGAAACAAAAATTCCCGATAGTATTCTATGGCAAAACAAAATTATTTAGGCCACTCAAATTATACCTAATGGAACCCCAGTGCAAACTTCAAAACCTTTATGTAGAACTAGGTATACAGATCTATCATCATACCAAACCCCAAGATCGTTGTAACTGTGGTTTCTGAGAACCGCTGAGGACAACACTTCACGCATCATAGAAAGAAATAATGATAATAATAATGGTACTGCTTTTTAGCATTGCTACTACTACTACTACTACTACTATTAATAATAATAATAATGATAATAATAATAATAATAATAATAATAATAATAATAATAATAATAATAATAATAATAATAATAATGGTACTGCTTCTTAACATTGCTACTACTACTACTACTACTACTATTAATAATAATAATAATAATAATGATAATAATAATAATAATAATAATAATAATAATAATAATAATAATAATAATAATAATAATAATAATGATAATAATAATAATAATAATAATAATAATAATAATGATAATAATGATAATAATGATAATAATAATGGTACTGCTTCTTAACATTGCTACTACTACTACTACTACTACTACTACTATTAATAATAATAATAATAATAATGATAATAATAATAATAATAATAATAATAATAATAATAATGATAATAATGATAATAATAATAATAATAATAATGATAATAATGATAATAATAATAATAATAATAATAATAATAATGATAATAATGATAATAATAATAATAATAATAATAATAATAATAATAATAATGGTACTGCTTCTTAGCATTGCTACTACTACTACTACTACTACTACTACTATTAATAATAATAATAATAATAATGATAATAATAATAATAATAATAATGATAATAATGATAATAATAATAATAATAATAATAATAATAATAATAATAGTAATAATAATAATGGTACTGCTTCTTAACATTGCTACTACTACTACTACTACTACTACTACTATTAATAATAATAATAATAATAATGATAATAATAATAATAATAATAATAATAATAATAATAATAATAATGATAATAATAATAATAATAATAATAATAATAATGGTACTGCTTCTTAACATTGCTACTACTACTACTACTACTACTACTATTAATGATAATAATAATAATAATAATAATAATAATAATGATAATATAGTATTAATGTATGACCTTTTTCATATTGGCCCTGTTACATGCCCGATGTATTAATAATGGCCGAGGATGACTGTAATGGCCCGAGGCAACGCCGAGGGCCATTACAGCCGTCCGAGGCCATTATTAATACCAAGGGCATGTAACAGGGCCAAGAAGAAAAAGGCCATATATTGATACTTTTATTAACCAACTTTAACAGAGAATACAGTGTAGGTACATTTGATGAACAAAAACAGTAACACCGGAAAGTTAAATAAAAAAAATATATATATATTGGAAGGAAATATTGAATCCTCTCCTGTTCCTGATATAGAAAGAAAACATTGTCCATGTATCGTTTATACATGTATAATTCTTATATGATTTACATAATTAAAAATCCTATACTCTGATTGGGTATAAGCGCTTATGGAGGCGGGGTTTTGGTCAGTTTATTTTTCGAGAGACGATGTTCACCGGACTACTTTTTTCGTAATGTAAACAAAATGCCGGCTTGGATTCCCGATAATAAAAAAAGATAAAAGAAACAATGTTTATTGTTAATAATCGACAATTATTGTTAGATATGAAATTTTCAAAAATGCCAATGAAAAATAAAGCTTGTATTGTTGACATAAAAAAAAATTCCGAAAAAAATACTTAAGACAACCATCTATCGACTTTGACTTTTGTAATATATCGTCATCCTGTGACGTTGTTTACAAGGGACGCTGATTGACACAAGCTGGTTACTGATTTATTTTACGATTTTGTGAGCATTTTACTTGTTTGAGTAGCTAAATGCAAAATGCCATCAAATTGGAATATATCAGTAACTTAATTACACCACCATCTAGTTATCAATGTAGGAAAACAAGCATGCAAGGTTAGTGCATTTTGTTATTCATGGACGACACACATCAATGACAATGGAATGTATGTTTGCGTTCTTGGGATCTCCAAAGGTAAATTTTCAAAACAAATGAAAAAAAAATACTTTTTTTTAGTTTTTAAATTCGTAATGACTGGCTGTGATTTCGCAATAATTGGCTGTAGAAATTTCCGGTTCATAAAGGATGGTCATTTCTATTCATATTGTAGTAAGTTGGTTAATAATATACAATTATAGTCTTTCGTTGAGGTCAATACGAGTTTTTATGGACCTTAAAAACGATATTCACCGAAGCCTTTAGCTGAGGTGAATATCGTTTTTAAGGTCCATAAAAACTCGTATTGACCGATACAAAAGACTGTAATTGTTTTTGTTTTATTACATTAAAATGAAAAGTGGAAGTGAAACCAAGTCAATACGAAATTAATCACTTCATTATGACGTCATACATAATGCAATGGAAAGTGAAAGTGAAAGCGAGTCAATACGAGTTTTAATCAAACAATATTAAATTTTACGGAATGTCAGGTGACAGCATGATAGCCATTAAAATTGTTTAAATAAAACTATTATGTAATAATAATAATGATAATAATAATAATAAAAATAAAAAGATACGAAGCCAAAATAGCAAGTTTCCAAACTATTTTTAGCAGACTTTAATTCCAATAATAATAATAATGATAATAATAATAATAATAAAAATAAAAAGATACGAAGCCAAAATAGCAAGTTTCCAAACTTTTTTTTAGCAGACTTTAATTCCACACTGTCCGAACAATTCCAGAGGTCAATCGAAAAATCGTAGAAACGGAGGAAAAATCTAAATAGATTGATTTAGCTTCGTTAGAGTGTTTGATATTCACTCTTAGTTTAAAACAATCTGTTAAAATATAGAATTTTCAAAACATAAAGATCCAAAATTGCTAAATTCTTGTGTTTATTACGTAACGCCCTAATTGCATCACATCATGTGATATGTTTCTTGTAGGGACAAAATAGAATTCGAATGATCAATTCGACTGAGAAGAAAAAAGCAATGAACAAATCAGAAATAGTTAGCCAGTAAGGAATCTCTGTTGTACTGAACTGCACTTCTTTTGCATTATTGATATTAATGCGCAGTAGTTTGATAATTTCTGTTCGATTATGTTGCGTTCCATAGTCCATAGCTTCAGTTCTTATTTCTGGTAATGTAAACAAAATGGCGGAAATTGCAGATAAAATAATAATATTTTAAGATATAGATGCATGTGATTTTAAAAATTTTGATTTCTATGTTTATTCACATCAATATATAATGTGCTTTTAAATTATGCCTCTGCTACTGCTGTGTTTTAAATTGCTTTCATATTTCAATTTGGTTTGAAATTTCATAGAAAATTTTAATATGGCAATGGGTTTTTTTTGTTTTGTTTTTTTAGCAAATATTGTGTGCATGTTTTTGTTTTATTGTTTATATATGCATATTCTTATGTCGGATTTAAAAGCTCATTAGAGCTTGTGTTGTAATGTTTGATGTTTTCCCACTTTAAATAAAACTTATTGTATTGTATTGTATATGTTTGTCAGTGACTTGCGACAGGTCGGTGGTTTTTTCCGGATACTCCGATTTCCTCCACCAATAAAGCTGACCGACACGATAAAACTGAAATATTGTTGAAAGTTGCGTTAAACACCATAAACCACAACCACAATCTAATGGCATCTATCACTTATTTGTATTCTTTCCGAAAATGGGAAATGCTTATCAGGAGCATACTTTTCTGCCCCTTTCTAAAGCTCGTACAGACAAAATAAAAACTAAAAGATACAACAGATAAAGTTTACATTTGCCGACACTATGCGTATATCGTCTATAAATACAAACTGCACATATAACAATATGGATCATGTTCTAGCGCACCGGGATATTGTCAACACTCCAGTTTTCAAATCCCCAAACCATTAAGTATTAATAGGCTATTTCAAAAACTGAATGCAATGAATTCCCATGACAACGGTACAGGATATGCGATCTATAATCACTACTATTTTCATCTCTTCTCATATTGCATCACAAAATCCATCGCCGTTGATACATCCGATTGACAATGAAATGTATTACTCTTAATGTTATTAATAAAGTTTATTTCAGTTGCAATACACTAATATATTGTTTATATGATAAAAACGTAGATATCTAATCGAGTGCGCAGGATTCATTTCTTGCATTATATTCATCAGGTATAAAGGTACGCTTAGAATCAAAAGATTAGAACGACAAAAATATTAAAAGTATTGTGGAGCAAGAAAATCAAAGGGCCGACAGCCGAATAAAAGCGTAGATGTCGAATTTAGTGCGCACGGCGCGCTTCAGGAGTAACCTTCATCAGGTACGCTCATAATCAAACGGTTTGAACGCCAAATAATTTGAACAGTTCGAAAATAACACAAAAGGGGTAATCAGAAACAGTAAATTGAAGGACAGTAAATACAGTGGCCAAAATAAAAAAGAGAAAAGAACTAATCAAGATCTAGAAAACACTACACAGAAAGCAACACCAACCCTACTAAAATCTGGCGTGAACATGTTATTCAAAAGGATTTTTTTTTAATGTGTTGCCTTTCTATACGACCTTAAACTTCAAAATTGCAAGTTAAGTAGTAGAGTCATGAGGTATACCTTACTTGTATTTATATTCTGTGTTATATCAATGGGGTCCGACCTATAATCCGACGGTCCGACAGTCCGATAGTCCGACAAATGCTATATTTCTTTGAAAGTTAACACTATAACATGTGTAATATGGGGCCAGAAACCGAACCGTTTACTCACCAAAAAAAGGTCCAGAACATCGGAAACACGATATCATAGACGGACAAACAATTGGCAGGGCCACACAAGAGCTAAAAAAAAATGCATATATGATTAACACGGACTCCATAAAGACCTGGATCCAATCGTGATGAACCGGTAGTGTAAGTATCCCGTATATTTTTTAGTAGCGACTACTTCAGGCTTTATTTAAGTAGCATGTAGCCGAGTTCAGCCAAGAAAAGTCACTATTAAAAAGAAAGATGAAATAAATGAATACACACAAAAAAAGAAATACAAAAAAAAAAGGAAAGGCCAAAAGGAGAGCGTACCAGTGTCCCCCGCCCTTTATCATGGAATATTTATGTTAAAAAGCAATGTCGACACACCAACTTTCTTTTGCTACAACGTATTATTGTCTTACAAAACAAATAAAACAAAAATTATATAACAGCATTTTAACCTCATGTCGTCTGCAGTCGTCTTTGCAGCATATGACACGACCTTCAGCAGATAGTGTTAAACTATTATGCGACTGTCTTAAACAAATAATGCGAAAATGGGAGAAATATGCTGGCATCAAAGTGTATCAATGGAAGAAATATGCTAGCATCAAAGTATAGCTATGGAAGAAATATGCTAGCATCAAAGCATAAGTAAAGTGTAAAAGGGGTTACCTTTGCTGAAATGGAGGATCTAGGTTCCGAAAGAAATTTCCAGACACATACTCTAAAAGCTGGAACGAATTCCGTCGAAATAACTTCCGTACTGGATGCTAATTGATTTGTACCAAATGATCGGAGCTCCCAATTATCCTCTTTATCTAAGGCTCTTCTTAGGTTCCGAATGATTTTGTCATTTTTGAAATACTGGACATATGTTGAATGGCAGCAATCGGATATACTTCCAATAGATAGACCCCAATACCTCAATTCTTGATGCCAAAGTCCACTACAAATATGAGTCGGAAAGTGTAGCACGTCATTCCGATAAAAATCTAAAATAGTATTAAAAAGTTCCGGATTCCGATCAAAAAAATAAAAACAACTCCCTTTTCTAAAATGAGGCGAGTCTTCATTAAGCGAACCAAGCTTAGTGTTAGGATATTTTTGTAGAGTTTCCAAAAACGTAATAAAAACAGTTCCCCCAACATTGAGAATAACTTCGTCCTCCTCCATTCTGTAATAACACACACACGAAAAGAGATATTGATTATTTTGGACAATGGGGAAATTAATCAAATTAGCAGATCTGGAATTATATCGTTCTGAAATATCAAAGATACATAAAATATTTACGTGTGGTGTCACTTTTAACATACAAACTCTGATATTGTATATGATGTAAGCCAATACATACAGATAAATATGAGGATTTATAACTTTTAGACTTCCTCTCTGGAAATTTATTTATAGTAATGCTTGGTTGTTTTATTTGTTAGTTTTACACAAAATTGTCAAAGTCGAAAAAACAATAGTTAGCGTGCTCGCATCTAATACGGTACGTTGTAAGTTCTTTCGAAATACTATGAAAATGGTATTTGCCTCTTCTTCGCAAAGCATAAAAACGTAGATATCTAATTTAGTGCACATGACGTGTTTCTGGAATAACCTTCATCAGATACGTCCAAAGATAAAATATTTGAAACCAAAATAATTTTAAAATCTTTTGGAGCAAGAAAACCAAAGGGCCTAAACATGATAGTCAAGATCAGATGAGGTCATCTATGTCTGAGGGAAGAATAAATAAAAATAAATACATGACTTAGGAACTGTAATTAAAACGTTGATATCTAATTTAGTGCACACGACGCGTTTCTGGAATAACTTTCATCAGGTACGCTCTGAGTTAAAAGATTAAAAACCTAAATAAAAACGTAGATATCTAATTTAGAGCACACGATACGTTTCTGGAATAACCTTCATCAGGTACGCTCTGAGTTAAAAGATCGGAAAATCAATAAAAAGGTAGATATCTAATTTAGAGCACATGACGCGTTTCTGGAATAACCTTCATCAGGTACGCTCCGAGTTAAAAGATTAAAAACCTAAATAAAAACGTAGATATCTAATTTAGTGCACACGACACGTTTCTGGAATAACCTTCATCAGGTACGCTCTGAGTTAAAAGATCGGAAAGTCAATAAAAACGTAGATATCTAATTTAGAGCACATGACGCGTTTCTGGAATAACCTTCATCAGGTACGCTCTGAGTTAAAAGATCGGAAAGTCAATAAAAACGTAGATATCTAATTTAGAGCACATGACGCTTTTCTGGAATAACCTTCATCAGGTACGCTCTAAGTTAAAAGATCGGAAAGTCAATAAAAACGTAGATATCTAATTTAGAGCACATGACACGTTTCTGTAATAACTTTCATCAGGTACGCTCTGAGTTAAAAGATCGGAAAGTCAATAAAAACGTAGATATCTAATTTAGTGCACACGACACGTTTCTGTAATAACCTTCATCAGGTACGCTCTGAGTTAAAGGTCGGAAAACCAATAAAAACGTAGATATCTAATTTAGTGCACACGACGCGTTTCTGGAATAACCTTCATCGAACGATTTGAAATCCAAACAATTCAAAGCTTTGGGAGCAATAAAACCAACGTGTCTAAACAAGATAGCCAAAATCTGCTAAGGTCACATATGCCTGAGGAGGTAGAACCTTAGTTTCATTAAATTAATTACATTATTCAGGAACTTTAAATTTCAGTAATATATATATCGAATAAACCAAGTCAGTGCCGAAGCACTGATACGGGGCGGACTGATAACATCGGGGACTAATAGTCCATCAGCAGAGGTGTCGACCCAGTGATAGGAATAAAAATGTAGATATTAAATTCAGTGTGCACGACGAGTTTCTGGAATAAATTTCATCAGGCACGTTCATAGTCAAGAGATCGGAAAGTCAATAAAAACGTAGATATCTAATTTAGTGCACACGATGCGTTTTTGGAATAGCTGTCATCAGATACGCTCATAGTCATAAGATTGGAAAACCAAAATATTTGATGGTCTTCTTGAGCAAGAAATCCAAAGGACGTAAACACGATATCCAAAATCGGCTAAGGTCACCTAAGCCTGAGACTAGTGAACCTTATTTTTAGCCAATTATATTTGTAGGAACTGTAAATTTCAGACATTAATATATTTAATAAACCATGTCAGTGTTGAAGCACTGACTACTGGGGGAACGATGCATGCATTATGTATAGGAGAATGTCCGAGTAACTCTCCATTCCTTAAAAATAATGGAGCCGAGGCCCATTGTTTTTAAGGAATGGAGAGATACGAGGACATTCTCCAACTTAAAATCCACCCATTGTAGTTTATTAATTTTAATTTTATTAATTATTAATCTTGTAACAAAAAAATTTAAATAAATTGTTATTCAATTTTGCAATTTTAAACAGGTTGAGGTTTTTGACCTTTAAACTTTAGCTCCGCCCCTGTCCACATTGTTCATAACTCTCCATTCCTTAAAAATAATGGAGAGTTTAGACAATAGATTTACATCACAGGTGGATTTTAAACAGAATTCAGAGTATCGACTGGTTAGTTTGTATTCAGGATAATGTGTTCGAGTGACATGCCTACCTTAGAACTGTTGGTCAAACACACAAACACACAAACACACTTTGTTGTCTTTGGTACAAAGCAATTGTTATCAGCTCGTCAAAAGGTGACTTGTTCGCGCGGTCAGTTTCATTGGTGGTGGAAACCGGAGTACCCAGAGAAAACCACCTACCTGTCGCAAGTCGCTGACAAACTTTTACATAATGCTGTATCGAGTACACCTCGTCATGAAAGGGGTTCGAACTCACAACTTTTGTGGTGATAGGCACTGATTGCATAACTCCAACTACCATACGATCACAACCACGACGGTGCCCTCTTTCATTTGATAACATCTTTTGAAAAAACGAAGCTAATAATAAATAAAATAAAGAAGACATCAAAAAGTAGAACCAATCTCTGATTTTTTTTCGCACACGCTTTTCTGATTTTCAGTTGTTTTCACAAGTTTTGACTTTAAATTAGTCCATCATAACAATGTGAAGACATAAACAATATACGTCCATTGTCGGAATATCTAAAAATTTATTTACATCGATGTAAACATTTGTAGGGAGGAGAAAATGTTAGTAAACTGTGATAGTATATGTATACAATATACGACCATTGTCGGAAAATATATAATTTATTTGCACTAGATTAACACAACGGATGCCACTAGTGGAGCATGATCTGACCTACCCTTCCGGAGTACCTGAGTTCACCCCCGGTTTTTAGTGGGGTTCGTGTTACTCGATCTTTAGTTTTATGTTTATGTTTTGTAGATTGTTGTTTGTACTTTTTGTTTTGGCCATTGTGTTGTCTGTTCTTCTTCGATTTACGGATTCTGATTACCCCTTTGGTATCTTCAAACTCTTCTTAGTAAAAAGTCTTTAGTGAGCTTTTCTAGCCTGTTTAGCAGCAAGTGCAAATTAATTCTATATTTCATGACAATGTACGTATATTGTGTTTATCCTGCAATATCAAATAGTCCAAAACAACTGCCAAATTGTCTGAAAAGAATTTAAACAAGCATCGTTCTAATCATCGTTTCCAATGGTTTCATCTGTGACGACAGAGCTTATACTGTTACCGTTTCACATGAATCAGGTACCAGAAATGCTTTTTGGGGTCCATGACCTAATAACACTGCAATTTATTCTATCGCCTTCATTAGTACTCAAAATAACACAGTTGCATGATAAATCAGCAATATGAAGCCCAAAGGTTACATAAAATTCCCTTAATGTTAATAAGGAAAAATAAATTGGTCTGGAGATCATTATCATTATAATTATCAGTCTTTATTATGATTACCGAGTCCTGTGGGATATGTTTTCATTTCATTTCCTACTTATTATTATTATTTTCAACAGTTACCTATGACTGTTTCAGCATATGAAAATTTTATTTGAGTAAATTTCATTTGCAAAATTCAAAACAAAGACATTATCAAAGGATGTGCATAGAAATAAAGAAAATACTGACAAGGGTATAGAAATAATCAAACCATCGCTTTTTAAGCAAAAAAAATGTTACTATTTATATGGTGAACTACTGGGGTTTTTCTTATATTCTATATGACACTCTGACAAGACTTGTCATCTTCGTGATTATTATCAGACGATTCTTGCTGTCACGACAACGTGAGTTTAAGGTAGGTGGTTTGTGATGTTTTATCAATTACCCATTTTCCATTCAATGTAGTAAAAACGTAGATATCAAATTTAGTGCGCACAACGCGTTTCTGGAACAACCTTCATCAGGTACGTTCAATGACAAACGATTGGAAAGCCAAATAATATGAAGTTTTGGGAGCAATAAAACTAAAAGGCATCAACAGAATAGCTATGGTTACACATGCATGCAGAATGTAACCTTAATTTTGTTCATTATTTAAGAACTGTACATTTCAGTGATAAATATACATTTCTATCTAATAACCCATGTCAGTGCCGAAGCACTGACTACTGGGCGGATGATACTCTCGGGGACTAATAGTCCACTAGCAGAGGTATCGACGCAGTGATAGTAATAAAAACCTTGTTGGTGTAATGGGTTTGATTTCCTGTATATGAAATAACATGCAATATAAGACTTAGTTCACCAATTGTTGTAGATGGTTATAACTGCGGGTTTAAAGCTGTTGATGGCTAGCCACATGTTATAGCTGAAGGTGGTTAACCTTATGCTATAGCTGTTGGTGTTTAACGCACTGTTATAGATTGGTTACTGCAATGTGACAGATGTAGGCAGTTAGCGCAATGTTATATCTGTAGGTGGGTAACACAATTCTATAGAAGTAGTTGGTTACCGTAATGTGACAGATGTAGGCAGTTTGCGCAATGCTATATCTGTAGGTGGGTAACGCAATTCTATAGAAGTAGGTGGTTACCGCAATGTGACAGATGTAGGCAGTTAGCGCAATGCTATATCTGTAGGTGGGTAACAAAATTCTTTAGAAGTAGGTGGTTACCGCAATGTTATAACTATAGGTGGTTCACCGAATATTATAACTGTATGTGGTTAACCTAATGTTACAGTTTAGTGATTAACGCAGTATTATAGCCTTCGGTGGTGAGCGAAATGTTATGCAACATGTAAACATAATCATGTAGAGCAACTAGTGGAGCAGGAAATACCCACCCTTCCGGAGCACCTGTTTTCACCCCATGTTTTTAGTAGGGTTCGCATTGGTCAATCTTTAGTTTTTTGTGTAGTGGCTTGTAGATCTTTGCTTGTTCTTCTGTCCGTTTTCATTTGGCCATTGCATTGTGTGTCCTTCTTCGATTTATGAATTATGATTAACCTCTTTGGTATCTTCAAACTCTTCTTAGACAAAATTAACATTAGTATGTTAATTTGTACTTTCATCAAAGATGGTTGGTTGGTTTATGGTGTTTAACGCCACTTTCAACAATATTTCACTTATATCGTGGCGGTCGGTTACCGGAGTACCCGGAGAAAACCATTGACCTGTCGCAAGTCACTGACAATCTTTTATCACATAATGTGGTATCGAGTACACCTCGCCATTAACGGCATTCATCACAGAAGTTAATGATTCATAACACATAATGATTACTGCAATACATTTAATACAATATGCCTTGCGTTATACATAATAAACAGATACATCTAAAAATCAATAGAAGATTAATATCATTATTAATTAACTTGTCCAAGATCAACACAACCAATTACTATAAGTAGATAGAAGACTAATATCATTATCAATTAACTTGTCCAACATCAACACAACCAATTACTATAAGTAGATATGATTTCCATCAAGTTCACTTTTTCACACTCTATGTGTGAATTAATATCTGTTTAATTAGTAAGTTAAGATACATAAAATGATTGTTTTCATAATTAAGTTGACATGGATTTGGTTATTTACTGATTGGCGTAAGAACCGATATTTGTTAAATATATACTGTCTGGAACAAGAACTAATATGCGTTAAAACTAAAATGTACCGATAAATGGTTTTTTTAATGTATTAATTAAAGTTGTTTTATTATTATCTTTTATAATGTTGTTTTTGTCTGAAATCGGGATTTGCATTCAAATATGTTCATTTTTCTCTAATTTCAAATTTAATTAAAAATATAAGGAAATATCAAATAAAGCCAAGACAAACGTGGAATAAAATATCTTTCGATATTATATACTAGCATATATTAGAATAACTCGCTTAACTTTCATTTTCGAACGTAAATAATTCTATACAGTCAAACCTGTATTAAGAGGTCCCTTTAGGACAAGGAGAAAGGGGCCTTATAAGACAGGTGCCCTCTTAATAGAGGTTCACTTCATATGAAATTGCCACAGGCTACGAATACGACGGAAACGTATTCGTAGTCTGGGTTCTACAAGTACGACGGGCGGAAGTTGTGACTAAATGATCAACCTGTTTCCGGACATGGACACCTATTTACGAAATTAATCACGTATTGCTAGCATCTAGAGGCTACGAATACGACGGATTTTTGTTTTCTTAAATATATTGTTTTTAGACATTTATTACTGTGATACTATAAAGTTTAAAGAAAAAAAATATACATAGATATTTATAATTTAAGAATTATCATATACAATTTAAAATTTCAAGTAAGACAATAGGTAAATACAATGTAAGATACTTGTGTGTATTTGACTGCATCCCCTCTACCCACTCGGATCTGATAGGATGCCAGTTGTCATTGAAAAACCGTATAACAGACTCCAAATGTGTCTGCTTCAGCTCTTCATATATCTCAAAGTAACTTCCACGTTTTTATATTTGGACCCCGTACCAAGCTTCCTTGAGCTACGCTTATAAAGTTGGACGTAGTTATCCTGTTGGAATTTTTTTAGGGCACACTCTAAATCTGTAAAAGATTTATACTTTGCTCCAACACGGAGCGCATTACCATCGTCGTCCATTTTGAAAATAATTAGTGTTGGGAAGTGTGAGTTGTACTCTGAGAAGTACTCATACCAGTGAAATATATGGGCTGAATCGTGTATCAGATTTTATTGTAATAAAAATATAAACTACAAACAGAAAATTATATAAAAAATTCATAAATTGTCATTTAATGAAATAAAAAACAATATATTTAAGAAAACAAAAATCCGTCGTATTCGTAGCCTCTAGATGCTAGCAATACGTGATTAATTTCCGTAAAATAGGTGTCCATGTCCGGAAACAGGTTGATCATTTAGTCACAACTTCCGCCCGTCGTACTTGTTGAACCCAGACTACGAATACGTTTCCGTCGTATTCGTAGCCTGCGCCTATGAAATTTTC
Organism: Bathymodiolus septemdierum; assembly: GCA_963383655.1. Classification (NCBI taxonomy): domain Eukaryota; kingdom Metazoa; phylum Mollusca; class Bivalvia; order Mytilida; family Modiolidae; genus Bathymodiolus; species Bathymodiolus septemdierum. The sequence continues at coordinate 11,563,035 of OY726528.1, read as the reverse complement.
TATGACAGGACAAGAAAAAGGTGACCTTTTAATACAGGTGGCTGTATGGGCAGGTTTAACTGTATATAGTTTTCTGATAATTTAACAAACATAATAGTATATAATATATAAATATATCACCTGAGGAATGAGTATGTAGGATTGTCATTAACTGCTCAATAACAATTGAGGGGCGTAGCTGGTCGATCGTATGGTAGCTAAATTACAATTATTTATCTTTGCATGTTTGTCATTAGCTGCTCAGTAACAATTGAGGGGCGTAGCCGGTCGATCGTATGGTAGCTAAATTACAATTATTTATCTCTGCAGGATTGTCATTAGCTGCTCAGTAACAATTGAGGGGCGTAGCCGGTCGATCGTGTGATACTTAAATTACAATTATTTATCTCTGCAGGATTGTCATTAGCTGCTCAGTAACAATTGAGGGGCGTAGCCGGTCGATCGTATGGTAGCTAAATTACAATTATTTATCTCGGCAGGATTGTCATTAGCTGCTCAGTAACAATTGAGGGGTGTAGCCGGTCGATTATATGGTAGCTAAATTACAATTATTTATCTTTGCATGTTTGTCATTAGCTGCTCAGTAACAATTGACGGGCATAGCCGGTCGATCATATGGTAGTTAAATTACAATTATTTATCTCTGCAGGATTGTCATTAGCTGCTCAGTTACAATTGAGGGGCGTAGCCGCTCGATCGTGTGGTAGTTAAATCACAATTCTGTATATCAGCCTAAGCAATATTGAATAAAATAAACAACTACAAATATAATGCTGTTCGAACAATCAATACCAAAATCGTAAAAAGAGACAAATATGAGCCTATTACCACTAGAGTTTGCAAGTTCTAATCCAAATACTGATGCCATGTACTCCATACAACATACATGTATGTGAAAATATCCTACATAATCTTAATTCAATTACAGTTGTCATATACTGTGAAAGTATTTTTGTTTGTCGATACCAATTTTCGTGGTTTCTCCAAAATGCATTGATCCATGGGTTCTTGAATTCATGATTTCAAACATTACAGGCAATAGTCAATGGGAAAATTGTTTTTCGTTAGATTTTAATTTTCCTAGTTTAGGTAAACCACGAAATCCACGAAAATTAGAACACTACGATTAATAATGATTTCACAGTAATCTTTCATTTTCTGAATAGTTGGAAAATAATGCAACATGGCAATCTTCTTTTAGATGATCAGGATAATGGGTGCTTAACATAACTTTTAATTATAAAGGGGGACGAACCCAGTGAAAACCGACGACCTTACAGACATCACTGGCTTCCACATTAAGCTGAGAAAAAATATAATTCTTAGAGCTTGTATATATTAATATGAAGGAAAATTTCACACAACTTCATCACTGGGATACAACCTTACAACCTGATCGTTTATAAAAAAAAATGTAAGTCCACCTACTGTGATCACCGCCATGGAAAAAACTCTAAATTTAGTATTTTTGAAACAAAACTGAGTTCTCCTGTGTGGGGATGAAAAATCTAAACAGAAAGCCCACCAAAGAAAAAACATAAAATTTACTTTTTGTGTCTGCCAAAGAACTTGTATGCATTTTTACATAAAAATGCACAAATAAAAAGCCTGAACATAGGGGGTATATAAAACAAATGTAATAATGCTACCTATTCTTTGGTCATATTATATAGACATACATACTATTATCATTTTATTTAAAATCATAAAAAATTTCTAATTGTTAAAAAAAAAACACAAAATAAACTTTTCTGCCCTTTCAAACAAACATAAACACAATCACTTCCATGCAATAAATTAATTTTTATTGAGGTAGGCATTTCATTTGTTTTGACTGAAATTGAACAACTTTAAATTCATACTTATTATCAAACATACAAAAAAAGAAAAATCACTTCAAATGAAAAAATATTGCTTTATATTTTATAGAGGTAGAAATTTCTTTTTGGCTTAAACCGGGACCGTTGGTATAAATAGCTGTGGGCGGAGAAAAACATTCAGATTGTTCATTATTTTGGCCACGGTTATCTCGAGGAGGAAAAATCAATGATACACAGTTTCACAGTTACTTTTGGAGCAAAATATTTGACAGGCATGGTTACTAGTGTTTCTCCCTCCGAAACTTTCAGTCTTATTAAAAATAATATTCTTCATCAGTCTAAAAACTACAAAAATCACTTTGAAAATTCAAATATCTGAGGTATGTGACCTTTAGGTCACTCACGTTGGTCATGTGACATACAGTTTCATAAATATGCTATTCATATCAACAGGGATATTTGATGATCAGCTTCTCCCACAAATTTTGTCAATAGGCACTACTGCAAATTCCCCTTTAAGTTCAACAATTTCAAATTTATAACTACAATACATTTCTAACTGTTTTGCTAATATTATTACAATGTTCTAGCTTTTCTCACAGAGAAGTTTTTATACTTTGAATTGAATTGTTGACCAATCCGTTGTTGTTGTTTTTTTAAAGCCATATTCCAAATACAGAGAACGTCATTGAATGATTTATTAAATCCAAACACCGACCAGGAAACACATGATTAACGTGATCGCAATGCACTATATTTATATAATAATGTTGTGTTAGCAATGACTATGCCAATATAGTGGTTAGGGTTGAAGACATAGTGCACGACCCGAAGGTAAAAATAGTCCAATGATGCTGGTAATGACATCATATCGTTAACAACTTCATAACATCTTCACCATCTACATATATTTCTGTAAAATTCTGTTCATTTCCTAAGATAAAGTAAATTTAAATCAAATATGAAATTATAATAAATATTGTTATTAGCTTCATTTCGTCTAGAGCATTACTAAAAATATGAAGATACCAAAGGGACAATCAGAAAGTGTAAATGGAAGAAGGACAGACGATATAAGGGACCGACCATTTAACTTGCAGGGGGGTGTATGGTTTTTTGTTTTGCTCAGAATTTATTTTTCGGACAACACAAGAGTTAGAATAAAAAAAAATTGTCATGCAAAGCGCGAATTTTTTTTCCAGAATTTAACATTAGGTTATATGACAAAAACTCTGAATCAGATTATTATTTTTTTCCTCCATCAAAATCAGAATATTGTTTTCAGCAACATTGGGAATCAGAATATTTTTTTAGAAAAATACCATAACCCCCCTCCCCCCTGCAAGTTAAATGGTCGGTCCCTAATGGCCAAAGGAAAAAGGAAAAAAGGACAACAACAATCTACAAAACAATACACATAAAACTAAAGATCGAGCAACACGAGCCCCACTAACAATTGGAGTGAACTCAGGTGCTCCGGAAGTGTTAGCAGTTCCTGCTCCACATGTGACACTCATCGTGTTACTGTTAAACTACACAAGCATCATCTGATATGGCAATCGTGTTGGACACCAGTATACGTAAATAAATACAAATAACATAAATAAAGCATGACACCCTACAAAACAAATGGGAACTAAGTATTTCTGCAAAATTATATTAATTTCTCAAATTATGCCATATTGAATAAATAAAAAGCTATATAAAACGCAGCCAGTACACTAGACTGTTTTAGTTTTTGGAGGGAATAAATGGAGAAAACAATTCGACCTGACTAGAGCATCGTAAAAGGAAAGTCATGAAAGGTCATCCTATTTTCATTAATTAAAGTAGGTCCAGTTATTGATTGTAATATGGTTACACAGAAAAAAAATAGCTGGACATTGATTCTGTTTATTGATTCGTTGGTTGTTTTCATATTTGCTAATTAATGTCATTATAGTATTAATTTGCTAGAATGGAATTACATTGAAATGAGAATCTAGAGAAAATGTTAATCCAACTAATAAGAGAATAAATTTAGAAAAATGAATCATCTTAAGAAAAGCAGAATTTAGGTTCAGCACAATTTTATACCATTAGTGAAACAGGAACTGCTTACCGTTTTTGGAACACATGAGTTCACCCCCAGTTTTTAGCGGGGCTTGTGTTGTTTACTCTATAATTGTTGGTGTAGTGTTTTGTGGACCATTGTTAGTCTTGTGTTATTTTGGTCATTGTACTGTCTGTCCTTCTTTGATTAACGACATCTGATTACTGCTTTGATATCTTCAAACTTTACCACGTGTGTAACACTCTATTGGTTATACGCTACCAGTTTGCTATCCAATGGTCGTGTATGGGGGGGGTTACAGTGTTTAACGCCACTTTCAACAATATTTCAGCTATATAGTGGTGGTCAGTTTTTTCGGTTGAGGAAACCGTAGTACCAGGAGAAAACCACCGACCTACCGCAAATCACTGACAAACTTTATTACATAATGTTGTATCAAGTACACCTCGCCTCAGGTTTGTAGTTGAATCTTGAGACAACGGTTTTGGTTTTTTAAAATAATTGTTCCCATAGGATCCATGTTAAACATTTCCTGTGCATGCATCCATCTGTGATTTCCTATCCGCACAAAAAACGTAAACTATGCAAAGATCACATCCATAATCATTAACAACCAAACTAGATAATGCACCATGTAAGGAACATTGACCTGATGTAACAGCTCGTGCCATTATGTAACTTTTTAATGAAAGATTTTTGAAAATTCATCCAATCATAAGGCATTATTGGTCCTAAGCTGAGTGAGTGCGTGAGTTATTGCTGTTTAGCGCCAACTTAGCAATTTTTCAGCTATATCATGGCGAGAACAAATTACATTTAAATGAGATGGCCCTTAGGTGTGTTTGACCCCAAAGACTTTTGGCTTGTTTGGCTTTCTATTCATTTGAGTTTGAGCGTACCTAATGAAAGCTGGCGTTATAAAACAATCATGGACTCTTGCTTCAATTTACCTCAACATAAACAAATTCTACTCACCTAAATAAATGAATTTTTGAAATATATCATCTAAGGTATCCCCCTCAAATAAGTCAATTTGTGACCCCTCTACAGTCACATCAACGACTAGAGCATCAAATTTCTTCCCCACGCCAAAACTTCCTATTGTGTCAGCTGAATCGAGAACTGAAAATAACATAAATAAAATATGGAAAAAGTGCGACAGCAATCTCATTTGCGGTTTTTAAAATAATTATAACTTTATTCAATTGTACAAAACTAAAAAGACAACCGAATTAAACTAAAGCCATTTCTATTGTATCAGCTAAATCAAGAACTGAAATTAACAAGAAACAAAATATGGAAAAAGTATGTCAACGATATACATTGCAAACTTTAAAATTCCTAGCCTTTGTGCTACTCAATGAACCTTTAAAATTCCTAGCCTTTGTGCTACTCAATGAAAGCCTATCATAAACTGAAATTATGAATTTCAATGAAATGGTGGAACTAATTCCTACCCTTTGAACCTCAGCATAGCAATCGTGTTTCCGTTTATCACATTTGCAAAAATATTTTTAAAGATATAGCAAAATGCTAAATGATAAAACTGTTTCCTACCTTTCGCTCCACCGAGTGTAGCGATCATGAAGGCTTCTCTATGAGATATTGGTTTTTTTCCAGTGTTGATAGAGTTGACGTTTGACACATGTAGACTACATCGCATGGCATCCTGCATTGAAGTACTGTATCCACCGGAACAGTCTGAAAATATATAAATGATAATATTTTAGCAAGTCCACCTTAAATTAAATATTTAGTAGATCATTTATTTTTATCCAGAGATCCAATGTGGATCATATCATTTTTTATATGGAGATGCAATGTGGATCATATCATTTTTATCTGGAGATCCAATGTGGATCATATCGTTTTTTATATGGAGATCTAATGTAGATCATTTCATTTTTCATATGGAGATCCAATGTGGATCATATCATTTTTTGCCATCACTGTCCGTCGTCTGCTAACTTTTCACATTTTAATCTTCTCCTCTGAAACCCCTCAGCCAAATGAAGTGAAACGTGGTAGGAAGCATCTATAGAAGGTCCTCTCTAAAGATTGCTCATTTTGTCCAGATCCATTAACAAACATGACCACCATAGGCAATTCTTGTTTCTGATTGGCTTATTTGAAAAAAAATTCTCCTCTGAAACCACTTGGTCAAATGAGCCGAAACTTAGCAGGAAGCATCTATGGCAGGTCCTCTCTAAATATTGCTCATTTTGTGCCAATCCATTAACAAACATGGCCACCACAGGCAATTCTTGTTTCTGATTGGTTAATTTCTAAAAAAATCTTCTCCTCTGAAACCGCTTTGCCAAATGAATCGAAACTTGGTAGGAAGCATCCTTGGAAGGTCCTCTATAAAGATTGCTGATTTAGTTTCGATCCATTAACAAACATGGCCACCACAGGAAATTCTGGTTTCTGATTGGTTAAGAGGGAGAGGCGTTAAGGTGTAAAATTGGCCCCACATTATATTAAAAAAAATAATGTTTGGCATAGAATTAAAAACAATTTACTAATTTAATTGTTATATAAACAAATTTTCAAAAAATATATCTTTCCGTGAAATTGGGTGCGCTATGACGTCATAATGACATCATAATTATACGGATAATGCTAAAAATGGACTATAAACGACATATTTAATGTACATTTTAGCTATTTTATATACAGTTGACTCTCATTGTCTCGAATTCGGTTGACTCGAATTTCCGGTTGAGTCGAATTTTTATCGAAGTCCCGAACTTCGTTGTGTATAAATATATATAATTTGACTCCTGTTGAGTCGAATTCGGATGAGTCGAAATTTCGGTTGTCTCGAATAAAAGTTTTGGTCCCGAGATGTAGAAAGCCATATTATTTACATTCGTCAAGTCAAATTTACCTGTCAAAACATGTGTATTGCCTTAGGATTAAAATCGGATCACAGGTGAAACATCCGGTCATTGAATTTGAAATTTTTACCTTAGGCTATTTCACATGTTTATTTCACAATCTGTCAAATTAATTAGTGATAATATTTGAATTGGCTTGGTATTATGACACAGGTTAGATGTGTACAATCAAAAAATTATCGATTCATATTAAGTGCGCTTGGGTTGGCATACATCAATGATTATGAAAAGTACACAAAGGCAGTGTTTTATCTATTGAATTATTTGTCGGAAATTAATTTTGATTAAAGAAGAATAGTTTTCTTCTACACTTTATTGAATAATAAAAACACACCATTTGTTGTAAATAAACAGTATTGCACAAAGAAAAATACGTCATGATGGGTGAAGCTTAATGACAATGCAACAGGTGAAAAACATAAACAAAACGGATAAACATATTCATTCACACAAAAAAAGATATCTAGAAGTTATCAGTCGTTTCATAAGATTCAAAGAATTTAACGGAGAAAAAAACAGCAACAAAAACATCGAATATGTTTAAAATCGTTCCGAGAATAGGGACATGCGATGCCGGTTTTAGCTCTTCAAAATTTCGCTCGAGTTGTCTCCCTTTCGTTAAACAAACCACACTTCCGGTATCTTCGTAGCTCCACTTGAGTCGAACTACGGTTGACTCGAATTTTTTCCATGGTCCCATCGAATTCGAGATAACGAGTCAACTGTACCTCCACAGTCTTCCACCAACAGCAAATTGAGCAGTTTTGAATATAGAGGGTTAATGATTGTATCAAAATATTTTTTTGGTGGAGGGTTGTGGAGGTTGTTAAATATTAATTTATTCATAACCTCAGCCAGACCCTTAAAATCAATATTTTCACTCTTTTGATTGTATATCTGAGACCATTATATACACAATCTCTGTACATTTCATGATTCATTTCAAGTAATGAAATTCATCAGTAAATAACTTATGTTTCTGTAAATAATTGTATTTATTTTAAATACAGTTTGTTTACATTGAAACCAGGAGAAAAACTCAGTGCATGCAATCCGGCGTCAATGCCATAAAAAGAACTGGGGACTATAAGTGCCATATATGGCCCCATATTTAATGAATCATTATCTTAGAAAATACTTGATTAAAATTTGATGTGTTTTATATTATAGACATCATAATTTTTATGTTAAAACTTGTTTCCAAGAAAATCGATACGTATTTGACGTCATTGTGACGTCATGACCGTTATTTGTTTTCTGTATTTCGTGGAATTTTGCCCGCTATATTTCGACGGTTTTCGAAGAAATTAAGCACCTCCGCAGTCGTGCACCATTTTACCAGATTATTAAAATAAATAAAACACAAATACTGTTAAAAGTATTTTTTGGTACACGAGGTGTTAAATTTCTTGAAAAACGACGGGAAAATGTTCAAATATTCCAAGCGCTTAGATGACGTTTTGATATTTGAGAAGCAATCTTTGCCGTAAAAAACGATGGTATGTCGGAACGTAACAGTTATATACAAATGTAAGATAAAAATAAAATAAACACCACTTCATCCAAAATAAAAAAAATTCATAAGCCCCCAATTATTGATTATATATTTTCTTCCGGGATACTGAAATAGTTATTACTACCGGGATACTGAGGTAGGTTTAATGGTCTATCGATGCTACTTCTAAAGTGAAGTACAATAGTTTGATCCAAAAGGAGTAGATATTTTTTGGGCACAATCCAACAGATAGCTCTCACATTTTCAAGGTGCTCTCCAAAGCAAAGGACAAATACCCCTATTTTAAATATATAGATATTTTAAATTCCCAGAGAGACTTGAAAGCAGACTTTCAAGTAAGACTATTAAAGTTTTGCTATCAAATAGAAAATTGACAGGGAGGAAGCGAATTGCTTTTGATAATAATGTGCATAAGATCGCAATATTCTCAGATGAGTTAGAAAATGTAAAACAATTAAATTTTAGTTTACAAAAGTTTGAAAGCGACAACATAGAATTTGAAAAAAGTGTTCTGATTTACATAATAGTTTACAGGAAGAAATATGTTTTAAGGGGGTTTTGCTAGCAAAAAACCAGAATCTGTCAAATCAACTTGACAGTCTAAAAGATACGAACACTCGCCTTATAGATTATGTAAAATCAATAAATAAAAAAGTTGGAACCGCGAATAGTGGAAAAGAGTTTTCGGAAATTACTGAAAATAACTAATGAAGGAAAATAAAAGAATTTAAATCGAAGGCTGAAACTGCTATTGGTTTGTAGAGTCCTATGGCCTTGCACCCTAGTGCTTAAAATTAGAAAGTACTGATGGGCAGACTTTTAAAGTCGATTTCAATCCGTCGTCCAGCAAATCTTCATACCAAGATTTGCCTGAAGAAGAAAGACAAAAAATTAAAGATTTGTTATTTATTTTGGAAAGAATTAATGTTAGCGAGAGCGCTTATAGGGAACCGACAGTATTTTGTGATGGGCTACCACGAACATATCTGGTTTCATCAATGCCAGGAAGATATTAACAGTTTATATCATTTTGAAAGAATTCCGGGAAATATCCCTGGTGCATATGTTAGTCTAGAAAGCAAAATTATCCGGTACATTAAGTATCATGTAAATCCTGAAACCGACAAGATAAAAATTAAAATTTCGGGGGACGGGTCAAACGTTAGTAGAATTTCAAACTTTGTCGTGTTGTCCTTTTCTGTAATTACCGATGATTTGACATTATCATCAAAAGATGAAAATGTTTTTTGCATTGTAAACTGCGAAGAAGATTATGATCATTTAAAATTTGCTTGCAAACCCATTTTTCAGAAAATAAACACATTATACGAAAAAGCAAGTATTGAAGTTGAGGGGAAACATTTTGATGGGTGGTGATATGAAATTTTTGCAACTTGTGCTTGGGTTGGGTGGATCTCTATGTAATTATTCCTGTCCATGGTATAGAGTCCATAAAAACCACAAGAGGGCAGATAACATGTTATTGCCCTCGTAAAATGTTATTGTCCCGGAGGTAAATAAATAACACGCCGCAAATTATGCTTTTATTATACATGCAAATTCGGCGTTATTTCAATAATATATGTGACAAGATGCACTAAACACTGAAACATAATTTTGAGATCATGGAGATAATTTAATTTAATTGTTAATAAAAAATTTGAAAGTGAAGTTGTTTCTTTTTCAGTACATTGTTTAATGACATGATATGTGTATAACAGTTCCCATAATTGTGTGGGAAACAATATTGTTGTAGCATTATTGGTACTTGTAAGGATATGCCACATTATGACCCAAAGGTGTTTTATGTTATGCACTACTTTTGATCCATCATTTGTCCATTGGAGGTTAGGTGTTTAACACCACTTTCAAAAATATTTCAGTTACTACTTTTGTGGCGGAAATTGGAGTACCCAGAGAAATCCACAGATCTGTTGCAAGTCACTGACAAACTGTATCAGATAATGTTTTATCGAGTACACCTCGCCATGAATGAGGTTCAAACTCACAACTGAAGTGGTGATAGGCAATAATTGCACAGGTAGTTGTAAATTCAACTACCATACGACCACGACGGCTCAAATTCAGTTAAGATGAAAGGTAATTGTTTTATTGATATTGATGGAATTTATGATTATCACTGTTTATAAACTTTCTTTTCATATCAATCGATGAAAAGAATTGGTTTGCTGAAAGTATGTCTTTTGTTGGGGTTCAATGGATGGAATTTGTATCTCATGTGAAGTTCCGTCAATTGCAGACACAACGTTAGGCATATCAGAACAATACCTTTTCTTTTGCCACCAGACTGGGATGGTTGGCCACTGAATTTTACGATTACACACTTTCTATAAGTCTACCCATGTTGAATTTAAAACTCTGTCAACAGTTGAAACACTGACACCAAAGCATAAATAAATAAATAAATAAATATTGCACGGACCGTGCTATTCATCTTAGTGAATCTCGTGATCATCGATGAGCTAAAACAATTGACGAAGGTGGTCCGTTGCTGAGCATAAGCAGTATAAAGCTGGGGCTCTTAAAAGAAAACGACAAGTAAAACAAAGTGGAAATATTTTAAAATAACATTACTATCATTTGAAATAACGGGTATAAATATGCATAATATGTATAAAAGTGTAAAAAAGTAGATGAATAGATTTGAATCTGAGGATTCCTAAAATTCACATCACATTTTCATAAATTATATAAAGTTTTCCCTTTTGCGCCCACATTAAACTTTTTAACTTCTATCAGTTCCATTCTCTTAAATCAACCTCCAATGGACAAATGATGGATCATAAGTTGGTGTATGTAGTGCATTGAAAATGCGTTCTGTCATGTGCATAAGTTATTGTTTGCATGATTGACAGACAATATTCATCATATTGTTTTCTAGCTTCTGAACTGTCGATCGAGAAAAAAATAAAATATTCTAGACAGGCAGCAAATAGCCAGTCAATGGGGTTTGCAATTAATATTTTGCATGCACAATAGCGACCCCACACCACAAGATGTGGAAAATAGAAATATTCTTCTGTGGATTAAATGCGTATTTATTAACTGCATTACATGTAAACTGTATGATTCTGTTTGATAAAATCCTTTAACTAGAACAGGAAAAAAATGTACACTTGAAATGAAAGTGTTGTAATAAAAGATCGTGAACGTGATGTACAAGTTTGAAAGAATGTCAAGGTATATTTTAAATGAGGTTGAAACAAGTCACCATTTGATATTAATTCGGTTGTATTTCATTTTGACGATTTTAATTACGGAAGACGATCACAACCATATTTTTTTTTAACAATTGCAACTCAGCTGTTTTTTTTTCATAACCTATAATAAAATGAAAAAATATATAGCACACTGTCGGAACAGTTCCAGCATTCAATAGTGGTGATAGGCAACGATTGCACAGGTAGTTGTAAATTCAACTACCATACGACCACGACGGCTCAAGTTTAGTTAAGATGAAAGGTAATTAAGTCTACCCATGTTGAATTTAAAACTCTGTCAACAGTTGAAACACTGACACCAAAGCATCAATAAATAAATAAATAAATAAATAAATAAATAAATAAATAAATAAATAATTAAATAAATAAATAAATATTGCAAAGACTGTGCTATTTATCTTAGTGAATCTCATGATCATCGATGAGCTAAAACAATTGACGAAGGTGGTCCGTTGCTGAGCATGAGCAGTATAAAGCTGGGGCTCTTAAATACGTATTAACTGCATTACATGTAAACTGTATGATTCTGTTTGATAAAGTCCTTTAACTAGGACAGGAAAAAATGTACACTTGAGTGAAATAGTGTTGTAATAAAATATCGTGAACGTGATGTACAAGTATGAAATAATGTCAAGGTATATTTTAAATGAGGTTGAAACAAGTCACCATTTGATTCGGTTGTATTTCATTTTGACGAGTTTAATTACGGAAGACGATCACAACCATATTTTTGTTTTTGTTTAACAATTGCAACTCAGCTGGGTTTTTTATAACCTATAATAAAATGGAAAAATGTCAGAACAGTTCCAGCATTCAACAGAAAAATCGTAGAAATATGTAAATTCGATATCCCTAACACACATATAAATGACCCCTCCTGGCTTAGTTCAGGTACTTCAATAAAAAGTGACGGGGTTAAACTAGTATACAGTAGATTTTTCTAAGATATTTCTCTTATTTAATAAAAACAATAGAAAGCGAAAATCGCATGATTTTTGCACGACAATCGTTCAATGGTCGGGTGACCGTCGCCGATATGGTATAAATAAGCCTAAAAGGGGCTATTGTTTTACCATGGAACAGACAAGTTTTGGGAGAATGGAATCATTTATTTTTCTTTACATATGAAATCAGAAATGTTCCATTCAATATCCAGTTTTACATAACTATTATACTGCTTGATTTTCCTTAGTCAGATTATTTTTTTTCTCCCAAATCTGGAAAAATTATTTATTTGTGCGAAAATTTAAATCAGAAATATTTAGAAAAAAATATGTTCTGTATCAATACAGATCTCGTAAACTCTAAAAATGAATTAAAAACAGCAAAATAACTGATCAACAACTATTCTAAACAACTTTCTTTTCCCTGAAACTGTTAAATATCGAACAAGTTAATTTGATTGTAGATTACAATTAAAAATAATTTACTAGCAGACGACAACAACCAACGAGTTACCTCCCTTACATAATGTACAATGCGAAAAAAAAAACGTATTGGACGTCCAATACGGAGAAAATACGGCTTCCGGTTGTACAATACGGGAAAAATAATGTACGGTCACATGTCTTAAATGGGTGTTTTTGATTGGATTAAAATTATAGCTGTATAATAATGTATAATAACCTATTATTATTAGAATCCTAACGTGACTGCGAATTTGGCATAAATAAAATAACAAATGGTTTCCTCTAGGAAAACGCCGACTTTATGTGAAAGGGACATCAGAGAGCTATGAGGAACAAATTTAATACATCCCTTAGCGCGAGATGTAAAGGACACACTCCTTACACGTAAAAGACAACTTACAGCAGATTCTGATAGCAACAGTTTATTAGGAGTGTTGTTGTTGGTTTGTCACAAAGCAAAATAATATCTACCATCTCCTCTTTTTCTAGTGACAATCAAAACAATCATACATAGACTCATGGCAGGGACACACATTTTACCTACACGATTAACCATATGGTTGTAAGCTTGTTCTCATCATAAATATATATGAAATACTTGATTGTAAAACAATTATCTATCGACAACCACTTTCTATGGGATATCTGATTCCAAGGCTTGTTATCAGTTTATCAAAAAAAACAAAAAGAATTCTCACAGGTTCCTAGCTAAAATCGTTACACATTAAGCATTTTGCTTCACATCATTTCCCAAAATATTTCCATATTATAAAAATATAGATTTGTGATGATTGTCCGTAAAAATGTACTGGAATATATCATAGCATTGGTTGTCGTTAAGAATAAAGTACGGTTAAAAAAGTGTTTAAAAAAATTTCAAATATGACAAAGTTCTATTGTCCAAATAAACCTATCTATTATTCCTTTTAAAATTAATACCAAAATTTCGACCAGTTTTCGACGATCAATGTTAACAAGTTTCTGAATTGATATGACCTCAATATGTACATTATCAATGTCATAGCAGACGATGAAACCAAAATTGGGGTGTATGAGATATATTTTTTAAATGATTAAAGCTTTGTGAAGGTGACGAAAAAAATTAATTACGAAAAACTACAATTTGAACGTGAAATAATAGATGTGGTACGTAGTTCTTACATTTAAAGATGACATTTTTAGATCAGATTTCTTGAGATCATTCATGCAATTTCAGCATCATAATATAACCTCTGACAAATGAAGCGATCAAAATAATGAGAGATTTTATCACACGAAACAAACCGTCGAAAACAGGAGACCGTCGAAAATGGGTGACGTTGCGACATTACTATTCGTTCACTTTAATTTCATAATACAGCTTCGGAACATGTTTTTATTCCTGAAATCAATCCACATTGCATATTAAGCCAAATTTATGTTTTGTTTATTGAGTTTTATTATGCTTTGTTTTTGTTTTTTAAAGATATGCATTATAATACAATGATACGTATGTTCTATATTCTGAAAAAAAATGACGTTCAGTGCTTTTCATTACCTGACTTTGTCGATCCGCTGTAAGGAATTAGATACACATATTAACTAACTGTATTTATTTCTGAAAAGCACATATTGTGAATACATTTTGGAGAAAATTTTATCGACATCTGAGGTGGGGCCGATTTTGGCCCTTATAGCTCCAAATCCCTTTTAAAAAAATCTTCTCCTCTGAAACCGCTTTGCCAAATCAATCGAAACTTCGTAGGAAGCATCCTTGGAAGGTCCTCTATAAAGACTGTTGATTTAGTTTCGATCCGTTAACAAACATGGCCACCACAGGCAATTCTTGTTTCTGATTGGTTGATTTCTAAAGAATCTTCTCCTCTGTAACCGCTTGGCCAAATTAATCAAAATTTGGTAGGAAGCGTCCTTGGTAGGTCTTCTATAAAGATTGCTCATTTAGTTCCCATCCGTTAATAAACATGGCCACCACAGGCCATTCTTGTTTCTGATTGGTCGATTTCTGAAAATCTTCTTCTCTGAAACTGCTTAGCTAAATGAACTGAAACTTGGTGGGAAGCACCTATGGAAGGTTCTGTATTAAGTTTCCTCAAATAAGAATGAAAGGTGAGTGACATAGGCCCATTGAGCCTCTAGTTTATCCAGAGATCCAATGTGGATCATATCATTTTACATCCAGAGATCCAATGTGGATCATATAATTTTTCATCCATATAGATCCAATGTGGATCATATCATTTTTAATCTGGAGATCCAATGTGGATCATATCATGTTTTATCCAGAGATCCAATGTGGATAATATCATTTTTTTATCCAGAGATCTAATGTGATCATATATTTTTTATCTGGAGATCCAATGTGGATCATATCATTTTTCATCCACAGATCCAATGTGGATCATACCATTTTTATATGGAAATCTAATGTGGATCATATAATTTTTTATCCAGAGATCCAATGTGGATCATATCATTTTTCATCCAGAGATCCAATGTGGATCATACCATTTTTATATGGAGATCTAATGTGGATCATATCATTTTTTATCCAGAGATCCAATGTGGATCATATCATTTTTCATTGGGAGATCCAATGTGATCATATCATTTTTTATATGGAGATTTAATGTGCATCATATCATTTTTTATATGGAGATTTAATGTGGATCTTATCATTTTTTATCCAGAGATCCAATGTGGATCATATCATTTTTCATTGGGAGATCCTTTTACCCGGAGATTCAATATGGATCATATCATTTTTCATTGGGAGATCCAATGTTAATCATATCATTTTTATCAGATGATCCACTAATATCTAAGAACATACTGTACCAGATCACATTATGGGTCATATTTTCATATTATTTAATACTCTCTGGATAAACAGCTAAAATATGTTACCCTGCAGTCCCTCTCATAATAAATATTTACGCAAGGTTCAAGTAGAGAAAGGGAGACAACTCTAACAGTGAAAAGTTCTCATTGTGCAACTAGTGGCACCCATCGTGTTACCCTAGTTACAAACAATGTGATAAGTCATGAATGAGGAAAGGACGTGATTGCTTACGATACGTGGAACATAAAATTGGCCCACGTTGGATCCATCATAATTCATAGCTATGCTTAGTTGTATATATAGGAAACTTGCATAAACAGAACTCTTTTAAAAAAAACTAAATCTATAAGCTCAAAGAAAGATTCGGAAAATGACGTGGAGCAGCATGAAGTTAATACAACTCTGTTTATATTTACCTGTGCCTAATCCAACGTGTATATTTTCATCTAAAAGCTGTTTCACGTCACATATACCACTTCGTATACTAAAATGAGTAAACATAGAAAAATATTGTCATAATTGCAGTCTTCGAAATTAGGCGGTAGTCCGAAGCCAGTGGCGTGTAAAATTGTACACAAGCATATAAATTGAGCAGTTCCACAAGTCTGACGGGCCTGAGAAAAAAAAGTCATATAGTTTCAAAAGTTGATTTCATAAGATATTGTGTGTAGATATTTAGTTTATTGTTCTCCGTTTTCAGTTGCTGCCGAGTCAATGCAAAAAACGGGTAGGCAAACAAGTCCTTATAAGAATTTCCGATATTCGAAATAGATTTAGGTGTGTCTGTTTTTTGTAATTTGATTGGTTGATATTTTTACCATCATGTAGGTTTTAAAAAAGGACGAGAAGCAAGGCTCACGTTAGAGGGTGAAGTAGTTGCCTTGTGAAGGTTGACTTCTATTTCTCGTTGGTCAAAAGCGAAGTTCAATTAGCTTTGTAATTTTGAAGAGTCACCCTATGGTACCAGCGTAGTTTTGCCACGTACCATTGATGAAAATATCGACATCGTATTTATTGAATTCTATTAAGTATTTTGAAAGTGACTTTCTTGAAAAGTAATCCATTTCGGTTTAAAGAAACTTTTAATTTCGTTCAATATCAAAATAAAATGGCACCACGAGAAAGGGGGCGCAATCAGACACTGTGCTACGGGAAATGTTGATCGGCCTTCTCTGAGAAAACATCCTATAGCACTGAGGAATTCCTGAATTCAAACCGTATGAACTCCACAACCACACAACATCCAAATATGAAATCTTTTGATATCACCTGCAACGGTATTACAAAATTACTAAAGCAGTTAAATCCATACAAGGCACCAGGACCTGATAACATATCACCTAGGATTCTAAAAGAACTAGCTACAGATATTTCACCACTACTGCAGCTTATATTCCAGAAATCACTAGACACTGGTGTAGTCCCGGATGACTGGCGCATTGCAAACGTCTCGCCTGTATACAAAAAAGGTCAAAAGACGTTAGCTGAAAACTACAGACCAATATCCTTAACATCAGTCTGTTGTAAAACTATGGAGCATATATTGGCCAGTAAAATCATGAAACATGGAGAAGAAAATAATATCCTGTATCCGCTACAACATGGATTTCGAAAGGGCCACTCCTGTGAAACGCAACTCATTGAATTCATGGATGACATCTCCAAGAACTTACAAGAAGGCCAACAAACAGATATCCTCATATTGGACTTTGCTAAGGCTTTTGACAAAGTCAACCATAGCCTACTCATACACAAACTGCAGCATTATGGTATCATAGGAAAATCAGTCAGGTGGATACAAAACTGGCTTGCAAACAGAAAACAATCTGTAGTAATTGATGGATCTACCTCTGAGGCAGTCAGTGTGGACTCAGGAGTTCCCCAAGGCTCCGTCCTAGGTCCAGGGCTCTTCCTCTACTACATAAACGACCTCCAATCAAGACTAACATCAACAGTAAGACTCTTTGCCGACGACACAATAGCGTACCTGACAATATCCAATAACAACGATGCTGAAACCCTACAAAAAGATCTAGATAAGCTGGGACATTGGGAAAATGAATGGTGCATGAAATTCCACCCTGATAAATGCACAGTACTCAGAGTAACCAACAAAAAGAAAATAATTGATGCCAAATACCAACTCCACGGGCATACGCTAGAGTCAGTTACATCCGCCAAATATTTAGGCCTCACGTTCACAAACAAATTACAATGGGACCAGCACATAAATTGTATTACCAGCAAAGCAAATAAAACTCTTGGCTTTCTGCGTAGAAACCTGAAAATCCCATCTATCAGGATAAAAGAACAAGCATATTTCACTCTTGCATGCCCACTAGTAGAATATGCTAGTACAGTCTGGGACCCATATACACAAGCTGATATAAACAAGGTGGAGGCAGTGCAGAGAAGAGCGCCTAGATATGTAGCAAACAATCGCAGAAATAGATCTAGTGTAAGTAACATCATACAAAAACTAAAATGGAAACCACTTGCAGACAGAAGAAAGGACGCTAGACTTGTGATGCTATATAAAATCGATAGAGAACTTGTAGCCATCAACAAGGAAAACAGGCTAATTCCATCAGGCCGAAAAACCAAATAATCACACAACAGGTCATTCCAGATACCATCCTCCCGTATTGACACCAGAAAAATGTCATTCTTTCCAAGAACGGTATGAGACTGGAACCTACTAGCTCCAGACATTGTTGAATTGGACACACCAGAGGCCTTTAAGGCAAGGATCGTGTCCCTATAGTCCAGACAGTGACAACTGTATATAGTTTTAATTGTAAATTCAATTTGGTTATTATTACTTAATATTATCATCTACTTGGAAACTTATTTAAACTTTGGCTTCACTATTCATTGGGCATGCCGCACAAAAATCAAAATTGCATAATCTTCAATATGATGAAGGAGGCAATCATATGGCAGAAACAGAAACAGAAGGAAGCTACTTTTATCCAAGCAAACTTTTGATTTATTTTTTTCTCAATCCTGTGACATAAATTCTGAGTTCTCATATATAATATGTTCATATTTGAGAAGGTTGGTCATTCAAAATTCGGAGACACTTCAGATTTTTTTCGATCCGCTTCCAAATCCGATCGGTATTTTTGTTATTAATTGCGATCTATTTATAGAACTGTTGCTGATAGACCTGTGTCTACGTAAATACATCTGCAGTTAGAAAATAGACTGAACTACAGTAGTTTTGTTCCATTGTTGCACTCTGATTTGAGGTCTGACAAATAATAATTACAATCTTTACTTGCTTCAGTTTATGACTGTCAGTGTCAATATACGTTCGTGTTATATGTGCATTCCCTAGCTATTTATATATAGTTGGACCCAGGGGCGGATCTAGAGAGGAAAATTGGAAAAAATATGATTTGTTGGCGTAAAATCGAGATTTTTCGGCGTAAAATCGTGATTTTTCACACGAAATACCCCAAAAATTTTAGCGCCTCCCTCCGCTCGGCGCAATTTTTTTTAACTACACCTGTAAATATTTGAACTTACAGGCCCGGTGGGCTTGTAAGGTAAAAGGTTAAGCGTGAAGACTGTAATTGTGAGGATTTTATCTTGTATTAATAAATACCTTAATAAAGGTATGAAAGGTTTGGAAGCATTCAAAGTAGTGCATAAAATATCTATGTTTCGTTTTACCTTTGATTTTCTAGTATTGGTTTTTGTGGTTGATTCTATGATTGAAACATGAACCATTACTGCTTGAGGTTAATTTCTAATTAAAACACAATAGAATGCACATTGAACTATCGTTTGTGATTGTTTCACAATATTACATAGCAGGATGTTTTTGGATGTCATCTTTGTTTCTAAACGATATCTTGAACTGTAATTTAATAGTCCTACAGTTGTTAGCAAGCTATTCATTCTGAAATACCCAATTAAAACATCTTTTTATTGTTTATCTATAGTTTTCTGTGTAATGTTTTGTAGATCGTTGTTTGTCCTTTTGTCCTATTCATTTTGGTCATTGTATTGACTGTACTTCGTCGACTAACGCATACCTGTTAACCTCTGGGAACTGCTAGGAGGGAGATATCCCTCCTACCAACTCTTCTAAGGGGAAGATTTTGCGTGTAACCTTTAAAAGCACAAAATTGTACCTTGTAGTTGAATGATAATAAAGCAATGATGTAAAATGGTATATAAAGACACATTCATTGCATACAAATTTATTGTTGACCCTTCCCTTCTATTAATAGCTTGACAGTCTAGTTACATGAACTTATGTTACTCTGGTATGTTAGAACAGCTTTCTTTGCTGCTCTCACTTGTTAGTAGCAGTGACTGCTTTCTTGTGTAAACTGGTCTCTGAGTGTCTCTTAATATCATACAGTCCCCCTGAAGCAACACTGAAGTTGGAACTACACAGAGTGCAAAACGCCAGATCATTTCCCAACGAACTTGACTGTAACCAGTGGTGTGATTTTTTCCACTCGTCTGGAATTTACAATTGTATTTCTTTTTCTTTGATGTCGAAGAAGGAGTACTAGGTCCCGAATTCCACCTTCTCTTTGTTGACTGAGACATCGTTATAACATTCCAGAAACAAATCTTATTTAAAGCTAAATCTGAATAGTGCCCATCGAGAATGTACATTTCTAATTGGTGTTGTTATCCATTCGATTACGTAAACAAGAATCAGCTTCGTATTCCTGAACGAAAAGTCTAGAGAAACTCGATAAAAATTGATACGAAACATCTCGACGATTCACGTAAATAGCTGATCGATTGTAAACAAATATGGCGACTGAAGAAAGTAAGCAAATTTTTTGTTGGGGGGAGATCGTGCGGGAGGAAAAGGTGTGTGCGGGAGATTTATGTCTCCCGCGCTGGAGACCCAGTCCATGCAGGAGATAAGGCTCTTACGCGGGAGACTCCTGTGCAAAGGGGGAGGGTTAACAGGTATGCTAACGGCTTCTGAATACTCTTTTGGTATCTTCAAACTTTTTTGTGTATGTATATTACATTGGAAACTTCCTGAATAACTACTACAAACAGACCATGTATTACTTTGAGTAATCGAGGGAAATGAGTTGTCTATGTTCTACATAAAGATGTTCGACTGTTTATATAAATTGATAATATTTCTAAATAAATAGAATAAATTTAAAGAAAAACACATATTACTGGGTTTGATCTGAATTTCTTCTTGATTCATTTTAACATGCCTTTGCACTGTCGCTTGGTGCACCCTGTAATCGAGCAATAACATGATGACATATTTCCTCCAACTAGTTCTCCTGCTCTAAACAGAGGTGACACATCCGAATGGATAACAATAATAATAATAGATATAATAATTATCTATTTTTTTTTATATATATATAGTATGTGATAAGTATTTAATATTATATATAATTATTTACAATATAATTGTGAGAAAATGCAATTATCAGATAGGGTGTGTCAGAAGCACCGTCCCTTGGTGTTTTTAGCAGGTTTACTACTTGTTAAGGAATATGCAACATATGTAAAGTTTCACACTGGATCTGAGATATAGGGGACAAACCAGAACATGATCCACTAAATAATAATAATTATATTTATATTTTTAGAAATATAAAAACCCTAAACTATGTCCTTTTTCTTTTTTGTGTATGTCTCATTTATCAATCATGAATGTTTGTATTGTTAATGATGCCTCATGTGGGCCCTATGATTAGGCAATAAAATATATATATATAGGTGACCTTAGCCGATTTTGGCTATCCTTTTTAGGTCATTTGGTTTTATTCCTCCCAAAACTTTAAATTATTTGGCTTTCCAATTTTCCGATTTTTTAGTGTACCTGATGAAGTTTATTTCAGAAACGGGTCGTGCGCACTATATTTGATATCTACGTTTTTATTACTTACGAAGTATTCGAGTTGGGACAATGTGATATGCCACACCCACGTGACTTGATAACCTGTCTTTCCTCTGCTGACAGGTGAATACCATGAGCAAGAATAGTCTGAAGTATAAAACAAATTGATATCAATACAAATGAGAACTATTTCCTATATCAGAAATATAGAAATATATTTTAGACTAAAATAATGTGAAGGGCCATCATGGTCATCATTGTATGGTAATTGGATTTACTACTACCAATGCAATCATTTCCTATCACCAATAAAGTTGTGAGTTTGAATCCCACTCGTGGCGAGGTGTACCCGATACAACTTTATGTGACAAAGATTTGTCAATGACTTGCGGCAGATCAGTCGTTTTCTCCGGGTGGTCCGGTTTTATCCCCCAATAAAATTGACCACCCTGATATAACTGAAATATCGTTAAAAGTGGCGTCAAATATCATAAACCAACCAACTAAAATAATTTGACTTGTCAAACATTTACACAGTCAGGAAATAAAATATGCGGTATTCAGGTAATAAACTATGCCGTAGTCAGGAAATAAAATATGCGGTATTCAGGTAATAAACTATGCCGTAGTTAGGAAATAAAATATGCGGTATTCAGGTAATAAACTATGTCGTAGTCAGGAAATGAAATATGCGGTAGTCAGGTAATAAACTATGCCGTAGTCAGGAAATAAAATATGCGGTATTCAGGTAATAAACTATGCCGTAGTTAGGAAATAAAATATGCGGTATTCAGGTAATAAACTATGCAGTAAGCTTGGTTTTTAAATGTGAGGTAAGCGTGTACTAAGTAAAAAAAAAGATAAGTCACTGAAAAAGGTTATCTTCACAGATATGTATCGCTTGGACATTCCCAAGGACGCAAATCAAACTCGCCATTTTAGGGCTGTGATAGGTTTTGTTGCACAAGCAGATATTAATTATCAATGAATGCATAAGATGGTGTAAATTGAAATACCATACTATCATGGCAATGGGAACCTCTTAATAAATATATGATTTTAGTCAAAATTCAACAAAAAAGACTGTTATACAGTTAACTTCATACCTAGTAGACCAGCCTTGTCGTATACGTCAACATATATAATGGTCACTTACCTTTCTATCTAGTAGACCAGCTTTGTCGTAGACGTCAACATATATAATGGTCACTTACCTTTCTACCTAGTAGACCAGCCTTGTCGTATACGTCAACATATATAATGGTCACTTACCTTTCTACCTAGTAGACCAGCTTTGTCATTGACGTCAACATATATAATGGTCACTTACCTTTCTACCTAGTAGACCAGCTTTGTCGTAGACGTCAACATATATAATGGTCACTTACCTTTCTACCTAGTAGACCAGCTTTGTCGTAGACGTCAACATATATAATGGTCACTTACCTTTCTACCTAGTAGACCAGCTTTGTCGTAGACGTCAACATATATAATGGTCACTTACCTTTCTACCTAGTAGACCAGCCTTGTCGTATACGTCAACATATATAATGGTCACTTACCTTTCTACCTAGTAGACCAGCTTTGTCGTAGACGTCAACATATATAATGGTCACTTACCTTTATACCTAGTAGACCAGCCTTGTTGTAGACGTCAACATATATAATGGTTACTTACCTTTCTACCTAGTAGACCAGCTTTGTTGTAGATGTCAACATATATAATGGTCACTTACCTTTCTACCTAGTAGACCAGCCTTGTCGTATACGTCAACATATATAATGGTCACTTACCTTTCTACCTAGTAGACCAGCTTTGTTGTAGATGTCAACATATATAATGGTCACTTACCTTTCTACCTAGTAAACCAGCATTGTCGTAGACGTCAACATATATAATGGTCACTTACCTTTCTACCTAGTAGACCAGCCTTGTCGTAGACGTCAACATATATAATGGTTACTTACCTTTCTACCTAGTAGACCAGCTTTGTCATTGACGTCAACATATATAATGGCCACTTACCTTTCTACCTAGTAGACCAGCCTTGTCATAGACGTCAACATATATAATGGTCACTTACCTTTCTACCTAGTAGACCAGCCTTGTCGTAGACGTCAACATATATAATGGTTACTTACCTTTCTACCTAGTAGACCAGCTTTGTCGTACACGTCAACATATATAATGGTCACTTACCTTTCTACCTAGTAGACCAGCCTTGTCGTATACGTCAACATATATAATGGTCACTTACCTTTCTACCTAGTAGACCAGCTTTGTCGTAGACGTCAACATATATAATGGTCACTTACCTTTCTACCTAGTAGACCAGCCTTGTCGTATACGTCAACATATATAATGGTCACTTACCTTTCTACCTAGTAGACCAGCCTTGTCGTAGATGTCAACATATATAATGGTCACTTACCTTTCTACCTAGTAGACCAGCCTTGTCGTAGACGTCAACATATATAATGGTCACTTACCTTTCTACCTAGTAGACCAGCTTTGTCGTAGACGTCAACATATATAATGGTTACTTACTTTTCTACCTAGTAGACCAGCCTTGTCGTTGACGTCAACATATATAATGATCACTTACCTTTCTACCTAGTAGACCAGCCTTGTCGTATACGTCAACATATATAATGGCCACTTACCTTTCTACCTAGTAGATCAGCTTTGTCGTATACGTCAACATATATAATGGTTACTTACCTTTCTACCTAGTAGACCAGCTTTGTCATTGACGTCAACATATATAATGGTCACTTACCTTTCTACCTAGTAGACCAGCCTTGTCGCATACGTCAACATATATAATGGTCACTTACCTTTCTACCTAGTAGACCAGCTTTGTCGTAGACGTCAACATATATAATGGTCACTTACCTTTCTACCTAGTAGACCAGCCTTGTTGTAGACGTCAACATATATAATGGTTACTTACCTTTCTACCTAGTAGACCAGCTTTGTCGTTGACGTCAACATTTATAATGGCCACTTACCTTTCTACCTAGTAGACCAGCCTTGTCGTAGACGTCAACATATATAATGGTCACTTATCTTTCTACCTAGTAGACCAGCCTTGTCGTAGACGTCAACATATATAATGGTTACTTACCTTTCTACCTAGTAGACCAGCTTTGTCGTATACGTCAACATATATAATGGTCACTTACCTTTCTACCTAGTAGACCAGCTTTGTCGTATACATCAACATATATAATGGTCACTTACCTTTCTACCTAGTAGACTAGCTTTGTCATAGACGTCAACATATATAATGGTCACTTACCTTTCTACCTAGTAGACCAGCCTTGTCGTAGACGTCAACATATATAATGGTCACTTACCTTTCTACTTAGTAGACCAGCCTTGTCGTAGACGTCAACATATATAATGGTCACTTACCTTTCTACCTAGTAGACCAGCTTTGTCGTAGACGTCAATATAATGATCATGGTCCGGGAAGAGATTTCCAATCCACTCTACTTCTCCTTTCGTTTCACTTACATGTGTCTATATCAAAATATAAAAAACAATATACAAGTAAACAAAAATGTTTTAAGTAAAGTTGTATAAATGGGTTTGGAATTTTTTAATCAGAATCAAATTCACACGAGTCTTGATCGCATGCAAAAATCCATGTATCATACAGTTTTGAAAATTGCAATTTTCAAATAGCAAATTCAGTATATGATTTCCCAACAAACATTTTGCATTCGCTATTAATGATTTGCAAACGAACAAAAATATAATCACATTAAAATCATATATAACAGAGAATAATCAACACTTGGCAGCTCTAAAATATCTACAAAATTCCGATGTTATTTATCTATGATCCACAGAAAAAAGGGTTATTTAAGAATTATTTCAAAATAAATGGTCTCATTCTCTGTTTTAAGTGAGTACTGGTGAAGGTTTCCTAGTCTCAAACCCCAAGAGCTTCTCAGCGTGTCCTCGGGTGGCGAATAGGGGGAACCCTCTCGATGGGTTCTAATACAGAAAGTCTGACAGTGAACCACTTGTGTAACGTGTTTGGGTAGTGCCATACTACCTTTACGCTAAAGACCTTTTTTGCAGATTTCGAAAAAGAGTAGGCACATTGTAGCTGCTACAATTGTTCGTCCATACCTTTCAGTGGCAGTAAAAAGTTGTTGACCCGGTTGACCCATCCCACGTGACCCATCCCTACACTCATTTCTTTATAGTTTTTTTTGTATATTATTGAACTTGTTCTCGTCCCGAATACAGATGAAATAGTGCTCGTTAGACGTTAAGAAATAATCAATCAACCAATAAATCTGTGTTTAATGACACAGTAAATCACAATCTAACATGTAAACGATTTCTTTGTTACAGCTAAATACGTTTACATAATCTCTCTAAGCACATTTTTGCCAGAAATTCCTATCTTTAATAGAATGTGATGTTATGTCTGTTTTAAAAGAAGAGATCACAAAAGACGTTTCATAAATATATATTTTATGCCTACCTGTATATGCAAGTCTTTATCATGTGATAACTTGCCTAAAGACGACATCAGCTGATGATCACATGATACAGCAAATCGTGGTGTTATAATAGGATTTATTCGTGTATTCTGTATAAACATGGAAAATAAAACTCATGACAAGACCATTTTTAGATACATTTATACAAGCATGCAATATTCAAAATTTCGTAGGAAATAGAACTGGTGATTAAAACTTTAAACAGAGATGGTCGGCAGATTCACGGTATACAAAAACACAGCAACTTAAGAAAACAAATTTAAACCAGCGAAACTAAGTGACCCAGATGTGGTAACATCCCAAATGATGTAGTATCATCGCGAGTGATGTCATGTGACCAGGACATATATAGTAACATCCTGAGTGAAGCTATTTGATTAAGAAGTAGTACCAATGTGATTGAGGCCAAGTGATCTGGAAGTAGTAAAATAACAAGTGAGGCCAAATGACCAGACATAGAAATAAGAGAGTTAATCCAATTGATTCGGACATAGTTACGACACGAGTGAGGCCATGTGATTCGGGCGTAGTAACAGCTCTAGTGATGTTCGGTTTCTGGGTGTAGAAATTACCATTGTGTGTGAACACATAGGAGATCCGTATATAGTGGCATCACCAGTGAAACTATGCTATCTGGACATGGTAACATTGCCAGTGAGGTCAGGTGATCTGGACATAGTAACATCTACTTTCTATATATGATACCGGTTGTGAAGTCACAATTCAAGCCAGCTCTCAAAACATAATCTGCAACTTTGCACTTGAAACATAACAATCGACTGAGGCATGGTTTATGCAAGATAATTCAGTAATAAAATGAAAAACAAAACATATCACACTTTCGGCACAACCTCGAACACACAGATACATTACCGCTACCTTTCCTAGCTTGATACAGGCACTTCAATACAAAGTGGCAGGGTTAAACTAATCTTAAATAACAAAATAAAACGGGAGGACAAGTTTGCCGTCATTATCTCAATATA
Source organism: Bathymodiolus septemdierum (assembly GCA_963383655.1). NCBI lineage: Eukaryota > Metazoa > Mollusca > Bivalvia > Mytilida > Modiolidae > Bathymodiolus > Bathymodiolus septemdierum. The sequence continues at coordinate 11,535,898 of OY726528.1, read as the reverse complement.
CCAATACAAACTTTACATTAACTTCTGATATAACTAAAGTTAGATTGACTGAACATCATTTACTGTTACTAGAGAATGACCTTGATAAACATTGGTATATGTGCATTTCTCTCTAGTTGTTCTTGTGGATGTTCCATGTGTATAGCTATCTAGTTGTTACAAATATGCATTTTCCCTAGTTTCTTGCAAATGAGTATTTCTTGTGGATGTTCCATGTGTATTGTTATCTAGTTGTTACAAATATGCATTTTCCCTAGTTTCTTGCAAATGAGTATTTCTTGTGGATGTTACATGTGTATTGTTATCTAGTTGTTACAAATATGCATTTTCCCTAGTTTCTTGCAAATGAGTATTTCTTGTGGATGTTACATGTGAATAGCTATCTAGTTGTAACAAATGTGCATTTTCCCTAGTCCTTGCAAATGTGTATTTCGGGTCAGTTGCTACATGTGTATATTTGTGTGTCTGTCAATGATCATAATACCATGGTTACTTTTTGACCAATGATTACAAAGAAATACACCTACCTTACGGTTAATAACTGCCTCTATAAATCTGAAATATGGTAAGAGAACATTCATCAATATCAAACATCAGTGTTGTATAATAGTAGATATTAAGACAGTCTTGATCAGTGTTGTATAATAGTAGATATTAAGACAGTCTTGATCAGTGTTGTATAATAGTAGATATTAAGACAGTCTTGATCAGTGTTGTATAATAGTAGATATTAAGACAGTCTTGATCAGTGTTGTATAATAGTAGATATTAAGACAGTCTTGATCAGTGTTGTATAATAGTAGATATTAAGACAGTCTTGATCAGTGTTGTATAATAGTAGATATTAAGACAGTCTTGATCAGTGTTGTATAATAGTAGATATTAAGACAGTCTTGATCAGTGTTGTATAATAGTAGATATTAAGACAGTCTTGATCAGTGTTGTATAATAGTAGATATTAAGACAGTCTTGATCAGTGTTGTATAATAGTAGATATTAAGACAGTCTTGATCAGTGTTGTATAATAGTAGATATTAAGACAGTCTTGATCAGTGTTGTATAATAGTAGATATTAAGGCAGTCTTGATCAGTGTTGTATAATAGTAGATATTAAGGCAGTCTTGATCAGTGTTGTATAATAGTAGATATTAAGGCAGTCTTGATCAGTGTTGTATAATAGTAGATATTAAGACAGTCTTGATCAGTGTTGTATAATAGTAGATATTAAGACAGTCTTGATCAGTGTTGTATAATAGTAGATATTAAGGCAGTCTTGATCAGTGTTGTATAATAGTAGATATTAAGGCAGTCTTGATCAGTGTTGTATAATAGTAGATATTAAGGCAGTCTTGATCAGTGTTGTATAATAGTAGATATTAAGACAGTCTTGATCAGTGTTGTATAATAGTAGATATTAAGACAGTCTTGATCAGTGTTGTATAATAGTAGATATTAAGACAGTCTTGATCAGTGTTGTATAATAGTAGATATTAAGGCAGTCTTGATCAGTGTTGTATAATAGTAGATATTAAGGCAGTCTTGATCAGTGTTGTATAATAGTAGATATTAAGACAGTCTTGATCAGTGTTGTATAATAGTAGATATTAAGACAGTCTTGATCAGTGTTGTATAATAGTAGATATTAAGACAGTCTTGATCAGTGTTGCATAATAGTAGATATTAAGACAGTCTTGATCAGTGTTGCATAATAGTAGATATTAAGACAGTCTTGATCAGTGTTGCATAATAGTAGATATTAAGGCAGTCTTGATCAGTGTTGTATAATAGTAGATATTAAGACAGTCTTGATCAGTGTTGTATAATAGTAGATATTAAGACAGTCTTGATCAGTGTTGTATAATAGTAGATATTAAGGCAGTCTTGATCAGTGTTGTATAATAGTAGATATTAAGGCAGTCTTGATCAGTGTTGTATAATAGTAGATATTAAGGCAGTCTTGATCAGTGTTGTATAATAGTAGATATTAAGGCAGTCTTGATCAGTGTTGTATAATAGTAGATATTAAGGCAGTCTTGATCAGTGTTGTATAATAGTAGATATTAAGACAGTCTTGATCAGTGTTGTATAATAGTAGATATTAAGACAGTCTTGATCAGTGTTGTATAATAGTAGATATTAAGACAGTCTTGATCAGTGTTGTATAATAGTAGATATTAAGACAGTCTTGATCAGTGTTGTATAATAGTAGATATTAAGGCAGTCTTGATCAGTGTTGTATAATAGTAGATATTAAGACAGTCTTGATCAGTGTTGTATAATAGTAGATATTAAGACAGTCTTGATCAGTGTTGTATAATAGTAGATATTAAGACAGTCTTGATCAGTGTTGTATAATAGTAGATATTAAGGCAGTCTTGATCAGTGTTGTATAATAGTAGATATTAAGACAGTCTTGATCAGTGTTGTATAATAGTAGATATTAAGGCAGTCTTGATCAGTGTTGTATAATAGTAGATATTAAGGCAGTCTTGATCAGTGTTGTATAATAGTAGATATTAAGACAGTCTTGATCAGTGTTGTATAATAGTAGATATTAAGACAGTCTTGATCAGTGTTGTATAATAGTAGATATTAAGACAGTCTTGATCAGTGTTGTATAATAGTAGATATTAAGGCAGTCTTGATCAGTGTTGTATAATAGTAGATATTAAGACAGTCTTGATCAGTGTTGTATAATAGTAGATATTAAGACAGTCTTGATCAGTGTTGTATAATAGTAGATATTAAGACAGTCTTGATCAGTGTTGTATAATAGTAGATATTAAGACAGTCTTGATCAGTGTTGTATAATAGTAGATATTAAGACAGTCTTGATCAGTGTTGTATAATAGTAGATATTAAGACAGTCTTGATCAGTGTTGTATAATAGTAGATATTAAGACAGTCTTGATCAGTGTTGTATAATAGTAGATATTAAGGCAGTCTTGATCAGTGTTGTATAATAGTAGATATTAAGGCAGTCTTGATCAGTGTTGTATAATAGTAGATATTAAGGCAGTCTTGATCAGTGTTGTATAATAGTAGATATTAAGACAGTCTTGATCAGTGTTGTATAATAGTAGATATTAAGGCAGTCTTGATCAGTGTTGTATAATAGTAGATATTAAGGCAGTCTTGATCAGTGTTGTATAATAGTAGATATTAAGGCAGTCTTGATCAGTGTTGTATAATAGTAGATATTAAGGCAGTCTTGATCAGTGTTGTATAATAGTAGATATTAAGACAGTCTTGATCAGTGTTGTATAATAGTAGATATTAAGGCAGTCTTGATCAGTGTTGTATAATAGTAGATATTAAGGCAGTCTTGATCAGTGTTGTATAATAGTAGATATTAAGGCAGTCTTGATCAGTGTTGTATAATAGTAGATATTAAGACAGTCTTGATCAGTGTTGTATAATAGTAGATATTAAGACAGTCTTGATCAGTGTTGTATAATAGTAGATATTAAGACAGTCTTGATCAGTGTTGTATAATAGTAGATATTAAGACAGTCTTGATCAGTGTTGTATAATAGTAGATATTAAGACAGTCTTGATCAGTGTTGTATAATAGTAGATATTAAGGCAGTCTTGATCAGTGTTGTATAATAGTAGATATTAAGGCAGTCTTGATCAGTGTTGTATAATAGTAGATATTAAGACAGTCTTGATCAGTGTTGTATAATAGTAGATATTAAGACAGTCTTGATCAGTGTTGTATAATAGTAGATATTAAGGCAGTCTTGATCAGTGTTGTATAATAGTAGATATTAAGGCAGTCTTGATCAGTGTTGTATAATAGTAGATATTAAGGCAGTCTTGATCAGTTTGTATAATAGTAGATATTAAGGCAGTCTTGATCAGTGTTGTATAATAGTAGATATTAAGGCAGTCTTGATCAGTGTTGTATAATAGTAGATATTAAGGCAGTCTTGATCAGTGTTGTATAATAGTAGATATTAAGGCAGTCTTGATCAGTGTTGTATAATAGTAGATATTAAGGCAGTCTTGATCAGTGTTGTATAATAGTAGATATTAAGGCAGTCTTGATCAGTGTTGTATAATAGTAGATATTAAGGCAGTCTTGATCAGTGTTGTATAATAGTAGATATTAAGGCAGTCTTGATCAGTGTTGTATAATAGTAGATATTAAGGCAGTCTTGATCAGTGTTGTATAATAGTAGATATTAAGACAGTCTTGATCAGTGTTGTATAATAGTAGATATTAAGACAGTCTTGATCAGTGTTGTATAATAGTAGATATTAAGACAGTCTTGATCAGTGTTGTATAATAGTAGATATTAAGGCAGTCTTGATCAGTGTTGTATAATAGTAGATATTAAGGCAGTCTTGATCAGTGTTGTATAATAGTAGATATTAAGGCAGTCTTGATCAGTGTTGTATAATAGTAGATATTAAGGCAGTCTTGATCAGTGTTGTATAATAGTAGATATTAAGGCAGTCTTGATCAGTGTTGTATAATAGTAGATATTAAGGCAGTCTTGATCAGTGTTGTATAATAGTAGATATTAAGACAGTCTTGATCAGTGTTGTATAATAGTAGATATTAAGACAGTCTTGATCAGTGTTGTATAATAGTAGATATTAAGGCAGTCTTGATCAGTGTTGTATAATAGTAGATATTAAGGCAGTCTTGATCAGTGTTGTATAATAGTAGATATTAAGACAGTCTTGATCAGTGTTGTATAATAGTAGATATTAAGACAGTCTTGATCAGTGTTGTATAATAGTAGATATTAAGACAGTCTTGATCAGTGTTGTATAATAGTAGATATTAAGGCAGTCTTGATCAGTGTTGTATAATAGTAGATATTAAGGCAGTCTTGATCAGTGTTGTATAATAGTAGATATTAAGACAGTCTTGATCAGTGTTGTATAATAGTAGATATTAAGGCAGTCTTGATCAGTGTTGTATAATAGTAGATATTAAGGCAGTCTTGATCAGTGTTGTATAATAGTAGATATTAAGGCAGTCTTGATCAGTGTTGTATAATAGTAGATATTAAGGCAGTCTTGATCAGTGTTGTATAATAGTAGATATTAAGGCAGTCTTGATCAGTGTTGTATAATAGTAGATATTAAGACAGTCTTGATCAGTGTTGTATAATAGTAGATATTAAGACAGTCTTGATCAGTGTTGTATAATAGTAGATATTAAGACAGTCTTGATCAGTGTTGTATAATAGTAGATATTAAGACAGTCTTGATCAGTGTTGTATAATAGTAGATATTAAGACAGTCTTGATCAGTGTTGTATAATAGTAGATATTAAGACAGTCTTGATCAGTGTTGTATAATAGTAGATATTAAGGCAGTCTTGATCAGTGTTGTATAATAGTAGATATTAAGGCAGTCTTGATCAGTGTTGTATAATAGTAGATATTAAGACAGTCTTGATCAGTGTTGTATAATAGTAGATATTAAGACAGTCTTGATCAGTGTTGTATAATAGTAGATATTAAGGCAGTCTTGATCAGTGTTGTATAATAGTAGATATTAAGGCAGTCTTGATCAGTGTTGTATAATAGTAGATATTAAGACAGTCTTGATCAGTGTTGTATAATAGTAGATATTAAGGCAGTCTTGATCAGTGTTGTATAATAGTAGATATTAAGACAGTCTTGATCAGTGTTGTATAATAGTAGATATTAAGACAGTCTTGATCAGTGTTGTATAATAGTAGATATTAAGGCAGTCTTGATCAGTGTTGTATAATAGTAGATATTAAGACAGTCTTGATCAGTGTTGTATAATAGTATACAGTTATTTAATGGGTGTGGATGCAATAGACCAAACTATTTGTCCTGAAGTGCTGGGAATGACCAAGTGTTCTATTGCATTCGGCCGTTGGCCTCATGCAATAGAAGACTTGGTCATTCCCAGCACCGAAGGATAAATAGTTTGGTCTATTGCATCCACACCCATTAAATAACTGTTTTATTTCCTAATTAAACAGAAGCAAGGTAGCGAACATGACTTAAAATATATTCATGCATATATTGTAGAAAAACTGATGAAAATGATTTATTTGTTGAATTAGATAACAATAAACAAGTGGAATACAGAGTAAAAAGTCCTAAATTTTTATATTACATATGTTTTTCAATATTATTATTTAAATATTAAAATTTTGAAATTTTATGAAAGCTGAAATTTTAGAATTTTTTTGAAAATTTTGAAATTTGAAATTTTTAAAAAATTTTGAAGTTTTGAAAATTTTGAAATTTTGAACTTAAATTTAAAAAAAAAAATTATTTTAGAATTTTGAAATTTTCTGAAAATTTTAAAAATTTTGAAATATTTTGAAATTTTTGAAATTTTGAAATTTTTGAAGTTTTGAAATTTGTTGTCCAATGAAAAACAGGTTCAAAGGTCAGTTCAATAGTCTGTCGTGCAATAGTCTCTTGAAGACTATTGACGCGTCAATAGATCACAGGGGAGCAAAAAATGCAAAAATATCTTAAAATATGTAGTTACTTAATAAACAAGAAAAAATTTACAATTAGGTAATAATAGATATTAAGGCAGTCTTGATCAGTGTTGTATAATAGTAGATATTAAGGCAGTCTTGATCAGTGTTGTATAATAGTAGATATTAAGGCAGTCTTGATCAGTGTTGTATAATAGTAGATATTAAGACAGTCTTGATCAGTGTTGTATAATAGTAGATATTAAGACAGTCTTGATCAGTGTTGTATAATAGTAGATATTAAGACAGTCTTGATCAGTGTTGTATAATAGTAGATATTAAGGCAGTCTTGATCAGTGTTGTATAATAGTAGATATTAAGGCAGTCTTGATCAGTGTTGTATAATAGTAGATATTAAGACAGTCTTGATCAGTGTTGTATAATAGTAGATATTAAGACAGTCTTGATCAGTGTTGTATAATAGTAGATATTAAGGCAGTCTTGATCAGTGTTGTATAATAGTAGATATTAAGGCAGTCTTGATCAGTGTTGTATAATAGTAGATATTAAGGCAGTCTTGATCAGTGTTGTATAATAGTAGATATTAAGGCAGTCTTGATCAGTGTTGTATAATAGTAGATATTAAGGCAGTCTTGATCAGTGTTGTATAATAGTAGATATTAAGGCAGTCTTGATCAGTGTTGTATAATAGTAGATATTAAGGCAGTCTTGATCAGTGTTGTATAATAGTAGATATTAAGGCAGTCTTGATCAGTGTTGTATAATAGTAGATATTAAGGCAGTCTTGATCAGTGTTGTATAATAGTAGATATTAAGACAGTCTTGATCAGTGTTGTATAATAGTAGATATTAAGACAGTCTTGATCAGTGTTGTATAATAGTAGATATTAAGACAGTCTTGATCAGTGTTGTATAATAGTAGATATTAAGGCAGTCTTGATCAGTGTTGTATAATAGTAGATATTAAGGCAGTCTTGATCAGTGTTGTATAATAGTAGATATTAAGACAGTCTTGATCAGTGTTGTATAATAGTAGATATTAAGGCAGTCTTGATCAGTGTTGTATAATAGTAGATATTAAGGCAGTCTTGATCAGTGTTGTATAATAGTAGATATTAAGACAGTCTTGATCAGTGTTGTATAATAGTAGATATTAAGACAGTCTTGATCAGTGTTGTATAATAGTAGATATTAAGACAGTCTTGATCAGTGTTGTATAATAGTAGATATTAAGACAGTCTTGATCAGTGTTGTATAATAGTAGATATTAAGACAGTCTTGATCAGTGTTGTATAATAGTAGATATTAAGGCAGTCTTGATCAGTGTTGTATAATAGTAGATATTAAGGCAGTCTTGATCAGTGTTGTATAATAGTAGATATTAAGGCAGTCTTGATCAGTGTTGTATAATAGTAGATATTAAGACAGTCTTGATCAGTGTTGTATAATAGTAGATATTAAGGCAGTCTTGATCAGTGTTGTATAATAGTAGATATTAAGACAGTCTTGATCAGTGTTGTATAATAGTAGATATTAAGGCAGTCTTGATCAGTGTTGTATAATAGTAGATATTAAGACAGTCTTGATCAGTGTTGTATAATAGTAGATATTAAGGCAGTCTTGATCAGTGTTGTATAGTAGTAGATATTAAGGCAGTCTTGATCAGTGTTGTATAATAGTAGATATTAAGACAGTCTTGATCAGTGTTGTATAATAGTAGATATTAAGGCAGTCTTGATCAGTGTTGTATAATAGTAGATATTAAGGCAGTCTTGATCAGTGTTGTATAATAGTAGATATTAAGACAAGTCTTGATCAGTGTTGTATAATAGTAGATATTAAGACAGTCTTGATCAGTGTTGTATAATAGTAGATATTAAGACAGTCTTGATCAGTTGAAAATAAAAACGTATATACAAGATGATCCAATAAAAATGCCACCCATATACTCATTAATAAAACTGTTAATGTAACGTTTCTTATCTATTAAATAGTCTCTGATAAACACACTATAAAGTAGACACTGTTATATTTTAGATTTAATGTAAACTTTTCTATTCATGGTCATCCTGTACTATCCGTTTGCAGATGGGGCCAAAGACTGTAAAAAAAGGCATGTTTTCTTTATATCAAAGAGATTAAGTCAGAGTATAAGTTGAAGATATAGAGTTTGATTCAGTTCTAATCGTTTACTTAGATCTCCCATAAGAATTATGTCTATTTACAGGCGTATATATATTGTGTTATTTATTAAATACAAAATGTATATGAATAATTCTTACTTAAAGTTTGTCAGTGACTTGCAGCAGGTCGGTGGTTTTCTCTGACACTCCGGATTCCTCCATCAATAAAACTGACGCCAAGATATAAATGAAATATTGTTGAAAGTGGCGTTAAATACCATAACCCTAACCCCTAACAATTCTTACTTCAATTAAACCATTGCATCACACAATGTGAAACAATCAAATGTTGGTATATACAATGTGTATGTAGCCATTAGACAGTAAATATATTAAAATCTTTCTGTTTCGGTCTCAATATTCTTTAAAACGGTAAGCATGTTTGTCCTAAGTAAAACAGCACAGTGCAATACTAACCTCTCTGTTTCTTTCAATGATTCTTTTGATGATTCAACATAAAAGTCAGGACTGTTCTGATTCATGTTAACTTTTCCAACAAAAGCTCTTTGTCCATATTTCTCTAAAATATTTGACAAAATAAAAACAATATGCATGTTCTATTTGTGATCCAATAAATAAAGGGGCTACCAAATAGCACCTGAGTTCATCCCCGGTTTGTTGTATGTTCGTGCAATTTTTGTCCTTCTTCGATTACAGTTTCTGATTATTCTTTCTGCAAAAAGTGACGAAGCAGTATCTTAAATTGATCTCTATATATTGTTGGTACACACATGTCTGGTCATGCTCCCATACTCTCTACTAACCGTAAGTAAACTCATAAGAAATAGTCATTTCGGGATTGTTCCAAAATTGGTGTGTATTTAGTAGTTTTAATGTCAGCATACAATGTAACAATACTCAATGTTTCCTAGAAGCCGGATTGATTAGATTATAAATATACACCTGAATAATTAAAATAGCATCCTCAATATCACACCGATCATTGTAACCCGTTCTTTCTTTTACTATTTCAATTTAAAACAAAATCCTATTCTTTACTAGAAATATCCTCTCTACTGATGGCAACAATACAGATGTCATTCCCTATGTTTTCAGATTGATCGATTGATTTTTGATTTTTGGTGTTTAACACCACTTTCAGCAATATGTCAGCTATATCATGGCGACCAGTTTCAGTGGTGGAAGAAGCCAGAGTACCCAGAGAGAACCATCGATCATGGGCAAGCAACTGGTAAACTTTATCACTTGCGGCTGCGAGTCAAGTGCATCCTTTTTTGTAATTCATAAAGCCGGGCGCGAACCCACGCCGTATTGGTGATAGGCTTGTACGAGTTGTTAGGTAATCCACCTACCCAACTCACTGAGCCACCCGGGCCCTCCTATGTTTTCAGAAAGAGGGGACAAAAAGAATGGGTGAGTGATTGTTGTTGAACGCCAAGTGAACAATTTTTAAGCTATACCATGAAGGGAACAAGATACATGTTGATGAGATGATAATGATACCCATTTTGTACTTGACCGACAGGCTTAGCTTGATTTAAATAGTGCAAGCTTTGTACTTGACCGACAGGCTTAGCTTGATTTAAATAGTGCAAGCTTTGTACTTGACCGACAGGCTTAGCTTGATTTAAATAGTGCAAGCTTTGTACTTGACCGACAGGCTTAGCTTGATTTAAATAGTGCAAGCTTTGTACTTGACCGACAGGCTTAGCTTGATTTAAATAGTGCAAGCTTTGTACTTTACCGACAGGCTTAGCTTGATTTAAATAGTGCAAGCTTTGTACTTTACCGACAGGCTTAGCTTGATTTAAATAGTGCAAGCTTTGTACTTTACCGACAGGCTTAGCTTGATTTAAATAGTGCAAGCTTTGTACTTGACTGACAGGCTTAGCTTGATTTAAATAGTGCAAGCTTAGTACTTGACATGCTGGCTTAGCTTGATTTAAATAGTGCAAGCTTTGTACTTGACCGACAGGCTTAGCTTGATTTAAATAGTGCAAGCTTTGTACTTGACCGACAGGCTTGGCTTGATCTAAATAGTGCAAGCTTTGTAGTTGACCGACAGGCTTAGCTTGATTTAAATCATGCAAGCTTTGTACTTGACTGACAGGCTTAGCTTAATTTAAATAGTGCAAGCTTTGTACTTGACCGACAGGCTTAGCTTGATTTAAATAGTGCAAGCTTTGTACTTGACCGACAGGCTTAGCTTGATTTAAATAGTGCAAGCTTTGTACTTGACCGACAGGCTTAGCTTGATTTAAATAGTGCAAGCTTTGTACTTGACTGACAGGCTTAGCTTGATTTAAATAGTGCAAGCTTAGTACTTGACATGCTGGCTTAGCTTGATTTAAATAGAGCAAGCTTTGTACTTGACCGACAGGCTTAGCTTGATTTAAATAGTGCAAGCTTTGTACTTGACCGACAGGCTTAGCTTGATCTAAATAGTGCAAGCTTTGTAGTTGACCGACAGGCTTAGCTTGATTTAAATCATGCAAGCTTTGTACTTGACTGACAGGCTTAGCTTAATTTAAATAGTGCAAGCTTTGTACTTGACCGACAGGCTTAGCTTGATTTAAATAGTGCAAGTTTTGTACTTGACCGACAGGTTTAGCTTGATTTAAATAGTGCAAGCTTTGTACTTGACACGCTGGCTTAGCTTGATTTAAATAGTGCAAGCTTTGTACTTGACAGACAGGCTTAGCTTGATTTAAATAGTGCAAGCTTTGTACTTGACCGACAGGCTTAGCTTGATCTAAATAGTGCAAGCTTTGTACTTGACCGACAGGCTTAGCTTGATTTAAATTGTGCAAGCTTTGTACTTGACCGACAGGCTTAGCTTGATTTAAATAGTGCAAGCTTTGTACTTGACCGACAGGCTTAGCTTGATTTAAATAGTGCAAGCTTTGTACTTGACCGACAGGCTTAGCTTGATTTAAATAGTGCAAGCTTTGTACTTGACTGACAGCCTTAGCTTGATTTAAATAGTGCAAGCTTTGTACTTGACCGACATGCTTAGCTTAATTTAAATAGTGCAAGCTTTGTACTTGACCGACACGTTTAGCTTGATTCAAATAGTGCAAGCTTTGTATTTGACCGACATGTTTTGCTTGATTTAAATAGTGCAAGCTTTGTACTTGACCGACAGGCTTAGCTTGATTTAAATATGGCAAGCTTTGTACTTGACCGACATGCTTAGCTTAATTTAAATAGTGCAAGCTTTGTACTTGACCGACATGCTTAGCTTAATTTAAATAGTGCAAGCTTAGTACTTGACCGACACGTTTAGCTTGATTTAAATAGTGCAAGCTTTGTATTTGACCGACACGTTTTGCTTGATTTAAATAGTGCAAGCTTTGTACTTGACCAACAGGCTTAGCTTGATCTAAATAGTGCAAGCTTTGTACTTGACCGACAGGCTTAGCTTGAATTAAATTGTGCAAGCTTTGTACTTGACCGACAGGCTTAGCTTGATTTAAATAGTGCAAGCTTTGTACTTGACCGACAGGCTTAGCTTGAATTAAATTGTGCAAGCTTTGTACTTGACCGACACGCTTAGCTTGATTTAAATAGTGCAAGCTTTGTACTTGACCGACACGCTTAGCTTGATTTAAATAGTGCAAGCTTTGTACTTGACCGACACGCTTAGCTTGATTTAAATAGTGCAAGCTTTGTACTTGACCGACAGGCTTAGCTTGATTTAAAGAGTGCAAGCTGTGTACTTGACCGACACGCTTAGCTTGATTTAAATAGTGCAAGCTTTGTACTTGACCGACAGGCTTAGCTTGATTTAAATAGTGCAAGCTTTGTACTTGACTGACACGCTTAGCTTGATTTAAATAGTGCAAGCTTTGTACTTGACCGACAGGCTTAGCTTGATTTAAATAGTGCAAGCTTTGTACTTGACCGACAGGCTTAGCTTGATTTAAATAGTGCAAGCTTTGTACTTGACCGACACGCTTAGCTTGATTTAAATAGTGCAAGCTTTGTACTTGACCGACACGCTTAGCTTGACTTAAATAGTGCAAGCTTTGTACTTGACCGACACGCTAAGCTTGATTTAAATAGTGCAAGCTCACTGAAACAACAGATACATATGTCGATCCTCTGGTACACATTATCCCAACCCCAAATCTTTGTTCTTGCCCCTTAATAGTATAAAATACTGTGTGCTTTATTGTGGAGTTGCAAATACCAGTTTTATACCCTTTAGTTTGACCCGACCACGACTGCAACCCTGATCTACCACACTCGAGGTGAGGACGCTAAACATTACGCCACCGACACAGTTGGGAGAAAATGAAATCCCTTCTCACATTTAATCACCTCTATTATCTACCTAAACTGTGCACTAAAAATGAAACAATATCCCCCAAAAAATAACTACAGTTGTGTGGAGATCCATATCCTATTTTGGGACAGGCACAAAAACATGGCGGGGTTAACCTTGTATTTTTCCGGGCGAGTGGATTGAAATGTAGTTTAGGTTGTAACAATGAAATGAAGTCTTACCTATAATATCACACAGTATTAGACAAGCATCTGTGTGTATAGTACCGTAGTAGCTTGCTGTCGTTGTCCCATTACGTAGAACCCTTTTCTATAAAAAAAAAAAACAAAAAAAAAACAACGTTTGGCTGTAATATTATAATCTTCACGATAAACCAAGAAAACTCTGTTCCGACCAGTATATTTTTCAGTTTTTATTTAGAAGTATTTAAAAATAAATTCAAGAATTTGATTCGGACCAGTAAATTCCAATTTTCATTTCGAGGACTGTGCGTAGATATTTTACATCTCAAATGATAGACAACAAAGCGAAAAACAAACAACAGTTCCAAAATCGAATGGAAAATTTGTAGAAACCAGCTGAGGCAAAATGGACACCACTATGAAAGCATAAAAGTAATAAAAACCTAGATATCTAATTTAGTGCGCATGACTCTTTTCTGGAATAACCCTCATCAGAAGGAGCGCTTAAAGTCAAAAGATGGGAAAGCCAAATAATTTTAAAAACCGATTGGCATAGGACCTCATTTCAAGTTAATATTAATGTTTATTATTTTCTCTGTCCACCATATAGATAGCACAAAGATTCCGTTAGATTTACATCGGTCTGTTGTGTTTTCTATTTCATCTTTTGTCAAAATAATAGTATAAAAAGAATGTTTTTATAAATTACAAAATCAATTAATGACGAAAAAGGTCAAATAATCTGAAAACCTATACATTTTTAATATGAAAAAGTGAACTTGAATGATTGTTGGTGGGGTCCGTGTTGTTCTTTTTTTTTAATAGTTTTCTGTGTTGTCCTAATATGTGTTTTTCTTTCTGTTGTCTTTTTGTTTTGTTTTTCTTCATCTTGTGTACCATATATGTTGTCAGTTTCACTGGATTGTCCAGTTTTGATTGCCACTTCGGTAGTATCCAACGCTGATGTGAACGAATTTGCTTCGACTTGTCAAATCATTATTTAGAACAAGAAATAGTAGAATGATGCTTTTAAAAAATAATCATCAAATATGTCATACCACTGCTTTCTCGTAAACATGTTCAGCAAATTCTAAATCTTTGAATTTGGCCTCCGTTGGAAATGTGTACTTCTCTAACCATTCTAACAACCCCACATCAAGTCCCTTACCACTATTTGGATATTGTGGAGCATGTATGTGTGTGTCGATAAAACCGGGTATAACAAACTGTCTACAATACAAAAACATTAGTGTTTGGTTATCAGTCTTACCAAATATCACGTGTCAATAAAAGGCTGGCATAACAAACTGTCTACAAAATAAAACGTTATCAATTTCACCAAACATGGTGTGTCAGTAACACCTGGTAGAATATAATAATAAACTATCTATGTACAAAACAAAATCATTTTTGATGTTTTGGTTGCTATAGATTATCCTTCGTTACCAGTGGATTACGACATTTTCCCACTAAATTTTTAAAGGCCGAGTTTCCTTGGGAGCTTTAAAATTTGAAAATATTGTAACCCACTATAACTAGTAGCAGAAGGATGAAATGTTTTTCCATCGACCAAAAACGTCAAAAATATTTTTAGGTCGTTAGTGACCATCAAAAGGAAATTGGCGGGAATTCTCATGCAGAAATTTAACTACCGTGTTGATTAAACCACAGGTACTTGTGGACAGGACACAGCATTCCCCCCTTTTTACACCCTACCCCCCTTTTTTCATTTTTTTCTCCCTTTTTTTCCATTTCCATGGCTTAGAAATATGTAAAACAGCAATAATATGCCGATATACATATTAGTAGGGTGCCCAGTGTTAAAAAAACGACGCTTAGTTATCGAGTTTGGGTTAACGGAATTACACACGGCTAATTTTGGTATTAAACGCTAGAAAAATTATTACATTTTGTATTTTTAATTGTCGTCGTAAGTTTCTGTGGTCACGATTTTTCTAATTTCACGTTTTTCAAAGGTACCCTCGGCTGACACATTGTACATGGTATTTTCAGGATGAAAAATAAAAATATTCTCCGCTATTTAAATAGCTAAAAAGGTTTTTACATAAGAGATAATGTATCAAAGATATAATTAAAATAAAAACGGGATCTAAATAATTGATTTTTGAAAGAGTATATCATCCTTACTTTAAGCCTCAAATTTGACCCCAAATTAACCATATTTTCAACAAAAGCAAAGTAATTACACTACATTATAAATGTACTTTGATTTTGAAGAAAACATATTGATGAAATGTACATGTGTGCCAAAAATCATAATCTAAATGTCAGCGGTTGTTGAGAAATTGGCAAAATATAAACTCAAATAACTGTAAATTTCCTCTTTGTCATACACGGATTGTTATGTACCGGTTTTTGTTAATGATGTGTCGCTCGCCGGTCATTAACTAGCACGATCTCTGTCTCAATGCATTTAGTATTTTCTCTTCTTTTATGGCAAATATATTGGTTTTAATTGTTCAGTAGAATTGTTTGTGGTTTTTATGTTTTAAAAACATTCATTTTTATGTCGGCCGTTGATTGGTTTTAAAATTTGTTTAATTCATGTGTTTCTAATACACGGACCAATCCTGCAGGATACGTTATAAGTCCGGAAATGGCTCGGTTTCATAGAAGGCCGACCGATTCCTGATTGGAAAAGGTTTCTTGCAGTCGCTGCTAATAAACAAGCATTGATAAAATTTCTTGGCGAATCGATTGTGCAACACTATCGTTTATCATCTCTTGAGATGTCATCAGGGGAAGTTCCGTATCTTTCTGGTGCTTCTAATCATTGCCAAGAAAATCTGCAGAGATGAAGTCTCCGATTGCCAAGAGTTATACTGTACACATGAAGAGGCGGACACTCGTATGATTTTACATGCTATCCATGCAGACAAAACGTTCGGTGAAAGTGGAACCAAAGGTCGGATCATTGTTAAATCGCCTGATACAGATTTCTTGATTCTATGCATCCATTTCTTTCCTTCAATGCAACATACACAGGAATTATGGTTTCATACGGGTTCTATCACAAACACCAAGGATGGACGTTTTCATTCCCGTACATTCGATCTGTAGCATCCTCAATCCTGTTTTATGTAACATTTTACCAGCTGCACATGCCATCACAAGATGTGATTCCACATAATCCTTGTTCGGGATTGGCAAACGAACCGTTTTTAAAGTACTTAAAGACAGTCCAGAAAACTTTAGAGATTTGTCCACCCTTGCAGACTGTGACACTGATAAATCTATAGATGACGCCAGCAAACTTGTTTTTCGACTGTACGACCAAAAAGGAAAACTGAAGGAAGATCACGTCGATCTTAACAAATTAAGGGTAAGGTTAGCGACACTGAGGGATGCATGTTTGGCCAAACTTCCACCATGTGAAGCCACCTTCACTCAGCATGTTTTGCGATCCTCACTACAGATAAATATTTGGATGACTGCCCATGTTGCAAAACCGCCAATGAAGTCTGCAGTGCTATTTCGATGGGAAGACAGGAATGGATTAGTTCCAGTTTATTTCAAAGGCCAGATGTCTTCTGATTTTTTGCAAGACCTTGTTTGTACTTGCAAAGGAAAATCTGTGTGCATGAAAGGATGCATTTGTTTTGAGCAAAGTCTATCTTGCACAGACCTTTGCCCTTGCCAAACTGGCGATTTATGCCGCAATGAAAATACCCACCTAGCAATATGTAGAAATACTGATGAAGATGATGACATATGATCTCAATTTGTTTTTCTTTTTCAGCCAGTCTCCATCTATTTCACCGAATAAAACTGTTGTTATCAAAACTATGATCTCAGATAAAACAGTCTTTCATTTCCAACATTGTGACCATCAACTCACGTTAGTCATAGTTGTCCAGTTACCACGACTTCCCGTTGACGTCTTTTGTTTCATTGAGACTTGGTCTAATATATGTTTTAGGCAAGCATCACTGTTTTCTGTGCTTAGTAAACTTAGACAAGTTCATACGTACTATGTGTTTTTCAGTAAATAGCAGTTTCATTTGTTGCAATGTTTTTTAAGGTGTTCTTTTTATATGTTGTGATGGTTATGTCGTAGTTTGTTTCCGTTTTATGTTTTTTTCTGGAATTTGCCCAGTCTCCGGACTATGATTTCTTTAACATTTTCTATGACTTGTTCCTTTGTTCCTTCGGTATACTACTGCCGATGTTTCAAACAAACAAACAAAAACAAAAAAAACAAAAAGCTGCCAGTGAACTCTGACCTTGACGTGGTTGGTGCGCTTTCAAACTAACAAGAGACCACTTTTTTATTTGCCAAACACCTGAGATATTTGGAGTGTTCAGAGTGGTTTGTAGCCACACATCGTCCAAACGCATAATATGTCCATAGACCTTACGTTTTTAAACAAATGGCGTTTGACCTTTCCATAAATTGCCATGTTTTTGCACAGAATATTCGTTAAGCATTGATTGACCCTACAAATGATATGTTGCAAACACATAAGCCATTAAAGGATTGTGAGCTATAAGAGCCAAAATCGGCCCCACCTCAGATGTCGATAAAATTTTCTCCAAAATGTATTCACAATATGTGCTTCTTTATAAATAAATACAGTTAGTTAATATGTGCATCTAATTTCTCACAGCGGACCGACAAAGTCAGGTAATGAAAAGCACTGAACGCCATTTTTTTTTCAGAATACAGAACGTACGTATCATTGCATTATAATGCATATCTTTAAACAAAAAACAAAAAAACAAAACAAAACACAAAGCATAATAAAACTCAGTAAACAAAGCATAAATTTGACTTAATATGCAATGTGGATTGATTTTAGGAATAAAAACATGTTCCGAAACTGTATTATGAAATTAAAGTGAACGAATAGTAATGTCGCAACGTCACTCATTTTCGACGGTCTCCTGTTTTCGACGGTTTGTTTCACGTGATAAAATCTCCCATTATTTTGATCGCTTCATTTGTCAGAGGTTATATTATGATGCTGAAATTGCATGAATGATCTCAAGAAATCTGATCTAAAAATGTCATCTTTAAATGTAAGAACTATGTACCACATCTATTATTTCACGTTCAAATTTTTTTTTTTCGTAATTCATTTTTTCGTCTCCTTAGCAAAGCTTTAATCATGTGTAGATATGGCCCCCTGTGCACTGCTTTGCCCGGGGGCCCGTGATGCTGTTAAGACGGCTCTGCTTCTATTGTTATTATCCAAAAAGCAGTAGAGAGGGTCTACACATGTAAAATGCTACGGTAACGTTGGTGTTTAGATATTTCAGCTGATAAACAATACAAATTAATTTGTGAAGAAGGAAGCTTTTGAAGCACATCTATAAAACATGTATTTAATATAATATAATAATCTATGAAAAAAAACAGCTGAGTTGCAATTGCTAAAAAAATATGGTTGTGATCGTCTTTCGTAATTAAAATCCTCAAAATGAAAGACAACCGAATTGATATCAAATGATGACATGTTTCAACGTCATTTAAAATATACCTTGACATTCTTTCACACTTTTACATCACATTCGCGATATTGTATTACAACACTATTAAATGTTTTATTACATAAAATGGTCTTTTGAGTGAAATAGTGAAATTTTTGCGGTGTTGACAAAAAGACCATTTTATGTAATAAAACATTTTTTGGTTTCAATGTACACAAACTGTATTTAAAATAGATACAATTATTTACAGAAACAAGTTATTTACTGATGAATTTCATTACTTAGTGGCTGAGTCAGCCAGCGTCCACAGTAGTTCCTATGGTATTATACTTACTTGAAATGAATCATAAAATGTACAGAGATTGTGTATATATTTACATAATGGTATCATAATCAGAAGAGTGAAAATATTGATTTTAAGGGTCTGGCCGAGGTTATAAATAAATTAATATTTAACAACCTCCACAACCTCCACCAACAAAATATTTTGATACAATCATTAACCATCTATACACTAGGAAATAGAAAATGCAAATATGCCCGTTAAAATGCAAATAATTAAAGATTACCAGTTATATTAGCGTTTACCAGTTAAATTAGCGAATTGTCTTGTTATATTTGCGTTTTACCTTTTAAATTTGCATTGTTGTGGCATTTTAGCGTTTTTCCTTTTAAATTTGCATTGTCGTGGCATTTTACCGTTTTTCCTTTTAAATTTGCATTGTCGTGGCATTTTAGCGTTTTTCCTTTTAAATTTGCATTGTCATGGCATTTTAGCGTTTTTCCTTTTATATTTGCATTGTCGTGGCATTTTAGCGTTTTTCCTTTTAAATCTGCATTGTCGTGGCATTTTAGCGTTTTTCCTTTTAAATTTGCATTGTCGTGGGATTTTAGCGTTTTTCCTTTTAAATTTGCATTGTCGTGGCATTTTAGCGTTTTTCCATTTATATTTGCGTTTTTCCTTTTAAATTTGCATTGTCGTGGGATTTTAGCGTTTTTCCTTTTATATTTGCGTTTTTCCTTTTAAATTTGCATTGTCGTGGGATTTTAGCGTTTTTCCTTTTAAATTTGCATTGTCGTGGCATTTTAGCGTTTTTCCTTTTATATTTGCGTTTTTCCTTTTAAATTTGCATTGTCGTGGGATTTTAGCGTTTTTCCTTTTATATTTGCGTTTTTACTTTTAAATTTGCATTGTCGTGGGATTTTAGCGTTTTTCCTTTTAAATTTGCATTTTACCAGTTAATCGCACGGTCATCTAAATCACCCGCTGAGTAGAGAGATTACGTAATACTGTAGTCGTCACTAGCTCATTGAATATGACGATCTATAGTATTATATTATCGTGTATCTATACGTATTTATTTATTTATTTATCATTATTATGTATGTCATACTAGTCTGGCCCTTAATAAATTGAGTGTATTCAATACACAATAATCCATCAATTGTTGTGCATTTGATTTTCATGTCGTATTTTAACTTAATGCGATGTTTATTAAGAAATGTAACTTTAAATGTATTAAAATATTAGCAAAGGGTGATACACGTACAGAATACGTATACTGTTGTCACTTCACTATTACCTGTTTATCATGCGAGAAATACATTAACCTTGTAATACCTATGCTGAGACTATTAACTAAAAAATGAATTAAGTATATATTAAACTATCGGTCTCTATTAAGCTATTTATGTCTTGTTTTATAGCACAGGATTGCGTATGTACAGCGTCAAAGTTATTGTGCTTTAAAAGTTCTGATTATTGTAATGAGGCACCTTAATGAACAATAAATATTTTTGTTTATGATATAAAACAAATAATCATAACCCTATGTAAACGCCGTATACGTAACGTACGCGCCCTTGTCCGATCCCACAGAAATATGCAATTTACATGTAAACACTATTTTGTCCGTTAATTAGATTGATCAATAAATACAGGATTTTCTTCAAATTCTTCAAATGTTTATATAATTCCCTGATAAATATAAGAACAATCTATAATAGTATTATATTATTGTTTATTTATTTGTACCATTCTGGATGATAATAACTTTAGCTATTCAATACACAATAATCCATCGATCGTTGTGTATTTTACAGTAGTTATGTATATTTTATTTCTTGATTTTGTTTTTCAGGATCTAGAACTATGCACTCATATTTATTTCAATTTGATGTTGATTTAAATGTAAACGTTTAATATTTTCACGAAGATTCAACATTATAATTTATGTTTATTTATTTTACAGGCGATTGATGCATTTTAGTGGCCTTACCGTTCATCATTACGAACATATTGTTATATGGTAAATTACTTCAAGCTTTACAAATCGGGTAGCCTATTGTGCGGACATTATATCCAACTTAATCATGATTCGCTTCGATAACTCTGTAATTTATTACGGGCTTGTTTTCGATAAAAAAAAATATGTATATGGATATTTTTTTTTAAATAATCGCTAATACAGTGTTAAACATAGATTTGTATGCATCTGAAAGCAAAACTCGGAGCTAAGAAATTATTCATATGAATATTTTACGTTAAGTTTAACGTTTAATAAAATGAAATTCACTTCTGTAAACATCTGCTTTATAGGCCTTGTATTAAAATATGTGTTGAAATAGTGTAAAACAATTGAATTTTCTATAATTCAGAGAGAGAACACATTTGTTGTCCTCACAAGAGTTACATGCCTAGAGGCCTTTTCCTCAGGTGCACCACCTGTTGTGTTTACTGCTAAAGTATATTGTATTGGAGTGAGCTGTAAGTAATGAATTTATACCAAAGTAATAAAATTTTATGATTTCGTGTATCCCTCAAGGCCAAGTTATAGTTAGAGTATATTAAGTGAAATTTTAATGGTTAAGAAGGGGCGGAGCGAGCGAAGCGATGCGACCCCCTTCTTAGCCAATAAAATTTCACTTAATATACTCTAACTGACTTAGAATGTAACCTACTTTTTCATTGGTTCAATGTTCCAGACATTTCATACGTCTCACCCTAGACGTTTGCTGGAAAGTGCGCGGCACGGATTTTACCACAGCATGATGGAGGACGTGTTGAATGATGAAAGCGAAAATATATCTTAGTCTCAACTACTTGACATCCCCACACAACGGCTGCATTAAAAAGGAAACGCGTGTGTGCGAAGCCGAAGATTTTTTTTTAATTGAAGTGCCTGACAACGTAAGGAAAATTGTGATCGTAAAAGCACAGGTACATGGGGTCATGACCTACATTACCCCCCCCCCCTTTTTTTTCTTTTTTTTTCCCATACACTTCTCAACATAATTTTGGTATCAAATAATCATAAATCTACTATTTCTTTCTCTCTATATTGATTTATAAAGATTTACGATTATTTGATACCAAAATTACGTTGTCGGGCACTTCAATTAAAAAAATTCCTTCGGCTTCGCGCACATGCGTTTCATTTTTAATGCAGCTGGGCCCGTATTCATAAAGCCACTTAAGTTAAGGAAACTCCGCCCATTTTACTTAAGTGGTATTCATAAAACTTCTTATTTTAAGTATTTCCTAAGAATAACCTTAAGTTAAGGAAACTCCGCCCATCATACTTAAGTGGTATTCATAAACGTCCTTAAACTAAGAAAACACTTAAGATTTTCCCTTAACTTTAAGGTAGATGGGTAGGTTCCTTAAGTTTTCTTGAATTGCTATTTTATATTGATTGTGAGTTATGAAAGTGATATTGTATGAATAAAAAGATAACAACAAACCATATTAGCAATATTTCATAGTCATTCGAGTTTATCATCAAATCCATATATCTTGCATGTACATAAAATTCACCATCAAGGTCATTTTCCGGATGAGTAAATATTTTTACAACCGTACCATTTGATGGCACGTGCTTTGCGGGTATATGAAATAGGTATAATTAAAGCATATTAGTATTGCATTATTACCAATACAAACATGTTCCATGCCGGACGTTTTCGGTTGTTTCATGCTGGGAGAAGAGCTTTACGTAGAGAGCGAGTATTCAGAGATCGTACAAAACCTCTTGATATCTACGATGACTTCGAGTTAATAGACAAATACAGATTTGACCGACAGTCTATTATGATGATATGTGATATGTTACAGGATGACTTAGAAAGCAGTACATTTAGGAATCGAGCGTATTTTTTTTTTTATGTTTTATTTACATGATATTTCCATACAGTCATTAAAATTAGTTTCGTATATAACTGTTGAACGTAAAATCCTCCAAATAGATGAGGGAGGTGCATCCAAACTCAAAAGTGGGAAGTTGAGGAACATTATGATCGTGTCACTGTTAAACATACATGTACCTAAATTTTAAAGAAATATAATTGTTGACGAAAATTTTGCTCTTAAAACGTCCTTTCTTTTCTCGTATTCCTCCATTAGTATCATCTTCTCTCAATCGGTCCAGTTTGGCTTTCTCTTGGACATGTTTAATAGTTAAAGATTTTGATACGACTTCAGTTTTATTTATATATGTATGTATGTATTGAAGTGATCAAGCAATGCACGTGAAAGTTAGAGTATATTAAGTGAAATTTTATTGGTTAAGAAGGGGGTCGCATCGCTTCGCTCCGCCTTCTTAACCATTAACATTTCACTTAATATACTCTAACTATAACATAATATCAAAGAATGGTGTCCTTCCTAATTAAGAGGAATTAAGGGTGAATTATCAGGGTAATCACATGTTAATAAAGGTAAATTTGATTCTCTTTTTTGTTTTTTCTACATAAATGGAATTACATAAAATACGAAAACAAATTAATGAATATGTATTATTAAACTCTAAAGCTATAAAATTACACATGAAATATGAAAATATAATACTGAATATTTATTATTAATTTTACACCAATATAAACACACATCAAATATGAAAACATAATAATTAATATTTATATTAAACATTAATACTACAGAGTTCGCGAAATTGCATATGGGTTTGGTGGTCCTAGTGAAAAAAATGTCAGTCCTCACTACAGCCAGCATGGATTACGCCAAATCCGCGCGGCTTCGCGGACGATCGCGGCGCGGAAAGTGACTAATTAGCATCGGGAAGTCCGCGATCGTCTCGCGGCCGAACGCGGCAGTCAAATTGTCCATCAGGACATTCGTGGACAACACGTTATTAGCGCGGCAAGCGAGGAAAGTAACCACATAACAATAGTTTTGTTGCAGTCATACAGAAACGATCTTTGTTTATTATTATTATTTACTTTTATTTGTTTTCTTCATTTTTTTTTTTTTTTTTAGAATTTAATTTGTTTATATGGATGCAATGAAATTATCTTTCTCGTTACCAAAACAAGAAAAGTATTCTCTGTTTTGTACATCCATAATCGATTTATTTTACAACTCTCTCACCTTGTCAATCACGTGTTAATTGCTCCTTATCGGTCTCTCTGATGTATAATTGACTGACAAATAGGCGGTGCTTATTGTACAGATATAGAAATAGAATAAATATAAGTTTATTAACAAAATCAGGGCCCCAGGAGGGCATATACAATTAACAAGGGGGGAAAAAAATATTATGTATATATTTTTTAATGTCGGACTTAAAAGCACATTAGAGCTTATGTTATTGTTGTACTCATGTACCGACTTTTAAAATAAATTACAAATGATGCCCACCGGTGCAAACGTAAAAGTCGTACAGTTTACTTTGTTCAGTCAATCCCATTTAACTTTTGCATTTGAAATTACTGAAATTAATTTCATGTGATTACAAATCATTGACACACATTCAACCTGTACCTGAAATATCGGGACCACCAATCATCAAATTTACGGCAACGTAAATATTAACATGTATATTTGTTTGTATATATCTCATACTAGACGGAATTAGCATTAGACTTTACGAATAAAGTTGAAACAAAAATTTGAAAAATGATTAGGTGTTAAAATATATCTTCGCATGTTCATGTATAGCATAACATAACATAACATAACATAGTTTATTAAATCAATCAAGAAGCCCGTGAGAGCACAAAATTACAGACATTTACATTTTACACTTACAATGATTTTGATGATGTATGCAAAAGGGGGTAACGTAAATATGACTGATAAATTGTGTGTTGAAATTTACTGAAACTATCAACCTTTTCCGACAAACATTCATGCAAATGTTCTGTTAAAATTTCTTACTTATATAAATACGAGATATTTTTGTCGTTATTTTGTACGTAAATACCCTAGTGTACTTCTACCTTGCCCCACATTCGCGCCAGGAAAGGTAGCTCAAAGGTCAATATATAACTGAAATATTGTTGAAAAGTGACGTTTAAACACCCATAGCCTCATATGAATTATTGCAATAAAATATCGATTAAGTAACGAAATCGATATAAATTATTTTCCAGTTTATTTAGTATAAAAAGCTTGTTCTACACGTTTACTGTGAGATGTATTGCAACCGCCATTTTTTACTACAACCACGTGCGCATGCTCGTGTTTGATAGAAAAGCTATAGCTATATATAGATATTTTGTGATAATAATTTTATATTGTAAATCGATCCACCCTGTGATTTTTTTCAACAAGATACATTTTTTATAGTATATATTTTATTATTAAATACAATATTGAACTGATTTTCGCTAACACTTCAATCATTGAATATCCCCAGAATTGCACCTCCTGTTAGTATACATAAATTTTATTGCTTTATTTAAAAAAAAATAACACCATAAACATCGATGATACGAGTGTTCTTATTCAGAAATAAACCTACAGCAAAATAAAGGTATACTGTAAACAAAATTTATTGTCCGAAAAATACGGTCCTCCTCTACTATACTAATTTGGATTAGGTGATGGGAATTAGGTGTCATCATCAAAATAAAGTATTTTATGATAATGATGGCTGATTAAAATTGTTTGTCCTGCATTGGCTGTCAGTTGTAATATACAGGGTGTAACCAATATACAGGAAGAGCTCCTACTGTGAAGCCATCTATTTTGAGATGTCATTCAATGAAAATAACAACCTGACCATATTGTTACATAATAAGAATAAGAATTAGATAAGAAATTAAAATTTATAGAAGGCAAGGATTTATATAATTAACACATTAAGTCACATTTCATTTATTTAGCTTGGGTCAGTTATAAATTTATTTTTTAAGTACAAATAAATTGGAAGACGGCTTGAAAATCGAAAACGCAAAATAGTTATCTATGTTTATAAGTCTTAGTAAAAGGAGTCTTGAGCAACGTTTTTTTTTTCACACCTGTGATAGGTGTATTTGTATATCATCAATGCACGATGCGACGACATGCTGAGATGGGTGATGTTTTAACTGGTAAACTGTAAAAAAAAACCTAGAATACACCAATAAAATATTATTTCACCTATATCAGGACTCCGCAGACTGCCAATTTTCAAGAAAGAAAAAAACGGGATTTACGGATTTATGACCCATTCGCCATAAACAAAATAAAACTTAAATTTTACTAATTAATTTTAATCCAAATTTGCCTTTAAAGTAATAAATGTATAAATTATAATTATTTACCCGTGTTCGTTCGCCCTACATTTGGTGAACACGTAAAAGAGCAAACGTACGCACCCGATATCGTAAACTGTCTGCAGCAAGTGAAAGGGACTTCTTGGCATCGATTGTCGCGAGTACATAGGGACATATTAATATTCACTTCTAGTTCACTTAAAACATGGGTACTGCATGTTAATACATTTTATTCATGGATATTATTGTATATATCGCCCGTGACAGCCGTTAACATATCTATACTTTCCGTACTGTATATCACTCATTTACTTCAGCTTTACTAAGATACGCATGTTTCTTTATGCACGAATTTATTGGTTAGCAGAATTTGGGGACGTTTCCTGTTTACAGTTTACTGACTATCTGAGAGTGGAGACTCTCACTCTCATTCCGACCTGGGAGAATTTTGTCGGACAATTTTAAGAGTGACACTCTCTTCAAGTCCGACGAAACTCTGTGTCCGACCTGAGAGTATGATCGTTGATACACTTGGAGGGATCTGTATGTTTTGTTTTTGTTTTTTTGTTTTTTTTAAATCTGTTCCAATAAGTATTTACCTAAATAACGATATTGTGTTTGGTATTTCTTAATAAATTGTATTAAACATCATTTTAATGTATTAATTAATAAACTTTCTGGATACAAATTTATTTTCAATAAAATTTCTTATTATTTCATCTCAATGTGTTGTCTCCTCTCTAAATACCATAGCGATGTTATTTTCGGTCTTTGATCTATGGATATTGATTGACAGGTGCCATCTTTGTGTACCGACAGTTCATTGCGAAGGCACCAGCAGGTACAAAATCATTCAAATACCAGAAGTTCCTGTGCCATCACTTTAAAAATAAAACCCACTACTATGTCATGAAGCAGATGCTGCTTTAAAAAAAAATCAAGTAAGTTATGTATTACAAATAAATACAAATATAAAATTCACAATAAAATATACCCCATTCAGCACTCAGCACGTTCTGGAAAGAGATGCATTGAGGTAACAAACCGAGACGAATATAAGAATATAACTACACGTAATGTTGTTTTTTTTTTTCGCTGTCCATCATGGACATCGCGGCTTATACGATGACACTACAAACCAATTAGCGCGATCAGACTTTTGTGTCCATCGTGACTTTCCGCGAATTACAATCGGTGTCCGTGATGAACGCGCGGATATGGCGTAATCCATCCTAGCTGTAGTGTAATTAATATTTATATTAAACATTAATACTATAGAGTTCGCGAAATTGCATATGGGTTTGGTTGTCCTAGTGAAAAAAATGTCAGTCCTCATTAATTTTCTATTGCAAAATACCAATCTTGTGTCAGTCCTTAGCAAAATCTGCCCAAATTTTGCTGGTCATGTCTGACAGGACTGACACATTTCCCGAACTCTGATACTATATAAGCAAACCTGAAATATGCTCTCCAAGCTGGATTTTTCACTTTTTTTTTATAATTAAAAAGTCAAGTTATGAAAGAAATAATTTTCTTATAAAAATTAACTTAAAAATAGAACTTCATTTCCATTGTAAGAATATATATATATGATCTATTTTCTTTCCTTAATGTATACATATTTTACTGTTTTAAGATGTATTATTTCTGTTAAAATTTTAATTAATGGTTTATTTTCCTATTGGATTATTTTAACCAAAAAAAAAAATGACTATTTTACTCTTAAATAAAATATATTATTTCATTTCTCATTAATTTTATAACTTTTCTTTATTTCAATTTTTCTTCTTAAATCAATATAAATTTACTAGCTTTGAATCAATATTTTTATTGAACTACTTGATGATGCAAATACCACATGTTCAATCTTTAAAAAAAATAATTCCACATATACTTGTTTTATTCTTGTAATTCAACATTTCATTGACAAAAATAAACTTTTCAAAAGAAAATATTATTATTTTTTTTATTCAAATTGCATATTACACCCATATGGGTCAAGCAATTACAATACAAAAGCATGCAAACATATAAAAGAAAAACAACACAAACATAATAAATATGTAAATGTAGGAGAAATATTTGACCAGCGTGAACCCTATCATCTCAAGTCTAGCAATTGTTTTATGAAGGTGCAAACTACCGATAAAAGATCTGAAGTTGGATTGAGTATGTAATCAAGTCTATTCATGGGTGGCATATTAGTAAATGGAGGACATTTATTTTCAATAGTATTTATTAGTAAATTTCTAGGTTGCTGGTTTAAATGACAATTTAAAAAAAAGTGATATTCATCTTCTAAGATATTACAAGTAGTGCAAAGTCTTTGTTGATGGGGTATATTAATATATCGACCAGTTTCAATTTGCAAAACAATGGTCACTTGTCCGAAATTTAGCTATGAGTTGTCTATTTTTAAAGTTTTTTTCTTTTATCAAATACTCTTCCAAAACAATATCATGTTTTATTTTATTATACAAATAAAGTTGTGAATTATCTGTTAATTTTGAAAGTTTGTCTTTAGTTTTCTGAATGTAATTATTATGGACAACCCTTTTAAATTCTTTTTTAAATGGAACTTTTATCTTATGGAAACACTTGTCCATATTAGAAAATTCTTCAGCATTCAAATCAAATTCTTGAAAGACATTTAATGCCAAAGTATACCATGTGTAGAAGCCTTCATCATGTAAAGATTTATTAACATTAAGGGATTCTTTAATTAATGGGTTTATATTATTAGTATTTATTCTTACAAAATACATCATAACTTGAGTTAATAAAGGAAGCAATAGGGAGTCGCCCCAAC
The DNA here is from genome assembly GCA_963383655.1 of Bathymodiolus septemdierum. Classification (NCBI taxonomy): domain Eukaryota; kingdom Metazoa; phylum Mollusca; class Bivalvia; order Mytilida; family Modiolidae; genus Bathymodiolus; species Bathymodiolus septemdierum. The sequence continues at coordinate 11,507,079 of OY726528.1, read as the reverse complement.
TCTGATAATGTCGAAATGTTACCTGCAGTTTTTTTAAAGGCCTAAAACTGTTTTACAATATTTTGTATGTATTTTTTCATATGATGATTTTTCCTGTAGGGCTAAAGTATCACAAAAAGTATTATTTCTGGTTGCTCGAAGCATGGCTCTATATAAGGGGAGGTATTCGTCCATATACCATATTTCACAATTATAACTTAAAATGGGACGGATCAGCGTGTCAAAGAGCTTACACGAGAGGTTGACAGGTAGTTGTTCAAAATTTGAGAAAAGTTTTCGCATTTATAACCACGAGACTACATGACCCCTCGATGACCCGAATGCTATTCTCTTATCCAAACATATCCGGGTATTTAATAATAACACTTTTTTTTAGCAATCAATTTTAATCGTTTCATTTATATAAATCGGTATTCAATAATTCGTTTATTTTATTATCAAAAATAAACTATTGTAAAGAAAATATTACTTATTAGCAAAGTGTATGAATGGATCAGAGACTATAATATGTAACCTTGTACATGTCAATAAAAAAAAATGTCGGATGTAAAAATACGGATGAAAACACATAAATTGACGCTACATTGTAGGAATAATGACATTCTTTTCATAAGAAAGGTTAAATACAGCAAGCAAGCTTGTTATACCTTTAAATTTCACCCCGAGATCAAAATATTACTAAAACTAGGATGTCAACAAACAACATGCATAACCAACAAAACACGTGACGCTATCAAAAAAAAAAAAAAATGTCGTTAACTAATGAAATAGAAAATTGAAGTACAACTTTTTAAAATATTTTATTGAATAAAAATACAATAATGAATGGAGTATGTGATCTGAGCTCTTCCTGTCCAAAAATATGTAGAAGAATATTCGATTATTAGCATCGTGTTATCGGTTTTCGTGCTATTATCGATTTTCAGATATAGCGATTAACAGTGTTAACCCTTCATTCAATATGACGATTGGAATTTTCAAAGAATGCCTAGTTAAATATTTCTTTGTACATAAGATTGTTTTTAAAGCCATTCTTGTATTTTAATATACTCTCGATTATCTGGCAACTTTTGCTGTCAGTAAAATGGCGTCATTTTTTTTCGTATGAAGTAAAAACAGGGCCGATATACGGGATGGAAACGAATATAAAATCCGGAAATGGCTGGTTTTAAAATTTCATGTTTCTGGCCATCTACCAAATCATATTACATCTAAATAAAATAACAGAATGTTTGAAAATGACCACTTTCAAAATTGTGTTTACTTTTGATGTTTTTCTTAGTGCTGAAACCACAATGCACTGCAAAGTGACATGTATTTTATATAAGAAACAGGCACATTTCAGACAGCTCTTTTGTTTACAAGTACGATCAGTGACCCCATGACAGTTACATGACAGAAAGAGCCGGTGCCTGAGAGGCAGACGACATAGTTCAATTTTATATAGCCCTTCTGAATTTTTTTCCAGCTACTTTATAAATGAAGTAAATTTTTAGCATTACAAAAAGTACGGTTCAGTAGGTAGGTTCACTGTTTTTGGTACTTGCGTCTTTAAAAGCAAACTTTAACATCTTTTATGAATTTATTACACAATCACTTTGTGCAGATTTACGTTTTGTTTCTATATACTTATGGCAAAATAAACGAATCGGAAAAAACGATCCGTCTTTAATGAGACACATTTACAAAAGATTTTTTTCGAAAATTGAAGAACTACGAAATTATTTGAAAAAAAAAGAACAGACATCGGAACAATGCCATGAATTCGTAAAAAAATAAAAATAGGCCTATGCTACGGAGCAAAATTGTTTTAATGCTATTATTTATAAGATCGCACTTTGTAATCGATCGTTCATGCACTACAATAAAGCTACACATAAGCTCTGCTTCTTAGATAAAAGCACAGAAAGTTACAGGGTAGGAAGCCATACAATTGAGAGGATTATGTAAACATATAATTTGTAATAGTTTTCATATGACAATTACAGACAATGGTATTATAAATACTTTTAAAGTATATTATACAAAACTTCCGGGTACATCTCTTACGTAATATAAAAATTTGTTTATGGAAATACAATATTCTTACTTGCCAACAGTAAACAGATTAATCTGTTTTCATAACGGTTATTTCTGATTTGAACAAAGCGTAACATATAATATGTCTGCGTAAAGAAAACATTTTTTGTTTATTTTAATAACGTCTTTCGAACTGGCGGACCCTTCTGATTAATCTCAGAATAGTTATAAAAAATATGATTGTTGTTTTGAAAAGGAAAAATTGCATATGAATGTTTTTTGTCTATTTTGCTTTTTGGGGTTTGCAAGAAGAATGTTCTACCCTGCTCTGTTCACCCTGCTTTACTTCATAATTTTGGTTGTTGCTATATCATTCTGATGATGCACAAAAAAAATCAAGATAAAAATGAACAATCCAATATAACTTGCGATCAATGTTAATCTTAAGATTTTTTTGTGAAAATAGCCCCAGAATCATTGCTGCATCAGGCGCAGATCCAGCAGTTTTGAAAACGGGGACCCAGGCTCTTGTTTGCCAATTTTTACCCAATTTATACACGAATTTTACTAAATTGTCGAACACCCCCTTGATCCGCCAGTGTGCATTAATATGCACCCATTCCTCATGTATACTTGATCACCTATTATAACCTTTAAAATGTGTATTGCATCTCCTATTCTAGTCACGGGTACCGTTAAATGGTCACAAAATGTGTATTGCGTTTCTGATTATTGCCAAAGATTGTGACACATGTATTCATGTATTCGGTCAGAGTCCCGTCGACCGGATGTAAGATGACAATTTTTAGCATTACAAAAAGTACGGTTCAGTAGGTAGGTTCACTGTTTTTGGTACTTGCGTCTTTAAAAGCAAACTTTAACATCTTTTATGAATTTATTACACAATCACTTTGTGCAGATTTACGTTTTGTTTCTATATACTTATGGCAAAACAAACGAATCGGAGAAAACGATCCGTCTTTAATGAGACACATTTACAAAAGATCTTTTTCGAAAATTGAAGAACTACGAAATTATTTGAAAAAAAAAAGAACAGACATCGGAACAATGCCATGAATTCGTAAAGAAATAAAAATAGGCCTATGCTACGGAGCAAAATTGTTTTAATGCTATTATTTATAAGATCGCACTTTGTAATCGATCGTTCATGCACTACAATAAAGCTACACATAAGCTCTGCTTCTTAGATAAAAGCACAGAAAGTTACAGGGTAGGAAGCCATAAAATTGAGAGGATTATGTAAACATATAATTTGTAATAGTTTTCATTTGACAATTACAGACGATGCGTATTATAAATACTTTTAAAGTATATTATACAAAACTTCCGGGTACATCTCTTACGTAATATAAAAATTTGTTTATGGAAATATAATATTTTTACTTGCCAACAGTAAAAAGATTAATCTGTTTTCATAACGGTTATTTCTGATTTGAACAAAGCGTAACATATAATATGTCTGCGTAAAGAAAACATTTTTTGTTTATTTTAATAACGTCTTTCGAACTGGCGGACCCTTCTGATTAATCTCAGAATAGTTATAAAAAATATGATTGTTGTTTTGATAAGGAAAAATTGCATATGAATGTTTTTTGTCTATTTTGCTTTTTGGGGTTTGCAAGAAGAATGTTCTACCCTGCTCTGTTCACCCTGCTTTACTTCATAATTTTGGTTGTTGCTATATCATTCTGATGATGCACAAAAAAAATCAAGATAAAAATGAACAATCCAATATAACTTGCGATCAATGTTAATCTTAAGATTTTTTTGTGAAAATAGCCCCAGAATCATTGCTGCATCAGGCGCAGATCCAGCAGTTTTGAAAACGGGGACCCAGGCTCTTGTTTGCCAATTTTTACCCAATTTATACACGAATTTTACTAAATTGTCGAACACCCCCTTGATCCACCAGTGTGCATTAATATGCACCCATTCCTCATGTATACTTGATCACCTATTATAACCTTTAAAATGTGTATTGCATCTCCTATTCTAGTCACGGGTACCGTTAAATGGTCACAAAATGTGTCTTGCGTTTCTGATTATTGCCAAAGATTGTGACACATGTATTCATGTATTCGGTCAGAGTCCCGTCGACCGGATGTAAGATGACAATTTTTAGCATTACAAAAAGTACGGTTCAGTAGGTAGGTTCACTGTTTTTGGTACTTGCGTCTTTAAAAGCAAACTTTAACATCTTTTATGAATTTATTACACAATCACTTTGTGCAGATTTACGTTTTGTTTCTATATACTTATGGCAAAACAAACGAATCGGAGAAAACGATCCGTCTTTAATGAGACACATTTACAAAAGATCTTTTTCGAAAATTGAAGAACTACGAAATTATTTGAAAAAAAAAAGAACAGACATCGGAACAATGCCATGAATTCGTAAAGAAATAAAAATAGGCCTATGCTACGGAGCAAAATTGTTTTAATGCTATTATTTATAAGATCGCACTTTGTAATCGATCGTTCATGCACTACAATAAAGCTACACATAAGCTCTGCTTCTTAGATAAAAGCACAGAAAGTTACAGGGTAGGAAGCCATAAAATTGAGAGGATTATGTAAACATATAATTTGTAATAGTTTTCATTTGACAATTACAGACGATGCGTATTATAAATACTTTTAAAGTATATTATACAAAACTTCCGGGTACATCTCTTACGTAATATAAAAATTTGTTTATGGAAATATAATATTTTTACTTGCCAACAGTAAAAAGATTAATCTGTTTTCATAACGGTTATTTCTGATTTGAACAAAGCGTAACATATAATATGTCTGCGTAAAGAAAACATTTTTTGTTTATTTTAATAACGTCTTTCGAACTGGCGGACCCTTCTGATTAATCTCAGAATAGTTATAAAAAATATGATTGTTGTTTTGATAAGGAAAAATTGCATATGAATGTTTTTTGTCTATTTTGCTTTTTGGGGTTTGCAAGAAGAATGTTCTACCCTGCTCTGTTCACCCTGCTTTACTTCATAATTTTGGTTGTTGCTATATCATTCTGATGATGCACAAAAAAAATCAAGATAAAAATGAACAATCCAATATAACTTGCGATCAATGTTAATCTTAAGATTTTTTTGTGAAAATAGCCCCAGAATCATTGCTGCATCAGGCGCAGATCCAGCAGTTTTGAAAACGGGGACCCAGGCTCTTGTTTGCCAATTTTTACCCAATTTATACACGAATTTTACTAAATTGTCGAACACCCCCTTGATCCACCAGTGTGCATTAATATGCACCCATTCCTCATGTATACTTGATCACCTATTATAACCTTTAAAATGTGTATTGCATCTCCTATTCTAGTCACGGGTACCGTTAAATGGTCACAAAATGTGTCTTGCGTTTCTGATTATTGCCAAAGATTGTGACACATGTATTCATGTATTCGGTCAGAGTCCCGTCGACCGGATGTAAGATGACAATTTTTAGCATTACAAAAAGTACGGTTCAGTAGGTAGGTTCACTGTTTTTGGTACTTGCGTCTTTAAAAGCAAACTTTAACATCTTTTATGAATTTATTACACAATCACTTTGTGCAGATTTACGTTTTGTTTCTATATACTTATGGCAAAACAAACGAATCGGAGAAAACGATCCGTCTTTAATGAGACACATTTACAAAAGATCTTTTTCGAAAATTGAAGAACTACGAAATTATTTGAAAAAAAAAAGAACAGACATCGGAACAATGCCATGAATTCGTAAAGAAATAAAAATAGGCCTATGCTACGGAGCAAAATTGTTTTAATGCTATTATTTATAAGATCGCACTTTGTAATCGATCGTTCATGCACTACAATAAAGCTACACATAAGCTCTGCTTCTTAGATAAAAGCACAGAAAGTTACAGGGTAGGAAGCCATAAAATTGAGAGGATTATGTAAACATATAATTTGTAATAGTTTTCATTTGACAATTACAGACGATGCGTATTATAAATACTTTTAAAGTATATTATACAAAACTTCCGGGTACATCTCTTACGTAATATAAAAATTTGTTTATGGAAATATAATATTTTTACTTGCCAACAGTAAAAAGATTAATCTGTTTTCATAACGGTTATTTCTGATTTGAACAAAGCGTAACATATAATATGTCTGCGTAAAGAAAACATTTTTTGTTTATTTTAATAACGTCTTTCGAACTGGCGGACCCTTCTGATTAATCTCAGAATAGTTATAAAAAATATGATTGTTGTTTTGATAAGGAAAAATTGCATATGAATGTTTTTTGTCTATTTTGCTTTTTGGGGTTTGCAAGAAGAATGTTCTACCCTGCTCTGTTCACCCTGCTTTACTTCATAATTTTGGTTGTTGCTATATCATTCTGATGATGCACAAAAAAAATCAAGATAAAAATGAACAATCCAATATAACTTGCGATCAATGTTAATCTTAAGATTTTTTTGTGAAAATAGCCCCAGAATCATTGCTGCATCAGGCGCAGATCCAGCAGTTTTGAAAACGGGGACCCAGGCTCTTGTTTGCCAATTTTTACCCAATTTATACACGAATTTTACTAAATTGTCGAACACCCCCTTGATCCGACAGTGTGCATTAATATGCACCCATTCCTCATGTATACTTGATCACCTATTAGAACCTTTAAAATGTGTATTGCATCTCCTATTCTAGTCACGGGTACCGTTAAATGGTCACAAAATGTGTATTGCGTTTCTGATTATTGCCAAAGATTGTGACACATATATTCATGTATTCGGCCAGAGTCCCGTCGACCGGATGTAAGATGACACTTGTATATTCTGCCTGGCAATATTAGGTACCCTGCTGAGTGAACCGGTGTGAATGTACCTGTCGTTTTCAGAATGAAAATAAAAATAAGTAAACCCGCCTTTCACTTCTTATTTCAGGAATTATTTGCCTTAATTTATTGAAGAATAAAATATTTCAAATTAAAATATGGTCTCTCGCTTTACGGCGTTTACATAGGGATATGATTATTTGTTTTATATCATAAACAAAAATATTTATTGTTCATTAAGGTGCCTAATTACAATTATCAGAACTTTTAAAGCACAATAACTTTGAGGCTGTACATACGCAATCCTGTGCTATAAAACAAGACATAAATAGCTTAATAGAGACCGATAGTTTAATATATACTTAATTCATTTTCTAGTAAATAATCTCAGCATAGGTAATACAAGGTTAATGTGTTTCTCGCATGGTAATCAAAAACAAGTAATAGTGAAGTGACAACAGTATACGTATTCTGTACGTGTATCACACTTTGCTAATATTTTAATACATTTAAAGTCACATTTCTTAATAAACATCGCATTAAGTTAAAATACGACATGAAAATCAAATACACAACAATTGATGGATTATTGTGTTCAATACATTAAATTTATTAAGGGCCAGACTAGTATGACATAAATAATAATAATAAATAAATAAATAAATAAATACGTATAGATACACGATAATATAATACTATAGATCGTCATATTCAATGAGCTAGTGACGACTACAGTATTGCGTAATATCTCTACTCAGCGGGTGATTTAGATGACTGTGTGATTTAACTGGTAAAATGCAAATTTAAAAGGAAAAACGCTAAAATCCCACGACAATGCAAATTTAAAAGTAAAAACGCAAATATAAAAGGAAAAACGCTAAAATCCCACGACAATGCAAATTTAAAAGGAAAAACGCAAATATAAAAGGAAAAACGCTAAAATGCCACGACAATGCAAATTTAAAATGAAAAACGCTAAAATCCCACGACAATGCAAATTTAAAAGGAAAAACGCAAATATAAAAGGAAAAACGCTAAAATCCCACGACAATGCAAATTTAAAAGGAAAAACGCAAATATAAATGGAAAAACGCTAAAATGCCATGACAATGCAAATTTAAAAGGAAAAACGCTAAAATGCCACGACAATGCAAATATAAAAGGAAAAACGCTAAAATGCCATGACAATGCAAATTTAAAAGGAAAAACGCTAAAATGCCACGACAATGCAAATTTAAAAGGAAAAACGCTAAAATGCCACGACAATGCAAATTTAAAAGGTAAAACGCAAATATAACAAGACAATTCGCTAATTTAACTGGTAAACGCTAATATAACTGGTAATCTTTAATTATTTGCATTTTACCGGGCATATTTGCATTTTCTATTTCCTAGTGATACTCAAAACAACCTGCTCAATTTGGTGTTGGTGGAAGACTGTGGAGGTATATAACATAGCTAAAATGTACATTGGATATGTCGTTTAGAGTCCATTTTTAGCATTATCCGTCTAATTATGATGTCATTATGACGTCATAATGCACCCAATCTCACGGAAAGATCTATTTTTTTCAAAATTTGTTTATATATAACAATTAAATTAGTAAATTATTTTTATTCTATGTCAAGCATTATTTTTTAATAAAATGTGGGGCCAATTTTGCACCATAACGCCTCTCCCTCTTTGAATTTTAGTACCTTTTACGAAGTTTGAGGTTAATAAGATATTTTACCAGTAATTAGTCAAAGTGTACCATAACTGAAACATGTTTTTTTTGGAATCCGTCCACCAGTTGTCAAATGTTAAGGGTTAAAAAATAATTTGAAGGTTTTCTTTAAATGAATATCAAATAAAAATGAGAAATGTTCAAACTATGACAGGTCAAGGTCACTTTTATTTCTCATATACATGTATACGAAAATTGTAAAATGTCATTTTTTTTTTAGAAAATGGCCTTTGCTATATATTCAAACAATGTAAAATAAAAAATAAGCATAAAATAATAAAATATTAAGATTAACAAATAAAATTGGCATTCCAGTTTAAAGTTCTTCACAGTCTTGTCGAAGAAGGGAGCCTTTTAAAACTTGTGGTGTGTTAGTTCCAATCTTTAGATCTTGACCTTTGACCCCAATTTAAAAAAAACGTGACCACAATACATAGCGACGACATCTTTATTTCGATGCGGCTTGTTCTCCTCATTCCAACGATGTATCATACAGGTGTGTGTAATTCCGTTAAGGCAAATTCGCAAAAGTCTTTCGTCGGGCACCCTACTATAACAGTCGACTGATGCAATCAGAAAACGGCATCTCTATATACATATCAGTCGACTTATGCAATCAGAAAACGGCATATTATTGCTGTTTTACATATTTCTAAGCCATCGAAATGAAAAAATGAAAAAGGGGGGTAGGGTGTAAAAAGGGGGGAATGCTGTGTCCTGTCCACAAGTACCTGTGGATTAAACATATTACGAAAATTCAAATTGACATTGCAGACCGGCCAAGAACAATTCTTTACCACAAAAGAGATGATTTTAAGTTTTCCATTGTGAACTTTCTATATATATGTATATGTATATAGATTCCAGTAGCACCTGTACATATTTATACTTCTCAGTTTATACGATATTCCAAACCTTTTGGTTTCTATCAGGATTTACTTGATAGAAGATTGCTGCTAACAATAAAGATACTGAATTAAGGATTCCTAATGGTTAAGTTGAAGACATCACGTTGAACGTTTAACGGTCACCACCACAACTTGATTAACTGTTGCACAATATCTTACAGGATATGTTCCGTTTGTCCTAGTGACAATCTCGTTCTCCTTTCCTCTTTCGTGACTTATCACTGGATTGTTATCAAGAGTAAAACGATGGGTGCAACTGCTTATCCATCCGGAGCACACGAGTACACTCCTAGTTGTCTTATCAATCCATCGCTGGACATTATGACGCATTCTAATACGACGTCCTTCTTTCGCTTTGCAAACAAACGAGCGATTTATTCAGATGGCAAAATTGCATTAGCACATGCGCGGTGCACACATTTAAGGCAGGTGATAAAATCACAAAATAAAATTATTTACACGGTTGCTAACGCTTTAAACATCTATATTCACTGAAAATAATCAACATATCCAAAATTAATAAATATGCGATGTGCAATTAAAACATCCAAGCACAATATTATTGTTACAGATGCTCCATCAATAAGACTGACTTTCCCGTCGTAGAAGCACATGTTGATGAGTTATCGTCTGCTTGAATTTGGAAGCATACATTGTGTGCGACATTGCCCGCAAACGTAAATATTAATTATCGTCCTTCCCATCGAAGTATACTACTCTATTAGTACTATTATACATATCAGAATCGAAATAATTCATGGAAGTCATACTGTGTTGTGAGTTTTAACATCGGTTGGCAGGATATTAGTAAATGTTATGCCTCGCTACCGCTCGGGATAAAATAATAATACCCACCAACCCATGTTAAAACTCACAACACAGCATGACTTCCATAAATTATTCCTTAATCAAATGCCATCCTCAGAGGTGACGGTTTCCATGTCAACTCACGTATGCGATAGTTATTTTTACTATATTGATAATCAATCTTACAACTATTTTTCACTATAGCATAGCACGTAATATTATGGAGTAAGAAATAAATTGCATGTCGTAAATTTAATAGAAATTATCTATAAAATTAGAAATTATATTTTACGTACCCTCTCCTTAGTTGTCTTATTCTCACGTTATTTTTACCATACGTCTCCACGTGCTTTTCAAGCTGATTTGCGTCATCGAAGAATAAAATCTGTGGAGAAAATAATTAATTTTCTAATACGAATTTAATCAGAAGTCAAAGAAGTTAAATTAAATCTTTGGAGTTCAATGTGTCAACTCTTCACATAGTATTATCAAATTTGCATCGTCAGGCAACGAATATATCATTCTCACGGAGGGTCAAGGTACGATGGGGCCCGGGAACGATCATTCTCACGGAGTGTGGGGAGGGGGCAAACTATGTTTTTGGCAAAAGAAAATGAAGGAAAGGCTACATATTTGGCATGGAAACAAAACAACAATCAAAGGTATAAGGGTATGCATTCCACCTTTCGCACTAAAGCATTTTTTTTTTCTTATATTGTTTCGGTTTGTGTTTTATAGTTTTTTTTCTGTTTTTTTTTTGGACAAAAAGTTCCCCCACACTATCCGGTCCACTTCTAACACTTCTAACACACACCCCACTTTCCAGTCCACGCCCCTGATTCTATTATCAAGAAAGAAACTTACAAGGACAGGTCATTTGAGAATTGCCTTAAAAACACCAACCCACCACACGCCGTACCACCACATGTAAACTTTTGTATGGTGTAATATACATGTATACGTATTTGGGCCATCTTTCACATCTATGTTTGTTGTTGATATCTGTTGATACGAAACGACGTGTCACATGGCATGAAATATGAAAAGTAATGCATCGTTTAAACAACTAGAGGCTCTCCCGTGTCTCTTAGTTTGCCTGGGTTAAGCTTAGTTATTTACCAACATTTTAGTATGATTTTTCTTATGTCAGCATGATACACAACGCATGTTGAGCAAAATTACTAAACCGGCAGAAAAACCAGTAATATGCTTAACACATATTACAAGGCATTGCAATGTTATAAAAACGTAGAGTTCTAATGTTTCTCTTATTTTTTCTGTTGCGTTGTACATAACGTATTTATATTAATAAATATTCATAATATAAACAGGAGCCGTCGTGATCGTACGATAGCTGGGTTTACAACTATATGCAATCAATGCCTATCACCACTAAGGTTGTGAGTTCGAATCCCGCTCATGTTGAGTTGTACTCGATACAATATTATGTTATAAAGTTTGTCAGTGACCTGCCGCAGGTCGGCGGTTTTCTCCGGGTACTCCGGTTTCCTCCACCAATAAAACGGACCGCCATGATGTAACTGAAACATTGTTGAAAGTGGCGTTATATAAACACCATAAACTCCCCTACCCACTCCCCCACCTCCATAATATAAATGAAAACGGAAAAAAATATACTGTCAAACGAAGTTTGACGTTTCTTAGTATTCATCCATATACATTTTGTGTACTTAAGAAAAGAACAATATTTATCGTACTGAAAGAAGGTAGAGATACCCTTTACCGCCACTGACTGGTGTCTAATTCCCATGTTATACCACCGTTTAATGTCACATGGACGTGACATTTTAGTAGTGATTACTTAAACCTTTTTAGCTGCCGTTAGAGTCAAATTAAAAGAAAAAATTACCATTATCGTTATTTTGAGCAAAACAATAAAGTGATTCGTTTTGCAGGATATCCAATTCATATTCTCTTGAGAAAATAATACAAGCTATCGTATAACATAATTAAAATTAGATCTTTATTTGCTCCCACAGGTTGCGATATCAGAAAAGGGGGGAGCAATCACAGATCTGATTTTAATTAATCTGGCTACCATATAAGGTACAAAACCGAACATTAATAAATTTTGCTATCACATACAGAAAAGTTAAATGCAATGCAAAAACACATCGTTAACTTTTCAGAAAAGATCTTTACAATCAATATTGTTATTTTTTCTGGTTAAATTTCACTATTCACCTGCCACCGCAAAAATGAACACAATATTGTCGAGCTCATGTGCTTTAATCTGCTTTTAAGAATATGTGAGCCTACCTTTCCATTTGCAACCCCAATAACATGATCTGGATATATAACCAATGGATCTTGTTCTGTGGAATGAGCGAACATCCCACGAATCACTAATACATTTTCCATCTTTGTATAATCGGGGATGTCGATGATTCTATATTATGCCGTGTCGATAAGAAAATCGCCCTGATATTTTAGACCAACTAAATATATCCGGGGTTTTTAATATGTATATATTTGTCTCTTTCGCCTATCATAATAAATGTTTAAATAAACTTAATGAACAGTTGCCCGTTATATACAAGTTAAAAATATATGCACTATTCATTAATGGGGTAAATTTGACTGCCCTTATAATAGACAGTGATTTGTTATATAGAGGTCCCCTTTAAGGTAAGTTTGACTGTACATTGTATATGATTGGGTCGTAAATCTTCCACTGTTATATCTCAATGGCTTGTGATTTTCAAGCTATGATATATCACTATGTTATATTTTTACAAGCCCGTTCAACGTCCTTATTGCTAAGTATACAAACTAGATTATTTCATAATAAAGTTCTATGTTATAATTTAATATGATAAGGTGCAAAATTGATATATGTTTGTTTTTAGTGGTAATATATTACTCCCAGGTTTGTTTATTTTGGAATTTAAACAAATATATGAATGAGCCACCAATAACTGAATAATATATGAAAGGGCATAGTTTTCGTACCTAGTTTGTGTGTTATTATTCTTATGGAACGTGGTGTTTTAAACTACCGTGAGCGGTACCACCGTACCCAATTTTACAATCTATTTCTGGTTGCAAAGTAGATGGGTGTTTTCTTTAGCACAAAGATAAATTTGAAGACACTATTCCGGAGTGGGTATGCTAAGCGCGGTGTTCAACTCCACTTTCAATACTATTTCAGTTGTATCGCTTTGTAAATTACAAAAAAGGGTGCACTCGACTCCCAGTCGCAAAGTTTACCAGTTGATTGCCCATGGTCGGTGGTTCTCTCCGGGTACTCCGGCTTCTTCCACCACTAAAACTGGTCGGCATGATATAGCTGAAATATTGTTGAAAGTGGCGTTAAACACAATAAATCAAATCAAATCAGTTGTATCGTGGCGTTCAGTTTTATTGGTAGAGTACATGCGGATTTTTTCCATTAATTCAGTAGACAGGATATACAAGTAAAGAGTTAAAAATTACTGACAACATCAAGTCCGGTCTTAGGAGGTGCGGGTCTCAATTGTTCTCTGTAAATCCTGCAGTATGTACCTGAACAGCCAAGAGTAGATAACTCCAGCGAGAGGCCCAATGTGTTAATCATCTAACATTATCATTAGCAGTCATCTTAATAAAAAAAAAAAATAATAAATAAAAATGTTTTTAACATTTGTGTTCACATTTAAACATGTTACCGAGTAACACTATTAATTTACTTTGTAGTGAGACCTCAACCTCTTATTTATGAATTTATGTCATATGATGTATATCATTAGAATATATCCAAGATATCACTTAATATAATAAAACAACACTTTTAATGTTAAATATAAAGGAAAGATACAAAACAAAAAAATAAAAAGATGAACAACACGGACCCCAACATCAAATGGGGTGAACTCAGGTGCTCACGAAGAGTTAGCAGTTCCTGCTTCTTATAAAACACTCGATCGCCGTGTAACTCATTGATACAGTCAAGTCCGGTAAAGGTCTTTGGAGTAATAGAGGAAATAAAAGATCTACGTAAAAAGTAAAAGATCTATTGTCATTTGAGATATGGATATTTCGTAACGGTCAACCTGATTGTGATGACGATCGTAGAATATTTGTAGTGATGACTGCAACACAGAGTAGGGGACCGTCGTGGCCGTGATCGTTTTGTAGTTGGATTTACAACTATCTATGCAATCAGTACCTATCACCACTGATGTGGGTTCGAATCTCGATCAGGGCGAGGTGCATTATGTGATAAAGTTTGTCGGTGACTTGCGACAGGTCGGTGGTTTTCTCCGGGTACTCCCGTTTCCCCCAACAATAAAACTGACCGCCACGATATAACTGAAATATTGTTGAAAGTGATGTTAAACACCATCAAACAAACAAGCAGTGTAAATAAAGTGCAATTAGTTAGCAGTGAGGTCCTACGTGTAATTTATAACCTACGGTCTATTCATAAAATGTAATTATTGTACCTATCTAAACGATGCAGGGAGGTAGGAGACATTGTACGATGCATCAGATGTGGTACATTGTATATCTAAAGGAAGATGAATAGCATGAAGATATCAAATGCGTAACCAGAAGCCGTAATTTGAAAAGGAGAAACAAAATGGTCGAGAAAATACTCTACAGAAAACTAAATATTAAACAACATGAAGCCCGCTAAAAACAGGGGGTGAAGAAAAATTTGAAGATACCAAAGGGGGTAATCAGAAGTCGTAAATCAAAGGACAGACAACACAATAAGAAAAGAAACAAAAGGACAAAAAATAATCTACAAAATACTACAAAGAATATAAAACTTCGAGCAGCATGAACCCAATAAAGTGAAATCAGGTGGTCCGGAAGGGAAATAGTTCCTGCTCCACTATTGATACATGTCGTGTTAGCAATCCGACTCGGGGAAAGGACGGGATTACGTCATCATAGATTGACATTTTCTTAAGTGGTGTCATAGCCCCCACGTAGTATTATGAAACCCAAAAGCCATCTACACCAGGGGTGAATGTACGTCATAATTGAAAGCCATTTTATGCCGCTTGAAAGTAAGTTTTTACTTATAGCATTAGTTGTAGCACTATCACATTTAATGTTTTCCTTACAATAACTAATGCTATAAGTAAAAACTTACTTTCAAGCGGCACAAAATGGCTTTCAATTATGACGTACATTCACCCCTGGTGTAGATGGTTTTGGGGTTTCATAATGCTACATGAAGGATGGGAAACCACTTTGAAACTGTCAATCCTGTACACAGTCTTTGAATACTACAGACCGCCAGTATTGTTTGTTTTTTTTAGTTTGAGACAAACCAGCAACAAAAAAATCACGTCCTAAGTTCCATCCCCGATTAAAAACAATACTGTCTCTTTCTTTGGCGAGACGAACGTTGTACTAAGAAAAAGTAGACATCTAATGTAATATACACGGTGCGTTTCTGGAATAACCTTTATCAGATACGCTCACAGCTAAAAAATAAATGTTACGTCAAATAATTTTAAAGTCTTTTGAGCAGGTAAACGAAAGGACTTTAACAGAATAGACAAAATCGGCACGGAGCACCTGAGTTCACCCCCCGGTTTTTGGTGGGGTTCATGTTACTCGATCTTTAGTTTTATATGTATGTTTTGAAGGTTGCTGTTTGTCCGTTTTCGTTTGGCCATTGTGTTGTCTGTCCTTCGATTTACGGATTCTGTTTACCGTTTTGGTATCTTCAAAGTCTTCTTACCTATGCCTGGGGGACTTGTACATTAGTTTTAACAAATTACATTATTTTATATGTAAAACTGATATTGATGAGTATTTTTTAACGATTAAATAAATAAAATGGAACCTCATTGAATCGTATCGGTGATGTAATGGTTAGCGTGCTCATCTTGAGTGCTATGGATTGTGTGTTCGAGCCCCAGTCGGGTCAAACCAAAAAACTAAAATTGGTATTTGTTTCTTCTCCGCTAAGCGCACAGTGCTAAGGACCAAGAGCAAAGACTTACAACAATGGCGGCCCACGTTAAAAATGTCGAAAAAAGTATAAAGATAACCAAGATACAATCTCTATACGGGTGTCTAATTCTGTTACTGAGTGGAGATGTTTCAATAAACCCAGGGCCAACCAAATTTCCCTGTGGAGTTTGTAGCAAGGCTGTTAGAAAAAACCAAAGAGGTATCTTGTGTGAGGATTGCATACAATGGTTCCACATAAAATGTATCGACCTACCTGTGTCAGAATACAATAAACTTTCAACATCATCAGACAGTTGGTATTGTAATCCCTGCACACTTCCAAATTTCACAGACTCATTCTTTGATCTTGATTTGAGTGAGGAGTCAAACACACCCAACCATGATTATGTCCCCTCGTCATCCGAGGAAACTTCCGGTGTAAACAAAAACAACTGTACACGTTTTAAAGAGCTAAGAGATGCGAGGAAGTTACACCCAAGAAACTTTATAACAGCATATTTAAACGTAAACAGCATAAGGTATAAGTTTGATGAGATCAGGGAATTATTAACTGATAGAATAGTAGATCTATTGTTTATAGCAGAGACAAAACTTGATGCAACATTCAATGACAATCTGTTCTCAGTCGATGGGTACAAATTACATCGTCGTGATAGAAATTCAAATGGTGGCGGCATCTTATGCATCATATCATCGGACGTTCCATCTAGTAGAAAAGTGAACTTTGAATGTGACACATTAGAAAATATTTCTTTTGAAATACATATAAATAATACAAAATGGTTAATAATGGGTATTTATAAACCACCTTCAGTAAATGATGCCGATTTTTCAGAAAAATTTTCAAAAAATATTGATAAAATCATTGTTAAATATGAAAATTATATAGTTTTTGGTGACATATATTTCGACATATTAAATGAAAACAAATGTCAACCCTTGAATGATATCTGTGATATTTTTGATTTAGATCAATTGGTTAAAGAACCAACCTGTTTTAAAAAAGACTGTGTTCCATCATTAGTTGATGTCCTATTGACAAACAAAAAGTCATCATGCTTTAATACTTTAAATCTACCAACTGGTGTAAGTGATTGTCATAATCTTATATCTACAACTATAAAGGGTCACTTACCTGCTCAACAGAGAAGTAAAATTATATACAGGAGTTGTAGAACTTTTGACATTGATAAATTTAATAATGATATAGATCAGATTAAGATGGAAAATTTGGAGTGTTACATCTGCGGAACAGGTAAATGAAACCTACCAGAAATATGAAAATGAATTTATAAATGTATTGAATAAGCATGCACCATTGAAATCACGGTACCCTAGACGAAAACCACTTCCATGTATGAACGGTGAGTTGAGGAAGGCCATATACAGAAAACACATGCTGTATTCTCAGTATACAAAAAATCGCAATAATCAGACTTGGGGGAAAAATTCAGGCAGCAAAGAAATTTTGTTAATAAATTGAAAAGAAAATCCATTAAAACTTATTTTTTAGAACTCTGCTCTGGAGGTACAAAAACTACAGACTTTTGGAATACAGTCAAACCTTTCTTTTCAAAGAAATGCAAGTCTGGTGATCAAAAAATTATATTGTGTGAAGATAATAAAATTATTAATAACTCAAATGAAGTTTCAAATCTCTTTAATAATTTTTTTGCTACTGTAGCTGAGAAGATAGGTGAAAATGTAGTGTATGACCCCTCAAATCATCCGAGTATAACTGCTATACATGAGAATAATAGTATAGAACTGAATGGAAAATTTTGGTTTCAGAAGGTTACATCAGAAAAAGTGGAAAAAATCATGAATAAAATAAATGTAAAAAAAGCAACAGGGGCAGATGGTATACCTGCTAAAATAGTAAAGGCGAGTAAGTCTGTCAACACTGATAAATATTACTGTTGACACAGGTGTATTTCCAGACAGACTCAAAAAAGCTCAGGTTACCCCATTATTTAAGAAAAATGACCCTTTAGTAATATCTAATTACAGACCAGTTAGTATCCTTCCTATTTTTTCTAAATTATTTGAAAAAGTAATTGAAACACAGTTAAATGATTTTTTTGATTCCATTTTCAGTCCTTACTTGTGTGCATTTCGACGAGGTCATGGATGTCAGACTACGTTACTCAGATTACTGGAAGACTGGAGAGAAGCCCTAGATAAAAACTTTTATGTCTCAGCAGTTCTTATGGATCTCTCCAAAGCTTTTGATTGCTTACCCCATAATATTTTATTCGATAAATTATCAGCTTATGGTATTTCTTCACAATCTGTATCTTTATTAAAATCTTATCTTTCTAACAGGAAACAACAAATTAAAGTAAACAGTGTTCTGAGTGACTGGGCTGACATCCAGAAAGGTGTTCCTCAAGGCTCCATACTTGGTCCCCTATTGTTTAATGTCTTTATAAATGATATTTTTTATTTCATTAAACATAGTTCATTGTATAATTATGCTGATGACAATACTTTGTCATTCAGCAGCCCTGACTATGATATTCTCATTTCTACTTTAGAAGCTGAGTCTCAAGTGCTGATTGATTGGTTTAAAGATAACAAGATGCAAGCAAATCCTGATAAGTTTCAGGTCGTGGCAGTAGGGAAAAAAACCTTTGCAAAAAATCCATCTATTCAAATTCAAAATAATATACTGTCATGTGAAGAAATTGTAAAACTATTGGGAATCGATATAGATTATCAGTTAAAATTTGATCAACATATTAGTAACTTATGTAGAAAAGCATCTCAGCAGTTAAATGTTCTTAAAAGACTTGGTTCATATCTTACAAAGCTCAATAAACTTACCATTTTTCATACTTTTATATTAAGTAATTTTAATTTTTGCCCTTTGGCATGGCATTTTTGTACTGAAAAAAACTCAAGTGCGAGCTCTGCGATTTGTATATGATGATTATTCATCCTCCTCTGAAACTTTGCTTGAAAATGCAAAGGTTCCCACCCTACAAGTGAGACGTATCAGGACAATGGCACTTGAGACTTACACAATTTTACACAATTTGGCTCCTGTATGTTTACAAAATTTACTCCATACTAAAAATTCAAAATATTACTTTAGATACAGAAATATCTTGGATGTACCACAGGTAAGGACTACAACATACGGTAAGAGATCATTCCGTTTTGCAGCAGCTTCTCTGTGGCATAGTTTACCAGACCACTTCAGGACTGAAAATAGTTTCGCACATTTTAGGAGCCTTGTTCAGTCCTGGACTGGTTCTGATTGCCGCTGCTCTGCTTGCAAATAAAAAGCTTAATTTATTTTTCTTGCCTCAATTTAAGAGTTTCTACTGACAGCCTTTGTTTGAATTAGCACTTGTTTCGAAAGAATTTGCTTCCGATTCACGATCAAATGTTTTTTGTTTTTTTTTATAAATATTTTAGATCTCTTAATTATTAGTAATGCTATGTCTTTCTTTTTAAATTTTTATGAAAATTTTAAATTTTTTAAGATGTTCAAATTTGTATTCTTTAAATGGTTTTAAATCATTTCTATGGAAATTGCTAAATGTCTAAGTTTCTGTATTTTAGTTGCTTTTTGCTTGTTTTTAGTTTCATGCTTGGCTTGTTTTGTACTGCGTATATGTTGAAATGGAATGACTGTATGGTAATCCTGAACAGGGTGACAGCGAGGCACTTGCCACATGGACCTCTGTTCGGGTTTCTTTTTACAGCCCCCTTTCTGCTTTTTGCCTGCATGATATGTTTTAATTTTGTAATTGCATGCCGATTGTATTGTTTTAATGTTGATGTATTTGTATTCGGTAAAAAGCTCTTGAGAGCTTATGTTTTTTGTTTATATTACATGCCGAATTGAAATAAAGTTTTACTTACTTACTTACTTACTTACTTACTTGGTTGGCTCGGAATCAGAATAATGTGTCCGAATGAAGCGACATGTCTATCCAAGGACTGTTGTTTCAGTGAACTAGAACTACAAAAATCCAACCCAGTGTGTTGGTTTAATACAAAGTACATCATCATATCATCAAACGTAATTTGTTCTCGCCATGATATAGCTGATAACTTCCTCAATAGGAGTTGAACAACAATCACTCACTTCTTCGAACCTCGTTGTATCAACGTTGAAGTTGTTAGTGCTTTTTATTCGAGATATCTAGAGTAACAATGGTCAGGGTAAGGATTAGGGTTATGGGATTTAACGCCACTTTCAGTTACATCGTGGTGGTCAGTTTTATTGGTGGAGGTAACCGGAGTACCTGGAGAAAACCACCGACTTGTCGCAAGTCACTGACAAACTTTATCACAGAATGGAGCTCACAACTTTAGTGGTGATGGGCACTGATTGCACAGTTAGTTGTAAATCCAACTACGATCACGATGGCTCTTCTAGAGTAAACAATGACATGTAAAAACAACTATGAAAGAACTATATGTTTACCTCCAATGGAGCGATTTATCTGAATTCGAGGTTACTCGGTTTAGCTGCATTTATGAGACATTTAGACATTTTCCCGCGATATCGCTGGTATAAACGAATTGGTTCTGTTACTGAAATTTATCTATCTGTCAGTGTCTTATCGGTCTCCCTGCAATACTACCGATAATGTTTGCCTCGACCTTCAAAACAAACGTTATACTATTTATAACCTAACGCGGTTATGCTATATTTTACCATTTTAATGATTTTTTTTTCTTTTTAATTTGCATATAGATGATTTTGTCCGCCATTTTATATCACGTGTTCATTGCATGGATGAATTTTGAACTAAATCAAGCTGTAAATCATCATAAACTCTACGAGCAGCTTGTACTTACATGTGGACTCCAACTTTGTGAAACGGAATCTTTAAATATGGAATTACCCCTCCTCATAAACGACGCGTGCACACTCTGTTCGTGTTCGCATGACTGTGTCATCACCGGTGATTGCTGTCTCGACAAATTTATTTCAGAAGGTGTTGAATGTGTAAATACAACAATCAGAAATAATTACGGAGATGATTCTAATTCTACCACAGAAGACCATTTTATCATGAAAAATACTTGTCCCGATGGAACGTCTTTAGATTTGAAGGAAAACTGCGAGAAGATCCGAACAGAAAATGACACTCTCATGAACCTACCTTTGACTGTAAACTTTTATGTCAGTTACAAGAATAAATACTGCGCTTTGTGCAACAACGAAACGGAGAAGTATCGGACTTGGTCCCTGAACTGGGATTGTCGAGATTTTGTAGATATCAATTTTATTTCTTCGTATGATAGCATGTTTCAAAACGCAAAAATTAAAAAATGTAAGCTCTTCGCCTCGGGCGGTGGTTTAGTAAAGGGCTGTAGTAAGGCATATGGGTCTTTTGTTATAAAAACCTGTAACGTAACCGGAACATGGATAACCTATGACCCGGATATAGAATGGGGATGCCATAACTATGATTATCAACATGATATATTCAAAAATATATTTTGTTTAATTTGTAACCCTTCAAAGCACACAAAAGAAATCATTTCAACCTGTAATGTAACAGGACTGTGGGATATTTATGACGACGTCCTTCAACGAGCATGCGTTAATTTAAATTCGACATCCGCCACTTATCCTTACAAAAATTTCTTTTGCTATTTCTGTAATAAAGCTACAGAAAAATACCAAAAATACAGATTTCCCGATATTGATGCCGGCTTTATTAACACAGCAATATTGAATGGAAGTATGTTTCAATACACTGTAGATATAGAACACCTCGTGAAGAACGCTTTCTTTGAGAACTTCCCGGAAGAGTCGACAAATCAGAACAATGTGTCAACACTTGACGCTACACTCAATATGACATATATAACCGATTTGTATTACGCCGTTACTGGTAACTCACATTTCTGTTCGAAATACCCACATATAGGTTCTGTCAGTGGCAGCTGTTCTTGCGACGAATATTGTCACTTTCATGGTTATAATGGAAACAAAGACAGACCATGTTGTGTCGACGCTGCATTTCGATTTTCAACTACTTGCACAGATCCTGAGCCAGAGAGTTTTCTTCTGTACGATGGATGTGAAGAGTTAGAACCCGGATACGAATATTTAAGAGAGAAATGCATACACGTGCTTGATGGAGATTTATTTTCATCTTTACCTGTGTTTGACATTAATATGCAAGTAAGCTACAGAAATGCTTACTGTTTCTTATGCCGGTTATTCAGGAAAAACCGCTGGTTTTATCCTCTATTTTCTGACATACCTTCCATTATAGATTTTAACGATTTAGACCCATATGATATTCAAATCACGTGTGATTCTTATCTGTCACTGTCGTATGAACCGACATTTCGAAGTTGGCTTTTAGCGGCTCGAAAAGCTGGTTGTCGAATTGCATACCAGCCATATTTCAGATCAGTGTCTTTGGACTACCTGCTATGCTCTTTTTATGCAAAATGTAGCATACACAGCCAAATGACATGTCTACCAAAAGATGTGAATGGCAATGATAAAGATGTATCGTGGGCATGTAACAATTTTTATACATCACAGGTGCAACACAGGTTTTATAATCAGTTAAATAGTAATTCAGTGGATATGTACAAAAATGCATTCTGTGAAGTATGCAATCAGCCTCGTAGAATTGACATTACTGAAATTTCCACATGTAACGAAACTGGGAACTGGACTGATCGTGACGAAACAACCGTTGCCAATTGTTTGCATTTTGACGCAAGAGGGTATCATCATCCATACAAAAACGTATTCTGTAAAGTCTGTAACGGATATTCAGGTGTTATCAAAGATAACCTTACCTATGAAAGTGTAATATGTAATGTGACGTTCCCTGAAAATGCAGAGATATCGTACAGAAGCCTGTTCCTGTTGCCATCTGAGTTTCCACGTGAAGATGATCGTCTGCTCGCGGCTTGTGATACTGGCAAAGTATATGACAGCATAGATGTAAGCCGGCAAATTTGATTGAGTATTTATTCATTTTATTTTACTTTTTATTTATAGTCCTTTATTTATACATTTATATCTTAGAAGTAATTAGGAGGGGCGATTGATTATTTATTCATTTAGGAAGAACCCATTTTTATTTTAAATGGGTTATGTATTCTTTAACCTAGGTAATCCTTTATAGCAAACATATAAAACAAACCGTGAACGTCCAAAATATTTTCAGGACACATATGTGTCATCAAAATTATTGGTTATTTTTATATTGGACAAGGAGGAAAGGACAATCGACTTTTTTTCTGCACAAGTTAGATTTTAAAAAAAAATTGAAATCACGATCCCCGCAGTATCAAATAAATTTTTGAGAGTTAGTTTCTATCATCTGAAAACTACATGAGATAAATTGCAATCCAGATATAAAAAAAAACACTAAACCGAAAGAAAATATAACACGAACTTAAACAAACAAAAACATGAAGAAAGAACATAAGCTTAATATTTAATTGTCAATGTGATTATGTTGGGCAGCATGTCGAAATCACGGGAGCTCGTTGCACCGAATTACCACACCCTCACCCCACCCCATCCCTTTAACTTTCTGTTTGCATATTAATTTTCAATAACATTTCATTATTAATTCATCTCTTTTTCCTTATTTTAACTTGTTCGTGTCCATATCCGTACAGCAACTTACATGTGTCGACGGAACTCGACTCTATATAACTCTAATTATCCACGGTATAGGGTCGAGTTCCGTCGACACATGTAAGTTGCTGTTAACATAAGATTGATTGAATATGGACACGAACAAGTTAAAATAAGGAAAAAAGAGATGAAATAATAATGAAATTTTATTGAAAATAAATATGCAAACAGAAAGTTAAAGGGGGTGGTGGTAATTCCGTGCAACGAGCGCCCGGGGCGAAACAAGATGATATATCGTCTTTTCTAGCTTCAGTTGCTCGAGTTGCTTCCATGACAACAGTTTCCCTGTTGAAACTCCTGATAATATTTGTACATGCATATCAAAGAGAAACGCGAAAATGTATAGCTTTTCCTACTATTTTTGAAAATTTTAGTTAAACTCCCATAGTGCGCTTCTACTTGTCTTATACATTCGAAGGTTTTGTGTGCTTAACTTGAATAGTACCATCTGGTAATGATATATGAACATATAGGTTTGTCATTAGAATACAAATTTGGCTTATTTGTAAGCAAAGAGTTTCCTTCGTTTGAACCTTATCTTTTATTGTGTGTTTTCTTTTTTTCAGAATGTTTGCCGCGAGATCTTGTGTTTCCCAGGAAGGATAAGCGTTAACAGCAGTTGCGTCCCCTTTTTGAGTTTTACATCAAATCTTGTGTACACTATGGCTTTTGGATTGAAAATTACTCATAACGTTTACATTGAAGACCTAAAATATTTATTTGCTATAATGTCGAAAACTATCATAACATCCTATTTTCAAACTATTCTAGATAATCCAATTGTTGTAGAGGAATTTATATTGTATACCAAGAAATCATGTTTACCTGGAGAAAGATGGCCGCCTTCCACGCTGATGGTATCTGTGTATTTGCGATTCAGACTGCCTGTCGTTGCGAACAGACTGTTGGTTGAAAATATGTTATCTACCATTGTCGGGCGTTCGTTTTCAATTGAACAACAGTATAGAGCAGAATCCAACGATTATACTTACTATTTAAGTGAATCGGCCCTCGAATTTGATTTCATTGCTACAGTTGTTAACGATGCAAATTCAATTTTCATGCCATCCCTGGTCCAAATAACTGGCCTCAGAGATAAATGTACATACCGATATTTCGAAAACTATATAGCGAATTCATTTTATTCTCCAGTTTATATTAATGAACTGTTAACATGTCCACAGATAGAACTCAAATCCCACGAATTTGTCTTCAACGAGAAAACCTTATTTGTCACAATAAAGGACTTAGAGGAAATTTCACATAATCATTACTTTCTCACCAGTAATCACGGCCTTAGGATATGCGTTGATACTTTTGAAAGGTTAGTCAGATCGCAAGATATGGGGAATGGTGGCTTCTGGGATACCATAATGGTTATTTGTACCTCAATTTCCCTCTCTGCCCTCTTGTTTACATTCTTAACGTATTGTTTGCTTCAAGAACTTCGTACAATACCCGGAAAAACAAACATGGGACTCTGCATTTCTTTATTTGGAACGCTACTGCTTCTTCAGTTCGGCATCAAACAAACAAAATATGAATATGTTTGTTGCGCCATTGCCATTGCGACACATTACTTTTGTGTATGTTTGTTTTGTTCTTTAAATGTTTGCTCATTCCATGCGTTTCGGGTTTTCACCAGTCAAAGCAAAGTGTCTATCAACGATGAAGGTAGAACAGTGTTCCGGTATTTCGTATACTCTTTTGGTTTACCGTTCATTGTTGTAAGCTCTACCGCGGTTGTGTCTTACGTGATAACGAATGACCTGTCGTACATCTACGGCAAACACCGATGTTTCATTGACAACAAGGTTATGTTTATGACAGTATTTGTAGGACCAGTTGTACTTTCAAGCATTTTGAACATTATATTGTATGTTGTGGTGGCCATCAATATAGCCTGCACACCAAAACCTAACCAGGGCGACATTAATGGGCCAACCAATCTTGATATTGTAGTATATGTCAAATTGTTTACATTAACGGGTTTTTCCTGGGGGTTACAGGCAGTGGATTCATTTTTCCCTCTCAGCTATTTTTCTATCATAGTTTCTTTCATGAACTCCTTCGAAGGTATCTATATGTTCCTAGCGTTTATTGCAAATAGGAGAGTTCTGCAAAAATACCAGACATATTTTAGATCTTTTATGATGTCATTTAAATCGAAAACTTCACTGATGACTAAGTAGGCTTCGTGTTCATTTGAAAAGCAAAACCTTGAATATTATGGTATGTAACAATGGATATATCATAAGACCTAACAATTCTTTGTTTCTGTTTAAGAAATTCATATACCATGGAGTCACAATAATTGATTATATTTGCATGTAACAATACTGGAACCTCGGAAGGGATTATGGGTAATTAAAAATGAAATTGCTGAAATAATGCTAGCATTGCATTATACTTCAGTCAAGCAACCGACATTTGACCTGACATACCACCATTGTGATTTGACAGTTTGCCCAATAGACCATATTAGATGGGGTTGTTTTTCTTATTATTTCCCTGATTTGTGGAGATTTCATTTTAAATCAATGGCCCGAGCCATTGATTGATTTTATGTCGCGAAGAGCATTGGCCAATATCTAGAACAGAAGAAAATTTCAAAATAGGACCCGGGTGGCTCAATGAGTTAGGTAGTTGGATTACCTCACAACTCGCATAAGTCTATCACCAATACGGCGTAGGTTCGCGCCCGGCTTTGTAAATTACAAAGAAGGGTGCACCCGCAAGTGATAAAGTTTACCAGTTGCTTGCCCATGGTCGGTGGTTCTCTCCGGATACTCCGGCTTCTTCCACCACTAACACTGGTCGTCATGATATAGCTGAAATATTGCTGAAAGTGGCGTTAAGCACCAAAGATCAAATCAAAACGTGTTTTGCGTTTTGACTGATCTTTAGCAATTTTTAGACTGAACATCTAATAGATAAGGAAATAATACTTATTATAAAACGTAGATATTAAATTTAGTGCTCACGACGCGTTTATGGAAAACAACTACTTCAGGTAAAACGTAGATATCAAATTTAGTGCTCATGACGCGTTTATGGAAAACAACTACTTCAGTTAAAACGTAGATATCAAATTTAGTGCTCACGACGCGTTTATGGAAAACAACTACTTCATGTAAAACGTAGATATCAAATTTAGTGCTCACGACGTGTTTCTGGAAAACAACTACTTCAGGTAAAACGTAGATATCAAATTTAGTGCTCACGACGCGTTTATGGAAAACAACTACTTCAGGTAAAACGTAGATATCAAATTTAGTGCTCATGACGCGTTTATGGAAAACAACTACTTCAGTTAAAACGTAGATATCAAATTTAGTGCTCACGACGCGTTTATGGAAAACAACTACTTCATGTAAAACGTAGATATCAAATTTAGTGCTCACGACGTGTTTCTGGAAAACAACTACTTCAGGTAAAACGTAGATATCAAATTTAGTACTCGTGACGCGTTTCTGGAAAATGACTACTTCAGGTAAATCGTAGATATCAAATTTAGTGTTCACGACGCGTTTCTGGAAAACAACTACTTCACGTAAAACGTCGATATCAAATTTAGTACTCATGACGCGTTTCTGGAAAACAACTACTTCAGTTAAAACGTAGATATCAAATGTAATGCTCATGACGTGTTTCTGGAAAACAACTACTTCAGGTAAAACGTAGATATCAAATTTAGTGCTCACGACGCGTTTCTGGAAAACAACTACTTCAGGTAAAACGTAGATATCAAATTTAGTGCTCACGACGTGTTTCTGGAAAACAACTACTTCAGGTAAAACGTAGATATCAAATTTAGTGCTCACGACGCGTTTCTGGAAAACAACTACTTCAGGTAAAACGTAGATATCAAATTTAGTGCTCACGACGCGTTTCTGGAAAACAACTACTTCAGGTAAAACGTAGATATCAAATTTAGTACTCACGACACGTTTGTGGAAAACAACTACTTCAGGTAAAACGTAGATATCAAATTTAGTGCTCATGACGCGTTTATGGAAAACAACTACTTCATGTAAAACGTAGATATCAAATTTAGTGCTCACGACGCGTTTATGGAAAACATCTACTTCGGGTAAAACGTAGATATCAAATTTAGTGCTCACGACGCGTTTATGGAAAACAACTACTTCATGTAAAACGTAGATATCAAATTTAGTGCTCACGACGCGTTTCTGGAAAACAACTACTTCATGTAAAACGTAGATATCAAATTTAGTGCTCACGACGTGTTTCTGGAAAACAACTACTTCAGGTAAAACGTAGATATCAAATTTAGTACTCATGACGCGTTTCTGGAAAACAACTACTTCAGTTAAAACGTAGATATCAAATTTAATGCTCATGACGTGTTTCTGGAAAACAACTACTTCTGGTAAAACGTAGATATCAAATTGAGTACTCATGACGCGTTTCTGGAAAACAACTACTTCAGTTAAAACGTAGATATCAAATTTAATGCTCATGACGTGTTTCTGGAAAACAACTACTTCAGGTAAAACGTAGATATCAAATTGAGTACTCATGACGCGTTTCTGGAAAACAACTACTTCAGTTAAAACGTAGATATCAAATTTAATGCTCATGACGTGTTTCTGGAAAACAACTACTTCAGGTAAAACGTAGATATCAAATTTAGTGCTCACGACGCGATTCTGGAAAACAACTACTTCAGGTAAAACGTAGATATCAAATTTAGTGCTCTCGCCACGTTTGTTGAAAACAACTACTTCAGATAAAACGTAGATATCAAATTTAGTGCTCACGACACGTTTGTGGAATAACCATCTCCAGATACGCTCAATATCGAAATATTGGAAAGACAAATAATTTTATAAGTTGTGGGAGTTATGTTAAGGCCAATACAAAAAACAGAAATGAACATGTACAGTTCAATTAAAAATGTTCCAAATCATTGCAAGGAACCTACAAAAGGAGTGTTTACTAGTTGTGCACGTAAAAGACAACTTACGACGGGTTACGCTTGGGACTGATCATAATAGTGTGTAGAGAATATCCCTACTCCTTGCACGTAAAAGACAACTTACGACGACTTACGCTTGGGACTGATCATAATAGTGTAGAGAATATCCCTACTCCTTGCACGTAAAAGACAACTTACGACGACTTACGCTTGGGACTGATCATAATAGTGTGTAGAGAATATCCCTACTCCTTGCACGTAAAAGACAACTTACGACGACTTACGCTTGGGACTGATCATAATAATGTGTAGAGAATATCCCTACTCCTTGCACGTAAAAGACAACTTACGACGACTTACGCTTGGGACTGATCATAATAGTGTGTAGAGAATATCCCTACTCCTTGCACGTAAAAGACAACTTACGACAACTTACGCTTGGGACTGATCATAATAGTGTGTAGAGAATATCCCTACTCCTTGCACGTAAAAGACAACTTACGACGACTTACGCTTGGGACTGATCATAATAGTGTGTAGAGAATATCCCTACTCCTTGCACGTAAAAGACAACTTACGACGACTTACGCTTGGGACTGATCATAATAGTGTGTAGAGAATATCCCTACTCCTTGCACGTAAAAGACAACTTACGACGACTTACGCTTGGGACTGATCATAATAGTGTGTAGAGAATATCCCTACTCCTTGCACGTAAAAGACAACTTACGACGACTTACGCTTGGGACTGATCATAATAGTGTGTAGAGAATATCCCTACTCCTTGCACGTAAAAGACAACTTACGACGACTTACGCTTGGGACTGATCATAATAGTGTGTAGAGAATATCCCTACTCCTTGCACGTAAAAGACAACTTACGACGACTTACGCTTGGGACTGATCATAATAGTGTGTAGAGAATATCCCTACTCCTTGCACGTAAAAGACAACTTACGACGGGTGTGAAACATAAACTGCTTAACTTTCGTGTCCTCATGGAAAATTTTACTTCTAAGTTATATAGAAAAATATGGGGGAAATAAGATAGTATGCTTAAAAAAGGAGGGTTCGGAAAGTATATCGGACAAGTTAAATCCATTTTGGAGAGTTATACTTCTTAATTTGTCAGAGCTGTTGCAACCAAAAGATGTCAGAAGAGGAAAACAATATTGTTAACATCTTGAGTCAACCCATGTGACTTAATTTTAATATTAAAAGAAATGGTAATTTTTTTTTATTATTATTGACAAATATTGTTATAATGGTGTCTTTTTTTTATTAATGATATTGTCTCTGAAGATCAACAGTTTTTGTCATATCAGCAATCAGGAAATATATGATACCTACAAATTTTCTATAATATTATGGTATTGTGGGTGCAGTCCCGGAGAGATGGGGGGGGGGGGGGGGAAATTAATTTCAGAGTATAGGAGGCTGCATGATATTTAAAATGACATTGTTGACAGATTAAAAAATGATGAAAAAAAACAACAACATGCAAAATATTTTTATAAATTGTATTTAGTAAATATAAAAGAAAGTCCTGTTATGTCACAAAACAAATGGACTCGGGAATTAGGAGTACAAATAGATGATTGCGGGTATATTTATTCTTCCCCTTTTATGGCTACAAGAAACACTAAACTTCAAAACTTTCAGTTCAAACTTTCCCATAGAGTAACTGCCACAAACTTGTTTCTTTTCAAGTGTGGCTTAAAAGAAACAGAACTGTGCACCTTCTGTACAGAAACAAAAGAGTTTATTCCATCCGTTTTGGGAATGCACCTAGAGTAAACGATTTTGGTTTCCATTAGTAAATGTTTTTAGAATATTATGGTATTAACATGCTGTATATAAATGCACCTAATATTATATTGGGTATAATGAATCCTTTAGATCCAAATAACACTAATAATCAAGTCATGTTGATTTTAAAGTATTACTTATATAAATGTGGATGTTTGGGTGATAAACCTAGTATAAATGATGGTCTAAAATACCTGAAATATTGTATAAAAATAGAAAAGACAACCATAAATTTCCTATCCTCTACACAAAAAGAATATATATGTAAAAAGTGCTTGCCATTTGAAACTGTCCTTGGTGATTGAATATTCAGTGCAGTGTTGCAAAATGCTTTGTTTTGATAAATTAAATGTCTTTTGTCTATGTAAAATTGTATATACATGTCATATGTTTTTGTATTTGTATCTGCCTCTGCTTTTCTTTAGCAATAGATAAATTACAACAAAAAAACTTTCTTGAGCACCTGGGTTCACTCCAATGTTTTTATAATTTCCGTTGGAGCTTCTCTTTGTAGTTTTCTGTATTGTGGTTTTGTCTTGTTGGTCTTCGTTCTCTCTCTTGTGCTCACTGTTGCCTGTTTCTCTCAATGTGCCCCTCCCTGTGTATGCCGACCGTGTTTAAATCGAGCATATTTCTATATCTGCTATAGAATTAACACATTCGTAAGATTTTAACACCAACAGATCGACGAATATCCATTGTTGGCATAGATGCCGTAGTCGACCAAGGCCACTTTCTTTGCAGTTAAAGGTCTTAAACCGATTTCACATTTAGTCGACTGTCCCGCCAACAAATGATGGCAATGGAGGCACGTGTTTAGTACATATAGCTGTGGAACTGTCAATATATTGTGTCTTGTTTTCTTTCCCATTTTGTTTTACCTGTAAACGATTGTGTGCTAAATGTCCCTTACGACCTATACACAATTGTGTGCTAAATGTCCCTTACGACCTATAAACAATCGTGTGCTAAATGTCCCTTACGACCTATAAACAATTGTGTGCTAAATGTCCCTTACGACCTATAAACAATCGTGTGCTAAATGTCCCTTACGATCTGTGTACAAACAATTGTGTGCTAAATGTCCCTTACGATCTGTGTACAAACAGTTGTGTGCTAAATGTCCCTTACAACCTATAAACAATTATGTGCTAAATGTCCCTTACGACCTATAAACAATCGTGTGCTAAATGTCCCTTGCGATCTGTGTACAAACAATTGTGTGCTAAATGTCCCTTACGATCTATACAAACAGTTGTGTGCTAAATGTTCCTTACGATCTGTGAACAAACAATTGTGTGCTAAATGTTCCTTACGATCTGTGAACAAAC
Organism: Bathymodiolus septemdierum; assembly: GCA_963383655.1. Classification (NCBI taxonomy): domain Eukaryota; kingdom Metazoa; phylum Mollusca; class Bivalvia; order Mytilida; family Modiolidae; genus Bathymodiolus; species Bathymodiolus septemdierum. The sequence goes on along the minus strand of OY726528.1, from coordinate 11,475,142 downwards.
AATTGTGTGCTAAATGTTCCTTACGATCTGTGAATAAACAATTGTGTACTAAATGTTCCTTACGATCTGTGAATAAACAATTGTGTACTAAATGTCCCTTACGATCTGTGAACAAACAATTGTGTGCTAAATGTCCCTTACGATCTGTACAAACCATTATGTGCTAAATGTCCCTTACGATCTGTACAAACCATTTTGTGCTAAATGTCCCTTACGATCTGTACAAATAATTGTGTGCTAAATGTCCCTTATGATCTGTATACAATTGTGTGCTAAATGTCCCTTACGACCTATAAACAATCGTGTGCTAAATGTCCCTTACGACCTATAAACAATCGTGTACTAAATGTCCCTTACGATCTATAAACAATCGTGTGCTAAATGTCCCTTACGACCTGTACACGATGGTTATGCGATATTTGTACATGACTTGATGTAATTTGCAGTAACATTGCAAAGTACCATAATCGAACGATATCGAGTAGCATGTTGCGCATTTTGGTATCTGAACTATTCTTAGTTTCTTTTTTCTGTTTGTCTATGCTGATCGACACATTGCTTTGAAATTATATAGCAGAGATATTTTACTTTACCACACAGTTGCATTTAGGGGCCGCCGTGGTCGTGATCGTATGGTAGTTGGATTTACAACTACCTATCCAATCAGTGTATATCACCACTAACGTTGAGAGTTCGAATCCCGCATAGGCGAGATGTACGCGATACAACAATATGATGTGATAATGTTTGTCAGTGACTTGCCGCAGGTCGGTGGTTTTTTTCTGGGTACTCCGGTTTACTCCACCAATAAAACTGACCGCCACGATATAGCTGAAATATTGATGAAAGTGGAGTTAAGCACCATAAACCTAAACCTGTATAATATATGAATGAATATAGTTTTCGTACTTCGCATAGCTGAATGAGTATGGTTTTCATGCTGAGGGAATTTATGAATGGGGGTGTTTCTCAAACTCCATCGGCAGCATCTCAAGCAATTCCACCTTAGGTATCCTCGACTGCCCCCCCCCCCTTTTCCTCTCCCCCGTATAGAATTAAAACAGCAGAACGATAAAAAAAAAAACGTTCCTTTACTTTAATTTATGTCTAAATGTATTGTTGGATAGTCTCTCATGTTCATTTACATCCATACCCTTTCTTACTGCAAGATGTTGTTGGATTGTCTCTCATATTCATGTATATAGATATCATTTCTTTCTGCAAGCTGTTCTTTTACTTTAATCTGTGTCTACGTTTAATGTTGGATGGTTTCTCATGTTTTATTTGCATCCATATCATTTCTTACTACAAGCTATTCCTTTACTTTAATTTGTGTTTAAGTGTAATATTGGATAGTCTCTCATGTTCATTTACATCCATATCCTTTCTTACTACAAGCTGTTCCATTACTTTATTTTGTGTCTAAGTGTAATGTTGGATAGTCTCTCATGTTCATATACACCTATATCCTTTCTTACTAATTTATAAATTAATATTATAGTATATATTTATTTACGGAACATCGTTCTTTGTGTAATTTACATTATTGTGTTTTATATACTTTATGTAATTTACATTATTGTTTTTATGTTCTTTCTGTTATTTACATTATTGTGTTTTACATTATTGTGTTTTATGTACTTTATGTAATTTACATTATTGTGTTTGATGTACTTTATGTAATTTACATTATTGTGTTTTATATACTTTATGTAATTTACATTATTGTGTTTTATGTACTTTATGTAATTTACATTATTATGTTTTATGTACTTTATGTAATTTACATTATTGTGTTTTATGTACTTTATGTAATTTACATTATTGTGTTTTATGTACTTTATGTAATTTACATTATTGTGTTTTATGTACTTTATGTAATTTACATTATTGTGTTTTATGTACTTTATGTAATTTACATTATTGTGTTTTATGTACTTTATGTAATTTACATTATTGTGTTTTATATACTTTATGTAATTTACATTATTGTGCTTTATGTACTTTATGTAATTTAAATTGTTGTGTTTTATGTACTTTATGTAATTTACATTATTGTGTGTATGTACTTTATGTAATTTACATTATTGTGCTTTATGTACTTTATGTAATTTAAATTATTGTGTTTTATGTACTTTATGTAATTTACATTATTGTGCTTTATGTACTTTATGCAATTTACATTATCGTTCTTTATGTAATTTACATTGTTGTGTTTTATGTAATTTACATTATTGTGTTTATGCACTTTATGTAATTTTGATTATTGTGTTTATGTACTTTATGTAATTTTGATTATTATGTTTATGTACTTTATGTAATTTTGATTATTGTTGAGAATGTGCATAATATATGTATCAGATAACATGCTTAATAAAAGCTCGTCAATCATTATGATTTATTTCGTGTGAATCCTAAATACTGCCCTCATACGTTACTGTGGCAGTGCAACCAAACTTGGCTTTCAACACATTAAAGGTGTAAAAAGAATAAAAATAAAAATCTATTTTGTAGATGAAAATGTGATAAGTAAGAGAATACATCCTAACCCGTAGAGGGGCCGTCGTGATCGCATGGTAGTTGGATTTAAAACTACCTATGGAATCAGTGGCTATCACCACTAACGTTTTGAGTTCGAATCCCGCTCAAGCGAGGTGTACTCGATACAACAGTATGTGATAAAGTTTGTCAGTGACTTGCGACAGGTCGGTGGTTTTTTCCACCAATAAAACTGACCACCACGATATAACTGAAATATTGTTGAAAGTGGCAATACACACCATAACCCTAGCCCCGTAATGCTTCGTGTTTATCACAGAGAAGGAACAAATAATAATTAATATATTTGGTCTTACCCGACTGAAAATGGAACCAACGATCTGCCACACTCGAGACGAGCATACAAAGCATTACATCATAGAGTCGGTTTCCTCAAGTTAATCAAATCAGTACATTCAACCAATCATATTCTGTTATATCCAACAACTTTAACTTAACCGCTAAGAAGCCTTGGTTCAGTAGCTTCCTTGTTAGCAACAACCGTCTATCAATGAATAAACGTTAGAGAATACCAAAGGGGCAAGCAGCAATGGACAATCCAGAGACACTGGCAACACAGGGTACACAAGACGAAGAAAACCAAACAAAACACAACACACTATGTGTTAGACACAACAAAGCACAACACAATATGTGTTGGACACAACAAAACACAACACACTATGTGTTGGACACAACAAAACACAAAACAATATGTGTTAGACACAACAAAACACAACACAATATGTGTTGGACACAACAAAACACAACACACTATGTGTTGGACACAACAAAACACAAAACAATATGTGTTAGACACAACAAAACACAACACAATATGTGTTAGACACAACAAAACACAACACACTATGTGTTGGACACAACAAAACACAAAGCAATATGTGTTGGACACAACAAAACACAATATGTGTTGGACACAACAAAACACAACACAATATGTGTTGGACACAACTATGCGCAAGCAAACAACTTAAATAAGACATGAGCCCTCCCACAAACAACTGGAGATAAAGACGAAACGAACATTGTTTTTATGCGGAAATCGTAACGGACATCACAACACCGAACTCAGAACATAAAGACATTTTACGTCTGCTTTTATGAATTAACAGTCATGATAAAATAACATAATTTATCCAAGAAAAGTTTGAAGATACCAAAGAGGTAATCAGAAGCTGTAAATAGAAGGGCAGACAATACAATGGCTAAAAGAAAAAGGACAAATGAACAAACAATGATCTACAAAACACTACACAGAAAAGAGAGATCGAGTAACACTAATCCCACAAAAAAACCTGAGGGTGAACTCGTGCGGTGGAAGGGTAAGCAGTTCCTGTTCCACATGTGACACCGTCGCTATACTCTTCTTACAAAACCTTGTGCTAGTTAATGAACCGGATTGTGATAACAGCAAACATAACATGTGACACGGTTAACTAGATCATGGTGGCGACCGTCAAACTTTCGAAGTGATGACTTTAACTTAACCGCTAGGAACCCTTGGTTCATTAGCTCCCTTGTTAGTAACAACTCCCTGTCAATGAACTCATGATAGGAACCACAATCTCTGGGATATCAGATCAACTGAGAGATATATATACAGTCATATGCAGGCGCTGCTAGTATATGGAAACTTCGCAATGGGAAAATTGAAATAAGCTCTTTTGCCGTAATGTTTCGTTCTTAACCGGCCTTCACTGTCATTTCCAAAGTGTAGGTCATGGTGTGAAACAGACATAGCTGTATCTAAGGCATCTTTTATTTCATACTCAATGGGATGCATGCGAGCAACAAAACAGCAAAACTTAAGAATTATTCAGTGACAGGAAATCATCTATTTATATAACGGAACATGAAATTAAAGGATCGGACTAGCTTATTTTGTTTTTCTTGAGGAAAATCCTTGTGGTATGCCTCGTATGAATATAGGAAGAACAAGTCGACGAGAAGAGGAGCACAGTTGGTACAACAGAAATGCCGACTTTCTGATGAAAAACACCGTCAACCAAATATAACAAATATGGTGTCAATCAAAAGCTCGAGCATTTTGATGAAATCGGTTTCAGAGAAATGTTTGGTAGGATCACAATGTGTTTACCAAATAAGATTTGCCCCTTCCTAAGGGAACGACCATTTAACTTGAAGGGGGAGGGGTTATGGTTTTTTTCTAAAAAAATATTCTGATTCCCAATGTTGCTGAAAAAAATATTCTGAATTTGGTGGAGGAAAAAAATTATAATCTGATTCAGAGTTTTTGTCATATAACCTAATGTTAAATTCTGAAAAAAAAACAGTATTCTAACTCTTGTGTTGTCCGAAAACAAATTTCTGAACGAAACAAAAAACCATACCTCCCCAAATTAAATGGTCGGTCCTTAAGATAATGTATTTGTATCTATGTTGGTCATTCTTTTCTATGAGATACAGTTGGACTAAATCGTTTACCTGTCTTTTAGCTTTGAGTGGGGAATAGATGTGTAGATGGTGAGGGATAAAATGCAACAAAAATAATGTTACCCATGTTAAAACGTTATACAAACTATATGGTTGCCATGGATTTTTCAATACGTTGCTCCAAGGTTGAAGTCATCGCTAGAAAAATAATACGGCCGTCATCACATTAATTACACTGTTTTGTATTTGAAATATTATATATAGGACATTTAGCGTGTTAATAGTGAACATTACCTTTTAAAATGACAAAAAAAATACACCTATTAAAGTTAGATTTAAAAATCTAGTTGATTTTTATATCAGCTAATTATTATGAACAACACCAATTGCTTCTTCGTACGTAGGTGGCCCTTCCGTTCTATAAATCTCGTCGTATTTTGGAGGTCCAATGATAGCAGTCGACTGGTAATTAACAAAGTTAGAGTTTATACACCGCGAACGGAGCAGACGTGAAGCTGGTGATTCTATATTCAAAACTGTTTGATCAGGATCTTTGCAATATCTATAAATAAGTACACAAATAATTATTCCGATGGAATATGGAATTACCAAAAACGTTACCATGTAGATCCATGTCCGAGACGTACATGACGTCACTACGGTAAATGGTTCCAAAATGTAGCTATCCCCCGTGTGTATGACGAGAAATGGTTCCTCATAATCGAATGAAAATTCACAATGAAAAACTGATGAATATGCAGCAAGTGCATTCGATACGTTATATAATGTTCTTCCAATACTGTATTTTGTTGTCAACCATGCATGGTCATCTGTACTTAGGTACACTATATAATATTCGTCAGTGTCAAGGACACTGTAACTAATAAATTTGAAGTCTGACGCTGTTACACATGGCATATGTTTCAAAAAAAATCCTGTTTTTTCAAAGCAATCCTCACACCAAAGTCCGTTGTTTATAAAATAATTAAAATTACGCTTGCCTTTTATTACGAACATTTCGACATTTCTGTCGACACATATATTTATATCAATTACAGATCCGTTTAACAAATAAAATTGATGATTTATATAACTGCCATCGTCTATAAAAGATGTAGTTTCAGTTTTGTATGTTTGGTTGATATGTTTTTCAATAATTGGTGGCGAATCCAACAAATAAGCAGAAAATGTATTACTGGGATCATTACTTTTCACACTTACTCCATCACAAAATATAAAAGAAAGTCGATCTTTTATCAGGCGCATGTCTGTTGCTGTAAAATTCGTTTCATATGGTCCATAAAACACTGTTCCAGTGAGCACTCCAAACGTCACACAAAGTATACTTAAGCAAAGCAAAAATAATTTAACCCTCATCGATCGGCGCATTTTCTTAACACAAAACAAATAACCCAGGCCTGTGCATCCCATACAACAGCATGACATACAACAATCATTACAATCTCTCGTTGATATGTTTGTTTCTATGCTTGACAACATCTTAATTTTCTGAAAATAGAAATACAAAAAAAATGTATATCAATACATGTCTAGTAATTTCTACTTTCTGTTTCAGTTTCATTCCTGTCTATCTGATATTATTTATATAGTTATATAAATTTTATTGCTGGGGAAAACCGGAGAAAACCATCGACATGTCGCAAGTCACTGACAAACATTATCACATAAAGTTGTATCGAAAACACCTTGTCATGAGCGGGAATCTAACTCACAACTCTTGTGGTGATAGGCACTGATTGTACAAGTAACTGTAAATCCAACTAATATGAGACAGGCAACCTGTTTGAAGGACGAAGTCCTAACATTTCAATAATACGATGATCCGTACACGTTAGCCTCACCGGACGCAATTACGAACAATTTAGAAGATATTGACCGTGTCATTTGATAATAATTTAATAAATTTGACCAAATTGATGAAGCTCATTGCATGTTCATATTTCAGATTAAACATCAATATTCCTTTTGAATTAAAGCCCATAGTATTATTCAATGCATTGCTACGGGTTTTAACTTGGAACAGATTTTCATGACCCCGTTCTAATCACTCTGTGACCTAGATCCGGACACAATTTCGAACGACATCATAATAACCTTTCTAGTGTAAATTATTTAATGACAACTGTTAAAATTGAAAGAGCATTCATTCATTTACGTTCACATATCTATTTGTTTATAATAAACATGACATAAAAACCTTTCCTTTATTCAAACCATAAATGTGTGCCAGTTTGCATTCGGAATTCCTTGGACTCTTCAATGAATAAGGTACATCACGGTTTTGACATTTTGGGATAGATCAAGGTAAGGAAAATGTATTATATTGACTGTTTTTGTTTTAATTTCAATGTGTTCTACATATGCATAGAACCAGGAGATCATATTCTTTCTAATTACAGGCATAAGATAACAAAATATGCGTACCTCGATGAATTTTAGCGATAGATTCCAAGTGCAATTGTCGATCATTTTCTGTTTACAAATGTGAAAACCCGTCGTCTGCAACATTCAACAACTGCGCATGAATAATTTTCTCCCAAAACACGAGTAATTTAGCGGGGTATCTATTTATAAAAGCATTTTTATAATTCATGTTTTGAAAAAACAATTAGGGGACATACTTTTTATTTCGTTCGTAATTGCGTCCGGTGAGGCTATTATCTTTTATTTTGAATGAATTGTGTAGCCGATTTGTTATGGCGTTCATTTTACCTACGCCGCTCTTCCATCGGGAGTTTCGTAGAAAGAGATTTTTTTATTAGAATTTTATTTCAAGTTTATTTCGATTTTGCATAGAATAAATAATCTAAGAATTGGGAATTTTTCATTGAAATAGATTTCTTTTGCGTTTCTAAATTATCAATTGATCTATTTTTTAAACTTCCGGTGAGCAGATTTTTGGCTATCACTATAGAAGGAAAAATCTGACAGCTTACCGTTAGAAGGACTTCGTCCTTTACCAAACGATCACAACGGCCCACTTATTATAGGCAACGGGTGTCACTAGTGGAACAGGAACTGCCTACCCTTCCGGAGCACCTGAGTTCACCCCCAGTTTGTTGTGGGGTTCGTGTTACTCGATCTTTAGTTTTATGTGTATGTTTTGTAGATCCTTGTTTGTCCTTTTGTGCTTTTTCTTTCGGCCATTGTGTTGTCTGTTCTACTTCGATTTACTGATTCTGATTACCTCCCTTTTGTATCTTCAGCCTCTTCTTAAATTACAACGTGTACTTACGTGTTGTAGTCTCTCAGTAATCTGCCATTCTATTAATTACGTATATATAATTATTTGGGTCAGAATTATTTATTGAAATTATCTGACTTGTTTATTGTTTGTACATATATACAGTACAAAGTGATAAATTTACTATCTTGATTGAAACGCGCAATATAAAATTTTCTAACAACTGATTTTTAGGTCATGTCAGGTATTTTTGTTTTGTTTACCTGTAGAACCTCAGTCGAAACGGAAAAAATAATAATATATTGATTTGAACAAGATTGTTTTATTTTTCAGTTTCACTCTTGTCTGAATAATATGGGTTGGAAATACAGTAGTTTGATACTAGTGACTGACCCCTCTGATTTTGTTGTTGTTAGACCAAAAAACATCCGAGGGGTCATGAGTACCTGATTAGACATACAGAGGTTTATTTGTTTGATGGTATTTAACGCCACTTTCAACAATATTTCAGCTATATCGTGGCGGTCAGTTTTATTGGTGGAGGAAACCGGAGTACCCCGAGAAAACCTGAGTCTACTTGGGAAATGACATCCATTAAAAAAACAACGTAATACGGATTACTTGGTCGCGTTTATCTCTGCTGGCGACCAACACTGAACTAATAATATCCAAATTTTCATTCACATAAATCAACCATTTGTATATTAAAACTATTTAAATCCTTGCATAAATTAGGAATTATGTCATTTTGAACACCTGTTGGATCACTTCGTGCGACAACACAAGGATCGAGTGAAACATCTATTTTTAGAATAACTTTGCCCCCAAAAAATCTAGAACAACAGTCGACAGATTAAATAAATTCGATCGAATGTCGTACATACATAAGGGAGATTATCCAATGTTGTCAATTGTCGCTGTTCTACAGGTACCGTTCTCATATTTAAGGCAAAAGTGTAACAGAACAATGTTCTACTCTACATGTATCTGTATAAGCGATAAAAAAAATGTTCTATAGTACACAGCTCGATCACAGGCGCTCGTGGCACGGACTTACCACCCCCCTTTTTTTCTAACTTTCTGTTTACAAATTTATTTTCAATAAAATTTCTTTATTTCTTTATTATTTCATCTCTTTTTAAACTTTTTAAGGAAAAAGAGATGAAATAATAAAGAAATAAAGAAATTTTATTGAAAATAAATTTGTAAACAGAAAGTTAGGGAAAAAAAGGGGGTGGTAAATCCGTGCCACGAGCGCCTGTGAGCTCGATGGGCTTCTTTTCGGAACCCACGCTGTTCCAAAATTTCCTGCCGATTTCAGGACGATGTTTGATATCACAATAGGGCTCATGTGAATTAATAAAACATTGTTTTGTGTCGTCTCTCCCAAAAAATACGCCAAGAACAACGAAAAACAGCAAAATGCTCATAACAAATTATTCTGGTTAATTACGTACATTCAGGAGAAACAAATTATTGGAGATTTGAAGCTCGTAGACGTTCTAGACACACTGTTCTAGGGCCATCGTGGTCGTGATCGAATTGTAAGACTTTGGATTTACAACTTCCTAAGCAATCAGTTCCTGTCACAACTAAAGTTACGAGTTCAAACCACGTTCATGGCGAGGTGTACTCGATACAACATTATGTGATAAAGTTAGCCAGTGACTTTTCTGATGATAAATTAAGAAAGCAGTTTTTTGTAAGTCTATTGATTTCGGTGAAAGAAAAATAAATAAAAGTGACGTTCATTTCAATACACAATTAAATAAAATAGCTGAAAATAAAATACATGGCATACAATGTTATCTTCCATTTAAACATGTATTTGGATAAAAAAGCAAAAACAAAAACAAAAACAAACAAAAACATACATTATTTGGGGGGAAAGCTGACAACGACCCCTCCCCGAATCAGAATAATTAACGTTAAGACATGTGTCAATTTATTCCCCAACTAGATACTCTTCTCAATATAAAATGATAAACAAAAAAATACCATAGTGTCATTTCTAAAATCTAACCGAAAAATCATAGAAAGAGGCAAGGTCAATACCACTAACACACAAACATATGATCGCTCACACTTTCCTGACTCGGTACAGGTATTTCAATAAAAAGTGGAGGCGTTAAACTAGTTGTATGGGCCCAAACCTCCCATAAATTTGTCAGCTTCGGTTGGTAGCCGAAAATTTTGTGTATCACTCAAAAAAAAAATTTCTAATCATAATTTCATGAAATATATTTAGGAAAAAAACATATCTAAAAGAACTTAAATTATATCCTTTCACCCTGATATAGTGAAATAAATGTAATAACGAAGTACAAATATGACCCCACCTCCCTTAAATTAAAAAATCCCCCCCCCCCCCCCCCCCCCCCCCAAGTGAAGAAAACAATAAAATTACTACTCTACACACACCTACCTGGCTTTGTCCTGTCGAAATAGAAATAACACTACAATTTTAAAATAGTTTATTAAATGTTTGAGTACAAGCTTCCTCTTCTATAAATAGATTCATAAATCTAAATTGACGAAGAAGGAAGATTTCTCATTGGACATTAGATGGATGGATGGCGTCCTCTGACGTTCAAACAAAACATCCTTTATGTGGATTTTATGTAAAATGTATCTTCTTAGAAGGAAATAAGGTTTCACCTGAAATGATTATATATATATATATATATATATATAATATCCTTATTTGTTTAATAAAAACTAATCATTTTGAGTATATTATTATCCTGTTTATTAGTTAAAATAATTCGATCAAGTACTTTCTGTTATGATGAAAACCGAGAAAGGAAAGAAAAGGAAATTTCCATTTTATTTATTTATTTATTTATTTATTTATTTATTTATTTATTTATTTATTTATTTATTCATTTATTTATTTTGGCAACAACAAGAGAACCAGTGACAGACAATCAAGGAACAGACCATTGAACATTTAGGGGAGAGTGGTGTTTCTTTCCCCTGTCTGACATTTAAATTCACACGAAACACAGTTATGATTTTATATTTGTTGGACATGAAAATTCAGTACTTTTTCTGAAGAACCAGAGGCAAATTTATTTGATTCTATTTAATTTGGCGATAGAGCATGTTTTTCTCATGCGTCTTATCATATCAAATATCACACTAATTTTGCACAATGATGAATTCATGAAAAGATGTCCCTAAGGGGCCAACCATTTAGCTTTCACGCGTAACAAATTATTTCTTTTTCTAAAAGTTTACAAAAATTGCTCTTTGAAAAACTACAGGGTAAATACATTTTAACATCCATATATTTTGTTTTATTAAATCCCGTCTTACATCTGTGTTATATCCTTTTCATATTAACTCAAATAAAATGCTAAAATATTTCAGAAATGTGTGTCAAATGCATATGAAAGAATATCAACAAAGCGTACAAAAAAAACCTAAATTATTCATATTTTTTAGATATAGATCAGGAAGTTTAAATATATAGAACTAATCAAAATTTACTTTAAAGAATACAAAACTTCCCCTATTCCTGGGCAAGGTTACCTGTATCATGTTCGTCACGTTTACATATTGTGACTGTATTCGCATCGTTGCGTTTAGGGACCATCCATTTAATTTTAGGAGGGGGGTCTATGGAAAAAATTATATTATTTCTTTTTTTTAACAGGAAAAGCCTGTAAATTTTTTTTCAAATTTTACCAAAATTTCCTGTTGAACATTAAAAGGTTCAGATTAATTATTTGTTTTAGAATTTGGCGACACAATTTTTCATAAAAAGCAAAGCCTCCCCCGCTGGAGAAACATTATCGTCTCGCTGATGAGTTTTATTGTCTTCTATGGGGGAACTATTCACACACACACACAAAACGTTATTACAAAATTAGTGCCCATAGGCCATAGCTTAGAAATTGAAAATGGACGATAAAGGGGCTGCAGGGACAATAAGTAGCATGACCTGTAGACTCTGCAAATTAGAAATAGGGGATGCAATTCATTTTCTACTTTAATGTCCAACACCAGAAGTTGACATATCACATATAATAAATGATTTGCATGATAAATCAATGAAAAATATAACGCTATAGACAAAGAAAACCCACAATTTATTTGGAGTGAGTGATTGTTGTTTAACACCAACTCAGCAATTTTTCTGTTATACCATGGCCAGAACAAGTTAATTTTCAATGAGATAATGATAAGGTCCGCTCTGTACTACACCAACTCTTATAGTGCTAGCTCGCTGAAACAACAGTCCGCGGATAGACATGTCGCCCCACTGAGACACATTATCCTGATTTCGAGCCAATCAGTCTTCACTGTTTTTCATTAATGCTGCGTGCTTAGCGGAGAAGCAATAAATACCAATTTCATAGTCTTTGGTTTGACCCGATCGGAGATCGAACCCAGATTCAGATTCAAAATTTTATTTAAAAAAAAAAAAAAAAAAAAAAAAAAAATTACCGCAGAATTATTCTATAGATGAAATTCCGAAATGAAGAAACAACCAAGACAATATATGTAATGCTCCAGGTTTGAACTTATTAGACTTGTGTATATCGTCACAGCTTAGGATACTTAATGGCAGATATGTTGTCGACTCGTTATGGTATTTCACATGTCTTACTGTGAATGGTTTAAGTAGTGTTGAATATGCTATTGCTAGTGAAAGCCTTCTGTTCTCAGTTCTATATTTTTCTACACAAGAAATTAATTACCTGTCAGATCATGTGCAGATCAAATTACTTTTAAAATGTAAATTGCAAAAGAATGCTACATCAGAATCCATTTTTTCAAGTTGGTCAGATACTGTTAATTATAGATGGACAGATGGATCAAAAGAGGAAATAATAGATGCTCTCTGTAATGAAACTATTTTGAATGAAATAATTAATTTTGAAACAAAAACTTTTTCAGAAGAAACTTAGCTACTGGAGAGCTTAATTTAGTACTTGGTATTAAGATTGCAGATAAATCATGCAAAAAGGTGAGAAAAAAGAAAGAAAAAAAGAAAACTGTTTAGACAAAAGTGGTCCGATATATCAATATATGAAAAAAAGAAATCTTTAAATTTTTTAAATGGTCTGATCGGAAAAAATCCTAATAATAATGAACTTAGACAAAAATATTTTTTACAATTAAAGTCTTTTAAAAAAGCTATAAAGCAAAAAAAAACCAGGCTTTTAAGCAGTCAATTTATGATAAACTTTCAGATTCATTAATGAATAACCCTTCAGAACTATGGAAAACTTTGAAGTCAGTTGAAAGAAAAGAAGCAGGAGGAAATAGTGAAGTTAAAGAATTAATTGCTGATTTTGAAAATATTGTAAAACATGTTCAGGACCAAGGACAATGTAGTAGTCCAAATATAGATTTTGAAAAATAAAATTAAGCAAGAAACCTTAAATATTGAAAAGAATATATGCCTTAATCCTGAAACAGACAAACCAATAATTATTAGTGAAATTAAAAGTGTTCTAAAAATGTTAAAGAATGAAAAATCGAGTGGTCCAGATGGCTTCATTAATGAAATATTTAAGTATACTTAGTGACGCTACAATAAAAACATTAGCAAAATTATTTAATTTGATTTTAAAAACAGGACAATACCCAGAGCAATGGAATAAACCCTATCTTATCTTACTCCATAAATCTGGTAAAAAGTGTGACCCCTCAAATTACAGAGGGATTTCTTTAATTAATTGCGTGGCAAGAATGTTTAGTGCTATCCTTAACAATAGGTTGAAATTGCTTATAAAAGATAAATACTCCAATTCTCAATTTGGGTTCCGTGAAAATTACAGAACATCTGATAGCCTATTCATACTCAAAACCCTTATAAATAAATATCTTTATAAAAATAAAACGAAACTATATTTGTGCTTTGTGGATTTTCAGAAAGCCTTCAACTCCGTGTGGAGAGATGGTTTACTCTACAAATTAGCTAATATAGGGATAGGAAAATATTTTTACAGTACTGTTAAGAATATGCTTTACAAAACTGAAATAGCTTTAAAAATTGATCAAAAACATTCTGAATATTTTGAAATTTTTAGAGGTGTGAAACAAGAGACTCTATTAGCTCCACTCTCTTTAATATCTTCATAAATGACCTCAGTGCAAGCTTTAACACTGAAGAGTGTAATCCTTCAGAACTTTTAAATTCTAGAGTTGGTTCTCTTGCATTTGCAGATGACTTCCTTATTATATCTGAAAGTAAAGAGGGACTCCAAAATAGTGTTAATAAACTTAATATGTTTTGTGATAACTGGCAACTGACTTGAAATGTTAAAAAGACAAAAACTATGGTTGTCCAGCAGAATACTAGTCAAGTTAGCCATTTCATAGATTTTAAAGGAGATGTGATACAGAATGTATTACCTATTTCGGTTTTGATTAATCTCTTTGACAAATTGGTTAGACCTATTTTGACCTACAATTCTGAAATATCTTTTATGGGTTATTTTCTTGCTTACCATAGGGCAAAGCAAAGAGCTATACTAAGAAATGGAAATATGGACCATTTCACCTTTATTGATAGAACCCCCTCCGAAAAAGTTCACTTGATTTTTTGTAAGCATCTCCTGGGAACAAAGAAGACTTCCTCAAATATAGGAGTGAGAGCAGAACTTGGTAGATTTCCTGTTGAAAATTTTATTAATTCGCAAGCAAATTTATATCTTGCCAGACTACATACTGACAATTTAAATCCATTATTGAAAGAGGCTTTTGAACTTTCAAAATCTCTGGATTCACAAGGTGTTTATTCTTGGTACACATATGTAGAAAAAACATTGAACCAGACAGCGTTCAAATAAATAAAGTTGCCAGTTGCAAGAATCTACAGGATGTTAAGCATTTAAAATTAGATATTAAAAATGAAATAACCGAAAAGTATAAAAGTTTATATAAAAGTAAAATAGACAAAATTGATGAGAGCAGCAAGCTTTTCCTTTATAAAAATATAGAACCTTCATTAGAAAGAAAATTCTATTTATCGTTTAATGATTTTTCAATCAGGAATATTTTTACAAAATTTCGTATCAGTGACCAGTCTTGAAATAGAGAAGGGTCGCTATAATAAAACTCCATGTGAAGAAAGACTATGCAAACATTGTGAAGCCAATACAGATAAAATTATAAATTTTGTTTCTAGAATTCTGGGTGTTTTTTTTTAGAATAATACATAGAAATATTTGAATTCCACACTTAACTGTAAGTGCTGCACAGTGTGAGTGCATAAGACCTAGCTTTGGGTTTCCGTAGAATTAATTCAGGTATATACATTTCCAATTCTTAAGTCCTCGAAAAAAAACCGCAGATAAATTATGTTGGGGTATCAAAACGAAGTAATCACTTCAAAAGGGTACATTAATGTTAAAAAAACATGCAACAGATTATCAGGGCCCCGCCATATAGTGGCGAACGCCCTATAGTGATCGCTCTGTCCGTCCGTCCGAAACACATTCGTGTCCGCTTCATAACTTTGTAACCAGTCATTTCTCAATTCTATAGTAGAGGGATGAAACTTTGCATGATTGTTAACTACTATTAGAAGGTGTGTCGCATATCATATTCTTGATTGTCCTCCAAAGGTCAAGGTCTCAAACTTTTCATGGGACCCCTATATTGTGAACTACAGAAAATCGTGTCCGCTCCAATTATTGTAGAGAGATGATATTTTGCATGATTGTTAACCACTGTGAGAAGGTCTTACTTAATTCATTTTTGTCCTTCAAAGGTCAAGGTCTCAAACTTAGGGTTTTTCATGGGACGATAATTTTGGTACCCCAACAGATTCTTTAGATATTGACTTTATTTTGCAACGGCGGGGTCCTTAGAGATAGTTTCCATCTCCATGTCATCTAGTTATTATTATTATTATTATTATTATCTTATATTAGGGGTGATATTGGTCGAGGCTTGACATAGCATGTAGTATAAGTTTGATCAAGTATAACTCTTCAAATAGCACCCGAGTAGGAATGCGATATAGGATAGTGTATTTTACTCTAAGTATATAAATAATAATAATAATAATAATAGTGATAATAATAATAATAATAATAATAATAATAATAATAAAAAATGTTTGCTTAGTGCAAATAAATCATAACTTATTTACAATAAATTAGAAATAACATTTAGGGGGTAAACCCACTATATAGCCACCCCCCCCCCCCCCCCCCCCCCCCCCCCCCCCCCCCCCCCCCACCCCATCAAGCCTAGGTATATTTTCTGGAAAAGATACTTTATGGTTTATGGTGCTTAACGCCACTTTCAACAATATGTCAGTTATATCCTGGCGTTACTGGTGGAGGAAAGCCGAGGGCCTGGAGAAAACCACTGACCTGTCGCAAGTCACTGACAAACGTTATCACATAATGTTGTATTTTGTTCACCTTGCCTGAGCGGGGTTCGAACTCTCAACATTAGTGGTGATAGCCACTGATTGCATAGGTAGTAATAAATCCAACTACCTTACGATCACGACCACGACGGCCCCTCTGGAATATATATTGTATCAGAATCAGTTAATTTTCAATAAGATGATGATGAGGTTCGCTTTGTAATAGACCAACACGCCTAGTTGGATTCTTATAGTGCTAGCTCACTGAACAACAGTCCGCGGATAGACATGTCGCCCCACTCGGACACATTATCCTGATTTCAAGCCAACCAGTCCTTGCTCTTTCTCTTCAATGATGCACGGTAAGCGGAGACGCAACAAACACCAATTTTATAGTTTTTGGTTTGACACGATTCGTGCTCGAATTCACGATCTACCACACTCGATGCGAACACACTAACCATTACGTCACCGATGCGGTTCCATAACGTAAGCTCTCTTAATGCTTCGTGGCCGTCGTGGGTCGTGGTCGTGCTCGTGTGATAGTTGGATTTATAACTACCTATCCAATCAGTGTCTATATCACCACTAAAGTTTTGAACACCTTTCATGGCAAGGTTTACTCTAAACATTATATGATATAAACATTTGTCGGCGACTTACGACAGGTTGCAATTGGTGGTTTTCTCCAGAGATTCCGGTCTCCTCCACTAATAAAACTGACAGCTATAATATAACTACAATATTGTTAAAAGTTACGTTAGATACCAGAACCATAATCCTAAACAAAAAGCAAACCAAAACAATAATGTTGTGTACCTAGCGAAGAAGCATCAATACCAATTTCAGTCTTTGTTGCGACTCGATTGGGATCGATCCCACGCTCTTGTGAGAATATTAATCATTTTGGCGTTTAACGTACCTGATGAAGGTTATTCTAGAAACGCGTTAACGTTGTTCATATTAAATTTGATGTCTACAGTTGTATTACATCTCTAAGGCTCTTCTTTAATTTGCTTTTGTCGGAACAAAAATATTACTTCATAACGCATTCCAAAGAACATTCCATCGAAATTTGCCACCAAATATGATTCAGTAGCTTCATATAAGAATAATGTTTATTCTATATTTTCCCCATATGATCCCGTTAGGTTTAGTCCTGCAATGCCAACTTTCTACAGGACGCTGAAATTACCATTTCTGAACAAATTGGGTTCACTTATTTGTAGTTTCAAAGAAAAATCTTTTATTCATTTACTAGATGGTTCTATGTTAAAAACCTTGTCCTGTCGTGGTGGCCATCTTTGACCTTGTCCTGTCGTGGTGGCCATCTTGGATATTGGATCGATAACAGAAAAGTTTGATGATATCAAAGAGGTGTTCAGACAATACAATGAGCAAAAGAAAAAGACAAACATTGACAAAACACAACACAGAAAACTACAGATTGAGCAATATGAACCCACCTAAAAGCCAGAGAGAACTCAAGTGCTCCGAAGGGATAAGCAGTTCCTGCTCCACTAATGGCAACATATCATGTTCCAATTAATTGACACGAACATCATGAGATGTGGAAATAAAAATCCTAACTTTGTAAAGGACTATCCAATGAACAGTCATGTATAGTATTGAGTTTGATCTAGTCTGTTATTTCTAAGTACAAATTTTTATTCATTTTTCCATATAGGCCTATGTTTAATATCTGGGTACTGTGGTTTGCCGTCATCTTGGATTTCCAATCAACATAAAAATTGCAGTTTTGTAAGGGATCAACCAATGACCACTTATGTCTAAATGGGGTCAATAATGTCAGTAGTTTCTGTGAAAGAGCTCAATTCATTTTTCCATAGGTCTCATCTTTTACCAAGTATTGTAGTGGCGGCTATCTTGGATATATCGCATCCATATAAAAATACCAAACTTTGTACAGGAACCAACCAATGACCATCCGAGCACAGTTTGGAATCAATGATGTTTCTAGGTTGTTTTTTTTAAATTTATTTTCCCCATCATGTTCTATGTTTAAAGTTAGTCTGGCAGTGACGGCCATCTTGGTATACCAATCAACATTAAAGCAACAATAACTTGTGGGAATCATGGATCATCCAAACAATATTTGAATATGGTTGTCAATGTTAAGATCCTGCAAAATGTTCTTGTAAATTTAAGCTCTTGTTTTGCAATATATTAATAGAAGTGGTATATGTATACAATATTATAGGAACAGACCAATCTTTAAAATAGGGAGGATTTTTACATTTAACTCCTTTGTGATGATTGGTTTAAGGAAGGAATGTTTATTTATCTAATACCTTTTTTGTAATGACAACATGTTGAAAAGTCTGTGATTGGCGATTTCCATGACGATTGCTGAAAGCTGGTATTGATTTTAATTCAGATTTGAAACAGGGTTTTTCAAACACGGCGTGCAAATAGTTTCGAGCGAATGTGATGCATACCCAACAATTTCTGCATAAATGCTAGAAGGTCATTAAGTGATACATCATGGAGTATAGGAGAAGTATAATGACGATGACCATGGCTTCGCCTATGCCGAGAAGAGGAATTGAAAATTAGTGACCATCAAATTCACCAATCTACAGGTAGTGATTGATAGAATACATAAACTATCAATTTTGTTGTTACAACTATCAGGCCTGGGATCGATTATAATTGTAAAGTAATGCATTACATTACCATTACATTGTAAAGTAATGCATTACATTACCATTACATTATAAAGTAATGCATTACATTACCATTACATTGTAAAACTACAATTACATTACCATTACATTGTAAAACTACAATTACAATTACCATTACATTGTAAAACTACAATTACATTACCATTACATTGTAAAACTACAATTACAATTACCATTACATTGTAAAGTAATGCATTACATTACCATTACATTGTAAACCTACAATTACAATTACCATTACATTGTAAAGTAATGCATTACATTACCATTACATTGTAAAACTACAGTTACAATTACGATTACTTCCTTATTACCACGTAATGAATTACATTGTCAACTATAGGGTGTTGTAGTCACTAATACTCTTATTCCAGTAGTCTCCCTTTTTAAATGTAATACAATAGTCAAGCTTAAAATAGACATTTCTTTATTTATTTATTTACTTGTGTATTATAAACAAAGAACAAGTGTAAATAAAACTTAAATACATCACAAAGAAACATAAATACTATAAATATTGTAAAATTAACTAATTCATTGAGCCTTGTCAGGCAGCAATATTAATTATATGCAAAGTGGAATTTTGGGTTTTTCTATTTCTATCTCTTGAGTTTAGATTTTTCAACACATAGTGTATCCCATAGAAAACATTTCCACTTGCAAATAATTTCTAAGCTAATGTTTTATGATTTTTGCTCATTTTAAAGCAGAATTACAGCTACTATGCGTAATAATTATTTTTTTTAAATATTCCAAAATTTCGCCTTTAAAGGGATATCTAAGTTCATTATTGTGTATAAAAAAATTCAAAGTTCAAGTCGTTTTAATAAATACAGACCGGGTGATAAAACTTTGGTATCAATATATATAAAATGAAGCCATAATGAAAAAAATCACATAAATATAAAATTATGTGTATTACCGGTATAACAAAATTTCTGATTGGGGAAAAAGTATACAGAAGTGTTGCCATGGTGATATAACGTATCAAATCCATTAAATTTCAACACTAACGATTGTTGTTAATTTCATTAATAAACAAATTGCTTTACATGATTTTTCTGCAATAACATATAGAATTTTTATTCAGAATAGGAATCTGTTTTAATACATCAAAAATGTATTTACCATAATTGGTAGTGTGTACACCCTTTCAATAATTAATTGTAATATCATTGAATTGATTTCTTGTATATAATACTCGCCTAGATTGGCCAAATGATTTTCTGACCAAAACATGAGTACTGTTCCTCCCCTCATATGATATAAATTTGCAATGAAATGATGTTCTTTTTAAAAACTGTGATTGGCTGTAAAGCATTGTGTTGGAACTAATCAAAATGTGCTAAAATGACTCATGAATAATTCATGACCCACAGGTGATGATGAGTGGAGAGTATCGAAGAATGATGAATTGTGGGTTACCGATGATGCTATACACATTGCATTGTATTACTAAAAAAATTCATTTTAGGAAATCTAATATGTTTTTTTGTTTTTCCTTTAGGTTTATCAATTCATTTGACTTAAGTCAGTGGATATCTATATTTCTGTCATTATTTTATTACAAACACACATTAATAATAAAAAATAGGATTTTGTAATACACTGTACAAGTACAATTTTTTATGATATATATATACATGTATTCACAAATTCACAAAAATAGACAATTTCACATATATCTAAACAAAAACTTGCAAAATTAAAATAAAATCTGCTGTCTTTTACAGAACTAATATCATACATATGACAACTTCTGTGTCACGAAGAAAAATATATTATGTTATAAAGATTAGGATTTGACACTCTTTACAATAATGCTGCTATATGTGAGGGTTGGCATTTTAATACTTGTATGACCACATCATTTCATTATAATTGGGAGGTTTGGGCCAATAAAACTAGTTTAACCCTATCCAAATTTTACAGAAATGGGGGAGGTTTGGGCCCATAAAACTAGTTTAACCCTATCCAAATTTTACAGAAATGGGGGAGGTTTGGGCCCATAAAACTAGTTTAACCCTATCCAAATTTTACAGAAATGGGGGAGGTTTGGGCCCATAAAACTAGTTTAACCCTATCCAAATTTTACAGAAATGGGGGAGGTTTGGGCCCATAAAACTAGTTTAACCCTATCCAAATTTTACAGAAATGGGGGAGGTTTGGGCCCATAAAACTAGTTTAACCCTATCCAAATTTTACAGAAATGGGGGAGGTTTGGGCCCATAAAACTAGTTTAACCCTATCCAAATTTTACAGAAATGGGGGAGGTTTGGGCCCATAAAACTAGTTTAACCCTATCCAAATTTTACAGAAATGGGGGAGGTTTGGGCCCATAAAACTAGTTTAACCCTATCCAAATTTTACAGAAATGGGGGAGGTTTGGGCCCATAAAACTAGTTTAACCCTATCAAATTTTACAGAAATGGGGGAGGTTTGGGCCCATAAAACTAGTTTAACCCTATCCAAATTTTACAGAAATGGGGGAGGTTTGGGCCCATAAAACTAGTTTAACCCTATCCAAATTTTACAGAAATGGGGGAGGTTTGGGCCCATAAAACTAGTTTAACCCTATCCAAATTTTACAGAAATGGGGGAGGTTTGGGCCCATAAAACTAGTTTAACCCTATCCAAATTTTACAGAAATGGGGGAGGTTTGGGCCCATAAATCTAGTTTAACCCTATCAAATTTTACTGATGTTCCTGTACAAAACTAAAAAAGTGAGCAGTCATGTATATATGTGTTAAGGGTTTCAATGTCACCTCTGTTTCTACAGGTACAATTTTTTTTATTTGAATTTGGATGAGTCGTATTTTTTGCTTTTTTTTTTTTTTTATAAAACGCACAGGCATTCTTATTCTATAACATTACTAATCAAATTTGTTTTATTTACATAAATCTTATTTATTATTACTCTACAAAATAAATCCCACAATATGCATAAGGTATATTATATAAATTTAAGAAAATCATTACATTACAAAAAAAATCTACAAGCATAGCACCAGTGGAAATAAGAAGAATAAATATACGACAAGGAAATAACAGATTGTGTATTATATGCATTGATGTACAATATGCACTCCCCGCCATCTCACAGCTCTTTCAAAAACTGATAGTAATACATGTATTAATATATACCATCGTTGATATTTGTTATGCGAGAATAGATTTCTTAACTCAATATTGCATTGATGTGCAATACCATGAGAAGTCCATTTCGATGCAAAAAAAATCAACGATAGCATGTATATCAAGGATTTATCAAAATGACATCAATATAACGTCAATGTTAGAAATCAACGATAATATGTTTCGATCTGTCGATTATATTACCTCATATAAAGATCAAAGAGAAAATGTACAAACCATCGGTAAAAATGTATCACCTTACTCATTACTTGTAGATACTACTCGCCTAGGTTGGTCACATGATTTTCTGAGTAAAAAACTAAGTATAATATATGACTGACTACACTATCACAAACTAAGTAAAATAAATATATAAAGTACATAGGGGTACAATTAGCTGAACATAGTTTAGTTCACTTTATCACAAGTTTTTTAAAAGGCAAGATCCATAACTCTATGGTCACCCAAAAGGCAAGATCCATAACTCTATGGTCACCAAAAAAAAAACATAAGAACATTAAACTGAGACATTTATCCCATATAAGGATTTTAATATAAATATTCAAAGGGAACTAACTGTTGTATATTGTAGAAAAATATTTCATGAAAGGATTTATATCTTTTATACAACTCAAGCCAATCGCTACACATGTTGGTCAAAAGCTCAGTAGAGTATGTGTTGTATTTGTTGTATTGACAAGCCAACTTTAAAATAAAGCTTATCTTTTCTTACCTTACACATTGCAAGTGTTAACCAAACTTGTGACTCAAGGTTAGGTCTCTATATATTGCAAGATTTTAAAACCGGCAAGATCTGTAGCCTTATGGTTGCAAATAAAAATTTAGACTATAAAAGCTACGTACATTTCTGCAAATTGGAATATGCTAAGAACACTTCTTGCGTCCAAATTTAAGACTGTCGTAGCATAATAGAAAATATATTAAATAAATAAACAATATATGTACACAATCTTCAACTTGTTAAAGACAGTCAGTATTTGACAGAAGTAAAAAGAATTAGACTTGTTTCTTTATGTTATTTGTCTATGAAATCAAAATGCCATAATATTCAAAATTTTTGGATCAATTAGAACCAAATACCGTCATAAGGGTTGCATAATGCGCTCTTGGCTTTGAATATCTATAAAAAAGATTAAAAAAAGGCTAGTTTGTGTCTATAATGAGCATAGACTTTTGAAAAAAATTGTCGTCAGTAATGTAAGAATTAAACGTCAATCGTATATATTTTTCAGTCCTTTCTTTTGAAGAATTTCAAACCAACCAAATTTTGGTTGAAATGGTTCTGTGGTTTCTGAGAATCATAATGAAATGTGGAAAAGGTTATGAACTGATGTCAGACACCAAATGATGAATAAAGCTCATGCCATGGTGAACACTTTGTTAGACACCAAATGATGAAGAAAGTTCAAGTTATGTAAACACTGTGTAATACCCCAAATTATTAATAAAGTTCCATCAATTAGGGGAAAAAAAATTTACCAAGGAGAATTCAAATGCATAAGAAATGTGAATCATTCTCTAAATGTGAATCATTCTAATAATGTGAATATTTTGATACAACAAATCACAGATATCAAATATAATTTGTGTTTCACATTTACTTTCTACTTAATTATTAAAAAAATGTACAACAATTTTCAGATTTCAGACCTGGTCAATCTTTATCTGTATTGACTGATCATTTTATTTCCTTTTTTTCGTATCTCTGTAACCTTTTAGAATATAGCCCTTTGTCTTGATGATTCCCCTACATTTAACAAGGACAGAATATCTGAGGACCCATAAAGGATCCCATCCTTCGCCATCCTTTTCTGTTGTATTGGAAGATATTAATTCTTGGAATGATTTTGTTGGTAGGATATCTGTAAAACAAACAAAATATTATAGATTAGTGAGAAAGGATATGAATGTAAATGTGAGACTATCTAAAATTACACTTAGACACAAATTAAAGTGGTGGTGGTTATGGTGATAAATGCCAGTTTCAACAATATTTCAGTTATATCGTGGCGGTCAGTTTTATTGATGGAGGAAACCGGAGTACCCTGAGACAAACCACCGACCTGCCACAAGTCACTGATAAATTTTATCACATAATGTTGTATCGAGTATGCCTCACATGAGCAAGGTTCGAACTCATGTTAGTGGTGATAGGCACTGAATCCATTGGTAGTTATAAATCGAACTACTATACGATCACGATCACGACGGCCCCCACAAATTAAATTAAAGGAACAACTTGTAGACAGAAAGGATATGGGCGTAAATGAACAGGAGAGACTATCCAACATTACACGTAGACACAAATTTAAGTAAAGGAACACCTTGTAGTAAGAAAGGAAGGACATGGGAGACTATCCAAGGATTGTGATGTATAATGCCACTTTCAACAATATTTCAGTTACATCGAGACGATCAGTTTTATTGGTGGAGGAAACCGGACCAAATATCAGATTTATGCCATCAATAGTTGCTGAGAAAAGTACGACGAAAAATATCTGGGACGGAGGGACAGAGGTAAAACAGTATACCCCCCACTCCGGTGGAGTGGGGATATAATTAAAGTGAAGGAACAGCTTGTAGAAAGAAAGGATATGGATGTAAATGAACAGGAGAGACTATCCAACATTACACTTAAACACAAATTAAAGTAAATGAACAGCTTGTAGAAAGAAAGGATATGAATGTAAATGAACATGAGAGATTATCTAACGTTACACTTAAGACACAAATTAAAGTAAAGAAAAAAAACAACGTTTTTACTGCTGTTCTACATTTCAGTCACAGTAGTCAACAATGAGAATAACTCATACCATAAAATGAGCTTGAAACGGCCCCTATCCTAAATGAGTTTGAAACGGCCCCTATCCTAAATAAGTTTGAAATGGCCCCTATCCTAAATGAGTTTGAAACGGCCCCTATCCTAAATGAGTTTGAAACGGCCCCTAGCCTGTAGTTGAGTGGTACTCTTTACTTCCATCAATAAAAGCTACATCTGGACATGTATATGGAATAACTGAAGTGGTGATGTATTGAAAATGATGACATCATAGAATTTTGTGCACAAAAACACTGAACATTTTATGAATCTTGGGCATTTTTAATTGTATAGACATCAGAATGTGACTTCTATATTGACTTATCATTGATAAAGCCTGATGGGATAGATAATGTTAAACATTTATTGTATCATTTGGAAAAAGAATTGAAAAAGTAAAAAATATCAATTCTTGTAATGGTTTTGTTAGTAAAGTATCTGCAAAAAAAGATACTAGTTCTTATATTTATTTTGTTGATAGGATATCTATTAATCAAAGAAGATATTAATATACGGTATACGGTACATATAATATACCATTGAATCACATTGTGTTGAAGTCAAAGGGAACATATTAACACCCAAATGTTCTAGTATAAATTAAACTTAAAATTACTATGATCAACCAAATCTTTACTTCAAGTGAGTGATTGTAGTTTAATGCCAAATGAGCCATTTTTCAGCCATATCATGGCAGGAACAAGATACATCTCAATGATGATATCTGTTTTGTAATAGACCATAATACTTTCTTGGATCTTTATAGTGATAGCTCACAGAAACAAAATTTCACGAGTAGATATATCGCTCCACTTGTACACATTATCCTGATTCAGAGCAAACCAATCTTTCCTCGTACTCCTTAATTTGGTTTGACATGTCTGATGATAGAACCCAAGGTCTACCACACTCGTGTGGTTCTGTTTACATCAAGTTATATAAGAAAACGTCCGATCTGAGTTCATAATGATGAATGATGTTCTACAGCATCTTGTATTTTGTCTTGTAGAGCTAAATATGTGCAATTCAAAAACCTCACGGGTAGACAAATTGTTCCATTTTGACACAATATCCTGACTCAGTGCTAATCAGTGTGTGTTCTTTCTACTTCTTTGTGAAGAAGGAGCCTCCGTGGCCATGATCGTATGGTAGTTGGATTTACAACTAACAACTACCAATGCAATCAGTGCCTATCACCACTGATGTTGTGAGTTCAAAAACTGCTGAGGCGAGGTGTACTCAATATAAGATTATGTGATAAAGTTTGTCAGTGACATACGGCAGGTCGGTGGTTTTCTCCGGTTTCGTCCACCTATAAAACTGACCGCCACGATATAACTGAAAATATAATTGAAAGTGGTGTTAAACACCATAAACCAAACCAAACCTTTGTGAAGAAGCAACACATACAACATTTGTAGTCTTTGGATTGACCAATCAGGAGATCTAAAATAATCAAAGATTTACCACCCTCAAAGTGAGGAAGCTCTACACCACTGCAGTGATTATATGTTATCTATTTACTCATGACTACTGCCTATGGTGATTGATCCCAGACATTGAGTGGAGCGATGTTCTACTGCCTATGGTGATTGATCCCAGACATTGAGTGGAGCGATGTTCTACTGCCTATGGTGATTGACCCCCAGACATTGAGTGGAGTGATGTTCTACTGCCTATGGTGATTGATCCCAGACATTGAGTGGAGCGATGTTCTACTGCCTATGGTGATTGACCCCCAGACATTGAGTGGAGCGATGTTCTACTGCCTATGGTGATTGACACCAGACATTGAGTGGAGCGATGTTCTACTGCCTATGGTGATTGACCCCCAGACATTGAGTGGAGCGATGTTCTACTGCCTATGGTGATTGATCCCAGACATTGAGTGGAGCGATGTTCTACTGCCTATGGTGATTGACCCCCAGACATTGAGTGGAGCGATGTTCTACTGCCTATGGTGATTGACACCAGACATTGAGTGGAGCGATGTTCTACTGCCTATGGTGATTGACACCAGACATTGAGTGGAGCGATGTTCTACTGCCTATGGTGATTGATCCCATACATTGAGTGGAGTGATGTTCTACTGCCTATGGTGATTGACACCAGACATTGAGTGGAGTGATGTTCTACTGCCTATGGTGATTGACACCAGACATTGAGTGGAGCGATGTTCTACTGCCTATGGTGATTGACCCCCAGACATTGAGTGGAGCGATGTTCTACTGCCTATGGTGATTGACCCCCAGACATTGAGTGGAGTGATGTTCTACTGCCTATGGTGATTGACACCAGACATTGAGTGGAGCGATATTCTACTGCCTATGGTGATTGACCCCCAGACATTGAGTGGAGCGATGTTCTACTGCCTATGGTGATTGACCCCCAGACATTGAGTGGAGCGATGTTCTACTGCCTATGGTGATTGACACCAGACATTGAGTGGAGCGATGTTCTACTGCCTATGGTGATTGACCCCCAGACATTGAGTGGAGCGATGTTCTACTGCCTATGGTGATTGACCCCCAGACATTGAGTGGAGCGATGTTCTACTGCCTATGGTGATTGATCCCAGACATTGAGTGGAGCGATGTTCTACTGCCTATGGTGATTGACCCCCAGACATTGAGTGGAGCGATGTTCTACTGCCTATGGTGATTGACCCCCAGACATTGAGTGGAGCGATGTTCTACTGCCTATGGTGATTGATCCCAGACATTGAGTGGAGCGATGTTCTACTGCCTATGGTGATTGACACCAGACATTGAGTGGAGCGATGTTTTAATGTTTGTTTATATCTGTATTGTCGTTGAGGAGATCCAGTTATCAAAAGGGGATGGTTGGTCTCAATTTACCGGTTTAACATTACCACATTTTTGTGCTTGTCCCAAGCCAGGTCCTGGATTTCCAAGGCCATATGGTGTGGGTTTTTTTTTTTTTTTTTTTTTTTTGCTAAATGGTTTGAGGTTAATGGTGGTTATTCATTTTATTGATATTTGTAGAATTGATAACCATCACTGTTTAAACTTTCGTTTCATAATCAAACTAACCTCTTGGGTCATAATCAAACTAACCTCTTGGGTCATAATCAAACTAACCTCTTGGATCATAATCAAACTAACCTCTAGGATCATAATCAAACTAACCTCTTGGGTCATAATCAAACTAACCTCTTGGGTCATAATCAAACTAACCTCTTGGGTCATAATCAAACTAACCTCTTGGATCATAATCAAATTAACCTCTTGGGTCATAATCAAACTAACCTCTTAAATCATAATCAAACTAACCTCTTGGATCATAATCAAACTAACCTCTTGGGTCATAATCAAACTAACCTCTTGGGTCATAATCAAACTAACCTCTTGGGTCATAATCAAACTAACCTCTTGGGTCATAATCAAACTAACCTCTTGGGTCATAATCAAACTAACCTCTTGGATCATAATCAAACTAACCTCTTGGATCATAATCAAACTAACCTCTTGGATCATAATCAAACTAACCTCTTGGGTCATAATCAAACTAACCTCTTGGGTCATAATCAAACTAACCTCTTGGGTCATAATCAAACTAACCTCTTGGATCATAATCAAACTAACCTCTTGGGTCATAATCAAACTAACCTCTTGGGTCATAATCAAACTAACCTCTTGGATCATAATCAAACTAACCTCTTGGGTCATAATCAAACTAACCTCTTGGGTCATAATCAAACTAACCTCTTGGGTCATAATCAAACTAACCTCTTGGGTCATAATCAAACTAACCTCTTGGATCATAATCAAACTAACCTCTTGGGTCATAATCAAACTAACCTCTTGGATCATAATCAAACTAACCTCTTGGGTCATAATCAAACTAACCTCTTGGATCATAATCAAACTAACCTCTTGGATCATAATCAAACTAACCTCTTGGATCATAATCAAACTAACCTCTTGAGTCATAATCAAACTAACCTCTTGGATCATAATCAAACTAACCTCTTGGGTCATAATCAAACTAACCTCTTGGGTCATTGTGTGTTAACAGTTGTATATCATTTTCTTTAGCATACTCTGTTAAGTCTTTAGGCATCACACAGCATGATTCTAAATTCACTTGATTTATACAAGGTTTTACCTGTAAATACGAAATTGTACCACAAACATGCTAAAATCACAAGAAACAATTACTTGTATAACAAAATCAGACTATAAACTATTCTAATGTAGTTATTTAATATTCCTGGTTTGTGATTGAACAATGCTGTAATTTTCAAGGTATCAATTCCATGGTTGAAATATCATGAGATATTTTTATAATTTTTGCCGATTACCGCTTACGTCATCTTGTCAATAATGTGGCAATGCACATGATTACATTAGAAAGGAGATAACTGTATTTTGTATTTGAAAATTTCACGGCATTAATTGTCGATATAATGGTGTAATTTTCAAGGTATCAATTCCACAGTTGATATAGCATGAGATATTTTTAGAATTTTAGCTGATTATCGCTTACGTCATCTTGTCAATAATGTGGCAATACACATCTATACACATGATTGCATTAGAATGGAGATAACTGTATCATATTTGAAAATCTGACAGCATCAATTGTCGATTTCATGGTTGCAAATATCCGCTTATTGACTCCGCTATCGCGTCGCCAGTAAACTCAATTTGCGACCATCAAATCTCCAATTGATGCCGTGAAATTTTCAAATACAATACAGTTATCTCCTAACTATACACTCACATGAAACAATTGTGTGTAACATAATCTTACCAAATAACTGTTATTTTTTTCTAAAAATAACGATAACGATAAAATTTACTTTAAATTTTACGCTAACAGTAGATTGAAAAACAGGCTTTATGAATCGCAATAAAAATTTCAGGGTCCATATCGTTCTGCTAACACTAGGTAAAAAAGGCAAATGATGCTTAAAGGAAAAGGGCATTTCCACCAAATCAAATACAGATGGCAATTACGTTAAGAAAATTTGGAAAATACGTCAACTTTTCATGTGTCATTTCCCCATGTTTCCTACTTTCACTCAAAAATATCAAACTGAAAGATCAACTTCTAATTCTTATTATAATTTTTTCATGTTTACTGTTTGACGCATAAAAAACACTGTTAATTTTGTATAACAGCAGCAATTCCTTATAATTTTTTTCTGGGGGTGTGAGTCAGATACACCTTTGTCTGAATCCTCAACTGGTGTGAGTCAGATACACCCTCATCTGAATCCTCAACTGGTATTGAGTGCATAATTGGACCAACAATTACAAATATTTCATAGAATACCCCTACAAAAACAGCCCTTGTCTTACCCTTGCCCAGTTAAACAATTCTTCCAGTAAAGTTTTGTTAAGGTCGGCTATTCCAACAGACAGAACGATTTCACTATCGACTAGTTGCTCCAGACAAGTCCAATACGGTTTGATCAAATCTAAGGTCAGTTCATCATCTTCATCAAATTCTGGGAAAGCTAACAATACTGTCTCTATGAATGTCACATTCAGTTCTTTTAGGGCTGCAAAAAAAAGTCATTTTTACAAAAGAAGTCTAGGGTGTTTATTTGTTGTTTTACATCATGGTGGGTTCATTCAAAAAATTTAATAAAAAAAAAAAAATAACAGAAAAATTGAAAACAAAAAGCTGAACAGTAATGGTTGACAATAAAAAACAAAAACGCCAAACAGCAACAATTAGAACCACTCCTCTCTCAAACCTCAAAATTATAAATATAGAAATAAAACAGAAAATGGTAGAATAAGAATCTTTAGTGCTGGTTAGAAGAATTTTACCAAGTTAGCCCTTTGTCTGTTATAGAATTGTGTTAAATAAATTAAATGTAATAATTTTCCAATGTTGTCATGTGTATAATGTTCTGTATTTTCATTCTTTGTATCAAAGTGTCTATAATTGCCCCCCCCCCCCCCCCCCCCCCCCCCCATGAGTTTTCAGGTTAGACAGATAATGCTGTTTATGGTTAAATTGAATGAGCATAACTCAAGTGTTCCAATACATACAGTAGTTGAAGAAAAAAAAAAATTACTGGTCAAGGGGAGGTAACTCCAGAAAATATTTTCCTTTATGTACCGGGGTTAGTCTAACTTTAAATCTCAAAACAAAGAATCCAACTTAAATTCCAAAATTTATTTTCAACCACAAGGTCTTTGAATCAATAGACCATGAGGCCTAGATTTCTACAGAAGAGGAAAAACAATTCTATTTAAAAAAAGAACACATTTGGACGAAATTTGAGAAGAAATGGACAAAACTTTGATATCACTTTTTGCTTAAATTTTTTATTTCATTTAATCAGAAACAGGTTCTTATCAATAACACTATATGCCCATTTTTTCCACAGAATTTCTTTTTAACTTATGATTTTGACAGATCTTTTTAATTCAGAACACACACTTTCAGCAATATCTCCTAAATAGAGCTGAGGCCATTGTGGCCATGATCCTATGATAGTTGGATTTACAACTACCTGTGGAATCAGTGCCTATCACCACTAAAGTTGTCACTTCGAATCCAGCTCAGGTGTATTCGATACAACATTAAGTGATAAAGTTTGTCAGTGACTTGCAACAGATCGGTGGTTTTCTCCGGGTACTCCACCAATAAAACTGTAAAATAACCATAACCTAAAAGAGGATAAATATTCTAGAACTGATACATATTTAAGATAACTGTCTACCTGATGTAATGTTTATATACCTTTGATACATATTTAAGATAACTGTCTACCTGATGTAATGTTTATATACCTTTGATACATATTTAAGATAACTGTCTACCTGATGTAATGTTTATATACCTTTGATACATATTTAAGATAACTGTCTACCTGATGTAATGTTTATATACCTTTGATACATATTTAAGATAACTGTCTACCTGATGTAATGTTTATATACCTTTGATACATATTTAAGATAACTGTCTACCTGATGTAATGTTTATATACCTTTGATACATATTTAAGATAACTGTCTACCTGATGTAATGTTTATATACCTTTGATACATATTTAAGATAACTGTCTACCTGATGTAATGTTTATATACCTTTGATACATATTTAAGATAACTGTCTACCTGATGTAATGTTTATATACCTTTGATACATATTTAAGATAACTGTCTACCTGATGTAATGTTTATATACCTTTGATACATATTTAAGATAACTGTCTACCTGATGTAATGTTTATATACCTTTGATACATATTTAAGATAACTGTCTACCTGATGTAATGTTTATATACCTTTGATACATATTTAAGATAACTGTCTACCTGATGTAATGTTTATATACCTTTGCTTGTTGCTTCTTTCAAGGATTCTGCTGGCAGTAGACTGCATAAAAATATCTTAACTACAAGTAAAAATTAATAATTAGCCTTAACAGCATATTCTTTTTTCCTTGTTAACATACTAAACAATTAATAAATACAAGAGCCTGTTGGCATGGTTGGTCTAGAACAAAGTGAATATCATAGTTATCTCATTTAAATACCGGTATACAGTGCAACTTATGCAAAACGACACCTGAGTTTTCCGACATCCTGTGACATCTGACAAAAATTTATGATTTATGATGTATTTCTGTTCACTAAAATACAACCTGAGTATTCCGACACATTTCCATTGTCCCTTGGTGTGTCGGATTAGACAGGTTCTACTGTAACTTGTTTTTACCATGATATACAATGTGGTTAAAAAATACGGTTGACTTGGTGTTATACAACAATCACAAATTTCAAAGAAAAATTAATTGTACTAGACCCAATACACAAGAAAATTAATTGTACTAGACCCAATACACTGAATTTCATTTTCATATTGTTCTTTCTATTCATTCTGGTGACCTAAATCCAGAGGTTCTAACAAAGATTTGAAATCACTTTCCTGTTAAAAAATAAAATGACTGCCACTCAAGGTTACTATTGATGAATGCTTCATACAGATCTGACTTCAACAAAATAAAGGGGTCGTCGTGGTCGTGATCATATGGTAGTTGGATTTACAAGTACCTATGCAATCAGTGCCTATCACCACTGATGTTGTGAGTTTGAATCTGGATCAGGGCGAGGTGTACAACATTATGTGATAAAGTTTGTCAGTGACTTGTGACAGGTCAGTGGTTTTCTCTGGGTCTTCCGGTTTCCTCCACCAATTAAATTGACCACCACGATATAACTGAAATATTGTTGAAAGTAGCGTTTAACACCATCAAACAATCAACAAAATAATAATTCACTCTAAATTTTGTAAATTTTAACATTATCTAATAATATATAAATTACCTGTCAGTTTGAGATCACCCCTTTCATCTTCTGGTAAAGTTTCTATAAACTTAGAATTGTTACATATCAGTTCTGTTTGATACTGTAAAACAAAATAAAATCAGTGTATAAACAATAGGCAATACCATATACATGTACTGTTAAACCTGTCTATGCTGCATTAAACACCATAACTCTACCCCATATACTGTGAATCCTGTCTAAACCACATTAAACACCATAACCCTACCTCATATACCATGAAACCTGTCTAAACCACATTAAACACCATAACCCTACCTCATATACCATGAAACCTGTCTAAACCACATTAAACACCATAACCCTACCTCATATACCATGAAACCTGTCTAAGCCACATTAAACACCATAACTCTACCTCATATACCATGAAACCTGTCTAAACCACATTAAACACCATAACCCTACCTCATATACCATGAAACCTGTCTAAGCCACATTAAACACCATAACCCTACCTCATATACCATGAAACCTGTCTAAGCCACATTAAACACCATAACCCTACCTCATATACCATGAAACCTGTCTAAACCACATTAAACACCATAACTCTACCCCATATACTGTGAATCCTGTCTAAACCACATTAAATACCATAACCCTACCTCATATACCATGAAACCTGTCTAAACCACATTAAACACCATAACCCTACCTCATATACCATGAAACCTGTCTAAGCCACATTAAACACCATAACTCTACCTCATATACCATGAAACCTGTCTAAACCACATTAAACACCATAACCCTACCTCATATACCATGAAACCTGTCTAAGCCACATTAAACACCATAACCCTACCTCATATACCATGAAACCTGTCTAAACCACATTAAACACCATAACTCTACCTCATATACCATGAAACCTGTCTAAACCACATTAAACACCATAACTCTACCTCATATACCATGAAACCTGTCTAAACCACATTAAACACCATAACTCTACCTCATATACCATGAAACCTGTCTAAACCACATTAAACACCATAACCCTACCTCATATACCATGAAACCTGTCTAAACCACATTAAACACCATAACTCTACCTCATATACCATGAAACCTGTCTAAGCCACATTAAACACCATAACTCTACCTCATATACCATGAAACCTGTCTAAGCCACATTAAACACCATAACCCTACCCCATATACAGTGAAACCTGTCTAAGCCACATTAAACACCATAACCCTACCCCATATACAGTGAAACCTGTCTAAGCCACATTAAACACCATAACCCTATCTCATATACTGTGAAACCTGTCTAAGCCACATTAAACACCATAACCCTACCTCATATACCATGAAACCTGTCTAAGCTGCATTAAACACCATAACCCTACCTCATATACCATGAAACCTGTCTAAGCCACATTAAACACCATAACCCTACCTCATATACCGAGAAACCTGTCTGAGCCACATTAAACACCATAACCCTACCTCATATACCGTGAAACCTGTCTAAGCCACATTAAACACCATAACCCTACCTCATATATCGTGAAACCTGGCTAAGCCACATTAAACACCATAACCCTACCTCATATACCATGAAACCTGTCTAAGCCACATTAAACACCATAACCCTACCTCATATACCATGAAACCTGTCTAAGCCACATTAAACACCATAACTCTACCTCATATACCATGAAACCTGTCTAAGCCACATTAAACACCATAACCCTACCTAATATACCATGAAACCTGTCTAAGCCACATTAAACACCATAACTCTATCTCATATACCATGAAACCTGTCTAAGCCACATTAAACACCATAACCCTACCTCATATACCATGAAACCTGTCTAAGCCACATTAAACACCATAACCCTACCTCATATACCGTGAAACCTGGCTAAGCCACATTAAACACCATAACCCTACCTCATATATCATGAAACCTGTCTAAGCCACATTAAACACCATAACCCTACCTCATTTACCGTGAAACTTGTCTAAGCCACATTAAACACCATAACCCTACCTCATATACCATGAAACCTGTCTAAGCCACATTAAACACCATAACCCTACCTCATATACCATGAAACCTGTCTAAGCCACATTAAACACCATAACCCTACCTCATATACCATGAAACCTGTCTAAGCCACATTAAACACCATAACCCTACCTCATATACTGTGAAACCTGTCTAAGCCACATTAAACACCATAACCCTACCTCATATACCGTGAAACCTGTCTAAGCCACATTAAACACCATAACCCTACCTCATATACTGTGAAACCTGTCTAAGCCACATTAAACACCATAACCCTACCTCATATACCGTGAAACCTGTCTAAGCCACATTAAACACCATAACCCTACCTCATATACTGTGAAACCTGTCTAAGCCACATTAAACACCATAACCCTACCTCATATACCATGAAACCTGTCTAAGCCACATTAAACACCATAACCCTACCTCATATACCGTTAAACCTGTCTAAGCCACATTAAACACCATAACCCTACCTCATATACCATGAAACCTGGCTGAGCCACATTAAACACCATAACCCTACCTCATATACCATGAAACCTGTCTAAGCCACATTAAACACCATAACCCTACCTCATATACCATGAAACCTGTCTAAGCCACCTTAAACACCATAACCCTACCTCATATACTGTGAAACCTGGCTAAGCCACATTAAACACCATAACCCTACCTCATATACCATGAAACCTGTCTAAGCCACATTAAACACCATAACCCTACCTCATATACCGAGAAACCTGTCTGAGCCACATTAAACACCATAACCCTACCTCATATACCGTGAAACCTGTCTAAGCCACATTAAACACCATAACCCTACCTCATATATCGTGAAACCTGGCTAAGCCACATTAAACACCATAACCCTACCTCATATACCATGAAACCTGTCTAAGCCACATTAAACACCATAACCCTACCTCATATACCATGAAACCTGTCTAAGCCACATTAAACACCATAACTCTACCTCATATACCATGAAACCTGTCTAAGCCACATTAAACACCATAACCCTACCTAATATACCATGAAACCTGTCTAAGCCACATTAAACACCATAACTCTATCTCATATACCATGAAACCTGTCTAAGCCACATTAAACACCATAACCCTACCTCATATACCATGAAACCTGTCTAAGCCACATTAAACACCATAACCCTACCTCATATACCGTGAAACCTGGCTAAGCCACATTAAACACCATAACCCTACCTCATATATCATGAAACCTGTCTAAGCCACATTAAACACCATAACCCTACCTCATATACCGTGAAACTTGTCTAAGCCACATTAAACACCATAACCCTACCTCATATACCATGAAACCTGTCTAAGCCACATTAAACACCATAACCCTACCTCATATACCATGAAACCTGTCTAAGCCACATTAAACACCATAACCCTACCTCATATACCGTGAAACCTGTCTAAGCCACATTAAACACCATAACAATACCTCATATACCGTGAAACCTGTCTAAGCCACATTAAACACCATAACCCTACCTCATATACCGTGAAACCTGTCTAAGCCACATTAAACACCATAACCCTACCTCATATACTGTGAAACCTGTCTAAGCCACATTAAACACCATAACCCTACCTCATATACCGTGAAATCTGTCTAAGCCACATTAAACACCATAACCCTACCTCATATACTGTGAAACCTGTCTAAGCCACATTAAACACCATAACCCTACCTCATATACCATGAAACCTGTCTAAGCCACATTAAACACCATAACCCTACCTCATATACCGTGAAACCTGTCTAAGCCACATTAAACACCATAACCCTACCTCATATACCATGAAACCTGGCTGAGCCACATTAAACACCATAACCCTACCTCATATACCATGAAACCTGTCTAAGCCACATTAAACACCATAACCCTACCTCATATACCGTGAAACCTGGCTAAGCCACATTAAACACCATAACCCTACCTAATATACCGTGAAACCTGGCTAAGCCACATTAAACACCATAACCCTACCTCATATACCATGAAACCTGTCTAAGCCACATTAAACACCATAACCCTACCTCATATACCATGAAACCTGTCTAAGCCACATTAAACACCATAACTCTACCTCATATACCATGAAACCTGTCTAAGCCACATTAAACACCATAACCCTACCTCATATACCATGAAACCTTTCTAAGCCACATTAAACACCATAACTCTACCTCATATACCATGAAACCTGTCTAAGCCACATTAAACACCATAACCCTACCTCATATACCATGACACCTGTCTAAGCCACATTAAACACCATAACTCTACCTCATATACCGTGAAACCTGTCTAAGCCACATTAAACACCATAACTCTACCTCATATACAGTGAAACCTGTCTAAGCCACATTAAACACCATAACCCTACCTCATATACCATGAAACCTGTCTAAACCACATTAAACACCATAACTCTACCTCATATACAGTGAAACCTGTCTAAGCCACATCAAACACCATAACCCTACCTCATATACTGTGAATCCTGTCTAAACCACATTAAACACCATAACCCTACCTCATATACAGTGAATCCTGTCTAAACCACATTAAACACCATAACCCTACCTCATATACCATGAAACCTGTCTAAGCCACATTAAACACCATAACCCTACCTCATATACCATGAAACCTGTCTAAGCCACATTAAACACCATAATCCTACCTCATATACCATGAAACCTGTCTAAGCCACATTAAACACCATAACCCTACCTCATATACCATGAAACCTGTCTAAGCCACATTAAACACCATAACCCTACCTCATATACCATGAAACCTGTCTAAGCCACATTAAACACCATAACCCTACCTCATATACCATGAAACCTGTCTAAGCCACATTAAACACCATAACCCTACCCCATATACTGTGAATCCTGTCTAAACCACATTAAACACCATAACTCTACCTCATATACAGTGAAACCTGTCTAAGCCACATTAAACACCATAACCCTACCTCATATACCAGGAAACCTGTCTAAGCCACATTAAACACCATAACCCTACCTCATATACCATGAAACCTGTCTAAGCCACATTAAACACCATAACCCTACCTCATATACCATGAAACCTGTCTAAGCCACATTAAACATCATAACCCTACCTCATATACCGTGAAATCTGTCTAAGCCACATTAAACACCATAACCCTACCTCATATACCACAAAACCTGTCTAAGCCACATTAAACACCATAACCCTACCTCATATACCGTGAAACCTGTCTAAGCTGAACCCTGAATAAATCTGAATCTTGTATTAATCAAACTTAAAAAAGGAAATCTTTGTTAATTTAACCTGTGTAAATTGACCACCTGTCTATTCCAAGCACAAAATCTGGTCCAAAGGAGGTTCGGTTTAAACAGGTTTCACTGTACTTGGGTTTAAAAATTTGGTGATAGATTCAAAATTGCCATAATTAAAATCCCCAAGAAAAACTTTTAATGAAAATTTGTCACGTTAAAAACGAATAAAAAAATAAAAAAATATTTGTCATGAAATTGTACACCTGCCAAAATAACATGCTATATAACATGTGTATTCACTAATTTTGAGCTTAATAAAAGTTTTGAACAGATACATGCACCTACATTGGTGGTGTAATGGTTAACGAGCTCGCCTGAAGTGCGGTAGATCGTATATTCGAGCCCCGATCAGGTCAAATAAAAGACTATAAAATTGACATATGTTTCTTTTCCACTAAATATGCAGCTTTCAGGAGTAAGAGCAAAGACTGGTTGGCTCAGAAGCAGGAAAATGTGTCCGAGTGGAGCAACATGTTTGTCTGTAGACTGCTGCTTCAGTGAGCTAGCACTATAAATGTTCAATTAAGCGTATTGGTCTAGAACATCATTATCATCATCATTTCATTTAATGCATCATACAGCTGAAAAAGTGCTCATTTGGTATTAAACAACAATCACTCACTGCTTACAGATGCATACAAAATATACATAATTCTAACATGACCTTCTTCTTTCGCTTTGTTAACAAACGAGCGAGTTATCCATTCGGTATAATCTCATTAGCACATGCGCCAGTGAATGTGACTGGCTTTTCCATTGGCAGCATAAATTGTAACCCGAATAATCCAGTCGTTATATTACGCTCCCGCTGGTCGCTACATTAACTCATCTAGCGATAGTGCCAATAGAGGACACTATAAGTTATCTACGTGTCTACCCGTGGGCATTGAGATTGTACCACCCTGAAGCACTTCTGTATAGCCTGAGGCGAAGCCGAAGGTTGTACAGTGGTGCTGAAGGGTGGTACAATCTCAATGCCCACAGGTAGACACGTAGATAACGATTTTATCCCCGGTTTGAAAACAAAAACTGATTTTTAATGGATTTTCTTGTTCTTTTTATAACGTAATCATGACGTTTTTGTTCATGTGAAAATTTGGGTGAATTTCGATAAAGTGTAGGAAGATACCTTTGGTAATCATTTTTAACGTTTTTTAGGTCTTATTTTGTTGTAATTTAATTTTTTGTATTTGGCGCGTATTGTCACGTGGATAGCGTTACATTATACATGACGTCACTAGTAATAGGATCGAGAATTCTATTGATAAAAAAATATGCGTGGTACATATTTTGGGTGGTATTAGTACGATAAAACAAATGAAGAATTGATGTGAAAACAATAATGACAAATGATTTTAAAATGATTGTATTCAAACAATTGACCATTTCTATTAAGACACAACATTACAACAAAATCAACGTTTCACAGTGTAGCGTGAATCAACAAAATGCTTACACTACATGTTAAACATGACCATCAATACTGTAGGAACTTTAAATCTCTCAACATAATTTGGTATATTGTTTGGTTTTTTTCTGCATTTATTGAGACGCTTGATTTTTTTTCAAGAAATACATCGTCCATTCTCCATGTTGAATACAAAGCGCTTTGAGATTGTTTATATTTTACACCATCTTTACATCATGTATAGCAATGTAAAGACCCCCCAGTGACGTTACGTAACTACCAGCCGGTAGCATGGGTTTTGTACCAACGGGTCATCGACCAATCAAAAGCCGACATTTTTATCAAGCCGGGGATAATATAAGTTATCTACGTGTCTACCCGTGGGCATTGAGATTGTACCACCCTGAAGCACTTCTGTATAGCCTGAGGTGAAGGCGAAGGTTGTACAGTGGTGCTGAAGGGTGGTACAATCTCAAAGCCCACGAGTAGACACGTAGATAACGATTTTATCCCCAGTTTGAAAACAAAAACTGATTTTTAATGGATTTTCTCGTTCTTTTTGTAACGTAATCGTAACGTTTTTGTACTTGCAGACTAAAATGCCATAGCTCAGGTGAAAATTTGGGTGCATTTTGACAAAATGTAGGGAGATACCTTTGGTATCACCCTACAGTTAACTAATTTTTAACATTTTTCAGTCTTGTTTTGTTGTAATTTAATTTCTTGTATGTGGCGTGTATTGTCACGTGGATAGCGTTACAGTATTCATGACGTCACTTAGTAATAAAAAATATGTGTCGTGTGAAGATATTTTGGGTGGTATATATAGTACCATAAAACAAATGAAGACTTGATGTAAAAACAATAATGAGAAATGATTTTAAAATGATTGTATTCAAACAATTGACCATTTCTATAAAGACACAAAATGACAACAAAATCAAAGTTTCATGTAGCGCGAATTAACAAAATGTTACACTGTTAAACATGACCATCAATACCGTAGGAACTTTAAATCTCTCAACAGAATTTGATGCATTGTTTGTTTTTTCTGCATTTATTGAGACCCTTGATTTTTTCTCTCAAGAAATGCGTCCTCCGTTCTCCATGTTGAATGCAAAGGCTTTGAGGTTGTTTACGTTTTACACCATCTTTACATCATGTATACATAGCAACGTAAAGACTCTCAGTGACGTTACGTAACTACCAGCTGGTAGCATGGGTTTTGTACCAACGGGTCATCGACCAATCAAAAGCTGACATTTTTATCAAGCCGGGGATAAATTATTATTCAAGTTATATAAATTGTGTGCGACATTTTCCACAAGCGTAAATATAAATTACCGTCTTCCAATCAAAGTTTACTACCGTATTTGTACTCTTAGACATATCAGAATCGAAATAAATCATGGAAGCCAGAATGTGTTTTGAGTTTTAACATGGATTGGCAGATATTAGTAAATTTTATCCCTCACTTCTGGCTCTAGATAAAATACTAATATCCGCCAATCCATGTTAAAACTCCCAACACATTCTGGCTTCCATGATTTATTTCTTCAATAAT
Organism: Bathymodiolus septemdierum; assembly: GCA_963383655.1. NCBI lineage: Eukaryota > Metazoa > Mollusca > Bivalvia > Mytilida > Modiolidae > Bathymodiolus > Bathymodiolus septemdierum. The sequence continues at coordinate 11,433,243 of OY726528.1, read as the reverse complement.
GTTGTCAGTATATATATATTTTTTACAAATTAACTTTCCTGAAGCATTGGGGTGCAGTTACTCACCTGTAACTCATTTTTGTCTGTAGCATGGGGGGGGGGGGGGGTATTTACTCACCTGTAATTCATTTTTGTCTGTAGCATCTATGATAGCTCTGAAGGTTGCACCAACACTCTCTGTTATCTAAAACAATAATAAATTGATGCATTGATAACTACATGTACTACAGGTATTGTTATATAGAGATATCGGTATACACTTGTTCGTTCAACTGGTTCATACAGAAGCAACCACTCATATCCTTTCATATTGATTATGCTAATGTATATTTATTTCTTTGATTTAAAAAATCTGACCATCTTCCCTTTTCATTTCAAATCAAAATCAAAGTGTACCTAATTTTTATATAATACCTTGTGATTTTCATAACATATTTTTTTTTTGCATTTTCCATGTGTTAAAATATATCCTACCGTGACATCTGCTCGGTCATGCAATAAAGTCGATCACTTGTTTTGATTTACAATTCTCGCGCAGCACAAGACCAATGACGTCATTCTGTATATTCATAGCGTACATAAACACTGAGGGAATACTTTTCAACGTCAAAATTACAAGATGAGATTAAAACAGAGAAGTTTGAATTGAATAAATTCCATGCAAGTAAAAAAGATCCTTTTTACTAATGTCTTTTTTTCCTGATCATTATGCTTGTTAAATATGTTTCCATCGATGGTATTCCCCAAACATTTGTATTTTTCCGGTTTGTTGACATAATCGTCATCACAGTTCATGACCATTTCTGGAATGTAGGCCAAGCAAATTGTATTTTAAAATACTTTGAAAATATGATGATTGATCATTCAGATTCCACCATTTTCTAGAAAATGGCCGATTTTACCGGGAAAATACATGCAAGTGCTCTCCATTAGTCACAAAATGGCAGATTATTTTGCATTTCCACTGCTGCTTTAATAACAAATATACCCCTTACTTCTTGGGGTATTGAAATGAAATTCACGGAGAAGATAGAAAAAGAATTAATTTAATAATCAAAATTTATAGCATAAATTGAACAGAGAATTAAATTAAACCAGACAGAAAAATGAGATTATCTGGGTTAAAAAAAACCTGTCATTATTACAAATAGCATCAACAAAACTGTATTGTTACCACTCTGTGATAATAAATGTGATTAAAATAAATTGAAATCAGTCATTAATTGTTTTACCAAAATATGTCGGTCTAATAGATTGTATTGACAAAAGCAAAAACACAAAATTCACTGGATTAAATACTTTTTATGTGGGTAAGCAAGCTTAATTTTTGCATCACTTAATTAATTTTTAATACTTCAATTTCAAACTATTTAAAAAAAACAATCTTTTTAAATTTTTCAGACAAATCAATTACATTGAAAAAGCTAAAATACTGTACTTTCTTAATCTGGTTTACTTTTTAATTTTGTTTGGCCTATGACAAAATCATGTGCTTTATTGAACTTTGACCGGCTTTATGTGACGTCATACGACGCCATTTGGAAAATGGATGGTAAACAAATACAGGTCAGTGTGTTATTATTATCGATCTTTTTTCCATGGAACTTTACACATGTGAGCAAGAATAGATGAGGAACATAATTAAAAAGAACAAAATGTTTACTTTTCAAACATGAAAAAAATAATCAAACATTATCCAATGATTGACCGACTTATTGTCAGACGAGGATAGTTATTTTGAATAATTATGGTCTTTATACCAACAAACTTAGTTATACATATATATATATATATATACATCTTAAACAACCAAATGCCCATATCATATGCAGATGAACTGACACTCTTATTGTATGCAGACAAACGAATGGCCATATGAGTCATATCGAATTCAGATGAATGAATGTTCTTATCGCATGCAGAAGATGGATGTACACTATTATCATATGCAGACAAGCGGACGTTCTTATTATAAGAGGAAAGACAGATGCTATTATTGTTTGCAGATAAATGCACTCCTATTGTAAGAAGATGGATGGAAACTATTGTCGTATGCAGATGAACAGGCACACTTATGAGAAGATGGTATGTGTCACTGAAAAACGTTCTATTACATGACACCAAAAAACATGCTCTTTTTAAGTATTCTATTGTCGTATGCAGATGAACAGTCACCATTTTGGTAAGAAGATAACTACATCGGTGGCATCATGGTTAATATGCTCACCTGAAGAGTGATAGATCGTGGGTTTGGAATCTTTTATCTATGTCACTGAAAAACGTTCTATTTCATGACACCAAAGTAAAGAACATGCTCTTTTTAAGTATTCTAAAAACCATATATTATAACTAATAACAAGTTCAAAGCCTTTCCATGTAACATAGCTGACATAAATTAGGACAACAGTATTTATCAATATGTTTAAATAATTTGCCGATTCATGATGACAACTCAGATTCAGAACATAATCCGAATTTCTGCATATCATTATTACTTATTAGACTCATAGAATGTGTTCAAACCTCTGCAGTTGGTGTTTCATTTGCTTTCTTTTTCAGTCTATTCCAGCAGACAATATTCCCTGTGTGTACAACTATAGAACCAACTTTAGGGATGACCGGAGGAGTAACTGTTGATTCTTCTGCCATCCTGTAACCACGAAACTGGTTTGTGTTGCGGGGAAGCGGGGAAAGAAATGTACAGTTTTACCCCATAAAATTCTAACTTCGGAACTCCTCTTCATTGATCCAATGTAAAACCAAAAACATTATCGATGTTCTAAATTTCAAGCTAAATTTTACACTTAATTATTTATTAATATATTCAAGTGAATAATAAATATTTTATTTTTTTAATATATTTTAGTGATACGTCTTTAGTTGATTAGTTGACGTCGCACTATTTAGTATACAATACAATAAGCTTTATTTAAAGTCGGAAAACATCAAACATTACAACACTGGTTTTTTTAATGAGCTTTTAAATCCGACATAAGAATATGCATATACAAACAATAAAACAAAAACATGCACACAATATTTGTAAAAAAAAAACACAAAAAAACATTGTCATATTACAATTTTCTATGAAACTTCAAACCAAATTAAAATATGAAAGCAATTTAAAACACAGTAGTACTTAGCAGAAGCATATTGGATGTAAATACGTTTTTATGCCACTAACCGAACTTACACAACATGGAAATTATGAATTTTTAACTACTACGTATAATATTTTATCATAACTGTAAATACGTATCTTTTTAGGTATGTGCCCGTTAAGTTAGGTTTTATAACTTTATCCATAATTGAAGTGCTCCGAATTTCGGAGGAATTTTACCTGTACAAAGACAAAGACAAAGAAGATGCAATGATAAAAGTATGCAGCACAAATGAGAATGGCAGTAAAGTGTGATGAAGCTGTTTGCCTGTGACGTACTATTAACTTGCTTGCATATAATATATAATCATATATATTGAAAATAAACAGATTTGTTTGAACTTTACCATCAATAAGGGTAATAACAAAATTACCGAACTTCGAACAATCTTACAAAGGGAAAGTCAAAACTCATAATTATATAAACAGACAAAATCAGTCAACAACCGGAAAACTGTGAAAACCGTAATGACCCTGACTTGGTACAGGCATTTCTAACGAAATGGTGGGTTGAATCAGATTTTAAAGCGCCAAACCTCCCGCACTCATTACGGTTCAAAGGTTCCGGCTGTCACTATAACAGTATTTAAATACAGGAACAAATAGGTAAAATAGTTGTCAAAGCAGTACCATATTCAATGAAGTAAATGTCAAAAACACTTTTACGTCACACATTGATAAACAAATATTTTTGACATCTTTCTTGACTTCTTTATCTTTATACATTTTCACTATGCGAAAGTGCATCGCTTATAATCGTTTCTGCAGAGACGGAATATATTTCGACAAGATCTTGGTATCGGAATATAAACTTTAAGAGATCGAATAAGGCGAATCTTTGAATAGCCCTGGTCCAGTAGCCTGTTTCTCAGATGAAGATGACGTTTCAGGAAATCAGAATAATTGCTACTGGCCCTTGCATAGCGAATCAATTGCGAGATGTAAACACCATATGCAGGAGAAGCTGGTATATTGCTGCACATGTTTGGAAAATTTATGATTTTAAAATTGAAGTCGTCCCGTTTATCATAAATTTTAGTACTGAGTTGACCACTGTCGTCAAATTCGAGGTATAAATCCAACAATGATGCGGACGAAGCTGTATATGTAGTCTCTTTAACTTTCAGCTCTGGAGGATATATCAATGGAAGAAATTCTGCAAATCTAGAATTATTGATAGATAAAACGTCATCAATATAACTGTATGTGAAATTAAAGGCTCTAGCCTCATGAATCTTCTTATCTTTTACAAGCTTTTGAAGAAACTCCGACTCATATGAGTATAAAAATAAATCGGCTAGAAGAGGGGCACAGTTCGTACCCATTGGTATGCCGACGACCTGCTGAAACAGTGTCCATCCAAAGGAGACAAATATGTTATCGATGAGGAACTCCAGCATACTGATCACTTGTTCCTCGGAGTAGCATGTTTTACCTTTTTGAATTTTGTTTGAAAAATATGTGGAATTGTAGCCTAACACAACAAATTTTGAGCCATAGTTTCTATGACTGAAAGCTTTATGAATTGTTTCTTTTAAGCGGGTTTTTAATTTGTCATGCGGTAGGGTGGTATATAGAGTTGAAAAATCAAAAGTTTTGATGGAGGATACCTGAGAAAAAGATCTTGATTTCAGGTTATCCAAAAGATCTTTAGAGTTTTTCAAAATCCACATGTGATTTATGCCACTACGTGAGTAAACAGTTTCACAATATTTCTGTTGTCCCTCTTTTACTGCAGACAGAATCTTTGTCAGGTGAATAGACAATTCTTTCGTCGAACAAGTTGATGATCCCGCTATGTACCTTTCTTTGTATGGTGTCTTATGGAGTTTAGATATCCAATATAAATAGGGTAAATCCTCAGACTCTTTACCAGAGGGAATGTTTAAAGAGGTCATGAATGATCTGTGGTTAGCTAGGATTTCATCTTTGTCGAACGAAGTTGGTTTGTATGTGGTATTACTAGAGGTGTTGCTATTTATGCCTAATTCCTTGATTAGGCATTCGAAGTAATATGATTTACATACAAACACGATATTGTTGGAAGCCTTGTCCGCAGGAACGATAACATATTTGTCATGAAGAGAGGAAAGACACTTAACAGCTTCTTGGTCTTTACCACGTCTAAATTATTATTTGATTATAAACTTTATTCAAAATGTATCTATTATGATTTAATATCCTTTTGCTCAAGGGGCCGTCGTGGCCGTTGTCGTATATGGTATTTGGATTTGCAACTACCTATATATATATATTATGCAATCAGTGCCTATAACCACTGATGTTGTAAGTTCGAATCTCGACCAGGGCGAGGTGTACAACATTATGTGATAACGTTTGTCAGTGACTTGTGACAGGTCGGTGGTTTTCTCCGGGTCTTCCGGTTTCCTCCACCAATAAAACTGACGCCAGGATATAGCTGAAATATTGTTGAAAGTGATGTTAAGCACCAACAAGCAAACAACAAATCTTTCAAATATTCGGTTATTACTCCGGTCCGTAAGAGACAATATTATTTTAGTCTAACCATTTAATTTGACGGACTTCAGGAAAATAGCACCCTCAATATTACTATGGTTTGATGGTGTTAAGAATGTAATGTCCAATATGAAAATTGAAGGGTCAGGGTGACGGTGTTTAACGTCACCCTCAACAATATTTCAGCTATATATCGTGGCGGGTAGTTTTATTGGTGGAGGAAACCGGAGTACCAGGAGAGCCCCCCCCCCCCCCCCCCCCCAATATGTGGAATTGTAGCCTAACACAACAAATTTTGAGCCATAGTTTCTATGACTGAAAGCTTTATGAATTGTTTCTTTTAAGCGGGTTTTTAATTTGTCATGCGGTAGGGTGGTATATAGAGTTGAAAAATCAAAAGTTTTGATGGAGGATACCTGAGAAAAAGATCTTGATTTCAGGTTATCCAAAAGATCTTTAGAGTTTTTCAAAATCCACATGTGATTTATGCCACTACGTGAGTAAACAGTTTCACAATATTTCTGTTGTCCCTCTTTTACTGCAGACAGAATCTTTGTCAGGTGAATAGACAATTCTTTCGTCGAACAAGTTGATGATCCCGCTATGTACCTTTCTTTGTATGGTGTCTTATGGAGTTTAGATATCCAATATAAATAGGGTAAATCCTCAGACTCTTTACCAGAGGGAATGTTTAAAGAGGTCATGAATGATCTGTGGTTAGCTAGGATTTCATCTTTGTCGAACGAAGTTGGTTTGTATGTGGTATTACTAGAGGTGTTGCTATTTATGCCTAATTCCTTGATTAGGCATTCGAAGTAATATGATTTACATACAAACACGATATTGTTGGAAGCCTTGTCCGCAGGAACGATAACATATTTGTCATGAAGAGAGGAAAGACACTTAACAGCTTCTTGGTCTTTACCACGTCTAAATTATTATTTGATTATAAACTTTATTCAAAATGTATCTATTATGATTTAATATCCTTTTGCTCAAGGGGCCGTCGTGGCCGTTGTCGTATATGGTATTTGGATTTGCAACTACCTATATATATATATTATGCAATCAGTGCCTATAACCACTGATGTTGTAAGTTCGAATCTCGACCAGGGCGAGGTGTACAACATTATGTGATAACGTTTGTCAGTGACTTGTGACAGGTCGGTGGTTTTCTCCGGGTCTTCCGGTTTCCTCCACCAATAAAACTGACGCCAGGATATAGCTGAAATATTGTTGAAAGTGATGTTAAGCACCAACAAGCAAACAACAAATCTTTCAAATATTCGGTTATTACTCCGGTCCGTAAGAGACAATATTATTTTAGTCTAACCATTTAATTTGACGGACTTCAGGAAAATAGCACCCTCAATATTACTATGGTTTGATGGTGTTAAGAATGTAATGTCCAATATGAAAATTGAAGGGTCAGGGTGACGGTGTTTAACGTCACCCTCAACAATATTTCAGCTATATATCGTGGCGGGTAGTTTTATTGGTGGAGGAAACCGGAGTACCAGGAGAGCCCCCCCCCCCCCCCCCCCCCCCGACCTGCCAAACTTTATCACATAATGTTGTCTCGAGTATACCTCGCCATGGGCAGGATTCGATCACCCAACTTTAGTGGTGATATGCAATGATTGTATAGGTAGTTGTAAATCCAAATACCATACGATCACGACGGCCCCCTTCAATATTCTACGCCATACGTCTAAAGTTTAGATATAAAAACTGAAAACAACATCTGATATATTCGTCACATTTTACTAGTTTATATAAATATATTAAATAAAAGTGAACCATATAGTACACACCCTACAACCGGCTACCTGGACAACAGATGCTATCGGGAACTCAGATCATATCTACGTCACACGGAATGACAGGTAGGAATTTCTTTGAAGTTTTTCTTCCATTTTATATACTTTTTGGATTTTAAATTTATGTCTGATTTGTTGCACTACAAATGAGAAATTTGCATACCAAATATGACAGTATAGGTTTTAATATTTAGTAAGTTTTCAATCAATGAAGATAGAATTTGACATTTTCAACAGAGAATTCTTCAGAACATTAACGTTTTCTCTAAAATTTCAAAAGAAAGCACAAGTTTCTATCATATACATGAAAAATATAGTGTTTCTTCTACCTTCCTCTACAACGGGAACTCGAAGTGTTATGTAGTAAGAATATTATACGCAATTGCATTCCAATGGTCTAAATATTTGTTATCTTTGGTGGACGTGTTTTTCAACAGACAGTCGGCATACCTATGGGTACAAACTGCACTCCTCTTCTCGCCGACTTGTTCCTTTATTCGTATGAGGCAGACTTCATACAGGGACTTTTCAAGAAAAACGAAAAGAAGCTAGCCCGATCCTTTAATTTCACGTTCCGCTATATAGATGATGTCCTTTCACTAATTAACTCCAGGTTTGGTGATTTAGTTGATCGCATCTATCCCATTGCGCTTGAAATAAAGGATACCACAAATACAGATAGGTTTGCTTCATACCTTGACCTACACCTCGAAATTGACAGTGAGGGGCGGTTAAGAACGAAACTTTACGACAAAAGAGATGATTTCAATTTTCACATATGTGAACTTTCGATTCATATGTAGCAACATTCCAGCAGCACCTGCATATAGAGTATATCTCTCTCGGTTGATATGATATTCCAGAGCTTGTGGTTCCTATCAGAATTTCCTTAATAGAGGGTTGCTGCTAACAAGGAAGCTACTGAACCAAGGGTTCCTCTTAGTTAAGTTGGAAGTCATCACTTCGAAAGTTTGACTTGGTTGACCGTTATGGAATATCTGTGTCACAAATGACCACTGATATGTTCCACTTTCTTCGTTCATGACTTATCACCGGGTTTGTAACTAGATTAACACGACGGGTGTCACTAGTGGAGCAGGAACTGCTCACTCTTCCGGAGCACCCGAGTTCACCCCCGGGTTTTAGTAGATCGTTGTTTGGCCATTGTGTTGTCTGTTCTTCTTCGATTTACGAATTATGATTACCCTTTTGGTATCTTCACTCTTCTTATGTTAATATAATCACAGGCACTTGACCGATGGACCTTAATTTCCTCGTGTTTGCCACGGGGGTACGTATTTTCAGGGCTAGTAACGATGTAGGGCCTCTATTTGTGGGTCCTGGGTCCACACGAATACTAGAAATAAACACAAGGTAAGCAACAAAATGGCGGGGTACTGCTAAATTTCTTATTATTGTCGATTTCCCCGATTTCTGAAAATAAACGGATGGAATGCACTAACCTTGTGGACCCCCATCAGCTGTTGTGCCCCTGGTTTACTGTCGTATTCGTACTATTTTGCATATATACCCCCCGATTGTCAACTAAGTCGGAGGTCTATTTTGGATTCTCTCGGACTCCAACGTGTCTTTTGATGGCCAGTCCAGTTTTTTCCTGGGGTTTGTCAAATATGGTTCCATTGTGGCCAAGGATTGATATTTGTTCACCTGTTGTTTTTATACCTACCATGTGATTAAAAAAGACATTTCATTCTGTTTTTTCTTTTTTTTTCTATGTTTGAAATAGTCCGCCAAATAAATGCATTCGGTAAGCCAGATTTGTTCTTCTAGACACGTTAGTCCAAGAGAATCCAAAATAGACCTCCGACAAGAAAAAAACCAATAGATTAATCTGAATTTCGAATTTGCTCTAAATAATAGTGTAATAATGCTTCCTACCCAAGGACAGAAATTAACTTGTATAGGCAGTAGCCATCTGGGCCCCTAGATTTAAAAATATGGTAGCCCAGGTGTAAATGTAGGGGCCCAGGTATCACCGGTGAGGACGGCGAAGCGGTTCGAACATGCTAGGGGGGTTGGGGGCATTTTATTAATTGTCCGTTAACGGAGAAGGTATGGGAAAATCCTGTATATGGTACATTTAATTTATACTTACCTTACGCTTTTTTCAGTGCTTGTGTCTTATTTATATAAATTAGACAATGTTTGTTTAGAGGAGGAAAATCCAGAAGAGACTAGAGAAAAGCGAAAAGCTAGCCGCAGTTGCGAATTTCATAGATGCAATGGGCCGCTTTGAATAACCTCAACCTCGATCAAAGTACGTAACGCATTCAAGTACATAGAGTACGTAGTGACAATATTCCACACATGATATAGTTTAACAGCACCAAGAGACAAATTTGTGCCATAGGCCGTTGATTGAGGATTGAGGAAAAGTACCTATTTTGTAAAACACCCAAAATTAAAGTCATTCTTTCAATGAAACTCGGAAAAATTGGTCAAGAAATTTAAGAAATGAAATCATCACTTTACTATTTTCCATACTGGTTCCTGGGAATTATTACGCAAATTACAGTAGACAAGAAGTAGAAAGAACCAGAACCAGTGAAATGTTTATGATATTTCACGTGGTCGTATTGTAAACAACTCGCTTCAAACGTCAAACTTGCGACAAGGAAATATAAAATTATTAGTCGCCAGCTGGGCTCCTTTGAGGTAATATTTAGTCACCCAGCTGAAGTTTCAGTCGCCATGGCAAGTGGGCGACCGTTAATTTCTGTCCCTGCTACCATAAATTATGTTGATCGGCCAAAAACTAAGAGCGCTATTGCGTTAATGAAGATAATTCTCAAAATATGTACTTTTTCTATAAAAAAAAAACATGATTATACAGTGTAATAATGCTTCCTACCAAAAATTATGTTGATCGGCCAAAAACTAAGAGTGCTATCGCGTTAACGAAGATAGGCTAACATACGCTCGCGCGCCCGCCCAAACATAAGCCGACTAAAATACCAGTATGTTAATAGGCATGACCAATTATGTCCTTCACCTTATAGGAATTCACTATAAAATCTAACAAAATGCTCTCACTAGTTACAGAAAATAGTGAAATTACAATCATGGTAAATCTTACAAATGGCAAGATTTGAAGTTTTGAGAGTGAATGAATGACTGTTGTTTAATACCGAGTGAGCAGTTTTTTTTTATCATGACAAGAAAAGGCTAAATTTCAATGAGATGATGATGATGTCCACTTTGTATTAGACCAACAAGCTTTTTTAATATTTTGATAGTGATAGCTCAATGAAACAACAATCTGCAGGTAGACATGTTACTTCACTTGGACACATTATCCTGATTCCGAGCCAGCCAGACTGTGTTCTTCTTAATGCTCAAGTTTAGCGGAGAAACAGCAAATACTAATTTTATTGTCATTGGTAAATGTGATCTTGGTCTTGTCATATTTTCCGTATTAATAAGAACACTGCATTAATTTGTAAATTTACAGTATTCTATCTAACGATAGACCTGTCTCGTCTCTTTATGTCTCACCGACAAGACAACATAGAAACAAACCAACAGACACGTAACAAGATTAAGAGAAAGATGACATTGTTAATAATTTATTATGCTTTGGCTGCAGCCTTGACTTGTGCTTGTTGATATTGTTGTTGTAATTTAGTTAAACTTTCTTTACAGGAATCTTGTTTCTTTTCTATATCTTTAATTGATTCCTCGTGCCTCTTTCTACAAAAACAAATAATTTCATGAATTTAGAAATCAAATTGTTTAAGTAATAATAATGGAAACAACATTCTGTAGAATAGATTATTATAAACATAGAACAGATGAAGAAACATACAATGATGACATAAATAAATTGAGTAAATGTTTAATACATTCATTGTTTTAAGGTTGCTTAAATTTCCTAGTACACCATAATTAGAAACTTACCATATTATTATATATATAAATATGTCTTCAAATATTCTCGTATTAGGATTTACTTTGTGAAATTATTTTAAAATGCAACAAAATATGATTGATTTAGTATTTTTCTGTAGTAACTATTGAGTTATTTCCCTTGCTTTATTGTTTTGAATTTATTCCTAGTTACAAAATTTAAGTAAAAGATAAACTTATTGTAGATACTATGTGCTTAAGCAATCTCATTAAAAATTGAATGATTGTTTGATATTTTGTATGGTAGCTGGATATATCTATATCTATGTATGCTATCAATGTTATTCACTTCTAAGACTGTGAGTCTGATTAATTCCTATCCATGGCAAGGTGTACAAGGGGTTTAGGGTAATGCTGTTTAACGCCACTTTCAACAATATTTCAGTTATATCATGGTGGTCACTTTTATTGGTGGATTCGAACTCACAACTTTAGTGGTGATAGGCACCGATTGCACAGATAGTTGTAAATCCAACTACCATACAATTATGACCACGACGGCCCCTGTGTACTCGGTAAAACTTTGTGATAAAAGTTTGTCAGTGAATTCCACACAGCAGTTATTTCCTCTGTGTACCTTCGTTTCCTCACCCAATAAAACTGACCATCATGATATAACTGAAATATTGTTGGACATCCATATTCCATATCCATTCTATAAAGAGGTTAAAATCCCTTTAACCAGTTTAACCCTGCCACATTGTTGTGCCTGTCACATGCTATACATAGTCCTGAGTATCATCATCAGTTCCTTAATATAATATAAATTTATAAACTTACACTAAATCAGCAATATAGTCTATTCTTTTCTGTACATTTTGTTTTGATTCATCTAAGTTCTGTTTTACTAACACAGGACCAATCATTTTATAAACAGTTCCATCTTTATCTAATCGATCAAGTTCCTGAAATTTAAAAGAATAAATACATATATTGATTGATAGCATCGTATGGTAGTTGGATTTACAACTACCTGTGCAATCAGTGCCTATCACCACTAACGTTGTGAGTTCAAACCCTGTTCAAGACGAGGTGTACTGGATACAACATTATGTGATTAAAATTGTCAGTGACTAGTGGCAGGTCTGTGGTTTTCCCAGAGTACTCCGGATCCGCTTTCCTCCACCAATAAAACTGACTGCCACGATATAACTGAAATATTGTTGAAAGTGGTGCTAAACACCATAAACCAAACCGAACCTTTTGATTGTTGTTATTGTCATTTTAGCAGTATTTGAGCTATGACAAGTTTACCAAAAGTAGGCGAATGACCGTTTAACATTACAAGAGGGGGTGCTGGTTTTTTTTTCATTGTTGTCAACAAATTTTATTTAAAAAAATTAATAACTTGTCCTGAATGATGGAAATTTGTTTAATCCGAGAAAATCTTTTGGTAAAATTTTAAAACAAATTACTGATTTTCATATAAAAAAGATAATCTGATTTTTGTTTCATGTGAAAAAAAAATGTTCTGGCTCACAGTAATAAAAATATGGCCCCTTCCCCCTAAAAGTTAAATGGATAGTCCCTAAATCAAGTAAAAAGGTGGCAGTAGGTTGAGACTATGGATTGATACATGAGAAGGGAGGAACAATGGATCCGGATTGGATCGGTCAGAAAATGTTGACTCTCTGAGAAGGTTTCGATAGTACCATGTTTCCTTGGCAAAGACACACGCAGTCGTGAAGTAAATATTAACAATCTACAGCACATATGAAAAAAGTTTGACAGAGGCAAATGAGTGTTCTCAATTTTGGCATTAAATCTTCCAGACAGAGGAATAATGAAATCATTAAAGACGGAAATTCAACTGAGGGATTGACTAAGGAACAAAAATATGACATTAGATTCTGTGATCAGTGGAGATAAAACTGGTCTTGGTTAATGTATAACTGCTCCACTGTAGTGTATTGACTACTTAATATATACACAAAGAAAAAAGTTAAACAGCCCCATGTTTTTTTGAAATGACAAATGATACGACAAGTATCACCAGATTATTGACCAGATAATCTCAAGAATGCAATGGTGACCTGTTAGGACATTACATTGGCTGTAAGAAACCACAAAAAAAATCAAGAAAAATGTTAATTTAATGAATATTCAATCACAATATCACAAGGCCAGTTTTTGCAGTAAAACATGTCCATTTTAAGTATTGACCTTCACAGTTCAAAAAGCACGATAAGATTGTCATTTCACTTTCAAAACGTCACTTATGAATGACTTGACGACATCTATTGTTCAAAGTTCAGTACCGGGTGTAACCCCCACGTGCTTGGATGACGGCCTCAACCCTGCGTCTCATCCCTCCAGTTAGACGTTGGATGTCCTGTTGTGATAGCTGCTGCCATTCCCGATGCATGTTGCTTCCAAATGACAAATGTTTTGCACCGGAGGTTCCCGAGCCTGTATACGACGGCCTAATATGTCCCAAATATGCTTTATGGGATTCAAATCTGGGCTCATGGCTGGCCAAGGAAAAGAAGTCACGGCTTCGCTTTGGAGGTAGGCGGTTACTGCTCTTGAACGATGAGGCCTGGCGTTGTCATCCATATACACAGGCCTTGTAGCTAGTGGATGGTTGTCAAAATGGGGGACAACTGGTTGCAAGACGTCTCTGATGTACTGATCACCAGTTAGACTGCCTTGTATGGTGACTAAATCCAGCTTGCAGTCATGAGAGATACACCCCAAACCATTACTGAGCCTCCACTGTAAGGGGCAGTTGGCTGGATGTTCCTTGGGGTATAGGCTGTATTTTTGTGTCTCCAAACCCTCATCTGGCCGTCGGTTACATGAAGCAGAAATCGGCTCTCGTCTGACCAATAGATCTTGCGCCATGTCCTTACATTCCAACCACGTCGTGCTAAACACCATGCCAAACATGTTCGTCAATGTCGGTCTGCCAACAGTGGACATTTAATGACTCTCCTTTACTTAAGTCCCGCTGATTTCATACAGTTTCTAACTGTTCTTGTTGACAGACATCTATTGGGCAGCCAGTGTTGTTTGAGTACGGGACTGATTGCGAATGGCATCCATCTAACCAAACGCTGCAATGCCCTGTCATCACGATCAGATGTTACCTGTGGTCTTCCGGATCTTGGCAAGTCTTTCACATTGTTGGTTTGTGAGCGTTTTCTCACCAGTCGGCTGACTACAGAATAGTGGTAGTCCATCTGACGTCCAATAGCTTTGAAGGACATCCCTGTTGTATGCATGTCAATTATTTGCCATCTTTGTGCTCCTGATATTCGCCTTCGTACCATCCTTACTGAGAATGAATAAAAAATATTAAACACCGGACTTAAATACCCAAATTCGAAGCGTGAAAATACTGAATTTTGAGTAATGCATGAGAGGCATGGTTCACGTGCAGGACTAGTCGATATTAGACATAATGGTCACACCTGTGTAATGGAACATTGTTCTTGCTATAATCAATATAAATATTAGAATCTAAACTTAGTGTAACTTAATATGTTTTAATATATCAGGGGGTGCTTAACTTTTTTCTTTGTGTATACAACAAGAGTGGTCTTGCAAGTTGAACAAAGTATTTATACCAATAAATATACAATATATTTATTGATACCCCTCCTCTCTAAAAAACAGAAAAACTGAGAAGAAAACAATACCTCTTTAACCATTGAATTCTCATTTAACTGTCCTTCAAGTTGTTGTCTTTGTGATATATGCTTCTGTAAATCTGGAAAAAAAAAGTTTTCAATAATTTAATATAATAGATGCTACTTGTTAGTAAGTTAGATGTATATATGTTTGTTATGTATAATTAATAGACATAGTATGACAGATTCTACCTAATACAATATTGAACTACTTTTATCAATCAGTTTATTTAATACTTAGAACTTTTATATAATAGATGCTACTTGTTAGATGTTACGTTTGTTATGTATGATGATTACTATAATGATATCATGAAAGATTCAACTCAATAAATAAAATATTGAATTACTTTTCTTTTTATTTTCATTTATTATAACTACATGTACATATATATAAAATCTGTTTTAGTCAAACATTCAATCATCTGAAACAATAAAATAATAGAAACATATAAAAACAGAGAGTACATGCATAAACACAAAAAATCTTTTTTTAACACGATTCAATGCGAAAAAATTGTCGCGAAAAGTCTCCTTGTTTCTTATGGAAGTCTCCCTCAAGTCTCCCTAAGGTGCTCTCACTTCTCCCTGTTGTTCCCAGAGGAAGAAGTCAAGTCTCCCTGTCATTGTCAAGTGTGTTAATAAAAGAGTTTTGATCTGGCGTTTCACTTTCGTTTTAATCAAAATAAATTATGGACAAATTGGAGATCAAAAGGGCTCTTTTATATAACAAACCCAGATTATTATGGGATTACGCATTTTTTATCCTTGATACATAAAAAGTAGCCGGCAGCAGAGTAAAGTGTAGACGTCGAATTTCGGCGGCAACCGGCTTCAAATGAAAGCCCTGCTGACCCATATTTGTTTACTACCCTTTTTGTAAATGGCGCCATATAGCGTGACACAAGGCTGGTTAGTGGTAAATAAATCATACGATTAAAAAAAATTATTATCATAGGCCAACCAAACTTAAAATGTAAACCAGATTAAGAAAGTAATTTATTAGCTCTTTCTGTGTTTTGTCTGAAGAATTTTAAGATGATTTATTTAAAATAGTTTGAAATTGAAGTATTAAAAACTAATTATTTGATGCAAACATTGAACTTGCATTCCCATATAACAAGATATTTAATCCAGTGAATTTGGTGTTTTTGTTTTTGCAATATATTAGACTAACTACAAAAGTACAGTCTGATTAAAATCATACCCCAGACTCAATTTTCATATCGTCGATATGAAAATTGAGTCTGGGGTATGATTTTAATCAGACTGACAAAAGTACATACTGCCATATTTTTGTAAAGCAATTAATGACTGATTTCAGTTATTTCAATCACATTTATTATCACAGAATGGTAACAATACAGTTTTGTTGATGCTATTTGTAATAATGACAGTTCCCCTCTGTGTTTATGTATGCTATGAATATATACAGAATGACATCATCGGTCTCGTGCAGCACGAGAATTGTAAATCAAAATGAATGACTTTATTGCATGGCCCACATAAATATACTATCAATGCATAAACATGTACAAGGGTGGACACCTTTTTTACCCCCGCTCGCTTCAAGTCGTGTTTGATTTTTAAATTCCTTCTAATATATTCAAAACCCTGCTTGATTCAACTCCCAAGACCTTATTCTTTTCAAAAAATATCATGACCTTCCCTCGACTACCTCTTGTGAACATGCAGCAGTCGTTTTTGTCAGGAATTCGCCTGAGTAGAGAACTCCATGGACCCACAGTGAAAATAACAGCTCCACCTATTAAAAAAAACGGAAGTTCGGAACTCTCAGGGTTTTAGCTTTGAGGTAAGGAAAATACTGTTTAATGTTGTTTGAATCTTAACGACCACACCTATTTTCCTTACCTCAAAGCTAAAACCCCGAGAGTTCCGAACTTCCGTTTTTTTAATAGATGGTGCTGTTACTTTCACTTTGGGTCCATGGAGTTCTCTACTCAGACGTATTCCTGACAAAAATGACCGCTGCGCCTTCACAAGAGGTAGTCGAGGGGAGGTCATGATATTTTTTGAAAAGAATAAGATCCTGGGAGTTAAACCACAGGGTTTTGAATATATTAAAAGCAGTGTTCCAGCTAGACCAAAATAGAGGGGCGTTACGCCCCACCCTCGAAATTGTACGCCCCTCTGCCCTTTTCATGCCGTACATGAATCCCAAACGTGTACGCTTGTGTTGTCCACTCGTGACATTGTCTTAAAACTTGTCCAATTAATTTCTAATTAAATGTATACAGGTGTTAAAGCGTGGCAGGTATAATGCTTTTAACAATAATCACCTGTTGTCCGCTAATTAGTAATTTCCTGCCCTCACCAAGTGATCAGCTTATGACTTCGGTAATCCTGATCAGTGAAATATGTCCTTAGGTCATTGTAAAAAGAGGATTGGTAAAAAAAATTTAAGTCAATAAAATTATTATCTCCCCTGCCATATCTCCATATTTCAGTAATATAGTTTTAATTTGTCTAATTGCTTTCAATTTAAAAAAAATCAATGAATAAAATCACTTTTGCATATCATTTAAACATTCAAATAATCATATACAGACTTTTTTTTATTAAACTTTATGTTCTCCATTTGTACCAGTCTTTATTGATATACAATGTATGCTTGCAATACTAATTAGATCCAACACAATAATTACAATACTGGTACAATACTCGTAGGCTAAGTTCAAGTGATGCAACATTAAAACGTTTATTAAAAATTATTAAAATCTCGCACATACCTTTAAATATATCCATACCTGTTAACCTCTGGGAACTGCTAGGGGAAAGATCTCCCCCCTACCAACTCTTCTAAGGGAGAGATTTTGTGCGTCGCCTTTAAACGCACAAAATTGTACCTTGTAGTTGCATACATATGTACATGTGATAGAGTTGCTATGCTACAACTGGAGATTTGTAAATTTTTGGCTGGAGATTTGGTCTCATAACTGGAGATTTTTTATCAACGTATTTGATGCATGTTTTTTATTGTTTATTCAATATTGATGTTTTCCTTCTTTTGTTTCAGTATTGAACCAACTGCATCCCATTTCAATATATATTGTTTACATTTCTGTCTTATTAGTAGTGTTTCATATGATGAATGAAGGAAAAATTTATTCATAAACATTCATAATCATAAGGTTATAACAAAGCAATAACAATGAAGACAGAATGTTCTGAACAATAAAGTCATAGAGCACTAAAATCAAAAAGTCACTTTGCTGCTGGTGCTTGGGTGATAGCATACGTTTCGACATTTTTGTGGTTTATCAATTCCATCCTGGAACTTAGTCCTTAAATAATACTTTGATTGGCTTTCGTCCCAAACAAGCCATAACAACTCAATCCGAGATGAATTCATTGCACGTTTGATCGAAATAAGAAGTTTTCCTCGGCATCAAAGGTTGTCCGACTCCTGTTTGCACAACGGTTCATAACTATTTTTAATTGCCGCTATCACACTTCTAATCATCTAAGCGTGTGCCACAAACCCACTTCCTTATCCCCAGTTAACTGTCAATCAGTGGATAATTGTTGTATAATCATCAACACCTTAATTAATCACGATGACCCAATTTACCTGTAAAGGTGTTAAACAGATCAATAACCGGATATCATTAAATATGACATTCACCTTTACCATTTGTATTTCTCTGCGTTTTTCGTCAGCACGGGAGTTCTAAATGGGAAATTTCCAGAAATATTGATCGCAAAATGTAGGTCAAGATTTTATTGTACTGATTTTTTTCATGGGAGGAAGATTTTGAAAGTTGACGGGAGGGACGGAAGGGACCCTCAAAATCAGGGGGGAAAAATTTGTGGGGGGGGAAGGGGGGGAGATCGTGCGGGATGAAAAGGTGTGTGCGGGAGATAAATGTCTCCCGAGCAGGAGACCCAGTCCATGCGGGAGATAAGGCTCTTACGCGGGAGACTCCTGTGCAAAGGGGGAGGGTTAACAGGTATGTATATCCACGTTCTGTGGAAGTACCTAGTGACCTACGAAAAACACTTCAGTCACTTGAGAATAATCTATAATTAATAAAGTTATGGAAAATTACTAATGCTAATCAAAATAAAATATTTTTTGCCAATTTGATGAGTAAATTCCTTTTGGTTTGAGGATGCTGATATTATTGATCAGTTAGCAATACTTGATCTCACAGGAACTGATTTGATTTAGTGTATGTATGGTTATACTGAAATGGAGGCATTAGCTACATATTTTGACATGGACTCTTGAGTCTCTGTTCATTCAGTGGCAGGAATTTATACAGATTGTGTCCTCTGACAACAGATCCTTAACTCACTTGAATGAACTATTTCAGTCAGTAAATCACAAAGACAAGAATCTTTCTTCAATGTATCCACTTGTCTCCAAACTGTACAGCATTGCTGTCATACAGCCTTTGAGCACTGCATCTCTCAAGTTGCCTTAATCAAAACCAGCCATAGTGCTAACATTAAAACTGAGACACTTTCCAAAATTTTTAACATTAAGTACAACTGTGATCTGTACACTGTCAAAATTATACATGTATGAGACAAGTGTATACATGCCTTTTTTAAACACAAAAACAGAAGTCTTGTAAATAGTGTGACTTTTACTTTAGTTAAAATTGTATCTGGAACATTCATAACACTAATATTCTTTTTTGCACGTTTTTTTCTTGATCTTCAGATTTTAACATGCATTTCTGTACATATGTCAATGTAATAAAATATATATAAACAATGAGTCATGTAGATGCATAGATGCAAAGAGCTGAAAATGTAGTGCTGAAAGACATTCTTAATATTAAGTAACTGAAAATAACTATATTGCCCTTTTTCATAGTTTTTGATGTGCTGAACTGCCCTTTTTCCAGAGTCGCATCCCTCCATTTTCAATTCCTAGCTGGGACCCTTTTAATAAAAGGAATTTAAAAAACAAACACGACTTGAAGCGAGCGTGGGTAAAAAAGGTGTCCGTCCTTGTACATGTTTATGCATTGATAGTATATTTACGTGGATAGTGACAAGGCCCTGTGGCTGTGCATGGCCGAGCAGATGTCACGACACGGTGTTCAAGCGATCAGGAAGAAATTGGAATAGTTGAAGACAAAAAATAATAGTACAAGTTTAAGCGTGGAAGGGTGGGCAATACCGTGCTCCCTTGTGATCTTTAGTGGTTTACACAATGATAATAAAAAAAAGATCAGTGGAAGTTTTGTGAGCGAGTAGATCGACGATCTTACTGGTCCAAAAAAAGTCATAATTTAAGGGTTTTTTACTTCCCTTGTACGCATTGTAGTGTCCCCTTATTCATTTTAATAATAAGACAAACATATGTCTCAACCTTTTTGTAAAGCTTCATATTTGTCAATATCTCCCTGCAACTTCTTCTGAATATCTGCCATCTTGAAACAATGTGCTATTATTTGTAACATGTGTTTTGATTCGTTAATTTTCAAGCCCTTAACCAATCAGATCAATCGTTTCTTAGAGTATAATGGTTTGTGATTTGGAGCAGACTGGTTCTCCAACTTTTTATCGTTGTAAACTACAATATGCATAAAAGATAAAGGTCCAGTCTAGCAATGAAGTCGATGGTCTGTAAAAAATCTAAAATGATGAAATTATCAGCAATTATCTTTTTCAATTATAAAAATTTAAGCTGTTTTTCTGTATTTTTGAAGTATTATATATTTCTTGCAAAAATCGA
The DNA here is from genome assembly GCA_963383655.1 of Bathymodiolus septemdierum. Taxonomy (NCBI): domain Eukaryota; kingdom Metazoa; phylum Mollusca; class Bivalvia; order Mytilida; family Modiolidae; genus Bathymodiolus; species Bathymodiolus septemdierum. The sequence goes on along the minus strand of OY726528.1, from coordinate 11,412,514 downwards.
GACAAAAAAACACAGCACCCCCTTTTTTCTATATTTTTTTTTCAAAAGAAATGTCTAAAAATTAAGGTCAAGGGCAGGGGCGGATCCAGGTGGGGGGGAATATGATGAAATCAGGATTTTTCACACGAAATGCCCCCAAAATTTTCCGGCCTCCCTCCACTCGGTGCAATTATTTTAAGTGCGCCCCCCCCTAACTTGAAATCCTGGATCCGCCCCTGAAGGGTGCACTCGATATGCCCAATTAATTTGTATTCCCTGCAAAATAGAGCAGAAAAGCTCACCACAGGATGTTTTTCCTATTTTGTTGTTTTCTACATGTTTCTGAAGCTTCTAGTCCTTCAAATAAATTGTATATTATCTGACAAACTGAACGAGAGCGTAGCTACAAAATGTAGCATCGTGTTATCGGTTTTCGTGCTATTATCGTTTTTCAGATATAGCGATTAACAGTGTTAACCCTTCATTCATATGACGATTGGAATTTTCAAAGAATGGCTAGTTAAATATTTCTTTATACATAAGATTGTTTTTAAAGCCATTCTTGTATTTTAATATACTCTCGATTATCTGGCAACTTTTGCTGTCAGTAAAATAGCGTCATCTGTTTTCGTTTGAAGTAAAGACAGGGCCGATATACGGGATGGAAACGAATATACTTTCAAAATTGTGTTTACTTTTGATGTTTTTTTTAGTGCTGAAACCACAATGCACTGCAAAGTGACATGCACTGTGGAAATCAAAATAAAATGGATAAAACGAAAACAGATGATATACAAAAACACATACCGTGACGATATAATCTGACAACGCGTTAGTCAGACAGAGATGTGTTTGTTTTTCACTTTCACCGTTCAAGTAAAAATTCGCGGGAATACATTTATAGAAAGATCTAAAGCTTAACTTGACAAATTTTCTTGAATATTTGTTCGAATTTGTACTTGTATGACAGAATCTTCATTTTTTTAAATGAAAAAATAGTAAGCTTCTTTAATTCAATGATAATTGATGAGTAATTGATGAATACCTTTCTAGGACATCATCAAAATGAGTATATATAAGAAAGTTGATTTTGAATATTTTATCAAAAGGTTATTTCTTTACACAAAAAAATATGCACATTAAATTTAATGATAAATATATTTCATTTGCAGGTAAAATTGTTTACTTCATCAACATGTCTATGTATGTTAAGAAGACAGTCCACGGCATCCAATAGACAGATACCAAGAACTAAATCGTCCGTTAATTTTCAATCTCTTTTAAGAGATGGTGGAATCCTGTTACTGGTAATGCAAAAAATCTAAAAATAACTATATCTTAAGCATTTTGACTGCATTTCTGAAGATGGAAAGCAGTTTGTAAAGGTGTCCCCCTTTTGACTTCAAATGTTCTCAATAATAGACAGGGGTTGTTGTGGTCATGATCGTATTGTAGTTGGATTTACAACTACCTGTGCGATCAGTGGATATCACCACTAAAGTTGTGAGTTTGAATGTCGCTCATGGCAAGGTGACTGTACACAATACAACATTATGTGATAAAGTTTGTCATTGTTTGTGGTTTTCTCCAGGTACTCCGTCTTCCTCCACCCATAAAATTGACCTCCACAATATAACTGAAATATTGTTGAAAATGGCGTTATGCACCATAACCTTAACTCTATCATAGACATCAACTTTGCATGCATTCACTGTTGGCTCATCATCAACCTTATACAAATAATAGTATCTAAAATTGAAAATTTACACACACAAAAAAACAAGACCAGCTATGACTATGTCCAAGTCTTTATCAGTTTCGAATTCAGAATCAGTGATCCTTAGGATAATATAAATCCAACAAATATTTCAAAAACTTATTTTTGCTCACCACGACCAAAGGGTAAGTGAACTATTGTCATCACTTTATATCTGTCATTGACGTCTGTGTCCTTTAGCTCTTAACATTTCAATCTATTTCTCAATCATTGGCTCAATTGCAACCAAACTTGGTATTGTTACTTGGATGGTTCTCAACATTTTGTATGATTTTCATTTCATTCGGAAATTCAACATGCCTGATGGGACCAAACAGTAATATATATATTTATTTATATATTATTACAAGGTGAATGATACAGACTCAGGTGGGCCTCTAATTTAGTATGATATTGGATAAAGTTTTATAATTTCGAACCTCAAACAATTGAACGCCAAAAAAATCCATGACATATGGCATTGGAAATCCAGATCCTGGCGTGGGACGGTCATAAAAAATGTTGCAGGGTTAAATCTGATAATGATATCCCATGCATGCAAATGAAACAAGGAAATGTTATTTTATGCTTGAAAATTGACTTAACAACATCGAAAAAAAAGTAAAATAACATTATGTATTTCTTGTTTTATACTTTCTAAAATGTAAGAATGTGAACTATAGGGCTATTTTAGGGACCAAAAGTACATGTACATTAGTCCCCCTCTTATAAAGCCACCCCTAACCGCATTGGTGGTTTAATGGTTAGCGTGTTCGCTTCTGGTGCCGTATCTGTTGCTTCTCCGCTAAGGACGCAGCACTAAGGAATAAGAGCAAAGAACAGTTGTGGAGCAACATGTCAACTCCCGGACTATTGCTTCAGTGAGCTACCACTATAAAAATCCAACTCAGCATGTTGGTCTAGAACAAAACGGACATCATCATCATCATCTCATCAAAATGTAACTTTTCTCGTCGTGATATAACTGAAATATTGTTAATTTGGCTTTGAGCAATAATCACTCGCTCACTAAAAGGCCACCCATCTCTTGTGAGGTCAGATTTGAGACGCACTTGGATAGTAAAATACTACTAAATTGTCCCCTTCAAGAGAGGCCATCCCTCTTGTAAGGCGACATATTCATTGCTGAAGGAAAACCATATAAGAAGAGGACAACTGTAGTCAGAATACTCAGTTTTAGCATTATACAGATTTCACTGTATTATTTTTTTAGGCTATCCCAATAACTACATTTGGACTTGGTGTGTGGCAAGTACAGAATTATACAGATTTCACTGTATTATTTTTTTAGGCTATCCCAATAACTACATTTGGACTTGGTGTGTGGCAAGTACAGAATTATACAGATTTCACTATTATTTTTTTAGTCTATCCCAATAACTACATTTGGACTTGGTGTGTGGCAAGTACAGAGAAGAGAATGGAAGCTAATGATGATTAAACAATTAGAAGAAAAAACAAAATCTAAGCCTGTGCCATTACCTGACAGGTTCAGTATATCAGTAATACAGTCATCTCATCACATTTCAATTCTGTTCTATGCAATCAGTGCCTATCACCACTAACATTGTGAGTTCGAATTCCGCTCAGGGGAGGTGTACTCGATACAATATAATGTGATAAAGTTTGTCAGTGACCTACGTCAGGTCGGTGGCTTTCTACGGGTACTCCGCTTTCCTCCACTAATAAAACTGACCGTCACGATATAATTGAAATATTGTTGAAAGTGGCATTAGTCACTATGACACTAATACACACCACAATTTTTTGACTAACTTTCGTGTGTCAATACCAACTCTTGAGCATACAAATGTGTACCCCAAAATAGGCTTCAGTGGGGACTGTTTTAAAAATCTTCTTTCTACATATAGATGCCTGTGAAATACCTCGATTTCCAAGTGAAAGAAATACAGTTATTTCACTCAGTGAAATTAAACGTTTATTTCATTGACATCACAATACCATTGTCTTCACAATCAAAATTATCATTAAGTGTCTGATAGTGGAAGACAAGTTCTTTTTTTAAATGTCTTATTATCACCAAAAAAAATTGTAAAATCTATGTAATAAACAGTATAACTATTCCGATTGTAAAATATAAATCACTCCAAAGCCAACAAAGATAATAATTTACTAATGCACATTCGTTGCCCAGTTACTCATCAGTAATGGGAAGACAATCGTATTTGACATGACGATTCCAATGAACCCATCAAATAGTGTTGTTCCGTTGATCAATTTAAATTGAAAATTGGTCGATCATGGCCAAAAAAGTGATCATCATGTTAAAAAATTAATTTTCATTTAATCAGAAACCTTATAAGTTTGTCCCAAGGAGGAAACCTTATAAGTTTGTCCCAAGGAGGAAATCTTATAAGTTTGTTCCAAGGAGGAAACCTTATAAGTTTGTCCCAAGGAGGAAATCTTATAAGTTTGTCCCAAGGAGGAAATCTTATAAGTTTGTCCCAAGGAGGAAATCTTATAAGTTTGTCCCAAGGAGGAAACCTTATAAGTTCCAAGGAGGAAACCTTATAAGTTTTTCCCAAGGAGGAAACCTTATAAGTTTGTCCCAAGGAGGAAATCTTATAAGTTTGTCCCAAGGAGGAAACCTTATAAGTTTGTCCCAAGGAGGAAATCTCATAAGTTTGTTCCAAGGAGGAAATCTTAAAAGTTTGTCCCAAGGAGGAAATCTTATAAGTTTGTCCCAAGGAGGAAACCTTATAAGTTTGTCCCAAGGAGGAAACCTTATAAGTTTGTCCCAAGGAGGAAACCTTATAAGTTTGTCCCAAGGAGGAAATCTTATAAGTTTGTCCCAAGGAGGAAATCTTATAAGTTTGTCCCAAGGAGGAAATCTTATAAGTTTGTCCCAAGGAGGTTCAGTTTAAGCATGCTTCACTGTACTTGGACTTGGTTCACTATCTTTGGTTTAAAATTTGGTGATGAATTCAAAATTGACATAATTAAAAACCTAAATAAAAAAATTAAATTGGTTTCACGATCTCGATTATAGAAATCAAAATTATTTGTTATAAAATTTCACTAGTTAATTTTTCTTTTCAGCTTAGAAGAAATTGAAGCATTAGAATATCACAATGTAAGAGTACGGGGTACCTTTGATTACACAAGAGAGATAAGAATTGGTCCGAGGAGAAATATATGTCTTCTGGATACGAATAATAAGCAAGGTGGGGGAATTATATCAAGTAGTAGCGGTTCAGGATATCATGTCGTTACACCATTCAAGTTGGCAGACAGAGAGTGAGTTATATATAGATTCTTATTCTGCAACCAGTGGATTACGATATTTCTTCACTCGTGATAGATAACTTTTAAAATTTAACTTTGGATTGCGATATTTCTCCACTCAAGTTTTAACCTTTGAGCTTTTAGCGATAACCTTAAAATTTGAAAATTAAATTATCGTGAGTGGGAAAATTTTGTAATCCACTGATAGCAGAAGAAGAATCTTCGTCAAAAATATTTTAATGTTGTTTAATGTCGATATTGATCATCAAAAGGAAATTGGTGGGAATTCTCATGCAGAAATTAAATCCTTTACTGTGAATAAAAATGTTACAAAAAGTTATCCAACTGGTTAAACATGCGAAGAAAATAAGGTTGGCCTTTGGTGGGAGGGGCATTAAAAAAGAGGTGACTTTTTTTTATTGTGGTTTTATAAGAAGGGGATTGATTACTGTACTATATTTGTTACAGGTTAAGTCACTTTATGTTGTTGATATTCGTGAATTTTCTGTCAAGTCTGCCATTTAGCTTGTATTAATTAATTTGATTGTAGTTTGACCATCCTTGTAAACAGAGGATGGATACCAAGGGAAAGAAGACCAACCAATATTCCTAAAATACAAGATAAGGTCAGTGTTCACCACATCTCGGTAGCTATATATTTATAGAGGCTGTATTAGCCATTACTACTTTTTAATAGGTACAGTAACTACTGCATAGGGGCTGTGTTACCAATACCCACATATTGATAGCAATAGTAACCATAAGGATAATTTCGTTGAGATTTGGCTCTCTGAGTAATCTTTTGGTTTGTAACCTCCACCAAATCTTGTCACACTGCCATTTATTTCAATTTTGGAAATTAAACTTGCCCCTGTTATGGTCATGATCGTATGGTAATTGGATTTAGAATTACTTATGCAATCAGTGCCTATCAACACTAAAGTTGTGAGTTCGAATCCCGCTCATGTTGAGGTGTACTTGATCAGTCAAGGAAATTAGGAATTTGAATCCACAGGACATTCGGTCCTGCGAACTGTGAGGAATTACAGAACTGAACTAGATTTTACAGAACCGACAATAAAATAATGATTTTTTTTTAAATAATGAATTTATTTTATTTAAGTGTCACATATTGATTGCATTAAACTTAAAATCACAAACAGCAATATCTACAATTAGACAGCGGCGTAAAGGTTAGAGTGCGAGTGCTCATGGGTTCATGCTCCGGTCAGGTCAGACCAAAGACTATAAAATTGGTATTTTTTGCTTCTCTGTTAAGTACGCAGCATTAAGGAGAAAGAGCAAAGACTGGTTGGCTCTGAATCAGTATAATGTGTCCAAGTGGGATGACAATTTGACACTATGTCCATAAATATATTATTGCATACAGCATGATCATATTCATTAAAGTATATTTCCACTCTAAAATTACAAAACTATTTGTGACATTAAAAATTACTAAATGAAATATTCATTCTATCTAAACAAATGTATCCTTATATGTAAAAAAAAAAAAATAGAATAAAATAATAGCTCTATGCTACCAGAAAAAGTATAATTAGAAACCAGAATTTAGATTTACAAAAGAATATATACATGTATTGCTCTTTTGGTCCATTGGCTTCGATGCACCAGTTGCAGACCAGGCTCCTGTCTTATACTGCAAGAAAGCCATGACCACCGTGTTTTGAAGTGATAAAATGTTCCGAATTAACGCCGATTGTTAATGAAGAAAACTCTAGAGAATAATATTTTTCCAAAATACCACGATCACTGTAGTCACACGAAATATTTTACGACATCAAAATATTACGACAATAACTGTCATAAATAGTTAGTGTCCTTGCCAAAATTTGTGATTATTTTAGGTTTTTCTTGATCTAAAAATAACAAATAAAAGAGAATTTGAAATATTTTTAAGTTGAATTTACCGAGAACCTCGATTTATCTATTCTTAAAGGCAGCGGCTGACAAAACAATTTACCGGACAGTCAGTCTGGTGAGTTAATGAAAACTACCGGACCGCCGGTAAATTTATTGGACACGGTCCGGTGCCAATTTCCTTGACTGCTTGATACAACATTATCTGATTTTCTTCGGGTACTTCGGTTTCCTCCACCAATAAAAGTGATCGCCACGATATAACTGAAATATTGTTGAAAGTGGCGTTAAACACCATAACCCACACCTGACTTTTGTTATATATATTTCAGAAATCAGAAGAAGTTGAACTTGTTGGTGTAGTAAGATTAACAGAACAGGTAATAGATTGTTCTCATTGGTTGATAATTTTTTGAAAAAATGTAATTTTATATGAAATATTGAGGGAAAGTTGGTAGTGTGCAAATACTTTTGTCCACTGCCAGTCAGTAGTAACTAAAACTAGAGGCTCCCAGGAGCCTGTAATCACTCACCTGGTTTTCAATTTGACATCTAAAGTTGATAGAAAATGGGGGTGTTACACATAATTTTGAAAGTGGGTCACCAAAAATCATTTCAACTCAGATTTCTGAGCAAAAGATTTTGATGTGATTTTTATCTCATAATATTCCTAAATGGAATAAACTGGCTGAAAAAATATCACAGGAATATATGTTAAACTACTCATTTCCACATAGCTGCAGTAAAAATTTGAGCTCATTTAGATTTATAATAAAGCAGCAATGGACAATTGAAGAAATGTCTATTTTTAGTAACAGCAGCCATCTTGAATGGAGGGTGGGTCTGTTGGACACAATTTTGAAAGGGACCCACCCAAGGACCATCCCTGCCAGGTTTGGTTTAATTTGGTTCAGGGGTTTCAGAGGAGAAGATTTAAATGAAAGTTTACGACGGATGCACGGACGTTAACGCCAGACTCCGGACGCCAAGTGATGACAAAAGCTCACATGGCCTTTGGCCAGCTGAGCTAAAAACAAAGTATATAAGCCCAGAGTTCTAACACAAGTATCTGCACTCAGATTTTTATCAGATTGCCAACCTTACATACTAGTATGGCGTAATAAAAGCTTCATCCAATGAAACATACAGGAGGCTTAATTAAACAGACCATTAGAATTTTTCCAACCCGATTCTAAAATTATGTTTTTACAGGCTTTTATACAAGTTTAATGCGGGTGAAAAGACCCCATTTCATGTAAAGTTCAGTGAAGTTATTCCATAATTTGTACAAAATTTTAATGTTGTAACTACTTATGAATTTTCTAGTTGCAATGAAATTATTCTCTGATTTTACACAAGGTTCAAATATCTACAAATTATGTGAAAATTATACTCAAATTGTTTGTCCTTTCCATTGCAGGTACCAGTTTGCCACTTGTAAGGGAAATAACTCCTATTAAAAGTTATATAATTTTAGAATCAAATCAGGAATGTACAAAAGGTCTATTGTTTTGTTGTCATTAGACCAAAAGTTACAAGTAATTAATTATATTAAAAAGGACAAGATATTTTCAGAAAAGTTTACTTTAGATTTAACAGCATTGGCAGTGTAATGGTTAGCATGCTCACCTCGAGTAGATAGTGGATTCCAGCCCTGATCGGGTCAAACCAAAGACTATAGAATTAGTATTTGCTGCTTCTCCGCTAAACATGCAGCATTAAGGGGAAAGAGCAAATACTGATTGGCTCGAAATCAGGATAATGTGTCAGATTGGGGCAACATGTCTTTCCGCGGACTGTTGTTTCAGTGAGCTAGCACAATAAAAATCCAACTAAGCGTATTGGGCTAGTACAAAGCGGAACTCATCATCATCTCATTAAAAAAAATTAACTTGTTCTCGCCATGATATAGCTGAAAAATTGCTGAGTTCGCATTAAACAACAAACAACATTTGCTCATCGGATCATTTCAATGATTTGTACATGTATGACTGTTGATTAAGATGCAGTAAAAAAAAACTAATATTTATTTTTCAGAGAAAACAATTTATGGCCAAGAATAATCCCGAGGCAAATTCTTGGGTGTACAGAGACGTAGAGACAATGGCACAAGTAGCTAATGTAGCTCCAATATTTATTGATGCTGATTATGGTAATAGTTTATTTCACTGTAAGATTCCTCTTGTTAAAGGAAGGGATTTTTTTTTGCAGCCCCTTTTATTTAAAGGTTTTGTTTTGAATGACCAACTTTGGTAACATTGGTAATTCACCAATCGGGACAAACCAAAGACTATAAAATTGCTATTTGTTGCTTCTCCGCTAAGCACACAGCATTAAGGGGAAAGAGCAAAGACCGATTTACTCGGAATCAGGATAACGTGCCAAGAGGGGCGACACACCTATCTGCAGACGTTGTTTCAGTGAGTTAGCACTTTAAAAATCCAACTAAGCTTGTTGGTGTAGTACAAAGCGGACCTTATCATCGTGTCATGGCTTTAGACAGGCACAAAAATGTGGTAGTTTTAAATCAGTTAATGGGATAAACGAAATGAATTGCCTCATTATCATTAAATTTGTTCTCTGTTGTTTCAATATTTTTATTATGCTATAAATAGTATCAATCTAATTCAGTTTAAACATACAATTCATAATTTAACATTACTTTGTATTTATTTTCAGCCAGTACGGTTGACGGGGGACCCATTGGAGGTCAGACATTGGTCACACTGAGGAATGAACATGGACAATACATTATCACTTGGTAAGCTGTTGTACCTCTGTAAATGAATTAAATACTTACCGGTAGGCTTTAAGAATTTTAGAAGTAGGAAGATAGATATAAAGAGGAGAAAATATTTACCATACTTTTCTCATCTAGGGAATAAATATTCAGTAAAGGAACAGCACTTTTTTAGTTGTTCCTCGTGTCAGTTGAGGTTCATTTATAGTCAAATATTTTTTCAATTGCACGTCAACCTTTACTTGTGCACTTGTATCAAGCACAAATTTGACCGTATAAGCACATTCTAAAACATGTTAGATAGATATGGTAGTTGTTAGATAGAAAGGAAGGACAGACTTCACGTGTCGTCATATTTTAAGATCTCAGACGATCACCAACAGTACAGTCACTTGTCATCATAAAACCTGAATTTAGATCAGACATGTACTAAGCAACCTGTAGATTAAAACGGTGAGGTGTACTTGATACAACATTGTGTCATAAAGTTATTGGGCCGTTGTGATCGTAATCGTAAAGTAGTTGGATTTACAATTATCTATGCAATCAGTATCTTTCACCGCTAACGTTGTGAGTTTGAAGCACACTCGGGCGAGGTGTACTCGATGCAACTTTATGTGATAAAGTTTGCCAGTGATTTGCGACAGGTCGGTAGTTTTCTCAGGGTACTCTAGTTTCTTCCACCAATATAACTGAAAAATTGTTGAAAGTGGCATTAAACCCCAGAACGTCTCTGGTTTTATTACCGTTATTTAATTTTGTTCTTCTGGTGTTTTTCAGGTTTGGGATATCAACAATTACAGGTTATCTGTGGTATAAAAAGTACTTACGACCCTCTTCATCCACGTTACTACAACAGATGTATTCAAAGAACAAATAACATTGAAATATTTTTTACATTACATAAATACATTATTTTGATGAAACCAACGTCTTTCTCTACAAGAAACTCATATTACTGTGTTATAAACATTATAGGCTCACCTGTGCCTGTATTGCTCAGATGGCTACCTGTGCCTGTGTTGCTCAGATGGCTACCTGTGCCTGTATTGCTCAGATGGCTACCTGTGCCTGTATTGCTCAGATGGCCACCTGTACCTGTAATGCTCAGATGGCTACCTGTGCCTGTATTGCTCAGATGGCTATTCCTGCATTGTTTGAGTTCAAACAGTTTTGTAGTTTTCTGAGAAAAAGCATTTTACTCGTATTCACATTGGATTTCATATTAATTTATCCCGATGTGATTTTGCAATGGACAATTAATCAAATGTGTAGTTTCTGAGAGCATATGTTTATATATTACAGCAATGGAGAATTCAAGCAATTATTTAATATATATTTCAATATGGTCATATGCTAAAACTGCCCTGCAGTGACAACCATCTTGGATATCCAGTCCATACAACAAAAATTTGAAGGACCATCTAATAATTATTTATGTACAGTTTTGCTTATATCAAGATTGTAGTTTCTAAGAAAAAATTTATTTATTCATCTCCTGTTTAAAAACTTTTGTTCTGAGAAAAAGCGTTTTACTCATATTCACATAGGATTTCATGTTAAATTATCCTGATGTGGTTTGGCAATGGATCATTAATCAAATGTGTAGTTTCTGAAAACATATATATATATATATATTACAACAATTGAGAATTCAAGCAATTATTTAATATGGTCACATGTTAAAACTGCCATGCAGTGATGGCCATCTTGAATATCCAATCCATACTAAAAATTGAAACGACCATCCAATAATTATTCATATATAGTTTCTGTTAAATCAAGATTGTAGTTTCTAAGAAGAAAAAAATATATTCATCTCCCCTATTTTAAAACTTTTATTCTGTGGTGGCAGCCATCTTGGATTTTAGATCCACAGAAAAAAAATTTAAGTAGGTAAAAGGATTGTCCAATGACTAACCATGTACAAGTTTGTTGTTTCTGAGAAAGATCATTCTTCCATTTTCTCATAGGGATCTACGTTAAATCTTTGTCCTGCAGTGGAAATCATCTTGGATTTCAGAAGCCATAAATTTGATAAGGACAGACAATACAAGGGTCAAAGAGGGTCACAGATACTAACAATTGTCCACAAAATTAAAGATTGAGCAACATGAACCCTTCTAAAAACAGAGGTGAACTCGGGTGTTTCAGAACAATCAGTTCATCCTTCTCCACTAGTGGAATTCTGTTTTAAAGTGAAAAAAAAAGACCAGGTCTTCTGATATTTGGTAAAAGAATAGTCCAATATACAGTGTGGAATCAATCAAGTTTTTAATTGACAAGACAAATCATTTATTCATTTACTCATGAGGTTCTATGTTAAATATTTGTCATGCAGTGGAAATCATCTTGGATTTCTGATCGACAAATAAAACAAACTTTATACAGGATCATGTAAGGAACACATCACCATGCAACATTTCTATCATGTACATGGTTTCTGACACGTTTTAAAATGACATAAGCAAAGAAAGTATAATTACCCCACCAGCCATTTTGAGAAATGTGAACAAAAGGGTAATCAGAAGCTGTATATGTGATAAGGATACACAATACACCTGTTAAAATGGGACTTGAATATAAATAATGGCCACAAAGCTTAATCACGAACCCCACTAGTGGTTGGCATGCACGCCTGAAGTGTGATAGATCGTGGGTTCGCTCAAGTCCAGCCAAAAGCCTCTAAAATTGGTATTTGTTTTTTCTCTGCTAAGCACACAGCAATAAGAAGAAAGAGCAAAGACTGACTGGCTCGGAATCTGGATAATGTGTCGCAGTATAGCAACATGTCTACTCTAGGACTGTTGTTTACTATAAAAATCCAACTAGGCATGTTAGTCTAGAACAAAGCGGACATCATATCATGCAATGTAACTTGTTCTCGCTATGATATAGCTGATTAATTGCTCATTTGGCGTTTTAAAAAACAATTACTCACTAGAAAGTACTAAATTTCTCTTCAACGCAATTAAAGATTGGAATAGTTTCATCAGGCCCAATAAAAACAATTCACAAATTGTGATATGTGTATTGTATTATGTAGTGTTGTATGTCTTCAATCCCTTTTGGGGTAAAATTGTGCATAATCAATAAAATTGTGCAAAATTGATGAATTAAAAAAAATAAGAGTAAAAACTCATTTAATCAACATCAGTGTGGATGAATTCTAATATTAATTATTGATCATTATATTTTACAATTTGTTTACATATAAATAGACTACAGTGACCTCAACTCCACCTCCCTTTGGAAATAAGTCTAAGGACTTTTAAGGGATATCCTTGGCCGATATCAACCATATACCGATATAGTAGTCTCCCTCTTCTAAGGCCACTCCCATCAAAAGCCACACCTCTTATCAGGCCAGATTTCAGATACACTGAGATAGAAAAATATTACTAAATTGTCATCCTCAAGAAAGACCAACCCTCTTATAAGGCTACTTTTTCATTACAGGAGGGAGTGGCTTTTTAAAAGGGGGACTAATGTACATGTGAATCATGTTAGTGTCATATTTATACTTTACTTATTACTGAACACACATTTTTATGGTATTATATATAAATAGTTGATACTATTCTAAATAAATTTGACCTTTGACCTTTACAGATATATAACTAATAATTAAAAACAAAACTAATGGATAATTATGATAAATACAATAGCTACCTTAGATAATACCGTATTTAGGGTTGCAGGATTTTGTCCAGATTCTTTACTTTGTAGGAGGGGTGCGCATTATAAACAGGAACAATGTGTTTCACTCTTTCCCAGACCAGGAAATCACATGTCCGCCATGTTTTTTTGTTTACTATTGTCAACATGCAAAGTTAAATATTTCTTAAATTGTTTGGACACTATTCCACAAAATAATTAATTGCATCTACTATGTTTTAATTATTGAAGAATTAAAACTGTCTAGTGCAGTTTTGTTTTGTACTTGTAAATATTTACCTTTGATAGATACGAACATAGACTAAATATAAACGTCTGATTATATCTAGCCATGTGTAAAATAATCAATAATCTTGCCGATAAGTCAATGTGTGCAAGTGTAAATGTGTCATAATTACTTAGTGTATAATTAGACTGTCAGACTGTGTTTACACAAGATTATAGTGATTGAAATAAAAAGAAAAAAAAACAATAAAATGTATTTGTCAATTTTTATGTCAAGTCTAATAGCTTGATTGCTCCCAGGTGAAGTTAAATCTGATTAACACAAAATTACAACATTATGATTGCATGGCTTGGATGATATTTCATCACTAAATAATAAGGCATTGTTTGTAGTTCATTCATGATCATTAATTATTTGGTCAATTTTAAAAATACAATAAAATAACGGATTGTCGGCACTCGGATGTATGTAACAACCGTATTTTCAACAACTCCTCACAAGCTTAGCAATGTTCAACAATGTCATAATAAGTGACAATTGTTTGCCTTTCTTTGTTCTATATCATTATTTTCTGTCATCTTCAACTATCAACTGCGTTAATTTACGTTCAGATATGGAATTTAAACTTATATTTACCGATGCTGTACTAGATTTCGAATCCATTACACAACATCCGGATAATAAAAACATCATATGAAAATGCCAATAAAACCCAACACATTTAATATTTTGCAACTTTATTGAAGATGAAAAGAGATAAATGGTTCTTAAATTCTCCCAGCAAATGAAACATGCTCAAAGGACTGAAAAATATATACGATTGATATTTAATTCTTACATTTCCGACGACGATTTTTTGACGATTTTTTTCAAAAGTCCATGCGCATTATAGATACGAACTAGTTTTTTTCTGGGGATTTTCAAGGCCAAGAGGGGGTGTGCATTATGCACCAATGCTCATTATACAACCCTAAATACGGTAAACAAAATGGACGAATTTTAAATTAGATGAAAATTCAATCTCCCTTCACTGATGTTGCGCCGTAGAATATCTGAAGAACCTCATTACGTGTCATGACTTTATTGTCCAATGAAAATTGCACTTGCAGGACTATGAAAGTGTTATAAATTAATACTAAACTGCTTTGTTTGCCAGGAGCAATTGGTCGATAAGGAGTCATAACACATATTTATCATATTCTTAAATATTCATGACATAGGGTCACTCACATCTGACCCATAATGAGGTTTCTTCAGATCTCCCACGCCACGACATATCAGTAAAGGGGAGCAATTGAAAAATGTGATATTAATCAGATCAATTAAAATTAAGTACTACATTTATGCTACATGGATGAGAAGTATTTTATAGGCAACATTATTCAACTAGAAGCTAAAACTTGTAAGTAAACCTGGCAAAAACACAAGTTGACTAAATTAGAAAATTTACACCAAACATTTTATATTCCGATTTGAAAATGCATCTGTATCTACATACAGGTGCTAATAACAATTTTGTATAGCTTGGAATAGAGTTTGAGATTATTGAAAATATTATAAAAAAAATTAACTATGAGAAAAAAGGTCCTAGAAATTAATCATTCCTTTAAGAAAAAAACAAACATATTGGGAATATTAAAGTTCTCAATACATACTTACAAAAAACTAGAGATTCATATGAGCCTGTATCTCTCACCTTGTAAAGAACACCATTGCCTGTCCTAAGAAAAGTTTGAACATACCAAGATGTAATCGGAAGCCGTAAATCAAATTAGGACCAAAAGAAAAAGGACATACAATGATGTACTAAGCACTCGACAGAAAACTACAGATCAAGCAAAATGAACCCCCACTAAAAACTGGGATGTACTTAAGTGTTCTGGAAGCACAAGCAGATCCTGCTCCACAAGAGGCACACGTCCCCAACATATTTTAAATTTTGATTTCCAGGAGTTAAATTCAATATACCAGATCGGGAAAGTCATTGGTACAAAATCTAATCTTCACATCACAATTATCTTTGGCACAAAATAAACTTGTACTTCCATCTCTGGTTTTTCAGAAAACTTTTTTTTAAACTCTTCCCATTGCAGCCTACTTTTAACTTTGGACCACAAGGTCCTTAAAACCATAGACCATGATTTCTGGAGACTTTAATCTACATATCACAATGATTCATGCCATTTCTGATATTTTCTCCATTGAGGTCTATGTTAATATTTTGAAATCCAACAGTTCCATGTTTGAAGGAAAGCACTATTTTAAAAGGCCATTCCTGCTAAGCTTAGTTTAATGTTTAATTTGGTAAAGTGGTTTCGAGAAAGATTTTCACATGAATTTCGATTAAATCTGGCTTAACTTGCATATTTGCCGAAAAAATGACAAAATTTTAGAGGAGATGTTATAAGTATGAAAGTTTACAGATGGATGCCAAGTGATAGCAATAGCTTACATCACACTTTAGGGGTCATGTGTGCTGCTAAAAACTCCCTGAAAAGAGATAACCGGGATTTTTGCTTGTATACACATACACTATTTCTTTTGTTTTATATTTTTTTAGATATATATATACAAGGTCTAGGACAAAAGCCCCCTGACAAATAGCCCCCCAATAACGATGAAAAGTAAAAGTTAATGTTTTTTTGTTATACATTTTTTTTATATTGATAGTGATATTAGATATATTAAAGTATATAAAGGAAAAAAAAATAAAAATTAATTAAAAAAATGTAATACTTCTAGACAAAATTTTCTTCACATTTTGTTTATTATAATTAACATCTATATTTATAAAGTGTAAATTACAAAAGAAAAACTGATAATTTGTTTATAAATTAAAGTTATTTTTTGAATTATTCATAATTAAAGTCAATACATGTTTGGATTTGTAAAATTTTCTTTGTGTTTTCTAACATGATTCAAGATTTTTTGCATACAGACACAAGGAATTAAAATACAGAGGTACAAAAAATCTTGAAGAACACAAAGAAAATTTTACAATTTTTTTCTACAAGTATTAAATTTTTTTAATTAATTTTTTTCCTTTATATCTTAATATATCTAATATCACCATCAATATAAAAAAAAAACAACATTTTACTTTTCATCATTATTGGGGGGCTTTTTGTCAGGGGGCTTTTGTCTGGAGGCTTTTGTCCTGTTCCCATATATATACTGTGTACTGGTGAAGGTTCCAAGAGCTTAAACCCACAGAGCTGCTCGGTGCATCCCTGGGTGGAGACTAGGGGAAGCCCTCTAAATTGGGGGTTTATATATATGTATATGAAAGGATGTATAATATTTGCACAAATAGTCATGTTACAGAAACATCAATAACAGATAAAAATACAAAATGGTTTGTTTGGTAAATCACATTAACCACTTTTCTCTACAAAAACACATTGCACTGCAATAAAACTATTTCAAAACATATATCAGTTTACAAACACATGTGTGACAGAAACACCCCTCTTTTTTTCCATAACAAATTTACCTATGAAAAATTTCACTTGGTTGAATTGATACTAAAATCAAAAGATATTACAAAAACACATGTACATCGTGATAAAAATAATTCAAAACAATATCAGTTTACAAACATGTGTAACAGGAAACCTCTTCATAAATTTACCAAATAAATTATGAATTACATGTATTTCATTTGATAAATTGTTACTAAAAATCTAAATGCTTAACAAAATCGCATGTACACTACAATAAAAATGAATCAAAATTACATCAATTTATTATTAACCTTGATCTAATACATCTATTACATTGCATGATTGTATGTTAGTTAGATATACATCTACCCATGCAGTCAGTGGCTATCTTGTCTTGTTATACATGTCAGTTATATCACTAACATACATTTAAACTATTTAACAATTAACACAATATACTAGAGATAAAACAAGATAAAACAGTAATAATGTAAACTTTGATTGACTAATAAAAGATACATTTTCATTGGGAAGTAATCTCCAACGATGTGTGACTAGTCTTTATACAAGATTCAGGGGACAGAACTCAAAGATACATTTTCATTTGGGAAGTAACCTCCAATGATGTGTGTCTTTATATTTCTCTCAATTCACCAGATTAAGGGGACAGAACTCACCAGTTTTCTCTTAAAAACTTATGAGATTGAGGACTTGCATTGTATGTAAATGTAAACCAGAGAAGTAAGTTTTCCACTGATCAGTAGACTTCCTATTTCTTAAATTTAATATATTGAAATAATACAGCAAACTTGGTCCAAACAGCCAGAAAATGAAGGTGTATGGGGTACTGTATATGGGGTTTCCTAATTATTTTTTTTTTATCAATAATCCCTTTTATCTCTGGTAAACACAGGTCACAAAAATATTACATACAATCTTGATCTCTATACAGTTGCACGATATTATCTGTATTTTCTATGTAGGTCAGTGAGGACGACCTACAAATGAATCTGAATTATGTCGAAATCTTTTCACGGAGCTTTTTGTTGGTCGTAAAAGTTCTTGAATATGTTGTACAATCAAGTCAATGGCCACTGAAATAAAAATAGTCGATTTATATAGTAAAATATATTTGTATAAATTGTAGTTGTTTTAACATGTATTACTTAAGAAATAATTCTTCCATGTCGTTTTATGCTCATTTTAATATGGGGAGGCATTATATTTGTCGATATTTTACACCGAGCGGTACTACATCAGATATAAGATATTCAAATTATACATGAAAAATCATGCAATGGTCCCTCACAAAGTTTTAATTTTTTGCGTTGGTTGGAAATTCATGATGCATGTGGCTACTAATGGAGACCCAATGAGAAAATTAATATCTTATTAATTGCTTTTTAGCAAACTTGACTGTAATAATCATTGGATAATCCCTTACAATGTTTTCATTTTGTTTTTGTGTTGATCAGAAAATCCAAGACTATAATATATAAACAATCTGAAATTTTGTGAAATTCTGATAAAGTCCCACCTACAGCCATATACATAATCTTAATTAGTTGAACAAAATTAACTCAATATTGTGGCATGCCCCTGCACAACACTTGGACATAAGAAGTACAAACAACAATTTGTTAATCATACCCTTAATGTCAAACTAAAAGACAACAAGATTGGTATTTCCTGCATCTCTGCTAAGTATACTACATTAAGGAATAAGAGCAAAGACTGGTTGGATTTGAATCAAATCAATGTGTCAGAGTGCAGTGACATGGCTACCCACAGACTGTTGTGCTTGCTGTTCGAATGCTGTGACATGGCTACACGCAGACTGTTGTGCATGCGGTCCGCATGCAGTGACATGGCTACCCACAGACTGTTGTGCATTCTGTCTGGATGCAGTGACATGGCTACCCACAGACTGTTGTGCTTGCTGTTCGAATGCCGTGACATGGCTACACGCAGACTGTTGTGCATGTGGTCCTTATGCAGTGACATGGCTACTTGCAGATTGTTGTGCATTCTGTCTGAATGCAGTGACATGGCTACCCACAGAATGTTGTGTGTGCCGTCCAAGTACAATGACATGGCTACCTGCAGACTGTTGTGTGTGCCATCCGATTGCAGTAACATTGCTACCCACAGACTGTTGTGCGTGCCGTCCGATTGCAGTAACATTGCTACCCACAGACTGTTGTGCGTGCCATCCGATTGCAGTAACATTGTTACCCACAGACTGTTGTGCGTGCCGTCCGATTGCAGTAACATTGCTACCCACAGACTGTTGTGCGTGCCGTCCGATTGCAGTAACATTGCTACCCACAGACTGTTGTGTGTGCCGTCCGATTGCAGTAACATTGCTACCCACAGACTTGTGTGTGCCGTCCGATTGCAGTAACATTGCTACCCACAGACTGTTGTGTGTGCCGTCCGATTGCAGTAACATTGCTACCCACAGACTTGTGTGTGCCATCCGATTGCAGTAACATTGCTACCCACAGACTGTTGTGCGTGCCGTCCGATTGCAGTAACATTGCTACCCACAGACTGTTGTGCGTGCCGTCCGATTGCAGTAACATTGCTACCCAGACTGTTGTGTGTGCCGTCCGATTGCAGTAACATGGCTACCCACAGACTGTTGTGCGTGCCGTCCGATTGCAGTAACATGGCTACCCACAGACTGTTGTGCGTGCCGTCCGATTGCAGTAACATTGCTACCCACAGACTGTTGTGCTTGCTGTTCGAATGCTGTGACATGGCTACACGCAGACTGTTGTGCATGCGGTCCGCATGCAGTGACATGGCTACCCACAGACTGTTGTGCATTCTGTCTGGATGCAGTGACATGGCTACCCACAGACTGTTGTGCTTGCTGTTCGAATGCCGTGACATGGCTACACGCAGACTGTTGTGCATGTGGTCCTTATGCAGTGACATGGCTACTTGCAGATTGTTGTGCATTCTGTCTGGATGCAGTGACATGGCTACCCACAGAATGTTGTACATGTCGTTCGAGTAGTGACATGGCTACCCACAGACTATTGTGTGTGCCGTCCAAGTACAATGACATGGCTACCTGCAGACTGTTGTGTGTGCCATCCGATTGCAGTAACATTGCTACCCACAGACTGTTGTGCGTGCCATCCGATTGCAGTAACATTGCTACCCACAGACTGTTGTGTGTGCCATCCGATTGCAGTAACATTGCTACCCACAGACTGTTGTGTGTGCCGTCCGATTGCAGTAACATTGCTACCCACAGACTGTTGTGCGTGCCGTCCGATTGCAGTAACATTGCTACCCACAGACTTGTGTGTGCCGTCCGATTGCAGTAACATTGCTACCCACAGACTGTTGTGCGTGCCGTCCGATTGCAGTAACATTGCTACCCACAGACTGTTGTGCGTGCCGTCCGATTGCAGTAACATGGCTACCCACAGACTGTTGTGCGTGCCGTCCGATTGCAGTAACATTGCTACCCACAGACTGTTGTGCTTGCTGTTCGAATGCTGTGACATGGCTACACGCAGACTGTTGTGCATGCGGTCCGCATGCAGTGACATGGCTACCCACAGACTGTTGTGCATTCTGTCTGGATGCAGTGACATGGCTACCCACAGACTGTTGTGCTTGCTGTTCGAATGCCGTGACATGGCTACACGCAGACTGTTGTGCATGTGGTCCTTATGCAGTGACATGGCTACTTGCAGATTGTTGTGCATTCTGTCTGGATGCAGTGACATGGCTACCCACAGAATGTTGTACATGTCGTTCGAGTAGTGACATGGCTACCCACAGACTATTGTGTGTGCCGTCCAAGTACAATGACATGGCTACCTGCAGACTGTTGTGTGTGCCATCCGATTGCAGTAACATTGCTACCCACAGACTGTTGTGCGTGCCGTCCGATTGCAGTAACATTGCTATCCACAGACTGTTGTGCGTGCCATCCGATTGCAGTAACATTGCTACCCACAGACTGTTGTGCGTGCCGTCCGATTGCAGTAACATTGCTACCCACAGACTGTTGTGCGTGCCGTCCGATTGCAGTAACATTGCTACCCACAGACTGTTGTGCGTGCCGTCCGATTGCAGTAACATGGCTACCCACAGACTGTTGTGCGTGCCGTCAGATTGCAGTAACATTGCTACCCACAGACTGTTGTGCTTGCTGTTCGAATGCTGTGACATGGCTACACGCAGACTGTTGTGCATGTGGTCCGCATGCAGTGACATGGCTACCCACAGACTGTTGTGCATTCTGTCTGGATGCAGTGACATGGCTACCCACAGACTGTTGTGCTTGCTGTTCGAATGCCGTGACATGGCTACACGCAGACTGTTGTGCATGTGGTCCTTATGCAGTGACATGGCTACTTGCAGATTGTTGTGCATTCTGTCTGGATGCAGTGACATGGCTACCCACAGACTGTTGTGCTTGCTGTTCGAATGCCGTGACATGGCTACACGCAGACTGTTGTGCATGTGGTCCTTATGCAGTGACATGGCTACTTGCAGATTGTTGTGCATTCTGTCTGGATGCAGTGACATGGCTACCCACAGAATGTTGTACATGTCGTTCGAGTAGTGACATGGCTACCCACAGACTATTGTGTGTGCCGTCCAAGTACAATGACATGGCTACCTGCAGACTGTTGTGTGTGCCATCCGATTGCAGTAACATTGCTACCCACAGACTGTTGTGCGTGCCGTCCGATTGCAGTAACATTGCTACCCACAGACTGTTGTGCGTGCCATCCGATTGAAGTAACATTGCTACCCACAGACTGTTGTGCGTGCCGTCCGATTGCAGTAACATTGCTACCCACAGACTGTTGTGTGTGCCGTCCGATTGCAGTAACATTGCTACCCACAGACTGTTGTGTGTGCCGTCCGATTGCAGTAACATTGCTACCCACAGACTTGTGTGTGCCGTCCGATTGCAGTAACATTGCTATCCACAGACTGTTGTGTGTGCCGTCCGATTGCAGTAACATTGCTACCCAGACTTGTGTGTGCCATCCGATTGCAGTAACATTGCTACCCACAGACTGTTGTGCGTGCCGTCCGATTGCAGTAACATTGCTACCCACAGACTGTTGTGCGTGCCGTCCGATTGCAGTAACATTGCTACCCACAGACTGTTGTGTGTGCCGTCCGATTGCAGTAACATGGCTACCCAGACTGTTGTGCGTGCCGTCCGATTGCAGTAACATGGCTACCCACAGACTGTTGTGCGTGCCGTCCGATTGCAGTAACATTGCTACCCACAGACTGTTGTGCGTGCCGTCCGATTGCAGTAACATTGCTACCCACAGACAGTTGTGCGTGCCGTCCGATTGCAGTAACATTGCTACCCACAGACTTGTGTGTGCCGTCTGATTGCAGTAACATTGCTACCCACAGACTGTTGTGCGTACCGTCCGATTGCAGTAACATTGCTACCCACAGACTGTTGTGCGTGCTGTCCGATTGCAGTAACATTGCTACCCACAGACTGTTGTGCGTACCGTCCGATTGCAGTAACATTGCTACCCACAGACTGTTGTGCGTGCTGTCCGATTGCAGTAACATTGCTACCCACAGACTGTTGTGCGTGCCATCAGACTGCAGTAACATTGCTACCCACAGACTGTTGTGCGTGCTGTCCGATTGCAGTAACATTGCTACCCACAGACTGTTGTGCGTACCGTCCGATTGCAGTAACATTGCTACCCACAGACTGTTGTGCGTGCTGTCCGATTGCAGTAACATTGCTACCCACAGACTGTTGTGCGTGCCATCAGACTGCAGTAACATTGCTACCCACAGAATGTTGTGCGTGTCGTCCGATTGCAGTAACATGGCTACCCACAGACTGTTGTGCATGCCGTCCGATTGCAGTAACATGGCTACCCACAGACTGTTGTTCGTGCCATCCGATTGCAGTAACATTGCTACCCACAGACTTGTGCGTGCCGTCTGATTGCAGTAACATTGCAACCCACAGACTGTTGTGTGTGCCGTCCGATTGTAGTAACATGGCTACCAAAGACTGTTGTGCGTGCCGTCCGATTGCAGTAACATTGCTACCCACAGACTTGTGCGTGCCGTCTGATTGCAGTAACATTGCTACCCACAGATTGTTGTGTGTGCCGTCCGATTGTAGTAACATGGCTACCAAAGACTGTTGTGCGTGCCGTCCGATTGCAGTAACATTGCTACCCACAGACTGTTGTGCGTGCCATCCGATTGCAGTAACATTGCTACCCACAGACTGTTGTGTGTGCCATCCAATTGCAGTAACATTGCTACCCACAGACTGTTGTGCGTGCCGTCCGATTGCAGTAACATTGCTACCCACAGACTGTTGTGCGTGCCGTCCGATTGCAGTAACATTGCTACCCACAGACTGTTGTGTGTGCCGTCCGATTGCAGTAACATGGCTACCCACAGACTGTTGTGCGTGCCGTCCGATTACAGTAACATGGCTACCCACAGACTGTTGTGCGTGCCGTCCGATTGCAGTAACATTGCTACCCACAGACTGTTGTGCGTGCCGTCCGATTGCAGTAACATTGCTACCCACAGACAGTTGTGCGTGCCGTCCGATTGCAGTAACATTGCTACCCACAGACTTGTGTGTGCCGTCCGATTGCAGTAACATTGCTACCCACAGACTGTTGTGCGTACCGTCCGATTGCAGTAACATTGCTACCCACAGACTGTTGTGCGTGCTGTCCGATTGCAGTAACATTGCTACCCACAGACTGTTGTGCGTACCGTCCGATTGCAGTAACATTGCTACCCACAGACTGTTGTGCGTGCTGTCCGATTGCAGTAACATTGCTACCCACAGACTGTTGTGCGTGCCATCAGACTGCAGTAACATTGCTACCCACAGACTGTTGTGCGTGCTGTCCGATTGCAGTAACATTGCTACCCACAGACTGTTGTGCGTACCGTCCGATTGCAGTAACATTGCTACCCACAGACTGTTGTGCGTGCTGTCCGATTGCAGTAACATTGCTACCCACAGACTGTTGTGCGTGCCATCAGACTGCAGTAACATTGCTACCCACAGAATGTTGTGCGTGTCGTCCGATTGCAGTAACATGGCTACCCACAGACTGTTGTGCATGCCGTCCGATTGCAGTAACATGGCTACCCACAGACTGTTGTTCGTGCCATCCGATTGCAGTAACATTGCTACCCACAGACTTGTGCGTGCCGTCTGATTGCAGTAACATTGCAACCCACAGACTGTTGTGTGTGCCGTCCGATTGTAGTAACATGGCTACCAAAGACTGTTGTGCGTGCCGTCCGATTGCAGTAACATTGCCACCCACAGACTGTTGTTCGTGCCATCCGATTGCAGTAACACTGCTACCCACAGACTTGTGCGTGCCGTCTGATTGCAGTAACATTGCTACCCACAGACTGTTGTGTGTGCCGTCCGATTGTAGTAACATGGCTACCAAAGACTGTTGTGCGTGCCGTCCGATTGCAGTAACATTGCTACCCACAGACTGTTGTGCGTGCCATCCGATTGCAGTAACATTGCTACCCACAGACTGTTGTGTGTGCCATCCAATTGCAGTAACATTGCTACCCACAGACTGTTGTGCGTGCCGTCCGATTGCAGTAACATTGCTACCCACAGACTGTTGTGCGTGCCGTCCGATTGCAGTAACATTGCTACCCACAGACTTGTGCGTGCCGTCCGATTGCAGTAACATTGCTACCCAGACTTGTGCATGCCGTCCGATTGCAGTAACATTGCTACCCACATACTGTTGTGTGTGCCGTCTGATTGCAGTAACATTGCTACCCACAGATTGTTGTGTGTGCCGTCTGATTGCAGTAACATTGCTACCCACAGACTGTTGTGTGTGCCATCAGATTGCAGTAACATTGCTACCCACAGACTGTTGTGCGTACCGTCTGATTGCAGTAACATGGCTACCCACAGACTGTTGTGTCAATGAACTATAACTAATAATCCAACTAAACGTATTGGTTTAGTACTAAACAAACATCATCAACACCTCTACAAAATCTAACTTGAACTCACCATTATATAGCTAAACAAATTATCACTTGGCGCTAAATAACAATCACTCGTATATTACTTTACCTGTGTTATCTGCCCCTCTTGGAATGATTACATCAGCATATTTCTTGGTCTGTAAAGAATAAAGAAATATATGATTGATTTTTTAACGCCACTTTCAGCAATATTTCAGCTATATCATGGCGACAGGTTTTAGTGGTGGAAGAAGCTGGAGAGAACCACCGACCATGGGCAAGCAACTGGTAAACTTTATCACTTGCAGCTGCGAGTCGCGTACACCCTCTTTTGTAATTTACAAAGCCGGGCACAAACCCATGCCATATTAGTGATAGGCTTGTATGAGTTGTTAGGTAATCCAACTACCTAACTCATTGAGCTACCCGGGCCCTTAAGAAATTTAAAAAAAATTTAAATGTATATTACTTAATAACAATGTATAAGATATGTGCACTAAATGACTGTAAAATTAAAATAAAATAAAATACTGCATTTTTAGCAAAATCATATGTTAAATACAGCTCTCTCCATTTAAAATCGGACTAACATTAGTGTGGAACACTGTTCTACGAAATTAAACTGCATCATATAATCTTAATATTTGATAATATTAATGAGAGAACTACCTTGAAAAAACATGAATAATAGAAATTGATATACTTGTACATTATATAAATGTTGAGATGAATAAATTTACATCAGAGAATGTTGCATGTCGGCTACGGAGTGGAAAAAATATTTCAATTATAAAATGATTTATGTTATTTGTATTTATTTACATATACTGGTGTCCAACACGATTTCCATATCAGATGATGTTCGTGTCATTTAACAGTAACACTACCGGTGCCACTAGTGGAGCAGGAAGTAACTTCCCTTCCGAAGCAACTGAGTTCACCACACTTTTTTAGTGGGTTTCGCGTTGCTCAATCTTTAGTTTTCTGTGTATACATAGTATTTTGTCGACTATTGTTTGTCTTTTTGTACTTTTTATTTTGGCCATTGCATTGTTTGCGCTTCTTATAATTAATTCTTCTGATTACCCCTTTGGTATCTTCAAACTGTCGTGCGAAATTAAAAAATACATCAGAAGGCCATGGACAATACTTACCGGAAGACAGAATTCTTCAAATGCTGGTTTTACTAGTGTTGTATATTGGTGTAAAATTTGTTCTATATCTCTTCCTCTTTCTCTTGTATCTCTCAATACTAGAAAAAAAATTAATAACAAGATGAGTATGCCATTATCACATACCAGTCATGATGAATCAAGAGCATGTAAAACTTAAATTTTCAAATTTGTATTTAATCAATTCAAATCTCTAAGCCATGCATTAGAAATAAACACTAGAGAATACCGAAAGGGGCAATGAAAAAAGGACAATCCAGTGAAACTGGCAACACAACTGGTACACAAGACGAAATCAAACAAACAAAAACACAACACAATATGTGTTGGACAGAAAGTTTGCCACATGTCCATGTTTAATTCAACATCTATAGGTGAATGGGAATACCATTATCGTCAAGCAAAATATATCCTTTTTTCACTACCATTAGCTTCC
This sequence comes from Bathymodiolus septemdierum, assembly GCA_963383655.1. Classification (NCBI taxonomy): domain Eukaryota; kingdom Metazoa; phylum Mollusca; class Bivalvia; order Mytilida; family Modiolidae; genus Bathymodiolus; species Bathymodiolus septemdierum. The sequence goes on along the minus strand of OY726528.1, from coordinate 11,385,923 downwards.
TATGGTCCTGGAATTTTTGTCCTGATTTGTCAAACCCCATTTTTCGAGTTATTTACCTCGCTTTTCTTACTGTTTCCAAAACTTGAACTAATATATCTTTTATTTTCTGACAATATAAATTGTATATATATATATATATACTGTCCAACCTTGTTATTTCAAATTGGATAATTCAAAGTAAGCATACGGTTCGCTCATAGTAATTGTTAGCTAGAATATCTGAATGTAAATAATAGGTCCCTTCAACAGACTTCTTCAACTTTGACACAATGAGATTCAACAATAATAAAAATTATGACTCTTCTAATAATGTCGAATTAGGATTATAAATTAATATACCCCTTCTTGACAGTCTTGTATCTGGATCTGTGTCAACAAAAAGCTTCATATGAAATTTATCTCTCACTTCTTTATCAGAGAAGACAAGAATTCCTTCAAACAAGACTACGTCTGCTGGGTATACTGGGTGACAATTTTCATCACTACAAAAGAAAAAAAGAAAACTTATTCTAATCATTCATAGCTATTAAAGTTTGGGTTTCATATGGTTCTATGTCAAATCTTTGTTATTTTTTGTTGTCTGCTTTCAAGCCAATGTGCAAGGTTATGCTTACATCACCACTAAAACAGATGGTCTAAAAAGTGATGAAATATTGCGGAGTGTTTTTATTCCAATCCTAACTAATAGCCCACTATCACAACCATTCCACTCTTCTCAGTACGTCAATGATAGTCTGTTCATTTACATTCCAGTGTCATGATCTTGTCAATTTCAATTTCTAATTAATTACATCTCAGTACCATAACCTGTCTGCCCTTCATAACATCAATGACTGCATCTTTATATTCTACTTGTATTTTTAATAGTATGCCGTTTTTACCATTTTTGATATCAATGACAATTATCTTGACTTTCTTCTACTTTTTTATACCAGTAACTAGTATCATGACGTTTCTGCCCTTTATACAATCAATCACTGCTCCTATCATTCATTTTCTACTGTGTCATGATCTAAAATTTCTGCCCTACTACAGTATATAATGTAATAATGATATTTTTTCCCTCCACAACATCAATGACTTATTTTCTCCATTGTCATGACTGTTTTGCTTTCACAACATCCTGACTATTCCTACCTTTTATTTTCTACCGCATCATTAACTTGTTTTGCTTTGATGACATGAATGACTGTTCCTACCTTTTATTTTCAATCATGTCATGACCTTTTTGCCCTCCATGACATCAATAATTTCTAATTTTGCTTTTATTCAAATTGAAGGCTTGTACCATGGCGAGGTGTACTTGATACAACATTAGGCGATAAAGATTGTCAGTGACTAGCGACAGGTTGGTGGTTTTCTCCACCAATAAAGCTGACCGACACGATATAACTGAAATATTGTTGAAAGTGGCGTTAAACACCATAAACCATAAACCTTGTACCATAATATGACTGTCAATCTCTTTACCTTTTATTTTCAACGTAATTATAATGTGGTATCATGACCTTTTTGCACTTAATGACATCATTAATGGTGTTCTTCATCCTCTCCCAGTCAAAGGCATCTACAATTTAACAACTACAAGTTAATGACTGGTACAATGTATGTTTTTGTCTCAAAGATTAAAACCTCAAGGTTTTTACAATGCTCAAGTTAGATTTTTCTCAACCTTTTTAATATTTTTAATTGCTTCCAAAATGAGCTTGTCACATCACCCATTGATGGTGTATGCATCAATAATTAATTTATATGTTCAGTTCCTCAGGTGATTGGTCAAAATATGATTGGGTTGTTTGGTTTATGGTGTTTAACACCACTTTCAACAATATTTGAGCTATATCGTGCCGGTCAGTTTTATTGGTGGAGGAAACCGGTGTACCTGGAGAAAACCACAGACCTACCAATAGTCACTGACAAACTTTATCACATAATGTTGTATCAAGTACACCTCACAATGAACGAGGTGCGAACTCACAACTTTAGTGGCGATAGCCACTGATTGCACAGGTAGTTGTAAATCCAACGCCCATACAATCACGACCATGACGACCCCCATTCAAAACATAACACATTATGTAAGGATCATTCAAAACAGCTATATATGGTACATCATTTTCTATTGGTCATATACATATCAGTAATATTTCATGATAAAAATCATATTCGATTCGTTCTGCGTTATTTTAATCTATGTTTATGGAGTGTGTCTTATTTTATGTTCAGTGTTTATTTTCATTGGGTGATGTTCACAATTTTGGTGTAATACTCAATGTTCAAGTTTGTCTTCCCTACAGTTAGTACACGATGGGTGCCATTCAGAACTTAAAAATACTTTTTTGTCAACTTATCAATCAGACAAGTTCTATGATTTTTTACAAGACTGAAAAATTGTCTGGTCATATAAAACCATCAAGTATTTTATGTCAACTTATCAATCAGACAAGTTCTATAATTTTTTACAAGACTGAATAATTGTCTGGTCATATAAAACCATCATTTTATTTGTATCTTTTTATGCTCGCTAGCTTGTACAAGCAATTTTATTTTTACTTGTCCGAATCCAATTTAAACAAGTCAGACATGTGTTAATGTAGATCCCCGCCATTACTACTTAGTGGAGCAGGATAACTTAATTGTTGCGGAGCATCTGATCTTATGGTCATAAACTATTGAGTACCATTTCTGTACTTGTTCTCCAGAATCCTCCAATCAGAACACTGAATTTATTGAACACAGCATTCTGCTTTGCTGTTTTTTGTGTATGGGAACAAAAAATCATACTCAAAAGTTTTATGACAAAAAGACCTGCACTGGGTGGCACAAACCTCAATTAAATTTAAATTGAAATGAACATGAAATTGATTTACACTTGAGGTTTAATTGACGTTTGTGCAACCCAGTCCTCACTCAGGGTTTTTGTGGGAGTTTGTATTGTTTTGTTTTCTTTTATCCTTGTGCTTACATTTTTTTTGTACCTGGATTTTTGCTTTACATGGAAGGAAATATATTCCGACTTCGGTATTTTGGATATTTGCTTTACATGGAAGGAAATATATTCCGACTTCGGTATTTTGTTTATTACTTATATTACCTGGATGATCAAAGTTAAATTCTCCTTTTAATGCTTTCTTCTTTTCTTCTTCATTTAATGTCTTATAAAAGGAGTCCTGATTGATTATAACTACTCTTCTTTGTTTTCTGTCTACGTCATCTTGTCCTAACTGTGACATAATCTTATCACATACAGAAGACTGAAAAGAAGAGTGTTAAACACCAATCAATCAATCAATCAATCAAAAGTAAATACTTAGTATACTGCAACATAATTTTACATGCAGAAAACTCAAAAGATGAAACGATGCTAAATTTTTCTTCACTTACATCATTCTGTTCCAAATGTGACATACCGGTAATAATCTTATCACATAAAGAAGATTGTAAAAGACTGAACGATTGTTGTTTTTTCTTATTTCGCTATATTGTAATATCGGAGCGTGATCAGTCGTGGGTTACTGACGAAAGAAATACTCTACTATACAAAGAAATTTTCAAGAAATACCGGTACATGTATCACACAGAAAAAAAGATATATCCATATCACAAAGATGAGTGATATGGCTATCACTGTTATTGACTGCTCTGTGATATTCGTCTGTATTAAAAAAAACTGGAACTAGATACATCATGTATAGTGAGAGAAGGGTTGTGCATGTTCAGAGTATACATATGCTCTAGTAAATAAGATTTCATTTAGGAAGATCAAATGAGAATTTTATTTGCATAACAGCATATTTGGAGACAATATCGTTATGCAAAGAATGCATTTGAAGTGAAGAGGTCGTTGCAATAGTTAGCCACCTTCTCTTATATTACAGTACGCACAGCGCATTTTAGCAAGAAATCACTCTGGTCCGACGTCAGTGAAATCAAGAAAATATTGGCAAAATTTTTAAAAAAGTCGGTGTTGACACCGCGAAATGCCCAAGAAAAATCGAAGTGTTGTCGGTGATTTACTATAAAACTCTGCCAAAACATTGACATCGACGACTAGACGCCGCGAAATAAAGAAATGGGATATTAACCTTTATATATACATTTGTATGTTCTTGAGATATGTATATAAAACTGTCATTTTTTATAATATGAATGATTCATAACAAATAATTATTTTCTTTTTCAGGTGTGCAAGCTGTCATCATATTTCCGTTCTTTAATTCTGATATTTGCTTTGTTTTAATCTATTATGTTAAGAAAACAATGTACAAACGTTTAGTAATATATGATCATTACCATTTATAAGCTTGTATTGTATTATTTTTTAATTAAAATAAACTTGATCCTTTGAATGCAAGCTTGGTATCCCGAGTTAATTTTTCATTTCAAATATTTTATTGATAAATCAATAGGATTGGATAACAGGCTATGCCTATACAAATCCTCTCCAACTACAAGATGGAACCATTTGAACACAATTTACATAAGACATAGAGCAATCTACCCATCATGTATACATGCAATTCATCTTAATTACCAAGCATAAACACATGTATATTAATAGCAGAATAACTAACAAAACAAAAAAGATTTTTCCCTTTCTTTTCTTTTTTTTTTTGTTAATAGGTATGATATAATATGTATATTAATAGCAGGATCATACAAAATAAAGTGTTTTTTTTCCCTTTTTTCCCCCTTTTTAATAGGTATGATATAATTTGGAATAGCCAAATTATGGCTTTACATTTAAGCTATTATTATTTATAATATTAATGATGATGAATTGGCATAGCATGATGGATAGACTGAACTTACATTTAATCACACAATATATACAACATATAAACTGAAATTATGATATCAAAATCACTAATTAAGTGAGGTCCACCATATCAATATGAATTAACTCTTTTTCAGTATATATATTTATGATTGAGTAAAGGGAATTTGGGAGAGATGGAGGAAGAAGAGACAAATAAGTAAATAAGGGGGGAAATATCTAAACAAGATAGTGATTGTGATAAGCAAGTACAAATTGGGTAAAAGGGGGAGGGGGAAGGGAGACCTGAATAATTGAAAGATTTACAGCTATTAATTAAACTGAAAAATTTAAAGATTTGGAGCTACATGTATATATAGGAAGACTTTTCAATGTTATATGACCAAATACAAAGAAAAGGAAAATCTATTGAATCATGTGAATCTTCTACTACCAGTAATGAAATGGTGAACAGCATCGAATATCTCAGTATTCTCATCTACAGTAAGGATTGGTGAGCCTTTCAATAATACATCCAAATTTAAAACATCTTGAAACTTTCTTAGAGAATTAAAAAGTTGTATTCTGTGTCTTATGAACAAACATAAAAATAATGGAAATTATTTTCAATTGCATCCCCACAGGCACACTGGGAGCTGTCGGACAGATGAGACTGAAACAAGTGGTGATTTAAGCTGCTTGCTTCATTTCGAAGTTGGCAATGCCAAATATTTAAGCTGCGAGAACCAATTGAGTAGAAGCTAGGAGATTTATCAACATCTTCATTAAGTTTAATCTTGAATGAAGATAATGACTGAATGTTCCTAGTATCATTATCTAGTTTGTTCCATAAATCCAGAACAGTTGGAAAAAAGCTATCCTTATATGACTTGGTGCGGCATTGGGGAGGGGTGAAGAATCTGGGGTTTCTAACCATGTAGTTAGGTTCAATATTAATATAAGAAATAATATTATTTGTTATATAGTTGGGTAGCTCTCCTTCCAGAGCTTTGAACATTACGTCTGTTTTGCAAGGAGTCCCACCCTAATTCGCCATACAACTTAACCCTTGAGGTACCCTTTCGAAGACCTGTAACAATTCTGGCTGATTCGCACTGCACTGATTCAAAGTTAATTTGTGGCTTCTGAACTGGTGTAGTTGAGTTGATTTGATTTGAGTCATTCTGTTATCGCTTCAAATGTTAGGAAAGGGTGGGGCATGTTTTTATCGTCAAATTTTAGAGAGACTTTACCTAAATGATGCAAATAACTGACAATCTAACCTTGATGTTATAATTTTCAATGCGATTGATTTTGGTAAAATTTGAAGAAAAAATATTATAAAAATACCCACTTTCATGTTCAGAAAAGAAATCTAATTTGTTTTTCATGAAAAAAAAATATGGCTTGGGAGGATAAAACATACAAAAGTTAAATGGTTGGTTCCTTATTTTGTACACTTCAATTGATCTTTCTTTGAAATTTCATTAACCTTTATATCACCCAAGCCGAGCCCCAAGCCTTCGATTGTTCAATTACTGTCGACTAAAGTTCACCTGTTACAAAAGTTTCTAGATCCCCAAAAGCACGCTTTGATCGATAATATATTACCAACATGTGGAAACCTTTCTAGATTCTCATTCACGTGAAAAATGTGTGTCCAAAGGGAAATGTGTATTCACTTTAATTAAAGGTAAACATGACACGTGGCTTGCAAGGGGATTAATGACATACAAATACGAAAACGAAAACACACGATTAGATAAAAATTTACATAATTTTTTTTTCTTTATCTTGGCACGTCGCAATAATTAAACTTCGCATTTATATAGGCCATCTTATTCAATTTCTGCAATAAAAATTGAAATTGTACCTTTTTGCCGGGTCATTTTTAAAAGCAAAGACCCTTCAGAAAATTAACGTGGATTTTTTTTCATAGACTATTTAGCATGATACATAAATACTCTTAGACTCAGTTATCAAAACGCCAACAAAAGACAGAAAATCCTTCTACGCCGAGATTTGATTTTTGCCGCGATAATTAAAATATTTCACCGACATTTAGGCCCTAATTTGTATATTTTCGCGATGAAAGTTTCACCGACATTTTACAGAGATTTTATGACACATCACCGACATCTCACTGCGAAAAAACACCGACCAAGGTGATTTCGTGCTAAAAACCTCTGTGCGTACTGTACATAGATAGTCTATCTTTCCAGATTGATCAAAACAAGTCCCTGTTTATAATAGTAGAGGTTTATTACCACTAAACATGGGTACCAGTCGAAACTAGTAGTACGTAAACAGAAAATGGATTCCTACATTGTTGGATAAAAGATAAACCCTATTAGATACTGCAAAATACTGAATGTCAGCAGAAACCTACATATTTTAGGATAATTTTAAGCCCATATTTGATGTCCTTGTGGTTTTTAATAAAAAATTGATTGCATTGGAAAGAAACCACCTGAATTTGTGTTAAATCGAAAGTGAAAGTAGGATTTTTGACGGTAGACATCTTCAGACTGTCTGTTTTTTCTTATATGCCATTAAATGTATGTTGATTTTCGGAGTTAAGCTTCCAATTAGGTACCCCTTCCATGAGATATGAGTGTCACTTAGATTAAACTTAAGATGAATCCTGTATGAAAGCTCAATTTTTTTTAATATAATATGGAGAATTCTTTAGTGGTATTACACCTAGATATAGGAATTTGGTTTTGATCATAATTCATATTGTGTGATGATTGCGAATGCATTATATAGAGTAATCTCGTTGAGATTAGGATTCCGAAGAAATTTTCAGTCATTTTCTACATCCTATTCCGAAGAAATGTTCGGTCAGTTTCTACATCCTACGATATAGAAAATGACAGAAAATTTCTTAAGAATCCTAATCTCGACGAGATTATATATCTAACCTATATATTCTAAGTCTACGCAGGAGTCTGCTTATTTCAGATCACTGTGTAATTAGAGGATCTTGTCAACTTTACACGTATGTTACTACCCATGCAAACAAAAACCATATAGATAGTAACATACGTGGATAGTCGAAAAGATCCTGACTGCCTGTGAACTTGTGCTTGTGCCAAGTTGTGGTGCAATACTGCAGTCAGTTGCAGATATGTAAAGATGATGACAAAAAGGAATCGAAATATCAAAAATATATTTATTAAGCTTCAAATGGGTACCAATATTATGGCGAATTAGGTCAAGACACCAATACAAAACTATTTTGAAAAAGGACAAGATAAATCTTCCAAATTTTTCAATTAATGAAATCTCAAAAATGATTGCAGATTTTTACAAGAAATCGGTGGAAGACCAGTTAGAAATTTTTTCAAACATCGATGTTGATTCAAAATTGAACACCTTTGCTAAATGTTACAAAGAATTTAGTTTACAAAAATATTTGGATTTTAACCTTCCAAAATCTTTGGTAAAAAATTTAACAAAATTGAGAATAAGTGCTCACACTCTGCTAATTGAGAAAGGAAGGTATCGTAGACCTAAACTTCCTAGAGATTTAAGACAGTGCACAGTATGTACACAAATAGAAGATGAAGAACATTTTATTTTGTAAAAAACATGATTCGATCAGAAAAAATTTATTTTCTAAATTAAATATTGATGAAACAACTTTAACAGCAAATAGTGAAATTAATGAATCCTGATAACAAAACAGACATGAAAGATGTGTGTAATCATATTCAGTTAGCTTTTCCTACATATCATATGGTTACTTGATAACTCAATAAAGGTATTCTATGACCAGGCTTAATTTTATGAAACCTAGACATCTCGGTTAACCTGGACATTTCAGTACTGACTTGGACATCTCGGTACTGGACAGTTCGGGACTTGGATGAGACAATTCGGTACTGACCACAATTGTTTGGTACTTATTAATTGTCAATATTTTTGTACTAGTAGTAGTTCTTTAATATATGACCCAAAAGTGGATGGATATATGTGTTTTTGATTGTTCCAGTGTAGATTGATCCCGGAGATCGTTTTTTTTGCATTATATTGACCTTTGCTTCAGATGCAAAATGTACCAGTGTCTCGTGAGTTTCTCATGATAAATTGATTTTTATTTCTGTTTGTGTTAAAATGGTATTTACTGTTACTGTTTTACTTAGTGTGTATTCACTAATATGTGTTCCATATTAACCAAATGCAATTTTTTAAACCTAATTAACGTAACACAATAATTGTTTATTGTCATAGATGCTAATCTAATTAACTTTATAAGGAAGTTAACCCAGTTAGTGACATGATTAGATTATTTAATCAGTACTAGGAGTCAGAAAAAGGTACCATATCATGTCATTAACATGTTCTCGCCATGATATAGCTGAAAAATTGCAGAGTTGACGTTAAATAATATTCACTCAATATTAAGACCATAGAAAGAATGCACTGTGTAAGAATGAAAAGTTAGGCCTGGGAATTAAAAATAACAGGTACATTATAATTGTCTTTATTTCGTTTGCATCACATTCAATAAATAACATACATACATAACTTATAAATAACTGAACACATACATACATAACTTATAAATAACTGAGCACATACATGGCATTTTATTGTCTTTATTTTGTTTGCATCATATTCAATAAATAACAATATAGCAACATTTCAATTTAAAAGACTGAGCACACACATACATAAATTATAAATAACTGAGCACATACATACGTAACTTATAAATAACTGAGCAAATACATACATAACTTATAAATAACTTAAAGCACTAGTCATTGAAGTTCATAATGTTTACTCTACTTGTGGTTCGTAAATGGCACCACAACTGGAAAGAAGATGGCTGGCAGAGATCTCACGGTCACAATACCTCTTCCATAAATTAAACAGTCTACCTTGAGTTTGCCTTGTCTTCTTTCTCTGGTACCGTCGCAGTTTGCCCTCTGTTACCAACCTTAGGGTCATTGGCAGGTCACTCGCTTCCTTGAACAGCTCCGTTACTAGTAGATAAAACGGTACTGAACCCCTGCTGCTGACTCTGGAGTTAGTAGTTATGTAATCAAAACAGAAATGAAAATAATCATGTCGTTAAGTTTATCTATGATTTATTGATAAAGGGACTTGGTTATCAAAACAAAAGTTATTTACAAATATTAATGCATTGTCTCTTTGATGTCAATTTAATCAAAGATGAATAAAAAAAAACACATAAAAATTTGCATAAACAACGTCTAAATGTAAAAAAAATACAAAATAAGTTTTTAAATTTAATCAAATTATTATTTCCTTGGAAGTACCGATATGTCTAATACCGAGTAGGCGAGTACCGAAATGTCCAGTACTGAGTACCGAAATGTCGCATATGTACAGTACCGGGATGTCTAGGTACAGAGTTGTCCTGATATCTAATTTTATGTGTATGTTGTTGGATTTAATATCTTTTCATTGTATGGAAGACATCAATGTTATTTTATTGATTTTCCAATAAACTAGTCTTAGTCTTAGAAAAAGTGTTGTATGAAAATTTGACATTTGAGATTCCTCCCTTGTGGTTTTTTAGAGTAGTCGAGGGATAAAAAAAATCATAACAAGCCCTAGATACGATAACGTAACCCTCAGTCCGCTTTTGCTCCCAGCAAGGGTTACGAATCAGTCCCATTCAACGTATGGGAGCAGTGCCCAGAGTGATTCACACCGTGCGGTTTTTTGTCCTAATTCCGTTGTAAGTGGTTGGAAACATTAACGGGGGTGAAAGATAAATATATTTAGATAAACCTTGAGGTGTTAAGTAAACGCTGCATCAATCCATGGTAGACTTATATCCATCTGAAAATTTGAATGCATGAAAATCACGAGAGTATACTAAGGTGCAATGGCGGACAAGAAATAATTTTCGAATACTAAATCGATCGTGATGGTAGAAACAGTTATTGTAACACTTATTTCGTATCACCATTACTTAAAAATTGTAGGGAATAATAAGTTATGACCAGATATGCAAAAAGAAAGTTGAAATATTCAGTTAACGAAAATTTTAATTTGCTCCCATACGTTGAATGGGACCGATTCGTAACCCTAACTGGAGCAAAAGCGGAATGAGGGTTACGTTATCGTATCTAAACAAGCCCCTGTGCCAGGCTGTAGTCAGTTAACAAAGTTTGACATCTGCAGTCAGAAAATGACACACTGATTGACGGTTAGTTTTGCAAAAATTATTTCTTAAATATGTTTGCACCTTCCCAGATGCTGTTCCTCCAGCAACTCCGATAACGAATGGTCGTGGGATGCGTTCCATTGCATTCATTTTTACAGCATGATTCCCTTCTCCAACTGCCGCCATTCTAAAAAGTTTGTTTGCTGTAAAATTATAAAATAATTCCGTCACATATCTTGGTAACAATATCCTTCGTGCAACTCTAGGCATTTCAAACAATATTTTGTAAGGATTTCATCATACAATTGTTTACAACGTAAAGCACATTTCCTAAAAAAAAAAATTTCGAAACACGTGTTTTACGACAATCAACAACAAATGGGTTACACTAATGTCCTGAAAATTTTCCTGAAAAGTACATAAAGGCTTATATCTTTTTTATTTTCCAATGGATTGAGTTCAAATTGAGTTCAAAAAAAAAATTTAAAAAGATATTTTTAGGTGGAACTAATTTGACCTGAAACTTGTCATGAAATGTCTTGAAAAGTACATAATAAAAAAAAATTAAGAAAAAAAGATATATGCCTTTATGTACTTTATGTACTTTTTTTTTTTTAAATATTCGTTAAATATATGGTAATGTATTTAACATTTTCAAATTTGAACTCAATCCATTGGATAATAAAAAAAAAAAAAGGATATAGGCCTTTATGTACTTTTCAGGACATTTTCAAGACATTTCAGGACATTAGTGTAACCCACAACAAATCCGGAATCTATTTCACAGTTGTTCCAAATATGTATGGACATTTACTTTGATAATAGTGTTTTCCGCTTTCAATTTGTTTTATGGAAAATCTATGCGTTAGGAAAGCATGTCAGAAAGTTCAGATCACAGGGACCATCGCTCAGATAGAGATCGTGACAGAGGAGGACGACGACGTCCAAGATCTAGAAGGGGAGACGGCTTGATTGGCAGAGGCAGGAAAGTGGTATATAGATATAAGATAAGATATAAGATTTTTATTTTCCTAATCATAGCCATAGGCATAGGCCATGATAGGGCCCACAATGGGCATATCAATCAACAACATGAAGATCATTTATACATCAACATTTACAATCATTCACACTAATTTTAATCATTATTTGGAGACAACACAAAGAAAACAAAGAGAAATAATAATACGGAGGAAAGAGTCAGTCGGCCACAAAGTAGTCCGAGATTCCTCTGTCGTCGGACGACAGAGGAATCTCGGAATACCACAAAGAGGATACTATTTATGAATATATTTATTATATTAAAAAGTCATTAAAAATAATTATAATCTTCTTTACTCTAAATAATCTTCTTTTCTGTTCTTGATAAAAAGTTATTATCTAAATACTCAATAAATGCAGATAAAAAAACAGGATCATCATTTGACATCATTTCAAACTTTAGACTTACTCTTAGTTTAAATTAACACAACCGTAATTATGCTAATCATCAAGAATTCAGTGCTGATGGTTTACTGTAAGCATAAAGAAGAAGAGAAGGACACAGGAACTTGCTCCCGCTGTCCCGGCCACTCAATTTTCCCCACTGAATTTTGTTTACTATCAATGTATTACCCATTGAAAAATCACAAGGGAGGACTCCAATACTAACCCTGCCTTGCTTCACTTGTTCTATTTTTATATCTCTTCATTTCCTACCTTATCGCTTGCACAGAACTTTTAAATAATCCCTTAGCAATGATTTGTCACACAATTTATCCTTTGGTGGTGGTTTATGGTGTTTAACACCAATTTGAACAATATTTCAGTTATATCGTGGCCGTGTTTTATGTTTTCCAGTCAAATCGGCCCCAAGTCAAATCGGTCTCAAAATGAAAGTCAAATCTGCCCCCCCAAAAAAATAAAAAAAGAATAAATAAATAAAAATTATGTATTAATATAAATTAATATTTTTTGTTAAAAGATGTAAAATTTAAATTTTATTGATGAGCGAATTCTTTTATTTTCGTATCCATAGTATCTTAACATTTACTGGTACAAAACACAACTGTACTAGACAGTTTTAATTCTTCAATAATTAAAACGTATTGGATGTATTTAATTATTTTGTTGAATAGTGTCCAAACAATTTAAGAAATATTTAACTTTGCATGTTGACAATAGTAAACAACAAAAATGGCAGACATGTGATTTCCCAGTCTGAAAAAAGAGTGAAAACACATTGTTCTTGTTTATAATGCGCACCCCTCCTGCAAAATAAAGAATTTATGTAAAATCCAGCGCATTATGCACCAGTAATTACGGACATATTATCAAATTGAATAAAGAACATAATAAAACAAAGATTTGATTAGGAATTAAATAAACAACACAATTAACAATACATATTATCAAATTAAGTAACAAAAACATAATAATACAATGATTTGATCTGGGGCCGATTTGACTTGGGATCTATTTTTGTTTGGGGCCGATTTGACCTGCTACCTGTTTTATCCTTTACTAGGCTTTAGGCACCTTAATACACATCTAATTATCGATCCAAATATCCATTTGGACAGCCTCTTGTGCACAAAAGTGGTTTAGATATCATATATGTTGGCACTAGAAATTATATTAGTATTTTTGGACAGTGTAGACAGCACAAACATGGCTGATTAATGATGGAGATGCAGCTTCATCAGCAACATGACAAAAATGGATTGTGTTGGCATGTAGTTGTCTGTAATCCATTTGGTGGGGAAAACTTTAGGTAGTCCCACGTTAAAAAATACCATGTAGTTTAAAAGTAAATAAACGTTCACGGAAAATAAACTGATTTGTTTACATTGTTGAAGATTTTTGCATTGAAAGCCATCTCTTTTTTGCATTACACAAGACACTAATTTCTTACGGTGTGGAATTTTTATTGATATAGTGCCTGTGGTCAGATGTGATATGATGTGATCATGTCATCCTCTTAATCTAATTAATAAAATTACATGTCTGTTGTATCTTCTTTTAGATTTTTTTTAATAATACACTAACATCTAACAACATCACGTTTAGAGTACCCTTTCATTCTTATTTGACTGTCCAATCATAATTCATATGCAAAGCATTTCCAAATACATATACCTACTATTCTTGCATAATTATAATGTTTTGGCATGATACAGATTATAATTGTTTTGGGGCGTCTTTCCCAAATTTGGTCAAGAAAAAGTTGGAATCATGAAAATAACATGTGCATCTGTGATGTTGGAATCCAATTACCCATATATTAATAATTAAGTACAAGTGGAGCACACTTCACCATGATGTGAGCATGCAGGTATGGTTGAATATCTTTATCACAGACACATGTAACTTAAAGCAAAGATGTAGCTGTATTGACTTAAATTACAATGGATAACTCAAATAGTTCTAATTCAAAGTGAAATCACCTTAATCTTGTTTACACAAGAAGATTTAGCTTTGACAGTACATGTATTCTTCATAAAGATTTATTTCATATACTACTTGTCTAGACCACACTCACATGAATTAGGTTTCACATTAAGATACACAATGTAATATACATTTTTATATATTCCTTGGTGCATTTATTTTAAAAAGATTATGCTTTCTTTTTGCAGGAAAGAGAATATGAGACCACAGAAGTAGCTAAACCTCCCATAATTCTGGCTAAGCCTTCACAAGAGCAGGTACAATTTTAATATATAATACTTTGATTGTCTCCGTCAAAGTCACATTAACTTTTTCTTTTTGTTGTCTTGAGTAACAGTCACAACGAGAACTTCAATTGATTTCCAGACAATTAAAAGGCCCTCACATCTACCTGTAGCTTATTTTAGTCTGTATATTAGTGTAGATAGTAAAGATACATTGATTGAGACAAGTGACAGTTGATCTATTTGCTAGTTTAGAACAAAAATTCCTCATACCATATACTAGACTGTATTAAGGTACATGTATGCAGAAATGCATGCTGGCATTGAACCAAATAAGGGGCTGTCATGGTCGTGATCATATGGTAGTTGGAATTACAACTACCTATGCAATCAGTGCCTATCACAACTAACATTGTGGGTTTGAATCCAACTCATGGAGAGGTGTGATAAAGTTTGTTAGTGACTTGCGGTATGTCAGTGGTTTTTTCCGGTTACTCCGATTTCCCCCACCAATAAAACTGAACGCCACAATATAGCTGAAATATTGTTGAAAGTGGGATTAAACACCATATCCCCTGAACATTTGATTTTAATGCACGAGACATATCAGAGAAAAAGGTGGGGGCTATTAAAGATCTAATTTTAATTTAGATTAACTTGTCCTGACTCCTAGTAATAAAAGATTTATTTTGTTATTATATTAGAAAAACATTAATTTATATCAGAAATATGAAATATAAATAAAAATATTTACTATAATTACACCTTATATAAGAATGCTGGATTCTGATTGGTTAATAGCCGTGATATCTTTTTGCAAATTCAGGCCTTGCATTGTGAATTTGCAGAATTTTTACTTCATGTAGGTGTATTTGCACAAGATTTAACTTTTTTTCATGGTATTTGCAAAATCGTATTTGCCCTTTTTACCCTTCATCGAGACGCTTGTAACAAAATTTGTAAAACGTTATCAGTTGTGCGTTTTATGTAACAATCGTATTTGCCATTTTTACCCTTCATCGAGACGCTTGTAACAAAATTGATAAAATGTTGTCAGTTGTGCATTTTATGTAACATCATTCGGTAGAATTAAACAGATACATCATGTTAGGTCCTGAAAACGACCAACAAAAGGTATTATTTATTTAGCCAGTGTTCTAAATAATATTCGGTGTAATTAAGCAGATATATCATGTTTGGGAGGGGTGTTTGCGAAAAATACCAGTCAGCGAGGGAAATTTAGTCTCAAGATTGGTATTTTTCGCAAATACCCCTCCCAAACATGATATATCTGTATATTACTGACTTATGTATATCAAAAGAGATGTCATTGGAAATTTAAAACAATTATATATATTTTAAACAAAGATAAATTTTGCAGAATGTTAGTCAGATCTCCTCAGCATCAACAACAAAACCACAGGATAAGACAGTTGTCATGGTTAGAAAGGGAGACGACTCACAAGTTCAAGGAGCAGGAGAGACACCCCCACAGATACACAGACATATATCACAATCAGCACAAAGTTCAGACAGTAAATCAGCATTATGTCTTTAGATGTTTTAAAGCCAAACAAAAAATATGTTTGTTTCTTGTTATATACTGATAATTGTTTTATTTTTTGTAGAATTGTTTTGGAAAATTTAAATATTTTAAAAATATTTACAGGGGTTATTTAACTGATTTCAGCTATTTGCCTCTGAAAATTGTTTTCTGAAGTTTGCTAGACATGGTCAGAAAGGTCAAAAATGACAATTTTGAAAAGGGGTGTAGAAGATTTCAGTTATTTTTCATTGATTTTAGTTACTTTATATTCTAACCAGGACCATCCCTGTAATTAGTGGCTGATTGAAAAATTATGGACAGTCAGATAACTAGAGCCATACTGGGTTTTTTTGTGCGTCACCTGTGAAGCAGAGCACACATGTGGAGATAATTGTTTACTGTAGTTTCATTTAATTTTGTTGTAAAATTTTGTGGATTTGACAGAAAATGAGATGTTAGTTGCAGGGCTCACCACACATAGTAAAAACAGGGCGATTTGACTTCACTCTCTCTTGACTTTAGGGCAAAGTGAGGGAAAAGCTGGGAGACTTCCGAAAATCAATCCAAATTTTAGCGTTTCTTTCCCTACTAACTGCATGTTCCCCTACCTTTCACAAAATGAACGTGCTGCACAATGATCTTAAAAAGGATGCAATTAACGAGTTTGGAATAAAATATTGAAAATCAAATTCTGTATGGGTCAAATTTCAGGAACATGGGAGCTCCTTTTATGTGAATATTGAGGGAAAAGTATGATTATTGGTGAAAAAAATACGGACTTGAAAAGACTGACAGGGCGACTAAAACTTCGCTTTTTGACAGAAATTGGGCGATTTCATTGAAACCAAGGTGAAGAAGTTGATATTCTTGCATATGCCTTTCATCGAGCACTAAATTTCATAGTTTGATTGAATTAGCAAAAACCACTAAACATGCAAGTAGGAGATAAGAAGACAATCTTAAATTACACACTTATATATTTTATTTTTTATTATTTAAGGCTCTCATCAGAGCAGATTGGCCCTTCCTTTGGAGATGATCCGCCCAGTTAAATTGGTAGATGATAATCAGAATTGGATTGAAACTGGAATGGAGGTAGATATTGTACTAGTATAATTTAGATTTTGTTAATAATTAGAAAAACAGGATTATCTAGCTTAGCCATTTTGAAGTAAGATTTCATTTATTGGGTAAATCCCAGTAATGTCTAAGCAATTCAAAAGCTTACCTTGACATACATGATCACTAGTATTGCAGCTCCTCCTTTCCGACTAGCAGCAATGTATTATCAGCAACCTTCATAACTGCCATTATCCTATATTTATCTGATTCTCGTGCCTGTCTACACGTAAAATTCAACTTATTATGGCAAACGTTATCAGCACAGCTAAATATATTTCATTTACCATTGATGTCTAGAAAGTTACCAGGTAGTATTTATTATTTTTAAGTTAAAAAAGAGTCTGAAATCATATAACAATATGATCCCTTACAAATAAAAAAAAAAATGCACAAATATAAGCCTCTTTGATACTAACAGATTTCAAAATTAGAAAGTAATGATACGGTGAAAGCAGTCTAAACCAAACCTTCTTGGGACCAACTTTTGTGTTAGGAATAGACAGATGTTTGATATATACAGGTTAAATTAACAAAGATTTCCTACATTCAGAATTTATTTAAAGTTTGGTTTATATAGGGTTCTGGTTTATTCAGGATTCGGTTTAGATAATTTTCACTGTATTTTTATTTTATTGTTTTGTTAATTCATTAATTTGATTTGTTGATTTACAGATGTTAGTAGATCAGACAGATTTTCTAGTGGTTGGTGTGATAGGTGGACAAGGGGTAGGCAAGTCCACAATTTTATCCTTACTGGCGGGAAACTCACCTGAAGATTCTAACAGGTAATATTTCATTATCTAATATGACAGCAATTAAAATTTTCTTTTAGATATGGGTTATAATGATTATGCATGTTTGGCAATATACAAAATTTCAGAAATTTACTTATGTATTTTTGAATAGATCAATTTGTTTTGGTAAAATATATGTATTGTCATATTTAATGTTTCGCGAGTTATATTTTTACCCCACAGAATAGAGAATGTCAGGAATCTTGTGTTCATTTAACTGATGGTATTGATATGTATGTTTCAGGAGTTATATTTTTACCCCATAGAATAGAGAATGTTAGGAATCTTGTGTTCATTTAACTGATGGTATTGATATGTATGTTTCACGAGTTATATTTTTACCCCACAGAATAGAGAATGTCAGGAATCTTGTGTTCATTTAACTGATGGTATTGATATGTATGTTTCAGGAGTTATATTTTTACCCCACAGAATAGAGAATGTCAGGAATCTTGTATTCATTTAACTGATGGTATTGATATGTATGTTTCAGGAGTTATATTTTTACCCCACAGAATAGAGAATGTCAGGAATCTTGTGTTCATTTAACTGATGGTATTGATATGTATGTTTCAGGAGTTATATTTTTACCCCACAGAATAGAGAATGTCAGGAATCTTGTGTTCATTTAACTGATGGTATTGATATGTATGTTTCACGAGTTATATTTTTACCCCACAGAATAGAGAATGTCAGGAATCTTGTGTTCATTTAACTGATGGTATTGATATGTATGTTTCAGGAGTTATATTTTTACCCCACAGAATAGACAATGTCAGGAATCTTGTATTCATTTAACTGATGGTATTGATATGTATGTTTCAGGAGTTATATTTTTACCCCACAGAATAGAGAATGTCAGGAATCTTGTGTTCATTTAACTGATGGTATTGATATGTATGTTTCAGGAGTTATATTTTTACCCCACAGAATAGAGAATGTCAGGAATCTTGTATTCATTTAACTGATGGTATTGATATGTATGTTTCAGGAGTTATATTTTTACCCCACAGAATAGAGAATGTCAGGAATCTTGTATTCATTTAACTGATGGTATTGATATGTATGTTTCAGGAGTTATATTTTTACCCCACAGAATAGAGAATGTCAGGAATCTTGTATTCATTTAACTGATGGTATTGATATGTATGTTTCAGGAGTTATATTTTTACCCCACAGAATAGAGAATGTCAGGAATCTTGTGTTCATTTAACTGATGGTATTGATATGTATGTTTCAGGAGTTATATTTTTACCCCACAGAATAGAGAATGTCAGGAATCTTGTGTTCATTTAACTGATGGTATTGATATGTATGTTTCAGGAGTTATATTTTTACCCCACAGAATAGAGAATGTCAGGAATCTTGTGTTCATTTAACTGATGGTATTGATATGTATGTTACAGGACAAAGGATCATATTTCTCGACACACAGGTATTGATACTTATAATAATAGACAAACTTTGTTTTGCACCACTACAACAAGATCTTTAATAAAATCATACTGTCTTACTCCTGGCGTTGAATTCTAAAAATAAGCTGCAATCAAAACTACAGGTTTTTAAATATAAAATGGTTGTTTGTGAAGACATATAAATTACAAAAATATTATATGTACACACAGTGCCTGAAATGATGGCCAGCCAAAGGCGTTGGTCCGAAAAATAATTTTTGGGCCAGTAGCATATTAGAGTCACTGGCCCAAATGGCATAATGGTGGCCCATAAAAATCAGATATCAATATATAAACAGTTTTCAGGTTAATTGTTTTTTTTATCAATAACATTAAAATTCATTCTTTCACTAGTCTCACAGGGGTTGGGGCTCTTCAAGGTAATTTTGTACAGTAACAGGTGTGCAACTGAAATTGCGAAAACACCCCAATGCATATATTGCTATCAAATGAAACCTGAATTTACTTGTTATAACCTTTTCAACAACCTTGACGCCATTGGCTAGGGTGCTCTAAAGAAACGATGCTAGTCCGTCGGATGGGGACAATAAAAGGCTGGTTTGTGTAAGGGGAGATCAATGCCATGATCACATTAAAGACATCCGGAAAAGAGTAGGCTAATGCCACTACAAGGACTGCTCTTGTACTCCCCAAAGTGAAGAGTGACATCACTTGTTTCAATCCACCATGAAGAAGTGGATTTTAAATTAAAATAACCTCTCAGTTCGGGGTAATGTCAGTTGGTTATTCATTCCAAACAAGTATCTCACTTAGTTGAAATAACAAACAGTGCTGTCATTTTCTGTTATATAAACAACTGTTAACTTTTCCTGTTATTTTTTAATTTGTAAACAAAAGTTCTGGTTCCAAAAAAGAAAACACTCCCAATTGTCATTAAAATGTATCCGTGTACGTATAGAGATGAACTATGAAAAGTTTAAAAGAAATGACAGGCCAGATCGTTTCCGTAGTTTGACATTACTGTCAACGATTTTCTCTCCATTGTTGGGGAAAAGTTTTTCAATGATTACTTAAGGATTGACACAGAAAGGTTTCCGATTTCTGTAAAATGAAATTCGTACATGTACATTTTGCAGCAGATTGAATGAATAAATTTCCGAACCATGGAAGATACCAGATCGCAAACATTATAAGTTGACAGAATTCTCTTTATTGTTCACAACTTTCCACTTCGTCCGTGTGAAAGTTAACAATTTTAATAATTAAATCATAAAGAAACAAAAAAACACGTTTCTTTTCTAATATTTAGTGAATACTTGTGTATTACATGAAAACGTGTAGGAAACGTGTATTAATTGGCTCGATAAAAATAAATAATTGGGGAGAACAGTAAATTACATTAGCTGTGTATTCATTGGCTACAAAAATGTATTTGGACCAATCGCTGTGCTCGTAACAAACCGTTTTCGACTAGAACAGAAGAGTTATCTACCGTTGGAAGTTAGTTTATGTCCGGTTTCGGTAAAACAACAATTTTTAACGGTCTTTTAGGCAATCGCCCAGACGGTTTTTGTTGGGCCAGTGACTACCTAATTTGGAGCCGCTTTTGGTCGCCCGAATAAGATATTAGTCGCATTTGGCGACTGGGCGACCGTCCATTTCAGGCACTGACACAAAAGATTGACTCAACCTTATTATAATACAACTACTATTATTACAATGCAGCTACTATTTTTCAAAATCTACAAATCTTTAATGTGCCTGGAGCATGGCATTCTCCAAACATGTTAGTCATGGATAATTTGGACTATCAGGATATAATTTAATTTGATGTGAATGCTGCAATCTGATTGGCTGATCTACCTGAAGCAACATTGGTTATACTTGGTAACCTGGGTTGGTATTGTGACGTCTCCAACATATTCATTCACTACAGAAAAATTCAAATAGTCCCATGAAATAATCGAAATTAAAATCGAGGAGTTGTTAAATTTTGTTGTAAAAATTAAATTATAAATATATGGAATATTTTCAATTTTTGAACAGGTTATACTTGTATAAATTAATTTTAGAGTCACATGTCATTTTATACGTGTTTTGATGGATTTAAAAAGTTGAGGTTATTTGTCAATGAATGGAATCTAAAAATAGACGTCGTTCTCAAGGCGTTGTGTGCTGTTGTCATCAGGTGATTTTTTTTAAATGAGGCACCTTTGTGGTTATTTAAATTTATCTCCGATTATTTGCCTTATTTTGAAAAAATAAATATATTTTTCAATATCATAACAACAAAAAAAGTTTGAATTAATTTATAAGGATTGATCGAAATTATGTGTACGACCTGATTGAGGTTATTTCTTCATGAACCGAACAAAAATTGAGATCAATCCTTAAATAACCAAGTTTGGAAAAGTTTGCACTTTTCATAAACTTCACCAAGCCAGGTTATATTGTATAACCTGTACAAAAATTGAAAATATTCCTTAAATAAGCACAAGATAACAAACAAATAGATAAAACAAAGCATTTAACAAGACAGGATGGATTGGAATTCCTATTAACCAATTTAACTTGCACCACATGTTTGTGTCTGTCCCAAGTCAGGACCTAGATTTCCATCAACATATGTCATGGTCTATTTTTACATTCAGTGATTTTAATTGTGAGGTAATTGTTCGTTTTGTTGATATTAGCAGAATTATTTATTGACCATCACTATTCAAACTTCCTCTTCATAGTAATAACAAAAGTTTAGATAACATAACATGCTGTGAGACCTTCCTTTTTGTGAAGTGTGAAAGCATTACTCTTTACAGTAGACCTATCTTATAAGGACACCATATGACTCTAATCAGGCCAGATTTCTGATGCACTCAGATAATGAAATATTACTAAATTGTTGCCCCTCAAGAGAGGACACCCCTCTTATAAGGCCACATTTTCATTGCAGGAGTGGCTTTATGTGAGGGGGACTACTGTATGTCAAATTTTTCTGACGTTTCAACTCACAACTGACTTAAATACGATTTGACAGATAATATAATATGGTTAAACAATGAATGATTCTGTAATATTTTTCAGCCAATTTTGAGTGCATCTGTACTAGAACAGTTTATAAAAAATGACAAGAAGGTTTCAACAGAATTTACAACAGTAGAAAATTACATGGAAGTTCAGGTAAGTCAAGTATCTAAAAAAAATATCTAATAACAAATTACAGTAAGACTTCATTTTGTCAAAGTAATACGTGTGGAAGATTGTGGGTTTAAGCTCCAATTAGATAAATTGTTTCTTCTCGTCAGAGCAGTATGGAGTTTGCAAAAACTTGGTTGGATTGGAAACATAATAATGTGTCCCAAGTGGAGTGATATATCTATACTCTGACTATTGTTTCAGTGAGCTTACTCTATACAAAATCTGTACTAAGTGTGTTGGTCCAGTACAAAGAAAACATCATCATCTCAGAAATTATTGCCATGATATAGCTGAAAAATTGCTTGCTTAGCTTTTATCAATGATAACTCACTCACTCATTCCGAGTTTTGACTCACTTTGAAATAACAAGGTTCAACTCGATTACTGGTAAAAGTCATTTAGTAAGAAAGGATATGGATGCAAATGAACATGGTACCAAACAACAAACACTCACAGATTAGACCAAAAATGTTCTTTGAATTAACCAAACACACCTTCTACAATAGTACAATAAAGCTAAATGTATTATGAATGGCCATATCTTTCAGATAAAATGTTACTCAAGAATTTCTAAGGGAGATATCATACAAAGTAAAAAATATTTTTCTGTTTTAGGCACTACAGCAGACAGCTTTTTTGATGACAGTATGTCATATTATCATTGTTGTACAAGACTGGTTTACAGATACCAGTTTATTGAGGTAAATTTCATAAATTATGTTAAAAAAAATAGACTTTTGACTGTGAAATGTAGAACAGCAATAAAATGGCTGTTTCTTTACTTTACTTCATGCCTACATGTAATGTTGTATAAACTCTCATGTTCATTTACATTCATTTCCTTTCTTACTAACTGATAGACATATTAATG
Organism: Bathymodiolus septemdierum; assembly: GCA_963383655.1. Lineage (NCBI taxonomy): Eukaryota > Metazoa > Mollusca > Bivalvia > Mytilida > Modiolidae > Bathymodiolus > Bathymodiolus septemdierum. The sequence goes on along the minus strand of OY726528.1, from coordinate 11,362,423 downwards.
CATTAAAAAAAATAACATCAAATCTAGCTGTTGGACATTTTGCAACTAACAATCATTCAATCAATCACTAAAGTTTTATGTATCGGTTTAGGTTTGGTTTATGGTGTTTAACGCCACTTTCAACAATATTTCAGTTATATCGTAGTGGTCAGTTTTATTGGTGGAATAAACCAGAGTACCCAGAGAAAACCACCGACATTGTCACAAGTCACTGACAAACTTTATCACATAATGTTGTATCGAGTACACCTTGCCATGAATGGGGTTCAAACTCACAACGTTAGTGGTGATAGACACTGATTGCACAGGTAGTTGTAAATCCAATTACCATACCATCACTACCACAACGGCCCCCTTTTATGTATCATGTTTTAGAAGGTTCAAATCAAATTTATGCACAAACTAAATATCAAGATTGGCTTGCTTGGTCAAATTGTTTTAAAAACTGGAAATTTTCAAAAATGATTTTAATGATAGAATGTTTCTGCATCTCTGATGCTTTTACAATTTGTTGTTTTAGATTTTTACAGACTTCAGAAATGTTGAAGCCATCAACCCCATCTACTAGTCATGATAGCTCTCAAGGTCAAGAAGAAAATGCTGATTATTTCCCTAATGTTGGTAGGCAAATATTACAGTACTTGTATAATAAAACCATGGTAGCGTGAAACCTACGTAAACTGAACATCGAATAAACTAGAAGACTGTGTATAGTATGCATTGTTTTATACATGTGTAGCACATACATGTGTAGCACAAACATGTGTAGCACAAACATGTGTAGCACATACATGTGTAGCATATACATGTGTAGCACATACATGTGTAGCACAAACTCTTTCCCAACCGCATCTGTGGTGTAATGGTATGGTTAACATGCTTACCTCTAGTGTGGTAGATCGTGGGTTTGTCACCTGGTCGGGTCAAATCAAAGACTATTAACATTAAAGAATAAGAACAAAGACTAGTTGGCTCAGAATCAGAATAATCGTGAAACAACATTTCAGTGAGATAGCACTATATAAGTGTCAACTAGGCGTGTTGATCTAGTACAAAGTGGACATCATCATTATATCTGTAAAATACAACTTGTTGTTGTCATGATAGAGCTAAAAATTGTTCACTTGGTGTTTAACAATCACTCACTAGTATGCATTGATGTACATGTATAGCACACACCCCTTCCATTGGTCTATTAATAGAAGTACAATAGTCCTCCTCTTATAACATCACCCCTTCTGTAGTGAATAAGTGGCCTTGTAGGAGTGGTGGATTCTGTTAATGGGGAGCACCTAAGTTCACCTCCCAGTTTTTAGTGGGGTTTGTGTTACTTGATCTTTAGTTTTCTGTGTAATGTTTTGTAGAACGTTGTTTGTCCTTTTGTATTTTTTCTTTTGGCCATTGTGTTGTCTATTCTTCGATATACGGATTCTGATTATCTTCAAACTCTTCTAATAGTAGTATTTTACTATCTCAGTGCATCTGAAATCTGGCCTGATAAGAGAGATTGCCTTTGTTGAGAGGGGCCTTATAAAAGGGGGACTACTATACACTGAAACTAATTTTGATATGTACAAATTATGTTGGGGTTTTTTTTGTAGTGTTCATTCTTAACAAGGCTAACAGAGAAGATTTTAGTATTGTGAGTTATAAGAGCATGCAGTATACATTAAAGAAGGCGTTTGATACATCAAAATTAAATATATCAGGTATTATACCTTTAATAGTATGAATATGGTCCTCTGGCCCAAGACCAGTAAAACTTTGTTCAGACCAGTTCATTTTTCAGTTTTTATTTAGAACTACATGTATATAAAAATAAATTCAAGAATTTGATTCGGGCCAGTAAATTCAAATTTTTATTTCAAGGACTATGAATAGATCTTATTGATTTTAGCATGTTTATCAATACAATCATTTCCTGTTGTGTCGAAGTCAAAGCTTAAGGCATCAAAGATTTTACTTTGAAACTTTGATTTTTTGAGTTATCCAGAATGATTTAAGCTGCAAGCTACTACAAACGGACCAAAATTTTATTTCAAGTTACTCTGAATTTTTAACCAAAGACTATAACAATGGTATTTTCTACTTCTCTGCTAAGCTCTCAGAATTTAGGAGTATGAGCAAAGACTGGTTGACTCTGATTTAGCATTAAGTGTTTATGTAGAACAACATGTGGACTCTTGTATCAATTAGCTAGCACTATAAGAATCCAACTCAACGTGTCGATCTTCATCATTTCATCAAAGATTAAATTGTTCTAGCCAGGATGCAGCTGAAAAAATTGCTTACTTTAGTGTTAAACAACAATCACTTTGATATTTATATGTTATTAGTGTTCTTGAAATAACCTCTGATTTTTACATTTTCTTCTTTTAATTACATAAATCTTATATTTCTGAAAGTGAGCAGATTTTTGATAAAATATACTTCAAGATTTTTGATTGATATTTTTCCTTATTATTTTTTAAATAGAAGGAGTAACAATGGCTGATGGTAAACTACTTCCTGGATTGAATGAGAAAACAGTGAATTTAGATGTTAACTTGTTCTTGTTACCAAATATGGATGATATTAAAACAGAAGGTAAATAATGTATTCTTTCTCAGAGTTTTTAATTTAATTTTTTTTTGTAGTCAGGATTTTACAGTTCCCATTCAACACCACTTGACTAGGGTGGTATAAGGGTTTTCAAGTTAACAAATTTTGTGACTACATGGGTTTTACATTTTGATAAGCAAATATTGATTTCAGACATATTATATAGAATACCGGTAATTATGAACACTTTCATTCATCATTCACACAAACTCCCTTACAATTTTTTGGAAAACTTAATTTGCTCAAGACATTTTGCATTTAATCAACTGACAATGACTATTGTCCGTCCTTTGATTTACTGTATTTGATTACCCCTTTAGTATCGTCATAACTTTCTTTACATTTTATAAGATCTATTTTCTACCATTTGTTCATATCAGTGGAATAACTTGTCTAAATCTTACGACTCTTCACAGATGTTGTGTCAACCTTGTTACCTGACTATAGAGGATATCCTAGTTATGAAAACTTAATCAACTCACTACGACAACAGATCTATTATATGCCACGAGAACAGTTAACACATGCCACTCTGTCTGAGAAAAACTGGTAGGTTTTATATATGGTAAACCAAGTGACCTTTTTTATTTTCGTTAAGTTCGTGTGACAACAAATATCAAATATATAAATTACCTCGAATAAGTGAATGTATTGTATGAAATGTTTTTCACTAATAAACAGGTAACAAACAACTTTGATTACTGAAATCATAATTATTATTATGTCATAATTATGTACATGGGTAAGTCTGTCAAAACATCTCTGGGATATAAAACAGTTATCAATTGACAACATGCCACTTCTCATCCAACCATTATTTTACTTGTCATTAATGAAAATTCATGTAAAAAAAATTTGATAAAAGCATAGTATTAAAAAAAAATTGAAATTATATACCAAAAAAAAAATGTATCAATAATTCCATATCGGTTTTTTTCTTTCTTTCTGGTATAGAATAAAAATGATATCCTTTTCACTAATACATAATATTATTTTTTTACTTTTTTTAATTTCAGGTTTCATTATGCTGCAAGAACATGGGATGCCGTAAAAAAGTCTCAACTAATGGCTGAATATAATCGACTGTTACACTGAACCGATGTATTTACAATTAATTGATTATTTTACAACACAAATATTAGACATGTTGTCTATTTAAGATGCTGACAGACAGATATGGGATGCAGTACAAAGGAAAAACTAATGGCCAAATATAACAGATTGTTACACTGAACTGATGTATTAACAAATACTTGCTCACTTTACAACAATGATATCACCATGTTGTCTGTTTAAGGTCTAATCCAAGAAAATTTAAATTGGGTGCAGGAAGGCTCTTTGCATAGATAATAATTTAGAATGCATAGGTGATGGGTTCGTAACAAGTTTTAGTAGAATATAACAGACTGTTACACTAAACCAATGTATTGACAATCCATTCATTGCTGTAATTACAACAAAGATATCAGAAATGTTGTCTATTTAAGATTATTTCACCAGTTATAAGTTAAATTAATTGACAGTGTTCTGTAGTGGTAACTGTTGTGTAAAGTTTTTGTAGAAATTGTCAAAAAATAAAAATATAAACAAGTTCATGTACTAGAATTCATAATAGGCAAAGTTCTTATTTATAGGTGCCTCATTTAAATAGATTGTCAGTGGCTTGCGATAGGTCGGTGGTTTTCGCCGGGTACTCCGGTTTCCTCCACAAATAAAACTGACCACCACTATATAGCTGAAATATTGTTGAAAGTGGCGTTAAATACCATAAACCCTAACCTAGCCAAACCTCATTTATTTTGAATAATGAAGTGTTGACAGTGAAGAAAACTGTGAACATAAATTTTTTTTTTGACAATTTGCGACACTATGCAATATGTTTAGATGTTTTAAGCGGAGCAGATTTCTTACCAATTTCATGAATTCAAATTAGATGGACAAATATCACGAAAATAAAAGATCTGCAGAAAAAAATTTGTATTTTGTTTTTTGTATGAGGACCATTTATTTTTCAACCAAATTTGATGAATTGTTTTCTTAATGTTCCTTTTAATATTCGCATTATGTAATATATCAACAGATTGTGTATGGTTCCTACCATTTTTCAGATATTATGGGGTCAAAATTTTGAAGCCATGATGTTTCAAAAGTTCTTTGCAAAAATGCATCATTTTATTATTATCAAGCAAAAAACATGGCCACCACAGGCAATTCTTGTTTCTGATTGGCCAATATATATGCAAAACAAAACTATGAAACTACATGTACTGTACCAGTAGAACAAACTTTACAGGAATGATGATTGGAAGGTATGTCCTCAACAAAAATTCTTCATTTTGTCTTAATCTGGCAAAAAATATGGCCACCATGAACAATTCTTCCTCTGATTTTTTGCTTAGTCTTCTCCACTAAAACTACAAGTCGAAATGATTTGTAACTTTACAAATGGTGTTTGTTTGATGGTGTTTAATGCCACTTTCAACAATATTTCAGTTACATCATGGCGGTTAGTTTTATTGGTGGAGGAAACAGAAGGACCCAGAGAAAACCACTGACCTGTCGCAAGTCACTGACAAACTTTATCACATAATGTTGTACACCTCGCCCTGACCGAGATTCAAACTCACAACATCAGTGGTGATAGGCACTGATTGCTTAGGTAGTTGTAAATCCAACTACCATACGATCACGGCCACTACGGCCCACAAATGGTGTTTGGGATATTCATAGTATTTGAATTCAATCTTTGGGAAATATCCTGGAAGACTCGGACCTATCTTTTTTTTTGGAAAAGAGCAAAGCAACCATACATTTATTGAACTAGAAGGTCAATGGCTGCAATATGGATTAATTGAATTTCAAAATACATTTTTTTAGCTCACCTGACCCAAAGGGTCAGGTGAGCTATTCCCATCACTTGGCGTCGTCGTCCGTCGTCTGTCGTACGTCGTAAACTTTTTCAAAAATCTTCTCCTCTGAAAGTACTAGACCAATGGAAACCAAACTTGGTCTGAATCATCACTAGGGTGTCTAGTTTCAAAATTGTGTCCAGTGATGCCGTGCACCAACCAACATGGCCGCTGTTACTAAAAATAGAACATATGGTAAAATTGCAGGTTTTTGGTAATAACTCAAAAACCGTTAATAATATCAAAAATCTGACTTGGGGTAAAAATGATCAGCACATCAAGATCTACCTATCCTGCAATTTTGAAGTAAATCTGATTACCCATCTTGGAGTTATTGCCCTTTTTTCATCAAATTTGTAAAATTTTAATACTTTACATCTTATATTTCAAAAACTATAAGAGATAAAGGTTAACTTTAAATTGCAAAAATGTGCGGCATATCAAGATCTACCCACCCTGCTATTTTGAAGTAAATCCCATTACCCATTTTGGAGTTATTTCCCTTTTTTCATCAAATTTTCAAAATTTTAATACTTTTCGTCCTTTATTTCAAAAACTATAAGAGACAGGTGGTTAGTTGAAACTGCAAACATGTTCAGCATGTCAAGATCCAACTACCCTGCAATTTAGAAGTAAATCCCATTGCCCATTTTGACCGATTATGCAAATTAGAAAAAAGGGGGGATGAAATTTAAAAAAAAATCTTCTCCTCTGAAACTACTGAGCCAATCTCAACCAAACTTTGCTGAAATGATCCTTGGGTGGTCCCCTTTCAAAATTGTGTCCGTCAGTGCCGTCCTGTATCCAAAATGGCCACCATTACTAAAAATAGAAATTTCTTCAAATGGCCAAAACTGCTCTATTTTAAGCCAGAAAGTGCCCAAATTTGAACTGTATAAGCATAAGGATGAGCTTTTTAACATATATTACGGCATTTTTTATGAACTTTGAACTTTTGCCTATTTTGACCGATTATTCAAATTAGAAAAAAGGGGGGATGAAATTAAAAAAAAATCTTCTCCTCTGAAACTACTGAGTTAATCTCAACCAAAGTTTGCTGAAATGATCCTTGGGTGGTCCCCTTTCAAAAGTGTGTCCGTCAGCGCCGTCCTGTATCCAAAATGGCCACCATGACTAAAAATAGAAATTTCTTCAAATGGCCAAAAATGCTCTATTTTAAGCCAGAAAGTGCCCAAATTTGAACTGTATAAGCATAATGATGAGCTTTTTAACATATATTACGGGATTTTTTTATGAACTTTGAACTTTTGCCTATTTTGACCGATTATGCAAATTAGAAAAAAGGGGGGATGAAATTTAAAAAAAATCTTCTCCTCTGAAACTACAGAGCCAATCTCAACCAAAATTTGCTGAAATGATTCTTGGGTGGTCCTCTTCCAAAATTGTGTCCGGCATTTCAGAACACCGACCAAGATGGCCACCACAGCCGAACTTAATTTAACATAGGACCCTATGGGAAATTCCCATAAAAATCTTCTTGTCTGAAACCATTTGCTCAATAAGAACAAAATTTTGATGAAATAGTCATTGGATGGTTCTCTTCCAAAAATGTGTCCGGCGGTTCAGCCCTTCGATCAATTTTTTTTTTTAATTTTAATACTTTTCGTGTTATATTTCAAAAACTATAAGAGATAGATGTTAAGTTTAAATTGCAAAAATGTGCACCATGTCGAGATCTACCTACCCTGCAATTTTGAAGTAAATCTGATTACCCATCTTGGAGTTCTTGCCCTTTTTTCATCAATTTTTTTTTTTTAAATTAATACTTTTCGTCTTATATTTCAAAAACTATAAGAGATAAAGGTTAAGTTTAAATTGTAAAAATCAAGATCTTCCTACCTTGCAATTTTGAAGTAAATCCCATTACCCATTTTGGAGTTATTGCTCTTTTTTCATCAAAATGTTCTCAATTTTAATATTATCATCTTATATCTCAAAAACTATTAGAGATAGAGGGAAAGTTTAAACTGCAAAAATGTTCAGCATGTCAAGATCTACAAAAAATTTCCCACAGTTAAAAATGTGCGACAACTGTGTGAAGAGTTATTCCTCTTGAAATGCATTTTTTGTGTTGACTCACTGCTTTTGGTTACTCAAATAATCAAAGGGAAGCAACTCTATTACAAAATGTGAAGTAGGAAAAGCTAAATTTTGAGAATCATTGACATATATGTTTTTTTACAACAATTTTGATAACTTACATTAAAGGGGGAACCCCTGCCCAAATTTTTTTGTAGAAGGGGTCTGCAATGACGAAGGCTACATTTGTTAATTTTTTATACCGAAGTTATCAAGTTTTATTGACTGATGTTGTTATTATACCCAGGTGAGCTATACAGGCTCCTGGGAGCCTCTAGTTGTATTTGAATGTTGATTTTGGTCATAACTTAAAGAACATTTCTCTACAAGTGATGTAAGTGAGGTTTTCTTCAATGATTTCTAATTTTGTTTTAATTGTGCAAGGCAGATGGCTGTCATTGTCTAAAATATGTGTATAATGTCCTGTTTAAACTGATAAACAAAAGAAGTATACTGGTTGTTGTTCTACTAGAATCATTTAAGGAGTATGTTCAATTTTTTAATAGGTTATACAATATAACCTGGTTTTGGGCAGCTTATGAAAAGCGTAATCTGTTCCAAACCAGGTTATACAAGTATAACCTGTTAAAAAATTGAACATATTCCTTATAATTTAACATTTACAACACGATTTAATGATTCCTTGATTTTAATTAGGATTATGTCATGGGACTATTTGAATTTGTTGTTGGCAACTTCACAATTCCAACCCAGGTTATCAAGTATTACCAATGTTGCTCCAGGCAGATCAGCCAATCAGATTGTAGTATTCACATCAAATTAAATTATTAAGTCACATGTCGGTATTAATATATGTACATTACATGACATTATCGCCTGTTCTATCACTACAATCATGTCTGTGGTGGCACTTCATCTCCTACTTATTTTGTTTTATGTTTGACCAACGTGAGTGATTTTTTTCCTATGTTAATACTTTTTATGTAAAAATTTACTGACTGGTAAAACTTGACCTTCGGGAACACCTGGGTTTACTTCCGGTTTTTTGGTAGTGTCGGTGTTGCTCATCTTTTTTTTCTTTTTTTTTCTTTTTTTTTCGTCATCCTGTGTCATGTGTGCCCAATGTTAGGGTTGACTCTGCATTGACCATACTCGATTGCCCTTTCGGCTTTCTCTAAGGTATATCTACTATTTAAATTTTCAACCAGAGGAAATACATATTTACGTTTTAGTAATTTAATTTTTGTTATTTATCGTTCGTATATTTACCATAATTAACCTTAATAATAGGATTATGACTTTAACGTTAATTGGATTGTGTATTACGGTCACATGACTTATGTAATATTTTTGAATAATTATGCAATTATTTTATTTAAAGAGGTATTTGTTTGATATATTTAGTTAAATTTCTGAATATATTTAATAGGTTAAGCTATTATTTTTCCTGAAGTGACACACTGTAAGATGAGAAACATTGCACTTCTTTGAATAAACCATTTATGAATTAAAAACGTAGATATCTAATTTAATCTAATTTAATATCCTAACTAAAATCAAGGACGTATTGAAATAACCTTCATCAAGGACGCTCAAAGTCAAAAGATTGAAAAGCCAAATAATGTACAAGTCTTTGGGAGCAAGTAAAACAAAAGTCCTAAATTGATAGCCAAATTCGCCTATGCATAAGGGAGACTGGTCTTATTTTTGATCAATTTCATATGGAAATGTTGACTTTTAAATTATTTGGATTTCAAATACTAGTAATATAGTTTTAAGCGTACCTGAAAAAGGTTATTCCAGAAACGCGTTGTGCGCACCAAATTTGATATCTACGTTTTTTATAAATAATTGGTTGTCAATTAACTGTCAAATGAGCAGCTTTATTAACGACGAGAACAATTATAGAGACAATAATTCATGTAGGTAAAAGGTTGCAATGGAAGGGGCTTATGGACTGTTGATTTGACTACCTTGGGGGAAAAACGGAGATATTTGATCGGATAATCTTGCCTTCCAACGGGCCACCAAATCACTGCGGAAATAAAAAAAATTAAAATTAAAAAAAAAGGACTTGGGAAGCCTGCATCCAATATTGCATTTTGCTCAACATAAGAAATGTTTACCATATGGTCCGACCGGGTACGTGTGGTAACGTTTCTTCTGACCTTGTCTGTATAACTATATTTTTTTATTGTCATCACATCACATTACCTAACATATTCAAATTTTCTTTGTTATATCGTGGCGGTCAGTTTTATTTGGTTAAGGAAACCACGCACCTGTAGTAAGTCAACCTTAATATCACATAAAAATTGTATCGAAAATGCCCCGTACGAGCAGAAATCGAACTTACAACTTGAGCAGTGTAAGACACTGATTGTTTAGGTAGATAGATATCCAACTACCATACGATAACGACCATAGCACCTTCGTATAAATAATTACATTTAATGAAAACACCCAATATGAAAAAAAAAGGAAAAAAAAAGAGTAGTATATACTATTTGTTTATTCATTTAAGAGAACAATGTATGTTTACACCCTTGATCTATCACAACACCCCATTAATCGAACCCCGTTACTAATATGACATATACATATAATATTTCATGATCATGAGTGATTTACCCCCTGTACTGGTTGTATTGTTATATTAATATACTCCTTCCGTGTGTTGTATTATATAGTATATAAGATGGCCAGAATGTAAGTTAAATTATCATACAATTATTTATTGTAAGCAATATAACCACTAATCCACTTGTTTTTAGCTGTTTTTGTTACACTTTTTAAGTTTCAAATATTTTGAGCTGTTTTTGTTGTCATTTCATATTAGCGCATTGGGGGACAATGGATTATAACAGTTTCAGAACACTTCCGGTGGGGGGGGAGGGGGGGGGGTCGTTTTCCTCAATCTTTTTTTCTGTGTAGATTACTGTTGTCTTTTGGTCATTGTATTGTCTGTTCTTTGAAATACGGCTTCTGATTACCACTTTGGTATCTTCAAACTTTTCTTCGGTATTATCGTTCGTAGTATATCAGTATCAACGTTATTCTGTAAGAAGAGTTTGAAGATACCAAAGGGTTAATCAGATTCCATATATCGAAGAAAATCAGACAATGCAATGGTCAGAAGATTCTTCTTATAAGGGATCACACTACTTCAGAAATCGATAGATTTTACAAATTTATGCCATTATAAGTCTTGATTGACAACTGATTATTTTGGAGAGTCCGTATCAAACAGAGCCACAGACGACTCATTACTTCTACCAAATACTGACCGCATACAACAAATTGAAGATTTTGTAATAATGATTACAAAAGCGTTGTTATGCTGAGAAAAGTTTGAAGATATCAAAAGGGTAATTAGAAGTTGTAAGTCAAAGAAGAACAGACAATACAATGGCCGATATACAAACAATGATCTACAAAACATTGCACAAAAAACTAAATATTGAACAAAACTTTCCCCTCATAAAATTCTGGGGTGAACTCAGTTTATACTATTTCATAGTCGAAAGAAGATATTTTTATTTCTTCTTGGTATTTAAAGCCACATTCCACAATAGCTTAATTTATCGTCATGGTCAGATTATTGGTGGATTACACATTCCACAATAGCCCGAGATTCCTCTGTCGTCTAAAGGCTTTAATGGATTTTTTGTAGCCGTTGGACGTCAGAGCGCTATATATACGGAAAACAGCGGATTTTCCTCTCCAGTTCTGGATCGGCACATTTCCACGTTTCGTGGCTATCGGATTTCATTTTCTATCAGAAACCCTTATATAAATCGCTTCACCAATCATTTTTTCTATTCATTCATAACCATCTTACCCTCAGAAAGTGGTGTTACACTCCATTGCAGCACGATTTTGCCTCAGATCCTATTATTCCGCCATTTGACTTCCATTTTCGAATCTACAAACGTGATCTCGCGATACTAACTGAATGATAACAGTAACGCATTGCATGATGGGAGCTACTTAATTCAGCGCACCAAATTATTTGAGCATTATTTGCATACGTGAACAACATTCAAATCACATGGAAGACGATACATTTAAGCGTATTCTGCAGGACAAACAGTCCATCTATAGATCAAAGCAGAGCAGAAGGAAATAATACAGAATGTGTTGGAAAAAAAAGATTCAATGGCAGAGTGTTACCAACGGGCTTCGGAAAGAGCATGTGTTACGTCCCCCCTTTTTGGACAAGGTACTACATCATTTTTTTTTCTTATGGTTATCTGTAATTCACTATTGCTGTTAAAATCATTACCAATCAATATAATCAACTGTATTAAATTTTATGTTAATTGTTCTGCCTTAACAGGCGTGTATGATTGGCAATACAAATATTTGTTTGTTTGTTTATATGCAAATCATCTCCCATGATACATTGCGGTAATCGTGGTTTTCTCGTAGTCACGTGACAAATGTTTGAAAAATGGAAGACAAATGGCGGAATCATAGCATCTAAGGCCAAGTCGTGCTGTAATGGAGTGTAGCGTAAGGATGATTATGGATGAATAGAAAAATGATTGGTGAAGCGATTTATATAAGGGTTTCTGATAGAAAATAAAATCCGATAGCCACGAAACGTGGAAATGTGCTGACCCAGAGTTGGAGAAGCAAATCCGCTGTTTTCCGTATGTATAGCGCTCTGACGTCCAACGGCTACAGAAAATCCATTAAAGCCGTTAGACGACAGAGGAATCTCGGACTAATTCCACAATAGCTTAGTTTATCGTCATGGTCAGATTATTGGTGGATTACACATTCCACAATAGCTTGGTTTATCGTCATGGTAAGATTATTGGTGGATTACACATTCCACAATAGCTTAGTTTATCGTCATGGTCAGATTATTGGTGGATTACACATTCCACAATAGCTTAGTTTATCGTCATGGTCAGATTATTGGTGGATTACACATTCCACAATAGCTTAGTTTATCGTCATGGTTAGATTATTGGTGGATTAAGCCAGAGTACAAGGCGAAACAATCACCAACTTTTTAAAAACATTTTAAACCTTTATCATATACACCTCGCCAACAACGGGAATCGAACTCTCAAATTTGACGACTTTTGTCTTCACCGTGTTGCCATACATGTAGGAAGAAGAGTTTGAAGATGCCAATGGGATTTCTGCCGTCTATGCATTATTTACCGGTGTATTAAATCTAAGGTTCTCGTGCATAATTGACGTGCGGATGGGTTAAGCTTGTTTTATCGACCCAAGCCTCTCCTCGGGGTGAAATGATGCGGTCTTGCAAGTTTTTCCACATGTGAGTAAAATGCAAAACCTGACATATAGATGCATTCTCTATCCAGAGTTGTCGTTCCTACGCTGTAGCAGGAACGACAACTCTGGATAGAGAATGATATAGATGAAGGTTACTCCAGAAATGCATCGTATGCACTATATTAGTTTTGTACGTTTTTATCACAAATTTAAAATCTGACATCGTATAATAAAAGAGGCATACCAAATAATTTACATTACCTGGATAAACATTTTAAGATGAAGCGGGTGGTGGTGTATGGTGTTTAACGCCACTTTCAAAAATATTTCAGCTATATTGTGGCGGTCAGTTTTATTGTTGGAGGAAATCGGAGTACCCGGAGAAAACCACCGACCTGCCGCAAGTCACTGTCAAACTTTATCACATAATGTTGTATCAAATATACCTCGCCATGAGCGGGATTCGAATTCACAACTTTCGTGGTGATAGGCACCGATTGCACATGTAGTTGTAAATCCAGCTACCATACGATCACGACTATGACGTCCTCTTAAAAAATGAAACGATAAAAGACTATAAAACTTTAATAGTTAAAAACATATAAAAAAAAATAAACATAATAAATGTAACTACGAAGCACTCTATAACAATAAAATTAATCTTAAAAGTTTTCGTAACCATTGTATAAACGCGTGTACTGTTGCAAGCGACACAGTGACATTAGTACATTATTATTGTCCCGGTCTTAACTGCAGTAGGTACTCTATCAAAAACGAAATACACATACATTGTATTTAATCAAATACAAATATTTTTATAGTTTTATTGATAAGTTTGAAGTTGTTTAAATGCACTCTATGTTACAATATTATGAGACGTTTGATAAGATATGCCAAGGATTAAAGAAAATGTATTGTTAAATACATGTTTGTTTACATAAAACAGTAAATTGTTGCCCTGTCCAACTGTGCATTCGACTGCAATAGAGGGTTTTAGTTGATTATATTAAGTCTAGTAGGAATATGGCTTATTTGGAAATTTTGTCACAATATTCATAGAAAAGGTAAAACAATTATAATCTTTAATTATGCTTTTGTTTTTTGAAAGTATGGAATTTTACGATATCTCGAGAGAAAACAAGGGGTATAAGAAGTGCTTGAAGATACCAAAAGGGTAATCAGAATCCGTTTATCGAAGAAGGACAGACAACGTGCAATGGCCAAAAGAAAACGGACAAAAGGACAAACAACGATCTACAAAACATACATGTACATATAAAACTAAAGATCGAGTAACACGAACCCCACTAAAAACCGGGGGTGAACTCGGGTGCTCCGGAAGGGTAGGCCGTTCCTGCTCCACTAGAGGTTCATCACAGGTAACAGTAATAAAAACGTATACTTCTAATTTAACCACGACACGTTTCTGGAATAACATTCATCAGTCATCTGAACAAATCGGCAGGCGACTTCCGGTGTTTACTCTATGACTGACCACAGGAGTCGGAAGTTCTATCAATAATAAGGCATAGATGGGCACCTCGAAGATCGCTATTTTTTTTTAAAGTTGCCCAGTGATCTTCGAGGTGCCTCTGATACAATCTTATCATATTGTATGTATATGGAGAAGACAATACTAAGTTGAAAAACTTATGTCTGATCCTTTTGTCATTATTTAGACAATAAAATATGTTTAAATTATTCATCAGATACGCTCAACGTCAAAAGATTTCAAAAACAAAACAATGCCAAAGTCGGTGGGAGCAAGAAAATTAATGGTCATAAACGATCGACAAAATCGACTAATGCCACCTATGATTATAAAGGGAGGAAACTCTGGTCTAAATAATAATTACATTATTTAATAACTGTAAACTTCAATAAAATATATAAATAATAAAGCAGGTCAGGGGCGAAACGCAAACTATTGGTTGGATGATAACCTCGGGGACTAATAGTTCACCAGTGGAGGTTTCGACCCACTGATTCCTGTGGTCACCTTTAACACAGTGTTTTCCAAAAAAAAATTTTAATGTGTTTCTCATGTATAAAGGTCACTTATTTTTCCATTGACCTTAAACAGAAATGAATCAATTGATTAATCATTTGACGGGTGTCAGTTTACTGTTAATAAAAGGTAGCTTATAAAAAACACAGGCGCTCGTTGCACGGACCACCCCCCTTTTTTCTAACTTTCTGTTTACAAATTTATTTTCGATAAAATTTCTTTATTTCTTTATTATTTCATCTCTTTTTTCTTATTTTAACTTGTTCGTGTCAATATTCATACAATCTTATGTTAACATCAAATTGCATGTGTCGACCCTATATAGATATTAAATTCAAATTCAAATTCTTTATTGATATGAAATCCAACAAAGGATTGTCATCAGCAACAATACAATCAACAGACACACAGAACATGAAACAATTAAAACCGAAAAGTATCTATATAGGGTCGACACAATGATTATTAGTATCTATATACGCCTTTGGTGTCTTCAAACAAACATTTCGCGCTTATTTTTTTAATTTGATGATTTTCGACTGTTTCACATTATTTATTTAATTAAAGTCATTACATTTATCACCTTGAAGGTGTTTTAATTAACTGACCTATTTTTTGTAATACAATATGTATGTTTAACATTTAAATCACCAGTCATCAATACACGAATTATATCAATCGATGATCGTTAAGCATTAAGTGGTATATGACCTGATTGAAAAACAAAGATGAAAGATAATCACCTTGTCACGTGACATACCTTGCAATTTACACCCGTAATGAAATTGACAAAATAACAATCAACCTGCAATTAGTAATTAACATTTTAGAAGGTATTGTTAATAGAAAGGAGTAAATAACGTGGAAATTTCTGAATTATACGTCGCTTAATATAGAAATAATTACTCATATATACAAAACAGATATGTTACACTTTAAAACGTGATTGAATAAAGATACAATTACATGTTAGACATATATTATTATTAAAAGAACCCTTTTCAAACCTTGTTTTAGCTATATGACAGGTAATCAATTTCTGTTGTTAATTACACACAAAGTTGGACTTAATTAAATGTTGTGTTTTTAAACTAACAGGTTGAACTTGTAAGTAAAATACACATTTAGTGATAATCCTATTTGAATGTTGGCTTAATCTTATAGTATTAGAATGGTAATCTCCGTATGATCAGATTTGTATAGTTCTTCATTCTTCATTCGGAAAATATAACATTACTTAGCGAGGTGTACGATTTCAAATAACGGTAAGTTTAATGCTTTTGTTATAATTAAGGTTTCATTCAAAATTCAAGATATGCTTGTAAAAAGAATGTTTTTGGTCTTGTCAATCTTGACAACTATACCTTTTAGTAATCGCTACCATTATTACTTTTCACTTTCCCACCATCCCCCTTAATAAATTTATAGCATTATTTTACATAATAATTTCTTAATTTTTTGTGCTACCTAAGATTTAAAAGTTTATTATCAGATAAAAGTTTTCACTTGACGACAAGACATATCTTGTTAAGTGTTTTAGTCATATGTGTACCAATTCAGACTTCGTTGGTAGGGGACTAGTAATGGAGTATATTTTACTATACGTTACTTAAACACGTCGATCCAGAAAATGATATTAGAATCTATAACCACATATTTAATACCCTAACAAAAATACCCCCCTCCAAAGACTGTTGAACACCAAACATGGGGATATATAATATGTTAGAGAATACATGTACTTGGTGATCTGGGTTACAAGAGAGGAGGATTGGGGTTTCATTAACCGGTTTAGCCCTTCCTCATATTGGCGTCTATCCCAGGTCAAGACCTAGATATCCGTCATCTTCACCCGTTGTCATATTTGTAGTAATAGTTGGAGTTTTGCTAGTTCTAATAATAAAACCCTAAATGCTCGCTTACTCGCAAGGGTTATAATGGGATGCCATTACACGTAATGGAGCAGCCGCCGAGATTTTTTGCGCTCACTTACAGAGCTTCTGACGCCTGCATTTATCAATAATAAGACATAACCTTTCCTTTTGTCCATTATTATAACAAGTTTTTATCACCTACCAGTATTTTAGAATGTAATTCCCACAAAATAAAATCTTCTCTTTGAAAATTTTGAATTTCGTCATTTCCGGCCTCACTATTTGGATGTCGATACCATATTTGGCGATTTAGGCGTGAATGTTTACCAATCGTAACTACTCGGCCATTCTCGCTACCCTGCAAATAACAGGGTAGCGAGAATGGCCGAGTAGTTACGATTGGAATGTTTACATCAGGTTGTAATAAGAAATACCATATTTAGAAAAGCTCCGCCTTCCGTAGTTTCCGGTTATGGAAAGCGATCGATAAATTTGAACAAGGTTGTTGCTAACTTTGGAAAGCGTATATTTCTCAGCCAAACCGATTTAACAAGGACTGGGATCATCAGTAATTGTTATAATGAAATGTTTGAAGCGTAAATAGTGAGTTTTTATGTTTCAACTGCAACTTTTTTTTTGCTCCATTGTGACGAATGGGACCGCGTTGTAGCTCTGCCGAGACACAAGTTTGTCACAGGAGCTACATTATTGCAGCTAGAGTTTTGCCAGAGGAGTGGTTCGTGTTGCTGTATTGGGTTATTACCAATACTGTCGACAATATCTGATCAACTGTTTAACGACGAAAGGAAAGAACAAAAGAATTACCGATTGACCGACATAATATACATGTTTTTTAATCGTCTCCGGTGCAATCCATGCGACGAATGTAAGGTTATTGTTTTGCATCCGAGTCGTCCCTTTACTTGGAAATTTTCCAAGTAAAGGGACGACTCGGATGCAAAACAATAATCTTACAAGTACATTTAGGGTAAACCAGGTGAGACAGCTTATACTCTTTGTATAGGTCAATTTCTCCAACACATTATCAAGCCTCACATTTGGAAGAAGAACAACTAAGAGTGTCTTGGACCTTGTTCTTATGCACCATCATTGTTAGTGGGGCATAGTAGAGTATAATATACACTGATATATTACTGATATATTACTGAAGGTCTGTCATTGATTTTTACTCTGAATTTGGTACAGAAAAGATTGAAGATACCAAAACTGGATATTCAGAAGAAGAACGAACAACCGAATCCCATATAGAACATAATGTTTTTGTAAAATGAAATTAGAATTTAAGCTACAACATAAATATGATAACATGAAACCGACTATCAATCTATGTAGTTATATATTATTTATATTTGTAGAGTTTCATGTTGCTCAATCACTAGTTTTCTGTGTAGTGTTTTACGAATCAACATTTGTCTTTTTGTCCTTTTTGGTTAGAACTATGTATTGTCTGTCCTTCTGGCAATTAAGGTTTCTGATGACCTCTTTGACATTTTCTATGACCTCTATTGACTTGTTTTGGTTTTGGTTCTTTGCTGGACACGTGTATAATATGATTCCCATTTCCTGTAGAGAATTTAGAATAGGGATTCCGTTCCAAAACAAGGTACTTGTGACGGTTCCCTGGGCTCAACCACCAGAGCTTCTCAGCGGGCCTCCTGGTGGCGAATAGGTGGAGCACTCTCGACAGGGAGTTGTCGGGTTATAATACGGAAATCCTGGCTAACGTGCTTGGAAAATGACAGGCTCCCTGCATGCTAAGCCTCTCTTTTGTAGATTTAAGAAATGAGTATGTACATTGTAGCCGCTACAAAAGACTACAATTGTCCCGCTATCCAATTCTCCATACATTTTCAGTGACTGTCAAAAGCCGTTTTCCCGGTTGACCCATCGCTTCATTCATTTCTTTATAGTTTTTATATATTGTTGAACTTGTCCTCTTCCTGAATATAGCTAAAATACTGCTCACTGGACGTTAAGTAATAGTCAATCAATAATCAATCAATCCGCTCCAAAATATTTACATGTATTGAAAACACGTCTGCAATCATTTTAGACAGAGGAAATCCGAATGGAACAACCAATTCGAACGATGACGTAATATTTAGCTCTCGTAACTCGGTTCAAGTAGCTTACTATAGACTAACATTACCCTGATAAGTGTGATTGATTGATGGATGGATGGATGGATGGATCGATTGATTGATTGATTGATTGATTGATTGATTGATTGATTGATTGATTGATTGATTGATTAACTCCATGTGAGCAATTTGTAAGCTACATAATTACGAGAACAAGTTAATCTCCGATGGTATGAGGATGATGTTCACATTGTATTAGAACAACGTGCTTAGTTAGCATCTCATTGAAACAACAGTTCACAGATAGATATAGCTCCATTTGGACATGTAGCTTGTTCTTGTCCGGTTGTTTTCGAATTTGAAATACGATTCTTGTATTTTAAATGTGCATCTAACTAAAAAAAAATCTAACTAAAAAAAAATTTAAGATACCAATGGGGATGTCAGAATCCGAAAATCGAAGGCCAGAAAATCAAATGTTCAAAATAAAAAAAAAAAGCAAAAAGACAAACAATGATCTACAAAACACTACACAGAAACCTAAAGATTGAGCAGCACAAACCAAGCAAAACAAAAATACCTGGGGTGAACTCATATGCTCAGGAAGGGTAAACAGTTCCTGCTCCACTAGTGGTCCAACTCATTCAGTGAACACTAAATCGGAGATATAACTGATATAGAATATAGAATCAAGTATATGACCTATTAGAACGCGAAGGCCTTTTAAACTTCGGGGGCGTAGGGCTTTATGGACATTATATACATGTATCAACTTATGTTTGCTTTTATTACCTTATAGAGAACCCCATGACATCCACATTTATATCAATCGTATATAATTTGCAGAAAAATAGATCGAATTATTGCTTTGTCAAAATAATCAAACGAAAAAAGACAAAAGATAAACAACTGTCTTCCTTATCGGCCACTTTCATTTAATACTTTTCTAAGACGGTCATTTTCAGAAGACTCCTGCGATATTTTTAGAGCATCTTTAATTAAATTTAACGGTTTTCTTAATCTGCACGAAAACCCATTTTACTCTGTTTTAAGCGGTCATTTTGGGGAACAATGTGCGTGTATTCACAAGATATAATATGATGTATAGATATGTATGCATTTGTGAAATATATATATCACTTGTCGTTGCAGGAATAGCAAAGATCCACTGATGGCTGTAGCTATTGCCAAGGCATCCGTGCCACATCTTCCAAGGTCACCGTCAACAGGCACCAAAGTAAATCCACCAGATTCTACAGGAAGGGTGCAAATTCTCCCTCTTCAAAGACCAAACACAGGAACTATAGGATATCATCAAATTCCTCTCCCTGAGAAAATCTCATTTTCACGACTACCGAATATTGTCAATAGGATGCGCAGAGAAACTTTATCAAGTAGCCGGAAGAAGTGGCGCTGGTATAAGGGAGATAATTATGTTGACAAAAATAGTTACACGTGGAGAAATCTAGAATTGTTTACACATTATCAGGCTCTTCTGTGGACAAGAGATGGCGCTATTAAGCGATCATATACAAAATAAATAGACGTTTTCTGTTAACGATTTGAGATCAAAGAATTATGTATATATGTCTGGTTTTTTTTCTATTAAAAAATTCTTGAAATCTTTGTTTTATATTTTACTCTCAGAAAACCTAATGGAGTAATCCAAAAATCTACTTCCGCCCCTCGCAATAATCTGAATAACATATATTAAATATTTATGAATAGGACTGTTTTATTAATAGCTCACCAATAACGGGAAGTCTTTGATTATGATGATAGTATTTATTCATTATTTAGTAATGTGTGAAAGAGCGAAGTTGAGGATTGGGTCGTTGTACATGGTAGTTGGATTTACATGTACCTTTGCCATCAGTTCGTATCACACTGAAGACTCGGATTTGATCTTGAGTTCCTTAATTCCGAGGTGCACCCAATAGAACATTATGTGATTGGATTTCTCCTTTATACACCAGTTTCCCCCATAAATAAACCCGATCGCCATAATTATTAAGTGAAATGTTGTTCAAAACGGCGCTAAACACGCATAAATCTTATCCAAATCAAATATGAGGATGAACTATGATGATCTAAAGCACAGTATTTAGAAGGAAAGTAAAACCACCCCAACAGAACAACATAATTATTTTCCACCGAAAACCGATAGTCATAGTGTTGATTCCCTTCGTTAAAAAATGACTAGTCAGAAGCCATCAATCAAACAAGGACAGATAATACATGGACAAAAGAAAAAGGGGGAAATACAATATTCCACAAAACACTACACATGAGAATAAAAATTGCGCCGCACGAACCCCACTAAAAATCTATTTGAACTCAAGATCACATGTACTTTTTTCCAGATTATTCATATTTGTACTTTCAGACCCTTTTCCATATTTAATAGACTAGGGCTCAGCGATATAAACATATATCTAATTTAGTGCGCACGAAGTGTTTCTCGAATCACCTTTTTCTTTTAGCCATTGTATTTTCTATCCTTTTTCGATTTACGCTTCTGGTTACCCTTTTGGTATCTTCAAACTTTTTTCATCAAGTGAGCAAGACATCCAAAGGGCCTGAACAGGATAGCCACAATCTGCTGCTGAAGTCATCCATTCCTGACCAGGATAGCCACAATCTGCTGAAGTCATCCATTCCTGACCAGGATAGCCACAATCTGCTGAAGTCATCCATTCCTGACCAGGATAGCCACAATCTGCTGAAGTCATCCATTCCTGACCAGGATAGCCACAATCTGCTGAAGTCATCCATTCCTGACCAGGATAGCCCCAATCTGCTGAAGTCATCCATTCCTGAGCAGGATAACCCCAATCTGCTGAAGTCATCCATTCCTGAGCAGGATAACCACAATCTGCTGAAGTCATCCATTCCTGAACAGGATAACCACAATCTGCTGAAGTCATCCATTCCTGACCAGGATAACCACAATCTGCTGAAGTCATCCATTCCTGACCAGGATAACCACAATCTGCTGAAGTCATCCATTCCTGAGCAGGATAACCACAATCTGCTGAAGTCATCCATTCCTGAGCAGGATAACCACAATCTGCTGAAGTCATCCATTCCTGAGCAGGATAACCACAATCTGCTGAAGTCATCCATTCCTGAGCAGGATAACCACAATCTGCTGAAGTCATCCATTCCTGAGCAGGATAACCACAATCTGCTGAAGTCATCCATTCCTGAGCAGGATAACCACAATCTGCTGAAGTCATCCATTCCTGAACAGGATAACCACAATCTGCTGAAGTCATCCATTCCTGACCAGGATAACCACAATCTGCTGAAGTCATCCATTCCTGAGCAGGATAACCACAATCTGCTGAAGTCATCCATTCCTGAGCAGGATAGCCACAATCTGCTGAAGTCATCCATTCCTGACCAGGATAACCACAATCTGCTGAAGTCATCCATTCCTGAGCAGGATAGCCACAATCTGCTGAAGTCATCCATTCCTGACCAGGATAGCCACAATCTGCTGAAGTCATCCATTCCTGACCAGGATAGCCACAATCTGCTGAAGTCATCCATTCCTGACCAGGATAGCCACAATCTGCTGAAGTCATCCATTCCTGACCAGGATAGCCACAATCTGCTGAAGTCATCCATTCCTGACCAGGATAGCCACAATCTGCTGAAGTCATCCATTCCTGACCAGGATAACCACAATCTGCTGAAGTCATCCATTCCTGAGCAGGATAACCCCAATCTGCTGAAGTCATCCATTCCTGAGCAGGATAACCACAATCTGCTGAAGTCATCCATTCCTGAACAGGATAACCACAATCTGCTGAAGTCATCCATTCCTGAACAGGATAACCACAATCTGCTGAAGTCATCCATTCCTGACCAGGATAACCACAATCTGCTGAAGTCATCCATTCCTGAGCAGGATAACCACAATCTGCTGAAGTCATCCATTCCTGAGCAGGATAACCACAATCTGCTGAAGTCATCCATTCCTGAGCAGGATAACCACAATCTGCTGAAGTCATCCATTCCTGAGCAGGATAACCACAATCTGCTGAAGTCATCCATTCCTGAGCAGGATAACCACAATCTGCTGAAGTCATCCATTCCTGAGCAGGATAACCACAATCTGCTGAAGTCATCCATTCCTGAACAGGATAACCACAATCTGCTGAAGTCATCCATTCCTGACCAGGATAACCACAATCTGCTGAAGTCATCCATTCCTGAGCAGGATAACCACAATCTGCTGAAGTCATCCATTCCTGAGCAGGATAACCACAATCTGCTGAAGTCATCCATTCCTGAGCAGGATAGCCACAATCTGCTGAAGTCATCCATTCCTGACCAGGATAACCACAATCTGCTGAAGTCATCCATTCCTGAGCAGGATAGCCATAATCTGCTGAAGTCATCCATTCCTGACCAGGATAGCCACAATCTGCTGAAGTCATCCATTCCTGACCAGGATAGCCACAATCTGCTGAAGTCATCCATTCCTGACCAGGATAGCCACAATCTGCTGAAGTCATCCATTCCTGACCAGGATAACCACAATCTGTTGAAGTCATCCATTCCTGAGCAGGATAACCACAATCTGTTGAAGTCATCCATTCCTGACCAGGATAGCCACAATCTGCTGAAGTCATCCATTCCTGACCAGGATAACCACAATCTGCTGAAGTCATCCATTCCTGACCAGGATAACCACAATCTGCTGAAGTCATCCATTCCTGACCAGGATAACCACAATCTGCTGAAGTCATCCATTCCTGAGCAGGATAACCACAATCTGCTGAAGTCATCCATTCCTGAGCAGGATAACCACAATCTGCTGAAGTCATCCATTCCTGACCAGGATAGCCACAATCTGCTGAAGTCATCCATTCCTGAGCAGGATAACCACAATCTGCTGAAGTCATCCATTCCTGAACAGGATAGCCACAATCTGCTGAAGTCATCCATTCCTGACCAGGATAACCACAATCTGCTGAAGTCATCCATTCCTGACCAGGATAACCACAATCTGCTGAAGTCATCCATTCCTGAGCAGGATAACCACAATCTGCTGAAGTCATCCATTCCTGACCAGGATAACCACAATCTGCTGAAGTCATCCATTCCTGAGCAGGATAACCACAATCTGCTGAAGTCATCCATTCCTGACCAGGATAGCCACAATCTGCTGAAGTCATCCATTCCTGACCAGGATAACCACAATCTGCTGAAGTCATCCATTCCTGACCAGGATAACCACAATCTGCTGAAGTCATCCATTCCTGAGCAGGATAGCCACAATCTGCTGAAGTCATCCATTCCTGAACAGGATAGCCACAATCTGCTGAAGTCATCCATTCCTGACCAGGATAACCACAATCTGCTGAAGTCATCCATTCCTGACCAGGATAACCACAATCTGCTGAAGTCATCCATTCCTGAGCAGGATAACCACAATCTGCTGAAGTCATCCATTCCTGACCAGGATAACCACAATCTGCTGAAGTCATCCATTCCTGAGCAGGATAACCACAATCTGCTGAAGTCATCCATTCCTGAGCAGGATAACCACAATCTGCTGAAGTCATCCATTCCTGAGCAGGATAATCACAATCTGCTGAAGTCATCCATTCCTGAGCAGGATAGCCACAATCTGCTGAAGTCATCCATTCCTGAGCAGGATAGCCACAATCTGCTGAAGTCATCCATTCCTGACCAGGATAACCACAATCTGCTGAAGTCATCCATTCCTGACCAGGATAACCACAATCTGCTGAAGTCATCCATTCCTGAACAGGATAACCACAATCTGCTGAAGTCATCCATTCCTGAGCAGGATAACCACAATCTGCTGAAGTCATCCATTCCTGAGCAGGATAGCCACAATCTGCTGAAGTCATCCATTCCTGACCAGGATAACCACAATCTGCTGAAGTCATCCATTCCTGAACAGGATAACCACAATCTGCTGAAGTCATCCATTCCTGAGCAGGATAGCCACAATCTGCTGAAGTCATCCATTCCTGACCAGGATAACCACAATCTGCTGAAGTCATCCATTCCTGAACAGGATAGCCATAATCTGCTGAAGTCATCCTGAGGGAGGGGAACATGATAGCCACAATCTGCTGAAGTCATCCTGAGGGAGGGGAACCTTCGCTTTAATAACAATTACATTGCTTAGGGACTGTAAATTTCAAAAACATAATATCTCTTTGGAATCTTTGGTAGCTACCCTTTCTCTTGTGTCAATTTGAAATAACGGATAAGGTACATATATATATATATATCAAAAGTCATTAGTTTCCATGGAATCTTTATGATGAAAAAGCACAATCAGTATGAAAATGAGCAAAGTGTCTATTATTCGGTGATTTTCGAAGATTATACACGAAACGTATTCTTCGGTAGTGGAAGAATTCAACAGATAGGAAATACTGGGGTATTTAATATTTAATAGTTTGTTGTGTTGTCCTATTATGTGTCTTTACGTTCTGAATTCCGCGTTGTGATGCCCATTACGATTTCTGCATAAAAACGATGATCGGTTCGTATTTACCCCCAGTTGTTGCTAGGGGGAGGGGGGGTTCATGTCTTATTTACATTATTTATGTGTGCTTGCGTATAGTGGTGTCCAACACAAATTGTGTTGTGATTTTGATTTGTTTGCCTTCGTCTTGTGTCTTGTGTACCCTATGTAACCAGTTTCTCTGGATGGTCCATTTGTGATTGCCCCTTCTGTATTCTCTAACGTTTATTAAATGCCTATTCTAAATTATATCAAGAGCGAACATATGGGAATCTTAAAATACCACATCAGGCACATATATAGACATTTTTATTACAAGTTTCATGAACGCAAGAATATTATTTATTTATTATTTTTACTGTTCTCCTTATACTCTATATTATTTTCTTGTGACACCATTCATTTGTTTTAATTGAAAGCTTCGTGTAGATAAGACAAATGCTATTATCTCAAACAAGGAAGTGAGTCATAGACATGCCAATGCAATGGTCGTATTACTCTTTAATATAGAAATGTTTTTGGTTATTTCGGTGTTTTTTTTCGTTAGACACGCCGCATATAAGTTTAAGAGCCACGACTAGTTAGCTCGGAATCAGGATAAGGTTTCAAGGTGGAGAGAAATATCTACACACACGTGGACTGTTGACTTAATAGAGAACCAACGATATAAAAATGGAACCCAGCGTATTGATCCAATACAAAGTGATCATCATCATCACCGAAATGTAACATATTATTACAATGATATACACAATGCTCACTTAACAGCAATCACTCACTTTATGTTTTCATGCTCACGACGTATTTCTGAAATAGTTTTAATCGGGTACGTTCAAAGCCAAATGATTTGAAAGCCAAATTATTCAAATGTCTTTTGGAGTAAGAAAGCTAAAGGTCCTAAACAGGATAGTCACAATCGTCACTTAATTATGTCTGAGGGAGATGAATCTTAGTATTAATAATAATGACATCATCTAAGAACTGTAAAATGTCAATACTAAATATATCTCATAAACTATATCAGTGCCAGAATCACTGAAGAGTATTAATAATAATGACATCATCTAAGAATTGTAAAATGTCAATTCTAAATATATCTCATAAACTATATCAGTGCCAGCATCACTGAAGAGTATTAATAATAATGACATCATCTAAGAATTGTAAAATGTCAATTCTAAATATATCTCAGAATCACTGAAGAGTATGAAGATACCAAAGGGGTAACTATATTCCGTAAACTGAAGAAGCACAAAGGCCAAAAGAAAAAAAAACAAAAGGACAAACAAAGATAGAATAACACGAACCCCACTAAATTCCGAGGATGCACTCAGGTGCTCAGGAACACTGGGCGGACGATATCATTTATTTTCAAAATCAACACCATTTACAGCAGATGTATACATTATTTCAATTTTCCAGGATGCATGAAGAGACAGTAACACAATAGTTATTACCATATATAGTCATTTTCTTTACAGGGTACACAAGAATACCGGTATTATTAATTAATTATTCGTAAATTGCTCTCAGTGCTCTCAGTGTGCAGTCTGTTATTTTCTTGTGACGTAATTCATTTTGGATCCTTAAAATCCAAAACTGTCAACAGATAAGACAGACGCTATCATCACAAACAAGGAAGTGGGTCATAGATATGAAAATGACAATGGTCTTATTACACTTTGGTAAAGAAATAGTTTTGGTCATTTCTGTTTTGAGCTGTTTCACAATTTGCAAGCAAATCGATAGCTGTGACGATATTTACACAAAACTGAAGTCAGAAATTAATTCTTTGAAAGTGAAAAATGGTAAGTTTGACATTTTGAATATTTTGATGTGTACTTCTTGTTGTAAATAAATGTATTGCTGCGTGTATGCTTATATTTGTATCTATTTAGAGGAGTGGATAATGCATATGTGAAACACAACATGTTTAGTTAATTTTGGCGTGTGATGTTGTCAACAAATTGCAAGAATATTCGTGCATGCATTGGTAATGCAAGTGAACACAATCGATTATTGTTTTCTTTTCCATATGCTGGTTACTTACTGACTAAAACCGCATAAAACGATGTTTGGTTCGTGTGTATTCCAGTTGTTTGTAGGAGGGCTCATGTCTTATTTGACGACAGTGGTCAACTCAGTACTAAAATTTATGATAAGCGGGACGACTTCAATTTTAAAATCATAAATTTTCCAAACATGTGCAGCAATATACCAGCTTCTCCTGCATATGGTGTTTACATCTCGCAATTGATTCGCTATGCAAGGGCCAGTAGCAATTATTCTGATTTCCTGAAACGTCATCTTCATCTGAGAAACAGGCTACTGGACCAGGGCTATAAAAAGATTCGCCTTATTCGATCTCTTAAAAAGTTTATATTCCGATACCAATATCTTGTCGAAATATATTCCGTCTCTGCAGAAAAAATTATAAGCGATGCATTTTCATATAGTGAAAATGTATAAAGATAAAGAAGTCAAAAATGTCAAGAATTTTTTTGTCAGTGTGTGACGTAAAAATATTTTTGACATTTACGTCACCGAATATGGTACTGCTTTGACAACTATTTTACCTATTTTGTTCCTGTATTTAAATACTGTTACAGTGACAGCCGGAACCTTTGAACCGTAATGAGAGCGGGAGGTTTGGCGCCTTAATATCTGATTCAACCCACCATTTGTTTAGAAATGCCTGTACCAAGTCAGGGTCATTACGGTTTTCACAGTTTTCCGGTTGTTGACTGATTTTGTCTGTTTATATAATTATGAGTTTTGACTTTCCCTTTGTAAGATTGTTCGGAGTTCGGTAATTTTGTTATTACCTTTATTTACGTTATTTGTATTTGCTTGCGCATAGTGGTATCCAACACATATTGTATTGTGTTTTTGCTTTGTTTGTCTTTCTCTTGTGTACCCTATGTTGTCAGTTTCTCTGGATTATCCAATTTTGATTGCCCCTTCAGTATTCTCTAACGTTTATTAAGATACAGATAGGTCTGCTTCATACCTTGACCTACACCTTGAAATCGACAGTGAGGTTCGGTTAAGAACGAAACTTTACGACAAAAGAGATCATTTCAATTTTCCCATTGTGAACTTTCCATTTTTATGTAGCAACATTCCAGCAGCACCTGCATATGGGGTATATCTCTTTCTCAGATGATAGGATATTCCAGAGCTTGTGGTTCCTATCAGGATTTCTTTGATAGAGGATTGCTGCTAACAAGGAAGCTACTGAACCAAGGGTTCCTTTTTGGTAAAGTTGAAGTCATCACTCCAAAAATGTTATGGTCGCCACCATGACTTGGTTAACCGTTATGGAATATCTGTGTCACAAATGACCACGGATATGTTCCACTTGTCGTACACTTCCCAATTCTTTCCTCATTCACGACTTATTACCGGATTTGTAACTAGATTAAGGCGACGGGTGCCACTAGTGGAACAGGAACTGCTTATCCTTCCGGAGCACCTGATTTCACCCCCGGTTTTTAGTGAGGTTCGTATTACTCGATCTTTAGTTTTTTATGTATGTTTTGTTGATCGTTGTTTGTCCTTTTGTACTTTTTCTTTTGGCCATTGTGTTGTCTATTCTTCTTCGATGTACGGCTTCTGATTACCTCTTTGGTATCTTCAAACTCTTCTTAAGCAAAGCAAATGTAAGTAGTTGATTATGGAAGTGCCTAAATAGCACAAACATCAGCAGCATTTCACGTCATTTTTTTAATTAGAGATTTATCTCGATGTTTGATAGAATAGTTTATTTTTCTTTCCCTATGCAAAACATCAGAACTCCTCAGATGTTTCGGCACTCGAAATTACCCCTTTTGCATCTTCAAACGTTTCTTTTACATAACGATACACCACTCAGTTTGGGTTCAATAAATTCTGTAATTTTGAACATTTCCCGTAGATTCCTATATTACACTACTTCATACGATGGTACCCGTCTTGATATTCGAATCAAAAAGACAAGAGCCAACTTAGAAGAATTAATGCCAAATTTGGCTTCAAGTGGTTTCAGAGAAGACAACTGGTGACATGTTTCTTCTCGAATGGACCTACATTGAATTGTGTCTTACAGTGGCGACCCTGTTGCATTCTGAAGTCAACAACCAGTGAAAAACATTCAAAAGTTGGAAAGCACCGTCGTGAGATCATATATCTACAATTTGGAACCGATTTTTCAGTTTTGCATTTATCAAAAGGTCCTGTATTCTGTGTTAGTAACCATCTCATTCTGCCAGACTCTGCAGAGGTCTATTCGAGGAACATTTGTGAAAAATTTGCTTAAAATATTTTCTGTGTTTTAAAGAGGCAATTCAAAACCCTCTTGTGCATAGTTTTATGTTTAACTATAGTCATTTACTCTAAGTCTGTTGAAAAATGTTTTTGTGAAGATCACTTCAGAATTTTCTGTAAACTTTTACTTTCATTCGGCGCAGTAGTTTCGATGACATGTGGGTATCGTTGCGCTATCGCATGTCAGTTGAATTAGCATCTATAATCTGTGCTTATCATTACTAAAGTTGTGAATTCTATTTCGCAACGTGTCGAGGTGTACTCGATACAACATTGTGTGATAAAAGTTGACAGTTATTTGTTGCAGATTGGAGGTTTTCTCAGACTACTCAAGATTCCTACACAAAAAACCATTGTCACGATTTAACTGACATGTTGCTGAATGTGGCGTTAAACATCCAATGTTAGTTATATTTACCCTCTCCGACGACGAAGGCAGCAAAGTGACAAAAGATCACATGGTCCCCATTTAGCACATAATGTACTGATGTTACATGTAGGAAAGTTGCCATTTTATCTATTAACAAGAAACCAAAATGATCTTTTTTTTTTTGCTCAATAGAGAGAAAGTTTCTACAGACAGAAACAGTAATTTCCGAACTGAAGAAAACAATTGCCCAACAACAGATCGAAATAAATCACCAACAGGAGGATATTCAGCGCATACAGGTTGATTCAGTATATCTAGAAAAGCATAGTGGAAATGTGTCGAGTAGACAGAAGCGACAAGGTAAGTCATATTGTAATTATTTATTTCAATTTGGTAAAATGTATGTGTTGGTGAAAAATAGATAATCATGGGAAGATTTCATGCTCAAATGACATAACATAACATTCATCACTGTGTTAAAAATAAACGTAAGAGAATACCGAAGGGGCAATCAAAAATGGACCGTCCAGAGAAACTGGCAACATAGGATACAAGACGATGAAAAACACAATACAATATATGTTGGACACCACTGCACGCAAATTAAACAGAAATAGCGTAAATAAGACATGAGATTTTGTATCCCACTCTGATACTGTTCTAATAATGAATTTGCAATAAAAAAGTAGATATATAATTCAGTGCTCACTACGCGTCTGGCGTCTGTGGAATAACCTTCATTAGGTATGCTCAAAGTTGATAGTTTGGAAAGCCAAATAATTTAAAGGAGCTTAGGAGCAAGAAAACCAAAGGTTCTAAACAGGATAGACAAAACAAATTTAACTCATCAATTTCTATAGAAGTTTCAGTACCATGAAAGTGAGTGGTCATGTACATGTGTGTCAGTTGTGTGTATTGAATTTGACTCTGTTTCCATGATGCCTTTTTAAAAAAATCATATTTAGGAAATGTTCTGACAGTATGGTATTCTCTGTTTTTCAGTTCATTCTACAACATGTCTGAAAATTGATTTTCCATGAACCGCATCGAGGACGGTAGATTGTGGGTTCGATCCCCGATCGGGTCAAACCAAAGACTATTAAATTGGAATGTATTGCTTCTCTGCTAAGCACGCAGCATTAAAGAAAAAGATCAAAGACTGGTTGGCTCGGAATTAGGATAATGTGTCTGAGTAGGGGGACATGTCAATCCACGGTCTGGTGTTTCAGAGAGCTAGCACTATACAAATCCAACTACGTGTGTTGGTATTGTACAAAGCGAACCTCATCCTCACCACATTGAAAATTAACTTGTTCTCGACATGATATAGCTGAAAAATTAGAGTTGGCGTTAAACAACAATCACTCACTCATGCACTTGATATTCCATGACATATTGTAGTTATTAATGTACCTGGGGTTTTTTTTCAGTACAAGACAAAGTAGGATTTACCTATATAAATACTGGTGATCTGAACTATTTGGCTGCATACACTACGGTAAAATTTGACAAGAAAATAACCGATATACACGGGGACTACAACCCGGCTACAGGTATATTCACAGCACCGGTTGCTGGTTTCTACGCTTTTGCATTAGACACACGTGCACTTCCGGGTAGACACTGCTGGGTCGAAGTCGTGAAGAATGGACAACCAATTGCCAATAATTATATGGAAGCACCAAGTGGCCAGGAGGATAGTGAGACATCATTTGCTATTGTTCATTTAACCAATGGAGATCGGGTTTGGGTTCGACATAAAGGGAGTAGTAATTGTGGTCTAGATGATTTGTCAAACTTTTCTGGCTTCATTTTGTATCAGGAATTATAGAAATATAGTAAATAAATATACTGTGGAGTCATTAGTATTCGTGGTGTACCAATTTTCAAGGATTTCATGCTCGTATCAAGGTACGAAATTAAAGCTTCAACAAATATTTGTCACCATATATATTTACAAATGGTGTAATCAGAATCCGTAAATCGAAGAAGAGACAACACAACTACCAAAAGGACAAACAACGATCGACAAAGCATATACATAAAATAAAAAATCGAGTAACACGAACCCAACTAAAAACCGGAAGTGAACTCAGGTACTCCGGAAGGGTGGGCAGTAATTTACATTTCACTTTAAAAATCGTATCAGCCATCTTTGTGGGGATCCACGAATTTATTATATTTATTCATGAAATATCACCGGGTTTCCAACAAGAGTACCAGTAATACGGCGGATGCCATCAGTGGAGCAGGAACTGTTTACACTTCCGGAGCACCTGAATTCACCCCGGTTTTTAGTGGGGTTCGTGTTGCTCAATCTTTAATTTTCTGTGTAGTGTTTTTTAGATTAACGCTTTTCCTTCTGTCTTTTTTCTTTTGGACATTGTATTGTCCGTTCTTCGATTTGCAACTTCTGGTTGTCCATTTGCTATCTTTATACATTTCTTTCAACAATCAATGGATGCACCTCGTGTATATCCGAACATTCGTTTGCAAAATCCATAATGATCGCCTGATTCTTGAAACAAAAAAACCCCAGACTTTTCCCTTTTTCACCTATTAAAAAACTTAAATATAGCAGACCATAACACTGGAAGACGTGCTCTGAAAATAAATCAAAAATCCTTTTACATTACAACCTTTACATTATCTTGTCATGTGTATATTTCTGCTTGTAATATGTAAAAGAACGTTCAAATACAAATGCAATCGGTCTAGTTTAGTCGGATATGGCACTCTTGGCGAACAGCTAAATATGTTAAACAATTCGGCTTCCGCCTCATCGTTTAAACAGGTCAATCTGTCCCATGTTCTACTAAAATAGACTGATACCGTACAATTGTATATTGGTCGGTGTTTGCATATCGAGTTGATAAATGTACAGGTCCTATTGTGGCAAACATTTGCAAAAGATATCAATAAACGTTTGAAAAAGCGAAGGGGGCAATCATAAATGAACAATCTGGAGACACAGGCAACACTCGGCACAGCGAAGGGGGCAATCATAAATGAACAATCTGGAGACACAGGTAACACTCGGCACAGCGAAGGGGGCAATCATGAATGAACAATCTAGAGACACAGGCAACACTGGGCACAGCGAAGGGGACAATCATGAATGAACAATCTGGAGACACAGGCAACACTGTGCACAAGACACAGGATGACGTTGCCTGTTACCTATTCTGTATCTCCCTCCTATGGCAGGAGCACCGTCATCCCACTCAGGAATAGCGTGGGATGAGCACTCACATACATTTGAATACTCCACAAATATATTGGAATGCACATATGACTTAGTCCATTTAACGATTAAAACAGTACTTATTGGTAGTCAATAAAACGGTTAAAACAACACATATCAATAGTCGGTAAACCGGATAAAATAATGACGACAAACAAAACAAAATACACCAGACAGAAAACTAAAAGGATTAGCAACAGGTCCCGCCAAAACAAACTCGCGTGAAAAAAGGTACTTGTAAAGAGTAAACAGTACCTGTATCTTATAGGACATCCGCCATCTTGCTCATATCGTAAAATCCGGTAAAAGTCTTGTCGATAATAAAAGGAAAGAAAAATTCATTCTACCTAAAAGGGAAAATATACCATTGCTATTTGCGTTGACTTCAACATAGTAGCAACGTAGCAATTAGCAATTATGGCTACAAGAAAACAAACAAAAGAGAATATGTGTATGTGTAAATAAAAATACAAAAATAAATATAATTTTTGGCTATTAACTGTCCACCATTATCACTGTCCATGAAATTCAATGTTAACTGCTGGTCACTGTTATATTATCATTGTTCATGAATATTGATCACACAATCGCTGTCCATAAATTCCACTAATCATATAATGCAATAAACAGTTCGTTTTATACGATTAAAAATCTAATAATATATATATATACTATATATTGCTTGTGGTTTTAATAAATTTACTAAATTTTTTAGGTACCGCGGGTGGGTGGGTATTTTCTTAACAAACGTGTTCTACTTTACACGCATCAAATTAAATCAAAATAATGATCACAGTGTATAAAACACTGGTTATAAAGTGTAAAGAACAATAGTAAGAATTAAACCAATAAGAATAAGGTAGTGAGTAGATTTAGCTACCTTACTGGAAAAAACCGGTAACTGAACAGATCACACGTATAGGACTTCGGCCAAATAAATAAAATATAAATTAATTGTAAACCTCTTGCTAATTACATATTTTGAAATACCGAAACAACCCTTGTTTAAGTAGCTTTTGTGTCAGAAGCTGAGGTCTGTCCAGAAAATCACTGTACTAGGCACGATCCCTAGAAAAACATACGAGTTGTGAAAAATACTCCATACATGGGGCTGATGAAATATTGTTACTGACAAGAGGGAAGTTGATTATTGGAAAAATTAAGTCGTCACGTCGGTCACTGGGGTCTGTCTTTAATCTCCCTCTGTTGTCGATTTCAATGTGAAGGTCAAGGTAAGAAGCAGACTTAGACTTTTGAGATATAGATGAAATGCAGATAATCACCAAATCGAGAATTGTTCAGTGACAGAACATCATCTATATAGCGGAAGTTGGATTTGATGCTTGATATTTAAGCTAATGATCAATAATTTATTATTAGAAAATAGGTATTCATAAGAAATCAAAAATATTATATACAAAATAGAAAAGTACACATACAATGTATAAAGAAATCTAAAACAACCTCTTATTGAAAGGGGTGAGATTTTTACCACAACCGTATACTATATACAATCACACGCTGTAATGATGAGAACCATATTTATTAAATTTTGTCCATTTTCGAAACAGCTATTCTCTGTCATTGTATTGCAAGAATGGGTTGATAAAACACAATTTTCTTTTTCTTTCTTGTTTGTCTAATTGTTTTCTATCTTTATTTGTGAAAAACCACAATTTTTATAAATACAAAATATATACACCACATGTTTTAGATGACTGCATGAGAATTAACACAAACCAATCACCGGTAATTAAAATGTAAATCTATGTACTACTTAAAAAACATTTATCACATTATTTTAAGTCATCTGAAGTCAATAGCAGAATCTGAAATAAAAAGAAATAATTAAAAAATAAAGCATAAATAATATTGATTGCAAATAAACACTTATCCAGTTATCAAGATGGGGGATGGGGGATGGGGGTGGGAGTTCCATTGACTGGTTTAGCACGCCACATGTCTGTGCTTGTTCCAACCCAGGTCATAGATTTCCAACGTCATATGTCGTGGTTCCTTTTTGTGCTCGGTAAGTGAAGGTAAGCTAGCAAACTTTACATAATGCCATTCAGATGTTATTTAATTGGTGAGTGATACGGCCGAGTTTACACATTCATATACTTTTTTTCATTTTTTACATTACAACAAACCACCTGAGACTGAGGTGCATCATGTTGGTTTTGATATGTTTTAGGATAATGGCATTCTCCATACAAGGAGAACTCAGTAACTATGTATTTCATTCTTCCTGCACTACCAGTGGATTCTTCTTTCTGAAGGGTTGTACCCCACAAAATGAAATTATGTCATATGTTCATATCCCGGTGTTCTATCAGGGTAAAATAATTGAATTGTTTACATGTTTTGGGGTCAGCTAAAAATTTTATGTAAGGATACACTTATCACCGGCTTTGTAACCAGAGTAACACTTGTCACTAACGGAACAGGAACTGATTATTCTTCCAGAGCACCTGAGTTCAACCCCGGTGGTTAGTGGGGTTCGAGTTGCTTGATCTTTAGTTTTTTGTGCATTGTTTTCTAGATTGTTGTTTGTCCTTTTTCTTTTGGCCATTGTGTTGTCTGTACTTCGATTTATGGATTCTGATTACTCCTTTGGTATCTTCAAATTCTTTTAAAAATAAACAAACCTGTCCATAGTAACAGAATTGTTAACAAGAATACCATAAGCAGGGGTGGATCCAGGATTTGTGGTTAGGGAGGCGTGAGTAGGCGAGGGGGTCTGAGGACCGCCTAAGGTCCCCAGCGGGTCCAAGGCAGAGCCCTGGTAGAGGGCCCGGAAGCTCTGGGGGGTTTGAGGAATTACAGACATTTATTTGAACGACAATTTTGAACCAACCACACCATTTTTATCAGACCAAAAAAACTTGACTTTGAGTCTTAATTTTGTCGAATAATTGTTCACAGTATGTTTTTGTCAGATTATAAGAATCTAAAGTAAAACTTTTCTTTAACAACCGTGATGAAAATTGTTCAACACATGACTGATCGATCACGATATTTTAACCCTTCAAAGAACTATTGGTTTAGTTTTAACGCATTCCTCATTTCATTAATTGGTCTGTACTTTCGGTGCTTGTCCTTTCGGGTGGTTCTAGTTAATACTGCCCGTCCGGATGGAGCTTTTCTTTTCGTTGTTTGATTCATTCATTGAAAACGTATGATTCGACCGTTCTTGTTTATAGAAAACAAAAGCGGAAATTGTCACTATATGAACTTGTTATTGATTTCTGATAAGCTAACGTAACTAAATTAGATGATCAGAATCGTTTCATGCAACATTAATGTTAACATATTCGCCTTTGTTTGTCTATAAACAAGAACGAATCATACGTTTTCAATGAATGAACCAACGGCGAAACGATAAGCTTCATCCGGACGGACAGTATACTGATTTTTATCAATGGGTAGAACTTTTTAGAATGATATCCCAAATTTACTCCTAATATCATTGCTATTCATTTTGACTTACATGTCACGAGTTGACCATTCATGAAAAAGTTGTTTGTTGAACTGCTTAATTAACGTTGTATAACATATGCTTTGCGAATTTTAGGGGGGCGCACGCCCCGCACGCCCCCCTCTAAATCCGCCTCTGATAAGTAAAAAACGTATACACCAAATTCCCCTTCCTCCCCCTTTTCCCACCAAGAGAGACAGACGAATTCTCCCTATTTATTTTCCTTGATGAAGGTTGTCTTGGATACTATTTCAATGCTATAGTAGTGCATGTGTGTAAGTTTGTCTATACATCGTTTCCTTATAACATACTATTCATGCTATTGAACTTACGTGTTTGACGATCATATACTCTTTTAAAATATTTGGTTGGAATGTAGCCATTAATGTCCCCAGGGCTTAAAATTACACCATTCTCAGATCTATAAAACTTTATTCTATCTGCAAGTAAAACATTTAAAACGAAGATAAAGCAGAGACTAATGAATTCATTGTTTTACAAACGATTTTTCTTGTGATCTGAAGTAAACTACTCTAACCTATTGGTAGTGTTCTTTTATGACTTTTTGTCCTATTACATTTGTATATGTGTCTTTACGTTCTTAGTTCCGTGTTGTGATGTTGGGTCGTCTTTACCCCCAGTTGTTTGTGGAAGGTCTGATGTCTTATTTATGTTATTTGTCTACGTTTGCGTATTATGCTTTTAAGCACATCTTGAATATATGAGTAACATGGCAGGTGTCTTATAAGAGGCAGGAACTGCTTGCCCTTCCCCAGCACCTGAGTTCACCCCCGGATTTTGGTGGGGTCCGTGTTGCTCATCTTTTTAGTTTTCTGCGTTGTGTTGCCTTTTTGTGTTTCGTTTATCTTGGTCATGTGCCTTGTGAGCTCAGTTGCGATTGTCTCTGGATTGTCCATTCTTGATTGCCGCTTCGGATTTCTCTAAAGTTTCTTTGTTTGCTTACATTGAGTGTATCTAACAAGATTAAAATATAGGAACAGTACTTTCATTAGAATGTTTGGGCCCGTATAACTAACTTACCCTCCATCACTATTTATTGAAGTGCATTGTAAAAAGCCAGGAAAGTGGGGACTCGTGCATATTTTGTTAGTGGTATAGATTTTCCCTCCATCTCTATTTATAAGGTTGGATTTTGGAATTGTTGAAATGTTCCGACAGTGTGGTAGTTTTTGCTTTTCATATATTTAACAGTAACAGTAAGGTCTGCAATAACTCATACAATAA
This sequence comes from Bathymodiolus septemdierum, assembly GCA_963383655.1. Lineage (NCBI taxonomy): Eukaryota > Metazoa > Mollusca > Bivalvia > Mytilida > Modiolidae > Bathymodiolus > Bathymodiolus septemdierum. The sequence continues at coordinate 11,324,453 of OY726528.1, read as the reverse complement.
AATGAACGTGAAAAGGTCCCTGGTCTGCATCTGAAAAGCACTTTTTACTTCTGTCTATAAAAGCTACATCTGGCCCCTTGATGCCATTTGTCGTACATAATTTCAATGCCTAGATGTTGGGTTATAAAGAAGAACAAAACATCGGGTGAAGTAATCTACAAATATCGTCATTATCGTGCCCGACATCACAAACAGAGACAAAGAAAACAAACACTCACACATTACGAAGTAACAAACAGAGACAAAGAAAACAAACACTCACATTACGAAGTAACAAACAGAGACAAAGAAAACAAACACTCACATGACGAAGTAACAAACAGACAGAAAACAAACACTCACATGACGAAGTAACAAACAGAGACAAAGAAAACAAACACTCACATTACGAAGTAACAAACAGAGACAAAAAAAACCAAACACTCACATGACGAAGTAACAAACAGAGACAAAGAAAACAAACACTCACATTACGAAGTAACAAACAGAGACAAAGAAAACAAACACTCACATTGCTCTCATTAAGTAAATAGTATGAAATCTCGAAAATTTAATATAGCTTGAAGTGGTCCCACTAAATGAATGGACTGTATATATATATTAGAAAATAAAATCTAAAATTGAAAGTTGAAGCAGTGTGAAAATTAAACACTCTATCAAGTTCAATTCATCCACAACTGTATAAAATAAGAGTATACACCTTTAGCCCAGGGAAATGTTTAACTAATTATACACTGCATGAATTATAAACTCTAATAAACAACCAACATCAAAGACACCTTTAGCCCAGGGAAATGTTTAACTAATTATACACTATGAATTATAAACTCTAATAAACAACCAACATCAAAGACACCTTTAGCCCAGGGAAATGTTTAACTAATTATACACTGCATGAATTATAAACTCTAATAAACAGCCAACATCAAAGACACCTTTAGCCCAGAGAAATGTTTAACTAATTATACACTGCATGAATTATAAACTCTAATAAACAACCAACATCAAAGACACCTTTAGCCCAGGGAAATGTTTAACTAATTATACACTGCATGAATTATAAACTCTAATAAACAACCAACATCAAAAACACCTTTAGCCCAGGGAAATGTTTAACTAATTATACACTGCATGAATTATAAACTCTAATAAACAACCAACATCAAAGACACCTTTAGCCCAGGGAAATGTTTAACTAATTATACACTGCATGAATTATAAACTCTAATAAACAACCAACTTCAAAGACACCATTAGCCCAGGGAAATGTTTAACTAATTATACACTGCATGAATTATAAACTCTAATAAATAACCAACATCAAAGACACCTTTAGCCCAGGGAAATGTTTAACTAATTATACACTGCATGAATTATAAACTCTAATAAACAACCAACATCAAAGACACCTTTAGCCCAGGGAAATGCTTAACTAATTATACACTGCATGAATTATAAACTCTAATAAACAACCAACATCAAAGACACCTTTAGCCCAGGGAAATGTTTAACCAATTATACACTGCATGAATTATAAACTCTAATAAACAACCAACATCAAAGACACCTTTAGCCCAGGGAAATGTTTAACTAATTATACACTGCATGAATTATAAACTCTAATAAACAACCAACATCAAAGACACCTTTAGCCCAGGGAAATGTTTAACTAATTATACACTGCATGAATTATAAACTCTAATAAACAACCAACATCAAAGACACCTTTAGCCCAGGGAAATGTTTAACCAATAATACACTGCATGAATTGTAAACTCTAATAAACAACCAACATCAAAGACACCTTTAGCCCAGGGAAATGTTTAACTAATTATACACTGCATGAATTATAAACTCTAATAAACAACCAACATCAAAGACACCTTTAGCCCAAGGAAATGTTTAACTAATTATACACTGCATGAATTATAAACTCTAATAAACAACCAACATCAAAGACACCTTTAGTCCAGGGAAATGTTTAACTCATTATACACTGCATGAATTATAAACTTTAATAAACAACCAACATCAAAGACACCTTTAGCCCAGGGAAATGTTTAACCAATTATACACTGCATGAATTATAAACTCTAATAAACAACCAACATCAAAGACACCTTTAGCCCAGGGAAATGTTTAACTAATTATACACTGCATGAATTATAAACTCTAATAAACAACCAACATCAAAGATACCTTTAGCCCAGGGAAATGTTTAACTAATTATACACTGCATCAATTATAAACTCTATTAAACAACCAACATCAAAGACACCTTTAGCCCAGGGAAATGTTTAACTAATTATACACTGCATGAATTATAAACTCTAATAAACAACCAACATCAAAGACACCTTTAGCCCAGGGAAATGTTTAACCAATTATACACTGCATGAATTATAAACTCTAACAAACAACCAACATCAAAGACACCTTTAGCCCAAGGAAATGTTTAACCAATTATACACTGCACATGAATTATAAACTCTAATAAACAACCAACATCAAAGACACCTTTAGCCCAGGGAAATGTTTAACTAATTGTACACTGCATGAATTATAAACTCTAATAAACAACCAACATCAAAGACACCATTAGCCCAGGGAAATGTTTAACTAATTATACACTGCATGAATTATAAACTCTAATAAACAACCAACATCAAAGACACCTTTAGCCCAGGGAAATGTTTAACTAATTATACACTGCATGAATTATAAACTCTAATAAACAACCAACATCAAAGACACCTTTAGACCAGGGAAATGTTTAACCAATTATACACTGCATGAATTATAAACTCTAATAAACAACCAACATCAAAGACACCTTTAGCCCAGGGAAATGTTTAACTAATTATATACTGCATGAATTATAAACTCTAATAAACAACCAACATCAAAGACACCTTTAGCCCAGGGAAATGTTTAACTAATTATACACTGCATGAATTATAAACTCTAATAAACAACCAACATCAAAGACACCTTTAGACCAGGGAAATGTTTAACCAATTATACACTGCATGAATTATAAACTCTAATAAACAACCAACATCAAAGACACCTTTAGCCCAGGGAAATGTTTAACTAATTATACACTGCATGAATTATAAACTCTAATAAACAACCAACATCAAAGACACCTTTAGCCCAGGGAAATGTTTAACTAATTATACACTGCATGAATTATAAACTCTAATAAACAACCAACATCAAAGACACCATTAGCCCAGGGAAATGTTTAACTAATTATACACTGCATGAATTATAAACTCTAATAAACAACCAACATCAAAGACACCTTTAGACCAGGGAAATGTTTAACTAATTATGCACTGCATGAATTATAAACTCTAATAAACAACCAACATCAAAGACACCATTAGCCCAGGGAAATGTTTAACTAATTATACACTGCATGAATTATAAACTCTAATAAACAACCAACATCAAAGACACCTTTAGCCCAGGGAAATGTTTAACTAATTATACACTGCATGAATTATAAACTCTAATAAACAACCAACATCAAAGACACCTTTAGACCAGGGAATTGTTTAACCAATTATACACTGCATGAATTATAAACTCTAATAAACAACCAACATCAAAGACACCTTTAGCCCAGGGAAATGTTTAACTAATTATACCTTGCATGAATTATAAACTCTAATAAACAACCAACATCAAAGACACCTTTAGACCAGGGAAATGTTTAACCAATTATACACTGCATGAATTATAAACTCTAATAAACAACCAACATCAAAGACACCTTTAGCCCAGGGAAATGTTTAACTAATTATACACTGCATGAATTATAAACTCTAATAAACAACCAACATCAAAGACACCTTTAGACCAGGGAAATGTTTAACCAATTATACACTGCATGAATTATAAACTCTAATAAACAACCAACATCAAAGACACCTTTAGCCCAGGGAAATGTTTAACTAATTATACACTGCATCAATTATAAACTCTATTAAACAACCAACATCAAAGACACCTTTAGCCCAGGGAAATGTTTAACTAATTATACACTGCATGAATTATAAACTCTAATAAACAACCAACATCAAAGACACCTTTAGCCCAGGGAAATGTTTAACCAATTATACACTGCATGAATTATAAACTCTAACAAACAACCAACATCAAATACACCTTTAGCCCAAGGAAATGTTTAACCAATTATACACTGCACATGAATTATAAACTCTAATAAACAACCAACATCAAAGACACCTTTAGCCCAGGGAAATGTTTAACTAATTATACACTGCATGAATTATAAACTCTAATAAACAACCAACATCAAAGACACCATTAGCCCAGGGAAATGTTTAACCAATTATACACTGCATGAATTATAAACTCTAATAAACAACCAACATCAAAGACACCTTTAGCCCAGGGAAATGTTTAACTAATTATACACTGCATGAATTATAAACTCTAATAAACAACCAACATCAAAGACACCTTTAGCCCAGGGAAATGTTTAACCAATTATACACTGCATGAATTATAAACTCTAATAAACAACCAACATCAAAGACACCTTTAGACCAGGGAAATGTTTAACTAATTATACACTGCATGAATTATAAACTCTAATAAACAACCAACATCAAAGACACCTTTAGCCCAGGGAAATGTTTAACTAATTATACACTGCATGAATTATAAACTCTAATAAACAACCAACATCAAAGACACCTTTAGCCCAGGGAAATGTTTAACCAATTATACACTGCATGAATTATAAACTCTAATAAACAACCAACATCAAAGACACCATTAGCCCAGGGAAATGTTTAACTAATTATACACTGCATGAATTATAAACTCTAATAAACAACCAACATCAAAGACACCATTAGACCAGGGAAATGTTTAACTAATTATACACTGCATGAATTATAAACTCTAATAAACAACCAACATCAAAGACACCTTTAGACCAGGGAAATGTTTAACTAATTATGCACTGCATGAATTATAAACTCTAATAAACAACCAACATCAAAGACACCTTTAGTCCAGGGAAATGTTTAACCAATTATACACTGCATGAATTATAAACTCTAATAAACAACCAACATCAAAGACACCTTTAGCCCAGGGAAATGTTTAACTAATTATACACTGCATGAATTATAAACTCTAATAAACAACCAACATCAAAGACACCTTTAGACCAGGGAAATGTTTAACCAATTATACACTGCATGAATTATAAACTCTAATAAACAACCAACATCAAAGACACCTTTAGCCCAGGGAAATGTTTAGCTAATTATACACTGCATGAATTATAAACTCTAATAAACAACCAACATCAAAGACACCTTTAGCCCAGGGAAATGTTTAACTAATTATACACTGCATGAATTATAAACTCTAATAAACAACCAACATCAAAGACACCATTAGCCCAGGGAAATGTTTAACTAATTATACACTGCATGAATTATAAACTCTAATAAACAACCAACATCAAAGACACCTTTAGCCCAGGGAAATGTTTAACCAATTATACACTGCATGAATTATAAACTCTAATAAACAACCAACATCAAAGACACCTTTAGCCCAGGGAAATGTTTAACTAATTATACACTGCATGAATTATAAACTCTAATAAACAACCAACATCAAAGACACCATTAGCCCAGGGAAATGTTTAACCAATTATACACTGCATGAATTATAAACTCTAATAAACAACCAACATCAAAGACACCTTTAGCCCAGGGAAATGTTTAACTAATTATACACTGCATGAATTATAAACTCTAATAAACAACCAACATCAAAGACACCTTTAGCCCAGGGAAATGTTTAACTAATTATACACTGCATGAATTATAAACTCTAATAAACAACCAACATCAAAGACACCATTAGCCCAGGGAAATGCTTAACCAATTATACACTGCATGAATTATAAACTCTAATAAACAACCAACATCAAAGACACCTTTAGCCCAGGGAAATGTTTAACTAATTATACACTGCATGAATTATAAACTCTAATAAACAACCAACATCAAAGACACCATTAGCCCAGGGAAATGTTTAACTAATTATACACTGCATGAATTATAAACTCTAATAAACAACTAACATCAAAGACACCTTTAGCCCAGGGAAATGTTTAACCAATTATACACTGCATGAATTATAAACTCTAATAAACAACCAACATCAAAGACACCTTTAGCCCAGGGAAATGTTTAACTAATTATACACTGCATGAATTATAAACTCTAATAAACAACCAACATCAAAGACACCATTAGCCCAGGGAAATGTTTAACTAATTATACACTGCATGAATTATAAACTCTAATAAACAACCAACATCAAAGACACCTTTAGCCCAGGGAAATGTTTAACCAATTATACACTGCATGAATTATAAACTCTAATAAACAACCAACATCAAAGACACCTTTAGCCCAGGGAAATGTTTAACTAATTATACACTGCATGAATTATAAACTCTAATAAACAACCAACACCAAAGACACCTTTAGCCCAGGGAAATGTTTAACCAATTATACACTGCATGAATTATAAACTCTAATAAACAACCAACATCAAAGACACCATTAGCCCAGGGAAATGTTTAACTAATTATACACTGCATGAATTATAAACTCTAATAAACAACCAACATCAAAGACACCTTTAGCCCAGGGAAATGTTTAACTAATTATACACTGCATGAATTATAAACTCTAATAAACAACCAACATCAAAGACACCTTTAGCCCAGGGAAATGTTTAACCAATTATACACTGCATGAATTATAAACTCTAATAAACAACCAACATCAAAGACACCTTTAGCCCAGGGAAATGTTTAACCAATTATACACTGCATGAATTATAAACTCTAATAAACAACCAACATCAAAGACACCATTAGCCCAGGGAAATGTTTAACTAATTATACACTGCATGAATTATAAACTCTAATAAACAACTAACATCAAAGACACCTTTAGCCCAGGGAAATGTTTAACCAATTATACACTGCATGAATTATAAACTCTAATAAACAACCAACATCAAAGACACCTTTAGCCCAGGGAAATGTTTAACTAATTATACACTGCATGAATTATAAACTCTAATAAACAACTAACATCAAAGACACCTTTAGCCCAGGGAAATGTTTAACCAATTATACACTGCATGAATTATAAACTCTAATAAACAACCAACATCAAAGACACCTTTAGCCCAGGGAAATGTTTAACTAATTATACACTGCATCAATTATAAACTCTAATAAACAACCAACATCAAAGACACCTTTAGCCCAGGGAAATGTTTAACCAATTATACACTGCATGAATTATAAACTCTAATAAACAACCAACATCAAAGACACCATTAGCCCAGGGAAATGTTTAACCAATTATACACTGCATGAATTATAAACTCTAATAAACAACCAACATCAAAGACACCTTTAGCCCAGGGAAATGTTTAACCAATTATACACTGCATGAATTATAAACTCTAATAAACAACCAACATCAAAGACACCATTAGCCCAGGGAAATGTTTAACTAATTATACACTGCATGAATTATAAACTCTAATAAACAACTAACATCAAAGACACCTTTAGCCCAGGGAAATGTTTAACCAATTATACACTGCATGAATTATAAACTCTAATAAACAACCAACATCAAAGACACCTTTAGCCCAGGGAAATGTTTAACTAATTATACACTGCATGAATTATAAACTCTAATAAAGAACCAACATCAAAGACACCTTTAGCCCAGGGAAATGTTTAACTAATTATACACTGCATGAATTATAAACTCTAATAAACAACCAACATCAAAGACACCTTTAGACCAGGGAAATGTTTAGCTAATTATACACTGCATGAATTATAAACTCTAATAAAGAACCAACAGCAAAGACACCTTTAGCCCAGGGAAATGTTTAACTAATTATACACTGCATGAATTATAAACTCTAATAAACAACCAACACCAAAGAAAGTGAACATAAGAGACTATCTACACAAATTAAATGAATAGCCTTTAATAGCTGTTCTAGTGAGTAATTCATTGCTATTTAACATCAAATGGGAATCTTTTCAGCTATATCATAGCGAGAACAAGTTATCTACAATGAAATGGTGAGGGTGTCCGCTTTGTACTAGACCAACACTCTTAGTTGGATTGTTATAGTGCTAGCTCACTGAAACATCAATCCGTGAATAAACATGTCACTCCACTCGGACACATTATCCTGATTCCGAGCAAACCAGTCTGCTGTTAATCGTTAATGACGTGTGCTTAGCGGCGAAGCAGCAAATATAAATTTTATAGTCTTTGGTTGGACACGACCAGATCTCAAACCCACGGTCTATCGCACTGGAGGCGAGCACAATAACCGTTACATCACCGATGCGGATATATTGCTGCTCTACAATTCCCAGTCTAGAGTCTTCAATAATGTTCATAATATGCTTTGTTGATATGCCTTCGTTTCGTGTTGTGAGTATTTTAATTACTTACATTAGGTCTTTAATGCTACACTAGTGAATACATATGCTTTCTGTTTAATGGTTTTTATGATTTATGGTTTTTTGGTGTTTAATGCCACTTTCAACACTATTTCATTTATATCGTGGCTGTCAGTTTATTGGTGGAGGAAACCGGAGGACCCGGACAAAACCACGGACTGCCGCAAGTCACTGACAAACTTTATCACATAATGTTGTACATCTCGCCCTGAGAGGGATTCGAACTCATAACATCAGTTGTGATAGGAACTAATTGTATAGGTAGTTGTAAATCCTACTACCATACGATTAGGACCACAATGACCCTGCTTTCTGTTTCATATAATCTTAACATATGCTATGTATTTGAACAACCTCTGATGATCATTTAAGAATTGAATGCATTTTTTTGTAGTTTTATTGGCGTGTAAAAGCGTGGACCGAAGCACATTTTGTATGAAGCGCGTAGTTTTATTGGGTGTAAAAGCGTGGACCGAAACACATTTTGTATGAAGGGCTAGTGCTTCATACAAAATGTGCTTCGGTCCACTTTACACGCTAATAAAACTACAAAAAAATGCATTTGTTAGCACGCTTCATACAAAATGTGCTTCGGTCCAAGCTTTTATACGCCAATAAAACTACAAAAAATGCATTCAATTCTTATAATTACATTTAAATCACACCAAAATCTAATATAGTTGAATTTTTCGTTGTGCATTTTATTTGTGTTAGATTATTTGCTTTTAGAAATTACTACGCCATTGATTGTTTACATCTGACATCGTCATGGAGGCACGTGCAAGTTCGGGTTTGAGTTTTATTGGGATGTAAAACATCTCTTTTATAATCATGTGATCACTTAATAACCAATCATATTGTAACATTTCAATGAAAAACGGAAGTAATGTAATTATATGAAACTTAAAATCGGCACCAAATAAATTTTGTAGAACACCTAAAGCGAAGTCAATATGTCTGTTACAAAAACGGAGATGTCCAATTTAGTACACACGGCACGTTTCTGGAATAACCTCCATCAGGTTATTTGATAACTGTATATTACCGGTATGTCATGTTAAACTCTTAATGGTGCTCCAAAATCAGAACCATCGAAATGTGCTCCAGAAAAAGGGTCGTTCCTGTTTCACTAGTGGCATGTGTGTTGATATTCTTGTTAACAATCCAGTGATGATTGAAAACGATGAGGAAAATCTTACTTTGAGGCTGAAAATCAAATACAATATAAGTGGAGGTAAGATAAATACACATGTGAAGTCTCTTTCATCACTGCTATAATACATGTATATAAATATAGAGCAGCTAAATTGTACATATGAATGAACTCTGTGCACTTAACATATACTAGATTTTAAGTATATCCACCATACCTCTAAGTGCCTTTTCCATATCAATTTCTATGACCATGTCACACCTTGGGGGCATACCTATAAATAAATAAAATTATCTCGGATATTTTGAAAACATAACATTTTAACTTTCTGTACTAGAATATCAATCGTGGGAAGTTATTGCTTCAGAAGACTTTATTTATTTATAAAATAATTATAATCTCCGGAAAGTGATAAATGCAGAAATTTATTATTTCCAGTATATTTCTATCATAAATAGTGATATAATAATCTTCGGAGGCCCCTTCGGCTTTCTATGCAAATTATAGACATTATTACTTTCTTCAATTTGTTAATCTCGTAATTACGATAATTTCAATTACATTTCTTCCATAGTGGAATTACAGAGATATATCGGTGAACATAATTATTTGAATTACCACCAGAAATATTCAATTACTGTTACGTTTTCAACAGATCGCAAATTTCTTATATGGAAATAGGACCTAGTTTCTAAGTTGCTTTTTAGATTTCTTCCATATGAGATGTTCGCTCCTTGTGAAATGAACCACCAACGATCATTCCTAAGAAAATGTTGCTTATTGGTTGATTCTGCAAGTTGCGTTTTAAAATGCAAACATCTCTGATGTTTCACTATTTAACTCTAACATCGGATCTGATACAACAGCGGCCATAGTTCTCGGCTTATCTTAAAAACACGTGAGACTTAGAATAAAGTTGGTAATGCATTCAACGTATCACGTCTATCGTATACAGATTCAAAAGTCTCTAACTCTTTTGGCTTCAAATCAAAAGTTTAAACTTTGTAAATCCACGAGAAAGCTGATATTGGATAATATACACATTTATAATTAAATGAGCAAACTGTCTTCCGGAAAATTGAAATGTTAAGGTTTGATAGAAATTCATACAGGTATCACAGCGAGGTGATGATGATAAAGCAGCGGAACCATCAGAGGTTGTCTGAGTGTTCAAACAGTCCTGCATTCCCCCCCCCCCCCAAAAAAAAACCCAAACAAACAAACAAAAACAACAACAAAAGCATGCAGTCATTAACGGGTTGCAACAAAGACAACGAATTATGATTATAGTAATAGTTGTTTAATAACACAACTTTGGAAGTAAATTTGTGCAGATTTTTTTGTCGTTTGTTGATATATGTATTGCTATTTGTAGAAATAGATATCATATTTGTTGGTACAAATAATATGTCCTACCACTTTGGACGCCTCTTTCTGCTGTAGTAAAATGAATATGAACTCTCCCCATTCGACTTAATCCCTGTAAAATAATAAACACAACATGTTAAATCCACGATTTGTTCCACGGACGTTTGAAAAATATATTAAAATATATAAAGATCATTTTCTACTATCTTGTAAAAATAGTGACACTGTATGAAACATTATATTCAAAGATACAACAAACGAAATCCCTTAATTTAGAAATTAATCTAATCTTGAAAAAATAGTGAGTCTGTTAAACACACTAAACCTTCTCCTTCATTTAACAGTCTTAAAAACTAAGGATAGGGGACCGTCAGTTATCTAACTAGTCTTTGGAATATTTTAGAAGGAAATGGGATCTCTTATTTTCCAAATCATGTTCATCTTGAATACTAATTGAACGTAGTTCTATCCTAGTAGTTCGATGTGCCTCAAATTGCTATTTCAAAGTTCAATGAGTTTTTCTTAATATGATCTATTTTGTCTCCCGTTTTGCCAAAAAAAAAAAAATGTTTCAACATCACCATTTATCAGAGACGAAAACAAAATATGTCCAAATAAAAAATCCCAGCCCCTCCTCCTCCATAACATGATTCTATAATGTCTTTTAATATGTACTTTAAATGTAATCCCTATACAAGTTACATTGTTGGTAGTTACTCTCAGAAAGTACTATATTCATATTATGATGTATGTGACTAGGTTAGAAATGCGTTATTATATAAAAGTACACATTCTACATGCTACAGACTGTTGGCATCACAATGACATATTAATCTCATTGGAAGACGTATGTTTTCTTAAACAGTTATGTATTGCCAAGACAATATATTAACTAGAGGCTCCCAGGAGCCTGTAATCGCTTACCTGGTTTTCAATTTGACATCTAAAGTTGATAGAAAATGGGTGTGTTACACACAATTTTGAAAGTGGCCCACCCAAAGATCATTTCAACTCAAATTTCTGAGCAAAAGATTTTGATGTGATTTTTATCTTATAATAGTCCTAAACGGAATAAACTGGCTGAAAAAATCTCACAGAAAAACCCAGAATATATGTTAAACTACACATTGCCATATAGCTGCATTTAAATTTGAGTTCATTTTGATTTGTAATAAAGCAGCAATGGACAATTGAAGAAATTTCTATTTTTAGTAACAGCAGCCATCTTGAATGGAGGGTGGGGCTGTCGGACACAATTTTGAAAGGGGCCCACCCAAGGACCATCCCTGCCAGGTTTAGTGTAATTTGGTTCAGCGGTTTCAGAGGAGATTTAAATGTGATCTTTTATCAAAATATGCCCAATTTGCATAATCGGTATAAATCGGCTGAAAGAAAAATTTCACAGAAAAACCCCGAATAGATTTTAAACTACTCATTCCCATGTAGCTGCAGTTAAAATTTGAGCTCATTTTGACTTATACTAAAGCAGCAATGGACAATTGAAGAAATTTCTATTTTTAGTAACAGCAGTCACCTCCAATGGAGGGCGGGACTGTCGGACACAATTTTGAAAGGGACCCACCCAGCGACCATCCCTGCCATGTTTGGTTTAATTTGGTTCAGCGGTTTCAGAGGAGAAGATTTAAATGTGATCTTTTATTAAAATATGCCTAATTTGCATAATCGGTATAAATCGGCTGAAAGAAAAATTTTACAGAAAAACCCGGAATATATGTTAAACTACTTCTTGCCATGTAGCTGCAGTTAAAATTTGAGCTCATTTTGACTTGTACTAAAGCAACAATGGACAATTAAAATTTCATCCCCTTTTTTTCTATTTTTATCTTGGCGGCCATCTTGGTTGGAAGTCGGGATCACCGGACACAAATTTGGAAGGGGGCCATCCAAGGACCATTCCACCAAAGTTTGGTTCAAATTGGCCCAGTGGCGGACGGACAGACGACGGACGACAGACGACGGACGACGGACGCTCAGTGATGACAATAGCTCACATGACCCTTTGGGTCAGGTGAGCTCAACAAGAGATACCCGAACGACAGTACATGTATATCACTCATTCTAAAATAATAGACTGACAATTCGGTCACTAGAACACGTATGAAAATGAGTAATTATCAAATTTGTTTAAAGCACTGAAATATCGCCCTGAATATGCCGGCATGAAATAATTAGCTACTGAACGTGAAACCAAAAAAATCAACCAAATATCATAGGGGTCGTGATTGTATGGTAGTTGGATTTATAACTACCTATCAAATCAGTGCCTATCACCAACAACGTTGTGAGTTCGGATCCCGCTCATGGCTGGCGAGGTGTACTCGATACAATATTATGTGATAAAAGTTTGTCAGTGACTTACTACAGGTCTGTGATTTTTTCCGGGTTCACCAGTTTTCTCCACCAATGATACTGACCGCCATGATATAACTGAAACATTGTTGAAAGTGGCGTTAAACACCATAACCCTAACCAAATATCATACAAAATCTACCTAAAATCATATTGAAATGACAATTATACTTTTATTTCTAATTTAAGAAAAGGGGGTAATTCGAACTTTTAGAGAACGGAAACAAAACTAGCCTGTGTCGCTCACCTATCCGACCAACCAAGAATTGCCAATGATGGCCATGCTTGTTAACGGATCGGGGCGAAATGAGCAATCTTTCTAGAGGACCTTCCATGGATGCTTTCTACCAAGTTTCGGTTCATTTGGCCAAGTGGTTTCAGAAGAGAGGATTTTTAGAAATTGACCAACCATAAACAAGAATTACCTATGGCGGTCATGTTTATTAACGGATTGGGACGAAATAAGCAATCTTTATAGACAACCGTCCATATATGCATCCTACCAAATTTCGGTTCATTTGGCCAAGCGGTTTCAGAGGAGAGGATTTTTAGAAATTGACAAATTCTACACATATCTACCTGTATAAAATAAAGAAATAAATCATGGAAGCCAGAATGTGTTGGGAGTTTTAACATGGGTTGGCGGATACTAGTATCTTATCTCGACCCAGAGACGAGGTATAAACTTTACTTATATCCGCCAACCCATGTTAAAACTCAAAACACATTCTGGCTTCCATGATTTATTTCGATTCTGATATGTCTAAGAGTACAAATACGGTAGTATACTTTGATTGGAAGACGGTAATTTATAGTTACGTTTGCGGAAAATGTCGCACACAATTTATGCTGCCAATGGAAAAGTCAGTCACATTCACCGGCGCATGTGCGAATGAGATTATACCATCGATAAATCGCTCGTTTGTCTACAAAGCGAAAGAAGGACGTTATGTTAGAATTGCATGATATAACCACTCTCCTTTTTGACAAAAATGAGTGTTTGGCGAAATTAAATAAAATCAGGGGGCAATGATAGCATTCTCAGTTACGCCATGATTACATGACATGTCAAGTAACGATAAATATTGGTGGAATTGTTCACCTTCACTGTTTATACTTTCTTTATTATAATATTGTATAAGGGTTGCTCTCTAAGACGCTGTCACATGGAGCGGTAACAGTTATCGCAGAGGTTTGTGTCATATCGTGCAATGATTGTTACCGGCGTCTACGGACGGTGCAATTTAAATGTGAACACTTCGTTGTTTTCATTTGACCACACTCTCAAGACACGAGACACTGAGAGGAGGTCCTCAACGTAACTAGAGGCTCAGTGGGCTGAGCCTGTGTCGCTCACCATTCATTCTGCTTTGAGGAAACTTAATACAGAGCATTCCATAGGTGCTTCCCACCAAGTTTCGGTTCATTTGGCCAAGCAGTTTCAGAGAAGAAGATTTTTAGAAATCAACTAACCAGAAACAAGAATTGCCTATGGCAGCCATGTTTGTTAACAGATCGGGATGAAATTAGCAATCTTTATAGAGAACCTTCCATAGATGCTTCCTACCAAGTTTCGGTTCAATAGACCGCCAATTCCCGACTTGATTCTAAAATTATACACTTTTAACATTTTATTATTTGAGTTATTTCCCTTACAGAGGACAAACTGGGTCCCGTTCAATGCAAGAGCAACAGAAAGGATTAAGAATCAATAAGAGTATAATTTTCTAAAAATTTATAGATAATTGAACCTTGTAAAATTATAGAAGTTAACTTTATAGCAAATAAAAAATTCACAAGTTGTTACAACATTTATATTTTATACAGAGTATGAGCAAAATATATGTCATTTTGGTTGAATATTGCATGAAATTTACACTTTTGTCCGCCTCAAAGGGAAGCAACTACTACAAACATGTGGAAAAACAATCGTAACTACTCGGCCATTCTCGCTACCCTGCAAATTACCTCGTACGTACTTAGTAAAAAGTCTTCTTAAATTGTTTGCCGGAAGTTAAGTTAGGTTAAGCCGCACAAAAATATAGTCCACCAAAATCCAATATGGAAGACATACTAAGTAAAATCTAATCATGCAAAACTGATTAAAACTTTAATTGAAATATAGAAAATTGTTTAAAATATAACTTTATCAAACTTTCATGTAACTGACATGTGAAAAGTAGTGCGATTTATACGCCTAATGCATACGAGGTAATTTGCAGGGTAGCGAGCATGGCCGAGTAGTTACGATTGGTGGAAAAAACGTATAATTTTAGAATCAAGTCGGAAACTGGCAAATCGGCTATTGGCTAAGCAGTTTCAGGGAACAAGATTTTTAGAAATCGACCAATCTGAAACAAGAATTGCCTGTGGCAGCCATGTTTGCTAACGAATCGAGACGAAATGAGCAATCTTTATAGAGGGCCTTCCATAGATGCTTCCTACCAAGTTTCGGTTCATTTGGTAAAGTGGTTTCAGAGGATAAGATTTTTTTTAGAAATCAACCAATCAGAAAAAAGAATGGCCTGTGGCGGCCATGTTTGTTAACGGATCGGAACTACATGAGCAAATTTTATAGAGGACCTTCCAAGGATGCTTCCTACCAAGTTTTAATTCATTTGGCCATGTGGTTTCAGAGGAGAAGATTTTTTAGAAATCAACCAATCAGAAACAAGAATGGTCTGTAGCGGCAATGTTTGTTAACGGATCGGGACAAAATGATCAATCTTTAGAGAGGACCTTCCATAGATGCTTGCTACCAAATTTCAGTTCATTTGGAAAGTGCTTTCAGACGAGAAGATTTTTTAGAAATCAATCAATCAAAAACAAGAATGGCCTGTGGCGGCCATGTTTGTTAACGGATCGAAACTAAATGAGCAATCTTTATAGAGGACCTTCCAAGGATGCTTCCTACCAAGTTTTGATTCATTTGGCCAGGCGGTTTCAGAGGAGAAGATGTTTTAGAAATCAACCATTCAGAAAAAAGAATGGCCTGTGGCGGCCATGTTTGTAAACGGATCGAGACGGAATGAGCAATCTTTATAGAGGACCTTCCAAGGATGCTTCCTACCAAGTTTTGATTCATTTGGCCAGGCGGTTTCAGAGGAGAAGATGTTTTAGAAATCAACCATTCAGAAAAAAGAATGGCCTGTGGCGGCCATGTTTGTAAACGGATCGAGACGAAATGAGCAATCTTTATAGAGGACCTTCCAAGGATGCTTCCTACCAAGTTTTGATTCATTTGGCCAGGCGGTTTCAGAGGAGAAGATGTTTTAGAAATCAACCATTCTGAAAAAAGAATGGCCTGTGGCGGCCATGTTTGTAAACGGATCGAGACGAAATGAGCAATCTTTATAGAGGACCTTCCATAGATGCTTCCTACCAAGTTTCGATTCATTTGCCCTAGCGGTTGCAGAGGAGAATTTTTTTTTTAAATCGGCCAATCAGAAACAAGAATTGCCTGTGGAGGCCATGTTTGTTAATGGATCGGGACAAAATTATCAATCTTTATAAAGGACCTTCCATAGATGCTTCCTACCAAGTTTCCGTTCATTTGGCTGAGGGGTTTCAGCGGAGAAGATTAAAATGTGAAAAGTTAATGGACGACAGACGACGGACGACGGACGCCAAGTGATGGCAAAAGCTCACATTGCTTTTGGCAAGGTGAGCTAAAAATGGGTACGGTGGTGCCGCTGGAGTTTGAAATACACCCAATTCATATATCCGCACAACTAAATTCATATATTCGAAGTACGAAAACTATGCCCATTCATTTTGGCGACTCATTTATATATTAGACTAAAATCCAAAGTAAACAGATAGATCAATTCTGCAGCTTATCATGTTAAATTATCACATATTTATATGAGAATTTGTCTTGGCAATAAAGAATCTACATGTGTTAGTGGAAATATGACCTATTGATGTTTGTGCTTGTTTGTGTATAGTGGTGTACAACACGTCTTGACTATATGAGTAACATGACATGTGTCTTATAAGAGACAGGAACTGTGAGCATGTGCACATGGGTTCACCCCCGGTTTTGATGGGGTCCGTGTTGCTCATCTTTTTAACTTTCTGTCTTGTGTTGTGTGTTTTTCCTTCGTCCTGTGTCTTGTGTGCCCAATGTTGCTAGTGTCTCTAGATTGTTTATTCTTGATTGCCCCTTCGGTTTTCTCTGACGTGCATTTAAAAATTCCCATCTTTGATACATTGAAGTGGAAAAAGTTACGATCCAATCATAAATTTGAAAACTGAAAAAGGCGACCCTTTCCAGTTACAGGTCTGAATATACACCTTTATAGGTAATGACCCCGTGTTTCAAGACAACAAACAGCTATTTGGAACAACGTATTAAAGCTTATGAAAAGGTCGTATGTTATCTTCAGAGAACGGTCATGAGATACCACACACACAGTAAGTTTCATACAAGGGGTCGTCGTGATAGTATGGTAGTTGGGTTTATAACTACCTATGCAATCGGTGCCTATCACCACATTGTGAGTTCGAATCCCGCTCAGGCGAGGTGTACTCGATACAACATTGTGTGATAAAGTTTGTCAGTGACTTGCGACAGGTCGGTGGTTTTCTCCGGACACTCCGGTTTCCTCCAGCAATAAAACTGACGCCACGATACAACTGAAATATTGTTGAAAGTGGCGTTATACACCATAATCCTAACCCCTCCGTTTCATACACTACAGCAGTACAGTTTATGCTATAGCTATAACCTTAACGAATGAAATATAGAGATACGCTAAGTGTCATGGGCTAAAAATAATAATGACTTGCCACACACACAAAAAGTATGAAGAACTATATTAGAAAACACGCTGGTCATGCTTTCTCTGTGTTACTGATTGGGAATAGATTAATTATTTGGCAGATACTCATAAATATACAACACTTGACATGGAGAGTCACTTCCCGTGTTTATTTATAAACAAGATGTAGACACATAAAATCGCCAACGGAAACTTTAATTTTTGTCTTTTAAAAAAATATGAAAATAATGAAGTCGATTTTCATGAAAAGGCAAAAAAGTAGTTCGTACGACTGTTTGTTGTCGGGGAGTGGACCAGTGCAATTAATAGTAAGTATTAATAAGTATTATACAACTAACTGTATCAGAGTTTATTGATTTCCACCAAATAGGCGTGTTCACCATTACTTACTAGTGATGTAAAAAAGAATGGGGTGATATAAATGTTTGTATGTTCACCATTACTTACTAGCGATATCCAAAAAAAGGAGGGGGGTGATATAAATGTTTGTATGTTCACCATTACTTACTAGCGATGTAAAAAAAAAAGGAGGGGGGTGATATAAATGTTTGTATGTTCACCATTACTTACTAGCGATATAAAAAAATGAGGGTGTGATATAAATGTTTGTATGTTCACCATTACTTACTAGCGATGTAAAAAAAAGGGGGGGGGGGGAGGGGGGTGATATAAATGTTTGTATGTTCACCATTACTTACTAGCGATGTAAAAAAAAAAGGGGGGGAGGGGGTGATATAAATGTTTGTATGTTCACCATTACTTACTAGCGATGTAAAAAAAAAAGGGGGGGAGGGGGTGATATAAATGTTTGTATGTTCACCATTACTTACTAGCGATATAAAAAAAAGGGGGGGGGGATATAAATGTTTGTATGTTCACCATTACTTACTAGCCATGTAAAAAAATGGGGTGGGGGGGAATAAATGTTTGTATTTTGTCATTGTTTATCTTTTTTAAAAATACAATGCGTTTCTCTGTCAATTGCTGTATTTTAGTATGATGACGATTTTGCTGTTTTGTTTCCTAGCATAGCATGCTTTTCAATTTTACGTAAGGTAACTTGCGACAGGTCGGTGTTTTCTCCAGTTTTCTCCACCAATAAAACTAACAGCCGCGAATGCCGATATAACTGAAATATAGTTGAAAGTGGCGTTAAACACCACAACCCCCTATATATTTAAGGTAACATATCAGGGTATCTTGCAATACGTCGAATCCATACTATAACATACATTTATCTGAATGCGGTAAACTGATCAAGGACATAATTTTCCCATCATAATACAATGTTAAAAAAAAAAAGGATATAGATATGCTTCTAGCATCAATCTGAATTATTTCATATAGCCATGACAGGGTTAGGGTTATGATGATTAACACTACTTTCAACACTATGTCAGTTATATCGTCCCGGTCAGTTTTATTGGTGGAGGAAACCAGTGTCTATCACCACTAACGTTGTGAGTTTGTATCCCGTTCAGACGAGGTGTACTCGATACAACATTTAAGTGATGCGGCAGGTTGGTGGTTTTCTCCGGGTTTCCTCCACCAATAAAACTGACAGCCACGATATAACTGAAAATATGTTGACAGTGGCGTTAAACACCATAACCATAACCCTGCAATCTGATGACACATACAATATAAAACAATGGAACAAAATATTTGAATATCTGATGATGACATCTAACGAAATATTAATATAAAGTTTTTAATTATATTATCAATAGTTACCCTAAGTTTAATACTGTCCATGTGCATTTTTCTAGTTCCATGTAATACAACTCTGGCATCGGTGTGGTGGTTTATCATTTCAAGGTCTGAGTTAGAAAGCTGACAATAACAATAAAACAAATTAACGGAACGGAAAATGTTTTGGAAAAAAATATGGCCAATGATAATCTGTTCATTAAATTGCATGTTCAATTAAGAATTGAATGTAATCTTGTGAAGTTTTATTGGCGATTAAAAACGTTAACAGAAGTACACTTTAAATGGTAGAGCTTCATATGAAAAAAATGTACTTCCGCCAACGCTTTTTACAACACTATAAACTTTAAAATTGCATTCAATACTTCTAATTACATTTTAACATTAAATACAATTTAATATATTGAATATTATTATCTGTTTTATTATTTCACATATTCAACAGTTGTTATTAGGTTTCATGACCTTCGAACATTTTCCCCGGGCGTGGCTGTGGATGACTGATGGCTATGGGCTTCATTAACCGATAAAGTTTCCATTCCGAAGACACTAGTCAATCTTTTGACCAATCACATGGGGCTTTTTAAATGATATGAATACATAATGTAATCATAGGAAAATAAAAATTCGTATTACACCATATCATGCAGTACTTTGTACCACTGGAAAATCCTCGGATGATTCGTACTCAACAATCAGAGAGCAGCGAAATCATCCAAGGTTGGCCAAGTGTCATTTTTATTCGAGATTTTGAGTTAATATACGGTTTTACTGTAGCTGTTTTGTTTTATTGAGGAAAACTCCTTTTTATGCTTGTTTTTGTGTCTTTTTCTAATTTTTCTAATAAGAGACACATTCTAAGCACATACAGTTTAATAAATTTTACAGATATTCTAATAATGTATTAACTAATATATAATCCCAATTTTCTTATGTTTGTAAAACAAAAATATCCCACGAAACTAACTTTGAATATGGCCAACTTTACGAACAACTCATGTCAAGTTTCAGATATCTATAAACATATCCATTTCTAAAGGTAACTTTTAACACACGCGTTTACCACAAAAAGAGACATTTTTCCTATCGTCAATTTTCCTTTTTGACATTGGATAGTGACGTTCCTATGTCCCTATGGTTCATTCAACCTATGCCAACATTTTAAAAAATATATATAAAAAGGTAAGAAAGATTGTTGGCATAGGTTAAATATGTTAATTGTTATATAAACATGACTAGTCATGTTTAATTAGTGTAAAATGGGGGGAGATGTCAATGTAGTCCAAGTCCACAATTATTTTTTAATGAATAGTAAGTAGAAAGTAAGTATTTAAAATAATATTTTATGAAAATAACAAACAAAAAATCAGTATATCAGCACATATATTTAATATCAAACTTTATAAAAAAAAATTAGGATATTATTATAAGCACACATATTTTAACATCAATCATTATGAAAATAAAATAGGATATTATAAACATATATATTTTTATATCATACATCATGAAAATATATTTGGACAGATAATTTTTTTTATCATACTTCATGAAAATAAATTAAAGATATTATAGGCACAGATATTTTTTTTATCATACTTTATCAAAATAACCAAAAACAATCAGTATACACAATCACATTACAAATTGCTAAAAATACAATTGTCTTGAATTTTGGATAAGAATGTTCGATTTCGAAATCATAGAAATTATGATAATTCTAAATTTATAAATAAATATTATTAAAAACTTTTGAATTTAGATTTTAAGAAAATTGCTTAATTTTCAAGTTAATAAATTTTACCAGACTTATTCTTATATTTTTAGATTGTTTTTTGTTTTGCTTCTTTTTTTTTAAATAATAAATTTCGCTTTTGAGACCTGTATTTCCAAATTTACTTACCTGTAAATGTCATTAATTGCTATATAAACACCTGTAATATAATGTTTGTTGGCATACCTTGAATATGATATTTCAAAATGTTGGCATAGGTTGAAGACACCGTCCCTATCGTATAGTGCTTTCGTTTTTCAATTTGTTAGTTTTGCTCTTATTTGTTTTAATGTTTCGGACCTTAATGACCGTAATATATCGTGATAACGAATTCTTTTTTTATACCTAAATTTGACTCGCGGTTTTCACGATTTAATGAGTGAAAGGGAAACAACTCTTTCATTGGGGTATTGTAAAATTAAATAGCCATGTATAACCCACACAAATTCATTAATTTGTGCCTTGAAATGTACTAAATAAACGTACTACAAATACATGTATGTCAATTTTAAGCATTTTGCTATTCTCATGGCATTTTGCTATTCTCATGGTCTAAGTTATAGTTAGAGTATATTAAGTGAAATTTTAATGGTTAAGAAGGGGCGGAGCGAGCGAAGCGATGCGACCCCCTTCTTAACCAATAAAATTTCACTTAATATACTCTAACTGACTTAGAATGTAACCTACTTTTTCATTTGTTCAATGTTCCAGACATTTCTTAGGTCACACCCTAGACGTTTGCTGGAAAGTGCGCGGCACGGATTTTACCACGACATGACGTGTTGAATGACGAAAGCGAAAATATATCTTTGTCTCAACTACTTGACCTCCCCACACAACAGCTGCATTAAAAATGGAACGCGTGTGCGCAAAGCCGAAGGAATTTTTGAAATTGAAGTGCCTGACAACGTAAGGAAAATTGTGATCGTAAAAGCACAGGTACATTACCCCTCCCCTTTTTTGGCAATTTTTTTTCATACACTTCTCAACATAATTTTGGTATCAAATAATCAAAAATCTACTATTTCTTTCTCTCTATATTGATTTATTTACCAATTTGTGCCATTTTGCTATCGAGCTATTTTTTACGATTTAGTATAGAATCTACTATTATATAGGTGATATAAAAAATGGACATGGAAATTTCTATTTTCTTAATGGATTTTTTTTCATTATTTTTTTCAGGTTTAATGCTTGGTAAAGCTCATTGAATATTGTTTTGACCACCAGATATTTGTAATATTAAAGTTGTCTCGAAAGTACATAATGTTTATTTTTTTAGCAGTAGTTGTCAATCAAAGCAGTCACCTGACGTCTATTTCAGCTGCGTCACTGAAAAACTTAATGATTAAGTGTGGCACTTAATAGGTCACTTCTGGAAATCCGATTGGTCGAAAAAGTAGGTTATCTTCTAAATGTTAAATAGGTAAAATATCCACTCAAAACAAAGATTATGACACAGAAAAGGAAATAAAACATGTTATAACAGTAAATAGTAGATTACCTGAATACTATGGCCCTGTGTAGCTTTGACCTGTAATTTTCCGAGGTATCTTCGTTTGGCAAATCTGCCCTTGCTGTCACGGTCCACCAAACTCTCTATATCATCCTCGTCATAACGGTTAAAAAACGACAGGTCTAGTATATCCTCAACATCTGCATAACCCTCTGAAACAATTAAAGGGTACTATATATTTTACTGTTAAAAAATCACCATATATTCACGAGAACTATGATTTCGCGACACACTGCATTTGCGAAAAAAAAAACAACGTGAAAATATAGTTCTTGGGAATTTATTCTGATCTGCAGCAATAACCAATTTATTTGTGTAATGAATATCAGGCAAAAGCAACTTCTGTCGAACCTTGTGTCGAAGTTGAACGGACAGGTAAAAGCAATTTCTATCGAATCTTGTGTCAAAATGAACGGAATCTGACACAAGGTTCGACAGAAATTGCTTATATCTGACATTTATCACATAAATAAAATGCTTGTTGCTGTTGATAGGATGAATTCGCAATGATTTTACTTCGAAATATAAGAGTAGTCGAGTTATCTGCTATCAATTCAATTAAGCTGAAAGTTCTTACGAATTGAACACATTTTTACTTCGAAAT
The DNA here is from genome assembly GCA_963383655.1 of Bathymodiolus septemdierum. NCBI lineage: Eukaryota > Metazoa > Mollusca > Bivalvia > Mytilida > Modiolidae > Bathymodiolus > Bathymodiolus septemdierum. The sequence continues at coordinate 11,300,596 of OY726528.1, read as the reverse complement.
ACCCAGGTACATATGTACTACAAAACGTCTTATTCAAGCGCGAGATGACGAGTTTCAGTTGAATTAACATGAATCTGGGTTTAAATTTCTGGTTGTGCAAATATTAATGCCATATCCTTCCAGTAACTAGTACTGGTAAAACTATTTTTTTGTAAAAAAAAAATGTCCACTATTTAACACAATTTAGATGTCAATAAATTTGACTTAACCTCATATATTTAATTTGTACAACATAATTTGTTGTCTCTATAGCTGAAGAATTGTGCTTAATTTATTTACTTTCAGATGAATTAATATGAATCTGAGGTTATATTTATGGTTTTAACAACATTTGAGTTATTGGTAGAGGAAATATAAATACCAGAAGAAAAACTCCAACATTTCAAAAGAAGAGTTTGAAGATACGAAAAGGGTAGTCAGAATCCGTAAATCGAAACAGGACAGACAACACATTGGCCAAAAGAAAAAGGACAAAAGGACAAACAACGATCTACAAAACATACACATTAAAACTAAAAATATGTTGTTTCGGTGGGCTGGCGTTATTGAAACCCAACTGCAAACATTGTAAACTACTATCATCATGTCACGGACCCCGCTATTGTAATGACCAGATTTATATTGTCATTCATTTTGCGATAACATGTTGTCTCTTGAGTGGAAGCGAATCTGTTCATGTTTTTATGGCTGGTGTATTTCCATTAGAGATCCAATTGTCAAGATGGCGGCAGGTTGGGACTAATGATTAACCGATTTGACCCCACCACATATGAGTTCCTGTCACAAGTCAAACCATTAATTTCCATCTGTTTATGTCTTTCTTGTGTTCAATGATTTGAGGTGAGATATGTACATGCAGTTGATTTTGTAGTCCGAGATTCCTCTGTCGTTTAACGGCTTTTATGGAGTTGCTGTAGCCGCAGCAACTCCATAAAATTCGTTAAACGACAGAGGAATCTCGGACTAGTGATTTTGTTGTTGTTGATATTGGCGGAATTGTTGATCATCACTAACTTAAACTTAATGTTAAATAAATGATAAGTCTTCAAACAAGAATACTTATATAAATGATATGCTGCCAACCAATATTTGTATGGGGTCAAAGACGATGAAATAGGATGAGAAATTAATGACAAGGAAGTAAAATACATGTCGACATATCTAAAAATATTCATTAACTAAATGGTGGGAAGACATTGGGGTGGCAATACCACCTAACATATATCTTTACCTTTTGTATATCACAATAAAGTATATACATACATGTATGTTAATAATTCATTTTCAATATATTATATGTATGTGGTCTCGTATTGGACGTGATTTTTTAAATTTTCATTTGACACAAGATTCCAAATCTCTGGTTTCACTGAAACCCAAAATGGTCGTGTCATTGTGGTGATACATTTACTTTTGTATTTTGCATTTCCGTGCTCTAAACTAATTTCATTTTAATATCACCAAAAAAATATAATACTTAATACTGACCTTCTGTAAGTGATACTCCTCTCTGATCATGTCTCAATAGCTTAACAAGAGCCTTCGCTAACTGTATGCTCGTGGCCATAGTATAAACGGTTTATTCTGTGGCTGCAGGTCCACTGCAATTCATACTATAAGTATAATAGTATTATCAGGAAGATTCTATTAGATTCGGAACCTTTTTGCTGCAGACGACCCACTTTCGGTCTAATGTACTAACAGTGAAGAGTAGTAAGTTATAGAAAACATATATATCTGCATAAACAAACTGACATCAATGTACTTCTTATCAAATTCAATCAAATCTAATGTGTTATCGAAAATGACAAAGAAACAAAGTGAAACCGAAAGTAGGAAATCGAAATCGAGGTCTTTCAAATTTACTCAATTTTCGATGACGTCACGCTTTGTTGACACATACGCCATTTTCGAACACATCACTTGAGACGAGACAGGTTTCCTTTAAAGTCTGTTCATAAATTTATTCCTCAGTGACTGGTGCACATCGATATTATGTTCATTTAGATTAGGTAAGGATGGATTTGAAAATTTCAACCATTGCATTACAGTATGCATTTCATTATTGCATTAGTTTTCTGTTCCGTTGTCTTGCTGCAACTGATGCTGCACGTTGCACCTTTCTCCTCGTTCAGTCGTAGCCGTATTGCATGTGGGTGCTGGTCAGTGTTGTTTTATACAGATAATTTCTTCTCATACCTTAATAAACCCCTTAAATATTGTGCACTGTAAAGTAAGATAGTGGTTTTATTTCGTAGACGATTAAATTTTTATGGTAAAAAAAGGTATCATGTGTCACCGCCAACATAGTAAGAGTTCTCTCCCTTATTACACTACAGTAGAAATGAGTCATATGATTTGAACAGGTGATTGTCAAGTGACATTTTTTTATTCTAAATTCCCATAATTTATAAATTGGTGAACATCGCCCATTTATTTCAGAGTTCTTAAAAATTTTGTCAGTCCGAAATAACTTTTAAAAAAAAAAATTTGAAAATCAGAATTAAATAAGTAAACACATTAGTTGTATTATGTTTTAATTATACTCCATTTTGTATTCTATTTCTACAAATTTTTTAACATTTCTAAAAGTTGCATCTTCACTCTGATTCACTTAGTATCACTATCAATCTCACCACCAAAATAGACTGAACTACATAAGTAGTTTTGTTCCATTGTTGCACTCTGATTTGAGGTCTGACATAAATAATTACAGCCTTTATTTGCTTCAGTTTATGACTGTCAGTGTCAATATATGTTTGTGCTATATTTGCATTCCCTAGCTCTCTATATATAGTTGGACCGTTGAGCAAATTGGCATAGACATATTTCTTCTGCTGAAGGCTTCACAAATATGACTTTTTACATTTTGTATGGTATTAATTCAAAGCATAGTGATATTTAAAAAGGAAATGAGTGGGTACATATTAAAAATCATCACCAAATTATATGTCACTCACAATGGTGACACCATAAGTTTTTGTTATAAGAGTCTTATAACAATATTGGTTGTGATGATGATGAGGAGGAGGAGGTGAACAGTGATGATGATATGGAATATACTGAGGATGCTATTGACAATATGATTTGAGAATTTTCAAGAGATTAATGGTAGATCCAAAATAAAGTCTTATTTTTTTTATTACTTGCATTCTGGTCTTCCCTAATGCATAATTGACATGTCCACATAATATTTGGTACATCATCATGTTTTGAGTTTTGGTGGTTTGAATTAATGGTAATTAATGTAGTTTTCAAATTCGGGCCTGTAGAATTGATGGTGGGCCTGTAAGGTAAAAAGTTAAGCGTCAAGACTGCATACATGTGAAATTACCATCAGATTCATACATATATAGAGCATATCGGATAAGTAGATTTTCTTGGCTAGCTTTTCCTGGGACAAGTAAATAATAATAATAATAACGGTCTATAGTTGTTATTACTAGGGATATACCCTATGCTTAAATTCTTCAAATGTTTAAATTCTATGTTGGCAATGATTGGAGTAAGATGTACACTACAGATCGACCACACATAGCGCTTGGGTTATAAATTATACATTTGCCATATTTGTGTTGGTTAGTAATATATGACTATTAGTAGCTAACTCTCAGCAATGACCACATATGTCAGCTCACACTATTGCCAATCTTCATGTACCGGTACTATCGTATAGGTCTGTTGTCTTGTCTTTTTTTGGTTTCTGTGCAAATAACTTTTGTTCTAGTTGACTGATCCTACTATAATTTTAATACAATGATCCTATAGCTAGTCACAGGGATTAATTTGGGGGGATTCTACTCTAGTCGTATCTGTGTCTAAACCCCAAGGTAACAAAAAAAGGGGGAAATGTACCCACTAGTGGTATGCTAATCATTAGAGATTCCTAGATCAATTTATCGGTCACAAGATGTCCCTGATTCAATGATAGATTCACAACTTTACAAATTGATTTCATGCCAATATATATTTTTTCACATCCTTGCAGTTGCTTATCGTTCATATACATGTGTAGCTTCTTTAAAAAAAAACTTGTGTTGTCTAAGTTAATATAAAATTTGTTCATGCCACAATAAGCTGAAATACTGCTAAAGTTGGCATTAAACACCAATCAATCAATAAAATAACTTCTTGGTACATTCATTGAATTTGTCCATGTCTGTGTTGGATTGAACAGGTTCTTTTCAGCTGTAAAAGTACACTGCTTATTGCACAGTTGTCCACTGCATATACATTACAACTTTGCATAAAAACAACAAAATATGTAATGTTCATCGAAACACTACTCGATACAACTTTAGTTGATCATAAAATTTGTCAGTGACGTGCGACAGGTCGATGATTTTCTCCGGGTACTCTGGTTTCATCCATCAAGAAAACTGGCCGTCATAATATAACTGAAATATTGTTGAAAGTGCTGTTAAACAACCTAACCCTAACGAAATATGACTAACATCAGTAAAATTTTCTATGGAATTAGGAGTGTTCATCAAACTAATTAGCTATAGTAATGTCATTATATAGCGGTACTTAATTTGTATAATCAATTCTTTACATCTCAATCAATTTCCAACCTGTAATTGTGTTGATTTACGTTTTTTAAATTTTGAAATACGTATTTTACATGCAAAATATATCCTACTTAGCTAACGGTAGCCTATCAAACATCAAGGTGACTCAATGAGTTAGGTAGTTGGATTTCCTAAGAACCCATACAAGCCTATCACCAAGCAATACTGCATGGGTTCGAGCCCAGCTTTGTAAACAACAAAAAGGGTGCACTCAACTCGCAGCCACAAGTGATAAAGCTTGCCAGTTGCTTGTTCATGGTCGTTGTTTTTCTGGGTACTCCGGCTTCTTCTACCACTAAAACTGGTCGCCATGATGTAGCTGAAATATTGCCGAAAATGGCATTAAACACAATCAATCAATCCTATCAAACATCAATATATTGATAAATTGACATTAATAGTGCAGTGTCTTAAAATAAAGTTTATATATGAGGCTTAAAAACTGGGATAAAGGTGAGGTTTAATTCCCCAGTTTTGCACGGAATACACATAAACTTTATAATTTAAGACACTGCATTATTGTGTTGTCACATTAAACCATGGACATTTATATTTTGAATTAAGTAATACAATTATATAATAAGTAACCCTTGGTTGCCCCTTTTGATATTTTCTGTCTGCAGGAAATGAACTGGATTTACAACAAGGTTCAACAGGTAACATGTGACAGGGGTACCAGAAAAAGCTATTATATTTCTGTCAGTGAGAGTATATAACAAATATTTATCCAGTCAATGCAATTTGCCTGCTTAAATGGAACAAGTACAGGATAGATTGTACTTTGTTCTTTGTAGGTTATCATGTTACAGTTATACATTGTGTACTTTAAGATCCCCAGTATTTTAAACCTGGTCTATTTTTATCTATAACTCTGTCAGTAGTACAGGCTAGTACGGCCAGGGTATCTTTGTGATTCTGAGATCCCCAGTATTTTAAATCTGTTCCATTTTTATCTGTTACTCTGTAAGTTTGTGCTTCCGACTGAGATCCCCAGTATTTAAGTCTGTTCTATTTTTATCTGTTACTCTGTAAATTTGTGCTTCTGACTCTGAGATCCCCAGTATTTTAAACCTGTTCTATTTTTATCTATAACTCTGTGAGTACTGCAGGCTAGTACAGCCAGGGTATCTTTGTGATTCTGAGATCCCTAGTATTTTAAATCGGTACTTATTAGTACTACATGTATTTTTATCTGTTACTCTGTAAGTTTGTGCTTCTGACTCTGAGATCCCCAGTATTTTAAATCTACTATTTTTATCTGTTAGTCTGTAAGTTTGTGCTTCCAACTCTGAGATTCCCAGTATTTTAAGTCTGTTCTATTTTTATCTGTAAATCTGTCAGTACTACAGGGGCATCTATCTATTGATATTGTAGTGTTTATTTTGATCATCAACTAAATCTGTTATCAGCAGGGCTTTACAAGATTCTTATCTTATTTTTCAAAGATCTTTTTGGTAGAAGAGTTGATTAAATATGATTTGTACATTTGTGCTTTGAAACTAATAACTGTATTGCAATTTAGATAAAAAGAATTCAATAATCACTTATGAAATTGTACAGTGTATGTTTCTCCTTCTGTACATGTACAACTTAAGTACATGAGGTTAGTACAAAATGTCATACAAATATATCTTGCCTCTGATTGGGGCCGTCTTGGTCGTGTACGTATGGTAGTTGGATTTATAGCTACTTATGCAATCAGTGCCTATCACCACTTAGGGACTAATGATATGAGTTTGAATCCCACTCGGGCGAAATTTACATGATACAACATTAAGTGATAAAGTTTGTCAGTGACTTGTGGCAGGTCGGTGGTTTCCTCCACCAATAAAACATACTGCAACGATATCACTGAAATATTGTTGAAAGTGGCGTTAAACACCATAAGCCAAAACCCCTGCCTCTGATCAGGGAATTGATCCTGTACCAAAAATGATGTTTTATTCTGATTACAAGTTGAAATGGTACATGTACCACAATTTCCTGATTAAATATGTATTTCATCACCAACATTAAGAGATTAACTTGTAAATTAAATAAAACAGTTAATACTCAAGAAAATAATCAAAAATAGTTACAAAAGCCATCAAATCAGCTTTGATATTCCTCCGATAAAAAGCAACCAATTACGATTTATGACACTGGCTGGTTTCGGTCCAATAATCGTAATAACTTAATTGAAGTTAAAAACGAAGAAAATCGATAGAATATTGTTACTATTATTTCTCTGTCCTAGCTCTTCTCATTATATCCACACTTTAATCGTAAAAGTTAAAAAAAAACGTATTTCATTAAATCGCATGACTGGTTCTGAGAATGAATTGTAAAAATTAGCTGTGATGTAGAATTCTCCAACAGACAGATTGATTTAATGTTAATTCAAGTTAAATGCCCTACAGGCAGAAATTGTTCCTAATAAAATATTTCCATATTTATGGGATACATATATAGTATAGCATGGGACATGTTATCAAACAGAATACATAGTATCTCTGTCTAACACCGTAATTATACCTGTACTATATAGTCTATAGTATACAATGTAGGATACCATACTTCATTATTAGAATTTTCTTCACATTAATTATAAATGGATGTTCATTGTAACTGATTAAAATAACCAGTAGTATATACTGTACCTACCTATGTAAACAGATGGGAATTGTATTTGAGATGTACTGTAACAGTTTTTAAGAAAAAGGCGTTGATTTTATTATCATCATCAGAAATAGAGTTCAAGTTATTTTTAGAAGGCATGTATGTTGTTCTGTTAAATAAACATGGATTTTTATCACTGGTTGTGATTTTATGAACGGGAATACGAAAAATATGTATTTATTGTGATTACACTGCTCGATGCCGTAGTTCACTTCCGAGTTCATTAGTATGGATTATTTGAATGATTGATTATTGATTTAAATAACGGTAACGATTGTGATTGGATTTAAAAAATATATTAATTAAAAGTGATGATTGATTACTGGTACATTGTATATTAATTATTTTTGTTTTTAAGCGATTCTGTTTCATCAAATTCACATGTTACTTGATTCCACATTTGTGCATTGAATGTAATCACATTTCGGATCTACAAAATGTGTAATTTAATTCGAAACAGACAACAATATATTTCAAAGCATATTTATATTTAATATGTTGATGGATAAAAAACAACACTTGAAATTGATTTGAGTTCCGTTTTAATTTCCTAATTGTTAGAAAAAATTAAATGTCAAAGCCTGCATGAGATTGTTAATGGATTGAATGGATTGACCACTTCAGATATAGAAATACATTGTATTAACAATACTTTCGCGGTCAACTGAATATCAGATATTTTTCATTGCTGTGGGCCATAATATCTATTCCATTTTGTCAGTTTGGGATAATAGATATTTTTCATTTTTGCCGTTGACCACAATATTATTATATTTCATATGAATGGAGCGTAGCCTACACGTTTTTCTGGAATGTAAATTCAAGGTGTGCTCATGAGAACAACATTTAAAATTTTACCTTTTGGATGTACAATGTATACTTCATAAGTTCAATGGGAAAATGCCAATGTCGATTTAATTGTTTTTACTTTTAAGTGTGCTTTATTTTTATGCAGACATTTAACATGTTACAAGCTATTCATGGATGGGATAAATTAAAATAGAGACAATTCATACATGTACATGTATGTTAGTTTTACAGATCAGTACTGTAATATATTTTTTATTAACAAGAAGTGTTGGAATATGTTTATTGTTTCTGCAGCACTACTGACAAGGGAAATTAAACAGTAGCTATTTTTAGATTATCGATATGCCTCCCTCCCTGAGGAGGTCACGTTCTCAGGTAAGCAATGTTTTTGATGGTCATGTTGTTGTTTATGAAAGCTATTTTTAGTTCCAGCCTTGATACTTGATAAATACAGTATAATATGTAATTAGTTACAGATTTCAGGGAAAAAAAGGGGGGATAAGTCATTTAAACTTAATTGACAAAAAACTTTTGGCTTCATTCCATTTTGAGTGTTATAAATTCAATATCTTAAGATTGTTTAAATTTGTTTAGCTAAACCCTTAAGTCAGGTCACAGGGGTTCTCTTAGTGTGATCTCTGGGGATATACTATCAATGAGAGGTCATTTTCCCAACACAAAATGACCCCCCATTGATAGAATGCCCCCACAATTCACACTAAGCCAATCCTGTGGTCAGGTCAGGATTTGCCTGCCACTGGCATTCACTGAGATACATAAATGTACTAGTAGCTATTCATTTGAATATTGGAAAAATATTGACTGCAGAATCATATTTATTAAAGAAAACACCCCAAGAGTCTAGGAATTGTGTTAATGTAGATATACAATCATATTAATGTTGTGATATTGTAATAGGAAGGGATACTTTATAGATTTAATTTAAGTCACTTCCTTTCAATGTCCAATGTTCAAAAACCATTTATGCACTGGCACTCGCTGAGGTACAAAGGTATATATATACACAAGTATATATAGCTGTACAATTGCATATTGTGAAAATATTGACTACTAAATCAGATTTATATGCTTTAAACCTACATGTATATTGTAACACCTTAAACACAGTCCCTCAAAATGAAAATTTGAATTTAATGGTCCGAACAAAGTTTTCCTGATCTTGGGCCGGTGCTCATTGTGAGGACTGCAAACGAAAGACAAAAAATTTGATTCTGTATTTGTTGCTCCACTGCTAAGCTAAAGCATACACTATTAAAGAGCAAGAGCAAAGACTGGTTAGAACGGAAGTGGGATGTGTCTGAGTGGAGCGACATGTCTACCCGCAGACTGTTGTTTCATAGATCTAGCACTATAAAAATCAAACTTAAGTGTGTTTTTCTAATACAAAGCTGACATAATCTCATCAAAATATAACTTATTCTTGCTATGAAAAAGCCAAAAAATTGCTCATGTGGTGCTAAACAACAATCATTCACTCACTGAAACATCTCATGAGCCTAGGAAGCATACAAAATGATACTTTATAGATCAAAATGAAGTTACAGGCTTTCCAATGTCCATCATTCAAAAACTGTTTAAGCATTAATGTATATTTGTAGTTGTATTTGACAGACAGAAGTCCATTGTCAGAGAACTTAATGTTACTGCCACTATGTACATTGTACCTTTATATAAGAGAAAGTCATCTGTCTAAATGTAAACCTTTATCTCCTGGTTTGTTGCTAGGGTAACACTACAGGTGCCACTAGTGAAGCAGGAACTGCTACCCTTCCGGGGTACCTGTGTTCACCTCCAGTTTTTAGTGGGGTTCGTGTGATTTGATCTTTAGTTTTCTGCGTAGTGTTTTGTGGATCATTTTTTTTTTTTTTTGACAGTTGTGTTGTCTGTCCTTTGATTTACAAATTCTGATTGCCCCTTTGATATCTTCAATTTTCATTCTTTAAGCACTTCTTTGTACATATATAGAGTGTATCTTTGTCTAAAAAATATAGACACAAAATTCTTTGATAATTCATGGATACAAATGGTATTATAAGGGATTTGCATTATTGATTTGTTTGTATGTATAGTGGGGTACTGTGGTAGTTAAATTAGATATATGGCGACGGAAATTGATTGAAATAGCACATGAATACACGGTACCATAGAACCTACTGTACCATATGATCAGACTATATATACATGTACAGGTATGTGCTATATTCAGATATTGTGGTATCTTTTTGGAAGATGCAGTTTTCTTGCTAATTCTTAAGGATATCTTCTTGTGAAATGTCGATTGCGTTTTCTTGCTGCAAATTTATTAAAAAAAAAGTATTAAAGTTTTAAAACCTTTAGAACCAGCTTTTATATTCGAAATAGACAGGTGTTCCATTTATGCAGGTTAAATTTTCAAAGATTTCCTGCATTAGAACTTTATTTAAAGTTCTGTTTATACAGGATTCTGTTTTATTTAAAGTTCTGTTTATCCAGGATTCTGTTTTATTTGGAGTTGTGTTTATACAGGATTCTGTTTTATTTAAAATTCAGTTTATACAGGATTCTATTTAAGTATTTTATTTGGAGTTGTGTTTAAACAGGTTTCACTGTACTTATTTTTAAGTCTCCCAAACATTACAAACGTATTGTTTTTGCTCCGTTTCTTATTATTATTCTTATTCTTATTCTTCTCCTTTCTTTCTTTGCGACATGAACGTGTCTACGACAGATCTCAGGAACTACTGGACAGAATTTCATGACACTTGGTGGAGTTATAGATATATGTTTCTAGTTGGTCCTACAGTTTTCAACTTTGTGGTAAAGGGGGTTAAAGTCATATTTTGAGGGGTTCAAAGGGGGTGGGGTTTACTATTGAATCCTATGGGAAAGTTGAAATTTCGTACAATAATGTTGATAACTTCTAAATGGATAATGATGGAGACATAAAATTTGACATAGTGATAGGTCATCATTAGAGGAGCAAGTATGCATCTTCAAAATTTTGGCCACCAAAACACGGGGGAAAAAAGGCGACGTTTGGGAGACATTCCGTAACAGCATCCTGTTACTGTCATATCTTGTTTTGTTTTTTTTTTTATGAACTGCAAAAACTTTTTATCATATTTTGACTTTTAGGTTGTGTAAAAGTACTGATATTTTTTAAAATGCTAATTGTTTTGTTATTGAACATTGTAGAAATGAAGTGGTTTTATATTGTTCTTATAACAGAGATATAACCTCCTCTCTATTGAAAGATAATTGCTCTGAATACAAGTACCTACTTGAGTTTGTTAATATCATTCTCTCTCCTTATTTCCTTCTTGTTAATATCATTCTCTCTCCTTATTTCCTTCTTGGATTTTTATTGTACAATCAGAACATGTTAAGATACCTGTTTGTTTATCAGAGGTAAGATCTTTTACAGTTTTATCGATAAAGTTTTTTTTTAATTTCTATTTGCCAAAAAGATTTTTATTGATATTTAACCGAGATAGGTAAATGTTCATAGAGGAGGCAGATGGGTAATGATTTTGAAGAGGTTTAGATCTAGTATTATGTTTTTGGCACAGTTTGTATTTATGTTTGAAACAAGAGAGGATGCATATTAATGTTAGGGTGCAAAGGGAATATACATGTACAATAATATACATGTACAATATACATGTGCAAGTATGTGTTCTTGTACCAATAGATATATAAACAAAATTTCTCAAGTTTCTCAGATGTAAAAAGGAGGAGAAAGGGGTTCATATATACACAGGCCTTTCAGTGTGGTGCTGTACCAGGCACTTTTACCCACCTAAAATGTTCCTTGGTTCCTCCTGATTTAAAAGAGTGCTGTATAAGATATTCATGAAAATTGTTCAAATTTTAATAAAAAAAAAAGTACTCCCTGTAAATAGTGAAGTACATGTACTGGTACACTTGAAAAATATTGAAAGCCTGGAATACTATTATCATTGTGTATACAAGCAGTATGGTTTGGCATGCTTATAATATATAGATATATAAATCCCTCCTCAAATAGGAGAACCCTCAATAATGAAATAAAGCGAGATCTATGAGATCAAGGTATTCCTAAAATGAGTCCCAAAGGTCAATACTTCAAATCTGAAACTAATGGCATACTGGACAAAAAACAAAGTCTTGGATCATCTTCTGTATAACCCATGGTTGATTGTACTCATTCCTTTTTCATCATCCGTGAGTCAATTCATAAGAAAATGGATGTTTCAAGTTTGTTCTGTAACTGATCTATAGTAGTTTCAGTTCATTACAACATAACATCACTTAAATTTTCATATTAGCAGCCTGCTGGATTGAACAGATTGTAAAAGATGCAGTCTGACTTGTTGATATAGCATTCATCATTGATGACCCAGCGGTTGTTATGATCCTTTCTTCCTCTTATCATTTGCAATGAATTTTTTTTTTCTTTTTAAAAGCTGTGATTTGATTGGTTATAAAAAAATTGTGTTGGAACTAATCAAAATGTTATAAAATGACTCATGGCTAAGATTAAAGTCTAAAGAGGATTTCACTGTCGACCAACTGGTGATAAGAGGAAGAACAGATTGCAATTGCCAATATGTTGTGTTTTTGCCTACGGTGGTCTGGGAGACTGGGACATACTTCCATGTACATGTATATACATTTTGTATGTCGTGAGAAGAAATCTAGGCTAAACAACAGTATTAGATGAAGAAAGGTGTTATGATTTTATATAGATATACATTGTACACACATGCATGTCTATATATCTAGATTAGACTGTCAGATTCCAGATTGTACATTAACTACCATCACTTATGTGCACTGAGCCTGTTTTCTATTCTTCTATTCATGTTTGCATTGTCATCATTTCTGTAGAAGTAAAATCTTTTTGATTTTAAGAGAATCTTTGCCATGCTGGTTTTTTTACTTTGTTTATATGTACATTGGATCTATGTGTAAGCAGATGCTAGAGATTCAGTTATTAAGAAGGCAATACAGTGTAATAGGATTATATTAATTTGGTTTAATCCCACTGTATTTGTGTCCTATGCCAAGACCAACATTTGTAGTTATCAGCTTTTGTTTTGTCCTGACATTTTTTGTACTTTTGAGTTGGAGGTTTGCCAGAGTAGTGGTTCATGTTGTGTTTTGTTTTATATTATCAACCATTGTTTTGAGATCTGCCTAAATTCTGTTACAAGTTACATGTACAAATGTACTATGATTGTTAATTTGTTTTGACATTTCTTTCGATCAGCTCTAGTTCCAACTCTGTCTTAATTTATCACTGTTAGAAAGTTGCTTGTACTTTTCCTGCATAAACATGAAAAAAAAAGGTATTCTATGACACTATGCAATGTAGAATGATCTCAATTCCATCCACTCAATGTTTGTTTCTCATTACCATGACTTCGCTTCATTGCCCTAATTTCCAAAAATAATAATAACAGCATTAGTTTTTTTTTTAATATACTATGGTAGTGATATTGTTTTTCTCAACCTTCAAGATATCTGTTATTCTATATGTATTGAAGGGCCGTCGTGATCGTATGGTAGTTGATGTAAAACTGACTGCAACGATATACCTGAAATAGTGTTGAAAGTGGAGTTAAACACCATAACCTTAACTCCCAATATGCATTTCTTGTACAATTCTTGTTTTATGATGTGATAGATTGTGTTGGTTTCTAGAAATGAACATTCAATGTATATTTCAGCACAGACCATTAATATTTGTGTAGTGTTGTTATGATATATTTTCTGTAAATATCACTCTGGGGGTTGTCAATTTATTCCAAAGATTACCATAGTGAATTGTTTATTTCCTTTATATAGCTTTTTATTGGAAATGTAAAAATATTTAATATTAATAAATTGAAAGGATCTGAGATTATATTGAAATTGGAATTATGTGTTCATGCTGTTTTGGATGTCAAAATTCAGTGCATTTTTTATTATCCATATTAAAATGATTAAAACAAAACTTATTTTGATTGAAAAGAGAAAAAGAGAAATAACAGTTTTATAAAGTTCAATATGAATATCTGTCAGATTTTTTCCATTTTTCCATGTTTTCAAATAAATGAATAACAATATTGTTTTGTTATTGTTGTTTTTGTTTTTTTTTTTTTTGGGGGGGGGGGGGGTTGTTCTTATTAACAATATAATATCACATAGAATGTACAATTGTAATATTTAAAAAAAAAAATTAGGAGATAAATTCATATCTATTTGTTCTTTTGTATTAACTTGCATCAAAGATTAATTAAATTTTTTGAGCTTGGATAATCTGCCTAAATCTTAAAAAGGAAGCCATTTTGTTTACATAAGAATTAACTATAATCTTCACATGTACATGTATGGCTTTTCACCGATTATGTTTGTGGTTTAATACATAATACATGTACACTAACTAGAATATTATAATAACCAATGCAAGTTAAAAGGCGTGCTTGTGAATTATCTATAGGAAGATTATCTGACCATTCATCTACATGAATCTATATTTATACATGTTGGAAAAATCTATTTAAAGAAATTGTAAAAAGGAAAATAATTTTGACAATTGTTTAAGATTCTGAAGACCATATGATGTTTATTAAGGTAAAAATATTTCTGTATAAAGTTAAAATAAAATCTTATTTTAAGCATATTTTAGTGTTCATTAAAACAAGACAGTAAGTTCTTGTTCTAACAGTAGATTTTGGTGGTGCAGTGAGTTGTGTTTTTCGTAAGACAGTAAGTTCTTGTTCTAACAGTAGATTTTGGTGGTGCAGTGAGTTGTGTTTTTCGTAAGACAGTAAGTTCTTGTTCTAACAGTAGATTTTGGTGGTGCAGTGAGTTGTGTTTTTCGTAAGACAGTAAGTTCTTGTTCTAACAGTAGATTTTGGTGGTGCAGTGAGTTGTGTTTTTCGTAAGACAGTAAGTTCTTGTTCTAACAGTAGATTTTGGTGGTGCAGTGAGTTGTGTTTTTCGTAAGACAATAAGTTCTTGTTCTAACAGTAGATTTTGGTGGTGCAGTGAGTTGTGTTTTTCGTAAGACAGTAAGTTCTTGTTCTAACAGTAGATTTTGGTGGTGCAGTGAGTTGTGTTTTTCGTAAGACAGTAAGTTCTTGTTCTAACAGTAGATTTTGGTGGTGCAGTGAGTTGTGATTTTCGTCAGTGGTATAATGTAGATGTGACAATCATATAGATTTTTTTTTCTAATCTATAATTAAATATAAATGCAATATAGACATAAACAAAATTTGTGCCGATATTTTCTGTTTTAATTTTCATGTCAGAGGAGAAGGGGATCTTATTGATTCCTTTGATATATTATAGTTTTGTGTTTCAAAAAGTGAAATTATCTGGTATTTTTTTTTTTTTTTTAATATCAGGCGAGAATGTATTTATTCATTATTCTTTTGTAATAATTACTATAAATGTGATCCATTTTTTTTCAGAGTGTGAAGAGAAATGCATCATTTACAGATAGCGTGAGTCGTCTTCAGATCAAGCATGACAGGTTCATAAGACGATTATCTGACTCCTTCTATTCTTCAAGGTAAGAAGATTGCTTATTGTTATTGTAATAGGGGCCATCCTGATCGTATGGTAGTTGGATTTACAACTAAAAGAAATCCAACTACATGTGCAATCAGTGCCTATCACCACTATACTTGTCAGTTCATTTATGATTTAACATAAACCTGTCATATATAATTTTGAGAAAATCAAATTAAGAGTTGTGATTTAGTGTCAACAAAGGAACAGATGTGAATTTTATTACAATACTCAAGTTCTCTTGATTCTAGATAATAAATAATTAATTAACATTACAGTCTATGTAACATCATGAGGATCTTGCATGGCTTCACCTTACATTTTCTTATCATCACAAATTTTATGCTAATCATTGAATGGTCAATTACATAACGTTATGTAGCTCCAGAAAAGAGAATATTTTTGATGCAGTATATTAGGGTGATAAAACACAGAATGGTCAATCCTTTCTTTGTATTAGCAAATAATGCAAATTTATACAGTCAGTATATTAATTAATTAATTATATCATATGATAAGGCAGACTGAAAAATGTAAGGTTAATAATTATGAAAACTAATACTGTATCTGAGAGACGATCTTGTTAACATCAACATCAACATTGAGTACTATACATCCCGGTATACATATATACTTCAACTACAGTGACTGGGTTACAACTATTAATTGACAGGAAATTCAACTTGGATAATATTACTCCTTGATGAAGAAAAACAATTCTGAACTGACTAGTATATAAATATTTACAATGTCTCAAAACTCTAATACCCCACTGCCATGACATAACTGAAATATTGTTGAAAGTGGTATTAAACACCATAAACCCCAACCCTCTGACACTCCAAACAAGGCAACATCAAAAAAGATACACATAAAATTCTGCTAACCGTAGACACTAATTTTTAGTACCTACCCTAAAGTTTTTATTGTCATTTTTCACAAGCAACTTTGAGTTTGATTTTGGCTTGAATACCATTTTCAATTCTAGAGTTAGGTCCTTGGGAAAAGTTAAAGCAAATATTTTTTGCCTAATGATAAATTTTTGATTCTAAGGCAGAATGCAAAATGTTACATTGATGAAGAAAATTTTGAATATTTTTATATGAATGAATAATTTTCCAAAATTTCAAGCTTGACTCGAGTATATTTTTTTTACAGGGAAAAGTACAATTATAAACAGGCATTGGATATACAAACATGTATCAGTCGGTACTTTACACTCTAAAACTTTTAACAAAATATTTATAATTAAGCTGATCTTTTTAAAATAATCCTACATAAAGTATGGTTCATCGCTTGTTTTGAATGTGTTTTTCTCTATATATAAATTTCATGAGATATGTATAGATTCTCCTTGAACTACCAGTGGATTACGAAGTTATTCCACTTAAGATAGTTAAAATTTGAAAATTTAACTATCGAGAGTGGAGAAATATGGTAATCCGCTGATAGCAGAAGAATCTGTTTATCTTATGACGACACCATCAAAAATAGTTTGATATTGTTCATCTCTGTCGTTAATGACAATCGGAAAGGAAACTGACGGAAATTCTCATGCAGAGATTTAACCACAGTGGTGATTATAAATATTATGAAATGTAAGCCAACAGGTTACTCTTAAAATTTCATTTATATCAAATTTCGGGGTGGTCGTGAACGTATGGTAGTTGGATTTATAACTACCCATGCAACCAGTATGTATCACCACTAAATTTGTGAGTTCGAATCCTGCTCATGGCGAGGTGTACTCAATACAGCATTATGTGATAAAGTTTGTCAGTGACTTGCGACAGGTCAGTGGTTTTCACTGGGTACTCCGGTTTCCTGCACCAATAAAACTGACCTCCATAATATAACTGAAATATTTTTGAAAGTGGCATTACATACCATAACCCTCAACATATATCAAATTTCCCTTTTTTTAAGGCAGTTTATTCTGTGTGATATTAGACAAAGAACCACATGTTTTTGTAGATACATGTAGCATTCATTATCCACTTCCTGGTGTTGTCCATTGAAATTTTCACAAAATTACTAATGTGTAATTGACCAACACATGTCATCTAGTTTAATAGCTTTAAAAATGACCAGTCACCATTAACTAGATAAATAATGGTTGGAGAAGTGACCAGTTATTATAATTGACCTTTTGGTGACCTAATTAATTACCTTGTTGTCACACCTGTCCCCTACAGGTAAATTGTTAACATTACAATAAGTTTGTATTACATGTAGGATATTATTTTCTCTATCAGTTGTATCTCCCTCAAGAGTATTTCTTGTTGACGTAATGGATTTACTGTCAATCATGTATCAAAGAAAAATAGAATTAGGATTGTACAAATGTTGTACTTCTCTCTTTATATATATTTTTGGAATATTTTCTTTATTAAAAAGTTCAATAAATTATGAAATGTTTGAAAAGAAATTTTGTTGATATTATATAAAAACGATTAAAAATTATATAGTGAAAAAGTATTTTATGTCAAAAATACAAGAAAAATAACTTTTTTAAAAATTATTATACAATTGTACAAGTATTATATATACCATGGATCTTACGAATTATTAACTTATTTAAACCAACGAATCCGAAGGATGAGTTGGTTTGAACAAGTTCATGAGTAAGATCCATGGTATATATGTTTTGTAACAGAAATTACATGATTGACAGATTTATGAGGTCAAAATCATGGAATAACAGATCTAATAGTCAAAATCATGGAATAACAGATCTATGACGTCAAAATCATGGAATAACATCAAGATCTTCATGTTAGACCATGGTTTGTAAAAGTTCACTATTTTTAAGTTGATTATTGCATAAAAACATCAAAGGAAAAATACGTATTTATGTTACAATATGTACATGTACCATAAAAGAAGAAAATATAAGTTTGTTATTATAACACAAAGGACACAATTCAACTTTCACCCTATACAGGAACAAAAAATGATAGTACTAGGTGCCCTCAGAGTTGTTTCTTTTTCAACTTGGGAACATTGTTTGTCATGATCAATATTCAATATCAAATAAAAGATTAGCATTTTCCCCTAATAAATCTAGAGTCTGCATATATCAGGAAAGTTTACATGTATGGCATTTATTGTCAGTTTTAAGTGTTCCATCTTATGCTGAGTTTAAGACATACATTTAAAACGTTTCGAAAACATATCGAAATACATTGTAGTTTTAAAACTCATTGTGCTTTCACATGTAGACAATTTCTGTTGCCTTCCCAAATAGTATCAGCTGAAATGTTTTATTGAAAACACATTACCTATTCGTTTTTGAAACTATTCAATATCTGAAACGTATTTCAAACCCCTTACTTTTACACTGTCATCTTGACAGAAAACGTTTTTCGAAATGTTTTAGTTTTGATGTCTGACCACAGGTTGGATTCTGAAACATTTCAAACAAAAATGTTTAGGCTAAAAAGTATCAAAAATGGTTTCTGTTTGAACCCAGTATGAAATATGCAACTGCCACTGGGTCTCCTCCGATTAGATTGGAGAGTTTACTGGTATTGCAAGATTGTACTCGCAATTTTTTATTTTGGGGGGGGGGGGGGGGGAGGGTTCTTTTTATCCGACTGGACCAACCAAAACATGTTCCTACCCCTTTGGATTTTTTTTGCATTAAAACAAGTCTTATTCAAAAGACTAGTTGAAGAAGGGCAAACAAATAATAATTTGTCAATCTAGTCTTCAAACGTTATAGGTAGCAAACAATTATTTTATTTTATTTAAGTTAATAAGTTTAAGTTTATTTTTAGTTAAAGAAATATTAAAGCTCATTTTGGTAATTTTTTTATATCTCATGAAAACTTGCAATTGGTTCAATAAATGATATTTATGAAACATTAACCCGGTTTTTATCAATGAAACTTTGTAAAAGTGACATAATTCGTTGATAATTCTGTCATATATTGCAGTTTTCTTGGGGTTTTTCCAATAATTGAATTTTTGCTTCCTGATCAAAAATTCATTTCGACCCTTTGAAGTGATATTTTAAGATATTAGGGATTATATTGGTGTGCAAAGTATTTTTGGATTGTTTTTACAATTAAATTGAAAAGAAACAACCTTCGTCACGAGTTGAAAAAATATATGTTAAAACGAGCTTTAATATCCCTTTAAGAGAAAAAAGTCAACTGTATAAGCCTGCCAATATATAATTTTTACCTCCAAAACAGAAGAGTATGCTCAGTGTATATAATATTATGCAGGTGTATATACATATAGTATGTACATTCAATTAATCAGTTAAATATTGGTTCAGTTTAATATTAAACAGGTGTAATAACCTTATAAATTATACACCTATAGGCCAATGACTTCTCAGACATTCTCAGGAGATTTTGATGAATTGTACAATGTACCTTGATATATTGAAGAAATACATCATATTATTTTCAGTATACAATTGTCAAATATTTATTGTCTTGAAACTAAATATACAGTTAATGACAAAGTAATAAATGTGTATGCACTTTTGTAAATTGATTGATTTTGACATTCATCATCTAACTACATATATACAATGCATACATGTACAATGTACATGTGTACTGGTAATTCTTTACCATTTTACTTTTCCGACCCCACAAGTATTTGACCCCCAACTTAAACCATGGTAGTATAGCATTAAAACAGAAGCTGTGTGAGTGAGCTGCCCTACATCAAGATTTTAACACCTCCATATGGTGGAGATTGTATATTACAGGAGAAGCAGCGTTTGTTTTCTCAAGGAATGGTTAAAAATCTTCCTTTTTCAATTAATAGCTGTCATCGAAATGAAAATGTGACTTTACTGGTCCGAATCAAATTCTTGAATTTATTTTATATATATCTAAATAAAAACTGAAAATTGACTGGTCCGAACAAAGTTTTACGGGTCTTGGACCAGAGGATCGGTGCTCATCATGTTAGATAGGCAATCATCACTTATTCTAATTTTAAGTTATATCACGTCTCTTTTCAAAGTTATTTGAGGTTAAATAAAATTCTGCCACTACATACTGCTTGTTTAAGTGATTTACATGTATATAAATATCACTTTTCTAGTAGGTTTATCCTAAGTGTCAAATTACAGTGTGCTCTTGGCCAGTTTTAAAACAAAATCACTTGATCTTGATCTTATAATCTTAGGTGACAAAGATTTTATGAAGGCTTACAGATCAGGATTAGAGATTTAACACCAAAATTTAATAGTTTATGATGTCTGACAACAGTTGAAAGGGGAGGGTGTGTCACCTTGACCTAATTTGACCTTTTTGTTTTGTTTTATCTGTCTAGATTTTGTACATTTGTACATACATTTGCTTGACCTTATTAGATAAAAGGTTACTACCCTAGTTGTACATTTATGTAAATGACGACCTATCATAAGTTCTAACTTATGTTGTTACCTCCAGTTGTACATTAAAGTTAATGACTTATTAAATTACCTATCATAAGGTACAACTTATTGTGTTACATCTATAGATAAATAACTAAAAGTAACAAAACAAAATTTCATATAAAAAAAGATTATTTTTAGTTTTAGCTCACAATGAAATAAATTTAAATAGGAAAAATAAACAATGATTGGGGACAATAGGAAATTTTGTTTGTTTGTTCGGTGTTTAACTTGAAAAGTTCTGGGTTGCATTTCATCATTTACAAATTTCTTTGTTATTCTGGCTAAAAATAGAACAGAGAACAAATAAACATTATAGAATACGGAAGAAGAAATAAAAAATGGACAATCCAGAGAAACCCGCAACATAGGGCACGCAAGACGAAGAAAAACTAATATGTTTTGGATACAAAGTTAGTTATATATGTACTGGTACCCCTGTCCATGTCAATTATTTCCCCATAGCTTATAATAACGACAACCAGTACAATACACTGTCACTGACTTGATAAGTGATGTCGTATAATGGTGTGAAATTGTTGTTCTTGAATGATTAAGAATTCAGATACAGTTTGATTGATTGATTGATTGATTGGTGTTTAACACTGACTTTAGCAGTATTCCTGCTATATCATGCTTGGCATTTCAGATACAGAAATTGATAGCCATGTTTGTTAGAAAGAGAAAAAAAAGTCACAGGTTATAGATTATAATCATATAAGAATGGTCAATATTCTGACAATTACAAGATTACAAGAAATATGTTGGTACAGTAAATATTTAAGAGTTTTACTCTACAGTGACATCATTTCTATTTTTAGGAGAGATAGCGGCAAGATGAACATCCCCCATCGTATCCTGACTCCAGATGAAGACACGACGTTTAGTAAGACTTTAGAGAGTGATAGCAGTACAGAGTTTGTAACAGCACAGAACTCTCTAGCAGATGTAAGTACAGCATATGTACAGTATTTTACATCGGTATGCATCATAAATCCTATATGGGTCCTGGACTCAACCTTTTCCAGTTGGGACTCATCAAAGTTTTAAAATTTTTGATTTTTTGCAATGGTGGGACTCACCAAAGTTTTCAGAAATGTCTTCTGGACTCATCAAAATAAATAGCTACAAGTATCCCTGAATTGCATGTAGCTACATGTACATGTACCAGTTGGTATAACTTCCTGCCAGAAACAAATAGTGTAAAAAAAAGGTGCTAACTTGAGCTACGTTCAACTTACATCATTGATATATGGTATGATGGTTCTTATTTAGAAAATACAAGTCAGGTTTATATGTTAACCATATTGCTTCATGTACAGTGTTCACATATGGGTTTGGTGGCCATAGTGAAAAAAATGTCAGTCCTCATTAATTTTCTATTACAAATTTTGCAGGTCATGTGTGACAGGACTAACAAATTTTGAAAAATCTGTGTATTTAGAGTTATCTCCTATATACATGTATGATGTAGCATTGCTGTCTTGTTTCATTATTTTCGTAGCAGATGTGTTTAAATCATCTTTATGTTGTCTCCAGAAACAAACATCATCCCAGGCAGGTGACAAACCTCAGCCTGGACCATGTGTGTCTTATCTATTAAGAGATGATGAGATCTCATTATCAGATTTAAAGACCAATATATTAATTTGGCAGTGCTTTGATCAAAATCAGTTGTCAGTGTGAAGGAAATCCTCAGATGAAAGGAAAAAGAAAACATTTATTTCTTTATTTCTCATCATCTCATTGAAAAAAAAAATTTTCTCGCCATGATATGGCTGAAAAATTGCTCAGTTGACATTCAACAACAATCACTCACTAAATTTATGCGCAAGTGTGAAATTGGATAGTCTCATGTTTATTTATATCAGTATTCGTTCTTGCTAATATGCATGTATGTAAGATCTATGGTCGTTCAAATTGACCATCCTGTTCAGGGCTAAATTTTGTCTACTAAAATGGTCGCCTGGGACCAAATTTCGTTTTTGGCGACCAAAATTTAAATCTGGTGGCCAGCATGACCACCAGTGTAATTGAGGTTGATGACTAGAAATTCTGGATAATTTTCCATCCATTGATTCGATTTTAGTGATCGCCATATTGGAAGTCATATTTGCACTTTTACCTTATCTTTGGCTACCAAAATTTTAGCTTGGCCACCAGATTTTTGGAGTTGATGGCCAGATGGCCACCAAGATTAAAATCTCACTTTGAGGCCTGCTATTTATTTTGCATATTAAATTAACACTATTTATTCCTGTTTATTATCTTACAAGAAGAAAACATTTAAGCCTTCTTTACTTAGCCTATTACAATATACATGTACTATATAAACATTTACAGCCATTCTTTAAAACATGTGCTTAATCATACATACAATGTAAGAGGTTTTAAAGCATGAGAGACATGGGGGTCATGATCTTTCGTGTGCTAAAAATAGCTACAACAGATCCAACTAATCTTTTCTGATTAATTTATTTTAATCTGTTTACTCGTAATTTAACAAAGAATAATTCGAACTAAACCTTTCATAGATTAAAAATATCCCTGGGAAATGTAGATTTATTATTATTTTTTCGAAGACAACTTTCTGTGATCAGCAATAATAAAAGTACATTTGTCCTATAGTACGCCTACATGTATAATATATCTGTTGCTGGAGGCCAAATAAGCTTGACCACCAAGAAAACTGCTTTAGAACATTTAACTTTTATTTTACCTTTGTGCACTAGATTTACCTTGACTAAATTAACCTGAAACCTTGTTATTTTATGTTGTTTTTTTTTGGAAAAAATGTTCATTGATTTACTGAAGCAGTTTCAATAGGTTTAGGTCTTCTTTCAATTATATCAATTGTATATTTTAATCTAAATTTCCAATTTCTGAATTCTGAAGTTAATTAGCTAATAGTAATTAAGGCATTCTTTGAATACAGGCAAGGCTGGATTAGGACCTTCATTGGCCCTAGGTACTAATTTGTAATTTTTTTTGTTTCACATACTGTGAAATCATTATTAATTGTGGGGTTCTTAACTTCTAATTTTCATGGATCTCGTCGTTCTCTTAAACGATGAAAATTAAAATCCAACGAAATACAATTTTCACATTGACTGTTACCTGTAATGTTTGAAACCACGAATTCAAGAATTCCTGGATCGATGCATTTTGTAGAAATCACGAATATTGGAGCCAACAAATAAATGTACTCTCACAGTACATTAAAAATAAAGTGCACCAGACAAAATGCTTCTTTTCGTGTAATTCTTCATTTTCTTAGACCCTTGTCACAGTGCCTAATGCGCCTAATGGATAATCCCACTTTGAATGTGGGTATTGCAATTGGTCATTGAGTAAACAGAATTTTCTACATTATATTTTTTTATTGTTAAGTAACCCTTTTTCACTCTTTTCAGGTTTTAAATCCAGTTACATAAATCTGTGCTTGGCGACCCATTTAATTTATTTAATCCACACTTGACAGAATAAAATTTACTTTTTTTAAATAAGATAAACAAATAGAAATGTTTTCATGTAACTTAAGTTTTAACAATTTTATCTTCAGTGTTGAGGAATAACTTTCACTGGCCCAGTAATGACATCTTGACACTGACGACATGAATTTAATAAATTAAAGACATTGCCATAATTAATATTACAAAATTATTTTAAAACTAAGGTTCATTTCATTCATGTATCATAGTCCTTAGCTGAGGTAGGGGTGTGGCTACCATTGGACTTCTAGGATCAATGGACTTACAGGGGGTAGCTGGAGTGATAACGTTTGATTTATTTATTTTTCGTTCTCTAATATTTGGTATTCAAATTTTAGTCATATATCACTGAAGAAACATTTTTCACTAGCCAATGGCTGCTATCTGACTCTCCTCTTCACCCTTGGCAATGTTAGCAAGATTTTTATGGTCACTCGCTCACAGTTTTAAGTGGATGGAGCCAGCAATAGCGGCATGTATATGTTGCAAAAACACATGTTTTGTAGAAAATAATATCAACATGAAATTGGCACATGTACACTGAGGGACTGACAAAGAACAATATTGAAGGATACATTTAGTGATTTTAGTCAACTGTATACATACTTTGACGTGAGATGAAATGATAGCTTTTCGCTGATAGGCTGAATATGATTTCATTATACAGGACATAACTGACAAAATCCGAATCCCATTCATTGCGAGGTGTACCACATTATGTAATAAAGTTTGTCAGTGGTTCACTGGTTGCGACAGGTTGGTGGTTTTTCTCTGATTCTCTGATTTCTTCTACCAATAAAACTGACTGCCACGATATAACTTCAAAATATTGTTGAAAGTGGCGCTAAACACCATAAACCAAACCTGACAAAATCCAGCAGAGGGTAGTGTGCGAGAATTGGGAAATTATGGCTAATGCTGCCAAGCGTGACGAGGAGGGGGTGGATCGTAGCCATTGGCTAGAGAAGATGCTGCAAAAGTTAAATGCAAAAATGTACAGCTGGTGTACTTTTTAATTAAATAATAAAGTTATTTTTGTTATTCATAGGGAACTTGGGTTAGTATCTATTAACACAAGTTTTCATACTGATTCCCACTTGCTCCAGGGCAATAGTTTTCTTGATCAGGGCACTATGCTTTCCCCACACCAATAAAACTTTACAACAATATAAATAAAGTGAGATTATAAAGCATTCATAACTAACAAGTCAATTAGATTGATTGATTGGTGTTTAACGTCCAGCTAGCAATTTTTCAGCTATATTCATAACTAACAAGTCAATTAGAGGTTTATTACCAAAATATTAAAAGGGATTATAGATTATTTGTTTTAAAACCACTTTCAACAACATTTTTATCTGTTATATCATAACAGTGATAATCAGTTGGTAGAGGAATCTGAAGAATGCCTCAGGTCTGCCGTGGGTAACTGACAAACTTTATCACATAATGTTGTATCAAGTACACCTTGCCACAGGCAGGTACCAGTATTGAACTTTCAAACCTTAGTGGTAATACATGTACGCACTGATTATGTAAATTAATTGACGTATATTTGTAAGTACAACTACCTTACGTCATTATCATATCTTTAGTGGTTATTTGTGTCATTAAGCAAATAAAGATAAATAATTTGATTAAAAATCAGGAAACAGTGCGACAATCATTACATTTTTAGGAAATATCACTGACACACTATGAATATTATAATATAGCTACATGTATTGTTAATACATGTAGTCTAAAGGACAATATTTTCACTTCCAGTTAAATTTAACATTTAGGGGGTTAGGGTTATGTTCTTTAAAGCCACTTTCAACAATATTTCAGTTATATCGTGACGGTCAGTTTTATTGGTGGAGGAAATTGGAGTACCAGGAGAAAACCACTGACCTGTCACAAGTCATTGACAAACTTTATTACATTACATTGTATCAAAACACCTCGCTATGTCATGTGAGTTCGAATCCTGCTCATGATGAGCAGGATTCGAACTCACAACTTTAGTGGTGATATGCAATGATTGCAATGGTAGTTGTAAATTCAACTACCATACGATCACAACCATGATGGTCCCCAGTTAAATTTAACATTCTCCATGTAAATATGTCACTATGATAATTTCTGATTGACTTTATGATACATGTACATGTAATCAGTAAGAGGCCGTTATGGCCGAGATCGTATGGTAATTGGATTTATATCTACCTACATACCTACATGAAGTCAGTTTGTACTTGTCACAGATTAATTTGAGTGTTTGCTTACTGTCTGGCTAGGTGCACTTGGTTCAACCTCATGAAATCAAATTTGTTTTGTTTTTTCTGCGGACTCACTATTTTTCTCACTATAAAATTTTCAGCTACCGGTATGTTTTTTCTGGTCACTCTGATTTTCTCACTGTAAAACTTTCCACCACAATAAAAATATCTGAAATATTGTTGAAGGTGGTGTTAAAACACCTGTAACCCCTAATATTATTAATCAATACATCTCCATGACACAAGTTACTTTAATGGTTAATAGATGACAACATGTATTTAAATTTATTGCTATGTACTTGATATATCCCATCCCATTAAAGATTTAATTATGCACCTAACCTTACATGTATGACAATATTGGCTCTCTGTGGTTAAAGTTTGAATTTTTCTAATGATTGTATTAAATGTCGGTCAATTGAAACATGTTAAACAATACTTTACTAGTAAACATTACATTAATTCACTGTAATTTTGAAGACCTGTACTTGTAGGTATGGCAGACAGTTTTATTACACTATAACCCTAACTCTATTAATATTTGATGTTTCTTACTTTGTTTATATCTTTTTTTAATTATTTGTCTTTGGCATACACTGCCAACAAACAACATTCTGTTTGGGGTCATGTCAGGTAACCTTTTATTCATCTTTGATCATCTTATGATCATATGCAAGACAGCTAAATATATTGACCAATCGGCAGTGATCAGGAAAGAGGAAATGATCACAACATTCAATGGGCCATTTCAGTGTAGTCATTGTAAAAACTAAAATATTTTATGGGCCTTTTAATTTTTGTATGGGGCATCTACACAGAATTTCAAAACTATGTATCAAATGGCCCATGGCCCCTGCCTTTCCCAATCACTGCAATCGGACGGACATCAGCTCTTGGTTATGATGCCTAAAGATTTAGTAGGCTCATCACAAAATCATAAATGGTGAGGCTGAAAATATGAACCATGACGTAACCCCATACAGGATGTGGGATGTAGTTAATCGTAAAGTGTATCACCAAAGAAGTTATTATTATAAAAAAAGATACTAGCATCTGATTTTAATTAGATTGAGAGGTAGGGTAGGATACATGTTATTAGAGGTGAGGTACATGTTGTTAGGACATAGAAGGTTGTAGAGTAGAAACAAAGAAATATGGGGTCATATTATTAGAACTTGTGGGACGGAGAGTAGAAATAGAGGGTTGTAGAGTAGAAACAAAGAAATATGGAGTCATATTATTAGAACTTGTGGGACGGAGAGTAGAAATAGAGGTTTGTAGAGTAGAAACAAAGAAATATGGAGTCATATTATTAGAACTTGAGGGACGGAAAGTAGAAATAGAGAGTTGTAGAGTAGAAGCAAAGAAATATGGAGTCATATTATTAGAACTTGTGGGACGGAGAGTAGAAATAGAGGTTTGTAGAGTAGAAACAAAGAAATATGGAGTCATATTATTAGAACTTGTGGGACGGAGAGTAGAAATAGAGGTTTGTAGAGTAGAAACAAAAAAATATGGAGTCATATTATTAGAACTTGTGGGACGGAGAGTAGAAATAGAGGTTTGTAGAGTAGAAACAAAGAAATATGGGGTCATATTATTAGAACTTGTGGGACGGAGAGTAGAAATATAGGGTTGTAGAGTAGAAACAAAGAAATATGGGGTCATATTATTAGAACTTGAGGGACGGAGAGTAGAATTTATACATGTTGTATTTCTTTGTTTCTGAGGTCAGTGTCTGCCTCTAACAGTAATAACTAGAAAACATACTGGCTATCTTTTTAAACTTTTGAACTTTCACTGATATTTTAACTTCCAAATATTATATTATTATAAGTATCAACATCAGCCTACACCAGATCATTTATCTTCCTAGCAGTAGTTATATACAAGTACAGGAAGCTGGTATGGCTACAATTAAACCATGTTTTATCAGTCCTTGCCATGAGCACTGATCCTAAGACCAAAAAACTTTGTTCACACCAGTAAATTTTCAGTTTTTATTTAGAACTACATGTGTACATGGATATAAAAATAAATTACAGAATTTAATTCGGACCAGTAAATTTAAATTTTCATTTCGAGGACTGTTATCTCAAACTAGGATAAGTTGTTTCATTGGATATTTTGAAATACAAATAGTCCACCTCTTACAACAATACTCCCTCTGCAATGAAAATGTGCCCTTATTAGAGGGGGAAAATTTAGTAGTATTTTACTATCTCAGTATATCTGAAATCGGACCAGATGAGAGAGGTGAACTTTGGTTGTAGGGGAGGGAGAGTACTGTAATAATTTGATCTTTTTGTACCTTTCAACGTTAATTAATCCCAAATATCTAGAATACTCTGCTATCCTGAATTAAAATCATTGTTCCACTGACTGGGACATCCAGGTTTGACTATATTACAAGTTTTACTGTCAATTGAGAACAGAACTACAATCTTAAATTAATTTGCATATATGTGTTGATACTCCCTCTATTACGATTGAAGCCTCCTAACAAAACATTTTTTTGGGGGGGCCCGGGGGGGGGGATCTCCCAATTTTTAGATTTTCTCCTGCTTTTTATGCCTGATCCCTGTTTTATAGATATATATAGAACATTCATAAGACAAGTGGTCACTAATTAAATTTACAGGTTTAATTACTATGAAATGTACTGTGGTGGAAAATTAAAATAAAGGTCACATAAGTTATTACTTGATAGAGGTGGTCACTAAAGCAGGATTGGCTGTATATATATATTATACTTTACGTTTTTATTTTCCCTATATGTCTATGTTAGCGCAGCCGGTCAATATAACGTTATATGGACTGGGACTGGACTGCCTCGTTTTCGATTCGGTTCCGGAACGGTACCTGCATTATTATTTTAGATAAAAAGTATAAAATAGCAAATAGTTCATGTCACTTCCAGTCATATGGCAGTATATGGACCGGTCCATATACTGCCATATGACCCTCAGTGCCATGAACTATTTGCTATATAGTTCTTTAATGACTTTGATCTCTATTTTATATATAAGCCTATATAAGCTTTTAATAATACATATCAAAAGTGCCATCAATATCTAGACTATAATTAGTTTAACAAAAATTCCTTAGAATTATCAAAGATTTATAGCTTATGACATTTTATAATTTTCTTGTCTTATCTGGACCCACACATCTGTCACTTAGTGGGCTACCTCTTTATCTAACCCCCAGGTAGATTTGTCAAGCCTTCCTCACACACATCACACATCATTAGTCTACCTGAGTTTTACCTGGTCAACTGTGTTGTAGTTGTAAACAGCTGGTTGTATTTCATCAGTGTATAGGATTAGTGTGTTCTTTTTTCCTGATGGAAAATTGTGATTATTATTATTATTATTGATATAATTATTATCGAGGAATTTTTAAATTGGATATATTTTTTTCTCGCAAAATGGGAATTATGGGATTAAACTACGAGGTGAGTGTTTGTCCTGGCATGAGGTTCTATCATGATATATAAGGCATTTGACTCCCACAGCATTGCTATAATGTAAACAAAATTTTATCTATATGTTAGTGAAATACTTTAGTAATATAGAACTTTAAAGAGGATATTATGTGGGCTTCTGTAAGAACAATCTTTTAATAAAATTTATGATGCAATTTTAAAATGGGAAGAATTAATATACAAAAATTTATATAAATGTTAAAAGAAAAATATTTTTATTCAGATAATAAAGGTATATTTCAAAATTTTCAATGACTAAAAAAATGCAAATATGATTTGAAACTGACCAACAAGCTCTGGTTATTTATTAAATTTGACACATTTCTATAATTTTTAGTTCACCTGGCCCAAAGGTCCATGTGAACTATTGCCATCACTTGGCGTCCGTCGTTTGTCGTCTAAACTTTTCACACTTCAAGCTTCTTCTCCGAAACCACTTGGCCGATTGGAACCGAACTTAGCAGGAATGTTCCTTGGATGATTCTCTACAAAGTTACTGTTTTTCGTTCCAGTCGGATATTCAATATGGCTGCCAGGGCCAATAATATGCTCTGATTGGCTGAAATTTCAAAGATCTTCTTCTCTGAAACTAATGAACTGAGTGAACCCAAACTGTAAAGGAATGATCATTGGAATGTCCTTTACCAAGTTACTGTTTTTTATGCCGATCGGAAATCCAAGATGGCTGCCATCGCAGGACATAGATTAACATTGGACCCTATGGGAAAATGTTCAAATGCCTTCTTCTCAGAAACTACAAATATTATTAAAGCCAAACTGTACATGAATGTTCATTGGATGGTCCTCTACAATCTTAAGGTTTTTTGTTCCGATATGAAATTCAAAATGGCGGCTACGGCAGGACTTAGTTTAACATTGGACCCTATGGGAAAAATGTTTCAAAATGCTTCTTCTCTGAAACCACTTGGACAGTTGAAACCAAACTGCCCAGGAATGATCATTGGAAGGTCCTCTACAAAGTTTCTGTTTTTTATCCCGATCGGAAATCCAAGATGGCCGCCACCGCAGGACATAGATTAACATTGGACCCTATGAGAAAATATTCAAATGCCTTCTTCTCAGAAACTACAAATATGATTAAAGCCAAACTGTACATGAATGTTCATTAGATGGTCCTCTACAAACTTTACGTTTTTTGTTCCGGTATGAAATTCAAAATGGCGGCTACGGCAGGACTTAGTTTAACATTGGACCCTATGGGGAAAATGTTTCAAAACGCTTCTTCTCTGAAACCACTTGGATAATTGAAACCAAACTGCCCAGGAATGATCATTGGAAGGTCCTCTACAAGGTGTGTGTTTTTTATGCCGATCGGAAATCCAAGATGGCCACCACCGCAGGACATAGATTAACATTGGACCCTATGGGAAAATGTTCAAATGCCGTCTTCTCAGAAACTACAAATATGATTAAAGCCAAACTGTACATGAATGTTCATTGGTTGGTCCTTTACCAAATGTACGTTTTTTGTTTCGATATGAAATTCAAAATGGCAGCTACGGCAGGACTTAGTTTAACATTGGACCCTATGGGGAAAATGTTTCAAAACGCTTCTTCTCTGAAACCACTAGGACAGTTGAAACCAAACTGCCCAGGAATGATCATTGGAAGGTCCTCTACAAATTTTCTGTTTTTTATGCCGATCGGAAATCCAAGATGGCTGCCACCGCAATACATAGATTAACATTGGACCCTATGAGAAAATGTTCGAATGCCTTCTTCTCAGAAACTACAAATATGATTAAAGCCAAACTGTACATGAATGTTCATTGGATGGTCCTCTACAATCTTAAGGTTTTTTGTTCCGATATGAAATTCAAAATGGTGGCTACGGCAGGACTTAGTTTAACATTGGACCCTATGGGAAAAATGTTTCAAAATGCTTCTTCTCTGAAACCACTTGGACAGTTGAAACCAAACTGCCCAGGAATGATCATTGGAAGGTCCTCTGTTTTTTATGCCGATCGGAAATCCAAGATGGCTGCCACCACAGGTCATAGTATTAACACAGAACCATATGGGGAAAATACAGAAATATATTCTTCTCTGAAGCTATTGCACTGATTGAACCTAAACTGTGCATCAATCATTGGAAAGTTCTTTACTAACTTTGTGTTTTTTATGTTGATCGTAATTCCAAGATGACTACCACTGCAGGACATAGTTTTTACATAGGACCAATTGGTTTTTTTTATTACCAGGTAAACGATACAGGCTCTTGAGAGCCTCTGGTTAATAAAATGTTAGTCACAGTTTTACATATTTTTTGCTTGTGTGGTACATGTAAAACAAATAATTATAACTATAATTTACCTATATAGTAAATTGTCTAAATTTGTTTAAAATATTTTTTTTCTTCTTATGTTTGCAATTTCTAGTCCTTATTTCAAATTCTTAATTTTAAAATGAAAAAAAAGTGACAACAGGACAAATTATTTAATAGCTATAGTACACAGCCTAATTGACTACATATATAATTATCTAAATATGTGGTTTAATATTTTGAGGCCATGAACATTTACATAACAGTATTTTGAAACACCAAAAGTTCAATTCATGTATTTTAAACAACAAAATGTGAATTATTTAAGGTAAATTGAACCCTTTTAAACCTATCTACTCGACCTTGAACCTTGAATATTGATCCTGTATTGATTTTATAAGTTTTTAAAACTTTTTATCTGTTCAAATTTTGGAGGGAGTTAAATGTTTTGATTTGTAGTGAGACTTCAATTATGTTCAAATTCAGGGGTGAAAAATCAAGAAATTGTTGGTTTAGATGAAGTTTTTTTACTGAAGTTTTTTTTGTTGTGAAAAGAAGAGTATTGATTTTCCAATATTATCCATAGAAGTGCATAAAAATATGTGTGAAATATGTGTACTAAAAATAGACTGTTGCATTTATAAACAATTATGCCTTAAAGAAAGGAAAAATTATTTAAGATTTAATAACATTTCCTAAATAGTTGTATTGTTTTCTTCCGAAGCTGTTCAAAAATTGTGATTACGCAGAATTACCTTTAACTTATCAGCTTATTTATAGAACAATGGAAACTACATGTGTATATCAAAACTAATACTGATAATCTAAAAATAGAATACAACAAAAAACCAAACATTTATAGCAGTGATGGAACATTTCATGGTAGGTTCTTATTGTAAAATTTGATAATTTATGCAAAAAAGATATTTTTTTTCATTTTCCTGGTGTATGTAATTGAATATTCCTCCTAATATAGATTGTTTTTAAAAAGAAATCTTTTTTGTCTATAATTCAGACTGATCTCTTAAGCCATATGTTGGGTACAAAAGTCAAGTATACTTTGTGGTAGCTAAATAAGATTCAATAAACAACAAATGGGAATATGTGGAGTAAAGAAAGGGGAGAGGGATTTGTGAGATATATGCAATATTAAAATACAAGTTGACTGGGTCATCAGAGTATTGAAATCCACGGAATCAATGTCACCTTGTCCCTATCCATGTCTTCTCAACACGGATCATTACATCTTTACATAGATTTGTCATTTAATATATGAATGAAATAATTCAATATCATTTTGTACATGCATGTTTGTACCAAGATTTAAAAATAAAAAGATGTGTATCAGAGATACAAAAATGTAGCTGGTATATAACTTAGAATTAACTGTTGTTAGTCAAGATTGCAAGATGTTGTCTTTCATCTCAGTATATTTCCATTTTTCTATTTTTTTTTACCATTTTTTTGTGCAAATTTATCTGAGTGTGACGTCAAATGTGTTTCTGTTTATGGACAAATGAAGAATTTTAGATAATATTTGATCTTTTACAAAGATTATAATAAAACTACTTGCCACTGGAACCTGCATAAACAATTTTACATTATTAATGGTCATACAAACAATATAGATTCAAAATGAAAGTAAATCTAAAAATTGACAAAGACAAAGTAAGAAAATAAACTTGAAAAGTTATTGTCCTTAGCTTAATTCATTCATTCATTGCAGGAATTTCCCCCAACTTTTCAAGATTAAGAAAAAAAAAGCAATAATGACTGATAATTTATTACTTTCTCTTTGAAATACTGGGTAAAATGAAAAACCAAATATACCACACTGTCAGAACATTTCCAAAATCAAATATCAGAATCGTAGAAAGAGGCAAAATCGATACCTCTAACACACAATTCCATGATCACTCAATTTCTTGGCTTGGTACAGGTACTTCAATGAAAAGTGGCAGGGTTAAAATAGTTTTATGGGCCCAAACCCAATTAATTCATTGGAGGAATTTGTCCAAATTTCAAAGATTAAGAAAAAAAGCAAACATGACCTAATTTAAAAACATTACTTTCTCTTTGAAAAGGATTATAAATAGATTGTTTTCGCTGATTGACACATCAATAGTATGGCCTTGACCTTACAGTAACATACATCACAAAAATTAATCCCTGATGACTTGTGCATTGATGTACAACATCATGAACATGAAAAATAATTAATCATTTGAAAGAGATGTCAACTTTAAAGAGAAAAATGTTAATGAAACCATTAATTAAGATATTAAATTTTTATTATGTTGTGTACAGTTTGATGTGGAGAGAGTGATTGGTGTTTAATGCCAACTACACAGTAATTTTTCAGCTATATCACGACAAGAACAAGTTAATTTTCATTGAGATGATGGCAGTTTGATGTGCAGATGAATACATACATAACATGTACAATGTACATGTATACTTGTAACTAAAAGATCAATATGATAGGATTATGACATCATCATGTTGAAAATGAAGTATTTAAAAAGTACATTTTTACACAAGATATAAGGGTTGTCGTTGCCGTGATCGTATGGTAGTTGGATTTACAACTACCTATGCAGTCAGTGCCTATCACCACTGATGTTGTGAGTTTGAATCTCGATCAGGGCGAGGTGTACAACATTATGTGATAAAGTTTGTCAGTGACTTGCCCGGTACTCTGCTTTCCATTAAACAAACAAACAAACACAAGATATAGTCAGTTGTCTAAAGTACATGTATTATAATAATAAAAAAATTGTTAAAATATCGGACATGAATTGAATTCAGGTTTCTATTTTGAAAAATTTATTATGGGGAAAATTGAGAGTTTCTGAATACTTTTTACGGTTGTCAGATGCTGTCTTATGTTTTACATGCCACTGGACTTCTTTGTTGAATTATCTCAAAAAAAAATTTAGAACAAAATTTGGTGCAAATTTTATAATGGAAAATGTTTATGATTTGATAGATTTTTTATTACCCATTTAAGAAATTTACAATTTACACTCCACAGCTTAAATAAATGTACATGTATAAGGACTAAACCCATAAATTAATGAAACTGGTTGTACATCATGTGTTAGGTGGACAATGTGCTCTAATTTCATTCTATGACAATAAATGACAATAACACAGTTTAAATCAATATTACTTAATTAATAAAAGTGTCTGTCTGTGATCTTTGACTGATGTTGATTTGATTTGCCAGGTCAAATAGAGTTCACATGCACTGTAATCTTGTAATCTGTATGTAAAACAAGGGTGGAGGCTATTACTTCAAAGCTCTCCCTAGTTTTCTATTGTACTTTGATAGGGTACCCCATGACAACAAAGAGAATCTCATAATTTCATCATTCTTGATCTCCTTGAGTTATTGTTTTACATCTCTGTAAGAAAGCAGTTGTGTACATTTGTATACATAAAATATACATTTTGATTGTTGTTCTTTGTACAGAGGTTCCTTTTTGGTCCATTTGTCAAAGGGCTTGTGAGCTTTTGCTATCACTAAATGTCCAATATCCCTTTGTTCATTAGTTGACGTTGTTAACTTTTCACATTTGGATGATCTCCTCTGAAACTACTTAAAAAATTGGAACAAAACTTTGCAACAATGATGTTTTTGAGGTACTCTATATAAAAATTTCCACATTTCATCTCAATCCAGAAAAAAATGATGATTTTATGAAATGGAAAAAGTGGGGGTGTATATGTTGACTGCAATAATGTTGTTGAAGAGTTAGACAGCTGTATACAGATGAAAAAAACTAGATCCCTATGGTAATACATTCTGTTTTATTTATTTTTATTTTGCTAGTATAAATAAAATAATAATGGACAGCTCTATAAAGACAACCAAAAAAAAACTAGATCACTGAGAAAAAAATAAGATTTATTTAAACAACCTATATTTTATATGCAAAAATGTTTATCATGTTATGAAAACATCAAAGGAATGTATGAATGCCCACAGGTATTTTATGTACATTTTACACATATTTATATAGATAAACAAATATATACTAGTAGGTTATGACAATCCTGTCTAAGGCAAACATCTTAAATGGTCGATAGAAGATAAAATCTGTGTCAATACACTGGTGTGTTTTAAAAGTTTAAAGTAAATAACAGGATGGTTTTTTGTTCTGTACAATATATTTATCTGTCTCTGTACATGTGTAATACAAATCAGACTTTATTGCCATATATTGTGTTGTTTTTATGAGTGTGTGACTGGTTATATACACTGTGTACGTGACTGACTCATTTATTACTATTTTGTTTATGATTGTACATGTACATTGTATACCTGATTTTGGACCCTGAGATTAGGTCAATAAATTTATTCTTTTAAAGATAAAATGATGAAAAAAAACCCAACTACTACTCCATTAGAATAGTTACCGTCTTTTGGTGTCTATTAAACGCACGCCCTTTCCTCCCCAAAAAATCTGGTGAAAATTCTAGTTCCTATCTATAAAACGCAGGAAGATTCAGTAAAACATGCACGGTAGAAATCCTCGTTCTGATAAATCTGATAGAAAAATCATAGAAACAAAGGCAAGCTCAATACTTTTAACGGTTCACTTTCCTAGCTAGGTACAAGCACTTCAGGAAAAGTGCCGGGGTTAAGCTAGTTTTATGGGCTTAGTTTAATGAATTTGTATGTTGTCAACTCTTGTACGTCCATGTTAGATGGTAATGTAGTGCCTAGTGGGTTTCCTATGTAAATTACTGATTATTGGAAAACAAATAAAAAATCAAGTATTTCTGCTAATATTCACCACGAGAAGCTTATATGCAATAAATAACATTGGTTCTGAACTTCCCTTGCCAGGATCTAAATGTCAATGAGAATCAAGCATTATTACCAGGAGGGTTAAAGTATCTACACATACAAAAAGATGTATAAGTCAGAATCAAATGTCTCATTCTGACAAATTATTCATAATATAATCAGACACAGTTAAATGGTATACTAGAATATTGATGGCCAATGATCCCCTGGGGACTGGTCAAATGTTATTAGTATTGCTCAGTAATGGTATCATATGGCTACTTAATATTATACTGTAAATTATTCCCCAAAATCTGTTGTGAACGTCATGAGGGATTTTGAGAATAACCAGAGTGGCAGTGTCGAACTCAGTTTTTTTTTCTCTGTCTAAAAATAATTAGTAAGTGATCTGATTGATTTATAGGTGTTTTAGATAATTAGGTTACGATATAGAATGTTAACATTGATTTTGTCTGTGCTGAACAGATATTATGTGTCGGCAAAGAAAACATCTTTGAAATAAATTCCATATTTCTGTAGACCATATACAGGTATTTTGATTTGATGCAACACAAATAACCCATAACATGATAAAAATGACCCTACTCAAATAATTGTATGTGTTTCTTTTTAAGTAATTTAATTTTAGCTAAATTAAAAAAAAATTATAGTAAGGTTTTTATTCTTCAGATATTTGAAAGAAAAAAAATCCTATATACATCAACCTATACCCACTTAAATACCTTGATAAAAACTTATTATAAATTACTATCAAAACTTTTTTTCTTTCTCATTGTAAGAGAGCCTTGTAGGATAAAATTTTGACGAGTCCCAACCAAAAAGAGTCGCTAGAATATTCTTTGTTAATTTTTGTACAAAATGGTGAGTCCCAAACAAAACTAATGAGTCCAGTGCTCATCTGGATGAGTTACAAGTATCTGTGTAGCATGTGTATTATTTGTACGTTGACTTTTTTTGATAGACCATATTTTATTTTGATACTGCTAAAGTTGGCGTGAAACACCAATCAATTAATCAATCATATTTTTTTTTCAGGGTACAAGTCAAGGAAGCCAAGATTCACTAGATAAACAATCACAACAGACAAAGAGTTTTGATGCTGTAGTTTTCGATGTTTTACGGGTTTCTCCAGATGATTATGCCGTAAGTCAAGAAGAGTATATACAGTTAAAGCTGCCTATACGGTCATCTCTATTAAACAGTCACCTGTATTAAAAGGTCACCTTTTTCTTGTCCTGTCATAGAAAACTTCATTTGAACTGAACCTCTTTTAAGAGATCATCTGTCTTGAAAGACCACTTTTTCTTTGTCCTAAAGGTGACCTTAGTACATGTTTGACTGTATATTGTTTGCCAGTAGATTTAAATTTTAAATGCAGTGATCTTGCATTATCTCATTAGAATATCAAGAGACTTAAAGAATTAAAATATATTCTCAGTTAAAAAACAATAGAGTATGGTAATTAATTACTACTTGTAAATGGAATCCTCCAGTGAAAAAATTTATTGGAACTTTTTTCCCCCCTGGTACTAAGACTTGCTTTTCACCGAAACTACAATATGTCCTGGCTTGGGACAGACTCAAAAATGTGGCTGTGTTAAACCAGTTAACGGGATCCCAACCTTCCCCTCTTGATATATACTGGATCTCCATCGCCAATATACTGTATATAATATAAATAAACAATAAAAAACCTGCACAGAATATATTTTGGAATTTTTCCAACTTTTCCATTTTTGTCATGGCTCCAAAAATATTTCCATTGACATGTTGGAAGTTTAATAGTCAATAGGATTTTTAAATTTAGAATAAATATTTGTAGGTAAAAAGTATTGACTATTTATAGAATGATGAGTCATAATGAAAATGAAACTAAATCTGGCTTAATTATGACCCCCAAACAAAGTTTGGGAGACATATTGTGTTTGCTCCGTTTCTTCTTATTATTATTACATCAGACTGTTGTCTGGTGATGTATTGTTATTCTACTTTTTCACTATTATTACATCACCCCGACTGCTGTCGGGTGATATATTGCTATTCTACGTTTCTTTTTCACTATTATTATTATTCTTCCACACATTTTTGTCCGCTTGATTTCTCGGAGATGCCTTGATCAAACTTTATGAAGCCTTGTAGGAATATCATATGCCATGTGAAGTTGTGCTGTTTAGGGTTGATTTTTTCAAAATGGCTGCCGTTGCCATGGAAACGGCTAAAAAATTATCATAGCAGGTTACTCGCCAAACAGAAATTGATGAAACTTGTAAGGAACAACATCCACATCTATTGAAAAAGAGGGGATTAAAACAAATTTTGGATTCCTATCATCAAACTTCATGAAACTTTGTAGGAATATCCACTGTAGTGTGTGGCAGCTTTTGGTGGGTTGAAAAAATTCAAAATGGCGGCCGTTGCCATGGTAACCAAGGTGCAAAAAATGTTAAATTCACTCCGTACAGCGGATCCTTTTGAAACTTGACACAAAAATAGATCATCACTCAAAGTTGTGCTCTTTGTTTTTAAAATTTTCAAAATGGCTGCCAATATAAAATCAAAATAAATTGTTAAGAATTCAAAAATGAAAAGATTTCAATGGAAATGGATATTTACAGGGAGTAAGACATGCTGCACCATATGGCGACCATTTTGGTTTGCTATGGTGGCCATTTTGAATCTAAAATGGCCGCCAAAATAAAAAAAA
Organism: Bathymodiolus septemdierum; assembly: GCA_963383655.1. Classification (NCBI taxonomy): domain Eukaryota; kingdom Metazoa; phylum Mollusca; class Bivalvia; order Mytilida; family Modiolidae; genus Bathymodiolus; species Bathymodiolus septemdierum. Next base: position 11,260,571 of record OY726528.1, on the reverse strand, counting down.
TAAAAAAAATCCTCCAAATTGGGCAAAATTTGGTTTCCAAGTAGATCTTGGTTTTGCGAATTGATAATCGTTTTTGGAATTGGGAGCCATGGGGTGGGGTGATGTCCGCTATTGCTTTGCAATGGCAATTCTAGTTATTATTATTCTTCTTCTTTCTTTCTTTCTTCTGCCAAAAGTTTGTCCGACACGTTTCTCTGCGACTACTGAACGGAAATCAATGAAACTTCACAGGAATGTTAAGCACTATGAGTGGATGTCCAGAATACTTTTGGAATTTTCAAAATGGCTGGCATTGCCATGGAAATGACCAAAATGGCCGCCAATATAAAAATTAAAAAAATCGTTAAAAATAAAAAAATTAACAGATTTCAATGGAAATGGATATTTACAGGGGGTAAGACATGCTGCACCATATGACGACCATTTTGGTTTGCTATGGTGGCCATTTTGAACCAAAAATGGCCACCAAAACACAAAAATCCTCCTATTTGGGCGAAATTTGATTTCCAACATGATAGAGTCAAAAACTGGGCTCTAATTATTTCTTGCTATGTTCTCACACTATTCTTCATTCATACCACTAGTACTTGTATTGTTCGTTTAGGGGACATTTGTAACGCTCTGCATTACAGTAACCAATATTTTTCATATTGAATTTCAATTTCTTTTAATAACAAACATTGTTTACTTTTTCTTACAATGGGGCCGTCATGGTCATGATCATATGGTAGTTTGTTTACTTTTTCTTACAATGGGGCCATCATGGTTGTGACTGTATGGTAGTTGGATTTACAGCTACCTGTGCAATCAGTGCTTATCACTACTAACGTTGTGAGTTTGAATCCCGCTAATAATGAGGTGTACTGGATACAATATCATGTGATAAAGTTTGTCAGTGACTTGCGAAAGGTCGGTACTCTGGTTCCCTCCACCAATAAAACTGAATGCCACGACATATCTGAAATATTGTTGAAAGTGGCATTAAACACCTTAAACCAACCAAACCTTAACCGGAAAAGTTTGGGATACACCTTATTTTCAAAGTTTAAATCTTTTTGTTTATTGCAGGGCCATGTGGCTCAATGAGTTAGGTACAGTAGTTGTATTACCTAACAACTCGTACAAGCCTATCACCAATACAGTGTGGGGTCACATCCGGCTTTGTAAATTACAAAAAAGGGTGCACTCCACTCGCAGCCGCAAGTGATAATGTTTACCAGTTGATTGCCCATGGTCGGTGGGTCTCTCCAGGTACTCTGGCTTCTTCCACCACTAAAACTGGTCCCCATGATATAGCTGAAATATTGCTGAAAGTGGCGTTAAACACAATAAAAATCAATCAATTTTGTTTATTGCATGCCTGTATTTTGGACAATCCTGTTGGTTTTAGCTGTTTCCCAACTGACCCACCAAAGTTAGAACTACACAAAACATTTTATTATAATTAATATAGCTACCTACCCACTTCTCAAAATGTGGGTAGGGGAAACAACAAACCAATTATTTTTTAAGGATAGTTGTACAATTAGATCAATTTCAATATGATATAATACACATAATTAAAGGGATTCAAAACAAGTTTTAAAAAAACTTATATCACCTGTATGTAATTATGATCCACCTCCAGTTTTAAGACATCTTTATGTTTTTTTTTACAGAGTCAAATTACTTTGATGGATTTACCTGTGTTCCAGTCTATACAACCTGATGTAAGTATAAAGTACCTATGTACCTGATGTAAGTAGAACGTAGGTTGGTGATTTATATAAAGTACTTAGAGAACATCAATAGAATACTCCCACAGTTATAGGTAAAATGGTTCAAATCGTTAAAAATAAAAAAGGTGTATAGAAATGGTATATACAGTCAAACCTGCTTTAGTGACCACCTCTATTAAGCAATTACTTGTATTATGTGACCATAATTTTTATTTTCCTTCACAGTGCATTTCATTTAAATTAAACCTGCATTAAGTGACCACCTGTCTTATGTGACCATATTTCACAGTTCCCCTGGAAAGTCACATAAGAAATGTTTGACTGTATCATAAACACTTTTCAAATAAATGTTAGAGAAAACCGAAGTGGTAATCAAGAATGGACAATCCAGAGACACTGGGACAATCCAGAGACACTGGGACAATCCAGAGACACTTGGACAATCCAGAGACACTGGGACAATCCAGAGACACTGGGACAATCCAGAGACACTTGGACAATCCAGAGACACTGGGACAATCCAGAGACACTGGGACAATCCAGAGACACTGGGACAATCCAGAGACACTTGGACAATCCAGAGACACTTGGACAATCCAGAGACACTGGGACAATCCAGACACTTGGACAATCCAGAGACACTGGGACAATCCAGAGACACTGGGACAATCCAGACACTTGAACAATCCAGAGACACTGGGACAATCCAGAGACACTGGGACAATCCAGACACTTGGACAATCCAGAGACACTGGGACAATCCAGAGACACTGGGACAATCCAGACACTTGAACAATCCAGAGACACTGGCAACATTGGGCATACAAGACACAGGACGAAGATAACCTTAAAAAACAAAAACAAAAACCAAAACAGTACACAACACTGCACAAAAAAAGTAGAGCAACACAAACCTTGTTTGGTTTCAAACTTTTTAGAAGGTGCACAGACCTATGCGGAGTTACTAATTGTGTCAATTCTTACCTATATAAATTATAAAGCTGCACAGGGCTAGAACTACAAATTGTTATTTCAATCCATTTACAACAACTTTAAGAATGAATACGTAAATATCAAATTTAGTGCACACAGCATGTTTCTGGAATAACCTTCATCAGGTACGCTCAAGACCAAAATATTAGAAAGCCAAATAATTTTAAAATCTTTGGGAGCAAGAAAACCAAGCGGCCTAAACACAATAGCCAAAAGATCAGGGTTTTGTACTGATTTGTCTTGCAGCAACAAAAATCAAAATATGACATTTTGCTAAAGTTTGTGATAAGGAATGAAATCAAACTTTTTGTCAATATCAAGGACATGTAATATAAAAATAACTACTTCCTGAAAAAATGCACTAGTTTTCTGACTGACATACTTAGTTATTTTAAGTGTATTAGGTGGTTCAGAGCTCCAGATAATTTTCAAGTCCAAAGGGTAATTACCCCCTACTTTTGAAAATGATGGGTATTTGCATATTTCCTTTGCACTGTTGTACTCTCTACTTCAGAAAAGATTGCTTACATGTACACTTTTAAAATTATGTTTGACACAAGTGTTATTCAATAAATGCAGGATGCAAGTGAAATGTATATCTCTGTATAATTTGACACGATTGTGTCATGTTTATTAATAAAATGTTGTAAATATTTAGTTTTTTGCTCGTCGACTTCGGCAGTTTTCACAGCCGTGTTGATAATGTCCTTTAATATACTGTCACTATACACAGATGAAACTGTATAGAATTTTCCCTTGCGCTTAGTAGCACGCTTATTCACATGTTCTTGCACTCATTTTCAACGAACAACGTATTCCCAAATTTACTTTCATTTTAGTTCTTACTTATTACGTAAACCACATTTATTTGTAATATTGACCGCGATTGGATGATTTATCATAAGCATCCAATCAGATCTCTTTTGACATCGATGCTTAGAAAGGCAAGCATTCGGTACCCCTCGGATGTATGCGCTCTCTCCTTCGAAAAGTATAAAGGGAAGTAATTACAGGGAATTTCTCAAAGACAAAAATGTATTGTTATGTACACGACTACAAGTACGCTCCGAATTTGGAAAGTTTGCTTACACAGCAATATGTATGCGTAATGTGTACACTCTGATCTGATAATACATGCGTTTTTACTCGTTTTCATAGCGTAAAAAACGCAAATACGCAGCTTATCTCGAGCTCTGGTGGTTGGTCATTTTTTGTTCCTTAAAATTTCTCCAAAATCGTATCGGTAAGAAAAACTTTGAAAAAAAAGATTGTTGAAACTCTGATGTACAAAATGTAATTGATAAAAATAGCAAAGAAAATAATTTTTTCTCATTTATCAAATCCATCCACAAAATATTATTTTTTGAAAAATGACAATAAAACTGTAGGTATGAGTAAGTAAATAAAATGACAGGTTATTATGTTTAGGTGTCAAAATAAATCGGTGACCTAGTAACAAAATTGACATGGATATTAATAGATTAAAAACATTGTAAACAGATGGGAAAAGTTTATATAAACATGAAAAATGGGTAAATATCCACAACAAATGTTAAAAAACTTGAGCATAGTACAAACTCGTAATAATAATATTATTTTAGGTTGTGTGTATTTTAGGTGGTTTTTTTTAAAAAAAAGGGGGTAATTTTTAATTAACCACATCTGCTTGAAATAATGACTCTGTATGATGGCTGTAATCTTTAATCTAGATAGCATTATTATTTCCATTTTATCTGCGAAATTTGACATCTAATAATTGAATATCAATTTTGTAATAAACGACATCCGTTCATAAAAATCTAAGAAAAAAGGCACTATTTCATCTATTGTATGAAAGATGAATGTTTTCTTCTCCAATTCAAATTGAAAACATTATTTGGAAATAAAATGTATCAAACTTGGTCCAAGCAACTAGAAAATGAGGGTATAGGGCATAGAGACATGCATAGGAGGTTAAACTTAATTGTTTTAATATTTTTTCAGGAAATGACATCATGTGCTTGGACAACTAAAGAAAAGTTGATAAAGGCCCCAAATGTTGTTGCTTTTACAAGAAGATTTAACCATGTAAGTTTAAACATTTAAGAAGAACAGATGAACAAAAAATGTCTGACAATAGCATAGGCTGAAAATTCATAAATTCATAAATACATGTAATTTTCAATATTAAAATGACAGCAACAAGTAAGAACTGTTGCAACGCTAGAGTAGATTTTAGATGGTACAGTTAAACAGGTGAATGGGACAGAAACATCTTCTTAGTAATGTTAATTTGATTGTGAATGTTATCTTTGTTAAAAAACAAAAACTGAAATGAAATAAATGACTATCGGGTTTGGTTTATGGTTTACGCCACTTTCAACAATAATCAGTTTTATTGGTGGAGGAAACCGAAGTACCCAGAGAAAATCACTGACAAACTTTATCACATAATGTTGTATCGAGTACACCTCGCCACGAGCAGGGCTCAAACTCACAATGTTAGTGGTGATAGGCACTGATTCCACAGATAGTTGAAAATCCAATTACCATACGATCATGACCACGATGGTCCCTCTTAGTAATGTAAATTTGATTGCGATTGTTGAAATGAAATAAATGATTATTGGTAGAATTTTAATTAATTATATTAAGTTGTCATTATTCTCAACCTTTTGCATGCACAAATGTACTTACATTAACAAATACGACATTTGATGTAATGATGACGCAAATACTGAAAATTATCGGTCAATATTATGTTAAACACATTAACATTACCCATAATAACAATATGGTCAGTTTTGAAGGTCTTGACAAACATCAAAAGTATTTCAGCTCATTCTATTGGACTCCCTGTGATACTCCCCTGGTACTACTATCGTAGTGATATTGTCTGTCTCGACCTTCCAGACTGCCGTTATTCTATTGGACTCCCTGTGATACTCCCCTGGTACTACTATCGTAATGATAATATCTGTCTCGACCTTCCAGACAGCTGTTATTCTATTGGACTCCCTGTGATACTCCCCTGGTACTACTATCGTAGTGATATTGTCTGTCGACCTTCCAGACAGCTGTTATTCTATTGGACTCCCTGTGATACTCCCCTGGTACTACTATCGTAGTGATATTGTCTGTCTCGACCTTCCAGACAGCTGTTATTCTATATGTATTGAGGAGAACGCAAAATTATGAAAATTGATGTCCAACGAACAAATATGATTTCACGGTGCTTTTTTTATTTTGTAGGTAAATTTTTGGGTACAGAGAGAAATATTAAATTGCCAAACCATGAAAACAAGATCTGAAGTTTTAGCTCATTTTATTAAAATTGCAAAGGTAAGAAAATTATAGGTTAAATTTCATGAACACAGGAGCTTCTTATGTGTGAATATGGAAGAAAAGATATGGATATTGATAGCAAAATGCCGACTTCCAAAAGCTCACAAGGCAACTAAAAACTTGCCCTTAGGGGCAGAAATAGGGCAATTTCATTGAAACCAGGGCAAAAAAGTTGACCACTTTGCCTGGTTTCGTGAGCACTGCTGATGTATTGAATTTTACTTGTGTCATTAAAAGACATATCTAATATATCTGGATTAATACAACATGTATAAATAATGTATGGGATATTGTGAAAAAAAACAATATGATATTTTATTATTAATGAAATTTATCAGTTGGTTAGTGACAGAAGACAGCAGGTATAATCTTTTGTTGAAGAGCAATAAAATAAAATACAGATTAACTTGCTTTTAACAGTGAACTAGAAACTATTTGATAACGATGTATTCATTTTCAAATCAAAGTCTTCAATTAGAAATATGTTGAAGCCTAATTAAAAAAAAATCACAAAAACAGTTTTAGTATTGCAAAATCTAATTTTTATATGTACCCAATTTATTTTTGGTCAATTTTTGATTCTTTTAGTAAGAAAAAATATGGATATAAATGAACACGAGAGACTATCCAACATTACACTTAGACACAATTTAAAGGCAAAGGAAAAGTGCTTTTACAAACCAAAATTGAGTACTTTTTAAGATAAAATGTTCTGCAGAAATATAAAAAAACACCCTTAGTAACAACTTTTGGGTTCAAAATGGATGTTTACAGATTAAATGTGAAACAATTTAAGATGGTTGTGGTTATGGTTTAATTTAAACAATATTTATTTAGAAAATAATCAGAATATACAGTACATCAAACATAGTAAATACAGACAGGATTCAGAAACAAGCAATTATTGCTTTTATAAATCGGTCTCTAAGGTTATGGTTTATGATGCTTAACCCCACTTTCACCAATATTTCAGTTATATTATGGTGGCTAGTTTTATTGGTGGAGGATACCGGAGTACCTGAAGAAAACCACCGACCTGTTGCAAGTCACTGACAAACTTTATCATATAATGTTGTATCAACTACACCTCGCCGTGAACAGGGTTTAGACTCACAACTTCAGTGGTGATAGGCACTAATAGTACAGGTAGTTGTAAATCCAACTACCATACGATCACCAACGATTTTAGACATTATGACTAAATTTAATATTCAGATTACATATAGGATTCCAGTATATTATTATTTTTGTTTACAATATTTATTGTTTTTATTTTCCAGAAATTATTAGAACTAAACAATTTACATGCTGTCATGGCAGTCATATCTGCGTTACAGAGTGCTGCTATTTTTAGATTATCTAAAACATGGATGGTAAGAAAGCTTTTATTATTGTTATTTTCTGATTTCCCATAATGCATTACTAAACAAACCAATACAATAACAACAAATGTGACATGTGATGAAATACAGTGAAACCAGTTTAAACCAAACCCTGAGTAAACTGAAAACCTGTCTAAACCAGACCCTGAGTAAACTGAAAACCTGCCTAAACCAGACCCTGAGTAAACTGAAAACCTGCCTAAACCAAACCCTGAGTAAACTGAAAACCTGCCTAAACCAAACCCTGAGTAAACTGAAAACCTGCCTAAACCAGACAGACTTTATAGTCCTATCTACTGAACCCTGAGTAAACTGAAAACCTGCCTAAACCAAACCCTGAGTAAACTGAAAACCTGCCTAATCCAGTTTAAACCAAGCCCTGAGTAAACTGAAAACCTGCCTAAACCAGACAGACCTTACAGTTCTATATACTGAACCCTGAGTAAACTGAAAACCTGTATAATCCAGACAGACTTTACAGTCCTATCTACTGAACCCTGAGTAAACTGAAAACCTGCCTAAACCAGACAGACTTTACAGTTCTATCTACTGAACCCTGAGTAAACTGAAAACCTGCCTAAACCAGACAGACTTTACAGTTCTATCTACCGAACCCTGAATAAACTGAAAACCTGCCTAAATCAGACAGACTTTACAGTTCCATCTACTAAATTTCTATGTAATTTAAACCTGTGTAAACCAAACACCTGTCTAAACTGAACAAATTCTTCAGTCCCAAAGGGTTTCGGTTTAGACAGGTTTTACTGTATTAGAATTATGCAAATCAGTAGAATAGTCTTTTATTTTGTCTGATGACAAAATGTTTTGAAAAGTACAACACTAAAAAAACGTTTTTAAAAGGGTTAGGGTTATGGTATATAATGCCATTTTCAACAATATTTCAGTTATATTGTGGCTTTCAGTTTTATTCGTGGAGGAAATCGGAGTACCCGGAGAAAACCACCGACCTGCCACATGTCACTGACAAAATTTATCATGTAATGTTGTATACAGCACACCTCGCCATGAGCGGGATTTGAACTTGCAACTTATTTGTGATAGGCACTGATTGCATAAGTAGTTGTAAATCCAACTACAATACGATCATGACCACAACAGCCCCTTTTAAAGTCTTTGTATTTTTGTGCTACATAAGTATATAACTAAATGTAATACACCCTCATTATACTGCTGATTTTTGGACCCACTATTAATTTGGGAAAAGCTAGGGTGGCAATATATCGAGGGAGAAATTAATATAACACTATATGTGCATGCTTTTTGGAAATTTGACTTTGAAATTTGAGTTTGGATTAAAAAAGGTAGGTGTCACAAGGTTACACTGTATATATATTTATGTTTGGTTTTCATTCTGACAGATGCTTTCACGTAAAGACAAAGCTGTGTATGAAAAAATAGCAGATTTATTTTCTGAAAATAACAATCGGCAACGACTTAGAGAGAACATGGAAAATGTCAAGCTACCTTGTATACCATATTTAGGTATGTATAATACACTTCTATAGTATAGGGGTTTGAAATTTACAGCTTTCTTACATTATTCACAGTCCTCACGATGAGCTCCGGCCCAAGACCAGTAAATTTTTCTGTTTTTTTTTTTTTTTAAAAACCTATATAAAAATAAATTGAAGGATTTGATTCGGACCAGCAAATTCAAATTTTCATTTCGAGGACTGTATTCAATCCCAGTATAGTCTCGTTGCTTAATATGCTATGGAGACAATTTGTCATCCAATTGCATGAATGGAGAAATGAAACTTCACTTGAGCTGTATTGTACTTTGCATTTCTTTTTAATGTGAAATTAACGAAAGAAAAGAAAAGCTCTCTTATAACCACTTTTCTGCTGTTTCTTAGGAAACCGATCGTATATTTTTGTTTTGTTGCAACAAGCATATGTATATCAGAGTGAGTATTAATAACAAAATTGACAATATTAGAAAAAGGAAAAAAAAAAATAATAATAATAATACTGTTGCCAAAATAACATTGTTATCTATATAACTTTAAAAATAGACAAAAAAGAAGTGCATTATGGAATGAAATTGATGGGGAGAAATCAATAACTTTTATGGGTAATTGGGGAGCAATTGTTTCTTAATTAATACATAAAATGACAAAATGGTACAAGGAAGTACAGCTTTGTTACTGAGACTTGTCCTCACATTAAACTATCTTGACACAATATAAAGGATGTTTGTCTGTGATCACTTTAATAATAAAATAACAACGAAACGTCCATTAAAGTGTTGATTGCCTTTAGATTTCATGTTTATTGATGTACTTCACACAGTTGTATAAGATATTTATTACTATAGAGACACTAGATATATAATTCTCTCTAGATATAAAACTATTCTTGTGAGTGGTGCATCAATTTGACTAAAACATAAAATGACAGTTTGGCATGGTAGTTATGTCATTGTGTGTCATAAAATGTCAAATTTGTTGTTTTATACCTGGAAACTTGTATCTGAACCTTGAAATACAGAGAAATCTTCTTGTGTTGATGTTGTGTGAACCTGCTGTTTTAGTATTTGATATATCAGGTGGGGCATTATATCATTGTGTGTCATTCAATGTAAAATTTGTTGTTTTATACCTGGAAACTTGTATCTGAACCTTGAAATACAGAGAAATCTTCTTGTGTTGATGTGTGAACCTACTGTTTTAGTATTTGATATATCAGGTGGGGCATTATATCATTGTGTGTCATTCAATGTAAAATTTGTTGTTTTATACCTGGAAACTTGTATCTGAACCTTGAAATACAGAGAAATCTTCTTGTGTTGATGTGTGAACCTACTGTTTTAGTATTTGATATATCAGGTGGGGCATTATATCATTGTGTGTCATTCAATGTAAAATTTGTTGTTTTATACCTGGAAACTTGTATCTGAACCTTGAAATACAGAGAAATCTTCTTGTGTTGATGTTGTGTGAACCTACTGTTTTAGTGTCAACCTCCAACAGAAAGTATAGTAGGTTTCCATGACCAACATTTAACGCTTCAGTGAGTTCATTTACATTTCGTCAAAGTTTTTTTTTCTCTTGGTGTGGTGATGCACATCCAAATGTATTATTAGAAGTTTGGTTGATCTAGGTGCCCTAGTGTTACTCCTCACCACCACCTAATGTCACTGATGTGGGTTCAAACCCTGTTACCCCATTCATATATTAAGGTTTTAGACTGATACCAATCCGATATTCATGATATCAGGGATTTATTTTTATCAATTTTAACCGATTTTTTCCATTTTTCCTTTGGAAAAAAATAAGAAAATCCAAAAGTTTAAGGACACAGTCTGAACAGGCCAAAAATACACTTGTTGAAAGGAGGGTGTAGATGGTTTTAGCTATTTTTCCGTTATTTTATTTTCTATCCAGAATCATTCCAGTGGTATAGCTGAAAAATTGCTAAAAACTTATGGTAAACACCAACGCCACAACACTGTCTTATTATAACAGTATAAGTTGTAGACTTCTGTACATGTGATAAATTAGCTGATCTCCTGTCAGTATTAATTTAATGTAAATATTATATTCCAAAACAATGTCAGAAGTAATATTTATTTACACTGCATAGTTTTTGTCTTTTTATGACATTAGATATAGGTAATTGTAAGTATTTATGTCAGGAACATCACATGATAATAATCTAGGGTAATTGTTTCTGCCAGAATTGTTATGTTTTTATCATGTCCTGCATCGTTTAACATCATAGCTTTGTTTACTACACTTGAATCAGCTGCCAAGGGGAAGTAACTTGTTTTTGTTTACCTTTTTGGCAACATTTCTCAGATTTTTTTTTTTGTTAACCTTTAACCTTTGACTTCTCATGTAACAATGATATTTAAGTGCAGATGTTTTTACAGACATAATAATCCTGGAATGGGCAGTATGACAAATATTTGTTCATTATTTAAAGGTTAATTGCAAGTGTTAATAGACCGTTAAATGTTTTTAGCAGAACACTTAAAAAAAAAGAATATTTAATTATAAAGATATTTTGGGAAACAAAATATTTGCTGAAAGGTGAAAAGTATGATGAAGCCTGAAAGAGTAAAACACTCAATAGAAACAGTTTGAGGTTAACAGAAACTACAGAGTGAACTGTTTGCAGGCACTCTTGTTTGTTTAACAACATTGTAGTTATAATCTTGAACATGATTTTCAAAATTTTATTGGCGATGTAGATTGTCTTTTCGTTGGGTAGATTATGCTTTGATGAACAAAATTTCTACATAATATTTCCATAGCAAAGTAACCAATGAAAAGTAATGACCTGATCAACCGTCTTCTGATTTAATATGTTGACAGTCAATCAAGTCCATATGATGAGCTGACCATAATTTGTTATTGTAATCATTCTAGAGTCAACATGTCAGTCAGTCATTTTTCTTTTGACCTTGACCTCTATTTTATATTTAATTTACTCTCTTGCATTTCAAAATTGTGACCCAAATCCTTGCAAACTTCCAGATTTTCAAGCACAGAATTGACAACAACAAAAACAGATCGAAAACTAGATCGTTCTTTGGGATAGTCACAAAATGTTTGTTTCTCAATAACCATATACATGTATTGTGATCAACCATATTTTGTTTTCACATGATAAAGCGCTTAATAATAAGATTATCAATCAGTCATATGTCACCTCATATTGACCTCATTTACACATGTGTCCACATTCAACAACATGAGTTTCGTCATTCTTCATTGGCCATACAGGGTCGGATAGGATATCGCAATGTGTCTATATTTCCTGTTAAACAGGTTTTAATGGAAAGTCTTCGTATGTATATATATATACGGTATAAAAATGTGTTGTATGCATCATTAAGTAATTATTTGTATTTATTTTTAGGTCTGTATTTGTCTGATTTGATCTACATTGATGTAGCTCATCCTCATTCAGGAGGACTTGAGAGTCATCCGAGGAGGTTACAGATGAATAATATACTGAGAGTAATAGCAGACTTTCAACAATCAAGTTATGGTGAGTCTTTAAACAGACATTTATCAAGTTATGGTGAGTCTTTAAACAGACATTTACCAAGTTATGGTGAGTCTTTAAACAGACATTTACCAAGTTATGGTGAGTCTTTAAACAGACATTTACCAAGTTATGGTCAGTCTTTAAACAGACATTTACCAAGTTATGGTCAGTCTTTAAACAGACATTTACCAAGTTATGGTCAGTCTTTAAACAAACATTTACCAAGTTATGGTGAGTCTTTAAACAGACATTTACCAAGTTATGGTGAGTCTTTTAAACAGACATTAACCAAGTTATGGTGAGTCTTTAAACAAACATTTACCAAGTTATGGCGAGTCTTTAAACAAACATTTACCAAGTTATGGTGAGTCTTTAAACAAACATTAACCAAGTTATGGTGAGTCTTTTAACAGACATTTACCAAGTTATGGTGAGTCTTTAAACAAACATTAACCAAGTTATGGTGAGTCTTTAAACAGACATTTACCAAGTTATGGTGAGTCTTTAAACAGACATTTACCAAGTTATGGTGAGTCTTTAAACAGACATTTACCAAGTTATGGTGAGTCTTTAAACAGACATTTACCAAGTTATGGTGAGTCTTTAAACAGACATTTGCCAAGTTATGGTGAGTCTTTAAACAGACATTTACCAAGTTATGGTCAGTCTTTAAACAGACATTTACCAAGTTATGGTGTCTTTAAACAGACATTTACCAAGTTATTTTGAGTCTATAAACAAACATTAACCAAGTTATGGTGAGTTTATTAATCGACATTAACCTTAACTGAGTTGTGTTGAGTCAATAAAAATACATTTACCAATTTGATATGAACATGTGATAGAATGATATTGTATGATGTATTTGAAACCATTATTTTTTACTTTGGTGTGGTATGTCAGGACAGATTAAAGATAATAAGAGATTATCACAATTTTGTATTTGATAATCCAATTTAAATTCAATCATGTGTTGTGTAAATGGTGGTAGTTTCCCTTCTTAGATTGATTGATTGATGTTTAATGCCAACTTCAGCAGTATTTCAGCTTATTGTATCGTGGTGTGAACAAAGTTTTCCCCTTCTTAAAAAAATAGAATCAAAAACAAAGTGATGTCGCACATTCTAAATCACCTGAAAATAGAGTCGTCTTATAAAATTTTGTGAAACATACAGACACTAGTTAAATCTGTTGCAGTATTTGTCATTTTTAATATAAAAAAAAACTCCAATCATAAAATATGATGCCAAAAAGAAGACAAAAGGAACTCCTTCCTGTGAAATAGGGGTAAAGAAAAGAAACAAAATTCAAAGCCAACAAGGAGGAGTTGACATCAGATTTATCCAGAAGTTGAACCTTGAGTAAAGGGAAAGTCTTTATTGCTTTTGAATTAGTATGCTTGATCAGAACTTGAGATATTGTCAGGACCAATTATATGACAGTCAAAAGTGTGACATTATCAGTATTTTAAAATTATGTTTTCAGAAAATTTAACGGTATTAGACCATGTACAAAACTATTTAAAGTCAGTCAGGTATATAGAAGAATTACAGAAATTTGTAGAAGATGACAATTACAAGTAAGTATTAGTGGGTTAATAAGGACCTTTCCAGAAAAATGGCATGTGGGACTTGTGTAAATGACTGTACCAATATATTTGATTGAGGGAGTTAGGGTTATGGTGTTTAACATCACTTTCAACAATAATTCAGTTATACCGACCTGTCGCTAGTCACTGACAAACTTTATCACATAATGTTGTATCGAGTACACCTCACCTGAGTGGGATTCAAACTCACAACTTCAGTGGTGATAGGCACTGATTGCATAGGTAGTTGTAAATCCAACTACCATATAACCATGATGGCCCCTCAAATATTTGATTGACAATTTAAATTCACTGACGAGTCAATGTTATTCCATTGAAATTGTATTGAAATTTATGCTAAGCTACAATATGAAATGCCACAAGCATGAAATATAATTTTTTGTCGATGGATAAAGTTTGTAAAATTTCAAAGGATGCTCCATGGGTTAGTAATGTCAGGTATATATAGAAAAAAAAACAAATGCTGTAGCCTTACCTTTAATGAAATAATGCTCTGGATATACTGTGAAACCTGCTTAAGTCTTATACCCATTTTATCAGAACAGTGGCTAGAGATATACATACTCCAATTAGTTTGAAATTAAGGGAATACCTCTATCTATGGGACTAAACTGGGTCCCCATAGGTATCTCAGGAATTCTGTCTAGTTGTTAACCTGTGGCCAAACTGTCAGCATATGTACTCGGGTGACCACCTTATTTGTTCAGATTTGATATGTTATATTTGATATAAGACTCCAGAATATGAAAATAAATTTGGTGCCCAGTTTACACAGAATGTTCAGTATATAAGTTAACTGTATAATTATTGTATACTGAATACTAATAAAACTAAAAAGCTGTTACAAATAAAATAAAATTGTAAAAAGCCAAAAAATGGTAATGAATGATGCACTGTATTTTTCAAGCTTTCAATATAATATATGGTTTATTATTTGCATTACAGACTTTCACTCAAAGTGGAACCTCCGATGAGTGAAAATCTTTCGTCATCGAAGGAAGATGTCCAAATAATGGTGGCTCCACCTTCACCAGCTACTGAACCACGGAATGTGTTGACTTCCTGCGCTGGTCTTACAAAAAATGGTCCCTCACACAGAAAAACAAAAAGTTTAAGTGCAAAGTAAGTAGTATGATATCATGATGTGTTTCTAATTAAGTATTATGTAACACATCTGTTTGTGTTGTTAGATTTTAAAGTATTTATATGTTTGATTGGATTGGATTATGGTGTTTGATGCCACTTTCAACAATATTTCAGTTATATCATGGCTCTCAGTTTTAGTGGTGGAGGAAACCGGAGTACCCCAGAGAAAACCACCGAAATGTCGCAAGTCACATCAGATTTCAAAGTTTTAAGATACAATAGACACTTGTCACATGCAGTGCTCCCTCTGTCTATCGCCAACCTCGCCTATCGCCAAAATTCTCCTCTGTGCCGATTTCCACCGTTATACTGCCAAACTCAGCTACCGCCATCTGCCACAGGTTTTCAGACACAAAATTTGTAAAACCAATTTAAATTCCCCCGTTAGTACCGCCCACAACTACCTTTTGACAGCTGTGTATTGATCGGTAATTATGGAATGTCAAGACTGGTCATCGGACACGGTCATTGATCTCATAGTTGAGGGTCAGAACAGGTGAGTTGTTTTGATTAGAATAATTACCTGTATTTACTTTTCAAGTGATTACTTTTAATCCTGAGTAAAAATTGTAATTTAATTATTTGGCATAAAAATGTCGTCCTTAGATCATTTTCAGAAACCATGTAGCTTGATTTGGGATATGATGCAATAATGTCATATTATATCTACGTTTTTATTGTATGTATTTAGAGACATAATAATACAGTTACACTTTTTATACAACACAAGATGATTCAATCTTTGGTTCATAAAGGAGTGTCATCATTCGTTGCATAACGAGCATTTTCCATTTTGACAGTACCAGACGACGGAAGTAAACAACGATACATTAATAACGAAAACTGATTGGACCTATTCTAATTTATTTATTTATTAAACATGTATTATTTATGCTTATGTCTTTGTACAAGTGCAAAATGTATGTCAGTCGAGTTAAAACAATTTGAGAAAGTTTATCTTTTCATTTGATCACATGACTTTAGGTTTTCAATGTCCCTCAGTTTATCGCCAAACTCGTTATACCGCCAAACTACAGACTGCATAGAAAGTGGCAGTTTAACGAGGGAGCACTGTATATGTATTTTACTTCATTGAACATCTTTTTTGAATATCTTGAATGATTTATTGATTTTTGTTGAATGCCAAGTGGGCAATTTTTCAGCCATACCATGGCAAGAACTAGTTACATTTCTATGAGATGAAGATAATGTCCACTTTGTTCCAAATCAGCATGCTTCGTTTGATTTTTATAGTGCTAGCTCACTGAAACAACAGTCTGTGAGTAGACATGTCGCTCCATCGAAACACTTGATCCTCCAGTCTTAGCTCTTACTCCATAATGCTGCATTCTTAGTGGAGTAGTTTCAAATACCAATTTTATAGTCTTTGGGGGTGAGGGTTATGGTATTTAATGCCACTTTCAACTCTATGTCAGTTTTATTGGTGGAGGAAATCTGAGTACCTGGAGAAAACCACTGACCTGTCGCAAGTCACGGACAAACTCAATCACATAATGTTGTAACAAGTACACCTCTTCTGAGCGGCATTTGAACTCGCAACGTTAGTGGTGATAGACACTGATTGCATAGGTAGTTGTAAATCCAATTACTATATGACCACGACGGCCCCTATAGTCTTTGGATTGACCTGATTATCACTAATACATGTATATGACTTAACAGCTTCTTGAGTTGTCACAGACCAGCAGGTGATAAGACGTATAGTTTACCCAGTAAGGCTACGACACCATATATCCAAGGAATTAGACATCTCTTAGATGATAGTGTTCTAGAGGAATCACCATGTGCCTCTAGTGATGGGTCTATTTGTGGAAAATTTTCTGGTAAGTTTTAAGGTTTTATGGTATTTAATGCCACTTTCAACAATATTTCAGTTATATTGTGGCAGTCAGTTTTATTGGTGAAGGAAGCCGGAGAAAACCATCAATCTGCTACAAGTCTTTGACAAACTTTATCACAAAATATTGTATCGAGTACACCTCGCCTGAGTGGTATTCGAACTCACGTTAGTGGTGATAGGATTACATAGTTGTAAATCTAATTACCATATGATCACAACAACAACTGTCTCTACAATGTACAGTGTAACCTGACTAAATCTAACCCTGATTAAAACAGAGTACTGTATATATATACCAAACTTTAAATAAAGAATCCGTGTTGGAAATCTTTGTAAATTGAAGCTGTGAAAAATTATTTCGATCACAAAAGCTGATCCCAAAGAGGTTCAATATAGACAGATTTCACTGTTATTGATTAGGAGGATGACATTAGAAGCAACAAAAAGAAACAACATAATAATTTTATTTATTCTAAATTCTTGCTTGTTATAATTCTAATCAAGAGTCCAAGTTTCTCTTGATTTATCCTGTTATTCTCCACTGATTATCCAGGGAATTAATCAGCTGGTACAAATTTAAATACAATTTTATCATAATATCTAAGAACTATTTATTTACTTTTTCATAGCAAACAAAAAACTATTATTTCTTCTATGAACCAAAGAAGCAACAAAAAGATAGTATATGTCAGTATCTTTATAGGTGTTTAATTATTGTTATACTCTACAAATATGTATGTTTATTTTTATTATTTTCGTTTGGCAACTGGAGGTTAAGATGTCAAGAGGAAAGTTTAACCCTGTCACATTTTATCGCCTGTCACAAAACAGAACCTAAAGTTATGTCTGCATCTTTAAATGTCATTTTTGTGGTTAGAAGTTTAAGGTCTTACAGAGGAGTGCATATTATTGAAAAAGAGCAATATCAAAAAGCAATAATATTTTCTTCTTCTTTCTTCAAATTACAGAAAGTACTGACCCAGCAGAAACCAGTTCTACAGATCAAGACACATTTTGGCCTATATATTCCAGAAATCAGTAAGTATTATTTTAATTACCTTGAGAAGATGTATAATTGATCAGGATTGAATCTGATACCAATATATATCGGTCAGTGTGATGTCACCTTCACCTTATAGCATTGAATACGGATAAAAACTATCACTAGTATCATACTCATAGCTCGCCCTATCGACCTTCAAAACTGCCGTTATTCTATATGTTACGAGAATTTGCAAAGTTTTTATGTAACAGCTGAAACAGAAGAACTTCAATGACCTACTAACAAATTTTATCACATAATGTTGTATCAAGTCACCTCGGCATTGCTACTTTATCTGTGATGGGCACTAATTTCATAGACTGTAAATCCAACAACTATAGAATCGATTACCATACTCGAAAAAAAAAATTATATATGAGAAGTGTTTTTTTAACAGTCATAAAAAAATTGTATCAAGTACTGAACTGTCTTAAAGTAAGTATAAATACAGTGAATCATGTCTAAAGATGAACCTCTTTGAGACCTGCAGCTTTCCCTTTATGCAGGTCATTTTAACAAATATTTTATTTTAATTGCTATTAATTCAGGGTTCTGTTTAGACAGGTTTCGCTGTACAAGTGATTATCATGATTACCTTAATTAATTATTAATTAATTATTTTGCAAACAAAGATTGTTGATATAAAGATTTACAAAGATAAATTTGAGAACAGATTTATGACTTTTTTGTTTACAGACAGTGGAGAGAATCAGACGAGTCACAGAATAATTATCGTCAAAATTTTACATGTGAAGGTTGTTTAAGACGAAGAACCATTTTAAAGGATGGCAAAAAACCAACAGTAAGTAATTCTTAAAAGAGTTAATGTTGTCAATGACAACAAGATGTTGTAGATATTCATTTTATGTCATTTTTACAAATCTTGTTATGTATTCTGACTTTATATCTATGTATAGTAGTAACCCTCTTAAAAGGCCACTCCCACCAAAGGCCACACTTCTTATATGGCCATTCACATCAAAGGCCACACCTCTTATAAGATCACTCCCACCAAAGGCCACCCCTTTTATCAGACCAGATTTCAGATGCACTGAGTTAGTAAAATACTACTCAATTGTCCCCCTCAAGAGAGTCCACCCCTCTTTCAAGGACATTTTTTCATTGTAGAAACTGTAAATATCTAATTTAGTACACATTTCTGGAATCACCTTCATCAGGTACACTCAAAGTCAGAAGATTGGAAATCTAAATATTTATAAAATTTAAAGTTTAAAATCTACCCAAAGTCGTCTTTGTCAAAAATTGTAGATATTTAATTTAGTACACATTTCTGGAATCACCTTCATCAGGTACGCTCAAAAGTCAGAAGATTGGAAAGCTAAATATTTAAAAAAAAATTAAAGTTTAAAATCTACCCAGTCATCTTTGTCAAAAATTGTAGATATCTAATTTAGTACACATCTCAGGAATAACCTTCATCAGATACACTCAAAGTCAGAAGATTGGAAAGCTAAATATTTTTAAAAAAAAATTAAGTTAAAAAATTTACCAAAAGTCTTAGCCTTATGATAAAAATAAAAGTAAAGTTTAAATCTCCCATCAATGACTTAAGGTATTATTAATTTCTTTGTTTTATTTTTAAGGTGGCATCATGGACAAGATATTGGGTGGCATTGTGGGGTACTTCATTACTATTTTATCCTGCCAAGACGTTACGTGGATCAGACAGATCATGTGTAAGTATATCACTTATTATTGTACCTTGTTAGAATGATGTGATTCCTAGATGAAGAGCAGCAATGAAACAGTAATATGTTGTTTAAAGTGCAATACCGTAAATCAGGAAATTTTGGTCATGGTTTTATTTTGGCCCCTAAATGCGAAGTATCAAAATTAAACACAACAAAATATGTCACACTCCAAAAATTAACCGCCAAAATTGAACACTGCCTTAATATCTTTTTATATTTATATTCCCTAGTCTGTACCTTTTTGTCTTACTTCTTTCCTAAGTAAAACTTTGTCAATTACCGTTATACATGTCAAACTGATTCATATAGTGATGCGATTCTTTTTTCCGCTTTTTTGATTAAGTACAAAATGTCAGGAGCAATTAAATATTTTAGAAAAACAAAATGGTAAGAGAGTGTGTGTGAAAGATGAATGAAAGTGTTTATTACTATTATATATTATTATTTCTATATTTTGTTTATCATAATGTAAAACCAATGTAGTCACAAAACTGATTGTTTTGAAAACCCCTGTCACACCCTAGTGAGGTAGTGATGTAAGGGAATTTATAAAATCCTGACTACATGTATATGGACAAACAAAAAAAATGTCAAATATCATTAAAACGACAATTACCTATAGAAAAAAGAAAAATCAATAAACACGTAATTAGTGTTTTATCGGTTTTATTTATAACAACATAAAATTCACAGTCAATAATCAAATAGATTTACAGGTACAAAATCCAATTATAAAGGTGTGATCTGTCATATACATTTTTTTGTAACCTTTTATCTGTTTATTATGTATAATTGTTGTGTAAACAAATACATGTACTGACCGTTATAATAAGACTGTTTACCTGTAAAAGCGATGATTAATACCAGTGCAAAATTATTATTTGTTATTTTTATATTAAATGCATTTTACTTTATGCTGTTTGAATATTTAAATTCCTAGTTTTAATAAATATCATAATTTATCCATAATTGATTTGGTTTTCAGTACGACATCAAAATATCCGGTAAGTAGTATCGCTGGTTGAAATGAGAACGCTTCCATTTACGTTCTGAATTAACTGACAAAAAATTTAAACACATGGGAATCAAAGGTGGCCAAAATTAAGCACACTAGAAACGAAAATGGCCAAAATTTCACACACCAAAATAAAACAACCCTCTTTTGGGGAAAAAAGGCCAAAATTAACCTACACCAAAATTTCCCGATTTACGGTATTAAGTTTCGACTGATTTTGTTGTCTTTTAAATCAACATTTTTTTGACAATCTTTATATATATTGTTTTAAATTGTTTTATCTGTTTTAGTTTAAAACAAGTCCAACTAAGATGACGTCGGTGGTCGGTTGGATGGTAGTAATGGGAGATAACCCACTTCAGCCAGATGCATTCCAGTTAACAGATCCTATCAAAGGTATTGTAAGCCTCGACAATAACATTTTTCAATTTTATTTATCTACCATTGAAAAACACAGCAATATTAATAAAAATGTAAAAAAATGCAAAATATATTGGCATATATATATATATATATATAAGCAAACAAATTCAGAAAACAATATGCAAAATATTGACATGTAAAAATGCAAGGAGAGTAACCTGTATACGAAGGACACTGAAGGAAACCTGAAATTGTGCCCTTGATGAGCAGTTGCCCTTTATATACAGGTTAAAATTATAAGCACTATTCATTAATCAGAAAAAAGAGACTGCCGTCTATAGACAGTGATTTTTAGCTCACCTTGCCAAAGGCAAGGTGAGCTTTTGCCATCACTTGGCGTCCGTCGTCTGTCGTCCGTTAACTTTTCACATTTTAATCTTCTCCTCTGAAACCCTTCAGCCAAATGAACCGAAACTTGGTAGGGAGCATCTATGGAAGGTCCTCTATAAAGATTGCTAATTTCGTCCCGATCCATTAACAAACATGGCCGTCCAGGCAATTCATGTTTATGATTGTATGCTTTATTAAAAAAAACTGTTTTTCTGTGGAAAGGGAGATCACTCTAATTTAAATATAGATATTAGTAAAATACAGTTAGCTATGAATTGAATTACAGATAAATATGCCTCTAAAACCCCTCAGCCAAATGAATTGAAACTTGGTAGGAAGCATCTATGGAAGGCCCTCATTGCTCATTTCGTCCCGATCCGTTAACAAACATGGGCACCATAGGCGACTCTTGTTTCTGATTGGCCTATTTTTTTTAAATCTTCTCCTCTGAAACTTGGTAGGAAGCATCTATGGAAGGTCCTCTATAAAGATTGCTCATTTCGTCCCGATCCATTAACAAACATGGCCGTCCAGGCAATTCATGTTTATGATTGTATGCTTTAAAACTGTTTTTCTGTGGAAAGGGAGATCACTCTAATTTAAATATAGATATTAGTAAAATACAGTTAGCTATGAATTGAATTACAGATAAATATGCCTCTAAAACCCCTCAGCCAAATGAATTGAAACTTGGTAGGAAGCATCTATGGAAGGCCCTCATTGCTCATTTCGTCCCGATCCGTTAACAAACATGGGCACCATAGGCGACTCTTGTTTCTGATTGGCTGATTAAAAAAATTCTTCTATTCTGTAACCGTTTGGCCAAATGAACCGAAACTTGGCAGGAAGCACCTATGGAAGGTTCTTTATAAAGATTGCTCATTCCGTCCCGATCCATTAACAAACATGGCCACCACAGGCGATTCTTGTTTCTGATTGGCTGATTTTAATAATTCTTCTCCTCTGAAACTGGTTGGCCAAATGTACCGAAACTTGGCAGGAAGCATCTATGGAAAGTCCTCTGTTGCGATTGCTTATGTCGTTCTGATCCATTAACAAACATGGCCCCCACAGGCAATTCTTGTTTCTGATTGGCCTATTTTTAAAAATCTTCTCCTCTGAAACTGCTTGGCCAAATGTACCGAAACTTTGTAGGATGCATCTATGGGAGGTCCTCTGTAATGATTACTCATTTCGTCCCTATCCATTAACAAACATGGCCACCACAGGAAATTCTTGTTTCTGATTGGTTGATTTCTAAAAATCTTCTCTGAAACCGCTTGGCCAAATGAACCTTAACTTGGTATAGGATGCATCTATGGAGGTCCTCTAAAGATTACTCATTTCGTCCCTATCAATTAACAAATATGGCTGCCACAGGCAAGTCTTGTTTCTTATTGGTCAATTTCCAAAATAGTTTTTCCTCTGAAGCCGCTTGGCCAAATGGTATGAAACTTGGTAAGAAGCATCTATGGAAGATTCTCTATAGAGATTACTCATTTCGTTTTGATCCATTCACAAACATGGCTGCCACAGGCAATTCCTGTTTTAGATTGGTCAATTTCTAAAAATCTTCTTATCTGAAACTGCTTTGCCAAAATGAACCGATATTTGGTGGGAAGCACCTATGGAAGGTTCTGTATTAAATTTCCTCAAAGCAGAATGAAAGATGAGCGACACAGGCTCAGCCCACTGAGCCTCTAGTTTATATAGAGGTGCCCTTTAAGGCAGGTTTGACTAATTTTCATAAGTGGTGACATGAAAACCAATGTTTTTGCTATTAATAACCAGTTTATTGTTAGCAAGCTGGCATTGATTGTGGAAGTTGATTGAATGTGATCCCTGTCTAGCCAAAGACTGAAACAATTAATATTTTCTACTTCTCCGCTAATCAAGTAGTAAAGATTGAAAACTTGCTAATTCCGAGTCAGGATAATGTGCTCGAGTCTACTGACGTGTTTACTTGTGGACTGTTGTTTGGGTAAGGTAACTTTATAAAATCTGACTCAACTTGTTATCATTATATTGTTGAAAAACTGTTGATTGAATGTTAAGCATCAATCATTAACTAATAAAATACCACAACATCAAACAGTTCAAAAATCTTAAATGAAAATTACCGAGTCAGGCAAAATCAATATCTCTAACTCACACTTGTTAGTTATGTTATATTATTACAAATATTTGAAATACTGTGGTTCCCCGATGAATGTTGTCGATTTGTAACTTACCACTGCTACACTTCTTGTTCTATATGAAAAGTGTATATAGATGTATGGGCTCAATGTAATTGAAAACTTGTGTTCATTGTAAATTTTATTCTATTTAGGAAATGTGTACAAGTTTAGATCTGGCAGCCAGGCACAAGCCTTATTGTGGTGTAGAAATTTATGTGAGGCAACAAACAGGTTCCAACCACAGGTAAATTGCCTTAATTACTGTATAAGTTTGTGTACAATACACATCCGTTATGCTCATAAGATCATTTTACAGACTTGGGTGAGTATTATACACAAGAAATTAAACAGGTTATATACATGTATTCTTCTTGCAGTAAGTAATTGAAAGGGTCGTGGAAAGGAATCATATTATATAGGAAATTATGGTATTTTGTTTTATTGTTGCCCATTATAAAAATAAAGTTTAAACATTGATGGTCAACAATTCCACCAATATCAACAAAACTCTCCTCTGATAATTGGATCTCCAATGACAATACAGATAAACAAATAATAATAGGCCTGCACAGATTCATATTTGTTTCCACTCAAAAGACCACATACTATCACAAAAATGAATGACAACATAAACATGGACAGTACAATAGGAGGGTCAATGAATGACAACATAAACATGGACAGTACAATAGCAGGGTCAATGAATGACAACATAAACATGGACAGTACAAAAACAAGGTCAATGAATGACAACATAAACATGGACAGTACGAAAACAGGGTCAATGAATGACAACATAAACATGGACAGTACAAAAACAGGGTCAATGAATGACAACATAAACATGGACAGTACAATAGAAGGGTCAATGAATGACAACATAAACATGGACGGTACAATAGCAGGGTCAATGAATGACAACATAAACATAGACAGTACAAGACCAGGGTCAATGAATGACAACATAAACATGGACAGTACAAAAACAAGGTCAATGAATGACAACATAAACATGGACAGTACGAAAACAGGGTCAATGAATGACAACATAAACATGGACAGTACAAAAACAGGGTCAATGAATGACAACATAAACATGGACAGTACAAAAACAGGGTCAATGAATGACAACATAAACTTGGACAGTACAAAAACAGGGTCAATGAATGACAACATAAACATGGACAGTACAAAAACAGGGTCAATGAATGACAACATAAACATGGACAGTACGAAAACAGGGTCAATGAATGACAACATAAACATGGACAGTACAAAAACAGGGTCAATGAATGACAACATAAACATGGACAGTACAAAAACAGGGTCAATGAATGACAACATAAACTTGGACAGTACAAAAACAGGGTCAATGAATGACAACATAAACATGGACAGTACAAAAACAAGGTCAATGAATGACAACATAAACATGGACAGTACGAAAACAGGGTCAATGAATGACAACATAAACATGGACAGTACAAAAACAGGGTCAATGAATGACAACATAAACATGGACAGTACAAAAACAGGGTCAATGAATGACAACATAAACATGGACAGTACAAAAACAGGGTCAATGAATGACAACATAAACTTGGACAGTACAAAAACAGGGTCAATGAATGACAACATAAACATGGACAGTACAAAAACAAGGTCAATGAATGACAACATAAACATGGACAGTACGAAAACAGGGTCAATGAATGACAACATAAACATGGACAGTACAAAAACAGGGTCAATGAATGAGAACATAAACATGGACAGTACGAAAACAGGGTCAATGAATGACAACATAAACATGGACAGTACAAAAACAGGGTCAATGAATGACAACATAAACATGGACAGTACAAAAACAGGGTCAATGAATGACAACATAAACTTGGACAGTACAAAAACAGGGTCAATGAATGACAACATAAACATGGACAGTACAAAAACAGGGTCAATGAATGACAACATAAACATGGACAGTACGAAAACAGGGTCAATGAATGACAACATAAACATGGACAGTACAAAAACAGGGTCAATGAATGACAACATAAACATGGACAGTAAAAAAACAGGGTCAATGAATGACAACATAAACTTGGACAGTACAAAAACAGGGTCAATGAATGACAACATAAACATGGACAGTACAAAAACAGGGTCAATGAATGACAACATAAACATGGACAGTACGAAAACAGGGTCAATGAATGACAACATAAACATGGACAGTACAAAAACAGGGTCAATGAATGACAACATAAACATGGACAGTACGAAAACAGGGTCAATGAATGACAACATAAACATGGACAGTACAATAGCAGGGTCAATGAATGACAACATAAACATGGACAGTACAATAGCAGGGTAAGTGATTCTTCATAGTTAACTGACAACTAGCTAGGAAGGTAGAATGTGTTGGTCAAAGACCATTACAACTTTTCGTGGAAAAAGCAAGTATGTTTTATATTAGCACAAGTATGTTTTATAGTAGCACAAGTATGTTTTATATTAGCACAAATGTGTTTTATATTGTTGTATTTTTGTTTGTACACTTATCATAGATTAAGCTGAAGTGTGATGTTAAACATTAATAAATCAATCAATGCTAAATATTATGTGTTTATTTGTTGTTTTTATTTGTAGACACCTGCTAATCTGATGTCATTTGATTGAGATAGATCTAAATCCAGCTTGGTTTTACCATAACTTAGAAGAGATGTGTTGTAGGTCGATTGATATTGTGCCAAAAGTTTGCCAAAATGTGATGCTGGAATATGCCAGGGTTGTCATGGAGACAATACTCAGTCCCTTGTGTCATAATAAACAAATATGTTAATGAATGAGCTGCTGACATAATAGTGTGTATTCCAAATATGGTATTTATGACCATATACAGATATGTAGCTTAGGCCAAACAAAAAAATTATAAGCTTCTCAGGCCAATTTCCAAAAATTTTGATGAGGCAGGGAGGCACCTTTTTTTGTTGTAATAATCAGTGTTGGTTCAAATGTAGTGGCAGCTTATACCGGAAACAACCATGCATGCCTTCGACATAAACGCTTTACTGACAATGATCGCGATCAACAAACTTACGGATCGGGCCGGAAACAGACACAATTTTTTTTTTCCAATATAAAAACGATCAATGCGGCAGTAAAAACACACACACGGCAGTGCCTGAGAAGCTAACAATTAATTTATTTTGGCCTTAGAATGAAAATATTCTTATTAGGAAAAAAAGTCATAATAAACAAATATGTGGATGAATGAGCTGCTGACATAATACAGTGTGTATCCAGGGATTTAATGACCATATATGGATATGTAGCATAGCATGAAAATATCCTAATAAGGGAAAAAGTCATAATAAACAGTATTTTTGTTTGTTATAATGCCAGTAATGTGTCATATTTATGTGGTTTCTAAGGAAATGTATTATTGTTCATTACTTACTGATCATGTGATTTGATTGACATTGTTACACAAATAGCATAATAAATCAGTTTCAAGTTGTAAATGTAAAATTATAAAAGATAATTCTCAAATTTCATTTTGGTTTTTTTGGACAATTAACCACAAGAGTTTAGCAGTGATGCTTACTAATGTGCAACAAAAATTGTTCATGGTATCATTTGAATCATTTTATAGTCATAAAGTGTTTGTATTCATACTAGAAAATGAACAGCCAATCGGAACGCTGTATCCAATATATAGTGTTCTGTGATTGGATGATTTTGGAGTATGGCCACAAAACTCATATTTGAAAGTTTTCTGACATAATGCCAGATCATTGTTCAACATGTTCAAACACATTTTGAGATCCATGCATGAGATCCATGCAGTACTATTTTTGAAATATAATTTTGTAGTGCCATGTGATATTTCATATTTAATTAGTGAAAGCAAAATTGACTTTTATTCCATAATATCGTTAAAGCATAAGAAACTCTTTTTAATTATGAAAAAACAACTCTTTTAGCAAAATGCAATGCAGCATCTAACACACTGAGAATTTACAGTATATATTTATTAAATCAATTATTGTAATGAAAATGAACATTCATGATTCTACAAACAAAATGTATATTATATATGTATGTATTTTAATATGTAAAACTTAAAAAAAAAGTTCAACATGACAATCAAATGGATAAAATTTGATAGATATATGGGTAATTAACACCGTTTTCTGACAACACTTGAGTTATATCGTAGAGGTAATTTTTATTGAGAGAGAAAGCCACAATACCCAGAGAAAACCAAGTCTTCTGCTGCAAATCCCTAACAAACGTGATCGCATCAAATTATACAAAACGTTACATAAAATTTGTAGAATGTCTATATTGTATTTTTTGACAAATTTAGATGTTTTTGTTTTCTTAATGCATTGAGATGCTATGCAATGTTTTAGCTTGGAATTTGTTCTTTTGTTTTTTTTGCCATTTTGCTTGTGTTGGGCTACACCATTAGCATGAATAGACCTGAAGGTCTTATATTATACATTATAATATAATGATGACATGTACACCTTCATATTATTTATTTTTGATCGTATTGTAAATTATATTTTGATATCAATCATGAATTACCGTGTACAAATTTAAATAAAATTTTTGTCAAATTAAAATAGGTATAACATCATTTATTAGAGAGAGAAAAATCATCAAATGATCAGTGTTGAATATCCTTCAATGTAGTTATGCCCCTTGTAAAACCGTATATCATTATTTTTACTATTGAAAAAGAGGTTATTTTTGTTTTGATGCCTATCTATACAATCAAACCTGTATTAAGAGGTCACCTTTGGGAGGAAGAAAAAGTGGTCTTCTAAGACAGGTGACCTCTCAAAATAGGTTCATATTCATATGAAATTGTCTTACGAAAAAGATGACCTTTTAATACAGGTGACTGCTTAATAGAGGTGATCACACATAAATCAAAACTGCAAACTTTGTCCTCATCAACTTTTGTAGTGGTAGAACGATAAATACTCATTTTATTGTCATGATGGTGCTCTATATGAACATCTGCTGAGAGTTTAGTGCTAATTTTTGTTTTGTGATCTATGTCACAGTTTTATACCATATAATGCATAAAAATAGGGTAAATATTCTATTGTCAGGAATCCATATGGGGGAAATGATCATTTAATACAGAGTAACTTAAAATATGTAATTTTTGCTTTGAGTAAAAAAAAGTAGTTTTTATCTACATTTTAAAGCAATTTCTTCATTGTCAATGTATTGAACTTTATGACATTTTATCTAGTAAATACAGTTTATTATCAACATACACCTTTTAGCAGACATTTTATCAAGTAAATACCCCACTTAGCAGACATTTATCAAGTAAATACCCCACTTAGCAGACATTTTATCAAGTAAATACCATTTTTTATTATAGACATAACCCACTTAGCAGACATTTTATCAAGTAAATACCATCTTTTATTATAGACATACCCACGTAGCAGCTTTTAAATGTCAGGTCTTCAATGTCCTGCTATTTTTAAAGATTCTTAAAAAAAAAATTGACACAAGAATTAATTAATTCTTGTTAATTACATTTTATTTGTTTTACTTGTTTTTATTTGAATTGCTGACTATGTGCAATATATTGTAATTGTTTGTATATGTACATCATGTTTTCTGTTAGTGTTGTGTGTGAAATTTGTTCACACATTTGTTCCATTCAGACCGAGGGTCATTTATCTTCTAAGCATAACAATATGTAAAATTTATAACAATTTCATTGTACCAAATATTTGACGAACTTCATTGAATTTTTTTTGTATTTACGCGTCCTCAAGTACTTGGGATTTATTATAAATGTATACCATCGAAATTTGAATCTAGTATTTAATCTGTGTTAACAATTAGTATATTAATTTATCAAAATTTGGTTGTGTATCAAACTTTAATGAACTGACAAATGATGTCATTTGATTGGCTAAACGACGACTTACAAGTTCATTAAAATTTTAATAGATGTACAATCTAGTCTTGATTATGAATAGCTTAACTTGTAAAATAAATAATGTCCTCACAATTTAATTGGTATTACAAATTTCACAAAATATCATTTGTAGTAGAAATAATAATTAAATAAATTAAAGCACTCAATACTTTCATATTATATATAAAACTGGTAGTTGTTTACAAGTACATGAAACATCAACAATTATTGTAATACATTATTATAATGTTGAAGTTGTTTACAAGTACATAAAACATCAACAATTATTGTAATACATTATTATAATATGGAAGTTGTTTACAAGTACATAAAACATCAACAATTATTGTAATACATTATTATAATGTTGAAGTTGTTTACAAGTACATAAAACATCAACAATTATTGTAATACATTATTATAATGTGGTAGTTGTTTACAAGTACATAAAACATCAACAATTATTGTAATACATTATTATAATGTGGTAGTTGTTTACAAGTACATAAAACATCAACAATTATTGTAATACATTATTATAATGTGGTAGTTGTTTACAAGTGCATAAAACATCAACAATTATTGTAATACATTATTATAATGTTGTAGTTGTTTACAAGTACATAAAACATCAACAATTATTGTAATACATTATTATAATGTGGTAGTTGTTTACAAGTACATAAAACATCAACAATTATTGTAATACATTATTATAATGTGGTAGTTGTTTACAAGTACATAAAACATCAACAATTATTGTAATACATTATTATAATGTGGTAGTTGTTTACAAGTACATAAAACATCAACAATTATTGTAATACATTATTATAATGTTGTAGTTGTTTACAAGTACATAAAACATCAACAATTATTGTAATACATTATTATAATGTTGTAGTTGTTTACAAGTACATAAAGCATCAACAATTATTGTAATACATTATTATAATGTGGTAGTTGTTTACAAGTACATAAAACATCAACAATTATTGTAATACATTATTATAATGTTGTAGTTGTTTACAAGTACATAAAACATCAACAATTATTGTAATACATTATTATAATGTGGAAGTTGTTTACAAGTACATAAAACATCAACAATTATTGTAATACATTATTATAATGTTGAAGTTGTTTACAAGTACATAAAACATCAACAATTATTGTAATACATTATTATAATGTGGTAGTTGTTTACAAGTACATAAAACATCAACAATTATTGTAATACATTATTATAATGTGGAAGTTGTTTACAAGTACATAAAACATCAACAATTATTGTAATACATTATTATAATGTGGTAGTTGTTTACAAGTACATAAAACATCAACAATTATTGTAATACATTATTATAATGTGGTAGTTGTTTACAAGTACATAAAACATCAACAATTATTGTAATACATTATTATAATGTCGGAATATTCTTGTAAGATCAATCTCACCTGTTATATCATTTCATCAAATCTCATGACAAAAAATAAAAAAATAATGAATTAATATAAGTGTTGTTTTGTTTTGTTGTCATGGTAATACAAATAAAGGTGATGTTGTCTTTTATTATCATGGGAATACTTAAAGATGTTCTTTTGTTTTGTTGTCGTGGGAATAACCTAAAAACAGTGTTGTTTTATTTTGTCTTTCCTGCGACAAGTCATCTAAGGTGCGAGATAGGTATTGCTTTTCCAGGAGTGACCGTGTGAATGATATCAAGTTTTTGTGATTAGGTCAATTTTTCCATTACTATATAGCCTAGACTCACCATACTTGGTCCATACATTGAATATGGTGTATGCATGTCAGTCAGGCATGTGTCACATGGCATTGATCTCATGTTCATGATCTGCTGACTTTGTTAAATTTACATCAGGTTTTCATGATTAGCTAAGTTTCTCTTTTACCATGCTTCCTAGGCTCCATGTATTTGGCCTACACGTTGATCATGGAGGACATATGTCGACTCTTGTGTTGTCATGAGAATACTTAAAGTGTTGTTTAGTTTAAGTCATGGGAATTCTAAAGGTAAATTATTTATAGAGTGAAACCACATCGGTTGTGTAATGGTTAGCGTCAAGTGTGGTAGATCGTGGATCCAAGTGTGGTAGATCGTGGATCCAAGCCACGGTCTGGTCAAACTAAAGACTGTTTCTCCGCTAAGCATGCAGCATTAAGGAGTAAGAGCACAGACTAGTTAGCTCTGAATCAGAATAACGTTTCCAAGTGGAGTGACATGTTTAACTGCTGACTGTTGTTACATTAAACTAGCGTTGGTCTAGTACAAAGCAGGCATCATCTCATTGAAATGTAACTTGTTCTCATCATGATATAGCTGCAAAATTGTTCACTTGGTGTTAAACATCACATACTCTATAGAGAGTGAACTAAAGCCTGACATAGTGAGTTGTGGTAACATATTTAGGTGGATACTTGAGGTATGCAGGGGTTCTCAGTTATAACTTAATGGTAAATGTACTGAATTAAGATAACCATTATCCTAACTTTGATCCCTGTTGACTGTTACCATTGGTTAAATCTGGATCACAAACACATTTGATTCTAACATGCACATGTACACCGGATTTGAATACAGGTGTAAAATCAAGGTACAGTCAAACCTGCTCATGCTCTCACCTTTATTAAGCAGTCGCCTGTATTAAAAGGTCATCTTTTTCTTGTCCTGCCATAGAATATTTCATATGAATCTAACCTCTTTTAAGAGATCACCTGTCTTATAAGGTCACCTTTCCTTTGTCCTAAAGGTGACCTCTTAATACAGCTTTGATTACATGTATATGGCTATCCTGGTGAGGAAACATGTACATACGTATGTCCTTAATGTTGTTGTCCCACCTTAGTACTCAGCTGCGTCAGTGGTGTAATTGTTATGAAATTGATATTTGCTGCTTCTCCACAAAGCACGCAATATTAAGAGTAAGAGCAAAGACTGGTGGCCTACAATCAGGCTAACACGCAATATTAAGAGTAAGAGCAAAGACTGGTGGCCTACAATCAGGCTAGCACG
Source organism: Bathymodiolus septemdierum (assembly GCA_963383655.1). Lineage (NCBI taxonomy): Eukaryota > Metazoa > Mollusca > Bivalvia > Mytilida > Modiolidae > Bathymodiolus > Bathymodiolus septemdierum. The sequence goes on along the minus strand of OY726528.1, from coordinate 11,227,817 downwards.
CAATATTAAGAGTAAGAGCAAAGACTCGGTGGCCTACAATCAGGCTAACACGCAATATTAAGAGTAAGAGCAAAGACTTGGTGGCTTACAATCAGGCTAGCACGCAATATTAAGAGTAAGAGCAAAGACTCGGTGGCCTACAATCAGGCTAACACGCAATATTAAGAGTAAGAGCAAAGACTTGGTGGCTTACAATCAGGCTAGCACGCAATATTAAGAGTAAGAGCAAAGACTGGTGGCTTACAATCTGGCTAGCATGCAATATTAAGAGTAAGAGCAAAGACTCGGTGGCTTACAATCAGGCTAGCACGCAATATTAAGAGTAAGAGCAAAGACTGGTGCCTTACAATCTGGCTAGCATGCAATATTAAGAGTAAGAGCAAAGACTCGGTGGCCTACAATCAGGCTAGCACGCAATATTAAGAGTAAGAGCAAAGACTCGGTGGCCTACAATCAGGCTAGGACGCAATATTAAGAGTCAGAGCAAAGACTTGGTGGCCTACAATCAGGCTAGCACGCAATATTAAGAGTAAGAGCAAAGACTCGGTGGCCTACAATCAGGCTAGCACGCAATATTAAGAGTCAGAGCAAAGACTCGGTGGCCTACAATCAGGCTAGCACGCAATATTAAGAGTCAGAGCAAAGACTCGGTGGCCTACAATCAGGCTAGCACGCAATATTAAGAGTAAGAGCAAAGACTCGGTGGCTTACAATCAGGCTAGCACGCAATATTAAGAGTAAGAGCAAAGACTGGTGCCTTACAATCAGGCTAGCACGCAATATTAAAAGTCAGAGCAAAGACTGGTGGCTTACAATCAGGCTAGCACGCACTATTAAGAGTAAGAACAAAGACTCGGTGGCTTACAATCAGGCTAGCACGCAATATTAAGAGTAAGAGCAAAGACTGGTGCCTTACAATCAGGCTAGCACGCAATATTAAGAGTCAGAGCAAAGACTGGTGGCTTCCAATCAGGCTAGCACGCACTATTAAGAGTAAGAACAAAGACTCGGTGGCTTACAATCAGGCTAGCACGCAATATTAAGAGTAAGAGCAAAGACTCGGTGGCTTACAATCAGGCTAGCACGCAATATTAAGAGTCAGAGCAAAGACTCGGTGGCCTACAATCAGGCTAGCACGCAATAGTAAGAGTAAGAGCAAAGACTGGTGGCTTACAATCAGGCTAGCACGCAATATTAAGAGTAAGAGCAAAGACTGGTGGCTTACAATCAGGCTAGCACGCAATATTAAGAGTCAGAGCAAAGACTCGGTGGCTTACAATCAGGCTAGTACGCAATATTAAGAGTAAGAGCAAAGACTGGTGCCTTACAATCAGGCTAGCACGCAATATTAAAAGTCAGAGCAAAGACTGGTGGCTTACAATCAGGCTAGCACGCACTATTAAGAGTAAGAACAAAGACTCGGTGGCTTACAATCAGGCTAGCACGCAATATTAAGAGTAAGAGCAAAGACTGGTGCCTTACAATCAGGCTAGCACGCAATATTAAGAGTCAGAGCAAAGACTGGTGGCTTCCAATCAGGCTAGCACGCACTATTAAGAGTAAGAACAAAGACTCGGTGGCTTACAATCAGGCTAGCACGCAATATTAAGAGTAAGAGCAAAGACTCGGTGGCTTACAATCAGGCTAGCACGCAATATTAAGAGTCAGAGCAAAGACTCGGTGGCCTACAATCAGGCTAGCACGCAATAGTAAGAGTAAGAGCAAAGACTGGTGGCTTACAATCAGGCTAGCACGCAATATTAAGAGTAAGAGCAAAGACTGGTGGCTTACAATCAGGCTAGCACGCAATATTAAGAGTCAGAGCAAAGACTCGGTGGCTTACAATCAGGCTAGTACGCAATATTAAGAGTAAGAGCAAAGACTGGTGGCCTACAATCAGGCTAGCACGCAATATTAAGAGTAAGAGCAAAGACTCGGTGGCTTACAATCAGGCTAGCACGCAATATTAAGAGTAAGAGCAAGGACTCGGTGGCCTACAATCAGGCTAGCACGCAATATTAAGAGTAAGCAAAGACTCGGTGGCTTACAATCAGGCTAGCACGCAATATTAAGAGTCAGAGCAAAGACTCGGTGGCCTACAATCAGGCTATCACGCAATATTAAGAGTCAGAGCAAAGACTCGGTGGCCTACAATCAGGCTAGCACGCAATATTAAGATTAAGAGCAAAGACTTGGTGGCCTACAATCAGGCTAGCACGCAATATTAAGAGTAAGAGCAAAGACTTGGTGGCTTACAATCAGGCTAGCACGCAATATTAAGAGTCAGAGCAAAGACTCGGTGGCTTACAATCAGGCTAACACGCAATATTAAGAGTAAGAGCAAAGACTTGGTGGCTTACAATCAGGCTAGCACGCAATATTAAGAGTCAGAGCAAAGACTCGGTGGCTTACAATCAGGCTAACACGCAATATTAAGAGTAAGAGCAAAGACTCGGTGGTCTACAATCTGGCTAGCACGCAATATTAAGAGTAAGAGCAAAGACTTGGTGGCTTACAATCAGGCTAGCACGCAATATTAAGAGTAAGAGCAAAGACTCGGTGGCTTACAATCAAGCTAGCACGCAATATTAAGAGTAAGAGCAAAGACTCGGTGGTCTACAATCTGGCTAGCACGGAATATTAAGAGTAAGAGCAAAGACTCGGTGGCTTACAATCTGGCTAGCACGCAATATTAAGAGTAAGAGCAAAGACTCGGTGGCCTACAATCAGGCTAGCATGCAATATTAAGAGTAAGAGCAAAGACTCGGTGGCTTACAATCAGGCTAACACGCAATATTAAGAGTAAGAGCAAAGACTCGGTGGTCTACAATCTGGCTAGCACGGAATATTAAGAGTAAGAGCAAAGACTTGGTGGCTTACAATCAGGCTAGCACGCAATATTAAGAGTAAGAGCAAAGACTCGGTGGCTTACAATCAAGCTAGCACGCAATATTAAGAGTAAGAGCAAAGACTCGGTGGTCTACAATCTGGCTAGCACGGAATATTAAGAGTAAGAGCAAAGACTCGGTGGCTTACAATCTGGCTAGCACGCAATATTAAGAGTAAGAGCAAAGACTCGGTGGCCTACAATCAGGCTAGCACGCAATATTAAGAGTAAGAGCAAAGACTCGGTGGCTTACAATCAGGCTAACACGCAATATTAAGAGTAAGAGCAAAGATTCGGTGGCTTACAATCAGGCTAGCACGCAATATTAAGAGTAAGAGCAAAGACTTGGTGGCCTACAATCAGGCTAGCACGCAATATTAAGAGTAAGAGCAAAGACTCGGTGGCCTACAATCAGGCTAGCACGCAATATTAAGAGTAAGAGCAAAGACTCGGTGGCCTACAATCAGGCTAGCACGCAATATTAAGAGTAAGAGCAAAGACTTGGTGGCCTACAATCAGGCTAGCACGCAATATTAAGAGTAAGAGCAAAGACTTGGTGGCCTACAATCAGGCTAGCACGCAATATTAAGAGTAAGAGCAAAGACTCGGTGGCCTACAATCAGGCTAGCACGCAATATTAAGAGTAAGAGCAAAGACTCGGTGGCTTACAATCAGGCTAACACGCAATATTAAGAGTAAGAGCAAAGACTTGGTGGCTTACAATCAGGCTAGCACGCAATATTAAGAGTCAGAGCAAAGACTCGGTGGCTTACAATCAGGTTAACACGCAATATTAAGAGTAAGAGCAAAGACTTGGTGGCTTACAATCAGGCTAGCACGCAATATTAAGAGTAAGAGCAAAGACTCGGTGGTCTACAATCAGGCTAGCACGCAATATTAAGAGTAAGAGCAAAGACTCGGTGGCCTACAATCAGGCTAGCATGCAATATTAAGAGTCAGAGCAAAGACTCGGTGGCTTACAATCAGGCTAACACGCAATATTAAGAGTAAGAGCAAAGACTCGGTGGCTTACAATCAGGCTAGCACGCAATATTAAGAGTAAGAGCAAAGACTCGGTGGCCTACAATCAGGCTAGCACGCAATATTAAGAGTAAGAGCAAAGACTCGGTGGCCTACAATCAGGCTAGCACGCAATATTAAGAGTAAGAGCAAAGACTTGATGGCATACAATCAGGCTAGCACGCAATATTAAGAGTAAGAGCAAAGACTCGGTGGCCTACAATCAGGCTAACACGCAATATTAAGAGTAAGAGCAAAGACTCGGTGGCCTACAATCAGGCTAGCACGCAATATTAAGAGTAAGAGCAAAGACTCGGTGGCTTACAATCAGGCTAGCACGCAATATTAAGAGTAAGAGCAAAGACTCGGTGGCCTACAATCAGGCTAACACGCAATATTAAGAGTAAGAGCAAAGACTTGGTGGCTTACAATCAGGCTAGCACGCAATATTAAGAGTAAGAGCAAAGACTCGGTGGCTTACAATCAGGCTAGCACGCAATATTAAGAGTAAGAGCAAAGACTTGGTGGCCTACAATCAGGCTAGCACGCAATATTAAGAGTAAGAGCAACGACTCGATGGCTTACAATCAGGCTAGCACGCAATATTAAGAGTAAGAGCAAAGACTTGGTGGCTTACAATCAGGCTAGCACGCAATATTAAGAGTAAGAGCAAAGACTCGGTGGCTTACAATCAGGCTAGCACGCAATATTAAGAGTAAGAGCAAAGACTCGGTGGCCTACAATCAGGCTAGCACGCAATATTAAGAGTAAGAGCAAAGACTTGGTGGCTTACAATCAGGCTAACACGCAATATTAAGAGTAAGAGCAAAGACTCGGTGGTCTACAATCAGGCTAGCACGCAATATTAAGAGTAAGAGCAAAGACTTGGTGGCTTACAATCAGGCTAGCACGCAATATTAAGAGTCAGAGCAAAGACTCGGTGGCCTACAATCAGGCTAACACGCAATATTAAGAGTAAGAGCAAAGACTTGGTGGCTTACAATCTGGCTAGCACGCAATATTAAGAGTCAGAGCAAAGACTCGGTGGCCTACAATCAGGCTAACACGCAATATTAAGAGTAAGAGCAAAGACTTGGTGGCTTACAATCAGGCTAGCACGCAATATTAAGAGTAAGAGCAAAGACTTGGTGGCCTACAATCAGGCTAGCACGCAATATTAAGAGTAAGAGCAACGACTCGATGGCTTACAATCAGGCTAGCACGCAATATTAAGAGTAAGAGCAAAGACTTGGTGGCTTACAATCAGGCTAGCACGCAATATTAAGAGTAAGAGCAAAGACTTGGTGGCTTACAATCAGGCTAACACGCAATATTAAGAGTAAGAGCAAAGACTCGGTGGTCTACAATCAGGCTAGCACGCAATATTAAGAGTAAGAGCAAAGACTTGGTGGCTTACAATCAGGCTAGCACGCAATATTAAGAGTCAGAGCAAAGACTCGGTGGCCTACAATCAGGCTAGCACGCAATATTAAGAGTCAGAGCAAAGACTCGGTGGCTTACAATCAGGCTAGTGCATCCGAGTGTAGCGACATGTCTACCCACGGACTATGCATGTTTCAATGAGCTAGCACTTTAACCAACCAACCGTGGTGGTCTAGTACAAAGTGGACATCATCATCATCTCATCGAATATAACTTGTTCTCGCCATGATTTAACTAAAAACTTGTTCAAGCTATATCGTATTAATCTATGCCTACATCATTTTCATATTTAGACTGGGTCCATTGTTTTTGTGTTACATTCTGGAAATTTTCTATATGTAGAAGGCTAGATAATATATACTTGTATAGCTTAGCCATATGGTGTGATGCTAGAATTTCTGTGTTGTGTTTCGTTTGTATTCGTTCTGTGTCTGGTGCCCAATCGGTTGTCTCGGTCTCTGCATTGAATCCATTTTCAGCCGTTATTTGAACCGACTCGATGGTGTAATTGTTAGTGTGCTCGCCTCGATTGCTTTAGATCGATCGTGAATTCGATCCATAATCAAACAAGGGCTATGGTATTTACTGCTCAGTTTTCGGCTTAACATGGTATACACCATTAAGAAGTAAGAGCAAAGTTTTTGGCTCGTAATCGGTACTACGTGTCCGAGTGATTCCACATGTCTACCTGCAGACTGTTTGGCTCGTAATCGGTACTACGTGTCCGAGTGATTCCACATGTCTACCTGCAGACTGTTTGGCTCGTAATCGGTACTACGTGTCCGAGTGATTCCACATGTCTACCTGCAGACTGTTTGGCTCGTAATCGGTACTACGTGTCCGAGTGATTCCACATGTCTACCTGCAGACTGTTTGGCTCGTAATCGGTACTACGTGTCCGAGTGATTCCACATGTCTACCTGCAGACTGTTTGGCTCGTAATCGGTACTACGTGTCCGAGTGATTCCACATGTCTACCTGCAGACTGTTTGGCTCGTAATCGGTACTACGTGTCCGAGTGATTCCACATGTCTACCTGCAGACTGTTTGGCTCGTAATCGGTACTACGTGTCCGAGTGATTCCACATGTCTACCTGCAGACTGTTTGGCTCGTAATCGGTACTACGTGTCCGAGTGATTCCACATGTCTACCTGCAGACTGTTTGGCTCGTAATCGGTACTACGTGTTCGAGTGATTCCACATGTCTACCTGCAGACTGTTTGGCTCGTAATCGGTACTACGTGTCCGAGTGATTCCACATGTCTACCTGCAGACTGTTTGGCTCGTAATCGGTACTACGTGTCCGAGTGATTCCACATGTCTACCTGCAGACTGTTTGGCTCGTAATCGGTACTACGTGTCCGAGTGATTCCACATGTCTACCTGCAGACTGTTTGGCTCGTAATCGGTACTACGTGTCCGAGTGATTCCACATGTCTACCTGCAGACTGTTTGGCTCGTAATCGGTACTACGTGTCCGAGTGATTCCACATGTCTACCTGCAGACTATTTGGCTCGTAATCGGTACTACGTGTCCGAGTGATTCCACATGTCTACCTGCAGACTGTTTGGCTCGTAATCGGTACTACGTGTCCGAGTGATTCCACATGTCTACCTGCAGACTGTTTGGCTCGTAATCGGTACTACGTGTCCGAGTGATTCCACATGTCTACCTGCAGACTGTTTGGCTCGTAATCGGTACTACGTGTCCGAGTGATTCCACATGTCTACCTGCAGACTGTTTGGCTCGTAATCGGTACTACGTGTTCGAGTGATTCCACATGTCTACCTGCAGACTGTTTGGCTCGTAATCGGTACTACGTGTCCGAGTGATTCCACATGTCTACTTGCAGACTGTTTGGCTCGTAATCGGTACTACGTGTTCGAGTGATTCCACATGTCTACCTGCAGACTGTTTGGCTCGTAATCGGTACTACGTGTCCGAGTGATTCCACATGTCTACCTGCAGACTGTTTGGCTCGTAATCGGTACTACGTGTCCGAGTGATTCCACATGTCTACCTGCAGACTGTTTGGCTCGTAATCGGTACTACGTGTCCGAGTGATTCCACATGTCTACCTGCAGACTGTTTGGCTCGTAATCGGTACTACGTGTCCGAGTGATTCCACATGTCTACCTGCAGACTGTTTGGCTCGTAATCGGTACTACGTGTCCGAGTGATTCCACATGTCTACCTGCAGACTGTTTGGCTCGTAATCGGTACTACGTGTCCGAGTGATTCCACATGTCTACCTGCAGACTGTTTGGCTCGTAATCGGTACTACGTGTCCGAGTGATTCCACATGTCTACCTGCAGACTGTTTGGCTCGTAATCGGTACTACGTGTCCGAGTGATTCCACATGTCTACCTGCAGACTGTTTGGCTCGTAATCGGTACTACGTGTCCGAGTGATTCCACATGTCTACCTGCAGACTGTTTGGCTCGTAACCGGTACTACGTGTCCGAGTGATTCCACATGTCTACCTGCAGACTGTTTGGCTCGTAATCGGTACTACGTGTCCGAGTGATTCCACATGTCTACCTGCAGACTGTTTGGCTCGTAATCGGTACTACGTGTTCGAGTGATTCCACATGTCTACCTGCAGACTGTTTGGCTCGTAATCGGTACTACGTGTTCGAGTGATTCCACATGTCTACCTGCAGACTGTTCTTTCATTTATTTAGCTTCCAACTAAACATATTGGTCTAGTACAAAGCGTACAGCATTACTCATGGACATATAACTTGTTCTCGCCATGATATAGCAGAAAATGTTATTACTTACTTAGCGTTATGTAACATTACCCACTCGCAGATTACTGCATACGAATTGTTTACAAAATTATTAAATCTTGAAATGAAAGGTGATAGTCCGAGGGTCCGATAATCCGAAGACCCGATAGTCCGAAACCCAAATAGAAAAGTTATATTTTTTATTCCGACACGAGCTCGATAAACGGTTTACATCCTGTATTTAAGCATTTTCATTGAATCGTCTTTGAAAATCAAGATTGATAAAAGATGGATTCCCTTTGTTAGAAATTGGATATTTAACTTCAGAATAGTACAGTGGATTAAAAATAAACAAGGCTTAGCTACAATAGCGATTTGTTTGGACCAAAACCACATGTATATCGGCTCTTACTAAACTTTCATTTAAACATACATTTATTTCTTCCGTTAATCTTATTTATTATTTTATTTATTTTTAAAGTAAATTAAATTCGCAATCATACTGACAAATATGATGTGATTCCCTTTCTAAACAAAAAAATACATCCATCTTTGCACTGGCTGCGTCACTGTATATTTTTAAGTTGAAACATACATTTATAATTATAACTTAGATGGAAAAAGTCACCGAGAAGCTCAGAACATCCGGAGTTTTTTCACCTGGGTTAAGTTCATGATAAATTATTAGTGCCTATCACCACCAACGTTGTGAGTTCCAATCCCGATCAGGCGAGGTGTACTCGATACAACATTATGTGATGAAGTGTGTCAGTGACATGCGGCAGGTCGGTGGTTTTCTCTGGGTACTCCGGTCTCCTCCACCAATAAAACTGACCGCCACGATACAATTGAAATATTGTTGAAAAGGGCGTCAAACAAACACTATAAACCAAACCAAACTGAGTTACGGGTTTATTCTCGAAAATCATGAAACGGTTGTATATATACATGTTACCATTAAATTATGTTATTTTAGATTTTCATACCATATGATTTCTCTGTTTTCATGATAATGGATTGACAGGCATATCTCTTTTCAACAGTGCATTCCTTTGGACGATTCTTCGGAAGGTCATTCGGACTATTGGGCCTTCGGACTATCGGACAATTGGGTCATTTTGGACTATTGACCCTTCAGACTATTGGACTTTCGGATTATCGGGCCTTCGGATGATTGGGTCGTCGGACCACAGGGCCTTGTCACTATCCAGGTAAATATACTATCATTATCAATGTATAAACATATACAAGGGCGGACATCTTTTTTTACCCCCGCTCGCTTCAAGTCGTGTTTGTTTTTTAAATTCCTTCTAATATATTCAAAACCCTGTTTGGTTCAACTCTCAAGACCTTATTCTTTTCAAAATATATCATGACCTCCCCTCGACTACCTCTTGTGAAGGCGCAGCGGTCGTTTTTGTCAGGAATTCGCCCGAGTAGAGAACAACATGGACCCAAAGTGAAAGTAACAGCGCCACCTAAAAAAAACCCGGAAGTTCGGAACTCTCGGGGTTTTAGCTTTGAGGTAAGGAAAATACCGTTAAGATTCAAACATCATTAAACGAGCGGGACGATTTGAAGTGAAAACTGAACATTTTTGACTTGTACATACAATGAATGATAAATGCCATTTTCAAGGCTTTTTCTTGATTGCTGTCCATTTTCTTTAATTTATTATTTCGTCTGTTATTTCCCGCGGTATCTGATACTTAGAAACACGATAACTAGCGAGAAAACCAAATATCGAATGGTAAAACCCCGAGAGTTCTGAACTTCCGTTTTTTTATAGGTGGCGCTATTACTTTCACCTTGGGTCCATGTTGTTCTCTACTCAGGCGAATTCCTGACAAAAACGACCGCTGCGCCTTCACAAGAGGTAGTCGAGGGGAGGTCATGATATTTTTTGAAAAGAATAAGGTCTTGGGAGTTGAACCAAACAGGGTTTTGAATATATTAGAAGGAATTTAAAAAACAAACACGACTTGAAGCGAGCGGGGGTAAAAAAGATGTCCGCCCTTGTATATGTTTATACATTGATAGTATATTTACCTGGATAGTGATAAGTCCCTGTGGTCGGACTATCGAGCCTTCGGACTGTTGGTCCTTCGGACTATCGGGCCAACACCAATTGAAAATGTCGATTCAATAGTCAAACATGCTTCCCTGGAATCCCGAATAGTATAATACTGCGGATTCATTGCAAAAGTATTGCCAAAAGCCAGATAAAAATCTGCCGACGGTTGTGATTTCATTGCATAAGTTGATATGAGTTACTGTTCAACTCAAATTTCTACTTTCAGTTTCAGTTTCAGAAAATGTGGTATACATCTCCTATTTAAGCCTGAAATAAGATTAAATACAGATTTTCAAATAAATATAAGTTTATTTAAGACAATGTTTACTTTGTCAAACATAAAGAAAATATAAAATAAGCCACATACAGATCGAGTTTATCTTTTTGGAATAAACATGAATAAAACTGAAGATATATAACTACTAGTAAGTGTGCACGACGTGTTTCTGGAATAACTTCCATCATGTACCCTCTAACTGAGACGAGTCAACAAAATGAGCTTATTTATCCTCTACTGAATAACATTAGAAAAAAAACCTATCAGAATCATCACTATTAGAATCATCACTATTACGAAATGAAAATGCAGTGGTGTCTCTGATAGACACATCGACACCTCCGTTTTGTGTTGTAAATTTATCATCCGGCAATTTGTCTCGACTCGTGTGTCTAACGGTTACATCTTTGATATGACCTTCAGCTTCTAGTTTTTTGAAAACCCAAAGTCTACGGTTGTCCATTGAAAACCATTTGCCATCTTTCTTAAAGACTCTCATTGTGGGAATTTTCTTAATTACATATGGATGTTTAACACATACGTTGAAAGTTGATTTAATAGTTCTGCCATTTTCGAATTTGTCTTTGATGGAATCCTGACTATAGAATATCTCCGATGGTTTCATTATCAGTGTTAATACTCCTCAGGTAAAAGCCATTCATTCACACACTATCGAGATATTACTAAAGTTGACATGTGTAACTATTGTTTACCATTAAACACAAAATTCCTCTTTCACTTTCAGTTCCATTTTCAGAAAATTTGTTGGGCAATAATTTTCTACGTCGTCGGATCAGTGTTTTATTCATATAGTTTATATTTAGAAACAATCTAATGAATTACTTGAATTAGACCAGAGTAGTTTTTGAAAAACATTCGATTCAAATAGACTATTTATTGTTTAAGAATTGATTTATACAACACACCATTTTTATGCTATATTATATACACAAAGAAAAAAGTTAAGCACCCCCTGTTTTTTTAAATGACAAATGATATGACAAGTATCACGTGATTATTGACCAGATAATCTCAAGAACGCAATGGTGACCTGTTAGGACATTACATTGGCTGTAAGAAACCACAAAAAATAAAGAAAAATGTTAATAATCACAATATCACAAGGCCAGTTTTTGCAGTAAAACATGTCCATTTTAAGTATTGACCTTTACAGTTCAAAAAGCACGATAAGATTGTCATTTCACTTTCAAAACGTCACTTATGAATCACTTGACGACATCTATTGTTCAAAGTTCAGTACCGGGTGTAACCCCCACGTGCTTGGATGTCGGCCTCAACCCTGCGTCTCATCCCTCCAGTTAGACGTCGGATGTCCTGTTGTGATAGCTGCTGCCATTCCCGGTGCAATGCTGCTTCCAACTGACGAATGTTTTGCACAGGAGGTTCCCGAGCATGCATACGACGGCCTAACATGTCCCAAATATGCTCTATGGTATTCAAATCCGGGCTCATGGCTGGCCAAGGAACAGAAGTCACGGCTTCGCTTTGGAGGTAGGCGGTTACTGCTCTTGAACGATGAGGCCTGGCGTTGTCATCCATATACACAGGCCTTAAATTGTAGCTAGTGGGTGGTTGTCGAAATGGGGGACAACTGGTTGCAAGACGTCTCTGATGTACTGATCACCATTTAGGTTGCCTTGTATGGTGACAAAATCCAGCTTGCAGTCATGAGAGATACACCCCCAAACCATTACTGAGCCTCCACCGTAAGGGACAGTTGGCTGGATGTTGGGGCATAGGCTGTATTTTTGTGTCTCCAAACCCTCATCCGGCCGTCGGTTACATGAAGCCGAAACCGGCTCTCGTCTGACCAATAGATCTTGCGCCATGTTCTTAAATTCTAACCACGTCGTGCTAAACACCATGCCAAACGTGATCGTCGATGTCGGTCTGCCAACAGTGGACATTTAATGACTCTCTTTTACTTAATTCCCGCTGATTTCAGACGGTTTCTAACTGTTCTTGTTGACAGACGTCTATTGGGCAGTCAGTGTTGTTTGAGTACGGGACTGGTTGCGAATGGCATCCGTCTAACCAAACGCTGCAATGCCCTGTCGTCACGATCAGATGTTACCCGTGGTCTGCCGGATCTTGGCAAGTCTTTCACATTGATGGTTTGTGTCAGTTTTCTCACCAGTCGGCTGACTACAGAATAGTGGTAGCCCATATGACGTCCAATAGCTTTGAAGGACATCCCTGTTGCATGCATGCCGATTATTTGCCATCTTTGTGCTTTTGATATTCGCCTTCGTACCGTGCTTACTGAGAATGAATAAATTTTTAAAAACACCGGACTTGAATACCCAAATTCGAAGCGTGAACATACTGAATTTTGAGTAATGCGTGGGAGCCATGGTTCACGTGCATGACTAGTCGATATTAGACACAATGATCACACCTGTGTGAGCACATCTTTTTAATGGAACATTGTTCTTGCTATAATCAATATAAATATTAGAATCTAAACTTAATATATCAGGGGTGCTTAACTTTTTTCTTTGTGTATATTATAGTATGTATGGTTCACATGTTATTTATTTTGTGTTGTGTATGTCGGTCAAAAGCCCACTAGGGCTTGTGTTTTATTTAAAATGCCGACTATAAATAAAACTTATCTCATCTGATCTTATCTTAGGCAGTTGGCACTATATCAATAAAAAAACCACTTCATATTGTCAATTACACATGGACATATTTTTACCACAGACTTCATGGGATCTTTTAAACCACAGGCACTCGAATTCCAGACCCCCTTTTTCCTCATTTGGTCCCTCCCGTGATTATGGTATGAATCTTAGTCTGAAAGTATATCTTTGAGCCATTTATCCATATTTTACAACATTTCGTGTTACAACTCTCTCGTTCTACTAACTTTTGTTTCTAGGTCCAGCTGCCGTTTTACTGAAAAATCATAAAACGGCAGCTGGACCTAGAAACAAAAGTTAGTAGAACGAGAGAGTTGTAACACTAAATATGGATAAATGGCTGAAAGATATACTTCCAGACTAAGATCCATACCATACTCGCGGGAGGTATCACATGAGGAAAAAGAGGGGTCTGGAATTCGAGTGCCTGTGTTTTAAACTGATGTAGTGTCAAGTGCCTATACATGATCTAAACATTTTATCAAATCAAATCAGAAATGTATTGTCTATAAACTGTGTTTCTGGACTGACATGATTTATATTAGATGTATTTCTATAGATATTTACAGTACCTAAATCATGCAATTATTATTAAAGCTAAGATGCTCCTCCCTAAGGCATAGTAAGTTATGCACGATATAGCGTCAATGATGAACAATCTTATATATTTCTCTGAATATGAAGTCTCTAGTTAAATATGTTGACACAAAACATGCATTTTTTGTATTTTAATCTTGAATGAACCTACACCTCCTACAAAATTGATCGAATTTTGTCATAATTATCCGGAATATTTAATAACATGACATGAATTACAGCTAAAACGTCAAATTTTTATGAAACAGTTCTGACGTTAAATAAATTTTGGGGGTAATTTACTGCCGACCTGATTGTGCATTGAGTCCGACGTGTTTTTTTTTCGAATCCTCAGTGGAATTTCATGTGTACTTTAATATTATCCCTACAATTCACAAAAAGTACAGAAAACAAAACAAAACAAGCAACCAAAAAGAAAATTAGTACGTCAGATTATCTTAGAAATTAATTCATTGGACATGTAAACACATCGGAACTTTTATTTTTAGTAGTCCCTTTACTTTTTATTATTTTCTTTTTTTCTTTAACAAATATATTTTATTTAGCTCTTTCGCAAAGTGAATTCCCGATGAATAATTGTATTAACGTAAATTTTATTTATATATAGCTTAATATTAACGTTGCGGTGGCGTAATGGTCTAGCACACATGACTGCGATAACAACATCGTGAGATCAATATTTTATTCTTACTTAATTCATAATTCATCTAATACAGTACATTTAACGATATAACGTACATGTTTTAACATAGTACACGGATGTTAGGTTTAATTTACATATTCGGTGTTTTGTTTATAATGGTCCTTTTGTTATCTTTACTAAGAATTTTGTTGATATAGTCTATCGTTTATGAGTCAGTGCTAAATGTGTAGTATTACTTGGAATTTTAGTGGTATCATTTTACTTTAATGGGCCATGACCAATAATACAGTATTACCAAGCATTCTATTTATATAATATATTACGTTTGACTTTTCTCAACAAAAAAAGTTTGAAGATACCGTAAATATAAATTACCGTCTTCCAATCAAAGTATACTACCGTATTTGTACTCTTAGTCATATCAGAATCGAAATAAATCATGGAAGCCAGAATGTGTTTTGGTTTTAACATGGATTGGCGGATATTAGTAAATTATATCCCTCGCTTCTGGCTCGGGATACAATATTATTCTCTGATGTTCTCGTTGCAAGTAGAATTTTGATTGGCTAAAAAGGTACTTTTAAAACTTCAGGGAAGCCGTGCGGTGACAGAAAATCAATAATCGATCTCACCTATGTGCTGTCCATTTACATTGTGCACAACAGACGACACACATTTCAGTAAAATCACAAGATGACAGAAAATCAATAATCGCTCTCTGTGATCTTTGTCCAAAGATACACGTATTTATGTTTTTCCTATAATAAAGACATACTTATTAATGTTCGAACATTCAGATAGAAATGTTATCAGTCTCTAGATGTTATATATAGCATCTCGAGATTAATAACGTATAATATCCGCCAATCCATGTTAAAACTCCCAACACATTCTGGCTTCCATGATTTATTTCTTAATTATTCAACATGGATTATATCCTCTCCTGCCGCTGTAGCGCTGCTTTACCATGTTATGCAGTTGACTTGGTTCCTTTGACATTCTAATTTCTGAGAATAATTTCCTCTCATGATTTAAAAAATAAAAAGATCAACATTCGGTTATAAAAAGATTTTAAAAAAGCAATTTACAGAGCTCAGCATTGACGAGTTTCTGCGGTTGCTAGGGATAATATTTGGTTACTAGGGACATTGTAAGGTTTAAGGAATTCTTATAATATATACTGGTTAGTAAATGATAAGATGTCTCTAGATCTGCTAAGGTGCTGTTGTAGAATTTTTTTTCTTGATTAAATAAAAGGTTCATGAGATCTACAGGAAAATACTGTGCATAGGGAAACCTGTTGCTATGGACGGGCAAAAGTATGAATAAAAATATAAAAATGTATTTTTGAAATATGAAATGACATTTGTAATGTGTATAGCTTGACAAAAATGTACCGCTTAATCAAATATCAAGTCAAAAGATCGTAGATATCAAAATTCCACCATTAATTCCAATGATATAGGCTAATTTAATGTTTACAAAACCGTTGCTAGGGTGACAAAACTACACAAAAATACTATATAGAGAATTGGAATATTATTTTTAGAGTGTACATACACAGAATATAAAATTTTGTCGAAAAGACTATGCAAGATATGTAAAATAAAACCACCATATTTGAATTTCCAATGATTAATTGGACCCTCCTCCATTTACGTTGCTAAGTAACAAAGGACAAAGTGAAATCATCAAAAAAATTATTTTTCTTACCTTTCAATGATTGTTTTGATATTATATCTATATAAACAGTTTCTGAGATTGGGCCAAAATCTACCCTTATCATACTCACTCCTTTTGCGTATAAGACGTAACAAACTATATGCATTTTACATAAGCAAAAAACAGGTGCACTCTAGCAGAAAGCGTGAAACGCGCGAAATTTCAGAAGGTAAGAAGAGAGTGAAGATATCAAAAAGGTAATCAGGAGCCGTAAATCGAAGAGGGACAAACAATATGTACAATGATCAGAAGACAAGGAACGAAGGACAAACAATATGTACAATGATCAGAAGACAAAGAACGAAGGAGAGACAATATGTACAATGATCAGAAGACAAGGAACGAAGGAGAGACAATATGTACAATGATCAGAAGACAAAGAACGAAGGACAAACAATATGTACAATGATCAGAAGACAAGGAACGAAGGACAAACAATATGTACAATGATCAGAAGACAAAGAACGAAGGACAAACAATATGTACAATGATCAGAAGACAAGGAACGAAGGAGAGACAATATGTACAATGATCAGAAGACAAAGAACGAAGGACAAACAATATGTACAATAATCAGAAGACAAGGAACGAAGGACAAACAATATGTACAATGATCAGAAGACAAAGAGCGAAGGACAGACAATATGTACAATGATCAGAAGACAAGGAACGAAGGACAAACAATATGTACAATGATCAGAAGACAAGGAACGAAGGACAAACAATATGTACAATGATCAGAAGACAAGGAACGAAGGACAAACAATATGTACAATGATCAGAAGACAAGGAACGAAGGACAAACAATATGTACAATGATCAGAAGACAAAGAACGAAGGACAGACAATATGTACAATGATCAGAAGATAAGGAACGAAGGACAAACAATATGTACAATGATCAGAAGACAAGGAACGAAGGAGAGACAATATGTACAATGATCAGAAGACAAGGAACGAAGGACAAACAATATGTACAATGATCAGAAGACAAGGAACGAAGGACAAACAATATGTACAATGATCAGAAGACAAAGAACGAAGGACAAACAATATGTACAATGATCAAAAGACAAGGAACGAAGGACAAACAATATGTACAATGATCAGAAGACAAAGAACGAAGGACAAACAATATGTACAATGATCAGAAGACAAAGAACGAAGGACAGACAATATGTACAATGATCAGAAGACAAAGAACGAAGGACAAACAATATGTACAATGATCAGAAGACAAGGAACGAAGGACAAACAATATGTACAATGATCAGAAGACAAAGAACGAAGGACAGACAATATGTACAATGATCAGAAGACAAAGAACGAAGGACAAACTATGTACAATGATCAGAAGACAAGGAACGAAGGACAAACAATATGTACAATGATCAGAAGACAAGGAACGAAGGACAAACAATATGTACAATGATCAAAAGACAAGGAACGAAGGACAAACAATATGTACAATGATCAGAAGACAAAGAACGAAGGACAGACAATATGTACAATGATCAGAAGACAAAGAACGAAGGACAAACTATGTACAATGATCAGAAGACAAGGAACGAAGGACAAACTATGTACAATGATCAGAAGACAAAGAACGAAGGACAAACTATGTACAATGATCAGAAGACAAAGAACGAAGGACAAACTATGTACAATGATCAGAAGACAAAGAACGAAGGACAAACAATATGTACAATGATCAGAAGACAAAGAACGAAGGATAAACAATATGTACAATGATCAGAAGACAAAGAACGAAGGACAAACTATGTACAATGATCAGAAGACAAAGAACGAAGGACAAACAATATGTACAATGATCAGAAGACAAAGAACGAAGGACAAACAATATGTACAATGATCAGAAGACAAAGAACGAAGGACAAACAATATGTACAATGATCAGAAGACAAAGAACGAAGGACAAACAATATGTACAATGATCAGAAGACAAAGAACGAAGGACAAACTATGTACAATGATCAGAAGAAAAAGAACGAAGGACAAACAATATGTACAATGATCAGAAGACAAAGAACGAAGGACAAACAATATGTACAATGATCAGAAGACAAAGAACGAAGGACAAACAATATGTACAATGATCAGAAGACAAGGAACGAAGGAGAGACAATATGTACAATGATCTGAAGACAAAGAACGAAGGAGAGACAATATGTACAATGATCAGAAGACAAAGAACGAAGGACAAACAATATGTACAATGATCAGAAGACAAGGAACGAAGGACAAACAATATGTACAATGATCAGAAGACAAAGAACGAAGGACAAACAATATGTACAATGATCAGAAGACAAGGAACGAAGGAGAGACAATATGTACAATGATCTGAAGACAAAGAACGAAGGAGAGACAATATGTACAATGATCAGAAGACAAAGAACGAAGGACAAACAATATGTACAATGATCAGAAGACAAGGAACGAAGGACAAACAATATGTACAATGATCAGAAGACAAGGAACGAAGGACAAACAATATGTACAATGATCAGAAGACAAGGAACGAAGGACAAACAATATGTACAATGATCAGAAGACAAGGTGGCTTACAATCAGGCTAGCACGCAATATTAAGAGTAAGAGCAAAGACAAGGTGGCTTACAATCAGGCTAGCACGCAATATTAAGAGTAAGAGCAAAGACTCAGTGGCCTACAATCTGGCTAGCACGCAATATTAAGAGTAAGAGCAAAGACTTGGTGGCTTACAATCAGGCTAGCACGCAATATTAAGAGTAAGAGCAAAGACTCGGTGGCCTACAATCAGGCTAGCACGCAATATTAAGAGTAAGAACAAAGACTCGGTGGCCTACAATCAGGCTAGCACGCAATATTAAGAGTAAGAGCAAAGACTGGTGGCCTACAATCAGGCTAGCACGCAATATTAAGAGTAAGAGCAAAGACTCGGTGGCTTATAATCAGGCTAGCACGCAATATTAAGAGTAAGAGCAAAGACTGGTGGCTTACAATCAGGCTAGCACGCAATATTAAGAGTAAGAGCAAAGACTTGGTGGCTTACAATCTGGCTAGCACGCAATATTAAGAGTAAGAGCAAAGACTCGGTGGCCTACAATCAGGCTAGCACGAAATATTAAGAGTAAGAGCAAAGACTGGTGGCTTACAATCAGGCTAGCACGCAATATTAAGAGTAAGAGCAAAGACTCGGTGGCCTACAATCAGGCTAGCACGCAATATTAAGAGTAAGAGCAAAGACTCGGTGGCTTACAATCAGGCTAGCACGCAATATTAAGAGTAAGAGCAAAGACTGGTGGCCTACAATCAGGCTAGCACGCAATATTAAGAGTCAGAGCAAAGACTCGGTGGCCTACAATCAGGCTAGCACGCAATATTAAGAGTAAGAGCAAAGACTCGGTGGCCTACAATCAGGCTAGCACGCAATATTAAGAGTAAGAGCAAAGACTCGGTGGCTTACAATCAGCCTATCACGCAATATTAAGAGTAAGAGCAAAGAATTGGTGGCTTACAATCAGGCTAGCATGCAATATTAAGAGTAAGAGCAAAGACTCGGTGGCCTACAATCAGGCTAGCACGCAATATTAAGAGTAAGAACAAAGACTCGGTGGCCTACAATCAGGCTAGCACGCAATATTAAGAGTAAGAGCAAAGACTCGGTGGCTTACAATCAGGCTAGCACGCAATATTAAGAGTAAGAGCAAAGAATTGGTGGCTTACAATCAGGCTAGCATGCAATATTAAGAGTAAGAGCAAAGACTCGGTGGCCTACAATCAGGCTAGCACGCAATATTAAGAGTAAGAACAAAGACTCGGAGGCCTACAATCAGGCTAGCACGCAATATTAAGAGTAAGAGCAAAGACTCGGTGGCTTACAATCAGGCTAGCACGCAATATTAAGAGTAAGAGCAAAGACTCGGTGGCCTACAATCAGGCTAGCACGCAATATTAAGAGTAAGAGCAAAGACTCGGTGGCTTACAATCTGGCTAGCACGCAATATTAAGAGTAAGAGCAAAGACTGGTGGCTTACAATCTGGCTAGGACGCAATATTAAGAGTAAGAGCAAAGATTCGGTCGCCTACAATCAGGCTAGCATGCAATGTTAAGAGTAAGAGCAAAGACTCGGTGGCTTACAATCAGGCTAGCACGCAATATTAAGAATAAGAGCAAAGACTTGGTGGCCTACAATCAGGCTAGCACGCAATATTAAGAGTAAGAGCAAAGACTGGTGGCTTACAATCAGGCTAGCACGCAATATTAAGAGTAAGAGCAAAGACTTGGTGGCTTACAATCAGGCTAGCACGCAATATTAAGAGTAAGAGCAAAGACTGGTGGCTTACAATCAAGCTAGCACGCAATATTAAGAGTAAGAGCAAAGACTCGGTGGCTTACAATCAGGCTAGCACGCAATATTAAGAGTAAGAGCAAAGACTTGGTGGCTTACAATCAGGCTAGCACGCAATATTAAGAGTAAGAACAAAGACTCGGTGGCCTACAATCAGGCTAGCACGCAATATTAAGAGTCAGAGCAAAGACTCGGTGGCTTACAATCAGGCTAGCACGCAATATTAAGAGTAAGAGCAAAGACTTGGTGGCTTACAATCAGGCTAACACGCAATATTAAGAGTAAGAGCAAAGACTCGGTGGCCTACAATCAGGCTAGCACGCAATATTAAGAGTCAGAGCAAAGACTCGGTGGCTTACAATCAGGCTAGTGCATCCGAGTGTAGCGACATGTCTACCCACGGACTATGCATGTTTCAATGAGCTAACACTTTTACCAACCAACCGTGTTGGTCTAGTACAAAGTGGACATCATCATCATCTCATCGAATATAACTTGTTCTCGCCATGATTTAACTAAAAACTTGTTCAAGCTATATCGTATTAATCTATGCCTACATCATTTTCATATTTAGACTGGGTTCATTGTTTTTGTGTTACATTCTGGAAATTTTCTATATGTAGAAGGCTAGATAATATATACTTGTATAGCTAAGCCATATGGTGTGATGCTAGAATTTCTGTGTTGTGTTTCGTTTGTATTCGTTCTGTGTCTTGTGCCCAATCGGTTGTCTCGGTCTCTGCATTGAATCCATTTTCAGCCGTTATTTGAACCGACTCGATGGTGTAATTGTTAGTGTGCTCGCCTCGATTGCTTTAGATCGATCGTGAATTCGATCCATAATCAAACAAGGGCTATGGTATTTACTGCTCAGTTTTCGGCTTAACATGGTATACACCATTAAGAAGTAAGAGCAAAGTTTTTGGCTCGTAATCGGTACTACGTGTCCGAGTGATTCCACATGTCTACCTGCAGACTGTTTGGCTCGTAATCGGTACTACGTGTCCGAGTGATTCCACATGTCTACCTGCAGACTGTTTGGCTCGTAATCGGTACTACGTGTCCGAGTGATTCCACATGTCTACCTGCAGACTGTTTGGCTCGTAATCGGTACTACGTGTCCGAGTGATTCCACATGTCTACCTGCAGACTGTTTGGCTCGTAATCGGTACTACGTGTCCGAGTGATTCCACATGTCTACCTGCAGACTGTTTGGCTCGTAATCGGTACTACGTGTCCGAGTGATTCCACATGTCTACCTGCAGACTGTTTGGCTCGTAATCGGTACTACGTGTCCGAGTGATTCCACATGTCTACCTGCAGACTGTTTGGCTCGTAATCGGTACTACGTGTCCGAGTGATTCCACATGTCTACCTGCAGACTGTTTGGCTCGTAATCGGTACTACGTGTTCGAGTGATTCCACATGTCTACCTGCAGACTGTTTGGCTCGTAATCGGTACTACGTGTCCGAGTGATTCCACATGTCTACCTGCAGACTGTTTGGCTCGTAATCGGTACTACGTGTCCGAGTGATTCCACATGTCTACCTGCAGACTGTTTGGCTCGTAATCGGTACTACGTGTCCGAGTGATTCCACATGTCTACCTGCAGACTGTTTGGCTCGTAATCGGTACTACGTGTTCGAGTGATTCCACATGTCTACCTGCAGACTGTTTGGCTCGTAATCGGTACTACGTGTCCGAGTGATTCCACATGTCTACCTGCAGACTGTTTGGCTCGTAATCGGTACTACGTGTCCGAGTGATTCCACATGTCTACCTGCAGACTGTTTGGCTCGTAACCGGTACTACGTGTCCGAGTGATTCCACATGTCTACCTGCAGACTGTTTGGCTCGTAATCGGTACTACGTGTCCGAGTGATTCCACATGTCTACCTGCAGACTGTTTGGCTCGTAATCGGTACTACGTGTTCGAGTGATTCCACATGTCTACCTGCAGACTGTTTGGCTCGTAATCGGTACTACGTGTCCGAGTGATTCCACATGTCTACCTGCAGACTGTTTGGCTCGTAATCGGTACTACGTGTCCGAGTGATTCCACATGTCTACCTGCAGACTGTTTGGCTCGTAATCGGTACTACGTGTCCGAGTGATTCCACATGTCTACCTGCAGACTGTTTGGCTCGTAATCGGTACTACGTGTCCGAGTGATTCCACATGTCTACCTGCAGACTGTTTGGCTCGTAATCGGTACTACGTGTCCGAGTGATTCCACATGTCTACTTGCAGACTGTTTGGCTCGTAATCGGTACTACGTGTCCGAGTGATTCCACATGTCTACCTGCAGACTGTTTGGCTCGTAATCGGTACTACGTGTTCGAGTGATTCCACATGTCTACCTGCAGACTGTTTGGCTCGTAATCGGTACTACGTGTCCGAGTGATTCCACATGTCTACCTGCAGACTGTTTGGCTCGTAATCGGTACTACGTGTTCGAGTGATTCCACATGTCTACCTGCAGACTGTTTGGCTCGTAATCGGTACTACGTGTTCGAGTGATTCCACATGTCTACCTGCAGACTGTTTGGCTCGTAATCGGTACTACGTGTTCGAGTGATTCCACATGTCTACCTGCAGACTGTTTGGCTCGTAATCGGTACTACGTGTCCGAGTGATTCCACATGTCTCCCTGCAGACTGTTTGGCTCGTAATCGGTACTACGTGTCCGAGTGATTCCACATGTCTACCTGCAGACTGTTTGGCTCGTAATCGGTACTACGTGTTCGAGTGATTCCACATGTCTACCTGCAGACTGTTTGGCTCGTAATCGGTACTACGTGTCCGAGTGATTCCACATGTCTACCTGCAGACTGTTTGGCTCGTAATCGGTACTACGTGTCCGAGTGATTCCACATGTCTACCTGCAGACTGTTTGGCTCGTAATCGGTACTACGTGTCCGAGTGATTCCACATGTCTACCTGCAGACTGTTTGGCTCGTAATCGGTACTACGTGTCCGAGTGATTCCACATGTCTACCTGCAGACTGTTTGGCTCGTAATCGGTACTACGTGTCCGAGTGATTCCACATGTCTACCTGCAGACTGTTTGGCTCGTAATCGGTACTACGTGTCCGAGTGATTCCACATGTCTACCTGCAGACTGTTTGGCTCGTAATCGGTACTACGTGTCCGAGTGATTCCACATGTCTACCTGCAGACTGTTTGGCTCGTAATCGGTACTACGTGTCCGAGTGATTCCACATGTCTACCTGCAGACTGTTTGGCTCGTAACCGGTACTACGTGTCCGAGTGATTCCACATGTCTATCTGCAGACTGTTTGGCTCGTAATCGGTACTACGTGTCCGAGTGATTCCACATGTCTACCTGCAGACTGTTTGGCTCGTAATCGGTACTACGTGTTCGAGTGATTCCACATGTCTACCTGCAGACTGTTTGGCTCGTAATCGGTACTACGTGTTCGAGTGATTCCACATGTCTACCTGCAGACTGTTCTTTCATTTATTTAGCTTCCAACTAAACATATTGGTCTAGTACAAAGCGTACAGCATTACTCATGGACATATAACTTGTTCTCGCCATGATATAGCAGAAAATGTTATTACTTACTTAGCGTTATGTAACATTACCCACTCGCAGATTACTGCATACGAATTGTTTACAAAATTATTAAATCTTGAAATGAAAGGTGATAGTCCGAGGGTCCGATAATCCGAAGACCCGATAGTCCGAAACCCAAATAGAAAAGTTATATTTTTTATTCCGACACGAGCTCGATAAACGGTTTACATCCTGTATTTAAGCATTTTCATTGAATCGTCTTTGAAAATCAAGATTGATAAAAGATGGATTCCCTTTGTTAGAAATTGGATATTTAACTTCAGAATAGTACAGTGGATTAAAAATAAACAAGGCTTAGCTACAATAGCGATTTGTTTGGACCAAAACCACATGTATATCGGCTCTTACTAAACTTTCATTTAAACATACATTTATTTCTTCCGTTAATCTTATTTATTATTTTATTTATTTTTAAAGTAAATTAAATTCGCAATCATACTGACAAATATGATGTGATTCCCTTTCTAAACAAAAAAATACATCCATCTTTGCACTGGCTGCGTCACTGTATATTTTTAAGTTGAAACATACATTTATAATTATAACTTAGATGGAAAAAGTCACCGAGAAGCTCAGAACATCCGGACTTTTTTCACCTGGGTTAAGTTCATGATAAATTATTAGTGCCTATCACCACCAACGTTGTGAGTTCCAATCCCGATCAGGCGAGGTGTACTCGATACAACATTATGTGATGAAGTGTGTCAGTGACATGCGGCAGGTCGGTGGTTTTCTCTGGGTACTCCGGTCTCCTCCACCAATAAAACTGACCGCCACGATACAATTGAAATATTGTTGAAAAGGGCGTCAAACAAACACTATAAACCAAACCAAACTGAGTTACGGGTTTATTCTCGAAAATCATGAAACGGTTGTATATATACATGTTACCATTAAATTATGTTATTTTAGATTTTCATACCATATGATTTCTCTGTTTTCATGATAATGGATTGACAGGCATATCTCTTTTCAACAGTGCATTCCTTTGGACGATTCTTCGGAAGGTCATTCGGACTATTGGGCCTTCGGACTATCGGACAATTGGGTCATTTTGGACTATTGACCCTTCAGACTATTGGACTTTCGGATTATCGGGCCTTCGGATGATTGGGTCGTCGGACCACAGGGCCTTGTCACTATCCAGGTAAATATACTATCATTATCAATGTATAAACATATACAAGGGCGGACATCTTTTTTTACCCCCGCTCGCTTCAAGTCGTGTTTGTTTTTTAAATTCCTTCTAATATATTCAAAACCCTGTTTGGTTCAACTCTCAAGACCTTATTCTTTTCAAAAAATATCATGACCTCCCCTCGACTACCTCTTGTGAAGGCGCAGCGGTCGTTTTTGTCAGGAATTCGCCCGAGTAGAGAACAACATGGACCCAAAGTGAAAGTAACAGCGCCACCTAAAAAAAACCCGGAAGTTCGGAACTCTCGGGGTTTTAGCTTTGAGGTAAGGAAAATACCGTTAAGATTCAAACATCATTAAACGAGCGGGACGATTTGAAGTGAAAACTGAACATTTTTGACTTGTACATACAATGAATGATAAATGCCATTTTCAAGGCTTTTTCTTGATTGCTGTCCATTTTCTTTAATTTATTATTTCGTCTGTTATTTCCCGCGGTATCTGATACTTAGAAACACGATAACTAGCGAGAAAACCAAATATCGAATGGTAAAACCCCGAGAGTTCTGAACTTCCGTTTTTTTATAGGTGGCGCTATTACTTTCACCTTGGGTCCATGTTGTTCTCTACTCAGGCGAATTCCTGACAAAAACGACCGCTGCGCCTTCACAAGAGGTAGTCGAGGGGAGGTCATGATATTTTTTGAAAAGAATAAGGTCTTGGGAGTTGAACCAAACAGGGTTTTGAATATATTAGAAGGAATTTAAAAAACAAACACGACTTGAAGCGAGCGGGGGTAAAAAAGATGTCCGCCCTTGTATATGTTTATACATTGATAGTATATTTACCTGGATAGTGATAAGTCCCTGTGGTCGGACTATCGAGCCTTCGGACTGTTGGTCCTTCGGACTATCGGGCCAACACCAATTGAAAATGTCGATTCAATAGTCAAACATGCTTCCCTGGAATCCCGAATAGTATAATACTGCGGATTCATTGCAAAAGTATTGCCAAAAGCCAGATAAAAATCTGCCGACGGTTGTGATTTCATTGCATAAGTTGATATGAGTTACTGTTCAACTCAAATTTCTACTTTCAGTTTCAGTTTCAGAAAATGTGGTATACATCTCCTATTTAAGCCTGAAATAAGATTAAATACAGATTTTCAAATAAATATAAGTTTATTTAAGACAATGTTTACTTTGTCAAACATAAAGAAAATATAAAATAAGCCACATACAGATCGAGTTTATCTTTTTGGAATAAACATGAATAAAACTGAAGATATATAACTACTAGTAAGTGTGCACGACGTGTTTCTGGAATAACTTCCATCATGTACCCTCTAACTGAGACGAGTCAACAAAATGAGCTTATTTATCCTCTACTGAATAACATTAGAAAAAAAACCTATCAGAATCATCACTATTAGAATCATCACTATTACGAAATGAAAATGCAGTGGTGTCTCTGATAGACACATCGACACCTCCGTTTTGTGTTGTAAATTTATCATCCGGCAATTTGTCTCGACTCGTGTGTCTAACGGTTACATCTTTGATATGACCTTCAGCTTCTAGTTTTTTGAAAACCCAAAGTCTACGGTTGTCCATTGAAAACCATTTGCCATCTTTCTTAAAGACTCTCATTGTGGGAATTTTCTTAATTACATATGGATGTTTAACACATACGTTGAAAGTTGATTTAATAGTTCTGCCATTTTCGAATTTGTCTTTGATGGAATCCTGACTATAGAATATCTCCGATGGTTTCATTATCAGTGTTAATACTCCTCAGGTAAAAGCCATTCATTCACACACTATCGAGATATTACTAAAGTTGACATGTGTAACTATTGTTTACCATTAAACACAAAATTCCTCTTTCACTTTCAGTTCCATTTTCAGAAAATTTGTTGGGCAATAATTTTCTACGTCGTCGGATCAGTGTTTTATTCATATAGTTTATATTTAGAAACAATCTAATGAATTACTTGAATTAGACCAGAGTAGTTTTTGAAAAACATTCGATTCAAATAGACTATTTATTGTTTAAGAATTGATTTATACAACACACCATTTTTATGCTATATTATATACACAAAGAAAAAAGTTAAGCACCCCCTGTTTTTTTAAATGACAAATGATATGACAAGTATCACGTGATTATTGACCAGATAATCTCAAGAACGCAATGGTGACCTGTTAGGACATTACATTGGCTGTAAGAAACCACAAAAAATAAAGAAAAATGTTAATAATCACAATATCACAAGGCCAGTTTTTGCAGTAAAACATGTCCATTTTAAGTATTGACCTTTACAGTTCAAAAAGCACGATAAGATTGTCATTTCACTTTCAAAACGTCACTTATGAATCACTTGACGACATCTATTGTTCAAAGTTCAGTACCGGGTGTAACCCCCACGTGCTTGGATGTCGGCCTCAACCCTGCGTCTCATCCCTCCAGTTAGACGTCGGATGTCCTGTTGTGATAGCTGCTGCCATTCCCGGTGCAATGCTGCTTCCAACTGACGAATGTTTTGCACAGGAGGTTCCCGAGCATGCATACGACGGCCTAACATGTCCCAAATATGCTCTATGGTATTCAAATCCGGGCTCATGGCTGGCCAAGGAACAGAAGTCACGGCTTCGCTTTGGAGGTAGGCGGTTACTGCTCTTGAACGATGAGGCCTGGCGTTGTCATCCATATACACAGGCCTTAAATTGTAGCTAGTGGGTGGTTGTCGAAATGGGGGACAACTGGTTGCAAGACGTCTCTGATGTACTGATCACCATTTAGGTTGCCTTGTATGGTGACAAAATCCAGCTTGCAGTCATGAGAGATACACCCCCAAACCATTACTGAGCCTCCACCGTAAGGGACAGTTGGCTGGATGTTGGGGCATAGGCTGTATTTTTGTGTCTCCAAACCCTCATCCGGCCGTCGGTTACATGAAGCCGAAACCGGCTCTCGTCTGACCAATAGATCTTGCGCCATGTTCTTAAATTCTAACCACGTCGTGCTAAGCACCATGCCAAACGTGATCGTCGATGTCGGTCTGCCAACAGTGGACATTTAATGACTCTCTTTTACTTAATTCCCGCTGATTTCAGACGGTTTCTAACTGTTCTTGTTGACAGACGTCTATTGGGCAGTCAGTGTTGTTTGAGTACGGGACTGGTTGCGAATGGCATCCGTCTAACCAAACGCTGCAATGCCCTGTCGTCACGATCAGATGTTACCCGTGGTCTGCCGGATCTTGGCAAGTCTTTCACATTGATGGTTTGTGTCAGTTTTCTCACCAGTCGGCTGACTACAGAATAGTGGTAGCCCATATGACGTCCAATAGCTTTGAAGGACATCCCTGTTGCATGCATGCCGATTATTTGCCATCTTTGTGCTTTTGATATTCGCCTTCGTACCGTGCTTACTGAGAATGAATAATTTTTTAAAAACACCGGACTTGAATACCCAAATTCGAAGCGTGAACATACTGAATTTTGAGTAATGCGTGGGAGCCATGGTTCACGTGCATGACTAGTCGATATTAGACACAATGATCACACCTGTGTGAGCACATCTTTTTAATGGAACATTGTTCTTGCTATAATCAATATAAATATTAGAATCTAAACTTAATATATCAGGGGTGCTTAACTTTTTTCTTTGTGTATATTATAGTATGTATGGTTCACATGTTATTTATTTTGTGTTGTGTATGTCGGTCAAAAGCCCACTAGGGCTTGTGTTTTATTTAAAATGCCGACTATAAATAAAACTTATCTCATCTGATCTTATCTTAGGCAGTTGGCACTATATCAATAAAAAAACCACTTCATATTGTCAATTACACATGGACATATTTTTACCACAGACTTCATGGGATCTTTTAAACCACAGGCACTCGAATTCCAGACCCCCTTTTTCCTCATTTGGTCCCTCCCGTGATTATGGTATGAATCTTAGTCTGGAAGTATATCTTTGAGCCATTTATCCATATTTTACAACATTTCGTGTTACAACTCTCTCGTTCTACTAACTTTTGTTTCTAGGTCCAGCTGCCGTTTTACTGAAAAATCATAAAACGGCAGCTGGACCTAGAAACAAAAGTTAGTAGAACGAGAGAGTTGTAACACTAAATATGGATAAATGGCTGAAAGATATACTTCCAGACTAAGATCCATACCATACTCGCGGGAGGTATCACATGAGGAAAAAGAGGGGTCTGGAATTCGAGTGCCTGTGTTTTAAACTGATGTAGTGTCAAGTGCCTATACATGATCTAAACATTTTATCAAATCAAATCAGAAATGTATTGTCTATAAACTGTGTTTCTGGACTGACATGATTTATATTAGATGTATTTCTATAGATATTTACAGTACCTAAATCATGCAATTATTATTAAAGCTAAGATGCTCCTCCCTAAGGCATAGTAAGTTACGCACGATATAGCGTCAATGATGAACAATCTTATATATTTCTCTGAATATGAAGTCTCTAGTTAAATATGTTGACACAAAACATGCATTTTTTGTATTTTAATCTTGAATGAACCTACACCTCCTACAAAATTGATCGAATTTTGTCATAATTATCCGGAATATTTAATAACATGACATGAATTACAGCTAAAACGTCAAATTTTTATGAAACAGTTCTGACGTTAAATAAATTTTGGGGGTAATTTACTGCCGACCTGATTGTGCATTGAGTCCGACGTGTTTTTTTTCCGAATCCTCAGTGGAATTTCATGTGTACTTTGATATTATCCCCACAATTCACAAAAAGTACAGAAAACAAAACAAAACAAGCAACCAAAAAGAAAATTAGTACGTCAGATTATCTTAGAAATTAATTCATTGGACATGTAAACACATCGGAACTTTTATTTTTAGTAGTCCCTTTACTTTTTATTATTTTCTTTTTTTCTTTAACAAATATATTTTATTTAGCTCTTTCGCAAAGTGAATTCCCGATGAATAATTGTATTAACGTAAATTTTATTTATATATAGCTTAATATTAACGTTGCGGTGGCGTAATGGTCTAGCACACATGACTGCGATAACAACATCGTGAGATCAATATTTTATTCTTACTTAATTCATAATTCATCTAATACAGTACATTTAACGATATAACGTGCATGTTTTAACATAGTACACGGATGTTAGGTTTAATTTACATATTCGGTGTTTTGTTTATAATGGTCCTTTTGTTATCTTTACTAAGAATTTTGTTGATATAATCTATCGTTTATGAGTCAGTGCTAAATGTGTAGTATTACTTGGAATTTTAGTGGTATCATTTTACTTTAATGGGCCATGACCAATAATACAGTATTACCAAGCATTCTATTTATATAATATATTACGTTTGACTTTTCTCAACAAAAAAAGTTTGAAGATACCGTAAATATAAATTACCGTCTTCCAATCAAAGTATACTACCGTATTTGTACTCTTAGTCATATCAGAATCGAAATAAATCATGGAAGCCAGAATGTGTTTTGGTTTTAACATGGATTGGCGGATATTAGTAAATTATATCCCTCGCTTCTGGCTCGGGATACAATACTATTCTCTGATGTTCTCGTTGCAAGTAGAATTTTGATTGGCTAAAAAGGTACTTTTAAAACTTCAGGGAAGCCGTGCGGTGACAGAAAATCAATAATCGATCTCACCTATGTGCTGTCCATTTACATTGTGCACAACAGACGACACACATTTCAGTAAAATCACAAGATGACAGAAAATCAATAATCGCTCTCTGTGATCTTTGTCCAAAGATACACGTATTTATGTTTTTCCTATAATAAAGACATACTTATTAATGTTCGAACATTCAGATAAAAATGTTATCAGTCTCTAGATGTTATATATAACATCTCGAGATTAATAACGTATAATATCCGCCAATCCATGTTAAAACTCCCAACACATTCTGGCTTCCATGATTTATTTCTTAATTATTCAACATGGATTATATCCTCTCCTGCCGCTGTAGCGCTGCTTTACCATGTTATGCAGTTGACTTGGTTCCTTTGACATTCTAATTTCTGAGAATAATTTCCTCTCATGATTTAAAAAATAAAAAGATCAACATTCGGTTATAAAAAGATTTAAAAAAAGCAATTTACAGAGCTCAGCATTGACGAGTTTCTGCGGTTGCTAGGGATAATATTTGGTTACTAGGGACATTGTAAGGTTTAAGGAATTCTTATAATATATACTGGTTAGTAAATGATAAGATGTCTCTAGATCTGCTAAGGTGCTGTTGTAGAATTTTTTTTCTTGATTAAATAAAAGGTTCATGAGATCTACAGGAAAATACTGTGCATAGGGAAACCTGTTGCTATGGACGGGCAAAAGTATGAATAAAAATATAAAAATGTATTTTTGAAATATGAAATGACATTTGTAATGTGTATAGCTTGACAAAAATGTACCGCTTAATCAAATATCAAGTCAAAAGATCGTAGATATCAAAATTCAACCATTAATTGCAATGATATAGGCTAATTTAATGTTTACAAAACCGTTGCTAGGGTGACAAAACTACACAAAAATACTATATAGAGAATTGGAATATTATTTTTAGAGTGTACATACACAGAATATAAAATTTTGTCGAAAAGACTATGCAAGATATGTAAAATAAAACCACCATATTTGAATTTCCAATGATTAATTGGACCCTCCTCCATTTACGTTGCTAAGCAACAAAGGACAAAGTGAAATCATCAAAAAAATTATTTTTCTTACCTTTCAATGATTGTTTTGATATTATATCTATATAAACAGTTTCTGAGATTGGGCCAAAATCTACCCTTATCATATTCACTCCTTTTGCGTATAAGACGTAACAAACTATATGCATTTTACATAAGCAAAAAACAGGTGCACTCTAGCAGAAAGCGTGAAACGCGCGAAATTTCAGAAGGTAAGAAGAGAGTGAAGATATCAAAAAGGTAATCAGGAGCCGTAAATCGAAGAGGGACAAACAATATGTACAATGATTAGAAGACAAAGAACGAAGGACAAACAATATGTACAATGATCAGAAGACAAAGAACGAAGGACAAACAATATGTACAATGATCAGAAGACAAGGAACGAAGGACAGACAATATGTACAATGATCAGAAGACAAGGAACGAAGTACAAACAATATGTACAATGATCAGAAGACAAAGAACGAAGGACAGACAATATGTACAATGAGCAGAAGACAAAGAACGAAGGACAGACAATATGTACAATGATCAGAAGACAAAGAACGAAGGACAGACAATATGTACAATGATCAGAAGACAAAGAACGAAGGACAGACAATATGTACAATGATCAGAAGACAAAGAACGAAGGACAAACAATATGTACAATGATCAGAAGACAAAGAACGAAGGACAAACAATATGTACAATGATCAGAAGACAAAGAACGAAGGACAAACAATATGTACAATGGTCAGAAGACAAAGAACGAAGGACAGACAATATGTACAATGATCAGAAGACAAAGAACGAAGGAGAGACAATATGTACAATGATCAGAAGACAAAGAACGAAGGAGAGACAATATGTACAATGGTCAGAAGACAAGGAACGAAGGACAAACAATATGTACAATGATCAGAAGACAAAGAACGAAGGACAGACAATATGTACAATGATCAGAAGACAAAGAACGAAGGACAAACAATATGTACAATGATCAGAAGACAAAGAACGAAGGACAAACAATATGTACAATGATCAGAAGACAAAGAACGAAGGACAGACAATATGTACAATGATCAGAAGACAAAGAACGAAGGACAGACAATATGTACAATGATCAGAAGACAAAGAACGAAGGACAAACAATATGTACAATGATCAGAAGACAAAGAACGAAGGACAAACAATATGTACAATGATCAGAAGACAAAGAACGAAGGACAAACAATATGTACAATGATCAGAAGACAAAGAACGAAGGACACAAAAGGATCTACAAAATACTTCACAAAAAATTAAAGATCGAGAAACTCTAATCCATTAAAAACCGGGGATGGACTCAAGTGCTGTGGAAGGGTAATTATAAACAGTTACTGCTACACCTTAGCCGAAGCTGGCTATTCAGTTTATGTCCGGGTGTTCTTGCTACCAACGATTTTTTGCATTATTTTACTTTTCAATCTTTTGACTTTAAGGTTATTCCAGAAAAAAAACGCACTTAATTTTTTACAAATAAAAAAAACAGATTAGTAAATACCTTAATTAAAAGGTAAATTCTTAAGAATTTCCCAAGGCATGACCTTGAATTTGATAGATCTCCTGGTTTCAAAAAATGCATGCAGTCTCATAAAATTACTCATTTCTGGTTTGAAACGTGTACCGTGTGATAGCTCATGTTCTTCTGGTTCAAAAATATGATTGCTGTGGGATTTTGCTCTCTTCCAGTTTCTTAAAGTTGTCATTTCCGGTCGGAAAAGTAGTAATTTATATTTCTTTGTCTCTAGATTCCAAAAATATATGATTGCTATCTTCACTTCTGGTTTAGAAATGAATCACCTGAGCCACTCCAGGTTTTTAACGGGGTTCGTGTTGCTCGATCTTTAGATATCTATGTAGTGTTTTGTCCTATTTCTTTTAGCCATTGTATTGTCTATCCTTCGAGTTACACAGCTTCCGATTTCCCCTTTGGTACCTTCCAACTTTTCTTAATAAAACATCCAAAAGACACGTACAGTTTATGGTCCGTTTTTTTAAATTCTTGGTCATTGTGGAAAGTGGACCTGACCTCTGCATAACCTTTAATCATGTTCATGTTCCTTAAAGGACACCTCTATAAAAGAAATCACTGTCTATAAAGGGCAGTCTCATTCCCCCCATAAATGAATAGTGCATAAAATTTTAACTTGTATATAGAGGGCAAATGAACATAAAAACCACATTTTCAGTTTCACTTGAGTGGCCTTTAAAATACAGGTGATTTGTTTAACGTTTATACATAAACGTTAGAGAAAACCGAATAGACAATCAAGAATGGATAATCCAGAGAAACTAGTAACATTTGGTATACAAGACACACTATGAAGACAAACAAATTAAAAAAAAACACAACACAATATGTGTTGGGCACCATTATAGCAAACAAAAACAAAAAAGACAAGAGCCCTCCTACAAACCACTGGAGGCAAAGACGAACAGAATCTCTTTTTTTTAAGGGGGGGAGGGGATCGTAACAGATATCACGACACGGAACCAAGAACGTAAAGACACATAATAAGACAACACAAAAAACCTGATCAACACAGTAAAGGTAAGGGATAATTTTCTTTATTTATTCTTGTGAAGCCATTGATGGAAGTCTGCCTCATAAGCATATAGCTACATAGGAACAAATCTGGGAGTAGTGGAGCACCATATTCATACCCATTGATCCCACTAATCTGGGAGTAGTGGAGCACCATATTCATACCCATTGATCCCACTAATCTGGGAGTAGTGGAGCATCATATTCATACCCATTGATCCCACTAATCTGGGAGTAGTGGAGCACCATATTCATACCCATTGATCCCACTAATCTGGGAGTAGTGGAGCACCATATTCATACCCATTGATCCCACTAATCTGGGAGTAGTGGAGCACCATATTCATACCCATTGATCCCACTAATCTGGGAGTAGTGGAGCACCATATTCATACCCATTGATCTCACTAATCTGGGAGTAGTGGAGCACCATATTCATATCCATTGATCCCACTAATCTGGGAGTAGTGGAGCACCATATTCATACCCATTGATCCCACTAATCTGGGAGTAGTGGAGCACCATATTCATACCCATTGATCCCACTAATCCGGGAGTAGTGGAGCACCATATTCATACCCATTGATCCAACTAATCCGGGAGTAGTGGAGCACCATATTCATACTCATTGATCCCATTAATCTGGGAGTAGTGGAGCACCATATTCATACCCATTGATCCCACTAATCCGGGAGTAGTGGAGCACCATATTCATACCCATTGATCCCACTAATCCGGGAGTAGTGGAGCACCATATTCATACCCATTGATCCCACTAATCTGGGAGAAGTGGAGCACCATATTCATACCCATTGATCTCACTAATCTGGGAGTAGTGGAGCACCATATTCATACCCATTGATCCCACTAATCCGGGAGTAGTGGAGCACCATTTTCATACCCATTGATCCCACTAATCTGGGAATAGTGGAGCACCATATTCATACCCATTGATCCCACTAATCTGGGAGTAGTGGAGCACCATATTCATACCCATTGATCCCACTAATCCGGGAGTAGTGGCGCACCATATTCATACCCATTGATCCCACTAATCTGGGAGTAGTGGAGCACCATATTCATACCCATTGATCCCACTAATCTGGGAGTAGTGGAGCACCATATTCATACCCATTGATCCCACTATTCTGGGAGTAGTGGAGCACCATATTCATATCCATTGATCCCACTAATCTGGGAGTAGTGGAGCACCATATTCATACCCATTGATCCCACTAATCCAGGAGTAGTGGAGCACCATATTCATACCCATTGATCCCACTAATCTGGGAGTAGTGGAGCACCATATTCATACCCATTGATCCCACTAATCTGGGAGTAGTGGAGCACCATATTCATACCCATTGATCCCACTAATCTGGGAGTAGTGGAGCACCATATTCATACCCATTGATCCCACTAATCCAGGAGTAGTGGAGCACCATATTCATACCCATTGATCCCACTAATCTGGGAGTAGTGGAGCACCATATTCATACTCATTGATCCCATTAATCTGGGAGTAGTGGAGCACCATATTCATACCCATTGATCCCACTAATCCGGGAGTAGTGGAGCACCATATTCATACCCATTGATCCCACTAATCCGGGAGTAGTGGAGCACCATATTCATACCCATTGATCCCACTAATCTGGGAGAAGTGGAGCACCATATTCATACCCATTGATCTCACTAATCTGGGAGTAGTGGAGCACCATATTCATACCCATTGATCCCACTAATCCGGGAGTAGTGGAGCACCATATTCATACCCATTGATCCCACTAATCTGGGAATAGTGGAGCACCATATTCATACCCATTGATCCCACTAATCTGGGAGTAGTGGAGCACCATATTCATACCCATTGATCCCACTAATCCGGGAGTAGTGGCGCACCATATTCATACCCATTGATCCCACTAATCTGGGAGTAGTGGAGCACCATATTCATACCCATTGATCCCACTATTCTGGGAGTAGTGGAGCACCATATTCATATCCATTGATCCCACTAATCTGGGAGTAGTGGAGCACCATATTCATACCCATTGATCCCACTAATCCAGGAGTAGTGGAGCACCATATTCATACCCATTGATCCCACTAATCTGGGAGTAGTGGAGCACCATATTCATACCCATTGATCCCACTAATCTGGGAGTAGTGGAGCACCATATTCATACCCATTGATCCCACTAATCTGGGAGTAGTGGAGCACCATATTCATACCCATTGATCCCACTAATCCAGGAGTAGTGGAGCACCATATTCATACCCATTGATCCCACTAATCTGGGAGTAGTGGAGCACCATATTCATACCCATTGATCCCACTAATCTGGGAGTAGTGGAGCACCATATTCATACCCATTGATCCCACTAATCTGGGAGTAGTGGAGCACCATATTCATACCCATTGATCCCTCTAATCTGGGAGTAGTGGAGCACCATATTCATACCCATTGATCTCACTAATCTGGGAGTAGTGGAGCACCATATTCATATCCATTGATCCCACTAATCTGGGAGTAGTGGAGCACCATATTCATACCCATTGATCCCACTAATCTGGGAGTAGTGGAGCACCATATTCATACCCATTGATCCCACTAATCCGGGAGTAGTGGAGCACCATATTCATACCCATTGATCCAACTAATCCGGGAGTAGTGGAGCACCATATTCATACTCATTGATCCCATTAATCTGGGAGTAGTGGAGCACCATATTCATACCCATTGATCCCACTAATCCGGGAGTAGTGCAGCACCATATTCATACCCATTGATCCCACTAATCCGGGAGTAGTGGAGCACCATATTCATACCCATTGATCCCACTAATCTGGGAGTAGTGGAGCACCATATTCATACCCATTGATCTCACTAATCTGGGAGTAGTGGAGCACCATATTCATACCCATTGATCCCACTAATCCGGGAGTAGTGGAGCACCATATTCATACCCATTGATCCCACTAATCTGGGAATAGTGGAGCACCATATTCATACCCATTGATCCCACTAATCTGGGAGTAGTGGAGCACCATATTCATACCCATTGATCCCACTAATCCGGGAGTAGTGGCGCACCATATTCATACCCATTGATCCCACTAATCTGGGAGTAGTGGAGCACCATATTCATACCCATTGATCCCACTAATCTGGGAGTAGTGGAGCACCATATTCATACCCATTGATCCCACTAATCTGGGAGTAGTGGAGCACCATATTCATACCCATTGATCCCACTAATCCGGGAGTAGTGGAGCACCATATTCATACCCATTGATCCAACTAATCCGGGAGTAGTGGAGCACCATATTCATACTCATTGATCCCATTAATCTGGGAGTAGTGGAGCACCATATTCATACCCATTGATCCCACTAATCCGGGAGTAGTGCAGCACCATATTCATACCCATTGATCCCACTAATCCGGGAGTAGTGGAGCACCATATTCATACCCATTGATCCCACTAATCTGGGAGTAGTGGAGCACCATATTCATACCCATTGATCTCACTAATCTGGGAGTAGTGGAGCACCATATTCATACCCATTGATCCCACTAATCCGGGAGTAGTGGAGCACCATATTCATACCCATTGATCCCACTAATCTGGGAATAGTGGAGCACCATATTCATACCCATTGATCCCACTAATCTGGGAGTAGTGGAGCACCATATTCATACCCATTGATCCCACTAATCCGGGAGTAGTGGCGCACCATATTCATACCCATTGATCCCACTAATCTGGGAGTAGTGGAGCA
This sequence comes from Bathymodiolus septemdierum, assembly GCA_963383655.1. NCBI lineage: Eukaryota > Metazoa > Mollusca > Bivalvia > Mytilida > Modiolidae > Bathymodiolus > Bathymodiolus septemdierum. Next base: position 11,189,565 of record OY726528.1, on the reverse strand, counting down.
CCATATTCATACCCATTGATCCCACTAATCTGGGAGTAGTGGAGCACCATATTCATACCCATTGATCCCACTATTCCGGGAGTAGTGGAGCACCATATTCATATCCATTGATCCCACTAATCTGGGAGTAGTGGAGCACCATATTCATACCCATTGATCCCACTAATCCAGGAGTAGTGGAGCACCATATTCATACCCATTGATCCCACTAATCTGGGAGTAGTGGAGCACCATATTCATACCCATTGATCCCACTACCTCATACCCATTGAAATACCAATAAAAGTTGAAACACCCATTCACCAAACAGGACAAATATGTCGTTGATAAAAAAATCTAACATTTGAATGGTCAGGTCATGTTTATATTTATTATAGATTTTGAATGGCTTTTGACAAAGTAAGACTTGTCTCTACCAATAACAAGGTACTGATACTTTTATTCTCTGTTCTTGTTTGAGAAGCAATCAGTGCCTATCACCATAAAAGTTTTGAATCCTTCTCATGGCGAGATGTACTCGATACAACATTATGTGAAAAAGTTTGTCAGTGACTTGTGGCAGGTCGGTAGTTTTCTCCAGCTATTCCGATTTCCTCAACCAATAGAACTGACTGAAATATTGTTGAAAGTGGTGTTAAACACCATAATCGTAACCAATGACTTCTACTAAATACTAAACCGCCTTCAACATGTTGAAGATTTTGTCAGAGTTTACACATGACAATTGAAACAAGTTAAAACTATTAACAGGTTTCATAAATTAGTATTTGACAGATGAGGCAGCAACCTTGAAGTGTCCACTAAGAGACTCATAACTATGGGGGCTGTGGCAGCCGGTTTCAGTCAGATATCATACGAGGGAAGATGATTCTTGTCTTTGTCAAGTCTTTTTTACAAGGAGGGAAAATGAAAGAAATCAAATTCACAACTTTTAGTAGCAATAGGCACTGATTGAATAGGTAGATATAACATATGATCTCAGTACAGACTGCCCCTAAAACTCTTCTGCTATGAAAAGAAAGTTTAAACAATTCCATCAATATAAACAAATTGAAAAATCACCTTCTCGCTGAACACAAAAAAACCAAGACATGTGACATTGGAAATCCAGGTCCTGGCTTGTGACAGACACAATAAACAGCTGCGTCAAGAGCGCATGATACGCCCGTCGTCAACATTCATACAATATTTGTATAGTCTTTCTTTCCCATAACTCTTGAATGAAAAATCGAAATTTCACCAAAAAGTATACAGACCGTAAGACTATCAATTCCAATAACTGTGCGAAGTTTGAAGTCAATAGGCCAAGGGGTTCTCAATTTACAGCGCGACATATGAAAAATCGCCTACAATTTGATGAATAAAGTCCCATAACTCTGGAATGAAAAATTGAAATTTCACCAAAAAGTATACAGACCATAAGACTATCAATTCCAATAACTATGCGAAGTTTGAAGTGAACTGGCCAACGGGTTCTCAATTTACAGCGAGACATACGAAAAATTACCTTAAAATCATGTACAATTTGATGAATAAAGTCCCATAACTCTGGAATGAAAATTCGAAATTTCACCATAAAGTATACAGACCGTAAGACCATCAATTCCAATAACTGTGTGAAATTTGAAGTGAATTGGTCAAGGGGTTCTTAAGTTAGAGCGTGACATGTGAAACGGACGGACGGACGGACAGTCGGACATTGGTATACCATAATACGACCCATCTTAAAGACGGGCGTATAAAAATGTAGTGGGGTTAAACTGGTTAATGGGATGCCAACCATCCCTTTTTGATAACTGGATCTCCAACAGCAATACATGAATAAACAAACGATAAAAAACCTGCACAGATTCACTTCAACTCAAAGATTGCATACTATCACAATAATACAATGCAAATGACATATTAATTACTTTCATTTTCATAATTGATTTTATTATTCCAAAGATCTATTACTGAATTCTAACGAGACTCTCATCTCTTCCATACACTGTTCTAATAACACCTGTAAATCTTTGTATAATATATGCTCTCTGCTGTGTGTAATGTAAATTATCTCCCCTGCTTCCTGTAATGATACCATGGTTTCCCTTAACAAACTGAGGTATAACTGGATTTTCCCTTGCTTCATCAACAGTAAACCTATCTGTGGACTGTTTGGTGGGTAGTAAAGTCTGAAAAATTACAAAAATAATATACAGCATACAATAATAAGTAAATTATTGCTCAAAAGGTGTTGTTTCATAATTACATTGACATAATTTACAATTGCTCATCTGAAGGTTAGGAGTCATCTAGAAGAGTTTGAAGATACCAAAAGGAGGTAATCAAAATCTGTAAATCGAAGAAGAACAGACAACACAATGGTCAAAAGAAAAAAGGACAAAATAACAAACAACGATCTACAAAACATTACACATAAAACTAAAGATCAAGTAACACAAACCCCACTAAAAACTGGGAGTGAACTCAGGTGCTCCGGAAGGGTTAGTGCCACCCGTCGTGTTAATCTAGTTACTAAGTCGGCTAGTGCACAACTGCTCAATTGAAGGTATATTTACAACAGGACATCTTTTTTTATAATGATTGCAATAAATGTGTCACTGTATATTGTCAACTATCACAAGATTTTTTTTAATAAATACAATATACAAATCTACAATAAGTTGTAGACACTCTTAACACATTTGCTATCAAATTCTAGTAATGTCCATCTTTGAAATCAATATAATTTTGGCGTGTTCCCTTCCTTTTGTATCCTATTCATATCCTTTGTATACAATGGCTGGTAACAGCTGACGTCATGACAAGGAATTTTTCCATGAAGGAAACTCTCCGATGCACAGGGATTCTAGATGTGATGACCATTATTTAAATAATTAGCAGAAAACGTGATGATAACTAATTTGGACTTTCATAACTTGTATTTTGTGTAGTTACTCTATCCATATTATTTTTGAGAACATTTTCTAATTTTGTAATCGGTCACTCATCATTGTTCATTAGAGTTAGCAATGTATTATATCAACAAATCATTTAAATGATTGATTGATCTTTGGTGTTTAATGTCACTTTCAGCAATATTTCAGCAATATCATGACGACCAGTTTTAGTGGTGGAAAAAGCTGAAGTACCCAGGGGAGAACCACCGACCATGGGCAAGCAACTGGTACAAATCATTTAAAGCTTATAATGTAAATCATTGCGTTCAATAAAATTTAATGACAGAAGTAACACACTCTATCCTTAGAATCTAGTTCCGTACTTGGAAGATTGATTGATTTTGATTTTTGGTGTTTTAACGCCACTTTCAGTAATATTTCAGCTATATCATGGTGACCAGTTTTAGTGGTGGAAGAAACCGGAATACCCAGAGAGAACCAGCGACCATGGGCAAGCAACTGGTAAACTTTATCACTTGCGGCTGCAAGTCGAGTTCACCCTTTTTTGTAATTTACAAAGCCGGGCGCGAACCCACGCCGTATTGGTGATAGGCTTGTATGAGTTGTTAGGTAATCCAACTACCTAACTCATTGAGCCACCCTGGCTCTTCTCTATCATTAGAGTCTAGTCTTGTACTTGGAAGAAGAACTAATACTGTGTTAAATTTTGTTAATATTTTTTGGTTAACTTATCTACCCACAATACATTGTAAAAATTCAACTTCCTGTTGAAACCAATATGGCAGACAACATAGATACCAAGAGCAAAAATTAAATAAAAACGAGTTTTATCAATACAAAGAGCCTGTTAATAAGTGAGAGGGTAACAAAGAATCTAGAGCTTTTGAAAAGGAGACATTCTGATGAACTAAAGAACATTAAAAAGGAGAAAATGTGTAGGAATGTCACTGCTGAAGTGAATGCTTTGTGCATCTGCTACAAGACTGAAGCAGAGATGAGCAAAGAAATGGAGAAATATGAAAGAAGGGAGTAAAGGAGAATTTCACAAAAGACAATTTCTATATAACCAAGATGAAGGTTATATTGTGTAGTGTCTGGTATTTTTTGTGTGTCTTCGTTCTGTCTCTTGTGTACTTGATTTTACAGCTTCTGATTATCCCTTAGGTACCTTCAAACTTTTCTCTGTATTGTTAATTCTTAATTACATCTTCAGTTTTCTCAAGGGCCTGGGTGGTTCAATGAGTTAGGTAGTTGGATTACCTAACAACTCATACAAGCCTATCACCAATACAGCATGGGTTCACATCTGGCTTTGTAAATTACAAAAAAGGGTGCAAGTGATTAAGTTTAGCAGCTGCTTGCACATGGTCGGTGGTTCTCTCTGGGTAATCCGGCTTCTTCCATCACTAAAACTGGTTGCCATGATATAGCTGAAATATTGCTGAAAGTGGCATCAAACACAATAAATCAATCAAATCAGTTTTCTCTAACATTTAGTTAATAAAGTAAAACAGATTTAACATATACATATACAGTACATATACCTGTATGGTAGAATAAGTTCCTTGGTATAACACAATGCCTGAGACCAATTCCCACTGTCTATACTGGCATCAAGTCCTATATCTAATATTTGTACACAATAGATGTTATAGTTACAGAAATATTCTTCTTGTTTATTTTGACAATCTATACAACTTTGGAGTATGGCTGCTGGATCTGAAAAAAGCGATGGATTAAAATATGTAAGGTGCGTGTTCCTTAAAATTTTGTATTTAACTTGTTATCCCAGGAGACAATCATTTTATTATTCATTTCAAACAAGGTGTATTATATTACAATATTCCCATCTTCTAAGGCTGTCCTTTCTGCAATGAAAAAACCCCTTATACCAGGGTTGGCTTCTCTTGTGGGGGACAATTTAGTAGTATTTTAATTTATCGGCAAATTGGACATTTTCCTTTTGATGTGTGCCACTGATAAAGTCTGGATCACTGAATTGACCTTGATCCACAAAAATATAAGGCCAGTTCGTAACTCGCATGCGCAAGAATTGACTAGGATATTGAAAAACACATTTTGACTTCACTGATAAAAACAATAACGCCAGTTTTGAAGATCTCAACATACATTATCACTAGTATCACAGCTCATCCAGTCGGACTTGCTGCAATACTAGTGATAATGTTTGTCTCGACCCTCAAAACTGCCGTTATTCTATATGTCTCAGTGCTTCTGAAATCTGGCAGTTGAACCAGTTAACGGAACCCAACCGTCCTTGTTAAATAGATTTCTAGCAGTAAAACAAATACCAATAAATAAAATAAAATCTTCACAAATTTGCTTCAACTTAAACAATGTATTGCAGAAATATGATAATTTATCTGGATGTCTGTAGATCAATACAATTTGTTTTTGAAACTATTGCTAAGGAAATAAAATGGTTACTACATGTAATAAGTTTTTATATCTTATTCTAAAGTTTTATTAATAATTAATACCTTGTACTTTCTTCTCCAATTTCAAACTTTCTAATGACATACCAATATCATCTTCATATTTGTGTACTTTGGAGAGCTCAGTCTCACTAAAAACATGACCACACGTACAAGGCAAAAAATCTGAAAAAAAAATACAAGTAAATATTTAATCAAAATTTATCAGTCTTTTGCAAAATAAATAAGGTATCTTTATGCAAGTTGAGTATAAAGTGAGTGATTGTTGTTCAACACCAAGTGAGCAATTTTTCGGCTAAATCATAGTGGGAAGTTACATACTGATGAGATAATGATGATGTCTGATTTGTACTAGACCAACATGCTCAGTGTCGGATTTAGATTAAGAGAGACCCTAGGCAGTGGACGAGTGGAGGCAGGAAGTGTGCTTAATCAATTTCAATAAAGGCGAAGATGATGAGGGGTGTTTAAAATTCTGCAATATTCTTAAATGGAGTGCAACTGTGTAAGGATAATTACTGAAGAGTTGCTTAGAAAGTACAGTACGCTATGACACCATAAGTGTGAAAGTCCAATAACAGTGTTAAAAATATTATACACCTTGGCCGGAGGCCCCCTAACCTTTGAGGCCCTAGGCTTCAGCCTATCGAGCCTATAGGGAAATCCGGCATTGAACATGCTTATTTGAATTTTTATAGTGATAGCTCACTGAAACAACAGTCTGCGGATAGACATGTCACCCCACTCGGACACATTATCCTGATTCCGAGCATTGGTCAACTTAATTGTCAATGAGATGATGATGATGAGGTCCACTTTGTACTAGACCAACACGCTTATTTGGATTTTTATAGTGATAGCTCACTGAAACAACAGTTCGCGAATAGACATGTCACCCCACTCAGACACATTATCCTGATTCTGATCCAAGCAGTCTGCTCTTTCTCCTTATATTAATGCTGCATGCTTAATAGCAGAGAAGCAACAAATACCAATTTCATAGTTTTTGGTTTGATCCGAACCCACGATCTACCACACTCGAGGCGAACATGCTAACCGGCACAGCACAATTCTGCTGGTTGACATGTCACTCTACGTCCAGTGGCAAATATTTCATGCAAATTCATGTCGACAAGTTCAACAATATCTAGAAACTATAGAGAAATGAGGGAGGGATAGATCAATCAGGGCATCAACTTTTTACTGACACTGGAAAGGTTAGAGAATTTTGTTTTAGCTTTTTGTAGTGGCTACAATGGGCCCACTCATTTTAGAAATATACCAAAAGACGTCTCTTCTGCTGGGAGTGTGCCACTCTCCAAACATGTCACCTACTATGGTCCAAGATCAGGCTTTCAGTATCATAACCTGACAACCAGCCATCATCTAGAGAGCATCCTCTATCTGCCATAACAAGATACAAATGTAAATCTGTTTTAAATATTCATACTAACGGCCATTTTGTTTCTTTTTGTATCCTCGTGAACAACTTGGTGCTGGACATTTTACACTAAGCATTTTCTGATCCTGTAATAAAAGAGGAAAACATAAATATCTAAATGTTTTAGACATGCATTTACATAGAAAACATCTTTATATCAACACAACAGAAAATAATCAAAAATCTTGATTTCTTTATTTCCAGCTTAGCATTAAATATGTTACAATTTAACCTCTAAAAAAATTCAACCATTTGGTGCAAACATATACAATGACAACACAACTAGATTATGTCACGGTAATTGTTAATTAAAAAGTTAAAATATTGATGGGGAAAAAAATATAACAGCTTTGGAAATTGATCTTTCAAAAGTTTGTATCATTCATATGATTTATATAGGCAATGAACAAAACAAGGGCTTCCTCCTGCCTCAATATTGCTGAAGATGAACGTCATCCCTAGGTAGATGGTAGAATCTGTTAGAAAAGTTTGGGAAGGTATTTTATAATATAAAAAATTTTGAGAGAAAAAACCCCATTAAATTCTGAGTTTTTGAGCATTTGCACCCTTTCCCTTCCTCACAAGGGCTGTAACAAATCTGCTGGATTGTACCCTTCCTCACAAGGGCTATAACAAATCTGCTGGATTGTACCCTTCCTCACAAGGGCTATAACAAATCTGCTGGATTGTACCCTTCCTCACAAGGGCTATAACAAATCTGCTGGATTGTACCCTTCCTCACAAGGGCTATAACAAATCTGCTGGATTGTACCCTTCCTCACAAGGGCTATAACAAATCTGCTGGATTGTACCCTTCCTCACAAGGGCTATAACAAATCTGCTGGATTGTACCCTTCCTCACAAGGGCTATAACAAATCTGCTGGATTGTACCCTTCCTCACAAGGGCTATAACAAATCTGCTGGATTGTACCCTTCCTCACAAGGGCTATAACAAATCTGCTGGATTGTACCCTTCCTCACAAGGGCTATAACAAATCTGCTGGATTGTACCCTTCCTCACAAGGGCTATAACAAATCTGCTGGATTGTACCCTTCCTCACAAGGGCTATAACAAATCTGCTGGATTGTACCCTTCCTCACAAGGGCTATAACAAATCTGCTGGATTGTACCCTTCCTCACAAGGGCTATAACAAATCTGCTGGATTGTACCCTTCCTCACAAGGGCTATAACAAATCTGCTGGATTGTACCCTTCCTCACAAGGGCTATAACAAATCTGCTGGATTGTACCCTTCCTCACAAGGGCTATAACAAATCTGCTGGATTGTACCCTTCCTCACAAGGGCTATAACAAATCTGCTGTATTGTACCCTTCCTCACAAGGGCTATAACAAATCTGCTGGATTGTACCCTTCCTCACAAGGGCTATAACAAATCTGCTGGATTGTACCCTTCCTCACAAGGGCTATAACAAATCTGCTGGATTGTACCCTTCCTCACAAGGGCTATAACAAATCTGCTGGATTGTAATAAAAAGGTTTTTTTCTGAGTAATTAAAAGGAGGAAACACATACAAATTGAATTTTTCCTTTGTTTCCCGCCAGTGCTGAGGTGTACTTGACAAAGTTTGTCAGTGACTTAAGCTTGCGTCATATCAGTGGTTTTCTCCTGTAACATTTGTTTCCGCTACAATATAAGTGAAATATGGTTCAAAATGGTGTTAAACACCGATAAACAATAACCTTGACCTTATTTCATAATCCTAATCTGATTAAAATCACATTTCTCACTTGCTCCCCTTTACTGATATGTCAAATAGTACGAGATCTCAAGAAACCATATTATGGGTCGCATATGAGTGATCTTATGCTACAGTCTGATGAAAATGGTGGTCAGGCAGCTATGAAAGCATTATAAGTTAAAATTAAACTGTTGTGTTTGTTACGAACAATCTGATTGGTCGAAAATGGTCACAACCCATACTTATTATATCATATCATTAAATATTCATGACATAGGGTCAATCACATGTGACCCGTAATTTGGCTTAATCAGTAAAGGGGAGCATGAGAGATGTGATTTTAATCAGATTGACATAATCCTAACTATTAATTACCATCTCTGTAGCAGTACATCGTGGACAAGAACATGTAAAGTAATACTGTTTCTGAAGTTGTTCCTGTCTGTCTGAGGTCAAGGCCAATTGATCTATATAACTGATTCTGACCTGAAAGGTAGAGATTTGTTAAATCTATATTTATATCAATTTATAGAGGAGATTTATTTTCTATACAAACTACTTACGAAAGAATTATAGAACCGCAGTGGTTGTGTAATGATTAGCGGTAGATCATAGTTTCAAGTTCAGGTCGGGTCAAACAAAAGACAATACAATTGGTATTTATTACTTCTCCGCTAAACATGAAGCATTTAGGAGTAAGAGCAGAGACTGGTCGGGTCAGAAAAATGATAAGAATAACATGTCTAAGTGAAGTTGTTTGAAGGCAAGTGATATTTTGGACGTTTTCACTAAGATATAGCAATGTAAGGTTATTTGTTATTTTACAAAATTTACTGAAAAGAGTAGAAACAAGTATTTTTCCAATTTCAAGGGTGTCCTCTTTCATGTCCATGTTTATACTATTACCATTCTTATATTTATTGTTACATGAATCAGGTACCAGCAAAGCTTTATTAGGTCAATGACAATAACAACAAGATGTTGCACGCTACGTCGTGCTAAGAATACCCCCACTCGTTCATTTGTGTCAAATTTGCATATATCTCAACACTCATTACCAGAAAATGCCATAAAAACCTGAAAAATTCTTAAGTCACACATTAAACAGGAAGTAAATGTGCAGTAAACCTGGAAAGGGGAGACACGGTACAAGTCACCATGCCAAAGCCACATATCAAATATAAAATCATTTCTTCCAGTAGAAGCTGAGATATCTGTTACAAAAGTTTTCATTACGGCAAACATGAACAATTCTAAGTCGCGCAGTAAACAGGAAGTAGATGTGCAGTAAACCTGGAAAGGGGAGACACGGTACAAGTCACCATGCCAAAGCCATATATCAAATATAAAATCATTTCTTCCAGTAGAAGCTGAGATATCTGTTACGAAAGTTTTCATTATGGCAAACATGAAAAATTCTAAGTCGCGCGGTAAACAGGAAGTAGATGTGCGGTAAACCTGGAAAAGGGAAACACGGTACAAGTCACCATGCCAAAGTCATATATCAAATATAAAATCATTTCTTCCAGTAGAAGTTGAGATATCTGTTACGAAAGTGTGAACAGACGGACAAACGGACGGACGTACGGACAGACACAGTGATTGCAATATAGCCCCCTCTCTATGAGTGGGGGTATAATATAGCCCCCTCTAAATGAGTGGGGGTATAATGACATTTACTTTAATCCTATACATGTGTGTTAGGGGTGTCAATTTCACCTCTGTTTCTTCGATTTTTTTATTGAAATGTGAAACTATTACAACAGTACAGTATTTTTTGTTTTTGTTTTTCATTTTATCATTGGTACTCAATATCACTCGATTGCACGATAAAAACTATTGGGATATTGAATATTGGTCCTGGACTTCCATCGACTTTTACCATTGTCTTTTCTTTTGCTTTTAGAGATCACAGTGGATCTGAAAAGTTGTTACGGTACTACTTCTATCAATCTATCAGATTGCCACGATCAGTTATCTTTTACGGCCCAATCAAATCATCAAATAATTTTACTTACGTTATCTGGTGATGGATTTTCTATCTTTTCTAAAGCTCTCACACATAGCAACTTGCCAGAGAATGTTACTGCTGCATTTGGTAAACAACTGTGATCTATCAGTGATGGGCTAAAAGTATCATCATAGTTTGTATCAGTCTGATTAAAAACATAAGTTAAATATTCAAAGTTATCATTTTGGAAATACAAACTACAGTAGTGCCTCTCTTGTAAGGCCCATCCCACTAAAAGGCCATCCCTCTTATCAACCAAATTTCAGATGCACTGAGATAGTAAAATACTATTAAATTGTCTTCCCTCTTAAAAGACCACTTTTGTATGCAGAATGGTAGGCCTTATTAGAGGGGGATTACTGTATCTTGAATGATAATTTTTTTTTTTTTTTTAAATTGTAAGATAATTAAGGATTGATCGCAATTTTTGTTCGGTTCAATTTCAATCAATCCTTATAAATTAATTCAAACTTTTTTTGCTATGATATTGAAAAATACAATTTTGTATATTTATTTTTTCAAAATAAGGCAAATAATCGGAAATAAATTTAAATAACCCCAAAGGTGCCTCATTTAAAGAAAATCCCCTGATGACAATGGCACACGACAACTTGGGAACGACGTCTATTTTTAGTGTTGTCATAGTGAATGATTGTGAATGTGGGAAAATTACATCCTGTATTATTGAATAGAAATACACTTGACAGGGTCACAAATGTAAGTGCTATATCTGAAAAACACCAGAAATCAGAGAAGTAAGTATCACAGTGTTCTACTCAGTGCCGGATTTAGATAATGAGAGGTCCTAGGCTATTCCACTTGTGAGGCCCTTCCCAATTCCCCACCTTTACAACTGTAGAAAGATGCAAGTCTGCATAATCAATTTCAATAAAGGTGAAGATGATGAGGGGTGTTTAAAATTTTGCAATATTCTGAAATAAAGTGCAACTGTGTAAGGAAATCTGGCACTGGTTCCACTGATGTTAGATCAGTGTTTTCTTACAGAAACATCTTGCTTGTACTGTAATCTATGACAATTTGGAAATTTTCTGATTTATAGCTAGAACAACTGTAATGTAACAGGATATCAGTCTTCATTGTTACCATAACAACAGCCCAGGCTAGTAAAAAATATCATGGAGCCTGTTAGAATATCACTTTCAGACCAGTAAAATCTACATTTGTATTTTACTTATAGATCAGTAAAATCTATTAAAAAATTATCCGAAAAATAGTACGGGGCTGTGGGGAAAAAGGTTTATTGTAAAAACTGGGATATAAAAGAGAGGTTGTTGTGTAGGGATATCAGTAAGTTGATTTGACAATCAGATAAAATAGTACCTGATGTAGATTCCTACTCCAACTGGATTTAATTCTCCGTCACAAATTGTAAAACTGTTTATTGTCATCTAAAACAGAATTCTTTTTTGTAAGTTGTGCTGCATGTAAAATAGGCTAAATATTAAATATTGACTATAAAAAAAAAAACTGGTTCAAATATTTTTTGAATATTTTTTTCTTGTAATAGGATTCACAAACAGAAGATAACACAATGTTTTCAAATAATATTATCATTAGTCTTAAGCCTGTCTTTTCTATGACTGAATATAGCATAATTCCTTCCCTGGTTTTATCAGTATACAATCTAAACAAATGTGGCATGGGTCTGACTGTGCAGTATTTTTTTCAACTAGATATCCATTTGACTGTCAGTATATTCACTTTTCCAACAAGAAACCCATCTGACAATATTGATACCCCTAACATAAATTTATGACCACTCACTTTCCTGTCTTGGTACAGACACTTCAGTAAAAAGTGGCATCGTTTTTAAACTAGTTTTATGGACCCAATCCCCCTCTCTTAGTGAGATGTCAACCCTCACATATAGCTGGGTGAGCTGCATTGTTGTAAAGAACACAGAGTCTTCAGAGATCCCCAGAACTCGTCTAGACGAGTCTTAGACTCACTATTTTGAATAAAGACTGACCCGATTTTAAAATTTTAGATATTTACAATTCTTTAGAGATGTCTGTACCAAGTCAGGGTCATTACGGTTTTCACAGTTTTCCGGTTGTTGACTGATTTTGTCTGTTTATATACTTATGAGTTTTGACTTTCCCTTTGTAAGATTGTTCGGAGTTCGGTAATTTTGTTATTACCATTATTTACTTTATGATACAGTAGTAACCCTCTTATCAGGCCATCCTTCTGCAATAAAAAGCTGTCCTTATAAGAGGGGTGGCCACTCTTGAGAGGGACAATTTACTCATTGCATATGAAATCTAGTCTGATAAGAGGGGGTGACCTACGATGAGAGGAGGTTAATAAGAGGGTGACTATTGTATTAATATTACCTTACAGAAGATGTCAAATATTTCAGCTACTGGTGGTAAATTATTATCTACAAGTTTCTGTAATGTAAATATTATCTGTGAAAACTGTGACATTCGTTCTGAATCTTTCTCAATATCTTGTTTATCTACAATACAAAGTATAGACTGTCAGTTATCAGAGGTACAGTCAAACCTGCCAAAGCGGTCACCTGTATTAAGCAGCTACCTGTATTAAAAACACCTTTTTCTTGTCCTGTCATTTAAAATTTTGATATGAATTAAACCTCTTTTAGGATGTTACCTGCATTAACACACCACTTTTTATTTGTTCCAATGTCAAATGTCAAGGTCTTCTTTATGTTCAGTGAGTTCAGTTAAGGTCAGAGGTGATTGTTCATTTTGTTGACAATCACTGTTTAAACTTTCTTTTCATAATTATACAGGTTTTTATTGACAAATCTTAAAATATATTGAAAACAAACAATGTGTTTGACTCTAATATACTAAACTTGTCTATTTTAATTTAACAAAGTATACAAGTACAAATAAAGACCACATGAGAATCTAAAAAAGGGTTAGGGTAATGAGTATCAATGCAAATTTCAACAATATAATTACGTCATTTCCTCATTCATGGCTTACCATCAGATTTTTTACAAGAGTAACATGATGTCTGTTCTTCTTTATATATATGTTTTCTGATCACCCCTTTGGTATCTTCAACCTTTTCCAAGTGACCTTCAGACTTTATCACATACAGTTGCATCAAGTCCACCTCGCCATTGGCAGGTATCAAACTTGTAACGTTGATGGAGAAAGGCATTGATTGCATAGCTACCTGTATATGTAAATTCAACCACTGTATGATAACAAAAATGACAGCCACAAGAAAAGTTTAATATTAGTATTCACCAATATAATGCTACATACGAGACTTGAAATCTTTGAAAGTTCTGTTCCAAACTTCATCTGTCACATCTGAATTTCCAAAATCATTTTTCTGAAAGAAAAAAAATAATGGACTAAGCTGGTCACAGCATGGTACAACTGTAGTAATTTAACAAGGACTTTCTTCTGATCAATTTTACAGCAATTAAATTTAACTCAAGAACCATAACTAATACAGAAACTCTGATAGAATACTACCTGAAAAACTTGTAAAAAAGGAAATAACAGCAACAAAATTAGATGGAAAAAAACCAATTGTGTATAATGGTACCTTCCAAAGCAAAATTTTCAAATTTGCACCTTTTTCAGTCCTCTTTGCTCGGAAAAATTTAGATCTGGAGCTACATCCCTCCAATTTAATATTAACCTTTAATCTGTCCCAAGAATCATTGTGTTAAAATTACAGACAAATTGGTCAACTAAGACTAAAGTTATTAAAATAGATGTTACCCAACAGATAAATTCACATAATTATTATGATCCATGAACGATGAAGCATAATACATGTATCAAAAAGTTATTTTACATTATGTAATTTATATAAGCCCATTTTAGAAAGTTATTTTACGATTGTTACCCATGGTTACCTGATGTTTAATAATTAGTCGCAACATTAACATGACACTGTCTAGTGGAATTTTGGGAGAGACATGCTGAAGATAGCGACATTCTTCTTTATGTATACTCCAGTCTTCTCTCTGTTGAAGAAATTTACCAATTAAAATACCTAGAGCTATAATACAAATTATATTATTTTTAGTTGGCTTTCAGAGATTTTTTTTCTTTTTTTCAGAGATTTCTTGAAATGCAAATGTTGGATGATGTAAAAATATCCCAAAATAACCGATATTATTAAGTACCAGTTATCATTACATTTATATTTCACTCTATCTTATTTTCAATATTTAATTTCAACAAATTCATGACCTATTTATTCTGGTCTCTAATGGAGTTCATTAATTTCTTTAGATGTACTTTATGACTTATTGATATTAAATCTGTTAGAAGTATCAGTGATGATTATTTTGGCCAAAGAATAATGGTCTTCAGTCAACAGATTTTACCTTCCTAGCATGTTAACTACAAGTATACACTGACCCTGCCTTTGTTGTCATTCATATATGTGGGGTTTTTGAGTGGAAGCATGTTTTTTTATCATTAGTTTATATCTGTATTGATCCAATTATGAAGAGAAGGAAGGTTGCTATCAACCAGTTTAACCTCACCACATGTTTGTGTCTGTCCCAAGCCAGGACCTAAATT
Source organism: Bathymodiolus septemdierum (assembly GCA_963383655.1). Taxonomy (NCBI): domain Eukaryota; kingdom Metazoa; phylum Mollusca; class Bivalvia; order Mytilida; family Modiolidae; genus Bathymodiolus; species Bathymodiolus septemdierum. Next base: position 11,174,504 of record OY726528.1, on the reverse strand, counting down.
TCCAATGTCAGATATTGTGGCCTTTTTTATGATCAATGATTTGAGGCGAGAGGTGATTGTTTATTTTTTTGATATTGGTGGAATTGTTGACAATCTCTGTTAACTTTCTTTTCATAATAGTAAGTACAGTGCATGTAATAATTATATATAACATCATAGAATTTGAAACATGCAAGAAAATTTCTCACCTAAAGGTTACATAAAAATATTGTATCAAACATATTAAGAACATGATAAATAAAACCATTATATTTCAACAAGGTATATAACAAAACATTTCTCACCTGACAGGCAACACCACAGTATTTTAACACCCCACATTTTGAACATTTCTTTAGACTGTTGGACCTGAAAAGATACAATAAAAAAAAATTAGTACGAGAATTAATTCTTAAATTTGCATTTCAATATAGTGCAACGTAAACTCTTATCCTTGTTCCTATGTTCTTCTAAGTTTTTTTTTTACATGAATTCCTTAGAAAATCCCTAAATCAGAACAATACATTATAGCATTGGACAATCAATCAAAGTTTTATTTAAAGTCGGTACATTTTATAACAATACAACATAAGCTCTCAAGAGCTTTTCAAACCGACATGCATAACAAAATTACATAAATTAAATACAGCACAACAAAAACATGTCATTCAATACAAAACCAATACACATCCAGACAAACCTATGCATACATCTCTGTGTTTTGACCTCTGGACCCCCACAAGTGCCTCTCTGCGCACCCACTGTCACAGGACCAGAGGTCAAAACAGAAAAAAGATGCCGACATTTAGCAGCCATTACACATACAAGTACATTCATGCAAATTATAACCAGTCTATATTTAAGCAAAGAAGCAAATTATATCAGACACATAAAATATTCATGTACTTTTAAAACATATTTTTTTTAAATATTCTAAAAAAAATATGTTAAAAATATTCATGCAGAAATAGCCAAGCACTAAAATAGAGCACAAGTTAAACTGAAAAGCATCAAGTTAAGTAAAAAAAAATTTTTTGTTGGTATATGCTTTAATTAGAAACATATAAATAACAATAAAAAAGTAAGCTCGAAAGAGCTTTTTTAAACTGACATACAAATTACACATACAGGTATATATATATACCCACAAAAATACATGGACATACATTGACAAACATATAAAAATTCAAGCATAATTAAAATACAGCAGCAGATAATTAGGTTATAAGCACTACGAAAACAAGCACTACCCTAAAAAAGTAGGGATTAAAATACAAAATAAAGCAAGCACATAAGCAGAGCCATGCAAGAAATATATTGTAACTTCATGTATTACCCTTTTGACATAAAAGGGGCAAACAAATATTTTTCATCTTTGAATTAATTGTGTTGACACCTAGACTAGAGCTCCCATTAATATGTGGACAGATTTCCTCTATCTCTTGACTTGTGGTTTCTAAGCTAGACTTGACAGAAATGAACCAAAAAGTCTGGGTCTATTGCCGATATTAGTACATTGAGCTTGTAGTAACCTCTTTCTTTTAACACACTCCCTTTTAGTAGCCACTTGCTTTTATTTTTTACCCCCCCCCCCCCCTTTTTCCAGAAGCCGTAGAGGGACATTTACCTTTTCACACAAGAACTGCATAACACAGACCGTTCTTTTTGGACCAGTATATGAACATAAGGCAATGAACTTAGAATGGTAGCATCCATTTTGTATGTCATCTATGATCTGTTTTAATAATTTGAGATTCTAAAACTTCCACAGACGATTTTTTTTCTAGCCGCTTACAACAATAATGAGAAACGCTTGTTACTTGTAAACAAATGATCAAATGGTTTGGTAATTACACGTTTTTATTCAATCATACAAATAAATATTTTTAAATGGGCAAAGGAATTGATATGGTTGCTTATTTGTGAAATAGGCATATTCCTTACAACAATAAAAATACAGATTCTAATTTATGCACAAAGACGGATTGAAGACGATTCCGTATCTTGCTAAATGATATATATATAAACGAGCTGCATGTAAGTTTTCAGAGATAGAGTTGTGATTCTATGAATTATAATTGATATATGAAAATAAAATGAAAAACAGAAAATACCACACAGTCGGAACAGTTCCAAGATCCAATAAAAATTCGTAGAAAGTGACAGAATCAATACCTTAACACACAAATACATGACCGCTTACCTTCCCGTCTTGGTACACACACTGCAATAAAAAAAAAAAACCAAAACTAGTTTTATGACCCTAACCTTCCATCTTGGAGCAATTGCTTTCCACATGTGAATACGAAGAATTTGAAGATACCAAAGGGGTAATCAAAATCTGTATATCAAAGAAGAACAGACAAAACAATGGCCAAAAGAAAAAGTACAAACAACGATCTACAAAACATACATATAAAACTAAATATCGAGTAACACGAACCCCACTAAAAACCGGTGGTGAACACAGGTGCTCCACTAAAATGACAACCCTGACATATAACCGAGAGAACAACATTATTATACAGACATCGTTTTCACAACAAAATAATAAAATAAGAAGAGGAGGTAGAAGTAAAATGGAAAAAGGAATGGAGGTGTTCCCCACGGAGACACCACTGTCGGAGTATCATCTTTAAAATCGAGGCAATCAAATACTGGAACTGCATAATATTAGTTCTATTAATGAGTGTGGATGGTCTCAAACATTATTTGAATATTAGATAGTATTCAAGGGCCATCCAACGTAATAGTTAACTTTGAACCAAAATCTAATTGCCAATATCATCTTTCGTCATCTGTGAGCAATTGACAGCATACTTTTCTTTTCTTCGATAAAACCTTTTGAAAGATAAGATGAGATGATTCTATAAAAACCCTTGATTTTTTTCTTTTAATTAGTACGCATGAGAGCAATTTTAATTGTGCTAACACAAAAAAACATTATATTTCATATATACTTTATTCTCACTTGTGTACTTGGTGCATTTGTCTTCCCTGAACACTCGGTGGTGAAGATTCCCAGGGCTCAAATCCCAAAGTTGCTCAGTGCGTCACAAAGTGACGGATGGGGGGGGGGGGGGGGGGGGAGGGGGAGGGGGAACTCTCGATGGGGTCAGTCAAGTTATAATACGGAAAGCTTGACCGTGGACCATAGTTTCCCGTGGCTAACGTGTTTTAGTGTGCCATGCCCACTGCCACGGACTGCACACAAAATACCTCTTAGGAAAAGCACATTTAGCTTGAAGGGGGGGGGGGGGGGGGGGGGTGTTATGTTTTTTTCTAAAAAAAATATTCTGATTCCCAATGTTGCTGAAAAAAATATTCTGATTTTGGTGGAGAAAACAAAATTTCTGAACAAAACAAAAAAACATACCCCCCTCCCCCCTTTCAAGTTAAATGGTCGGTCCCTTAACAGTGTAGGCACATTGTAGTCGCTACACTGAAATATTAAATCTTACGTCCCTACCCAACTATACATACATTTCCGTAACAGTGTTAATGTTGATTACCCTTTTGACACATTATTTTCCTCTATATTATTGAGCTTGTTCTTGTCCTGAATAGCTGAACTACTCCTCCCTTGACGTTAAGCAATAATCAATCAATCAACATGTGTCTTCCGTAGATTTAAACACAGAAATCATTCAATACAAAGGTTGTATTTGTGTTTGCTTGCACATAGTAATGTACAACACGTCTTGACTATATGAGTAACACGGCGGGTGTCTTATAAGAGACAGGGAACTGCTAACCCCTCACGAAAGCCTTGGTTCACCACCGGTTTTTGACGGGGTTTGTATTGTTCATATTTTTAGTTTTCTGTTGTGTTGTGTTTTTGTGTTTTATTTGTCTTCGTCATGATCTTTGTCTGCTCAACGTTGCCATTGTCTCCGCATTGTCCATTCTTTAGTGACCATTCGGTTATCTCTATCGGATGAATTCCGTTTGTCGTAGATGGGAGTAGTCAATTACTTCAAGATCTCAGTCATAGTTCTTAATTAATAATAAAAATAAAACTTCATTTGTTATTAACCGGAGTTAGATTTTAATAATTAAATAATTAAAAATTTATTAGAGATAGCATTTTGGATCATATGGAAAAACACAAATTATTTACTATCCATCAGCATGGATTCAGAAAAGGCAGATCTTGCGTTACACAATTAATTGAAGTTTTAGATGATTGGACAGAACAACTCGACAACAAAAATACAATAGATACCATATATTTAGATTTCCAAAGAGCCTTTGACACGGTACATCATATGGGGCGCACCCGGTGCGCGCCCCCCTAAAATTGGAAAAAAATAGATTTTTTGCCGTAAAATCGTGATTTTTTACACGAAATACCCCAAAAATGTTCGCGCCTTCCTCCGCTCGGCACAATTTTGTTAAGTGCGTCCCCCCTAACTTGAAATCCTGGATCCGCCCCTGCTCATCAGCGTCTCATTAATTACAAAGTTACGGCATGTGGAAATATCTTAGGCTGGATTATTTAAAGACTTTCTTGCTAATAGAAAACAAATGGTTGTAATAAATGGTACAGGCTCAAATTGGACATCAGTGACGAGTGGAATTCCTCAAGGAAGCGTTCTGGAACCTATCCTATTTACAATATACATGTATATAATTGAACTATCTGATGTTGTTCAAAACATAGTAAAACTTTCCGCAGATGACACCAAACTGTATGCTACATGGTAAATGAGGAAGAGCAACAAATTAGTTTACAAAATGATATAGATAGTTTATTGAAATGGTCAGACAGGTGGTTACTGAAATTTAACAAGTCAAAATGCAAGCATGTACATTTAGGACCTAATATAAAATATAAAATGGGAGAAAGTGAAATACAGCAAGTAACAGAAGAAAAAGATCTAGGGATAATAATCGACGACAAGCTTAAATTCAAACAACACAATAATCAACAGACAAAAAGGCAAATCAAAGATTAGGAATGATCAAAAGAAGCTTCGATTTTATGGATAAGGATATGTTTCTAATACTATTCGTAAGGCCACACCTAGAATATGGCAGCAGTGTATGGTCAGTGATATGCAAAAAAAGAAGCCATACAATTGGAAAATGTTCAAAGAAGAGCCGCCAAACTGATAAAAAATATACAACATAAGACCTACACACAAAGATTGAAATACTTAGGGCTACCATCACTCCAATACAGAAGACTCAGAGCTGACATGGTTGAAATTTACAAAATCCTCAACAATATTGATAAAGTGCAATATGAGCAAATTCTTCCTTTAAGTCAAACTACCACTAGGGGTCACAGCAAGAAGTTATATAAAAAGAACTGTAGAACAAATGTTAGGAAATATAGCTTCTCACAAAGAATTGTGGATGAGTGGAATAAAATACCAAAGAAAGTAATAGACTCAAAGACAATCAACACTTTCAAGAGCCAATTGAACAATCATTGGAAAAATCTGGAGATAAAATTTTCACCGGGAGATGAAATCAAATTACTAAGAAGGGTCCAAGGGGCTGAATAGCCCATATTCCAGACCTGGTCTCGGAATCGATGGTACTTATTTTGGTTTCACCCTCAAAGTGCGCATCTATAGGTGGCGCTGCTAGTGTGCAAGTGTGCAAGTGAAGACATCCAAAACTACAGCAGTGAAAAGTTTTTATTTATTTTTACTTTTCAAGAACAGTTGTGACCTTACAATTGCATACAGACAAAGTACAATGTAATTTTTTTGTATCCTGGTGTGGTATCTTTATTTAGACACCGGCGCTCGATTACATATTTATTTTGCTTATTTTCATTTTGTCTCACTGTCAGAATGTGTATCGTCACGGTATGTGTTTTCGTGTGTCATCTGTTTTCGTTTTATCCATTTTATTTTGATTTCCACAGCGCACGCATAATTTTTGACGTTTCTTTCGGTTTCTATTTATGGAACATAAACAAGACTACAGCTGACATCTGTAAAAGATGTTAAAGTTTGCTTTTAATTTTATAGACGTAAGTACCAAAAACAGTGAACCTACCTACTGAACCATACTTTTTGTAATGCCAAAAATTTACTTCATTTATAAAGTAGCTGGGAAAAAATCCAGAAGGGCTATATGAAATTGAACTATGTCGTCTGCCTCTCAGACACCGGCTCTTCCTGTCATGTAACTGTCATGGGGTCACTGATCGCACTTGTAAACAAAAGAGCTGACTGAAATGTGCCTGTTTCTTCAGGGGTTTCAAAGTGGGCCGATACCCGGTACTTTTACCCACCTGAGATCGTGTATAGTACCGGCAGAAATTACTGAACCCCCCAAAATTAGTGGTGGTCAAAACCACAAGTACGATGGTCGATAGGCTTGTGGAATATTTTTCATAAAAAATTAATGATCACGTCAATTGCTGAATTCTCGCATTCAAATCGAACAACTGCGTCACGACCAAGTTGATGGGATATTACCTGTTTTTAAAATAACTTTACCGTAGAATCGTAAATAGCAGTTTGTGCATGCGGTAAATAGATATGTTTTCGCCCCAATATCTTTTCATCCTTGTGTAAAACTCGGACCGGAACAAAGCTGACATCATTTCAAAATAAAAAAATGACCGATTACAAATTATGTTCAAACACAATTTAGTGTAATCTCCAGTAATATAAGTATGATCATTATGTATTATGAATATATGACTACACAATATTTTGTGCGATTTTTTTTTATCCATTTAAAACCCAGGGTCGAATCATTCTGGGGCGTACTGTCTTGTTGCTTAACTCCGTCCATATTGTTTAACTTCCGGTATAAAAAAATAAAAACCTATGGCTAATTTATTTACATATTTTGACGGGGCCCTACCGCGGTTGTTCACAGAAATGAAAGTGTGCTGAAAAACATTTTTAAAAGGGGGTACGAGGAGATAAGGGATAGAAAATTACTAGAAATCTTAAAAAAGGACTGGACATGGCTCAAATACGAATTACATTGTAATGTCAAAACACTGGCCCCCCTTTTTTTCCAAAATAATTTAACTTTTGTGATTCAAATGTTAATAAATGTCTTCCCGCGAATCGTTTTTGTTCAAACATTTTTTTTGCACATAAGTCGTGAAAGTAACAATATATATTGTTTTTGTTTAATTATATTTGTATTGATCTATTAAAAAATTATAAATTTGATTAAAGAATGATGATTGCAAATTAAATTTATGTTTCATCAAGCCATTTAAGGACGTATTCTATATACGTCCTTGGTTTCATTAATTATGACACTTATATGTCTTGATCCTGCCAATGGTCTTTGATGAGTTTAATTACTGGTAATAAAGTAAAAAAAACACACAAACCAAGGTATTGTGAAAAAGAAAAGGACAAAGCCAACAAAAGAATTTTGAGAAGTTTAAGGTTTGGTAACAATGGCTTGGTCAAGCCTAGCTGCGGAACCGTAGCTTTTTATGGTCCTTTTGGTTTTTTTTAAGATATGGCAGACTATCTATGAATAATCTTGGCTGAAGTCTGTAAACTGAAATATTCAATAAAGAAATTGGGGGGGGAAAATCCAGGCATTATGCATGGTCTTCACTCGGTGAAATCTGAACTCTAAAGTTAATGGGATTTTTCTTTCAAAAACACTTAATGTTTTGCAGTCTCTGAAGTACATTTTTTGGTCCACAAAATGCTAGATTTCAGGAACTTCCGCCCCCTGAACCCCTTATGGCCCTCGGCCTAATTTTTTTAGGTACCTCCTAAAATTTAAGAAGTACCTCCTATTATAAAAAACTTTGAAACCCCTGTTTCTTATATAAAATACATGTCAATTTGCAGTGCATTGTGGTTTCAACACTTAAAAAAACATCAAAAGTAAACACAATTTTGAAAGTGGTCATTTTCAAACATTCTGTTATTTTATTTAGATGTAGTATGATTTGGTAGATGGCCAGAACCATGAAATTTTAAAAACCAACCATTTCCTGATTTTATATTCGTTTCCATCCCGTATATCGGCCCTGTTTTTACTTCAAGCGAAAACAGATGACGCCATTTTACTGACAGCAAAAGTTGCTAGATAATCGAGAGTATATTAAAATACAAGAATGGCTTTAAAAACAATCTTATGTACAAAGAAATATTTAACTAGCCATTCTTTGAAAATTCCAATCGTCATATGAATGAAGGGTTAACACTGTTAATCGCTATATCGGAAAATCGATAATAACACGAAAACTGATAACACGATGCTATTTAATCAAACTAATCAAGTTATTATTATTATGTTATATGTGTATGTGGTTTATTTTGTTATGTATGATTCTGTATTGATTCTACTGCTCGGCTACAGATCCTGGATCATATAAGTTTACAATACGCACCAAATGCAAATGAACGATACACGAAACGAATGAACGAACTATACGGAAAATGCAAGCGAACGAACGAACGAATCATTGGACCGTAACCAGGGGTGCATTTTTTTCAACCGAATCGGAAACATGATTCATAGAATCCGAATCATGTTTCGACCTATTTAAAAATGCTATGTTTCGATATAGTGATTTTCAAAAATGGCTGCTGATGAACAAAAAGTAGTTGCTGTAACTGCATTGTACTATTTCTTAGAAATGCAGAGCAATCATTTTCTGCAGACTGCTTCATACATGGAACCTTTCACCTCCTCTAAAGTTTAGCTTATTATGAGTGCATGGAAGGAACGAAATGAAGCTAACAAACTTTGTGTAAAATTTTTGAAGCAATCTATTAAATTCATCTATATTTTTTAATGTTACATGACATATGCCACATTCAAACAAAATATCACCCACAGCATCTGTGTCTGCTGTCATCGCCGCCATCTTTTTATTCTGTGATTCAATTCAAATCATAAACGATCCATGATTCGAATGTTTCAGAATCATGTTTTTGTTCCGGTTAAATAAAACGACTAATCACAAACTGGATTCGGAATCATGTTCCGGATTCAGTTAAAAAAAACTGCACCCCATATATTATCAAATGACAAACGATCCTGGTTCTATAGAAGTACAATATAGTATCCTGTTATTATTTGAATGACTTTTGTGCAAATTGATGTGATTAACTAATCTTATATTTTATACGCAATTGATATATATAAATGATAAATTAGTCGGTAAAGTAATAGGATAATACAATTTATATTAAATAGTTTATATTATCAATGTGTTTAATAATTATATTTATGATTAAATTTTAAATCTCATATATTTGACTTCCAAATATGACTTTATATTTATATAATTATATAATTATACAGAATTTATATTTATATAATTATTTGGATTCTGTATTGACAACCAGACATAGGTGTATCAGTTATTTTCCCGGTCAGTCTGTCCGAGAGGTGTGTGGTCATATAATTGTTAATTAGAATGAAATTAAAGTTGACATTTCACACCTGCAGTGCATGTATTTCCCAGGTAAAACTGCCAGAGATCCGTAAAGAAACATTTTGAGCCCTCAACTGTTAAAATCGGTGGTACGGTTCATAAGATATGAGAAGTTAAAGTTGTCTAATTATATAATTTGTTTTTACAATATGGTCGCCGTGAACAGAAATGTGTCAAAATGAGATTTTCCCATTTGTGGGACTTTTTTTTTCAAAATTGTACATTCCAAGCTATTGTATTTTACTTTAATTTAAAGACTACTGCATTTACCACAGAGGCTCAAGGATTTTAAATAAAAATCATTATACACTTCTTTTTTCAGTCTTTGGATTTTGCGCAATTTGCATTTGTATCTGGGCAAAATGGCACGATCGACCATATTTGTTCCCATTTTTCTCTACTTAGGACAATACAATATGTTTAAATACATGTATTATTGAAAAATGAGTCCCAAATTAAGGGATTACCAAATATTAAGAGTATAGATGGTATGGTATACAAGAAATATAAGTATGAATTTGGCCCCAAGGCACTTTTCAGCCCTTTCCTATGGTGGCACCATTGAAAATTAACGTTTTTGAATCTTGTGATTTTTTAATGTAGAAATTAAAATTTTCTCTTTGTACACAAGTTGGAGTAGGTCACTATCCCTTATAAAAAGCAAAATTTAGCAACCTGGTATATCAGGAACATCTACCCCTTTTCATTTAAAAGGATTTTTTCAGTAGATTATTGCCAAAAACCAGTAATTTATGACTTAAAGATAACCAAATATAACAATATTGTCATTGAAATATTTTTAAAATGGACAATCTATTTTGAAAAAGATGGCTTTTACTTCAGTTTTTTATTTAATTTGTTTTAAAAAGACAATTATATATAGAACAATAGGAATATTGTGGATTTGTTAAAACTTGCAATATGCCACTAATTGAAATTGCATTGCTCAGAGTTCCCATAATAAAATGCCATTTGCCATCAAATAACTGATGATATTAAAATTTCACTTGGTACATAAGTTTCATTATTGTCTTAACTTTTATTCTATACTAAATTAGGAAGCATATTAAACCAGGAACATCTACCAGTTTTGGTTCGAATGTCAGTAATTTTTTAATAAAACTGGTGCCATATAACTCAAAATTAGTGGTGATGCTGTACCACAAAACCCATAAATTTTATAGAAATATATCATACTGTAATATTTTTTATTTGTTTTCCATACAAATTAATGTTTATGGTAACCAAATATAATATTATTGTTCAGAATTAATTTACTTTAGATATCAAATCTGGTCTTACAAAAATCCCCATTTTGTCAGAAATTTAAAAAAGAAAACAAAATGGCCGACATTTTTCACTGGAGTTGGCATCTCTACCAGAGGCGTTTGTTTACATACATGTAGATGTTACACATGTAGATAATTTCTTGTTTATTTGTCCGTAGAGTAAATTATAGAAAAAAACCATTTATTAAATATGTTTTCCCTTAAAACAATTAATAAAATAGTCCAGTCTGGTAACATTGCACACCCTCTAACTTTGCGCATATGCCCGTTTGAATGCTTCCAATGGGTATATATTTTAATTGTGTTTATGAATTGTTAATGCACAATTTATTTTGTTTTTAACTCGAAAAAAATTGGAATGTGTACATTAACTTCCGTTTTCACAAAATGTTAGGGTTTGCTTAACACCCAACTCCCCAGCAAGGTATTGTATTGAATATATTGTCAGATTTTATGGTAAATATAAAGTATTTAACATTTGTATAAGATTCAACTGTACATCGTTCGTATTTTTCGTTTAGTGTGTTCGTCTAATTAAACTGACGAACGAACGAAAAGCGCAAACGATACGAAATATCTGTTAACTTAAGCGATCCAGGATTTGTATGGGCACCATGAATGGTTTAATAAAGTATTCTGGACCCCCTTTTTTGGCTTTTCTGTATGACAAGAGCTTGAAGGGGTTAGTGAATAATAGTGTTAATTTTATGGTGTTTAGCACTATAGATGGTTCGCAAAACCAAAAAAATTTAGTAGTATTTAGACTCTTAAGTCTAAATTAGAGCTACTGTTCTGCAGCTATATTTCACTTTCAGTTATATCGTGGTCAGTTTTAATTTTATTGGTGTGCAAACCGGAGTACTCTGAGAAAATCACAGACTTGCCACAAGTCACTGACAAACTGTATCATATTATATACTTATTGACTGGGTATGAGGATAATAGCACTTTTATTGCCCCCAAGGTACCAACTATTTTCCAAGGCAATGCTGAGGAAAATAGTTTTTACAGAGGGGACAATAAAAGTGCTATTAGTATTACCCAAATATCAAATCTAAGTGTTTTATTATATCGAACAACTGTGCAATTCAAAATTCTAAATTGTAGGCCCTTTTCTGATGGAATTCTAGTCTACTTTATTAGTGTTTTTTTTAAAACTAATACATTTTCATGTGTGTGGATGTAACAGTGGATTAATTCTGCCAGTGTTCTTCATCTGGTGGATGAAATTTCCTAGTGTTTTATATTCAGCAACATAAATGCACTAGGTTTTTTAATCCGGGTCTAGTGTAAAATACCCAACACTTACCGGATTAAAAAACCTAGTGCATTTATGTTGTTGGATATAAAACACTAGAAAATTTCATCCACCGGATTAAGTATACACTGGCGGAATTTTTTGTGTAAGCGTACTTTCTTTCCTGTGTGTAGAATGTCAGGGTACGTAAATACCCTAGTGTATTTCTACCTTGCACTAGTGTGTTTATTCCATCAGAAGAAATACGCTAGTGTATTTCTGTCATGGAATTTCTACACTAGTCAGTTTTATCCAAAATGAAAGAATACACTGGTGGAAAGAATTCACTGTATATCCTAGAGAATTTTATCCTATTTACGATGAAATACCTGATTATTCAAACTCAACATAAGATACAATGTATAATCTCGTTGAGATTAGGATTCTGTATCTTCATCCTAATCTCGTTTCAAGCCCTATCAATATTAAATTTGACCCCTCCCCCCCCCACCCCCCCACCCCCCTGGTGCATTCTGATGAATATTTTGGCCTGGACGGATTGTGTCAGATCAAGTGCAGGTAAGATTTCATATATAGACATATTTTCTAATTTAAATCTGCAAAAATATTGATATTTCCTTACCTTTTACAGCATATATCCGACAAAATAATCCAAACTTCACTTCGAACTGTCCACCATTTTATTGAACTCTAGAACTACAACATGCGATAAAAAATCAGGACGTATTTTGTATAGTCTGCTTCGTAGTTCGAGATGTCAATGTCAGGATACAAGTAATAAAATAATTTGAAATCGACATCTCGAACTACGAAACACACTATAATACTATATGATAAAACGCTGGATTGATTTAGATGCATTGAACTGGTTACCAAAAAATCCTGTGTATTTTTACCCATTATTACGTAAGCAATTTACCAGTATAATAAACATCAACAAATATACCTTGTTCGACGTTTTCACACTATTTATATACAATAGTCCCTAGTAAATAATGTTTGGCCGGAATAAACACACTGCGGAATAAAAGTACGCTTACATATTTGAAGAAGAAATTAATAAAAAAAAACATTTTTTATTTAGTTCATTCTTTTTTGTATGAATATTGACATTTGTCCTCTATTAGAGGGTGATAGGATCATTCCATTATATACATCATTTAATTTAAATCAATGAAATGAATGATTTAGAAAAGTCCGGGAAACATGATTGCTGAAATTACCACAGGTGGGAATAGTCATTGTTTACTTGTCTTCTGCCGTCTCGGGATTTTAGCTCGTGCAATGAAAAAACCAGAGGACTTGCATGACGTCATTTAATTTAAACCAATGAGATGAATGAATTAGAAAAGTCTGGGAAATACGATTGCTGAAATTACCACAGAGGGGAATAGTCCTACAATTTTTGACCGGTACCATCGGGGGAATAGTCATGCAGTTGATTATAGGATGAAATAGCAAAACTACTGTCATGTTTTTATAAAGGAAAAAAGATAGTGAAGTATAATAAAATGTAGTATCGAGTACACCTCGCCATGGCATGGGTGGGATTGGAACTCACAACTTTTATGGTGATAGGCACTAATTGCATAGGTAGTTGTAAATCCAACAACCATGCGATCACTACCATGACAACCCCTGATTTCTGTGTGACCGGAGAAACGAACATTAGAGATACGATAGTCCTAACATCATAAGACATTCGTTTAGACAAAATTTGCAAATTTCTGTTAATCGTATTAAAAAGCCTGACTGGGTCTCAGAAATAAAAATGACCGAATATTTTTTGGTCAAGCTGACATTATGACCGATTATTTTTGCTGACTTGTGACAAATTGACCGATGGAATTTTAATACAATCAGACCAGCAGCGATGTTTTTAGTCTGGATAGTGTTTACGGCGGCAGCTAAAGTTATTACTTCCCGTGGTAAATGTATTTTGTCTGTTTTTAGTCCGGTTATTCCCAATACTATAAATAAAATTTCTTTCTGTTTTCAACAATTACGTCCAACTTCATTGGTTACAGTACAAAGCGCAAGGCCAATCTTTGCATGTGTTACAAACGTATGTTGACTGGTTCCCTAAATAAATTTAACGTGTGTTAGCAAATATTGATATTGAAGGGAACAAGTTGTATTTGAAGGTCAGCGGTCATGTCCGTAAACAAAAAAAGAAAGCTTTTGGCCCAACAAACACACTGAATAACTTTGTGTTTAACAATAAAGAAGAAAAAAATCATGGTTTATTGCACTAACTTTTTTGTTTGACCTGGTAAAAAAACTTGTTTTTTTAAAAAAAAAAAGATTTGAACACTGGCAGAGACCCTCAGAATGCAGGATTTGGGGTCTAATTTTTCAAAATTTTCTAGGGGGCCAAACCCCCCCCCCCTTTAGGTTAGGATGACAAGTGATCCTCAATTTGTTTGTCTGATAACACAAAATTACTTAGGACAAATTGTCTTATATTGGACAGTTGTCTTGTGCTTGTAAAATTGTAGCAGAAACTCTGAGCCATGTATAATAAAGTGTTTCATAATACTTTGATTATTACATGTATCATGATTTCCTTGATAGTGTCCCTATTGGGTAAATTGAAGTCATCACTTTGAAAGTTTTATGCTCACCACCACGACCTGGTTAACCGTTGTGGAATATGTGTGTCACAAATGACCACAGATATGTTCTGTTTGTCATAATCATAATCCGGTCCTTTCCTCATTCATGACATATCACCGTATTTGTAACAAAGAGGAATATGACGGGTGTCACAAGTGGAACAGGAACTGCCTACCCTTCCAGAGTACCTGAGTTCATCCTTTTTCTCCTAATTGCCATGTGCTAAGTGTACATGTAGAAACAGAAATACCAATATTCTACTCGACTGGGGCTCAAACCCACGATCTACCACACTCGATCTTTTTTAATTTAATAATTTCTGATATTAACTGAAATTTATAATACTCGTGTATCTTTCATATAACATTTTTTTTTCTGTATTATGTACTCCATTCATATTGATTTTTGTCTGAACATTCCAGATGGGGGATGTCAAACAATTCCTGTATGCTTGGTGTGGTAAAAGGAAGGTTACACCATGCTATGAATTTAGTCAGACAGGATCTAAGCACAAACCAAGATTTAAGTGTGAGGTATGTATATAGCATGTTATAATTAATCCAACATACATGTACATGTATGTCATATGTAATAATTTACGGTTTATCAGAGCCATTTACTGTACATAGATAGGTCATATTGTCACGAAATAAAATTTATCCTGAATAGAATAAACCTGCTCATGGTAAAATCATAGATAAACCTCTGGATGACATAAATTATTCTGATTCTAACAGGAAAATGTACAAAAAAAGATCTGAAATCGTATTGCAAATGGATGAAGCCATTGATGAATTTATGATGTTTTTGAGCACAAAGCCTATTGTGACATGGTCTATTTGTACTGGTCATGGTTTATTGAGTATTTTAACATGGAATGTACATGTATCACAAAGAAAATACAGACATCATATTAGAACTAAAGATCCAATTAACATCAAGTTTTAATGAGATTATAGCCTTTCAAAAATGATTAACAATGTCATCAAGCTAAATTATGTTAGTGGGATCTTTGACTTTGAAAAAGATTCTGGTGCGTAAGACACGTTTTTTACAAAACCTTCATCGGGTTATTAAGGTACGCTAGTGGTCAAAATATTGGAAAACCAGATACAGATGTATGTAAACAAAAGGGACTAAACAGGATTGCTAATTTCGACTGAGGCTACATATAAATGAAATTATTTAGTGATGCCTGTATGGTACTGTTAACTACCAACTTAATGTATATTCTGGATGTTATTTCAGGTCAGAGTAGAAGGTTTTGATTATGTTGGAGTGGGCAATTCTACCAACAAAAAAGATGCTCAGGCAAATTGTGCAAAGGATTTTGTACAGTTTTTAGTTAGACAAGGACTTGTGCCACAATCAGATGTACCAGCTACAGGTGTAAGTAAATAACACATGCCCAATCTGGCATCTGCTAGATTTGAGTATAACTTTGCATTACAGTCAAACTTGTATTCAACGGTCACTTTGGAAAAATAACAGAAATTCTATTGTAATCTGTGACATATTACATTATTAGTTTTTATTAATTTCTTTTGTAAACAACAAGATTCAAATATGATTGAAGCAATACAGTTACATTTATGTGTATTTATACAATTACATTGATGTGTATTTATACAATTACATTGATGTGTATTTATACAATTACATTTATGTGTATTTATACAATTACATTGATGTGTATTTATATAATTACATTTATGTGTATTTATACAATTACATTTATGTGTATTTATACAATTACATTGATGTGTATTTATACAATTACATTTATGTGTATTTATACAATTACATTTATGTGTATTTATACAATTACATTGATGTGTATTTATACAATTACATTTATGTGTATTTAGAAACACAAATAATATACAATAATAAAGCATATAAGTTATGTATTGGACATAAAACAGAATGCACTGTACAGTCAAACATGGATAAACTGGATTATCATTCAAGTCCCAAAATGTTGTTTTAATATCATAAACCAGGTCTGGTCTGTTTATGACTCCGACCTTGATTTGAGGTCACAAAGCAAATTATTACTGAATGGATGTGATTGGCATGTGACCAGTAACCTCTATTGTCAAAAATATAGAGCAACATTTTAACAATTTATAGATTCTGTTGACATACAACTTTGAATATTTCCAGTTACAATCAGAGATGGAGGTATCTCCTATGGAGAGCAGTGATAGCTCTGGATTTGCTGGAGGCCCAGGGTTCAGTGGTCTACCTGGAGGAAATGCTCCACATCAGGCTCTAGATCTCGGTAAGTCTGTCTAGGATTTGGTATTGGTTCTATTTTTAGTGATCAAGGTTCAGTTATCTACCTAACATAAATCACTATGTCTTACAATCCTGGTATTTATAGTCATGATGGTGGTCCAAGGTTATGTTGCCTATGTTGAAGAACTGCATCGGTGCTTTTATGGTTTGCATGCTCATCTCGACATGGGTTAGAGACTGGTCAGATCAAATCAGAGGCTATAGACATGGGTTAGAGACTGGTCAGATCAAATCAGAGGTTATAGACATGGGTTAGAGACTGGTCGGATCAAATCAGAGGCTATAGACATGGGTTAGAGACTGGTCGGATCAAATCAGAGGCTATAGACCTGGGTTAGAGACTGGTCGGATCAAATCAGAGGCTATAGACATGGGTTAGAGACTGGTCGGATCAAATCAGAGGTTATAGACATGGGTTAGAGACTGGTCGGATCAAATCAGAGGCTATAGACATGGGTTAGAGACTGGTCGGATCAAATCAGAGGCTATAGACATGGGTTAGAGACTGGTCGGATCAAATCAGAGGTTATAGACATGGGTTAGAGACTGGTCGGATCAAATGAGAGGTTATAGACATGGGTTAGAGACTGGTCGGATCAAATCAGAGGCTATAGACATGGGTTAGAGACTGGTCGGATCAAATCAGAGACTATAGACATGGGTTAGAGACTGGTCGGATGAAATCAGAGGCTATAGACATGGGTTAGAGACTGGTCGGATCAAATCAGAGGCTATAGACCTGGGTTAGAGATTGGTCGGATCAAATCAGAGGCTATAGACATGGGTTAGAGACTGGTCGGATCAAATCAGGCTATAGACCTGGGTTAGAGACCGGTCAGATCAAATCAGAGGTTATAGACATGGGTTAGAGACTGGTCGGATCAAATCAGAGGCTATAGACATGGGTTAGAGACTGGTCGGATCAAATCAGAGACTATAGACATGGGTTAGAGACTGGTCGGATCAAATCAGAGGCTATAGACATGGGTTAGAGACTGGTCGGATCAAATCAGAGGCTATAGACCTGGGTTAGAGACTGGTCGGATCAAATCAGAGGCTATATACCTGGGTTAGAGACGGGTCAGATCAAATCAGAGGCTATAGACCTGGGTTAGAGACTGGTCGGATCAAATCAGAGGCTATAGACATGGGTTAGAGACTGGTCGGATCAAATCAGGCTATAGACATGGGTTAGAGACGGGTCAGATCAAATCAGAGGCTATAGACCTGGGTTAGAGACTGGTCGGATCAAATCAGAGGCTATAGACCTGGGTTAGAGACGGGTCAGATCAAATCAGAGGCTATAGACCTGGGTTAGAGACTGGTCAGATCAAATCAGAGACTATAGACATGGGTTAGAGACTGGTCAGATCAAATCAGAGGCTATAGACATGGGTTAGAGACTGGTCGGATCAAATCAGAGGCTATTAACATGGGATAGAGACTGGTCAGATAAAATCAGAGGCTATAGACATGGGTTAGAGACTGGTCAGATCAAATCAGAGGCTAGAGACTGGTCGGATCAAATCAGAGGCTTTAGACATGGGTTAGAGACTGGTCAGATCAAATCAGAGGCTATAGACCTGGGTTAGAGACTGGTCAGATCAAATCAGAGGTTATAGACATGGGTTAGAGACTGGTGAGATCAAATCAGAGGCTATAGACCTGGGTTAGAGACTGGTCAGATCAAATCAGAGGCTATAGACCTGGGTTAGAGACTGGTCAGATCAAATCAGAGACTATAGACATGGGTTAGAGACTGGTCAGATCAAATCAGAGGCTATAGACATGGGTTAGAGACTGGTCGGATCAAATTAGAGGCTATAGACATGGGTTAGAGACTGGTCGGATCAAATCAGAGGCTATAGACATGGGTTAGAGACTGGTCGGATCAAATCAGAGGCTATAGACATGGGTTAGAGACTGGTCGGATCAAATTAGAGGCTATAGACATGGGTTAGAAACTGGTCGGATCAAATCAGAGGCTATAGACCTGGGTTAGAAACTGGTCGGATCAAATCAGAGGCTATAGACCAGGGTTAGAGACTGGTCGGATCAAATCAGAGGCTATAGACATGGGTTAGAGATTGGTCAGATCAAATCAGAGGCTATAGACCTGGGTTAGAAACTGGTCGGATCAAATCAGAGGCTATAGACATGGGTTAGAGACTGGTCAGATCAAATCAGAGGCTATAGACCTGGGTTAGAGACTGGTCGGATCAAATCAGAGGCTATAGACATGGGTTAGAGACTGGTCGGATCAAATCAGAGGCTAGAGACCTGGGTTAGAGACTGGTCGGATCAAATCAGAGGCTATAGACATGAGTTAGAGACTGGTCAGATCAAATCAGAGGCTATAGACCTGGATTAGAAACTGGTCGGATCAAATCAGAGGCTATAGACCTGGGTTAGAGACTGGTCGGATCAAATCAGAGGCTGTAGACATGGGTTAGAGACTGGTCAGATCAAATCAGAGACTATAGACATGGGTTAGAGACTGGTCGGATCAAATTAGAGGCTATAGACCTGGGTTAGAGAATGGTCGGATCAAATCAGAGGTTATAGACATGGGTTAGAGACTGGTCAGATCAAATCAGAGGCTAGAGACATGGGTTAGAGACTGGTCAGATCAAATCAGAGGCTAGAGACCTGGGTTAGAGACTGGTCGGATCAAATCAGAGGCTATAGACCTGGGTTAGAGACTGGTCAGATCAAATCAGAGGCTAGAGACCTGGGTTAGAGACTGGTCAGATCAAATCAGAGGCTAGAGACCTGGGTTAGAGACTGGTCAGATCAAATCAGAGGCTAGAGACCTGGGTTAGAGACTGGTCAGATCAAATCAGAGGCTAGAGACATGGGTTAGAGACTGGTCAGATCAAATCAGAGGCTATAGACCTGGGTTAGAGACTGGTCAGATCAAATCAGAGGCTAGAGACCTGGGTTAGAGACTGGTCAGATCAAATCAGAGGCTAGAGACCTGGGTTAGAGACTGGTCGGATCAAATCAGAGGCTAAAAAATTGGTATTTGTTGCCTCTCCATTAAGCATGCAGCATTAAAGAGTAACAGAAAAGACTGATTGGGCCGATATCGGGATAATGTATCCTAGTGGAGCGACATGTCTACCCACAGACTGTTGTTTCAGTGAGGTAGTGCTATATAAATCCAACTAAGCTTGTTGGTCTAGTACATAACGAACATCATCCAGGGCTCACCACACTTGCGAAAAATAGGGAGACTTGACTTCTCCCTCAGAGACCATGAGGGAGAAGTGAGGGTATGGCAGGGAGACTTCCAATAGCTTTATAGAGACATTTTTCTGCAAAAATGTGTTTTTTCACATCATTTATTTTGTATTTGCATTTGAAGTGTGTCTTTGCTAATATCTTGTTAATATCCTTCATATTTAATTTTAAATTCATGTTTTGTATTTGTTTTATTATTATTATTGTTCTTATATATGTTTATTTTAGATTTTATTTAATTTGTCTTGAAACCTGTAAAGCTGAATAACATCTAAATGTTCGTTTCCTTCCCCTATTTCCATAAAAACGTCCCTATGACCGCCATGTTTAAAACTTGACAAGTTGATTGTTTAGCTTTGAAAAAGCTACAAATAACTCAAGTTTTGTTAAAATAATTAGAATATAGCAAAATCCAACAACCAATTTGGTACAGGAAGCGTCTGTTTGTGTATTTTTAGATTTGGGATTTAATTTTCACCTGGAATTTCGTCAGTACAAATTTCAAAGTTTGTTGTGATTCATTTGTGTCAACAAATTAAACCTTCTTTATTGCTTGAATAAAATATTTTCCTCTTATTCTTAATCTTATGTATCTTCCCATTGATTACAATTGCTTCGTCAATCAGCTTTACCATAAAACAAAAGATTATTTGCAAGAAAAGAGCGTCTTGCAAAAAGAAACAAGGCGACTTTAATTTTGCTTTGTAGTAGAGGGAGGGTGAGAATTTTGCCTAGTTTTGGTGAGCCATGATCATCATTTCATTTTTTCTCACTGTGATATAGCTTAAAAATTGCTCATTAGTAACCAACAATCACTCACTCTTAATCTTATTAATAATAGTTAAGTTCCACATCCTGGTGGTCCTGTAGGATCCAGCGAGCTGTGCCTTACATCATTTAAGTTTATAACCTTGATGTGGTATGATTTTAGTTATTGTGTGCACTCTCATTTTGTTAAGTTCATGCTATTGATTGATATTTCTAAAATTACAAAAAGTAGACAAACCAAAGGCAAATGTGTGTTTATTATACATAAAGTGCAAAGATAAAAATATCACTGATGTTCAATGGTTTTCTCGGGGTACTCCACCAATAAATTTGATAACCACGATATAGCTGAAATATTGTTGAAAGTGGCATTAAACACCGTGTCCAAGATAATGAAATATTGTTAAAATAAGAAGAGAAAGTGATGTTGAACACCCATAGCCTTTAGTCAATAAATTGTTGGAGTAACTTTTACAACTGAATATTTGTTTTTACAGGTGTAAGTCAGGTGAAAGAAGAACCAATGTCTAGAGACTTCCCACCTTATGAAAGAGGTCCTCCACTCAGTTATATGGAAAGAATGGCGGAGAAAAGAAATCTGGAAGAAGTAATTCTTACAGTTCAACAGACTAAATATTGCAAAAGATTAACAAGAAAAAATAGAATTTTTGATTTCTTATAACCTTCAGCATACATAGAAAATTTAAATATTTTGATAGTGCATTTACTGCCTACATAAAGCTGTATATATAAACTTTTGGTTGGATGGAGTGAGTACAAATAACAGACTGTACCATGTGACATAGGACATTTGAATATTAAAGGACATCAATAACAATTGACTATCACCTATGGTCAGTTAATGAGTAGCCTTTTAATATTTAAATGTCCTATGTCTCCTGATACAATGAAATATACATTGGAAGCACATGTCTGTTATTTTGTTTTGATAGTTGAGTTCTTACACTATTTGTACTCGCTCCATGCAGAATTTTAAACTTTTTTAATAATGGACCAAACATTTTTTAATTAATTGTCAGAGTTCGTATATATCATATATTAACAAACATCTAGAAAAAAAAATTGTTGATTTGAAAACTGGATTTTTAAGAATTTTTTTCCAAACATTTATAGAAGTCAAACGGACAAATACATACTGGTTGAACATAGACTATGCTGGAGACAACTGTTAAGAAATTCGACCAATGTTTTGCATACATGACGTTGCAGTATAAACACAATATATACACTGTCGAAAAATATATAATTTATTTGTACTTGCCTCAAAACAGGAAAACAATGCACCAGGCTCTCCCCTGAGATCACACCTATTAAATGTTATTAATCTTATGCTATGTCAATTGTTTTTATTATATTTAGTCAGAAGATGTTGATTTTAATGCTGATATCCATGGAAACTGGACTTTAGAGAATGCCAAAAGTCGGCTCCACCAGTGGCTCCAACAAAACAAAATTCAGGCTGATTATAAATATAATATGGTTGGTCCAGACCACAACAGGTACATATTTGTTATATTCATCTGTAATTAACGGTAGTTTGGCCTGATTATATTTTTTAATTCCTCTCATTTAGCTTATTAGAACTAATAATCTATATATGTTTATTACAATTTTATATCCAACTGCATGTTGTTTCAATTGAAATTACATATTTTGCGCCCTTATTTTGTTGTTAGCTTTAAAGAGGAGTCTTTAAATTTGTCATTCTGCATTCTCAATAATCCTTTATTGATACTTTTATTAAAATAGATATAGAATAACCACAGTTTTGAAGGTCGAGACAGACATTATCACTTGTATCGCAGCAAATCTGATAGGACGAGCTGTAATTCTAGTTATAATGTATGTCAATACCTTCAAAACGGATGTTATTGTTTTCATCGATATTAAATGTCATAAGGTGATGTCACACTGACCGATATTTTTCAGAATCTAGAGTCACTAAGTTGATACTGACAATATCACTCAGTGAGATCACAGGAAGATACCAAAAAGTGTTTTAGCTTTAAAATTGTAAATTAACTGCAGATAGTTATTAAATTCCACATACAAAAATAGTAGTATTATTTTGTTTTTGTTTATATAATTTTAGAATCCAAATCTCACATCACTATAACTTTTGTGAAATTTTACAGAATTGTTGGTGCTTCACTGTATACATAACTATGGTCTATGCTAAATGTTAAGTTTTTGTGATTAGGTCTTTCTATAAGAAAACATTTGCTCTCTGTCAACCATATTTGGTCTGCACATTGATTATGCAGGCATATGTCAACTGACCTTGACTTCATTTTCATGGTCCATTGACTTTGTAAACATTTGTTGAATTGTGAATTTGTTGTTAGGAATTGTAAATATTATATATAATCACTATTGAATGTTAATTATTATTGATTGTCAGTTTCCTGGGGTCTGATATTACTAGCACGAAGGCAAACAATATCTTGTTTTCAAAGATGATACATCAGACTATTACATATATCGTTACATTATTTTATGGATTATAGGTCGATAAATGTTTTGTTGATTTTGACTGGCCTAGAATATGCAATTTGGACCTTAAATCCATAAAATAAAGTAATTTCATAGGGTCTGTTTCATGATTACCCTTTTTAGCCAGGGGAGGTAACTGTTACTGTATAAATTTTGTTTGTATAATAGGTGTTGGAAAATCATATAGCTGGTTATTTTTATTTTTTTATGACAAAAATACTCCAAATTTTGATATACATTTAATGATTAAAAAAATATACATATCAGTGATTCAGCTAGGCACCGGTCTCAGTACATTTACCAAATTGTCCTGAAGAACTTTATAAAAATTAGTTTAATTATTAAAGAATATCTTGAAGAGATTTTGATAAAACTAGCAAATGTCCTGAAGATTTCAAAGTCTAGCTGAAACACTTTATTTACTGAGAAATAACCAGATGTACAGTAATAGTTGTCTCCCCTGAGGAAAAGTAATCTTGATTTAATCCTGAAACACCTGTTTGAAATAAAAAAAAAATTCTGTTAAATATAAAAAAATAATTAGAAGAAGAATTTTATATGGTCATGTTTGATTTTGGACATAAAACATTCTCCAAGGCAAACATTACCGATGTGGTGGAACTAATCACCATTACGGTAATGGCATGTTAAAACTCTTATGATGTATCATGGTTTTAAAACAAGACATTGTTTGTGTCCTAGTGTGTTACCATTGTACAGAGGAAGATTTTATAGACCCTGGGAAACTGATGAAATGTCAGGTAAGTGATTAGATTCATTATATTGTTGGTTAAGGTTTCTATACATAACAAATCGTTAACTGTCAAGAAAAATTAATTTTATTCTAGGTTCTCGGGTGGTATAACCAATTTTATTTTTAAGTCAATAAAAAAAAATGTTAAAGCGATATTTTTTTACATCCAGAAAAATCTCAGTATCCAGTATCGTAATTAAGCAGATTTTCGTCAAAGGGAGATAAATCTTGCTCACTTCGGAAAATGTGGCCCTGATATTGTTGGGAAAACTATATGATTCAAACTGAAAAATGCAACAGGTTCCAGAGAGATCTATTTGATATACAATGTTTCTATGATAAGTTGTCTTAAGATTTATTCTTAAATGATGTAATTGGATAAAGTTGCAAAAGATTTTTGAAATGACAAACAATTGTGCCATCGTAGTCAATTCTAGTTGAAGTTCATTTTTGATTTTGACATTATACTTTTTTCTATTCATGTGTTATTTCTTAAACTGGTAAACTAGAATCCCAAATATTGTCAATATTGTAATATGATTAGGCGCAGTCTTTAAAGAGGACAGAACGTCCCTAAAACTTTTTTTCATTTTTTTATATGACTGTAAACATTTTGGAGTCATATTATGTTATAGGTCTGTCATCGTCCTTGGTGTAGTCATTGTCGTCTGTCTGTAGACACTGTTTTTTTGTGCTGTGTAATAACTTTTATTCTAGTTGACAGATCTTTCTGAATGTTTAACACAAAGATCCATGAATAAAGGTTGGGATTGATTTGAGGTATTTTAGCCTGACCCAAGCCTAAGCAAGAGGCAGTTTTCAGATGACAACCCTTTCTCGCAGATATCCATGAATTCACACTTACATCATGCAATATTTTCCGTTGTGATTTTTTTTCCCCTGCGATAGCGGTGGGAGTATACTAGTAATAGCGCTGTCCGTCTGTCACACTTTCCTGTTTACGCCATAACTTGGATGGATTTGAATAATTTTTTTGCATGTGGCTTGTAATTATCATTATCTTGGATGGGTTCTTACATGGTAATATTTGAAGCAAGGTTTTGGGGGGAAATCTTAGTTTTTGGTTGAAAAATCACCAATTTTGAGAATTGTGTCTTGTTTATGCAATAACTTTAATAAACATGGATAGATTTGAATAATTTTTTGCATGTGGCTTGTAATTATCATTATCTTGGATGGGTTCTTACATGGAAATATTTGAAGTAAGGGTTTTGAGGGAAAATCTTAGTTTTTGGTTGAAAAATCACCAATTTTGAGAATTGTGTCTTGTTTACGCGATAACTTCAGTAAACATGGACAGATTTGAATAATGTTTTGCATGTAGCTTGTAATTATCATTATCTTGGATGTGTTTTTACATGGAAATATTTGAAGCAAGGGTTTTGGGGGAAAATCTTAGTTTTTGGTTGAAAAATCACCAATTTTGAGCATTGTCTTGTTTACACGATAACAGACCTGTTTACAACTACGATTTTAGTGTAGTTTCTGCGATTTTTTACCCCTAAATTACGCTTTACGCCAACAAGTTGCAAAACTGAAGAAAAAAAATCGCCAGAAAGTACTTTTGTTTCTTATGGTAGATAACCGAATGCAACACTGAGTCTGTCGTTTAGGCGCTTTTTTATGATTGTATGTCCATGCTCCTTACAAACACTTTGATGATCTAGTAACATGTGTCTGAAAATTAATGGCGGCATCCCAAACGCAAGCAGGGGACTGAGCTTGAAGAAGTCACTGCCAGTGATAAGAGAATGATGTAAACATGAATATACGGAAATTTGGAATTGTATCAAACCCTCAACAAAAGGGAATACATTTGTACAGTGTTGTACTTGTCAGACTAACTTCTCATGTCTGGTTAATGAAGTGATTACCGCCATATTTGAAATTTGTCGATGAAGTTGAGAGTAAAGGAAAAAAATCAGATTTATCGAAAATTGAGGCTTGCAAATATATAGAGATTGTATAATCTTATTTAGCAATGAATTATATTTACATTTGAATCAATATATGTACGATTATTGATCTATTAAACTGTTTTTAGATATTTTGTGTGATAGCTCTACTACTAATAAATTTCAAATGGTCATCTCTAAAAACCCAATGTTGGTTATTTGGATTTTTTTTTACACCGTAGTGTACAATTAATATTCTTATTTAATGAGAACTGTACATGTATTTATATTATTTCTAATGTCAATACACTATACATAAATTTGTTCAGAATAATGAATTATAAAAGGAATTAATAGATGTGGTGTTTACATCTACAAGCAAGGGAGATAATCGAAGGTCACAATTATATCAATGTCTACCAAGTACATGTTAAACTATCCTATCTATATACACTGGATTTGACTGTAAAATTTTAATTATTGATGCATTAATAGAATTTTATGTTAAAAAGTGTTGAATAAACATGTTGCACTGTTGACACATTTTCAGTTAGTTCCATATTATGCTTTTAGGCTTGCCTATAAATCCTTACACTTAGACAATACACACGGGTACAAACAAAGTCATATTCAACAAGAAGCTGTATGATATACATTGCAGGAAACAATATCTATTTTTTCAAACTTTTGTTAGGGAGGGAGTGCCTTCAAGACCCCTAGCGAATTAGACTAAAGCTACTCTTAAAAGTAGAAAACTACTCTCAGTCAAGGAAGAAAACTACTCCTATAGGTCAACAAGGGTAAACAGGTCTGCGATAACTTCAGTAAACATGGATAGATTTGAATAATTTTTTGCATGTGGCTTGTAATTATCATTATCTTGGATGGGTTTTTACATGGAAATATTTGAAGCAAGGGTTTTTGGGGAAAATTTATATTTACATCAGAGGTTTACACAGTGTTCAAAGTGGAGTACTTCCTGTATGTTATTCAGATCATGCTGCAATATACTCCATCCTTCAATAAAGTATGTTATACATTAAGACTGCAAGGCTGCTTTCTATAAATTTATAAAGCTAAATATTATGCAAGTGCGGGGGGGATACGTCGCGCAATAAATGCGCTAGGCGGTTCTTTTATTGTTGTAGCTGCAAGTTATTATGTCATCTTGTTTGTCAAAAAAAGTGAACAGTTATTTGTAAGGGATAGTGTATTATGCATGATAGCCAGAGTGAGTCTGGGATGATATTTTTCAGATATATAAAATGATTTCTTATTTCCGCCGCCATGATATAGCTGAAATATTGTTGAAAATGGTGTTAAACACCATAACCTCCTAACCCCCCACCCTTATTTCCGGTGAAAAAAAATTGAAAGTTGCAGGGTGATGTCGGAAAACATTAGAAAATATACCTTTTGAAAGGGGAGTGAAGCTGGTTTCTGCTAGAAGTAGAAGTAGATAACCAGTATACCTTCATTATAATACACATACAAAATGTCATAGCCAGTATACCTTCATTATAATACACATACAAAATGTCATAACCAGTATACCTTCATTATAATACACATACAAAATGTCATAGCCAGTATACCTTTATTATAATACACATACAAAATGTCATAACCAGTATACCTTCATTATAATACACATACAAAATGTCATTACCAGTATACCTTCATTATAATACACATACAAAATGTCATAGCCAGTATACCTTCATTATAATACACATACAAAATGTGATAACCAGTATACCTTCATTATAATACACATACAAAATGTGATAACCAGTATACCTTCATTATAATACACATACAAAATGTGATAACCAGTATACCATCATTATAATACACTTACAAAATGTCATAACCAGTATACCTTCATTATAATACACTTACAAAATGTAATAACCAGTATACCTTCATTATAATACACATACAAAATGTGATAACCAGTATACCTTCATTATAATACACATACAAAATGTGATAACCAGTATACCTTCAATATAATACACATACAAAATGTCATTACCAGTATACCTTCATTATAATACACATACAAAATGTCATAGCCAGTATACCTTCATTATAATACACATACAAAATGTGATAACCAGTATACCTTCATTATAATACACATACAAAATGTGATAACCAGTATACCTTCATTATAATACACATACAAAATGTGATAACCAGTATACCTTCATTATAATACATTTACAAAATGTCATAACCAGTATACCTTCGTTATAATACACTTACAAAATGTGATAACCAGTATACCTTCATTATAATACACATACAAAATGTGATGATCAGTATACCTTCATTATAATACACATACAAAATGTGATAACCAGTATACCTTCATTATAATACACATACAAAATGTGATAACCAGTATACCTTCATTATAATACACATACAAAATGTGATAACCAGTATACCTTCATTATAATACACATACAAAATGTGATAACCAGTATACCTTCATTATAATACACATACAAAATGTGATAACCAGTATACCTTCATTATAATACACTTACAAAATGTGATAACCAGTATACCTTCATTATAATACACATACAAAATGTGATAACCAGTATACCTTCATTATAATACACATACAAAATGTGATAACCAGTATACCTTCATTATAATACACTTACAAAATGTCAATGAAATATGAAAAATAGAAGTGGTGACCACTTTACCACTAAATAATAGGAGTGGCAAATACTTTACTACTGAAAAAGGAGTGGTGAATACTTTACTACTGAAAAAGGAGTGGTGAATACTTTGTCACATAAAAATAGGAGTGGTGAACACTTTACTACTGAAAAAGGAGTGGTGAATACTTTACTACTGAAAAAGGAGTGGTGAATACTTTGTCACATAAAAATAGGAGTGGTGAACACTTTACTACTGAAAAAGGAGTGGTGAATACTTTACTACTGAAAAAGGAGTGGTGAATACTTTGTCACATAAAAATAGGAGTGGTGAACACTTTACTACTGAAAAAGGAGTGGTGAATACTTTACTACTGAAAAAGGAGTGGTGAATACTTTCCAATGAAAAAGGAGTGGTGAATACTTTACTACTGAAAAAGGAGTGGTGAATACTTTACTATTGAAAAAGGAGTGGTGAATACTTTCCACTGGTGAATACTTTACTACTGAAAAAGGAGTGGTGAATACTCTCCACTGAAAAAGGAGTGGTGAATACTTTCCAATGAAAAAGGAGTGGTGAATACTTTACTACTGAAAAAGGAGTGGTGAATACTTTACTATTGAAAAAGGAGTGGTAAATACTTTCCACTGGTGAATACTTTACTACTGAAAAAGGAGTGGTGAATACTCTCCACTGAAAAAGGAGTGGTGAATACTTTCCACTGAAAAAGGAGTGGTGAACATTTTACAACTGAAAAAGGAGTAGTGAATACTACTGAAAAAGGAGTGATAAATACTTTCCAATGAAAAAGGATTGGTTAATACTTTCCACTGAAAAAGGAGTGGTGAACACTTTTCTACTGAAAAAGGAATGGTGAATACTTTACTGAAAAAGGAGTGGTGAATACTTTCCACTGATAAAGGAGTGGTGAACACTTTTCTACTGAAAAAGGAATGGTGAATACTTTACTGAAAAAGGAGTGGTGAATACTTTCCACTGATAAAGGAGTGGTGAACACTTTACTACTGAAAAAAGTGGTGAATACTTTCCACTGAAAAAGGAGTGGTGAACACTTTACTACTGAAAAAGGAGTGGTGAATACTTTCCACTGAAAAAGGAGTGGTGAACACTTTACTACTGAAAAAGGAGTGGTGAATACTTTCCACTGATAAAGGAGTGGTGAACACTTTTCTACTGAAAAAGGAATGGTGAATACTTTACTGAAAAAGGAGTGGTGAATACTTTCCACTGATAAAGGAGTGGTGAACACTTTACTACTGAAAAAAGTGGTGAATACTTTCCACTGAAAAAGGAGTGGTGAACACTTTACTACTGAAAAAGGAGTGGTGAATACTTTCCACTGAAAAAGGAGTGGTGAACACTTTACTACTGAAAAAGGAGTGGTGAATACTTTCCACTGAAAAAGGAGTGGTGAACACTTTACTACTGAAAAAGGAGTGGTGAATACTTTCCACTGAAAAAGGAGTGGTGAACACTTTACTACTGAAAAAGGAGTGGTGAATACTTTCCACTGATAAATAGGAGTGGTAAGCACATTACCACTGAAAAATAGTAGTGGTGACCACTTTACCACTTATATTTCAAGATATGTACCTGGTTATATGATAAATATGTTTTTATTGACTAACGACTGAATATATTTTTGTACAATTTTAGGAGTTTTATTGCTGAAATGAAGTTTTATGTAAACCAGTTAAGGCAATGTAAGTATTGTTTAGAAGACTGGTCAAATTTGTGTTTCTAACTTTTCAAAATTAGCATAAAAGTTGATTAAACTTTTCCTACATTGTTTTTCGTTTGAAAACGTTAAAAAATATTTTAAGTTTAGAAAATAGAACCTGTATCTGGACACATAAATTTATTGTATTTGATGTCTTTGAGTGGACACATATGTAATAAGTTCAAATTAACACTGCACCTGTATGACAAGGAGAAGTTTAAATTACAGGTTTCTACATGCTACTTTTTGATCAGCCTATTTATTCTGATAATTGAAATTAAGCTAATTTTGATGAGAATATCAAATTGAAGTCTTCTCTTCAGTAACCACAGAACCAAATTCTACGTGAGAAATGGAGAACAAACTTAACAGGAATAATGGACGAAAGAACATATTTACAGTCGTTTTATATAATAAATATGCAGTCCTGTTATGGATCAATCTGTAGTTTTCACTGTTTCTCTCTCTCTCTCTCCAGATATTCATGCGAGAGAGCATGGATCTAACAAACAGGTAGCGTCCAAGTCATGTGCTCTGTCTTTAGTGAGGCAGCTCTTCCATATGAAGGTTATTGAGGCATACACAGGACAGACCAAAAAGAAAGACCAAGAAAAGGTATGTTAATAAACATGTACAATATCACAAAAACAATGTTTATTGAATTGCTATCTTTGTTAGCTAAGGGTTATGATCCGCAATCCCTTCTCTTCACCCCTGACAGCTTCAGCTGGAGTTTTAGTGGTCAGAGAGTTAACGTTTTTAACTGGATGCAAGCACCATAGATGTAGCCAATCAGGATGTGTTTTACTAAAGCATGATTTTAGAATAAAATGGACATGTGTAGGCTTTGAGGGACTGCCAGATTTACTGTCAACAGACAGTAGGACTTTATTGATAAAGAAGAAATAAGTAACAAATAAAGAAATTTTTTAATAGCATTGATAAAATATTCAATGGTAAGAAATTGCAAAATGTATCGCTAAATCTTAATTCTGATTTCTCAAAAAATTATGTTCATTTCATATATCATTCCGAAACATTGTATTGTACTGTATTGGTACTTTCAAGGAAATTTTGGAACTCCAATGGCTCTGACAACTAATATTTCAAACAGATTTTGTCAATCCTTTGGAATTTCGAGTCACCAAAGTTCTTTTGTAGTTCGTATACCATTATTTTAAAAGAATGTGTTGAAAAAGATATGGCATTACATTACGATCGATGAATTAATCGATTTAAGATTAAATTGTTTTCATTTCAGCTGGATCTCTATGAAGTGGCCATTAGCAATGAAACAGATAATTTGATAAATAAAGCTTTAGCAGCTTGGAACATTGAACCAGTCCAAAAGGTAACAGATAATATGTGATGTATTTTGTATTGTCCACTAGTTTTAAAGAAATGTGATCTTTTATATATTTTGAAAAATTATAGAAAAAGGAAACTGCGTAAACAAAATTATGAATAAATCAATACTATGTGGAAGTCAAACACTGAATTTACAAATAAAAAGCACCCTCCATTTTAGTCCGAGTGCTATAAGTCTTTGCAAGCTGAAACTGTGATATCTGAAATAAAAAAATAACATGTCAACAGTATCATCCTACAACAACAATTTCAAAACCACAGGACCGTGATGCATAAAGAAATTAAGACATTCACTCTCTGGTTCTTTACATATTCATTACTATCAAAGATAACCATCTATCAGGTTTGACTTTTGTAAATTGTCGTCATCTAATGACGTAGTTTCCA
Organism: Bathymodiolus septemdierum; assembly: GCA_963383655.1. NCBI lineage: Eukaryota > Metazoa > Mollusca > Bivalvia > Mytilida > Modiolidae > Bathymodiolus > Bathymodiolus septemdierum. Next base: position 11,142,291 of record OY726528.1, on the reverse strand, counting down.
CGGAACGCTGATGACATTGACACTTGGTTACTGATTTATTTTATGAGATTTTATGAGCATTTTACATGAAGTAATAAGGGCTGTCATAGTCATTATCGTATGATAGTTAGATTTTACAACTACCTGTGTATTAAATGCCTTTCGATACTAACTTTGTGGGTATTAATGCCGTTCATAGCGAGGTATATTCCATACATTATGTGATAAAGTTTATCAGTGACTTTCGACAGGTCGATGATTTTCTCCTGGTACTCATGTGCCCTTCACCAATAAAACTGACCGCCACGATATAACTGAAATATTGTTGAAAGTGGCATTAAATACCATAACCCTAACCCATAAAGCAGTAATATGACCAGAAGAAGTAGTCTTGTAAATCCCCAGTTGATATAAATGGAGGTTTAGTAAAGCTTTACAATCACAAACAGTTATAGGTTAAATAGTATTTAAGTGATGAAAGTTTAAAACAGTGAAGATCAACAATAATATTCCACCAATATCAACAAAGCGAAAAACCACCTCTCACCTTAAACAATTGAACAAGAAAAAAGACCATTACATATGACATCGGGACTCTTGGTCTTCTGGGAAAGGCACAAAATGTGGTGGGGTTAAACCAGTTAATGGGATCCCAACCCGATGTTTTATCTTACTCAAAAGAATTCCTATATGATTGGAGAGTTCATTTAATTGCTGACCATGTTAATTATCTTTTGGTGATGTTCTTCTTTACAGCCATTAGATACAAGTCAACCAGTTTCTTTACTGACTCACTCGTCTTTGGAGGAATTTGAACCAACACCGAGTCGTAACACAGGTGGAGTAGTACCCTGGTCGCCACCCCAGGAAAACTGGAATCCATGGTCCAATTGTAACATTGATGAAGGTCCTCTAGCACATGTAAGTTTTTTCCATATATTTAAGCTTTTTCTGTCTTTTTTTTTTTTTTTTAAAGAATTGATTATTATTTAAATCTTCATGATAATCCATTCTTTAAAAAAAAAAGAAGACAAGTGAGTCTGAAAAAGCTTACTATGAATAAAGACAAACTTTCAAATATTACTTTACAAACATTTCTTTGATGATCTTGATAAAAAAAAAAAATTTGATAGGGACAGTTTTATTAGGTAACAGAAAAAAGATTTTACAGATTCCTGCAGAGTCTAGTGCAATTTGGTCAAGTTGTTTTGCAGAAGATTGATAGCTTAAGGACAGACAGCAGTCAGATATACAGTGAAACCTATCAAAGCTGAACCCTGATTTAAATAGAATCTTGTATAAACTGAACTTTAAATAAAGTCCAAAGGTAGGAAATTCTTTGTTGATTTAACTGGCATAAACCAAACTCCTGTCAATTCAGAATGTCCAAAGGTAGAAAATCTTTGTTGATTTAACTGGCATAAACCAAACTCCTGTCAATTCAGAATGTCCAAACTCCTGTTAATTCAGAATGTCCAAAGGTAGAAAATCTTTGTTGATTTAACTGGCATAAACCAAACTCCTGTCAATTCAGAATGTCCAAAGGTAGAAAATCTTTGTTGATTTAACTGGCATAATAAACCAAACTCCTGTCAATTCAGATGCAAAAACTGGTTTCGAGGAAATTCAGTTTAAATAGGTTTCACTGTACCGGGGTATATATAAAAAAAAATCCCTATCTTCTGTTCGGTTTAGACATGTTTAATTCATTTTACACCAAACAGGTATTTATTTAAGAATTACCTTTATAAAACTGATATTTTATTGCAGGCGTCTCTAGAACAGATCAGTAGAGATTTGTATGATTCAATGGAACGACAGAGAAACACAGATCAGAATTTACAAAAGGTTTGTTTTATTCCACAAGGCTTTCAATTTTTTTCAAATCCACAAGTACTTCACTATTTACAGGTGGTACTTTTTATTAAAATTTATACTATTTTCATAAATATCTTGTACAACACTCTTTAAAATCAGGAGGTATCAAAGACCATTTTAGGCGGGTGAAATTACCTGGTACCGACCCTTATTGAAGGCCTGAAAGTCCATGATAAAAGGGTTTAATACCATTGAACTTGTAAATGCAAATGTGATAGATAATTAACTTTGATACACTGCCAGCTAACGTAAAGGGTCATGTAATGGCTCATTGCCAGCTAACGTATAGGGTCACGTAATGGCTCGTATTATCAATTAACTAATAAGTAAGCACTGCATAGGTGATGTAATGGTAAGTGTGATCACATCGAGTGTAGTAGATCATGGGTTAGAACCCTGGTCAGTTCAGACCGAAGGCTATGAAATTGATATCTGTGGCTTCTCTGCTAAGAGCTTTTCCAGGAAAAAATACCCGGTAGGGTCGGAACGCCATTGATTTTATTTTTATCTAGGTGGGGGGCGTAAAACGTATTTCTTTTCTGGGGGTTGTTGTCAAATTTCTATTTGATTAATCTCGGTTGTCGGTACTTTTACCATTTCGGTATATTAAAATAGACCTACTTGCCGGCAAGTTGTGTCACTGTGTTGTTCGTTAAGCGCTGTATAATATTCGGTTGTTTGTTCTGCGATTTCGCTTCTTTTGTGTGATTTTTAAGCCAAATTGTCTCCCTTTATCTTCCGAATGATATGTTATGTAAAAGATGGAGAAATACGAATGATGAACTGGTACTTGGTTCTTTTATTTTCATTCCTGGGTTCCGAGATAAAAAGTACCAGTCGAAAACGAAACGTGGTCAAATGCCGAAATGGACTGGGATAATGAACAAATTTGGCACTGGTTAACAGTCGTGGGCCTGGGGGAATATGTTCAGGTGTTTAGAGGTATGTTTGTCAAACTAGGTATCACAGGAAAGGAATCGTCTGCTTTCGGCGGTTTCACTTTTCCTTTTGGTGAAGTATTACAGATTTGATCAGTATGTTTCAAATTTAATTTCTATTTTCTAGGTGGGGGTCATTTTAAGTATTTATATTTATGTGGTGGTACCCCAAAAATAATTAAAATTCTGGTGGTAGTACCCCAAATTATTGACGGAGTTCCGACCCCCCCAGTTATTTTTTCCTGGAAAATCCCTAAGTATGCAAGGCATAAGGAGTAAGAGCAAAGACTGGTTGACTCGGAATCAGAATAATGTGTCCCGAGTGGAGCGACATCTACCCACAGACTGTTGTTTCAATGAGCTAGCTTTATAAAAATCTAACTCGGCATGTTGATGTAGTACAATGCGGACATTATCAACTCATGAAAATGTAACTTGTTCTCGCCGTGATATAATTGAAAATTGCTCATTTGGCATTAAACAACAATCACTCGTTCGCTCTCCCAATCAGAGATGATTCTACCTTTTAAAACCGAATACACGACAAGTACTGTTGTCTGATTTGTCAATATATAGAACTAGCTTGGTTAGATGGTAAAAGAAAAGGAAAGGTTTACCTGACATGACCTCAAATGGGATGCTATTAAATGTTAATGTATCACAACAAATATCTACATTGTAATCTTAATATAAGATAGGCTATTAGATTGAGGGTTATTAATAATATTGTGGAATATGATATTTTAAATGATATTTAGACATTCAGTTTTATTGGTTGGAACCAAACTTGACAGGATGGTGGTTCTTGGGAAGAGGAGATTCAGATTTGTACAAGTGACTTTGATCCTCCCTGAGGAGGGACTAAAGGGGCAGGCCTCGACATTAACGTTTGTCCGATTGTCCGGTACCAGTTGAAACTGACGTCGGACAAGTAGATCTTGTATCATGGTTGTCCGACGGGACAAGTAAAAAAATGACTGTCCTACCTTTTGGAGGTTATTTTCAATGATACAAATGTGTTGCTTTGTCATTTTGACAGACAAAAACTTCGTAAATAATTATTTTAATGTGTTTAAAAATATCAGTCTTCATTGATGTACACTATCGCTAATTATAACGGTGAACCAAGAGATATTCCGAACATATACACGATCCGTACCTTTTCAGCGATTTGATTAAACGACAAATGGCATGAAGTATTTATAATGAAATAGAAATCGATTTGTTTATAGTGTTTCCTTCCCCTACACAATAATTCCCTGGAAACGTAAATAAAATGTCCACCAGCATGGATCTATATCCCCTGATCTTAGAAAGTACGGATTTACAACAAGCGGCAGAGATCAATTCAACCAGAAATGTTAAGGCATCTGATGTTAATTTTCCATTGAGGGACATTCAGTAGCATCCTGGATTCATTCAACATTATACGATTACCACTTAGATGGGCCTGCTATTCGAGAACCAAGCTTAGAAATTGACGATTAGACACTCATACCATGATACCAATGACTTAAAGATGTCATAATCATAATTTCTGTTAGTATTAATAATGACAGGATGCGATAATGTTTGCGAGACAATAACCAAAACATTTTACACAAATTGCTGATAATTATTCTCTAGTTTTTGTAATTTTTATTAATTTTTTCGGACAACTAAAAGATCTGAGTCGGACAAGTACTGTTTTTAGTTAGTTGTCCGAAGGGACAAGTTGAAAAATATGTTAATGTAGAGGCCTAAGGGGGGAAATTAAGTAAATCTTAAAATCTTTTCTCTCAAAAACCAGAAATAGAAATGTCACAATTTTTGTTGTGCAGCATCATTATGATGTGTATATATAGATTTGTAGTGAAATCCCCAGTGTCTATTGAGCCAGAGAACTGGGGGTCCAATGTTGAACGTGGGGAAATTTTATACGATTGGAGCAATCATATGATTTAATATTTACTTTTAGATGCTGGAAGTGCGGTCGCAGCTTCCTGTATCACAGTCACATGATTAATCACATGATTTAATATTTATTTTTAGATGATTGAAGACAGGTCACAGCTTCCAGTATCACAGTCACATGATTACATCTTAAATGAAATCAACAACAATTCTGTTTTAATTATCAGAGGAGAAACTGGATGTGGAAAAACTACACAGGTAGATATCACAATGCCACATACATATTAGACTGCATCAGTGATGTAATGGTTACCATGGTAGCCTTGAGTGTGGTAGATGGTGGGTTAGCATGCAAAGGCTGGTTGGCTCGGAATCGGGTTTATGTGTACTATTGGAGTGACATGTTTATCCGCAGACGGTTGTTTTAGTGAGCTAGTACTTCAAAATTCTAATTAAGCATGTTGGTCTAGTACAAAGTTGACATCATCATCATCTCATCCAATGATATTTATTCTAACCATTTTCTTATCTGGTGTTAAACAACAATCACTCACTGATTTTAAGCTACATTCTTATGTTTGGGAATTAAATGAAGAAAAAAATACATCCTGGAAATAATGATCTGAACATCTTATCATTATTTAATGGCTTTCAAATAAGTCTAAAAGTGGGTTTATACTCCGGGTGCGACAGCGATGCGACGGATTTGCAATGTCGCTTTCAACATCTCTATCCCATCACAGCGACAACGCACGTCATCACTAAGCAACATGAACTAAAAACGATAGTAGCGACGCGATAAAAAGGAAATGATTTCGCAATAGTATCGCTTCTCCATCGCAACAATTTCATTGCTCATCGTACCCGGAGTATAAATCCACCTTTATTGTTCTAAATGTAAAATAATCAGAATGTTCTGTGATAAAAGTGCAGGATATAGTAGACAATTAATTATTTATTTTTATCTTAAGCAATGTGATAATTAAGATTAGATGGATAACCCCCATGTTTAAAAATATCTTATTACATAGATACCAGTGAAATACTTCTAAAGATTTCCAAGTGAAAGAAAGACCTGTATTTCACCCAGTGAAATGTTACATTACCAACAGTGTTACAAATGAAAATATCATCAAGCTTCTGACAATGATTGATTGGTGTTTAACGCCAACTTTAGCAACATTTCAGCTATATGGGGGCATTTTCTGGCAATGAAGAACAAGTTTCTTTTTTAAATATCTTTAGTGAAAACAAAAGTGTAATAAACAGTGTAACTACTTTTACATTCTGAATATAAAAAATGAATCACTCGTAATCGAACAATGATGATAATCCACGGATGCACGAATGAGCATTCTTGAGTTACTGCATTATACTCTAACTGTATACAAGCACTTTGTTAGCTTTAATAATTAGCCTAGTGGCCATTGTGTTTGTGATCATATGGTAGTTGGATTTACAACTACCTGTGCAATCAGTGCTTATCACCATCAACATTGTGAATTTGAATCCCGCACGTGACAAGGTATGCTAGATACAACATTATGTGATAAAGTTTGTCAGTGACAGCAAGTCCATGGTTTTCTCCAGGCATTTTGGTTTCCTCTACCAATAAAACTGACTGTCACTGAAAAATTGTTGAAAGTGGAGTTAAACACCATAACCCCATTAATAATTAACTGAGTAGTACATATACTGATGTAACTTTATTGACATTTTACTCTTAATAATTAACTGAGTAGTACATATACTGTTATAACTTTGTTGACATTTTACTCTTAATAATTAACTGAGTAGTACATATACTGATGTAACTTTATTGACATTTTACTCTTAATAATTAACTGAGTAGTACATATACTGATGTAACTTTATTGACATTTTACTCTTAATAATTAACTGAGTAGTACATATACTGATGTAACTTTGTTGACATTTTACTCTTAATAATTAACTGAGTAGTACATATACTGATGTAACTTTATTGACATTTTACTCGTCATTTGTAGGTTATTCAGTTTGTTATGGATCAAATGATACAACAGGGAAGAGGAGCAGAATGTAACATTATAATTACTCAGGTATGTTGAGTAAAATCATTATTACTCAGGTATGTTGAGTAAAATCATTATTACTCGGGTATGTTGAGTAAAATCATTATTACTCAGGTATGTTGAGTAAAATCATTATTACTCAGGTATGTTGAGTAAGATCATTATTACTCAGGTATGTTGAGTAAAATCATTATTACTCATGTATTTCGAGTAAATTTCATAATTTCTCAGGTATTTTGAATAAAATCATCATTACTGAGGTATTTTGAGTAAAATCATTATTACTCAGGTATGTTGAGTAAAATCATTATTACTCAGGTATGTTGAGTAAAATCATTATTACTCATGTATTTCGAGTAAATTTCATAATTTCTCAGGTATTTTGAATAAAATCATCATTACTGAGGTATTTTGAGTAAAATCATAATTACTCAACACTCAACACGCTGGCTTCGACCTATCGTCCACATTGACCTATACAAGGATGAAGTTAAAAAAATCTGGAATCCCTAAAAAAAATCTCGATAACTGACGATTTTGTTTACAGTATACCTTTATTTTGCTGTAGGTTTTTATTTTCTGAATAAGATTGAAATCATCGATGTTCTTGGTATTGTTTTTTTCTAAATAAAGCAATAAAAGTATACTACTAACAGGGGATGCAATTCCGGGAAAAAATGTTCAACATCCGAAAAAAAACAATATTCAATGATTGAAGTGTTGACGAAAATCAGTTCAATATTGTATTGTATATTAAAATATATACTATAAAAAATGTATGTTGAAAAAAAAATCACAGGGTGGATCGTTTTACAATATAAAATTATTATCACAAAATATCAAAATATAGCTATAAATAGCTTTTCCATCAAACACGAGCAATGCGCACGAGGTTGTAGTAAAAAATGGCAGTTGCATTACATCTTGCAATAAACCTGGAGAGCAAGCTTTTTTATACTAAATATGCTAGAAAATAATTATCGATTTCATTAAATTAGAATGGTCTACACTTGAATTGGTCAATTAGGAACAAATAAAATAATCACCATGAGATAATCAACACAGGTGAACCTCAGTCGGCACTTAAATATCATGATCAGTTGATTGAAAATTTACTGGACCGAGATGATCACATAATTTGTGTACTATTATTGATTAAACACAGTTTAAAGGTGTGTCAATAAAACTGCACAAGGTGATACATTGTTTTGACAGCTTGATTATTTTATTGTATGATAATGAACATCTGTTTACCATCTATTTTGACACCCACAGACGGCCTGATTTGAATGTCATCGATGTCTGGCTTTACAAACCAGACTCCTCATAAAAAACACAACCAAAACACAAGTTTAAAAACAAAATTTTATTTAATTTAACTTTCATAATTATTTCGTTTATGACACATAAGAATAGTATTCTTGAGCTAATACTTACAGCAGACACTTACTGAAGAACATCGTTATAGGACAAATGCTTACCGATGTACAAAAAAAATAGCCCGTTCGATGTGACGATACTTACCCAAGTTATCATCGGCATCCTCGACCTATCTTAGTATACCCCCAAAAATTTTGCCGAAAAGCAGCAATTCGACCTATCGACTTATAGTCTGTAAAATATGGTATGTATTTTGAATAAAATCATAATTATTCTGGTATTTTGAACAAAATCATAATTACTCAACATTCTCAGTATCTTTGTATAATTACTATGGTGTTTTAAATTGAAATTCCATTCCAGTTGAATGAGTGCATTTTAAGTACAGACATTTTTCAGTGAATCTACTTCACATTTTTTTTTATGTTTTACAATAAATCCACATTTTATTTCAAATAAGAGGATGAATACAAGAGCACAAGAGCTATATTGTACAAACAAATATGCCTTATATAGTACAAAATACATGTGGGGAGGGGGTGCTAGAAATACAAAATGTTTATAAATTGGAATGGAATCAATTTAGAAATTTTATGATACAGTAGTTCTCCCTCTTATATAACCACTCCCAACAAAAGCTGCCCCTCTTATATAACCACTCCCAATAAAAGCTGCCCCTCTTTTATAACCACTCCCAACAAAAGCTGCCTCTCTTATATAACCACTCCCAACAAAAGCTGCCCCTCTTATATAACCACTCCCAACAAAAGCTGCCCCTCTTATATAACCACTCCCAACAACAGCTGCCTCTCTTATATAACCTCTCCTAACAAAAGCTGCCCCTCTTATATAGCCACTCCCAATAAAAGCTGCCCCTCTTTTATAACCACTCCCAACAAAAGCTGCCTCTCTTATATAACCACTCCCAACAAAAGCTGTCCCTCTTATATAACCACTCCCAGCAAAAGCTGCCCCTCTTATATAACCACTCCCAGCAAAAGCTGCCCCTCTTATATAACCACTCCCAACAAAAGCTGCCCCTCTTATATAACCACTCCCAACAAAAGCTGTCCCTCTTATATAACCACTCCCAACAAAAGCTGCCCCTCTCAGAGCTCCAGATAAGCTGCGTATTTGCGTTTTTTACGCTATGAAAACGAGTAAAAACGCATGTATTATCAGATCAGAGTGTACACATTACGCATACATATTGCTGTGTAAGCAAACTTTCCAAATTCGGAGCGTACTTGAACAGTCGTGTACATAACAATACATTTTTGTCTTTGAGAAATTCCCCGTAATTACTTCCCTTTATACTTTTCAAAGGAGAGAGCGTATACATCCGAGGGGTACCGAATGTTTGCCTTTCTAATCATCAATGTCAAAAGAGATCTGATTGGATGTTTACGATAAATCATCCAACCACGGTCAATATTACAAATAAATGCGGTTTACGTAATAAGTAAGAACTAAAACGAAAGTAAATTTGGGAACACATTGTCGGTCAAAAGCCCACTAGGGCTTTTGTTGTATTGTTATTTAAATATGCCGACTATAAATAAAACTTATCTTATCTTATCTTCGTTGAAAATGAGGGATTACCGAAAATGAGCAAGAACATGAATAAGCGTGCTAAAGCGCAATAGCGCTATGGAAAATTCTATACTTAAGTTACTGACAGTATCATCTGTATCTAGTGACAGTATATAGTTAAAGGAATCATTGATGACATTATCAAAACGGCTGTGAAAACTGCTGAAGTCGACGAGCAAAAAACAAAATATTTACAACATTTTATTACTAAACATGCCACAATCGTGTCAAATTAAACAGAGATATACATTTCACTTGCATCCTGCATTTATTGAATAACACTTGTGTCAAACATAATTTTAAAAGTGTACATGTAAGCAATCTTTTCTGAAGTAGAGAGTACTACAGTGCAAAGGAAATATGCAAATACCCATCATTTTCAAAAGTAGGGGGTAATTACCCTTTGGACTTGAAAATTATCTGGAGCTCTGCCCTCTTATATAACCACTCCCAACAAAAGCTGCCCCTCTTATTATGCCAGATTTCAGATGCATTTAGAAAGTAAAATACTACTGAATTACCCCCCTCCCCCAAGAGAGTCCACCACTCACTCATGTGAGGCCACTTTGTCATTGCTTAAGGTGTGGACTTCAGAGGGGGGAACTACTGTATATCAGAAATAAAGAACATTTTTATACTTTACAATGGATTGTTGATGCTGAATGCTTGTTATCTCATGACTGACAGTTTGTTTTTTTTGGTTGGAGGAAACCAGAGAAATACCTTAACATTAAGTATATTATAATGATAAACTCACATTTGTTGTAGCCCCGTAGAATAAGTGCTGTTTCCATAGCAGAAAGAGTAGCCCAGGAGAGGTCAGAAGAATTAGGAGTATCTATAGGATATAGTGTTAGATTTGAATCTATCTTTCCCAGGCCTTACTGTGGTGTCCTGTATTGTACTGTAGGTGAGTAGCCCAGGAGAGGTCAGAAAAATTAGGAATGTCTATAGGATATAGTGTTAGATTTGAATCTATCTTTCCCAGGCCTTACTGTGGTGTTTTATATTGTACTGTAGGTAGGTTTTAGTTGTGTCTCAGTAATTCAGCTAGGTGCTGGTCTCAGGACATTTGCCCACCTATTTCTCAAATTGTCCTAAAGAATTTTGTTAAAATTAGTTTACTTATTAAAGAATGTCCTGAAGAAATTTTGATAAAACTACCAACTGTCCTGAAGATTTCAAAGTCTAGCTGAAACACTGGTGTTTGTCCTTGTTTGGTAAATTCAAAACATTACAATCAAACCTGTATTAAGAGACCTCCTTGGTGACAAAGAAAAAGCAGTCTTTCAAGACAGGCGACCTCCTAAAAGAGGTTCACTTCATATGAAATATTCTATTGACAGGATAAGACAAAGGTGACCTTTTAATACAGGTGACTGCTTACTAAGGTGTCCACATGGGCCAGTTTGACTATTTAGAACTTAAATGATCAGATGGTGACATTGACAGTCCTTTCGTATATATACAAGAATTTATTAGAGTTGGTTTGATATGCTATTTAAATCTGTCTCGATGATGCAATCAATGGTTAGCAAGATTCAATGCTTTGAAAAGTAATTTTTATCAGAATTTTAAGGTGTAAGCCATAATCATTTCCCCCAAATGTAATGTTTCAGTAAACAGAAAACCAAACATTTTTGTTACAGTCCCAAGCCAAGACCTGGATTTTCAACATCGTATGTCGTGGTCTTTTTGTGTTCAGTGAGTTCAGTTAAGATGAGAGGTGATTGTTCATTTTGTTGAAATTGGTGGAACTGATGACCATTTTAAAGTTTCTTTTCACAATATTCTAATATCAGATGAAAAATGTGGTCAGTAGAGAGCAGTTATATTAATCTTCTGCCATGTTATTTTACAGGTACACTGCTGAGAAGATTGGAGAATGGTATGAGGGGAATATCTCATGTCGTTGTAGATGAAATCCATGAACGAGATATCAATGTAAGATGCATATGTTAACTTATTAACTTAATACAAATGATCTTTGTGATGTCTTGTATTAAGATTCCTTATTTCAATTTTGTTGTAGCAACTATTGGCAATTCATGTTACCGTACAACCACGGCTCACCATGCTTGGTCCACTCATTGATGGTGGAACGTACATGTGCATATTTATGCATATGTCACTTGCCTTAATTTCATTTTCATGGTACTTTGATTAATTTTATTTTCTGAATTTTTTTCTCACAGAATCGATTTGCAAGAAGGCAGGCGAATCATATATCCGTCTCTACACTTGTTTTATATAGTAGAAATGATAAACATTGTATGTGAATTCGTTAACAAAGATTCCTTATTTACAAATGGTGACTTATGACAGTCTTCGCGCTAACCCACTTGGGACAAGTAAAACTGGATTCGGACAAGTGAAAATTATGAAAAAAATTGTTTGAATAATTAGAACATTTTTCTAAATTTGGCTTTCGGACAAGCAGGTGAAAACAATTAAGGCAAAGACTGATATATATATAGCAATTCTTGTCTCAGAAACACAGAAAATGAGCTTGAAACCAATCTGTATATGAATAACCATTTAAACAATTCAGATTCGTGCAAGTCTATAGTTAAAAATTAGATTTGACTATTTTACTATTTGGGTAAGTTTCTGTTTTATTATACTTTCCTCCTTCAGTGGAGCACTCCATTTTATGTGATTTTCTTATTTTCAGACTGACTTCCTGTTAATTATGTTAAGAGATATGGTTAGAGCCTATCCTCAGTTACGAGTTATACTGATGTCTGCCACTATTGACACGTCATTGTTTTCTGAATATTTTGGGGATTGTAAAATAGTGGAGGTGTATGGAAGAACACATCCTGTGCAAGGTAAAGTGTAAAATAGTGGAAGTGTATGGAAGAACACATCCTGTGCAAGATAAAGTGTAAAATAGTGGAAGTTTATGGAAGAACACATCCTGTGCAAGATAAAGTGTAAAATAGTGGAAGTTTATGGAAGAACACATCCTGTGCAAGGTAAAGTGTAAAATAGTGGAAGTGTATGGAAGAACACATCCTGTGCAAGATAAAGTGTAAAATAGTGGAAGTTTATGGAAGAACACATCCTGTGCAAGGTAAAGTGTAAAATAGTGGAAGTTTATGGAAGAACATACCCAGTTCAAGACGTCATTGTTCCTTATTTACCCTATTCCTTTTTGGTAATGTTTTACTCATGTTATTCTTTCTGTAAGATTCTGTTATCATAACTTTCCTTTGCTCTGATTTCTGTGGGCCACACATAGAAATTTTACTGGTTATAAAAATTTATAACCCATTGGGTTTTATTTTCACATTTATTTCGTTATCTTCAACAGAATTTGAGATTTATTATGTAATCAGAATTAATAAGAAAAGTTTGAATGTACCAATGGCGTAATCAGAAGTCATAAATCAAAGAAGGACAAACAATTCAATAGCGAAAAGAAAAAGGACAAACAACGATCTACAAAAAACTAAAGATTGAGCAACAAGAACCCCTCAAGAAACAGGTGTGAATTCAGGCTAATCAGCTCCTGCTCCACTAGTGGCCCCTATCATGCTACTGTAGACTCATTCAAATGTGTAAGTACCCAGGTGGCTCAATGAGTTAGGTAGTTGGATTACCTAACAAATCATACAAGCCTATCACCAATACGGCGTGGGTTTGCACCCAGCTTTGTAAATTACACAAAAGGGTGCACTCGACTTGCAGCCGCAAGTGATGAAGTTTATCAGTTGCTTGCCCATGGTCGGTGGTTCTCTCCGGATAATCCGGCTTCTTCCTCCACTAAAACTGGTCGCCATGATATAGCTGAAATATTGCTGAAAGTGGCATTAAACACAATAAATAAATAAATTTAAGTAACATTCAAATGTGTACAATTTTGACCAGAAGTTGCCATGAGAACATTTTATTACGCCAGAAGTTCTATTTATAGTCATCGGTGTGTATTTAAATTGTAGAATATTACTTAGAAGATTGCATCCAAATGTTAAATTTTATTCCACCGCCCAATGACAGGAAAAAAAGAAGTAAAGATGAGCTTGATGTTGAAGAAGGAGATCAAGAGGTTAGTATTTACAGATCTTATGTACCATGGGTTCTTTTCCACTTTTTTCGGGACTGTTGTGGCCGTGATCGTATGGTAGTTGGGTTTACAACTGCATATGCCATCAGTGCCTATCACCACTAAACTTGTGAGTTTAAATCCCGCTCATGGCAGGTGTACTCGATACAACATTATGTAATAAAGTTTGTCAGTGACTTGCAACTGGTCTGTGGTTTTCTCCAGGTTCCTCCACCTATAAAACAGAACGTCACGATATTACTGAAATAATGTTGAAAGTGACTATAACCATAACCCTAACCCTTCCACTTTTTAGTTCACCTGTGTGAGCTATTGCCATCACTTGGCGTCCGTCGTCCGTCAAAAATCTTCTCCTCTGAAACCACTGGGCCAATTTAAACCAAACTTGGCCTGAATCATCCTTAGGGGGTTCCCTTTAAAAGTCCAATAGCCACGCCCTCCATCCAAGATGGCTGCCATTACTAAAAATAGAAATTTCTTCAAATGGCCAAAACTGCTTTATTTTAAGCCAGAATGTGCCCAAATTTGAATTGTTTAAGAATAATGATGAGCTTTTTAACATATATTATGGGATTTTTTTATGAGCTTTGAACTTTTGCCGATTTTGACCGATTTTGCAAATTAGGCATAAATAAGCAAAAATTATTTAAAAATCTTCTTGTTAGAAACCACTTGAACAATTTCTACCAAACTTAGTCTGAATGATCCTTACATGGTCCCCTTTTAAAATTTGTCCGTCAGCGCCGTCCTGTATCCAAGATGGCTGCCGTTACTAAAAATAGAAATTTCTTCAAATGGCCAAAACTGCTCTATTTTAAGCCAGAATGTGCCCAAATTTGAACTGTATAAGCATAATGATGAGCTTTATAACATATATTACGGGATTGTTTATGAACTTTGAACTTTTGCCGATTTTGACAGATTATGCAAATTAGAAAAAAGGGGGGATGAAATTTTAGAAAAATCTTCTCCTCTGAAACTACAGAGCCAATCTCAACCAAACTTTACTGAGATGATTCTTGGGTGGTCCCCTTCCAAAATTGTGTCCGGCATTTCAGACCTCCGACCAAGATGGCCGCCACAGCCGAACTTAATTTAACATAGGACCCTATGGGAAATTCCCATAAACAGACTTGCCTAGCCTTACGATTTTGGCATAAGGCTCACGATTTTTGGGGCTATCTTACGCCCTTACGATTCGGAAAATTTGCGGTATTTCCGGAAAGTTTTCGGTTCCGGTCCGTCATTTCATTGCATTTCCGTATATTATAGATCGTATCGGCATTTCCGGTTATTAAAAAAACGATGTCAAAACGTCAAAATTTTGATAATAAACCCAAAATCGATTTAAAATGTTAACATTATGTGGTTATATCATGTGCCATTCACAATATGTGTAGTTTCTGTGCTTAAAATTGCATTTTGTGACAAAAAAGAGCCTTACTATTTGTTTTCAAGCATCTTACGATTTTTAGCAAAAAGGGGTAGGCAAGTCTGCATAAAAATCTTCTTGTCTGAAACCATTTGCTCAATAAGAACTAAATTTCGATGAAATAGTCATTGGATGGTTCTCTTCCTAAAATTTGTCTGGCGGTTCGGCCCTTCAACCAAGATGGCCCCCACAGCCGAACTTAGCTTGACATAGGACCCTATGGGAAATTCACATAAAAATCTTCTCCTCAGAAACCACTGGGCCAATTGCAACCAAACTTTGGTGGAATGGTCCTTGGATGGTCCCCTTCCAAAATTGAGTGTGGTGATCCTGACTTCCAACCAAGATGGCCACCAAGCTAAAAATAGAAAAAAGGGGGGGATGAAATTTAAAAAAAATCTTCTCCTCTGAAACTACTGAGCCAATCTCAACCAAACTTTGCTGAAATGATCCTTGGGTGGTCCCCTTCCAAAATTATGTCCGGCATTTCAGACCTCTTGGGAGCCTCTGGTTTTCAGTGCAAATTTCATATTTTTTTCTCCGCTGTGGCAATGTGTTCTTAATGCAGCTTACTGTGATACTGTTTGTCAAGGACTTTGTCAGTGGTGTAATGGTTAGCATGTTTGCCTTGAGGGCAGTAGATCGAGTGTTCGATCCCTGGTCGAGTCAAACAAAGACTAAAATTAGAATTTGCTGTTTTTCCTCTAAGCATTAAAGAGTAAGAAGAATTACTGGTGGGTTCAGAATAATGTGTCCGAATGAAGCAATACATATACCGGCCAACGTTAGTTTCAGTGAGCTAGCACTATAAAAAACAATTTTAACCTGCGAAATACCTCTTTTCTCATCTTTTATATTCTAAAAATAAAAAATAAAACATCCACTGCAATATACATGATTATATATTGGAAAAGATTGTAAGAAGATTTAATTGTACTTTACTGTATAGATTGTATGATGTTTTATATGTTATTATATTATTGTACTCTATTCTGTATTGATGTATTTTGCAGTTGAGAGAAAAAAAAAACAAAAAAAACTAAGCATGTTGGTTTTTTTAGGATGTATGACTTACTGCATTTGTAATTCATTTTGTGTATGTAAACTGCTTTTCTGTATGTGTCTTTACAGGAGAACTGTAATTTGAAAGTTAGCGCTGAGTACTCTGAACAGACAAAGAGAGCTATGGGTATGCTGAGTGAGAAAGAAATGTCATTTGAATTGATAGAGGTAAGCATTCATTATACAGTGAAACCTGTCTAAATAAACCCTGAATAAACCTGAATCCTTTATAAACTGAACATTAGATAAAGACCTAATGTATGAAATCTTTGTTAATTTAACCTGTGTTAGCTGAATACCTGTCTATTCCAAACACATATGCTGGTCCCAAGGAGGTTCAGTTTAGGCATGTTTCGTTATACATTGTAATGTGTGACGCTTGTTTATTGTTAAAATATATAAAACATTGGGCTTCATTATGGAAAAAGTATCACAGTAAAACCTGTCTAAGCAATAAAAAACCTGCACAGATTTGCTTCCACTCAAAATGACCACACACTATCACAAATCATCTTTTAAGGCATTTTTTAGCTCTCCTTGCCAAAGGCTATGTGAGCTTTTGCCATCACTTGGCATCTGTCGTCCGTTAACTTTTCACATTTTAATCTTCTCCTCTGAAACCCCTCAGCCAAATGAAATGAAACTTGGTAGGAAGCATCTATGGAAGGTCCTCTCTAAAGAATACTCATTTTGTCCCGATCCATTAACAAACATGGCCACCATAGGCAATTCTTGTTTCTGATTGGCCGATTTAAAAAAAAAATTCTCCTCTGAATAACCGCTTTGCCAAATGAACCGAAATTGGTAGGAAACATCTATGGCAGGTCCTCTATAAAGATTGGTCATTTCGTCCCGATCTGTTAACAAACATGGCCACCACAGGCAATTCTTGTTTCTGATTGGTTGATTTCTAAAGAATCTTCTCCTCTGTAACCGCTTGGCCAAATGAATCGAAACTTGGTAGGAAGCATCCTTGGAAGATCCTCTATGGATATTTCTCATTTATTTCCGATCCGTTAACAAACATGGCCACCACAGGCAATTCTTGTTTCTGATTGGTTGATTTCTAAAAAATCGTCTACTCTGAAACCACTTTGCCAAATGAATCGAAACTTGGTAGGAAGCATCCCTGGAAGGTCCTCTATAAAGATTGTTAATTTAGTACCGATTCATTAACAAACATGGCCACCACAGGCAATTCTTGTTTTTGATTGGTTCATTTCTAAAAAATCTTCTTCTCTGACACCACTTTGCCAAATGAATCAAAACGTGGTAGGAAGCATCCTTGGAAGGTCCTCTTATAAAGATTGCTAATTTAGTTCCGATCCATTAGCAAACATGGCCACCATAGGCAATTCTTGTTTCTGATTGGTTGATTTCTAAAAAATCTTCTCTGAAACCGCTTTGCCAAATGAATCAAAATTTGGTAGGAAGTCATCCTTGGAAGGTCATCTATAAAGAGTGCGCATTTAGTTCCCATCCGTTAATAAACATGGCCACCACAGGTCATTCTTGTTTCTGATTGGTCGATTTCTAAAAATCTTCTCTGTAACTGCTTAGACAAATGAACCGAAACTTGGTGGGAAGCACCTATGGAAGGTTCTGTATAAAGTTTCCTCAAAGCAGAATGAAAGGTGAGCGATACAGGCTCAGCCCACTGAGCCTCTAGTTTGGGTTTAATGTTTATATGTTTTTTTCAGGCCCTGTTTAAGTATATAAAGACACTTCAGATACCAGGAGCTATTTTGGTATTTTTACCTGGGTGGAATCTTATCTTTGCACTTCATAAACATCTTGAGATGCACCCTGATTTTGGTAAGAACTATTTCTTTTGGTAATCATTTAAAAAAAAACCTATAAAAAATTATATTGTTTCAGTATAAACATCGCATCTGTCGTGTAATGATTAGCATGCTCACCTCGACTGTGGTAGAATAAGGGTTCAAACCCCTTTCAGGTCAAATCAAAGACTACAAAATTGGTTGATTGATTTTTGGTGCTTAATGCCACTTTCAGCAATATTTCAGCTATTTCATGGCGACCAGTTTTAGTGGTGGAAGAAGCCGGAGTACCCAGAGAGAACCACAGACCATGGGCAAGCAACTAGTAAACTTTATCGCTTGTGGCTGTGAGTCGAGTGCACCCTTTTTTGTAATTTACAAAGCCGGGCACGAACCCACACCGTATTGGTGATAGTCTTGTATGAGTTTTTAGGTAATTCAACTACCTAACTCATTGAGCTGCCCGTGCCCTCCAACTACCTAACTCATTGAGCTGCCCGCGCCCTACAACTACCTAACTCATTGAGCTGCCCGTGCCCTACAACTACCTAGCTCATTGAGCTGCCCGTGCCCTACAACTACCTAACTCATTGAGCTGCCCGTGCCCTACAACTACCTAGCTCATTGAGCTGCCCGTGCCCTACAACTACCTAACTCATTGAGCTGCCCGTGCCCTACAACTACCTAACTCATTGAGCTGCCCGTGCCCTACAACTACCTAGCTCATTGAGCTGCCTGTGCCCTTACAAAATTGGTATTTGCTGCTTTTTCACTAAGCACTTAAGGATAAGGTGTAAGAGCAAAGAGTGATTATTTTTGATTTGGGATAATGTGTCTGAGTGTAGTGACATGTCTACTCGTGGACTGTTTTTCAGTGAGCTAGCACTATAAAAATCCAACTAAGTGTGTTGGTCTAATACAAAGCGGATATCATCACCTCGTCAAAATATATTTTAATGTAACTTGTTTTGGCTATGATGTACATGTAGCTGAAAAATTGCTCATTTGGCATTAAACAACACTAATACAATAATGAACCAATCAAACAATTGACCCATCCTTGTTTATCTGTCATGCAAAAGTGACAGTCTTTTATGTACATGTTAATGCTTATACCTATCTCTTTGAGAGAAAAAAATTGGGGACATACAGACAATAACGAACTTCATCCTTCCAACATTTTCTTTGTTGTCCAGTATCACATGCGGCATACAAATTAGGATATATTCTAGATTTAAACAGGAAAAGGCTAACATTCAGATAGGGTGTATTAGATTATTTTCATTGAATTCTAATATGACGTCTCTAAAACGGCATACACGATAATACTCAACAACTCTATATTTAGCGCAAGTGCAGTACACAACAAATCTGGCTGTTCCTATGTGACTCCCGCTGTGAAATAACCGTGACGACCGAGTGTAAACAAACAAAACACCGGCATATAGCGTATTTTTAAAGTCCTTAAAATAAAAATTTCCCCTCAGTTATAAATAAATATTCTGTAACTAAGTATTTTTTTTATCATTTGTTTTGAAAATTTACATTTGGGGATCCCCAGTACACACACATATCATTCCATTGATATGTGTTGGCCATGAATAACCGGAAAATGCACTAACCTTCATGTTTTCTTACGTATACATTGATAACTGGACGGTGATGTAATTAAGTTACTGATATTTTCCAATTTGATGGCATTTTGAATTTTGCTACTCAAACAAGTAAAATGCTCACAAAATCGTAAAATAAATCAGTAACCAGCTTGTGTCAATCAGCGTCCCTTGTAAACAACGTCACAGGATGACGATATATTACAAAAGTCAAAGTCGATAGATGGTTGTCTTAAGTATTTATCCCGGATTTTTTTTTTATGTCATATGTCAACAATACAAACTTTTTTTTCCATTAGCATTTATTTTTTTTATTTCATATCTAACAATAATTGTCGATTATTAACAACTGTTCAAGTGTTCGACATTATGTTTGACAACTCCGTTCCATCTTGTTAGCGCACGAAATGATGAACGAATGAACGCCGACTTTTTTAAAAATATTTTTATGCAGGAATTGTTCAATCGAATCTATGTTGGAAAATACACAATAAATATGTTTTTCATGTTAATATCCATATCTTTGTTTTAAAATATCTCGTTCAAATACAAATAATTCAAAATCAATTCAAAATTTCCGAAGGAGGTAAATGGAACAGCCACCAAATGCTGTGTGTATACAGTTCACGAATGGTTAAAAATTACTGTATTTGTCCTATTAGAATCAAAATAATTCATGGCAGGCATAGAGTTGTGCAAATTAACACATGGGCTGGGCCTTTATATTCTTAGATTTTACCCCTCGCTGCAGCTCGGGGTAAAATTCGAATATAAAGGCCCAGCCCATGTGTAAATTTGCACAACTCTATGCCTGCCATGAATTATTTCTTAACTGAAGAATAAATAGCAAGAATAATTTACAGAAAATGACCTAAAATCTATGTAAAAAAACCGACAAATTTATTAGAGACAGTACTACTACTCAGTGATGAAAGTTTCCTTCAAATGAGCAGATTTCCTCTTTTTTTAGCATAATATTTGGAAATAAGATATGTCAAGATAGGCTCAAACATCTAGAAAATTGAGGTTTAGGATACTGTATAGGTGATTTCCTCTGTTGCCATCAGTGAACACTTTCATCTCTGACTGAGACATTTAGGTACACATTTCGATCAAATCCGATATTTTTGGGGCATTTTCTCAATCTGATTATTGTCATGCATTGCACATTACACCAATACAAAATACAGAACATCACAAGGGCCCAGGTTGCTCAATGAGTTAAGGTAGTTGGATTACCTAGCTAACAACTCATACAAGCCTATCACCAATACGGCGTGGGTTCGTGCCAGGGTTTGTAAATTACAAAAAAGGGTGCATTCGACTCGCAGCCGCAAGTGATAAAGTGTACCAGTTGCTTGTCCATGGTCTGTGGTTCTCTCTGGGTACTCCGGCTTCCTCCACCACTAAAACTGGTCGCCATGATATAGCTGAAATATTGCTGAAAGTGGCATTAAAACACCAAAAATCAAAAAAATCAAATCGGAGCATCACTAACTTTGCATATTATTTATTAAACTTTGTAGGTGGATCACAATATAGAATTCTACCACTACATTCCCAAATACCAAGAGAGGACCAAAGAAAAGTCTTTGAACCTGTCCCTGATGGTGTTACAAAGGTATTCAATCAAATTATATACTAGTACGTGTTCATATACAGACAAACATTCCCATGTGGTCACCTCTATTAAGCAGTCACCTGTATTAAAAGGTCACCTTTTTCTTGTCCTGTAATGGAAAATTTGAATTGAACTTCTTTTAAGAGGTCACCTGTCTTATAAGACCACTTCTTTCAAAAGAAGGCCTCATAAGACAGGTTTGACTGCAGTTAATATCGTTCAGTTCATTAAATATTATATTACAATCTTCCAGGGGCTGTCATGGTCGTGATCGTATGGTAGTTGGATTTTTAACTACCTCTGCAATCAATACCTATCACCACTAAATGTGTGAGTTCAAATCCCGCTAAGGCGAGAAGTACTCGACACAACATTATGTGATAAAGTTTACCAGTGACTTGCAGCGGGTCAGGGGTTTTCAAAGGGTACTCCAGTTTCCTCTATCAATAAAACTGACTGCCACGATATAACTGAAATGTTGTTGAAAGTGGCGTTAAACACCATAACTAGGTATGAGACATGATTTTTTTTTAGCTACTTAATTGTTGAAATAAAGTATCTCATCAGAAAGACCTCATGAAAAGAAAAGTTTTGGTGGTTAAAACTTGTTGATATCATATTCCATTCAAAAGTTATGGCAGTTCGAAGTCTAACCCTAACCCTAACTATCTTAAATGGTTATATTGCATATTCATATATATGTCCTTGAATTGGATAAATGTCCATTGTTCTTAACTCCACCTTTAAATTCTGCCATCTCATTTCCAGATCTTGTACAAAAAAAGGAGAAATTAAAAACTGACTGGACAACTTTGTAAAATCTGACATTTAATTTACCGGTAAAGTGTGTACAAAATTTATGTATTGTCTGAAGTCAGTACTATGTTACTGTGAATTTTGCATTGTTTCTCTGAGATAAGGAGCTAAGAACATTCTGAGTCAAGAAGGCAGAGATAAAATCAATCTTGAGTGAAAGAGGTTGGATTACCGTATTTAGGGTTGTATAATGCACATTGGTGCATAATGCGCACCCCCTCTTGGCCTTGAAAATCTCCAGAAAAAAACTAGTTCGTGTCTATAATGCGCATGGACTTTTAAAAAAATCGCCGTCGGAAATGTTAGAATTAAATATCAATCGTATATATTTTTCAGTCCTTTGAGCATGTTTCATTTGCTGGGAGAATTTAAGAACCATTTATCTCTTTTCATCTTCAATAAAGTTGCAAAATATTAAATGTGTTGGGTTTTATTGGCGGACATGTGATTTCCCGGTCTGGGAAAGAGTGAAACACATTGTTCCTGTTTATAATGCGCACCCCTCTTACAAATTAAAGAATCTGGGCAAAATCCTGCGCATTATACA
Organism: Bathymodiolus septemdierum; assembly: GCA_963383655.1. Lineage (NCBI taxonomy): Eukaryota > Metazoa > Mollusca > Bivalvia > Mytilida > Modiolidae > Bathymodiolus > Bathymodiolus septemdierum. The sequence continues at coordinate 11,119,635 of OY726528.1, read as the reverse complement.
ACCCTAAATACGGTAAGAACATGCTGAGTTAAGGAGGCAGAGTTAAAAACATAGACATTTGTTGATTATGTTCTTCTTTTTGTAGATTATACTATCAACCAATATAGCAGAAACTAGTGTAACTATCAATGATGTTGTCTTTGTTGTGGACAGCTGCAAGTGAGGACAATTTAACATAGAGATTTCACAAGTATACATGTGATTAAAATCTGGCATATGTAAAAATAATAAATCTTGACCTGTGTAAAAATAATTTAATATAGAGAGTACAAATATTATTAAAATCTGGCATATGTGAAAAAAAATCTAGATCTAGTATATGTCCAAAAAAAATCTGGCATATGTCAAAAGGATCTAACATGTGTAAAACACATCTTGGCATATGTAAAAAAAAAATCTGACATGTGTCAGAAGGATCTGGCATACGTCAAAAGAATCTTGCATATGTTAAAAGTATCTGGTACATGTAAACAAAATCTGGCATATACCAAAAAGATATTGCATACATTAAATGGTAGAAATTAATGTGGGCTGATGTTTTGGTTATCAAGGGAAAACTCTAGTTCAATTTATATGTTCAGCTTAACAGTCTATCTGATGTCCTTGTTCTAAATCATGACAGCTTAACAGTCTATCTGATGTCCTTGTTCTAAATCATGACAAAAGTATTTAATCATGTTACATATATTTATGAAAGTGTCCATTTTTCTTTAAACAATAGCCACGATATAACTGAAATATTGTTGAAAGTAGCGTTAAACACCATAACCCTCTTTAAGCAATAAGTAGGCTGCCTTCAAAATATAATGATTATAATCCTTTGTTTGCAATTTTATTTTAATGCATCAGTGGTGTAATGGTTAGCGTGTTTGCCTGGAGTATGGTAGATCAAATGACCTATGAAATTGGTATTTACTACTCTGCTAAGTGCACAGCATTAAGGGCAAGAATAAAGATCGAGATAGTGTTGTTTCACTATAAAAATAATCTCTTCTGAAACTACTGGGCCAATTGGAACCAAACTTTGCAGGAATGATATTTGTGAGGTCCTACACTGAAAGTCCTCATTTCGTATGTGTCTGGTGAAAAATGAGTCCTCCATGGACCTATCTTGTTTTTGATTCACTGAAATATAAAACACATTTTCTGCTCTGAAACATCAAGTCCAAATTATTTATGGCTTAGAATAATAGATGTTTGTAAGGTTGTCTACAGAGATTCCTCATTTCTTCTTGATCCAGGAGAAAACGTTGCCAATTCAGGTTTCTGATTGAATGAATTATAAAATATTATGTTAAACACCCCTAACCTTAACACTAATTTACTCAGCATAATGTTCTTGTAGAGCCAAGATGAAGCTATTTACATCTCATAATAACATGACAAACTACGCCACTGTGTGGGCATCAAAGACAAACTTAGAACAAAGAAGAGGAAGAGCTGGTCGTGTTCGCAAAGGATTTGCCTTTCATTTGTGTAGTAGAACAAGATTTGACAGGTAAGCAGTGCAATTTTATAAGAAATTTTTACCAAAGACTTTTCACCACAAAAATTGTGAGTTCGAACCCTGTTCAAGTCGAGGTGTACCCCATACAACATTATGTGATACAGTTTGTCAATGACATGTGACAGGTTGGTGGTTTTCACCGGGTACTCTGGTTTCCTCCACCAATAAAACTGACTGACACAATATAGCTGAAATTGTTGAAAGTGGCATTAAACACCATAAACCTAAACCAAACCATTTAATTGTTCTTTTCAAATAGAAATCCAAAATGGGTGCCACTGCTGAACATTCTACTTAAAAACTTCACAGTGTTAGTTAGATTGCCACTAAACAAAAAACCTCTGTAGACACAATGGTTTCTGTGCGATAACCTTAGTTCTAGTTGATCAATTCAGAACTAGTTGGCCAATCTTTCCTGCATTTTTAATTTTTAACACTTTATTTTATTACCCACAATGTCATTTTAGTATTTCTACTCTCTCCAGCTCTTGTATATGTTACTAAAATATACCACAACCCAGTAAATTGTAATTAAAGTGCCTCCCACTACATTCAATAATTTCTTGAAAATACCTTACCAGAATCAAGTTCCTTATGTTGAGGGGGCCGTCGTGATCCTATGATAGTTGGTTTTAAAACTATCTATGCAATCATTGCGGTTTTACAACTATCTATGCAATCAGTGTGGTTTTACAACTATCTATGCAATCAGTGCATATTACCACTAACATTGTGAGTTCGAAACACGCTCAGGCGAGGTGTACTAGATGCAACATTATGTGATAATGTTTGTCAGTGACTAGCTGCAGGTTGGTGGTTTTCTCCATGTACTTCGTTTTTCCTCCGCCTATGAAACTGACCACCACGATATAGCTGAAATATTGTTGAAAGTGTCATTAAACATCATAAACTTAACCTTACAATCTTCTCTTTATTGCAGATTGGATCAGCACACAACCCCAGAAATCTTCAGAACACCCCTACATGAGCTGGCTCTGTCTATCAAGTTATTAAGGCTTGGTCCTATTGGGAAGTTCGTGGCTAAAGCTGTTGAACCTCCTCCTATTGATGCTGTGATAGAAGCTGAAGCTCTCCTTAAAGGTATGCATCTTGTTTCATTGTTAACTGCATCGGTGGTGTAATGGTTAGCGTGCTGGGTTAGAGTGCGGTAGATCGTGGGTTCGAGCCCCGATTGGGTCAATCCAAAGACTATAAAATTGGTATTTGTTGCTTCTCCACTAAGCACGCAGCATTAAGGAGAAAGATCAAAGACTGGGTGGCTCGTAATCAGAATAATGTGTCGGAGTGGAGCGACATGTCTTTCCGCAGACGGTTGTTTCAGTGACCTAACACTATAAAAATCCAACTCGACGTGTTGGTCTAGTACAAAGCAGACCTCATCATCATCTCATTGAAAATTAACTTGTTCTCGCCATGATATAGCTGAAAAATTGCCGAGTTAAGCAACAATCACTCGCTCACTATTTAATTGTTTAACTATATTTAAAGGTGTGCTTGCCACAACCTTTATAAATTAGTCAGCCATTATTTAAGGTATTATTGCTACGGCTTGTTTGATGGGTTATATATCTTAAAAGGTATGCTTGTTACAACTTATTTGACTGATTATCGATCCTTATAGATGTGCTGGCCACAGCTTTTTTAATTAGTCATCATTTAAGGTATTATTGCAACAGCTTATTTGATTGGTTATTTTATCCTTTGGTATGCTTGTTACAACATATTTGACTGGTTATCGATCCTTATAGATGTGCTGGCCACAGCTTTTTTAATTAGTCATCATTTAAGGTATTATTGCAACAGCTTATTTGATTGGTTATTTTATCCTTTGGTATGCTTATTACAGTGTTTTTGATTGATGAATTGAGTCTCCCAAACTATGTAATTAACTCTCAAAAAAAGGTTTTATCATAACCAAAAACCATCAAATGTAAGAAATAAATGTGTCTCCAGGTTTACTCACCTTATTTATGAAACAATAAAATATTTTGAGTGTTTTTTGTTTTGCAGAAATGAGAGCTTTAGACTCCAATGATGAACTGACTCCTCTAGGTAAAATTCTTGCCAAGTTACCGATAGAACCTAGACTAGGAAAGATGATTATATTTGGGTGTATGTTTTAGTAAGTAGTAATATAGATATTATAGCACAAACCTTATTAAGCTCTCCAGTTTTTATTTCTAAGCAATGTAGCTTTGGGGGGAGAGTTAGGTTGGTTGGTTTATGGTGTTTAACGTCACTTTCAACAATATTCAGTTATATCATGGCGGTCAGTTTTATTGGTGGAGGAAACCCGAGTACCTTGAGAAAACCAACGACATGTCGCAAGTCAATAATGGAGTTCGAACTCACAAATTTAGTAGTGATAGGCACTGATTGCACAGGTAGTTATAAATCCAACTACCATATGATCACGATCACAATGGCCTCTTTGGGGGAGCGTGGTTGGTCTTGATTATTATAGGTTTAAATACAATTTTGTTTATTGATATGTATGCTCAGTCGCACATCTCATAAATGCAAGAAAATGACAATATGCAAATTAAAATCGAATTATTGGTGTTTAACGGCACTGCACTTTCAACAATGTGTTCATTATAAATTCAGTTTTGGGTGATGGGCCTTAATTACATAGGTAAATAAGTTCATATGAAATCGCAGAGACCACACTTCTTGTACGGCAACATTTTCATTGCAGAAGGGATTACCTAATGGGGGGAGGGGGACTACTGCAATATGTAAATGTAGTTAGGTGGTTCTCATACTATTATCTTTGGTTCCTTTTTGAAGGAATAAGATTTCATCTAAATGTAAAACCAGTTTGACTATGATAAGTATTGTCTTGTGATAACATGGCAGTACATGTATAGATTTATTTCTACCATGACAGAAATTATAAAGTAAATATTAATGAGCAATTTGTACTATGGTGCATGTTATATGATGGCAAATTTTAAAGTTTGGAACTCCAATATAATTTAAAAAAATATCAGACTTATTTAAAAGTCTTGAAACTATTTATATGATTTTGTCAGTATGATATTTTCTGTGGGCCTGTTACCATCACTTGGCGTCTGTTGTCCGTCGTCCGTTAACTTGTCACATTTTAATCTTCTCCTCTGAAACACCTCAGCCAAATGAAGTGAAACTTGGTAGGAAGCATCTATGGAAGGTCTTCTCTAAAGATTGCTCATTTTGTCCCGATCCATTAACAAACATGACCGCCATAGGCAATTCTTGTTTCTGATTGGCCGATTTTTAAAAATCTTCTCCTCTGAAACCGCTTGGCCAAATGAACCGAAACTTGGTAGGAAGCATCTATGGCAGGTCCTCTATAAAGATGCTCATTTCGTCTCAATCCATTAACAAACATGGCCACCACAGGCAATTCTTGTTTCTGATTGGTTGATTTCTAAAAAATCTTCTCCTCTGTAACCACTTGGCCAAATGAATCGAAACTTGGTAGGAAGCATTCTTGGAAGGTCCTCTATAAAGACTCTTCATTTAGTTCCGATCCGTTAACAAACATGGCCACCATAGACAATTCTTGTTTCTGATTGGTTGATTTCTAAAATATCGTCTTCTCTAAAACCGCTTTGCCAAATGAATCGAAACTTGGTTGGAAGCATCATTGGCAGGTCCTCTATAAAGATTGATCGTTTAGTTCCGATCCGTAAACAAACATGGCCACCATAGGCAATTCTTGTTTCTGATTGGCCAATTTTAAAAAATTTCTCCTCTGAAGCCACTAGGCCAAATGAATTGAAACTTGGAAGGAAGCATCTATGGCAGGTTCTCTAAAAAAAATTGCTCATTTCGTCTCGATCCACTAACAAACATGGCCACCACAGGCAATTCTTGTTTCTGATTGGTTGATTTCTAAAAAATCTTCTCCTCTGAAACCACTTGACCAAATGAATCGAAACTTGGTAGGAAGCATTCTTGGAAGATCCTCTATAAAGACTGGTCATTTAGTTCTGATCTGTTAACAAACATGGCTGCCATAGACAATTCTTGTTTTTGATTGGTTGATTTCTAAAAAATCGTCTTCTCTAAAACCGCTTTGCTAAATGAATCGAAACGTGGTAGGAAGCATCCTTGGTAGGTCCTCTATCAAGATTGCTCATTTAGTTCCGATCCGTTAACAAACATGGCCACCATAGGCAATTCTTGTTTCTGATTGGCCGATATTTTTAAATCTTCTTCTCTGAAACCGCTGTGCCAAATGCACCAAAGTTTAGTAGTAAGCATCTGTGGCAGGTCCTCTATAAATATTGCTCATTTCGTCTCGATCCGTTAACAAACATGGCCGCTACAGGCAATTCTTGTTTCTGATTGGTTGATTTCTAAAAAATCTTCTTCTCTGAAACCACTTTGCCAAATGAATCAAAACTTGGTAGGAAGCATCCTTGGAAGGTCATCTATAAAGATTGCACATTTAGATCCCATCCATTAATAAACATGACCACCACAGGCCATTCTTGTTTCTGATTGGCCGATTTCTAAAAATCCTTTTCTCTGTAACTGCTTAGCCAAATGAACCGAAACTTGGTGGGAAGCATCTATGGAATGTTCTGTGTTAAGTTTCCTCAAAGCAGAATGAAAGGTGAGCGACACAGGCTCAGCCCACTGACCCTCTAGTTTGTAGAAGTATTGGAAAGTTTTAAATACAAAGATAAATTAATTTTTCTGACAAACTATATTACAGTGTAGGAGATGCAGTGTGTACTATAGCAGCCAGTACTACTTTCCCTGAACCATTTGTAACCCAGACAGATAGGAGGCGTTTAGGATGGGTACACAAGTCACTGGCTGGTGATAGATTTAGTGATCATGTAGCTTTGTTGAATGCCTTTCAACTTTGGGAAGATGCAAGGTATGAAAATTAATGAAGCTGATTCGCTGATGTAGTGTAGTGTCCTCACCTTTCGGGTGGTAGATGGTGGGTTCCCTTGTTGGGTCACACCAAAGATTATGAAGTAGCTTCTCCAATAAGCATGCAGCATTCTGAAGTAAGGACAGACTAGTTGGCTCGTAGTCAGGATAATGTGTCAGAGTGCGATGACATATGTCTATCTGTGAACTGTTGTTTCAGTGATCTAGCACTATAAAAATAAAAATCAGCGTGTTTGTCTAGTACAAAACAGATATCGTCTTCTTCTCATAAAAAAATTAATAACTTATTCTTGCGATGATATATCTGAAAAACTGTAATGACAATCACTCTCTTTGGTAGGAGTGACCTTATAAGAGGGGTGGCATTATAATAAGAGGATTGGTATTATAAGAAGGATGGTCTTTGGTGGGAGTAGCTTTATAAGATGGGTGTCATTGGTAGGAGTGGCCTTATAAGATGGGTGTCTTTGATGGGAGTGGCCTTATGAAAAGGGGGTTGTCTTTGATGGGAGTGGCATTATAAGAGGGTTGGTCTTTGATGGGAGTGGCATTATAAGAGGGTTGTCTTTGATGGGAGTGGCATTATAAGATGGTTGTCTTTGATGGGAGTGGCATTATAAGAGGGTTGGTCTTTGATGGGAGTGGTATTATAAGAGGGTTGGTCTTTGATGGGGGTGGCATTATAAAAGGATTGGTCTGTGATGGGAGTGGCATTATAAGAGAGTTGGTCTTTGATGGGAGTGGTATTATAAGAGGGTTGGTCTTTGATGGGAGTGGCATTATAAGAGGGTTGATCTTTGATGGGAGTGGCATTATAAGAGGGTTGGTCTTTGATGGGAGTGGCATTATAAGAGGAGGAGAACTTTATATGATATTGTGTATAAAAATGTAGATATAAAATTTAGTGCGCACGACACGTTTCTGGAATAATCTTCATCAGGTGTGCTCAAAATCTGTTGTGGACATGATTGTATCTTATGGTTGTCTTTAATATCTTGTATCTTTAGACATATGAATAAAAACAATGAAAAATATAAATGAATATGCCATAAAATTAATTATTAATTGTTATTTATAGATCTGGAGGAGAAATGGCTGAAATGAATTTCTGTGATCAGAAATCACTCTCCATGCCAACACTTAGAATGACTTCTGAAGCTAAGGTATTTAGTACTTAAGAAATAAATCATGGAAGCCAGAATGTGTTTTGAGTTTTAACATGGGTTTGCGGATATTAGTATTTTATCCCGAGCCAGAGGTTAGGGATAAAATTTACTAATATCTGCCAACCCATGTTAAAACTCGAAACACATTCTGGTTTCCATGAATTATTTTGATTCTGATATGTCTAAGAGTACAAATACAGTAATATACTTTGATTGGAAGATGGTAATTTATATCTACGCTTGCGGACAATGTCGCACACAATTTATGCTGCCAAATTCGAGCAGACGATAATTCATCAACATGTACATTTACAACGGGAAAGTCAGTCGCATTCACAGACGCATGTGCTAATGAGATTATACCCCATCGATAAATCACTCGTTTGTTTACAAAGCGAAAGAAGGACGTCATGTTAGTATTAACTGTAGAATGTATGATTGTCAAAAAAATACTTTAGTGTAGTGCATAGATTAATATCCTGTTCATATGTCATTACATTATATACATTTATATGTCATTACGTTATATACATTTATATGTCATTACGTTATATACATTTATATGGATTCATAAGTGCTACATAAATGGATTATGGATGCTTACTGCTCTATGAAAATTAGGTTAATGGCTTGGTTATTCAGGTATCAATAGATTTAACTACCCCCTCTTGTGGAGATCTCCTTTTGCTCAGTTGGTAGAGCGGTTGTCTTCGGTGCAGGTTTGATCCTAGCTTGGGGACATTACAATGACACCATCCACCATATTTAAATTATATCGAGTCAGTTCTAAAACAAACGTATCTAGAGATAACCATTGATTTGTTGCTAGTCACTGACAAATTTTATTATGTGTTATACTTAGTGATGTACAGTCAAACCTGCCTGTACTTTCAGATTGAATTACCCGTGACCTCCTGCCTGTACTGTCAGATTGAATTACCCGGGACCTACTGTAAATGGAGAATTTGATCTTCTAGCTGCATTTTGATATTACACTTCAATAATTCTATGTAAATTTAAAGTTAAATCTTTTTCACCAAAGATTTATGACTGCATAAATTTGTATTCATATTATGCTGTGATCAAAGTATTTCAGTTATTATAGAAATATGCAGCTCTTGTTTTATCATCGTTTCCTTTTAATCACTTATGCACATTATATTTGTGAAAAAAAATTCATGATTTTGAAAACATTGCATATAAAGCAGTGCAATGTACGAAGACATCCTGCAACTTCTTTTATGTTTTGTTGATATCAGTGGAATTGGTGACCATCACTGTTTAAACTTTCTTTTGATAAAAAAAAATGATTGAAGATAATTGTTTATATATTTTGAAGTGTATATTGACATAAATTCTGTTGTTTAATAGCGGCAGTTGGCAGACATCTTGGTAAATTCTGGTTTTCCTGAAGAATCTCTGATGCCACTATCATATAACTTTCATGGACCTGATAGTAATCTAGATGTGGTAAGTATTTGTATTAACATATCTATGTTCCTTTGGATAATTTATTATATTAAGCAACTCCATAATACATCATTGTGGACTGGAACTGAAAATGCAGATCGACCGATCTTAAATAAGCGGTCAGTCGTCTTATCTGGTCTTTTTTCTATTATGATGTTTGTGATGTCCTGTACAAAAATTCCCCATTTCTTCTTGATCTGACGTAAAACAACGCCTCAAATGCTTGTTTCAAATTGGCTGAAACTTAAAAAATTTCTAAAGAAACTGAACCATACTAATGATTTGTTAATTGGTACAAATAATGTATGTTATGTCCTCTAGAAAAATTCCTCTTTTTGCATTAATCAGACAACAAAGATGGCCGACATGGGCAATTCTTTTGTCTAATTGAAACTAGGTTTAAATGATTAGTATCTCAGTACAAATGATATTTGTTAGATCCTTTACAAAGATTCCTCATTTTAAAAAAAGACGTCACCATGAGCTGTTCCTGTTTCTGATTGGCTGAAACTTTATAAATCTTCTCTACATTCCTCGACAAGAGGAGAAATCAGACTGACAACAAGTGGTGATAATGTTACTCTAACTACCATTTGATGGCAGACAATTTAGATGATTTATAGGACTATATTGTCCCATGAACTGTTGTGACTATTGCAGGAGGTTTTCTTTGGGTACTCCGGTATTTTCCACCTATAACTGACTGCCACGATATAGCTGAAATATTGTTGCAAGTGGAGTTAAACACCATTAAACTAACTATTGGAGGTGTTCCACTTTTTATCAGGCAATCATTACATTTACTATACAAATATAATATGCAACTAAATTTTTGCTTTATTCCGATAGTGTAGCTCGTCTTTTTCCCTCGTTTCTCAGCCTTTTTAAATAAATGCTATATTCACCATCAATAAATCGATATTGTGTATGACTTACAGTCCAGAATATGCAGTGGTTTTTTTTATTTTCCGGAAAATCTATGCTCATCACTACATGTATCTGGGATAAAATGTTTGTTTGTTTGTTTGCAGGTAATTACCCTCCTATGTCTAGGACTGTACCCCAATGTATGTTTCCATAAAGAAAAGAGAAAGGTGTTGACTACAGAAAGTAGAGCAGCGCTAGTTCATAAATCATCTGTTAACTGCAGCAACTACGAGATAAAATTTCCATCACCGTTCTTCATTTTTGGTGAAAAGGTAAACACCATACATTGTAGGAACAGCGTTAGAGGTATGGTATTCAATGCCACATTCAACAATATTTCAATTATATCATGGTGATCAATTTTATTATTGGTGGAGGAAACCAGAGTACCCTAAGAAAATCACTGACCTGTCACAAGTCACTGACAAACTTTTATCACATAATGTTGTATCAAGTACACCTCGCCATGAACGAGGTTCGAACTCACAACTTTAGTGGTGATAAGCACTGATTGCACAGGTAGTTGTAAATCCAACTACCATATGATCAAGACCACTATGTCAGCTGGGATGGGCTACTGTCTGAAAATGTTAAGAGGCCAAGTCCAAAGTTTAGTTGTCTTGGGCTACTGTCAAGTTTTGCCTCTGATTAATGTTATAATTTGTAGATTCTTACCAGAGTTTTTGTCCTATTTCCCATTTTTAATTTTATATTTTGTAGATTCTTACTAGAGTTTTTGTCCTATTTCCCATTTTTAATTTTATATTTTGTAGATTCTTACTAGAGTTTTTGTCCTATTTCCCATTTTTAATTTTATATTTTGTAGCTTCTTACTAGAGTTTTTGTCCTATTTCCCATTTTTAATTTTATATTTTGTAGATTCTTACTAGAGTTTTTGTCCTATTTCCCATTTTTAATTTTATATTTTGTAGATTCTTACTAGAGTTTTTGTCCTATTTCCCATTTTTAATTTTATATTTTGTAGATTCTTACCAGAGTTTTTGCCCTATTTCCTATTTATTATTGTTATATTTTGTAGATTCATAAGAGAGTTTTTGCCCTATTTCCTATTTATTATTGTTATATTTTGTAGATTCATAAGAGAGTTTTTGCCATATTTGATATTAAATGTTTATTTTGTAGATTCGTACCAGAGTTTTTGCCCTATATGATATTTATTATTATTATATTTTACAGATTCGTACCAGAGCAGTCTCGGCCAAACAAATGACAATGGTGACACCGATACAGCTGATTATATATGGCTCCAGAAATGTAGTTGTTCATGATGAATCTATTATATTAGATGACTGGTAATCATTGTAAAACATATATAATGCAGAAACTTTGCGACTCATTTTGTTAAGAGCTTGCACCCATCATAGCCCTCCTTAGCACTTTATTATTAATAAATAACCACTGAGGAAGACTGTAGCACACTATAAGCTATATATATTAGTGGATTTGGCTATGAGGGCTAAATGGTTGCTAAGCTAATCGGTGTTGCAGTAGTTTTCTCTTTCATAATACTGAAATATTGATGAAAGTAGTGCTCAACACCCAAAACTGCCTCTTTGGTAGGCGTACTCGCCTTGAGTGAGATAGATCGTGGGTTCAATTCCCAGTCGGGTGAAACCAATGACTATAAAATTAGTACTTGCTGCTTCTACGCTAAGCATGCAGCATTTAAAAGTAAGAGCAAAGACTGGTTGGCTCAGAATCGTAATAATGAATGAATCAGAGTAAAGTTACATTTCAACCCATGGACTGTTGTTTCATTGTGCTAGAACTATATATATCATTCAGAAATAGCTTGTTCTTGTCATGATATAGCTGAAAAATTGTTCATGTGGTGTTAAACAACAATCGCTCACTCACTCGAAATCTTTAAACCCTCCAGAAATTGCAGGATTAATATTATGTTACTGTAAAAAAAAAATTAATATATAATATACCGTCTTTTTGTGTCTATTAAACGCACTGGTGCATTAAACGCACCCTTTCCTCCCCAATAAATCTGGGGAAAATTCTAGTTCCTATCTATAGAACGCAGGGAGATTCAGTAAAACATTCACGGCAGAAATCCTCGTTCAAACGGCAAAATACTGCTTACCACAGATCACGTATTTGTTAATCCATGTATTTTTGATAAATTTTAGAAAGGGAAATGTTAAATTAGTTTGTTAAAAGAGTTTAAGCCGATTATTCTACATTTTGCAAGCGAAAATTAGCTGGTTTGTTGAATGCAGGAAGTTTATCAGCAATATTTAATCTGAAAACAAGTTCAAAACGGCAATGAAAATGATACGGATGGAGCAGTTTATTTTTTTGTCGTTCTTTACGTGAATTATGGTTGTTTTAAATAATAAATATGTAGATATGTTTAATCTTTAATCAGTATAATTCATCAAATAATGAACCGTTCATGTGATCAAAGATAGGCAAGCTTGGGTCAAGCTTAAAGTAGGAAGTCGTTACGATCGATTCAAATAAAGAGAAAACAATACAATTAATTAAGACCTGATTAAAGAGATTATAATTTCTTTTGAAGTGTACTCATATTGTACCAATGCTACCATATATTATATAATATTGATAGGTGTCCCAGTATGTTCAATTATCTTTTCATACCTTGTTATACAATATAACTGCTGTAAAAATCAATGATTCAAACAAAGGTTCAATACCCAAACACAGGTAATTTCACCCCAGGAAAAAATAGATTGAAAAAAAGTATTATATCACACGTCTGATAGCAAACATTTGACAGTTATTCCTGCATTCGTATGGACAATTAGTTCCGAACAACAACACCAATGCACAAGTATGATTATTGACAAGCATCGAGAATATTTACATACCTTTCAAAAAGGCAATGAACAAGCAATAAATATAACTTTTATGCAATTTTATTTTAAATAACACATATATAATGAATACAATTAATGTTATTTGAACATTAATTCATCGATCATTGGGAATATTGCCGTCCGTGAACTCTAAGCGATGCTACCGGCAACTCTCTGCATGACCTGAAAAAAAGTGTCTGATACTTGCTCTTATGCATAAAACGCACCCCATCTACAAATTATCATTTTAAAGCATAAGACCACGTTCTATACGTACCAAAAAATGGTACATACATTGTCTGAAAATATATAATTTATTTGCATAAGCTTTAGAAACAGGTAGAAAAGTGAGCCTTTCACGAGCTTTTCTAGCCTGTTTTGTAGCGAGTGACAAATTAATTTTTTATTTAGCGACAATGTACGTATATTGTGTTTATCCTGCAATATCAAAAGGTCCAATACACCTTCCTGAATATAATTGAAGCAAGTGTCGTTCTAATCGTTTTCAATGGTGTCATCTGTGATGTCAGAGCCTATACTGTTACCATTTCTTTCTGTCACTCCACATGAATCAAGTACCAGAAATACCTCTTTTTTTTTTTTTTTTTTTTTTTTTTATTTGACAAGCTGGGTAAGTACTCAAAATCACACAGTTGCAGGATAAAAGAAGTTTCTCCAGCACCATTCTTTAGAATAGTTTATACTTGTAGGATAAATTTAAAAATGGATTATGATAGTGCAGCAAAGATAGTAGGTCTACGTCCTGCCCTTGAAGCCATGATTGTAAGAGCTACAACCAATCCAGAGATAGTCAGTAGTCCTGGGCATCAAGAACAACCCCTCATGGCAGCCTTCAGAGCTCTTTCTAAATTGAATGCTGGCAAATTTGGTATTACTCAGGATGAAAATACGTAAGTTTAGAAATAACAAAACAGAAATAGTTATATCATGTTGTCATGGTACCAGAGGCAGCCATTTTACTCTGTAAACATGTTTTGTCATATTATGGTATTTCTTTAATTTTATAAAATTAAGTTTAAATAGTGATGGTTCATTACCATAGCAACATGAACCACACCTAAGGTGCTCTTCAACAAACTTTTCCTTCAAAGTTGCTTCAGTATTTACCTGTGTGCCTGTTTCAAACACAAATTTGACAGTCTAAGCACTTGGTCAAACATGTGTGATAGGACAATAAAAAATTGGAAGGTAGTTAGATAGGTGTTTGAAACAGGTGCACAGGAACAGTGTGAAGTGGATTAGAAGGAAAACATTGACTGTTAACACACCTTATTCTCCCATAGCTTCACAACACAAGCTGATTGAAATTAGGTCAGCTACTATAATATTATATGGCTAAATTTATTAAATTTGTAGCATCTTCTGTCACTTTTCTGATAATTTTCTTGTTGCATACAGAGTAAAATACAACCTCATTCAAATGCATACTATAGAATTACCCCCCCCCCCCCCCTAAATTTAAACTGTCTCATTAGCTTCAAATGTTTCTTTGTTACTGGAATGTTATTTCTTTGATTAGTTTCACTTGGAAGAGAAAGAGATTGAGAAATTCAGAGAGAGGCCAATCTAAATATCTGCAGAGATCTATCCACAAATCAGAAGAAACGAAAATAAGCAAACATGTATCATTTATGGCTGTAGAATGGCAACAATCTGTGCAAAAACCAACAGAACTTAAAGCAGACAGAAATGAACCATTAACAATTGATTTGACGGAACACCAACAACTTATTGTTAACAGAACAGAAATAAAAATGAACGAAGTTGAACCTGTGATTAAAGAATACAAAAAATCTGTCTACAAACCAAAGAAAGTAAACAGAAATGTACCATTAATGAGTGGTATCACTAAATACCATCAATCTACAAAGAAATTAGAAGAAAGATTATTATCAGAGACTGAAATTACAGAATCAGAAAATGAACAGAAAAAATTTATCCGTAGACCAAAAAATACAGAGGTATACATGGAAGAACTTAAATTAAAATCAGACAGTGAACGGCACATAATACAAGTAAAAGATGATAGACAGTATTCTGCGAAAATATCAGGCTTGAAAAAAATGGGACTCACAAAGGCAAATCAAGAAACTGAATTGAAAGGAAGTGAAACTCACTCCTTTTGTCATATGCAGATGGATATTGTTGGAGTGTATCCTGAGGATGAGGTTGGAATTATGACTAGAATGATTAATATTCCAGAAAATATCAAACAGTTTGGTGATGAAGCTGTTCCCATTGTGAAGGTGGAAGACTGTAACAGAAGCAATGCATTGCAGGATGAAACCTCACAATTTCTAGGTATCAAGACCCTTCCATTGCAACTGTGTGGTACTACCAAAGAAATTGCAGGTGAACATGATTTACTGACTTTGTATGGATCTGTAGCTTTTGACAGTAAAGTTCAGAGCTCACTAAGAAAGAGAAAAGGAGAAGATTTAAACATGACGAAGTCAGGAAAAGAGAAAATGCCATTGCAACTATGTAATACCAAAGAAATTGTAGGTGAACATGATTTACTGACTTTGTATGGATCTGTAGCTTCTAATAGTAAAATTCAGAGCTCAATAAGGAAGGAGAGAAAAGGAGAAGATTTAAACTTGACGAAGTCGGGAAAAGATCAAAAGAAGATGATTGGTAGAAAGAGGAAGTCGAAAGATAGTTATAGAAAGATGAATTCTGGGAAATATTTTGGGGAAACGAAACGTACAAATGATACTAGAAAGAGGAAACCTACCAAAGTTTTTTCCAAAAACAAAAAGTCAAAAAACAAGTGTTTCAGGAATGCTGCCAAGAAGTCCTGGTATGATTTAAGGAGTAAACATCACTCTTGGGTCAGTAAGAAAAAGAAGAGTTTCTCACAGACATCCAGATATGATTTCAGAAGTAGAAAGGACTTTGCGATGGGAAATATTACCACGAAACATGCTAGGATACCTAAGATTGTATTTTATCCTAAGTTGTATGAAGTAACTGTGGATAACATTGATGCAGCCCTTGTACCAGAACATTATAAGCTACAGACAGATAGGGTTCGAGGTCAGTTTGCTGAAGATCAGAGGAATATGAGAGTAGAACCTTCAGAAAATAACATACCTTTAGGCAAAAAGAAAAATATGGGAACAAAAATGCAATGTGAACCAACAAATAAACATAAAGTGGGTAAATCAGAGACTATCGTTGATCATTTGAAAGAGACTTTCATTGAACGTTTGAAACATCTTGAAAGTGTCAAGCAAGGAATTCACAATAATTTACAGAATGAGGAAAAAGTTGTTCAAAAGTCAGCAATCTTTGGTCTTCAAAAGAAAAGGTTTAACATCTACCACAGTCAAATAACAAACTCCATCAAAGATGAGATAAGGGACGAAGATGAACATGTGATTCCTATTTTTATTCCTAGACCTCGTCCCATGTTGAAAAAGCGAACAAGTGTTAAGGATGGAAAAGATAATTTCATTCAAACAACAGAAAATAGCAGTATGAAGATTAACACCAATTCATGCGATAGGCTCGGAAAACGTCAAACTGATAGTCAATTTAACACTGCTTTTCACAAGATGAAGGTCGAATTAGAACCAATTGATAACTTGCTAGATTTTGTTGATGGTTTAAAACAGATTAAGATGGAACCAGGAAGTGGACAGAGGAGAAGTATTGATGTGGAAACAGGAAGTGCACAGAGTGGAGGTAATGATGCGGCAACAGGAAGTGTACAGAAGGAAATTACTGCTACGGAAACAAGAAGTGTACAGAAGGGAAGTAATGACACAGCAACAGGAAGTGTACAGAGGGGAAGAAATAATGCAGCAACAGGAAGTGTACAGAGGGGAAGTAATGACACAGCAACAGGAAGTGTACAGAGGGGAAGTAATGATGCAGCAACAGGAAGTGTACAGAGGGGAAGTAATGATGCAGAAACTGGAGGTGTACAGAGGGGAAATAATGATGCACAGAAGAAATCAGAAAGGTCAGATATAGAGACAGGAAATGCAACTAAGGGAGATAATGCTAAAGACATTGGGATAGAACGTGATAATAATGGTGGCATTCTGTGTAATGATAACATTGTTCAATACGAGATGGCTTGCAATGTGTAAGAGTTTATTTTGTTTTAATATGAAATCTGTTTAAACAAAATTTCTTAAAAGAAAGAGCACAGAAGTGATTTTCACCATATGGTTGAAATTTGATAAATTTTAAAAAGGAAACCGTATGCATTTTAAAAGATTTCAGAAAGGTTAAAGGATGTTTTGCAATTTTTGGAGATGTCGCATTTCGAGTTCTGTTTAAGGTCTGGGTCACATTTCAACAGGTATATTATTCTATGTATAAGAAACCCTTCCGAGACCCTATTGAAAGGAGATTTTCTTTTTGATCTATTAGTTAAAACTTTAAGTAGAATGGTAAGACAATGTCTGTCTGGTTTTTTTTTACCAGAAAGAATTGTCATATTTACTAAAGTTTTTTGTATATTTTGATTTAAACAGGTTTCATGTTATTTTTTTTATAATAAATTTGTTGTTGCTAATGATCACTAACTTATTTATGTTTGTTTGTATGTGGTATTGTATTTTTTTGTGTGTAAAACTTAAAATTGTATTTTCATGTCTGTATGTTTTTTGTTACAAACTAATTTAACTTGTAGTTAGTTTATAATTCAATAAAGTTTATCACTAACTGTTTATTGATAGAAACATAGAGCTTTTAAAATGTTTTATTAGTTAATTATCTTAAGGTCGATTATAAAATAATGGACGTCAAGGTGTTTATTTATAATCCAGTCAAGTAGAAACATTCCACTTAGGGCTTTAAAGTCAATATCTTGTTTTATCAAATACAATACTCCCCCTCTTATAAGGTCACTCTCACCAAAAAGACATCCTCCTTATCAGGGCAGATTTCAGATGCATTGATATTTATATAATAATGTGGTCTTGTCCAGGTAATATGCCAAAATATTACCCAGGTCTGAGAGAAATATTACCCGACCGAACCAAAATATTACCCAGGTCTGAGAGACATATTACCCGACCGAAGGGGGGGTTAATATGTCTCTCAGACCTGGGTAATATTTTGGCATATTACCTGGACAAGACCACATTAATATCATTATTATACTGAGTTTCTAATTGTCCAGGTAATATGTCAAAATATTAGAGTACCAAATATCACTACAGAAACTTACACGAAGTATAATAATATAAAATACTACTAAGTTGTTCCCCTCAAAAGAGGCTAACCCTCTTATAAGACCACTTTTTCATTGCAAAAAGGGGGGGCTTATGAAAGGGGGACTACTGCATTATGTTAAATATGGTATGCTTTATTGACATCTGACACAGCTCTGTTGTCATGGAAACTGCAAGTGCTATTTTGTAAGTTCATTTGACATAACTGTGTCTTTCAACAGAAATATTTTTTAGTGGGAATATAACCATCATCTGTAACCCATGGCTGATCATCATTGATACTCTCCAATCATTTCCCATGTTTTACCCTGTTTCCGAGTTGTCCCATTACGGATTCATTATTTAGAAGTTGTATAGTAGTTGTTATTTCTGTACCAATATATATAGAATAACGTCGGTTTTGAAGGTTGAGACAGACATTATCACTAGTGATAATGTCTGTCAAGACCTTCAAAACTGACATTATTGTTTTCATCTGTGATGTAATAAATGTGTATGGTGTCACACTTGCTGATAATTTCCAGTATCAGTGTCAATTCGTTGATACTGACAAAATCACTGTGAGATCAAAGGGAAAATGTCCAAATTACTGAGTGATAATGTGTATTTATTCTGATTGGAAATTTTAGATGTCCAACACAGATCTTGTGTTAATATAGCAATTTATAGAAAAAAAAACTGCTTTGCAAATACATGTATGATTAAAATTATGTAGAATAGTCGCATATTTGCTAAGATTATTTTTTATCTGGATGAGTATTATAGAAATATTATATACCAGTACAGTCAAACCTACTTTATTGACCACCTCTATTAAATATCTTATTTGATTGGTTAACTATCCTTAAAGGCCTGCATGACAAAGTGACTTGCGGCAGGTCGGTGGTTTTCAAAGTTTGTTAGTGACTTGCGGCAGATCTGTAACCAGTACTCCGGTTTCCTCCACCAATAAAATTGACCTCCACTATATAACTGCAGTATTGTTGAAAGTGGCATTAAACCAACCAACAATATAGCTTATGTTATGTTATTCTTATTTTTAAATTCCCTTCACAGTACATTTCATTTAATTAAACCTGTAAATAGTGACCAGTCAGCTTTTGACAAGACAATCGAACAGATATGTATTATAAATTAATGCATATTATTAACAACCAATTACGGTATTGATAATCAGGTATAGTCCATTTGACTTCCATAAATCTCCAGAAAAAAACACCAATTGTTTTTCTAGATGTATATACGATAAATATATGATATATACGAAATAATGATAAAGTTGTGCATTATTGTCTCTATATTAATTCAGTTTTCAAAAGTATGCAAATCTGCATGGAGTGAGAACAAATGCACAAGAGCAAAACAAAACAAAGGCAAATATACATGCACTTTCAATGTACCATGTGACTTTAGAAATTTAAATATTAAAGAATTGATCATCACCTAATACTGTGTCCAATGTACATGGTACAGTGAAGAAAAACATTGATGGGACAACTCTTACACTATTTGCACTCTTTGGAGAACGTTTTTAATAAATGACAAAAAAAAAAAAGAGTTCATATATATTACATTTGTATAAATTAACATACATCCAGAAAAAAGGGACCTTTGTTGTCGTGATCATATGGTAGTTGGATTTATAACTACCTATGGAATCGGTGCCTATCACGACTAACGTTGTGAGTTCGAATACCGCTTAGGCGAGGTGTACTCAATACAATGTGATAAAATTTGTCAGTGACTTGCGGCAGGTCTGTGGTTTTCACCGGGTACTCTGGTTTCCTCTACCAATATAACTGACCACCACGATATAACTGAAATATTGTTGAAAGTGGCGTTAAACACCCTAACCACATCCAGGAAATTAAAATTGAAAAATGGATTTTTAAGAATTTTTATCTGGAGATTTATAGAAGTCAAACAGACAATTATACAGACCCATGTGAGCCTCTTGTTTAAAGGAATTTTGTCAGAGATTTATACAGGGTACCATATAAAGATTCTTATGGAAGTTCATACTTTGTATTATTGTTTTAGAACCAGAGGATTTGGAGGTCCATTTAAAAGAGGAAGATTTGGTGAAGGCGGCTACCGAGGAGGGCGAGGTGGATTTGGTGGATCAAGAGGATATAACCGAGGAGGTGGATATGGTGGAAGAGGTAGTGGAGGGGGATATGGTGGAAGAGGTGGTGGAGGTGGATTTGGAGGTCGAGGTGGTGGTGGATTTGGAGGTCGAGGTGGTTTTGGGGGAGGAGGGGGTTTTGGTGGGGGAGGGTATAGAGGAGGACGTGGAGGGTATTAATTTGATTTAAGACCTCCTATTGTAAATACATTGATTGTGACTATTATAACTTACATTTGTTATATATGTTTTATTTGTTACATTTGATTGTTAAATACCTAGGGCATGTAACTTTTCTTATGAAGGGTTTTTAATACAAATGTACTTTGTTAAAGGCCTAGGGCTTGTAACTTTTCTTATGAAGGGTTTTAATACAAATGTACTTTGTTAAAGGACTAGGGCTTGTAGCTTTTCTTATGAAGGATTTTAATATAAATGTACTTGGATTATAGAATTCCATATGATGGTATTTTTTAGTTGTTTAAGTCATTTACTATTTAATGATTTTGGAAAGTAAAAAAAAAACATTGTGTTTTATTGGTTCATGTTATATCTGTATAAAACAACATTATTAGCTCATCTGTGCCAAAGGTTAATGTGAGCTGTTGTCATTGTTGAGCATCTGTCAATCCAATATGGCTGCCATTGCTAAAAATAGTGATTTCTTAAAGTGGCAAAGACAGCCTTAATTTATGTTGGAATCATTTGAAATGTGAACTGTATGTGAATGATGATGAGAAGTTAAGCCTTATTTTATGTTGGAATCATTTGAAATGTGAATGATGATGAGAAGCTTAACATATATTCCATGTTTTGCTTAGTATGGAAATTTGGGTTTTTCATTTAAAAATCTCCTGGTGGTTATTTGTTTGTCCCCTTTCATATTTGTGTCTGCTGGCATTGACTTCTATCCAAGATGGCCACTGTTGCTGAAAATGGAAATTTTATTAAAATATAAAAGCATATGCATTTTAAGCTTGAATAATGGTTGAAATTTGAACAGTAGGTACCTGACAATGACTGATTGGCTTACATCTGTGTATCTGTTGTAGTCATTTGCATATGTTTTTTTTTGTTTTTTTTTTACATTTCAACCCTTTTCCCTGAAAGCACTTTAGTGAGTGGAAGCAACTTTGGCAAAAATGTTCATTCAATGATTCTCAATATTAATTGTATATTTCCTATTATTTCCGAAAACTCAACATGGCTGCACATTCAATAATGCTTTCTTGTTGGCTGAAATTTCAAAACGTCTTCTTGTCAGAAACCTCTGTTACATGATAGGAATGTTCTTGATATAACTATCTAACAAACCCAATGAACCATTTGACAGCAAACTTGGTTGTAATGTTCTATTGATGGCCCTTTACCATATGTATGTTTTTTTTTGTCGATTAGAAATCCAATATGACTCTCCCCGCAAGATAAAGCATTTTAGCATAGGACCCTATAGGAAAATAGATAAATGATTTTTCTAGAAATTTATTGAACCAAAACTGTACGCGAATGATCTTTATATGGTCCCTTACAAAGTTGTCATTTTGTGAACGATCTGAAATTCAAGATGAATTTTATATAGGACCCTACTGGAAAATATTTTTAACCTATTCTTCTTTGAAACAACTAAATCATTGGAACGCATGCAGTCTGTTAATATTAATAGTCGGGTGAATCATACAGGTTAAAGTGAGGCTCTATTTAATGATTTCATCTGATGGTTCTTATTGACCCACATGTATATTTGGTTTGATCTCCATAGAAATCATGCAAAATTTATATCAGTTATAAAATATGTTGATGCAGTTGTAGGTGATGTGCCCTTTTGTGTCCTTACAGTAATCCCCTATTACAAGGTTCATACCACCAAAAACTCCTCTTGTAAGGCCAGATTTCATTTGCATTGAGATTGTGAAATACTACTAAATTGATCCCCTCAAGAGAGACCATCCCTCTTGTAAGGCGAAATATTCATTGCTGAAGGATGACCGAATACTCAGTCAGAATACTCAGTTTTGGGATCATACAGATTTCACTGTATTATATTTTAGGCTATCCCAATAACGACATTTGGACTTTCCTTTTATTATGGAATTTTGTCATTGCGGAAGGGAGGGCCTTATAAGTGGGGGACTACTGTATATATATTTGTTTTATAAGATTGTGTACTCATTTGTATTGAAATTGTAAAATTCAGTTTCAGTAACAACCTCAAATATCATGAAAATATGTAGCTAGTCATTTCTAATTAGCTAAAAAAAAGCTTCTGAAAGATCATGATTTGTTTATGTTAATTTAATCATCACTATAACAATACTGGTGAGTAAAAAGATTTAAGAATGAAACTGTTGTTATTATTTCATGAGGAGGAGGGGGAGCACAAACCTGCCTCTCCAGGATTTTACAAAATTATTTATCACATAAAGTTTCTTCTATTACACCTTTTGAGAATCATAAAACATGTGTTATTAAACAGGTAGAGGTAAATACAGATATCATTGTCATAGGCAGCTTTATGATTAAACAGGTAGAGGTAAATACAGATACCATTGTCATAGGTAGCTTTGTGATTGAACAGGTAGAAGTAAATACAGATACCATTGTCATAGGTAGCTTTATGATTAAACAGGTAGAGGTAAATACAGATATCATTGTCATAGGTAGCTTTGTGATTAAACAGGTAGAAGTAAATACAGATACCATTTTCATAGGTAGCTTTGTGATTGAACAGGTAGAAGTAAATACAGATATCATTGTCATAGGTAGCTTTGTGATTGAACAGGTAGAAGTAAATACAGATACCATTGTCATAGGTAGCTTTGTGATTAAACAGGTAGAAGTAAATACAGATACCATTGTCATAGGTAGCTTTGTGATTAAACAGGTAGAGGTAAATACAGATACCATTGTCATAGGTAGCTTTGTGATTAAACAGGTAGAGGTAAATACAGATACCATTGTCATAGGTAGCTTTGTTATTGAACAGGTAGAAGTAAATACAGATACCATTGTCATAGGTAGCTTTGTGATTAAACAGGTAGAGGTAAATACAGATACCATTGTCATAGGTAGCTTTGTGATTAAACAGGTAGAAGTAAATACAGATACCATTGTCATAGGTAGCTTTGTGATTGAACAGGTAGAAGTAAATACAGATACCATTTTGTCATAGGTAGCTTTGTGATTGAACAGGTAGAAGTAAATACAGATACCATTTTGTCATAGGTAGCTTTGTGATTGAACAGGTAGAAGTAAATACAGATACCATTGTCATAGGTAGCTTTGTGATTAAACAGGTAGAGGTAAATACAGATATCATTGTCATAGGTAGCTTTGTGATTGAACAGGTAGAAGTAAATACAGATACCATTGTCATAGGTAGCTTTGTGATTGAACAGGTAGAGGTAAATACAGATACCATTGTCATAGGTAGCTTTGTGATTAAACAGGTAGAAGTAAATACAGATACCATTGTCATAGGTAGCTTTGTGATTAAACAGGTAGAGGTAAATACAGATACCATTGTCATAGGTAGCTTTGTGATTAAACAGGTAGAAGTAAATACAGATACCATTGTCATAGGTAGCTTTGTGATTGAACAGGTAGAAGTAAATACAGATACCATTTTGTCATAGGTAGCTTTGTGATTGAACAGGTAGAAGTAAATACAGATACCATTTTGTCATAGGTAGCTTTGTGATTGAACAGGTAGAAGTAAATACAGATACCATTGTCATAGGTAGCTTTGTGATTAAACAGGTAGAGGTAAATACAGATATCATTGTCATAGGTAACTTTGTGATTAAACAGGTAGAGGTAAATACAGATACCATTGTCATAGGTAGCTTTGTGATTAAACAGGTAGAAGTAAATACAGATACCATTGTCATAGGTAGCTTTGTGATTGAACAGGTAGAAGTAAATACAGATACCATTTTGTCATAGGTAGCTTTGTGATTGAACAGGTAGAAGTAAATACAGATACCATTGTCATAGGTAGCTTTGTGATTGAACAGGTAGAAGTAAATACAGATACCATTGTCATAGGTAGCTTTGTTATTAAACAGGTAGAAGTAAATACAGATACCATTGTCATAGGTAGCTTTGTTATTGAACAGGTAGAAGTAAATACAGATACCATTGTCATAGGTAGCTTTGTTATTGAACAGGTAGAAGTAAATACAGATACCATTGTCATAGGTAGCTTTGTTATTAAACAGGTAGAAGTAAATACAGATACCATTGTCATAGGTAGCTTTGTTATTGAACAGGTAGAAGTAAATACAGATACCATTGTCATAGGTAGCTTTGTGATTGAACAGGTAGAAGTAAATACAGATACCATTGTCATAGGTAGCTTTGTGATTAAAAGGTAGAAGTAAATACAGATACCATTGTCATAGGTAGCTTTGTGATTGAACAGGTAGAAGTAAATACAGATACCATTGTCATAGGTAGCTTTGTGATTAAACAGGTAGAAGTAAATACAGATACCATTGTCATAGGTAGCTTTGTGATTAAACAGGTAGAAGTAAATACAGATACCATTGTCATAGGTAGCTTTGTGATTGAACAGGTAGAAGTAAATACAGATACCATTGTCATAGGTAGCTTTGTTATTAAACAGGTAGAAGTAAATACAGATACCATTGTCATAGGTAGCTTTGTTATTAAACAGGTAGAAGTAAATACAGATACCATTGTCATAGGTAGCTTTGTTATTAAACAGGTAGAAGTAAATACAGATACCATTGTCATAGGTAGCTTTGTTATTAAACAGGTAGAAGTAAATACAGATACCATTGTCATAGGTAGCTTTATGATTAAACAGGTAGAGGTAAATACAGATACCATTGTCATAGGTAGCTTTGTTATTAAACAGGTAGAAGTAAATACAGATACCATTGTCATAGGTAGCTTTGTGATTAAACAGGTAGAGGTAAATACAGATACCATTGTCATAGGTAGCTTTGTGATTAAACAGGTAGAAGTAAATACAGATACCATTGTCATAGGTAGCTTTGTTATTGAACAGGTAGAAGTAAATACAGATACCATTTTCATAGGTAGCTTTGTGATTAAACAGGTAGAGGTAAATACAGATATCATTTTCATAGGTAACTTTGTGATTAAACAGGTAGAAGTAAATACAGATACCATTGTCATAGGTAGCTTTGTGATTAAACAGGTAGAAGTAAATACAGA
Organism: Bathymodiolus septemdierum; assembly: GCA_963383655.1. Lineage (NCBI taxonomy): Eukaryota > Metazoa > Mollusca > Bivalvia > Mytilida > Modiolidae > Bathymodiolus > Bathymodiolus septemdierum. The sequence continues at coordinate 11,094,259 of OY726528.1, read as the reverse complement.
TACCATTGTCATAGGTAGCTTTGTTATTGAACAGGTAGAAGTAAATACAGATACCATTTTCATAGGTAGCTTTGTGATTAAACAGGTAGAGGTAAATACAGATATCATTTTCATAGGTAACTTTGTGATTAAACAGGTAGAAGTAAATACAGATACCATTGTCATAGGTAACTTTGTGATTAAACAGGTAGAAGTAAATACAGATATCATTGTCATAGGTAGCTTTGTGATTGAACAGGTAGAAGTAAATACAGATATCATTTTCATAGGTAGCTTTGTTAGTAGAAGTAAATACAGATACCATTGTCATAGGTAGCTTTGTGATTGAACAGGTAGAAGTAAATACAGATATCATTTTCATAGGTAGCTTTGTTAGTAGAAGTAAATACAGATACCATTGTCATAGGTAGCTTTGTGATTGAACAGGTAGAAGTAAATACAGATATCATTGTCATAGGTAGCTTTGTGATTAAACAGGTAGAAGTAAATACAGATATCATTGTCATAGGTAACTTTGTGATTAAACCGGTAGAGGTAAATACAGATATCATTTTCATAGGTAGCTTTGTGATTGAACAGGTAGAAGTAAATACAGATACCATTGTCATAGGTAGCTTTGTGATTAAACAGGTAGAAGTAAATACAGATATCATTGTCATAGGTAGCTTTGTGATTAAACCGGTAGAGGTAAATACAGATATCATTTTCATAGGTAGCTTTGTGATTGAACAGGTAGAAGTAAATACAGATGCCATTGTCATAGGTAGCTTTGTGATTAAACAGGTAGAAGTAAATACAGATACCATTGTCATAGGTAGCTTTGTTATTGAACAGGTAGAAGTAAATACAGATACCATTGTCATAGGTAGCTTTGTGATTAAACAGGTAGAGGTAAATACAGATATCATTTTCATAGGTAGCTTTGTGATTGAACAGGTAGAAGTAAATACAGATACCATTGTCATAGGTAGCTTTGTGATTGAACAGGTAGAAGTAAATACAGATACCATTGTCATAGGTAGCTTTGTGATTGAACAGGTAGAAGTAAATACAGATACCATTGTCATAGGTAGCTTTGTTATTGAACAGGTAGAAGTAAATACAGATATCATTGTCATAGGTAGCTTTGTGATTAAACAGGTAGAAGTAAATACAGATATCATTTTCATGGCCAGCTTTGTGATTAAACAGGTAGAAGTAAATACAGATACCATTGTCATGTGCAGCTTTATATTTTGTCACCTAGTCTTTGACTAAAAAATATTGAAGACTTTCCTATGGTAATAGGTGAAATCATTTTATTTTGGGTACAATTGGAGGAAAGTAATGTTCCTAGTTTATATAAATATGTTTTGTGGTGAACAAGGTTTTGGCAACTCTAATTCCATATAGATTTCCGTATTACAATATTACAGGAAGGTGTCAGATTTTCCCTCAACTTGAAACTGCATTGATGTAAAGGTTAGTGTGCTCACCTGGAGAGTGCTAGGTAGATCATTGGTTCAAGCTCGGGCTGGGTAAAACCAAAGACCATAAAATTAGTATTTGTTGCTTCTCTGCTAAGCACTGAACATTAAGGAGTAAAGACAAAAACTGTCGGGCTTGGATTCAGTATAATGTGACTGCCATCGGGTAGACATTTCTACGGCGTACTGTTAGTGCATTTTTCTGTATAGCTGGTACACAGTGGCCACCATTATCATCTCGTCGAAATGTAACTTGTTTTCGCCCCCTCACCTCTTCACCTTTACAAGAAGAGAAAGTTTGTCTGTGTTATGGGAATGTGACTCGACAATATTTCAGTTATTTTATTTGTGGAGAAAACTATTGTTCTACAGCGAGTCAATGACAAACTTTATAAGGTTGAATCAAGTACAAGTATATCTATATCATAAAAACAAGATTTAACTTCCAGTTAAAATATGAATGTATATAGTATAATATTTAAGGTTGATAGCAATTTTTTGTTCGGTTCATTCGAAATAACCTCAATCAGGTTGTACACACCGTGTAACGTGACGCAAGGGCGTGTACAACCTGATTGAGGTTATTTCGAATGAGCCGAACAAATAATTTCGATCAATCCTTATAAATTAATTCAAACTTTTTTTGTTATGATATTGAAAAATATAAACAAATAATCGGAATTAAATTTAAATAACCCCAAAGGTGCCTCATTTAAAGAAAATCGCCTGATGGCAACGACACGCGACGCCTTGGGAACGCCGGCTAATTTCAAATTCAGTACATACGAAAATAACCTCAACTTTTTAAACCAATCAAAACACGTATTTAATTACATGTGACTAAAATTAATTTATATTCAAATAATGATGAAACTACATGTATGAACAAATAAATCATTACAACGGTTAAGTTGAATTGTAAAAAGAGAGTAATTTGTGGCTTGATTGCTTTTTAATTTCTCTTGCCAAATGAGCTTTGTAACTAACAGGGTTATATGCTGTCATGCTTATTATTAGGTAACTGTTAAAACAGGTGAATTCAAATGTATGTTGAAAAAAAAGATCTATCTATCTATATCTATCTATCTATGATTATGAGCTTTAGGTTGATTGATTTTTGTTTAAGTAATTAGGTAAAGTGAGAATTATTTCAACCATATGCATGACGAAAAAGTTTACAAACAATAAATCGGGAAGATAAAAAGATACAAATTTAGCACATGGATAGTCGGATGAACCGAAGCTTAGAATTAGATTCCTATAGGAAACGGGAGATAATGGATAGTATTGGAAAATTTTGCCGTGCAACACCAATGACCACTCGTCATAGCAAACTCTTGTTCATTACGAACTGTTGTAAATTGTATCTTTACATTGTGGGAGTGTGTCATTCTCCATATACGTATGACACTCGAACACCTCATGTCTCGAGTTTTTCAAGGGCAGTCAAAAGCAATTGTTCTATTCTTCCCCTATTTCTCAGTATTTTATTTTTTGTTAACCTTGTATTCCAGAATCCTGAATATGCATGAAATATTTGCTGCTGGACGTACGCGGTGAGCAACCAACAATTCTAACATGACGTCCTTCTTTCGCTTTGTAAACAAACGAGCGATTTATCGATTGGGTATAATCTCATTGGCGCATGCGCCGGTGCATGTGACTGAATTTCCCGTCGTAAATGTACATGTTGATGAATTGTCGTCTGCTCGAATTTGGCAGCATAAATTGTGTGCGACATTGTCCGCAAACGTAAATATAAATTGCCGTCTTCCAATCAAAGTATACTACTGTATTTGTACTCTTAGACATATCAGAATTGAAATAAATCATGCAAGCCAGAATGTGTTTTGAGTTTTAATATGGGTTGGCGGATATTAGTAAATTGTATCGCTCGCCTCTGGCTCGGGATGAAATACTAATATCCGCCAACCCATGTTAAAACTTGAAACACATTCTGGTTTCCATGATTTATTTCTTAAAACAACAATCATTCATTCCACAACATTCTCGTGTATCCCCTAGGCTAGTCCGAGATTCCTCTGTCGTTTAACGGCTTTTATAAAGTTGCTGTAGCCGTTCAACGTCAGAGCGTGATATATACGGATTACAGCGGGTTTGCCTCTCCAGCTCTGAATCGGCACATTTCCACGTTTCGTGGCTATCGGATTTTATTTTCTATCAGAAACCCTTATATAAATCGCTTCACCAATCATTTTTCTATTCATTCATAACCATCTTACCCTCAGAAAGTGGTGTTACACTCCATTACAGCACGATTTTGCCTTAGATCCTATTATTCCGCCATTTGACTTCCATGTTCGAATCTACACACGTGATCTCGCGATACTAACTGAATGATGACAGCAACGCATTGCATGATGGGAGCTAATTAATGCAGCGTGCCAAATTATTTGGAGCATTATTTGCATACGTAAACAACATTCAAATCACATGGAAGACGATACATTTAAGCGTATTCTGCAGGACAAACAGTCCATCTACAGATCAAAGCAGAGCAGAAGGAAATAATACAGAATTCAATGGCAGAGTGTTACCAACGGGCTTCGGAAAGAGCATGTGTTACGTTCCCCCTTTTTGGACAAGGTACTACAACATTTTTTTTTCTTATGGTTATCTGTAATTCACTAAATTTGCTGTTAAAATCATTACCAATCAATATAATCAACTGTATTAAATTTTATGTTAATTGTTCTGCCTTAACAGACACCTATGATTGGCAATAAAAATATTTGTTTGTTTATATGCAAATCATCTCCCATGATACATTGCGGTAATCGTAGTTTTCTCGTAGTCACGTGACAAATGTTTGAAAAATAGAAGACAAATGTCGAAATCATAGGTTCTAAGGCAAAATCGTGCTGTAATGGAGTGTAACACCACTTTCTGAGGGTAAGATGGTTATGAATGAATAGAAAAATGATTGGTGAAGCGATTTATATAAAGGTTTCTGATAGAAAATAAAATCCGATAGCCACGAAACGTGGAAATGTGCTGACCCAGAGTTGGAGAAGCAAATCCGCTGTTTTCCGTATGTATCACGCTCTGACGTTGAACGGCTACAGCAACTTTATAAAAGCCGTTAAACGACAGAGGAATCTCGGACTACCCCTAGGCCTATGTTCATATCTTCTTCTATCGTAGCCCGCATGTTCGTTCAAAGGTGTAATTTAAAGTCAACGATACAACGTGGGCTCTGGAGCTCTACAAATCGACATACATAATAATAGAAATAAAACGCTATAGAAAACAGTCATGACAGTACTATTGCACAGAAATATTCAAACTCAGCATATTTGCATTGACCACTGTCGGTACACATGCGGAAGCGCCTCTCTGTTCACCGACTGCCAGAATTATAGCACTTGATAAAATCACTATATATAAACACAAACACTGTGACATCTCGTACTTAGTGTTGCGTTACCAAACGTAACGTTAAACGAACGTTATAAACGTATTGTTTAGACATTTGTATGGGACAAGCATTTTTCGTTGTAATTTTTTCTTTTTACAGTCAATTCCAAAGAAATTTCAACTATACAATGTAGATCAAAAGCGTATTTTGAGAATGATTTTCTTTTGTTTGTATGTGGACAATTCAACATGCTATGTCGGATTTAATTCTACCATGCGAAGACATTGAATGACGTTTTTGGTTGAAAAATGTAACATTGGACATTTTTTTATGCACTTTTCCTATTTCTTGTGAAAATCAAAAGTCATTGTAGTATTATGAAATATGGCAAAAAAGACGTATTTCAGTAATTTTATTTATTTTTTCATTATCAGATACGGTATTTTTCATACGCGTGAATTTCGATACTTAACGTCAAGACGGATTACATTCACACATTGGACAATTTTAACTGACGTCTTTAAAATGCTCTAATAAAATAAATACTTGACCATTTTTCAAATAGTTGTGCTGAATAATTTGTCATCACAAAAGGATTATTACATAATATTTTGGTTACTTACTGAAAACTTTTTGATCACTTATTTGTCATCTGTTTCCACTTTGTCACTCATAGTACATCAATTGTGACAGGATTTTACATTGTAGATTTTTTTATCGGACATGGCGTAGTTGGCGTCCAAATCTAAAATGACGTCGACCCTTATATTATGCCGTCGTATGAAAGTGTTGCACAAAATTTCACGAAAATCCGACGACGGGTTCTATACTTTTGTTACACAGATATAGGAGTAAAGGTTGTAAAATGTTACGCGTGACAGGCACTTAAAATACGTGTATGACTGTTTAATATTCATAAATCTTAATTATGCTTTATTTAATTAGAAGAAAATGTTTTTAAACTTAATCTGCTATATTCAACGAATATCATGATATATAAATTGTAGATATTTACAGACAGGGGTACTGTATATTTTTATTATGATTACAAATTATTCTGAAATTCGTTAAAAACGCAACACCTTGCGCGACGTCTGTAGTTAAAACTGAAAAGCATGTTAACACATAAAAAAAAAACGCAATCATTTGCATGTGAAAACTAGTATGAAATAAACGTTAGAGAATACCGAAGTGGCAATCAAGAATAGAAAATCCAGAGAAACTGACAACATTGTGAAAACAAAACACAAGATGAAGACAAACAAACAAAAAAACGCAACATAATATGTGTTGGACATCACTATGCACAAACAAGGGCAACGCAAAGCGTGGCGTATCCCCTCGTCTAAAAATTTAACTCGGTGACCATGATCTTTGACCTATGACCTTGAAAATCAATAGGGTTCCAGATTCTTTTAAGAACTACGTATGTACCAAGTTTGGTCAAAATCCATTGAAGGATGTTGATTCTAGAATGTTCACAAGGATGTTACGGAAGGACGGACGGACGGTAGCGTTTCTTTATCCCTTCGCAACTTCGTTGCCGAGGGGATAATAATGTAAATAAGACATGAGCCGTCATACAAACAACTGGAGGTAACGACGAATGGAACATCGTTTTTATGAGGAAATCGTAAAAGACATCACAACACGGAACTAAGAACGCAGACACATAATAGAACAACACACAAAACTAAAACGATTAGCACCACGGACCCCACAAAAAATCGGGGGTGAGCCTTGGTGCTAGCGAAGGGTAAGAAATTCCTGCTTTTATAAGACACCCGCCGTGTTACTCATAAATATACAGTCCGGTTAAAGTCTTGACAGTGATATAGTGGAAATAAAAAAATCTACATAGAAAGATCATTATGAAAGCTAGTTATACACAAGACAACTGTCCAAAGTTTTTGTACCTCCCCACATTCTGTCACTTAACCCACTTGTCCGTACTTTCCCACATATTTCATCTGTCCATAATTCCCACCAACATATTCCAAATCTATTCTAAATAATTTTGCATACTTTCATCTTGCTTTGACTAACAACTCCAATGATATATGGAGCTTTAAATACTCCAACAGACAACGATTAACTACTTTACTAACTGTCCTCCTGCATGATATGGGGAAAAACAATCGTGATTGACAATAACCCGCCAATACTGGTAGTTATTTTAAAAAAAAGTTTGAAGATACTAAACATATAATCATAAGCCGCAGATTGAATGGTAGGCAATGCAATGGCTAAACTAAAACAAAGAGACGAAAAGACAAACGATGGCACTTGAAACACTTTATAGATTGAGCAACACTAAGAACCAGGGAGAACTCACGAGGCCCGGAAGTATAAGCAGTTTCTGCTCCACTACGTCTGTCGTGTTATTGGTGATAAATTATGTTCGAGGAAAGACAGAAGGGTGGGGATCGATTCTGATTACGATTTGGTGGAACATATCCGTGCTCATCGATCTGTGACTGACATTCCGAAGGTTGACAGTAAAAACTTTCTAGTGGTGATTTCAACTGAACCTCTCGAAACGGTTGGTTCCGTAGTTTCCCTGTTACCAACCCTTCGTCAAGCAAATCCTTATAGGAAACACAAGATTTTGAATATCGTATCAATTAAGAAAGGGGTCCGGGTGACTCAATGAGTTAGGAAGTTGGATTACCTAATAACTCCAGTGGTGGATTCAGCATACAGCATATTTTAAACTCTAAATGAAAATATAAATACATATAAAATAATTAAAATTAATTAGAAATAGAATAGACTTAAATTCGATTTTTTCCCTGCTATTGCTCAAACCCTTGAGCACTTTACAAAACTGCCAAAACACACATACACCAGACCAGAAGAAGCTAATGTAACTTCTTTGTTGAATTCCATTTGCAACTTTGATTTTGTCGTAACCATTGTTATTGTTCAAATGTGCCTGGCTTTTAAGAAAGGGCTCAGCAGATCACTAGATTTAGATTAAACTTATTTTATTGTTAACTATATAACATTTGGATCGGACACAAGTTATTCCAACTTACAAAGGTCCTCTACAAGATCACTACAAGAGAGATCACTTGACATAGGCAAAGCCTTAAAAAGCGTAAATTTAATTCAGAGCTCACTAGACTGCAGAGCAAATGTTGAACAATTCAACCACCAGTGTTTTGAGGGGAGTGCTAAAATATGTGAACCGTTAGACATAGAGGCTAAAAAGCCTAGAATATGTGGGAGACAAATAATGAGAGATAATGTTGAAGTAGAGTCCGGAAGAATACTTTAGGAAGTCAATAACTGTACCTTTTCTCTACTGTACGCTAAACGAAATGAAAACAAGGTTTACCGACCTACACGCCAGAACCGCTTTGGGACTACAGTTGGCTCCATCAATTATTGAAAATATTGCTCCATAACTGAGCCCCCTCCCCGTCAACAGAGTCTCTGGATCCGCCCCTGAACTCGTACAAGCCTATCATCAATACGGCTTTGTAAATTACAAAAAGGTGCACTCGACTCGCAGCCTCAAGTGATAAAGTTCTACCAGTTGCTTGCCCATGGTCGGTGGTTATCAACATAGTCAGCAACTCGAAATTATTCAGTGAAAGGACATCATTTATACAACAGTGCGTGAATTTAACGGTGTCGGGCTAGCTCATTTCTTTTCGTGTTTTTTTTTTTTTTTTAGAATCCCCTGCGTTAAGTCTGCTTCATATGCGGATGAAAAAATGTAGGCGAGAAGAGGAACACGATTTGTTGAAAACACGTCCAACAAACGTTGAAAAACAAGCAATCCCACTCCACTTAAACGTTCAGATGTCAAAAAAACTAAAATGACTGGGTCTCAATTACCAGTAAAATCTCCGTCTATTATACAGTTAGTAGATGTTAATGTAAATAGAGAAATCGAACAGTCCTCGGTAATGCCACATTTGTCCTTGTCAGAAGAAGATATCGACAAAATAGCAACAGCGGTAAAGCAGAAAATCACTGTAGATATTGAATCGATAATAACAGCAAAAACAGAACCCCTCATATTTAGAATATCGAAACTAGAGCGAGAGAACAACGAGTTGATGGCTAATCTAGACTCACTCGAGCAATATGGACGAAGGAGCCTGATACGAGTAGCGGGCATCAGTGAAGGTGGGTCTGACGAAGATACGAATACAATCGTCCAGAAAATCATTTCTGATATCGACCCTGATTTATCACCCACTGACATTGAGAGATCACACAGGGTCGGAAAACCAAGTGATAGTAGAGGTCTCAACCATGCCAGACCAAGACAAATCATAGTAAGACTAACAAACCCCATCGTGAAAAGACGGATCCTTAAGTGTAGAAAAAACTTAAAATCATACTCAAAGTACAAACACGTCTACATCAATGAGGACTTAACCCGCACACGGAACAAAATTCACTCGCATGCAAGGCAACTTCTGAAAAGGAGAACAATTGCCCAACTATGGACAACCAATGGTAAAATCCTGATGAAAGATAAAGACAACAGAATCTATGAAACAAACACAATGGATGCCCTGGCAGAATTCGTACAACTACTATATCCAACCTATGAACTTATACAGAAATAATAAACTTTAATTCATCAAAACTGTATTGTATTGTCATTGATACATTCACCGGTTACTCAGCATATGATTAATATTATTGGAGATCTCATGTTTAGTATTGTCAAAGTAAGAATGGTAGGCTTTATGCTTGTTTTGTAGATTTTCATAAAGCGTTTGATAGTGTTATTCATGTTGATTTAAAACTGAAATTGTTAAAAATGAATGTTGGTACTATGTTTTATAGAATAATTGCTAATATGTATGAGCACAGTAGAGCTTGTGTAAAGGTTGGTGGATCTCTCACTGAATCTTTTTTTTTTATTAAGTTATGTGTACGTCAGGCGATAACCTGAGACCATCGTTTTTAAAATTTTTGTAAATGACTTCCCTTCATATTTAGACTCGTGCACTGATACTGTTTTACTTCATTCCGAGAAGCTGAATTGCTTAATGTATGCTGATGACATAGTCATTTTATCAACTTCTCATGCAGGCCTTCAGAATAGACTACACCAGCTTTAAAAATATTGTGATGCTTGATGTCTCAAAGTGAACAATAAAAAAAATAAGATTATTGTGTTCAATAAGGCAGGCAGGGAAATTTTAGAAAATTTCAAATTTCAGAATTATGATATTGAATGTGTGTCAAACTGCAAATATTTGGGCATACACTTTACAACCTCGGGTAGTTTTCATTTTGCACAAACTGAATTATATAAAAAGGCATTAAAGGCTTATTATAAGTTACGAAAAGATTTTTTCAGTCTAAATCCTAGCGTCAAATCTAGTATGCACATCTTTGACTACACTCTGAAACCTATTTTGTTATATAATTCAGAGGATTGAGGTAGCTATCATATATCCAGTGATAGATTGAATACTAGAGCATTTGATCTTGATAATATTTGTAAGAGTCTTCAGTGTGAGAAACTCCATCTTAAATTTTAATTTTTTTTACTTGGAGTTCATAAAAAGAGTGTAAATTTTGCTGTATTGTCTGAGTTGGGTAGATTCCCCCTACACTTTAATATTGTGATTTCACTGGTGAAATATTGGTATAGATTAGTAAACCTTTCAAATGAATCTAAGTTATTAGATGATGCTTATATATGTAGTAAAAATGTTGCTAATGAAGGCAAACAATCATGGTTTTTATTTACCGAAAAATTGTTGAAGTTTATTGGTATTCAGGATAAACTTAGATTTTTTAAATTTCACAAATTTACAAAAACTTGTAAAAAAAACTGTTACATGAAAAATATGTAAAACATTGGTATATAAAGAAAAATAGTTTTTTGGATGGTAAATTAACCACTTATTTCAAATAAAAAAAAATTTTGGCTTTGAGAGATACCTTTCATATACTAAAAAAATTTGAATATATGAGATCTATGTGTAAATTACGCATTTCAGCCCATAAATTAAATATAGAAGTTGGGCGTTATATTAATAAGACTCCTAGAAATGAACGTTTCTGCAAAAAATGTAATACCGGCGAGATAGAAGATGAAATGCATTTTTTACTTTTATGCAATCATTTTGAAACTGATAGGAAAAATATTTTAGATTTAGTGGCGGGTGAAGTTAAAAATTTCCATACACTCAGTTGTGAGAACAAATTAATTTTTTTAATGAATAATGAAAATATCTCAATACTTAATACAGTGGGCAAATTTATCAAAGATAATTTGCATTAATGACAGCAATTTAGCAACAAATACAACAAGGTTATTGTTTATTACTTTTAATGTGTTGTGATAAATATGTCATTGTGTAGCTGTACTCTATATAATTATGATTCTTTCTTTGTACTTTTAATGCCCTTTATGGAGCCCATGATTTGGAAATAAAATATCTTGTATCTTGTATCTTGTTCATGTCTCTTAAACAGAATATATCAAGTCAACACAGGGTTAGTGTACCCATAAATGATAGCCATCATTCTCATTCAAGTTAAACGGTAATCATTACAGACCCACATGTTCAAAGATTCTGAAGCAAGATCGAATTACAAAAACTTGTTTAATATATCCGGAAAATTCGATCCGATACCTATATCAATCCGGTAACTATAAATATTGACCTGGTTCCCTGTCAGAAATTCTTGCAAAATTAGATAGGAAGATATATTTAAGAACCAGTCAAACTAGCATGTAATTTTTCGCAGTGACAGTGACATTGAAAAAAATCAAAATGTCTTTAAAAATTCCACATCGAATGACACCACGGAAATTAAAGTGGACATTTGGTTGTGGAAGTGGACCAGGAGAAAGAATAAAACGTCTTAGAATGACAGTTACTGGTTTAATCCGACATGAAAGAATCGAGTCGACGTTTGCTAGGTGTGATGAAACACGAGGATATGCAGAGAAAGTATGTGTCGTTACCAAATTAACAACGGGATATGAATTAATTATAAAAACAGGCAAATCCTTCATATCTATTGACATAATGTCCTAAGAAAAAAAGTGAGAAGATCTATGACTATGTATGTTCTATTAGATTGAAAAATCGTTTCTGATCATTATTTTATATTTATAATAAGAAAGTTTAAATAGTGAGATGGCAAACAATTCCACCAATATAAACAAAATGAACAACCACCTATAATCTTAACCCATTGAGCATAAACAATATTGATATAGAACGTTGACAATCCAGGTTCTGCCTTGGGACAGGCACTAAAATAAAAATGTGGCTGTGTTAAACTGGTTAGGATTCATTATAGCACTTGTCAAGGGTGTGATCGAATTGCAATTTGATAAAAGAAAAAACACAAATTTGTCTTAAATGAATAAAAATTGTGAAAAAACAACAGCACATAAACAAAATATTTTACATGGGGATACTTTATATAACATTAAAAATAAGAAATACAAAGCTGTTTGTGCAGAATTAGCATTCACCAAAGTCACCTTAGACAATAGTTATTAATTTTTATAGAATATGTATATTTTTCTTTATTTGCAATATTCAAAGAGTGTATGATCAAAGGTAGGAACTCCCACTGTTTATACGTTCATAAGTTGTATTTGAATGCCTCAAAATTGTATCGAGAGACAAAATGAAGAGTGGAAAAGTTGCAAAATGTATGCCATATTTACAATGTTTTCAAGTTCAGATGTACTTTCTCTACATTTCCAAATTAAATAACGCTATATATATGCTGGGAGTGCTTGCCTATACCATAAACATCATGTACTATTTACTTGTAAAATTATTGACTTGAAACAAAAGATCTGAATTCTATGAAAAAGGATGTTGCATCATGAAAAACTAGAAACTTTACAGCTCATTATTAGTAATGTATATGTAGGATGTCTATGTGAGAACAGCATCTTATATAAATATCAAATAACTCTTATTGTTTTTTTATTCATGTTTGCTTTCAAATAGAATATTGCAGGACATACATGTACATTTTGTATTAGAAAATTTGGATAAAAACAAATTGGCATATCAAGTGCACCCTTCTGAGTTTGAAAAGTGTTATGATGAACCTTAATGGCATCCCACAAATGATAAAAAACATGCACAGATTCGTTTCCACTCAAAAAGACCTTATTCTATCAAAATAATGGATGACGACATAAACATGGACTGTACAGTAGCAGGGTCAATGAATGCTCGTAGTTAACTGTCTACTATTTGTACTGTACAGTAGCAGGGTCAATGAATGCTCGTAGTTAACTGACTACTATTTGTACTGTACAGTAGCAGGGTCAATGAATACTCGTAGTTAACTGACTACTATTTGTACTGTACAGTAGCAGGGTCAATGAATGCTCGTAGTTAACTGACTACTATTTGTACATATTATCAGATTGTTTTATAGACAAGTATGTTTTATTTCAAAGGGTCTTGTAAGTGTCTTAAGTCAATAATAAAATTTGTTCAGGACACGTTATACAATGTAGCTGAAATAGTGCTAACGTCGGCATTAAACACCAATCAATCAATCAATCAAACTCCTTGTATTTAAATACTATTTTACTGATGAGCACATATACAGCATATAAAAGAAATGGGTTGATTAATTTTATAAGCTTAATAGCTTTAGTTTTAATAAATAGATTGTGTGATGGAGAGTTGATTGGTTAAGTGTGACAGAGAGTTGATTGGTTAAGTGTGATGGAGATTTGATTGTTAAGTGTGACTGAGAGTTGATTGGTTAAGTGTGACTGAGAGTTGATTGGTTAAGTGTGACAGAGTTGATTGGTTAAGTGTGACGGAGAGTTGATTGGTTAAGTGTGACAGAGAGTTGATTGGTTAAGTGTGAAGTTTCCAAATATAATCAATCAAGTAATCTTAGATTTATTCTAGTTTACTTTATTTTTTACACATAAAGAAAGTTTTACAATTGTAAAAAAAAACTTGATAGAAAGATAATACATGTATTTTAGTTTTGACATGTTTATGAAATAAAGTAGAATGAGGGCAAACCATGTTGAATAGTACAAGACACATAAAATGACAAACAGGAAACAAATTTTGAATTTGAAAGAATTTTGGTGTTGAACGCCACTTTCAGCAATATTTCAGCTATATCATGGTGACCAGTTTTAGTGGTGGAAGAAGCCGGAGTACCCGAAGAGAACCACCGACCATGGGCAAGCAACTGGTAAGCTTTATCACTTGCGGCTGCGAGTCGAGTACACCCTTTTTTTTAATTTACAAAGCTGGGCGCGAACCCACGCCTTATTGGTGATAAGCTTGTATGAGTTATTTAACTCATTGAGCCACCCGGGCCCTCAAAGAAATTTTGAGTAATAGCAAGATTATGATGACAAAAATAGCAACTGTACAAACACATTGGCAACATCAACGGACTGACTGATACAGAAAATTATTGGTCAGTTTGACATCAAACACATTGTGAAGTTACTGATAAAAACAACGACGTCAGTTGTGAAGATCTTGACATACATTATCACTGGTATCGCAGCTCAGTCTATGAGACTGGTCACTGGCTGCAATACTAGCTGTAATGTGTGTCTTGACCTTCACAACTACCGTTATTCTATATGTAATTAAAAAATTATTTGAATGTTGAACATTTTGAAATGATAATTTATTTAATTAATTATGACTGTAGACCATTGATGACTGTATTCATGGTTATTATAAAAGCTAAAAATCATATGACCACATCAACATTTATAAATTTTTTTAGTTAATACAACTTGCAGTGAAAAAGGGAGACACAGATAGATACGCAATGGAAATGGCCGACTATTGGTTACTTGTAAGTACAATTTTGTATGTATAAAAATGGCCGACTATTTGTTACTTGTAAGTACCATTTTGTATACATATAAAAATGGCCGATTATTGGTTACTTGTAAGTACAATTTTGTATGTATAAAAATGGCCGACTATTGGTTATTTGTAAGTACCATTTTGTATACATATAAAAATGGCCGACTATTGGTTACTTGTAAGTACAATTTTGTATGTATAAAAATGGCCAATTATTGGTTACTTGTAAGTATGTATAAAAATATTACTACAATGTATATGAGTGCTTTTTCCGTGTACTCTGGTTTCCTCCACCAATAAAACTGACTGCCACGATATAACTGAAATATTGTTGAAGGTGGCATTAAACACCATAAACCAAACCAATTACTATATGATTGGAATAACTGATAACTTTATTAATTTAAGAAACCAAAGATTAGAATTACAATTCTAAATATAGACACAGAGGAGAGGTAAGCAGTACATGTATATGAATTCTCAAATTACTGGATTTGTCTCAAACATCAACCCACGAAATTAAGGCCTGTTACCACGGTAACATGATTTACAAAAGACTAAAAAACCGAATGCCTCAATAGTAATGAACTTGTTTAATAATTAATATTTATATGTACTGATGATACAAATGTATCTTGACCATTGCATCCATACCAATGCTCTGGATTTCTCCCGGAACCTTAGTAATTTTGACCCTTTACTGCCATTACCGGGCCACCGGGATAACTGTTAGATTCTCCTGAATTTCCCGAGAAAATATTTCAGTTTAATATTTATTTTCTTTTGTAGAAAGATTGTAAGTCATATTGTTGTAAATTCTGTTGAATAAATAATTCGGACTTTTTGCACCTAGAAAGCACACCCAAAAACCAAATTATAAACCTCAAACTCGTTTTTGGAAGGGAGCTTCCCCCCCCAGACCTCGCAAAAGGATCTTGCCCTTGGCTTGCCTATGACCATAGGCTGTCCTCGGAACCCTTGCCAAATTTTCTCAGGAGTTCAATTAAAAAAATGTTGGCAAGTATGCCATTGTAAGTTTTGTTTGTATCAATGTTGAAAATAACCCCCAAAAAAAAGTGGAAATTTTACTGAAATTATTTCAATATCATAAAATTAGAACCAAGGGAGCAAACTCTTTTATTTGAAAATTTTCTTTTATTGAAAATAAAAATATTTAACATGTGATGCTAGTGATTGAGAACTTTTATATAATATAGAACAAAAATATATGAAATTATTCTCACAAGTCTGTACCATGATCAGTTCTGTATAATCTTTATTGTAAACAGGAGCAGTTGTTATTGCCTGTAGTATTCCCCCTCCCCCCTGTATTTTACATTAGTTTTAATATTCTGAACTGCAATGCTTCAGTGTGATTTCATTTCTTTAAAATGCAATTAGAAAATATTCAGTTGTATTTTGTGTAACATTACAGCATTACTGATTATAAATACTAGCATTTGTCGGTCAAAAGCCCACTGGGGCTTGTGTTGTATTGTTATTTAAATATGCCGACTATAAATAAAACTTATCTTATCTTAGCATGAGTTCATTTCAACAACTATCCCTTCTTTACACTCAATTCATATGGAGAGGTTGAACATGATTATTCATGTACATGTTATGTTTATAATTCAATACAAGGAAGGAAGACAATCCACAATGGGATATAACATACCATCAGTGGAACCCCCCTCTCTTTTCCAGTTGATTGCAACCCCTCTCTTTTCCAGTTGATTGCAACCCCTCTCTTTTCCAGTTGATTGCAACCCCTCTCTCTTTTCCAGTTGATTGCAGCCCCTCTCTTTTCCAGTTGATTGCAACCCCTCTCTCTTTTCCAGTTGATTGCAACCCCTCTCTTTTCCAGTTGATTGCAAGCCCTCTCTCTTTTCCAGTTGATTGCAACCCCTCTCTTTTCCAGTTGATTGCAACCCCTCTCTTTTCCAGTTGATTGCAAGCCCTCTCTCTTTTCCAGTTGATTGCAACCCCTCTCTTTTCCAGTTGATTGCAACCCCTCTCTCTTTTCCAGTTGATTGCAACCCCTCTCTTTTCCAGTTGATTGCAAGCCCTCTCTCTTTTCCAGTTGATTGCAACCCCTCTCTTTTCCAGTTGATTACAACCCCTCTCTCTTTTCCAGTTGATTGCAACCCCTCTCTTTTCCAGTTGATTGCAACCCCTCTCTTTTCCAGTTGATTGCAACCCCTCTCTTTTCCAGTTGATTGCAACCCCTCTCTTTTCCAGTTGATTGCAACCCCCCTCTCTTTTCCAGTTGATTGCAGCCCCTCTCTTTTCCAGTTGATTGCAACCCCTCTCTCTTTTCCAGTTGATTGCAACCCCTCTCTTTTCCAGTTGATTGCAAGCCCTCTCTCTTTTCCAGTTGATTGCAACCCCTCTCTTTTCCAGTTGATTACAACCCCTCTCTCTTTTCCAGTTGATTGCAACCCCTCTCTTTTCCAGTTGATTGCAACCCCTCTCTTTTCCAGTTGATTGCAACCCCTCTCTTTTCCAGTTGATTGCAACCCCTCTCTTTTCCAGTTGATTGCAACCCCTCTCTTTTCCAGTTGATTGGAACCCTCCTCTCTTTTCCAGTTGATTGGAACCCCCCTCTCTTTTCCAGTTGATTGCAACCCCTCTCTTTTCCAGTTGATTGGAACCCCCCTCTCTTTTCCAGTTGATAGCAACCCCTCTCTTTTCCAGTTGATTGCAACAGACAAGATAGAGAAATATATTTTTTTTTATTTACAGGAAAAAGACTTAATTCATAAGTTGTTTAAAGTTTTGTTACCAAGATATCAACGTACCTCTACCTACACACAGATGTACATGTTACCTCCAGATGTTCCTGGCTATGGTAAAGATATGGCTGTTCTAGAGTTGAAAGGTCAGTTTGAAATGGAGAGAGTAAATACAGTAGTCAGAGCCATAGCTTAAAGAATCATGGTGATATGGATATATCTTTTATCCTATATTTAATATCTTCAAATTATACCCCCACTCTATGAGTGGGGGCTATATTGCAATCACCTTGTCTGTCCATCCGTCTGTATGTCCGTTTGTCCATCCGTTCACACTTTCTTAACAGATATCTCAGCTTCTACTGGAAGAAATGATTTTATATTTGATATATGGCTTTGGCATGGTGACTTGTACTGTGTCTCCCCTTTCCAGGTTTACCGCACATCTACTTCCTGTTTACCGTGCGACTTACAAATGAACGAGTGGGGGTATTCTTAGCACTACGTCGTGCAACATCTTGTTTCTTTTGTTGCTTGCTACATGTATTACCCAAAATATATCAGAAAGCAAATAAATAGATAAAACAGACCAAAAGATCAGTATCATTAAGAAGAGTGATACGTCTATATAGATTCTCCTTCAGTTGCCCGTGGGTTACGATATTTCTCCACTCAAGAGAGTTAAATAAAATTTTTAAATTTAACTCTCGAGAGTGGAGAAATATCGTAACCCACATGGGCAACTGAAGGAGAATTTGTTTCTCCCATTATTTAACACGAACTTGACAAATATTACCGATTTGACAACATGCGGGGAAAGGCACAAGACATTTTAATCCTCTCACTAGAGGATTACAGATTTTTCCAACACTGGTTCAGCGGGGTTAAAACGCAGTAATAATGGGAGAAATGTGATTTATCACTCTATGTTTCTGACTGTATTGTAAATGAGTGATTTAGAATTTTTTATTTTTATTGTTGCATGAAACTATTAGCATATTATTATATAAATGTACATATTTATAATTAGACCCTGCTCCACAAGATGACGACACTACTTTCACTTTACCTATATTTGCTCTCTGACCTTTGTATCATCACATTTTATTTCCATAAAATTAATCCGAGCAACTAAAAATAAAATCTGATTGATATTCGATTATAATATGATTTTGTACCAAGATATATGTAGACACAAAACTGCATTAATGATGTAATGGTTAAGTGTGTTCTCCTCAAGTGCTGTAGATTGTGGGTTTGAGTCCTGGTCTGGTTAATCCAAAGACCATCAAATTAGTATTTGCAGCTTCACTAGATCTGCTAACCATGCAACATTAAGGAGCAAGAACAAAGACTGGTTGGCTCAGATTCAGGATAATGGGTCTGAGTGGAACGACATGTCTTTCCTTGAACTGTTGTTTCATTGAGCTAGCACTACAAACATAGAAATGTAACTTGTTTTTGCCATCAGAAAAACTGCTCATTTGGCATTAAACAACATTCACTCACTCGTACTCATAAAAACAGCTAATGAGGACATTGTATTAAATAAATACTTTGTTTTCCTCCACCAATAAAACTGACAGCCACGATATAACTGAAATATTGTTGAAAGTGGCATTAAACACCATAAACCATTAAGCCAAACTATCAGTTAAATGTATTTCTGTTCTATATTTTGACATACATGTATGTTATCTTTCAGGTAATCCATGGCCACCTGTTGTTCCCAAAAGACGTGAAACCAAATATTTTCTTACCAACATCTTAATGGACGAACTTAGAAATGATTATGAAAGATCAAGACGTTCGCCATTGGTCAATAAAATATTAGAAGAATCTTCTACTGAAAATTTAGACATTGATTCAATACAAAAACGGTATATACAGGAGACTTTGATAGATAACGCAGAAGAATATATTGTAGGTTCTGCAAATAATCCTAAAATAGACGAGAAAAAAACTGATGTGTAGAATTGTAAATAAATTTTTTAAATATATATTTTGTGTTTATTATTTGAATCATGGGAAATATTTATTAAGAGAAAAAAAAAGTTTTCAGATATTGCCATTAGTTACAAAGTAAATGTTTGAGAAAGCTGAAGAGGCAATCCAGAAACACTATGTAAACGTTAAGAGAAAACTGAAGGGACAATCCAGAGACAATAAATAAACGTTAGAGAAAGCCGAAGGGGCAATCAAGAATGGACAATCCAGAGACACAGGAAACATAGGTCACAAGACACAGAACTCTGCCAAACACAGCAAAAATTACAACACAGAAAACTAAAAAGGTGAACAATACAGACCCCACCAAAAAACCGTGGATGAACTCTGGTGCTTGTGAAAAACAAGCACTTCCTGTTTCTCATAAGAAATCTACCATATTACTCATAGTCAAGATTGATAAAAGTCTCGTCAGTGACAGACTGTCAGAGGAAAGAAAAAATCTATATCAAACGGAAAACACCCATTGGCATTTGGTATGTAAATAAGATATGTAAAAAAAAGTACTATAAAAGACGGGTATAATGACGGCCTTAATGTAACTTATCATGACAACCAGGTATCCCCTCCATTAATCTGATGGCCACTTGACACAATATTTTTCACCGGATTTAGAAATTGGTCAGCTGTTGAATAACATACAGAATGGCCTCATCAGTAATCCACGGGTGATCACGCTCCCAGACTCTCCACTCATCACTGGACGGTATTGGACCGTGATCAGCCATGGTTAATACAACCAACGATGACAGAATTGGGAGTTCTATAGACAACTCATTTGAAAGTACATTAAATTCTAAATAACAGTCACAAGAAGAGTTTGAAGATACCAAAGGGTTAACCAGAATCCATATATCACAAGTAAGTGTATTAGCTTATTTTTATACGCCCATCTTAAGACGGGACGTATTATGGTATACCAATGTCCGACTGTCCATTTCACATGTCGCGCTCTAACTTAAGAAGCCCTTGACCAATTCACTTCACATTTCACAGAGTTATTAGAATTTATGGTCTTACAGTCTGTATACTTTATGGTGAAATTTCAAATTTTCATTCCAGAGTTATGGGACTTTATTCATTAAATTGTAGGAGATTTTTCGTATGTCGCACTGTAAATTGAGAACCCCTTGGCCAATTCACTTCAAACTTCGCAAAGTTATTGGAATTGATAGTCTTATGGTCTGTATACTTTTTGGTGAAATTTCAATTTTTCATTCCAGAGTTATGGGACTTTATTCATCAAATTGTAGGTGATTTTTCGTATGTCTTGCTGTAAATTGAGAATCCCTTGGCCAATTCACTTCAAACTTCGCATATTTATTGGAATTGATAGTCTTATGGTCTGTATACTTTTTGGTGAAATTTCAATTTTTCATTGCAGAGTTATGGGACTTTATTCATCAAATTGTAGGTGATTTTTCGTATGTCTTGCTGTAAATTGAGAATCCCTTGGCCAATTCACTTCAAACTTCGCACAGTTATTGGAATTGATAGTCTTACGGTCTGTATAGTTTTTGGTGAAATTTTGATTTTTCATTGCAGAGTTATGGGACTTTATTCATCAAATTGTAGGCGATTTTTCATATGTCGCGCTGTAAATTTAGAACCCCTTCGCCAATTCACTTCAAACTTCGTACTGTTATTGAAATTGATAGTCTTTACTGATTTCTCAAAAAATGTGTCGTATTACTATGGTTAAATGATTTGTTTTCAACTTTGTGGATTAACATGGTGATTTATAAACAAATAATGAATGAGCGGACAAATAGTTACATTTCAACAATTGATATGAGACTTGCATATAGACAGCAATTTCCAACCTGCAACACTTTACCTTAAGTTTATTTAGATCAGTTTGTACAAGACTTGTTCCTCAATAAAATGATAACTGAGTGGAGAAATGATTACTACTCAACGATTGATGGCATATCCTGACCATTAGATTATTTGGATTTGTTTGCAATATATGTGTATAGTTGGTTTTTTTTTGTCAATACAAAAGGTATGTCAAACTATTATAGTGTTTTATAGTGTTTTATTTCAACATAAATATTGTATAAATGTTCCAATTCATGTTTATGGTGCAGCTGTTGGTGAAATTTAGATTTTTCATTGAAGAGTTATGGGAAAGAAAGTCTTTACAAATATTGTATGAATGTTGACGACGGGCGTATCATGCACTCTTGGCGCAGCCGTTTATTTAGATATGCTGCTTTGTTAATTTGTAAATAAAGTGCAACAAACCAAATATTTTTGTTACAAATTGTATGGTATGAAAGTTCCAACCCAAATTTGCTGGGAACATGCTTATGAAAAAAAAGAAATTTGCACAAGACTGTGTTTCCCACAATAGAAAAAAACAATTGGAAGGACTAACCAAATGGCCATCGATCGTAAGGTAGTGTAAGGTAAGTAAAGTTGTAATTACGATTCTCACCTGTGACAAGGTGTATTCCATACAACTGTATGTGATAAAGTTTGTAAGTGACTTGCGTCAGATCACGATTTTTATGTCGAAATACTCTGGTTTCCTTCACGAAATATAGCTGTAATCTTAATGTTAGTGGTGACAAAAACTAATTCAAATGATGTTTTTAACTGAGTTTGTCAATGACTTGAGGCAGGTTGGTGGTTTTCTCCACTTACTCCGTTTCCTCCATCAATAAAACTGACTGCCACGATATAACTGAAATATTGTTGAAAGTGGCGTTAAACACCATAACACCCTTCCCTTCTTAACTGACGTTAATTTTGTCAAATTACAATACAATGGAGCCTCATTGTGACCAAGTCGAACAGACCGGTGATTTTACTTTGAAATATCAGAGCATTCAAGTTATTCGGGTTAAATTAGACTACAAGCAGTTTTCAACAGGTTATTTATTTTTACTTCGAGGTATCCATGGAAACGACTTATATGAGATCGTAATAACAATGGTTCACTGTGTTTTCTATCAAATTCAATTATATTGCTATTATTATTTTTTTTCCATTTGGTTAAGAATTAATTGGCAGAGTTTTTGGTAATCCTCTTCAGTATTGTAAATGTTAGCACTGATTCGACAGTACACCTTTCCACCAATATATGATAGTTTGCATATTATGCCATGGTTTAATATATTTTCGATAATTCTCCGTTCACCGTCTGCCTACAAACAACAAATTTATGTCGTTTTACATATGTCATAAACTTTTCTGTTTGTCATAAAATTAACACGTTTTTCAACATTATTGCTACAAGCCCTGATGGGAAGAATACTCGCTATTTTTTATTTTTGCTTTAGCACATGTATATAACACTTGTATTTCAAACAAAATGCTAAGCAAATCCTGGTAAATAGTTCTAATGGATAACTTGTATCTTGGAAAAAGTGCTAATTATGCATAACTTGTATCTCGTAATCAGTGCTAATGAATAACTTGTATCTCATCAATAGTGTTAATGAATAACTTGTATCTCGGAAATAGTGTTAATGAATAAATTGTATATGGTAAATAGTACTAATGAATAACTTGTATCTCGTAATCAGTGCTAATGAATAACTTGTATCTCGTCAATAGTGTTAATGAATAACTTGTATCTCGGAAATAGTGTTAATGAATAAATTGTATCTCGTAAATAGTGCTAAAGGATAACTTGTATCTGGTAAATAGTGCTAATGAATAACTTGTATCTGGTAAATAGCGCTAATGAATAACTTGTATCTGGTAAATAGTGCTAATGAATAACTTGTATCTTGTAAATAGTGCTAATGAATAACTTGTATCTGGTAAATAGTGCTAACGAATAACTTGTATCTGGTAAATAGTGCTAATGAATAACTTGTATCTGGTAAATAGTGCTAATGGATCACTTGTATCTGGTAAATAGTGCTAATGAATAACTTGTATCTTGTAAATAGTGCTAATGAATAACTTGTATCTGGTAAATAGTGCTAATGAATAACTTGTATCTTGTAAATAGTGCTAATGAATAACTTGTATCTGGTAAATAGTGTTAATGAATAACTTGTATCTGGTAAATAGTGCTAATGAATTACTTGTATCTGGTAAATAGTGCTAATGAATAACTTGTATCTTGTAAATAGTGCTAATGAATAACTTGTACCTTGTAAATAGTGCTAATGAATAACTTGTATCTCGTCAATAGTGTTAATGAATAACTTGTATCTCGGAAATAGTGTTAATGAATAAATTGTATCTCGTAAATAGTGCTAAAGGATAACTTGTATCTGGTAAATAGTGCTAATGAATAACTTGTATCTGGTAAATAGCGCTAATGAATAACTTGTATCTGGTAAATAGTGCTAATGAATAACTTGTATCTTGTAAATAGTGCTAATGAATAACTTGTATCTTGTAAATAGTGTTAATGAATAACTTGTATCTGGTAAATAGTGCTAATGAATAACTTGTATCTTGTAAATAGTGTTAATGAATAACTTGTATCTGGTAAATAGTGCTAATGAATAACTTGTATCTTGTAAATAGTGCTAATGAATTACTTGTATCTTGTAAATAGTGCTAATGGATCACTTGTATCTGGTAAATAGTGCTAATGAATAACTTGTATCTTGTAAATAGTGCTAATGAATTACTTGTATCTTGTAAATAGTGCTAATGGATCACTTGTATCTGGTAAATAGTGCTAATGAATAACTTGTATCTTGTAAATAGTGTTAATGAATAACTTGTATCTGGTAAATAGTGCTAATGAATAACTTGTATCTTGTAAATAGTGCTAATGAATAACTTGTATCTGGTAAATAGTGTTAATGAATCACTTGTGTCTTGTAAATAGTGCTAATGAATAACTTGTATCTTGTAAATAGTGCTAATGAATAACTTGTATGTTGTAAATAGTGCTAATGGATCACTTGTATCTGGTAAATAGTGCTAATGGATCACTTGTGTCTTGTAAATAGTGCTAATGAATAACTTGTATCTGGTAAATAGTGCTAATGAATAACTTGTATCTGGTAAATAGTGCTAATGGATCACTTGTATCTTGTAAATAGTGCTAATGTATCACTTGTATCTAGTAAATAGTGCTAATGGATCACTTGTATCTTGTAAATAGTGCTAATGAATAACTTGTATCTTGTAAATAGTGCTAATGAAAAACTTGTATCTTGTAAATAGTGCTAATGAATAACTTGTATCTTGTAAATAGTGCTAATGAATAACTTGTATCTTGTAAATAGTGTTAATGAATAACTTGTAGCTGGTAAATGGTGCTAATGGATAACTTGTATCTTGTAAATAGTGCTAATGGATCATTTGTATCTGGTAAATAGTGATAATGAATAACTTGTATCTTGTAAATAGTGCTAATGAATTACTTGTATCTTGTAAATAGTGCTAATGAATTACTTGTATCTTATAAATAGTGCTAATGGATCACTTGTATCTGGTAAATAGTGCTAATGAATAACTTGTATCTTGTAAATAGTGCTAATGAATTACTTGTATCTTGTAAATAGTGCTAATGAATCACTTGTATCTGGTAAATAGAGCTAATGAATAACTTGTGTCTTGTAAATAGTGCTAATGAATAACTTGTATCTTGTAAATAGTGTTAATGAATCACTTGTATCTTGTAAATAGTGCTAATGAATTACTTGTATCTTGTAAATAGAGCTAATGAATCACTTGTATCTGGTAAATAGTGCTAATGAATAACTTGTATCTGGTAAATAGTGCTAATGAATAACTTGTGTCTTGTAAATAGTGCTAATGAATAACTTGTATCTTGTAAATAGTGCTAATAGATCACTTGTATCTTGTAAATAGTGCTAATGAATTACTTGTATCTTGTAAATAGTGCTAATGAATCACTTGTATCTGGTAAATAGTGCTAATGAATAACTTGTATCTGGTAAATAGTGCTAATGAATAACTTGTATCTGGTAAATAGTGCTAATGAATAACTTGTGTCTTGTAAATAGTGCTAATGAATAACTTGTATCTTGTAAATAGTGCTAATAGATCACTTGTATCTTGTAAATAGTGCTAATGAATTACTTGTATCTTGTAAATAGTGCTAATGAATCACTTGTATCTGGTAAATAGTGCTAATGAATAACTTGTATCTGGTAAATAGTGCTAATGAATAACTTGTATCTGGTAAATAGTGCTAATGAATAACTTGTGTCTTGTAAATAGTGCTAATGAATTACTTGTATCTTGTAAATAGTGCTAATGAATCACTTGTATCTGGTAAATAGTGCTAATGAATAACTTGTATCTGGTAAATAGTGCTAATGAATAACTTGTGTCTTGTAAATAGTGCTAATGAATTACTTGTATCTGGTAAATAGTGTTAATGAATCACTTGTATCTTGTAAATAGTGCTAATGAATTACTTGTATCTTGTAAATAGTGCTAATGAATCACTTGTATCTGGTAAATAGTGCTAATGAATTACTTGTATCTTGTAAATAGTGCTAAAGAATAACTTGTATCTGGTAAATAGTGCTAATGAATTACTTGTATCTGGTAAATAGTGCTAATGAATAACTTGTATATGGTAAATAGTGCTAATCAATAACTTGTATCTTGAATATAGTGTTAATGGTTCGGAATCAGATTATAAATATAGTGTGTTCAGAGTAGAACGACATATCTTCATGCCGACTGTTGTAATACTTACAATGGTAGATAATCCTTCCAGTTTTGGTACCTGAATCATACGCATAAAAGGAGCTTCCATTGACTTTGGTATGAGTAGCTTTTCTGTTTTCCATGATGAGGTCAGCAGGTCAGTGGCCTTATTTAATAAATCATCTAAATACTCCTTTATTATTTCCTACAATAAACAAACAAGTAAATAAACAAAAATAAACAAAGAAACAAATAAATGAATAAAGTTTTATTTTTAGTCTGTACAGATTAACCATTATAATGATAACGTAGATATCTACTTTATAATGCAATAACCTTCATCAGGTGATGCTCAAAACCGAAATATTTGAAAGACAAATAATTTGTATTTGGAGCAAAAAATAGCAAAGGTTCTAAAAGGGATTACCAAAATCGTCTATATAAGGTCATCTATGTCTGAAGGAGAATACCTCTTTAGCTTAGTTTTAATAATAATTACATTATTTAGGAACTGTAAATATTAAGATCAAAAGTGAATAAATATAGTTCTTTTCTTTCATTTTAGAGAGGTATTTATCATTGAAATAGACAGTTCCAAAAATAATGTAATTTTAATTAAAACTAATATTCATCTATATTAGGTAAATAAGTAAAGAAGTAGGTCAATTTTATTTAAAGCTGGCACATAATGACATATATATATATATATTTAACAAATAACATGAGCTAAGTGAAGCTCTTAAAACGACTATAACTATATACAAGCAAACATAAAATTTGTCAAAACAGGCAAGTAAAATACAAATACAAATATTTGTATTTCCAATTACAATAACCATAATGTAACCATAGTGAATTTTTTGCCATCTTGTTTATATTCTTTGACTTTGGTTTGTTTGAGTGGTACATCGTAAATTATATTATCTACATTTTTATTATCTTAAACTCCATTTTTGTTTACAATTTTTAGGACGAACTTATGATGTTTGACATAAATTTAAAACAATATTCTGTAATGGTCAGCTTTATTGAAGGAACAAACCGGCTTGCATGTTCCAAGAAAAAATCACTGACCTTCTAAAATTTGTACAATTTTTGTGTCAGTTTTGAGACTGAAAACAAAGCTTTATCAGGTGAGTCAGGTTTTGATGTTATAATCCGTCGAAAGACTGATCATACTCTATTATATTTATTGCAAGAAAATAAAAGATATTCAAATTCGTGTGAAAATGGATAGTAAACTTACATATCCTCCAATCGCATTGTAGAATTTGATAGCTTCCGGTGCAACACAAAATGGCGTTTCATCACGTGTTCCCTGGCAGAAAAAGTCATGCTGAAAACTAGTTTTATGTCCATGTGACGTCACTACAGGTTTGACCCAGCCCTGATGTTCCTTTTTGACGTATAATAGTGCGCAACCTCGTGGTGCGTAAAGCCATTTATGAAGATTTCCTTTGAAAGAAATGTCAATAAGTTTAGAAATGATGAATAACTAACATAATGTAATAAATGTCAACATGCTTAAACTTTGCTTAAATAATCACCAAATATACCATAATGTATGTTATGTACATGTACAAAATACATATGGCTGAATAAACGTTAGATATAAGAAAATAATATCTATCATTCATCAAAGATCTCTCTGTCTATCATATTAAACTGCTTCTTAATCATCTGACCACATCTATAACAGATAAAGATCCGATTCGAAGATACTATATATATTAACTTTAAAAAAATCTATGAAGACGGTCGAAGATTGTACTATCTTGAACACATCCCAGTATCGTCTCTTTAATACTCTCGCTGGATTGTCCTTTACTGCTTCTAACGTCAATCCACTGGAAAGATTTTGTCAGCAGCGTTTTCATTGGTTAATCTGTAGATCACCTGTGTGCAAGGTTATATCGAAATGTGTCATAATAGGTGTGGCCTATTTAACATGTGATTCTAATTAGATTGAAACTGACTTACCAGCATAGAAATCGGCATCAAGTTCTCTCATGTTAAGTGGTATATGCCCAGGAGCATGTGCACCATCTATCATACTTAGTACTCCAAACTCTCTACAGAGTGGTATCAACTTCTCTATTGGCATTCTGATGGCAGATGGACTCGTAATGTGATCTAGAAATGTTGGAAAATTATTAGTTGGTAATGATAATATTTACTGATACATTCATCATATTAAATTTTGGTAATTATCTGTATGTCACATACAATTTACAACAGTTTCGGAACCTCTGTATTCCCGTCCCGGTCCTTTCCTCATTTATGACTTGTCAACAGGTTTGTAAATAGATTAACACGATGGGTGTCACTAGTGGAGCAGGATTTGCCTACCCTTCCAGAGCACCTGAGTTCACCCCCTGGTTTTTAGAGGGGTTCGTGTAACTCCATCTTTAGTTTTATGTGGATGTTTTGTAGAACGTTGTTTGTCTCTTTGTACTTTTTCTTTTGGCCATTGTGTTGTCTGTCGTTTGATTTACGGATTCTGATTACTCTTTTGGTATCTTCAAACTATTCTTATTTATATTTTTATTTATTTATTTATTTATTTATTAAGTGAAAATTATTTATTTATTTATTTATTTATTTATCTATTTATGTATTTATTTATTTATTTATTTATTAAGTGAAAACTATTTATTTATTTATTTATTTATTAAGTGAAAACAAAAATTGCCACACTGTCGGAACAGTTCCAAAATCTAATAGAAAAATCGTGGAAACTGAGGTATAATCACACCCAGGTGTTTTTTGTGGTGTTTGTGTTGCTCATAATTTTAGTTTTCTGCATTGTGTATTTTTTGTCTTCGCTCTACGCCCCATGTTGCCTGCGTCTCTGTAGTGTCCATTAATGATTTCGCCTTTGGTTTTTTAGACGTTTATTTATATACACGACCGTTCACTCTCCCAGCATGGTACAGGCACTTCGATAAAAAGTGGCGGGGTTGAACAAGTTTTATGTGCCAAAACATCCCCTTTCTTACTCATTTGATTAATGCATCATTACAGGTGACTTTAACCAATTTGATTTGGTTGTTAAACATGACCGACTCCGATCAGTTGGCCATTGCATTGGCTGTCTTTCTTAGATTGATGGCTTCGGATTGCCCCTTTGGTATCTTCAAAATGTTACTTCTATATATATTGTTATGCTATTCATGTTTGCTCATCTAAAGTACTATTTTATCAATATAGTTATTTTCTGTCAGAACCGAATCGGTGGTGTAATGGTGAGCATACTCCCATGGAGTGCGGTACATCGAGGGTTCGATCCCTGGTCCGAACAAACCAAAGACTATGAAGTTAGTTTTGTTGCTTCTCCGCTAAGCATGCATATGAAGGCTAGTTGGCTCGGAATCAGGATACTGTGTACGAGTGCTGCGACTTGTCTACCCGCGGAATGTTGTTTCAGTGACCTATCACTATACAAATCAAACTAAGCGTGTTGGTCTACTATAAAGCGTACCTCATCGCATGTAAATTGGGGATCGTGTAAATTGTTCTCACCATGATATACCCATATACTGTAGCTGAAATATTGCTCGTTTGGCAATAAACAACAACCACTCACTCCCTTATTACTGTCACATTAAACAACAACCACTCACTCCCTTATTACTGTCACATTAAACAACAACCACTCACTCCCTTATTACTGTCACTTTAAACAACAACCACTCACTCCCTTATTACTGTCACTTTGACCCTTTAAATAAAGGAACAAAGAGTACGTTTGGCAATAAACAACAACCACTCACTCCCTTATTACTGTCACTTTGACCCTTTAAATAAAGGAACAAAGAGTACGTTTTGATTATCTATGTTTTTCTTGGTTCTAACAATGATCACCTTCTTATTGTACATTCCTGATTATATCCCATCACAATTGTATTGTAATGCCATTATTAAACTTCCCAGATGACCTTGAGAGGTAGTTGAATGTATGTCTATCTCTGCAAATTAATACCAATCATCACGAAAGTTGTGAATTCGATTCCCGCCTTTATTGATCAGGGTGTACTTGATACAACAATTTATATTATAAAGTTTGTCAGGGTTGTTTCCTCTAATACTATGGTTTCCTCCACCAATAAAACTGACAGTCACGATTTAAGTGAAATATTGTTAATAGTGGCGTTAATCACCCGGATAATTATAACCCTACTCGTATTAAACCTTTCCATACCCATAACAGCTATTCTAACGGTCGGGTTAGTTTTGAAGTATTCTCTGTACATCTCTATAATCTCATCCTCAGTCTTGATGGGAAACTTTAAAGCTAAATAATCTGTGCGTACATCTGCAAAGATATTAAATCATTCTTTATATAATAATCTGTGCATACATCTGCAAAGATATTAAATCATTCTTTATATGATAATCTGTGCATACATCTGCAAAGATATTAAATCATTCTTTATATGATAATCGGTGCATACATCTGCAAAGATATTAAATCATTCTTTATATGATAATCTGAGCATACATTTGCAAAGATATTAAATCATTCTTTATATGATAATCTGTGCATACATCTGCAAAGATATTTAATAAATCATTCTTTATATGATAATCTGTGCATACATTTGCAAAGATATTAAATCATTCTTTATATGATAATCTGTGCATACATCTGCAAAGATATTAAATCATTCTTTATATGATAATCTGTGCATACATCTGGAAAGATATTAAATCATTCTTTATATGATAATCTGTGCATACATCTGCAAAGATATTAAATCATTCTTTATATGATAATCTGTGCATACATCTGCAAAGATATTAAATCATTCTTTACATAATAATCTGTGCATACATCTGCAAAGATATTAAATCATTCTTTATACAATAATCTGTGCATACATCTGCAAAGATATTAAATCATTCTTTATATAATAATCTGTGCATACATCTGTAAAGATATTAAATCATTCTTTATATGATAATCTGTGCATACATCTGCAAAGATATTAAATCACTCTTTATATGATAATCTGTGCATACATCTGCAAAGATATTGAATCATTCTTTATATGATAATCTGTGCATACATCTGCAAAGATATTAAATCATTCTTTATATGATAATCTGTGCATACATCTGCAAAGATATTAAATCATTCTTTACATAATAATCTGTGCATACATCTGTAAAGATATTAAATCATTCTTTATATAATAATCTGTGCATACATCTGTAAAGATATTAAATCATTCTTTATATAATAATCTGTGCATACATCTGCAAAGATATTAAATCATTCTTTATATAATAATCTGATCATACATCTGTAAAGATATTAAATCATTCTTTATATAATAATCTGTGCATACATCTGTAAAGATATTAAATCATTCTTTATATAATAATCTGTGCATACATCTGCAAAGATATTAAATCACTCTTTATATAATAATCTGTGCATACATCTGCAAAGATATTAAATCATTCTTTATATGATAATCTGTGCATACATCTGCAAAGATATTAAATCATTCTTTATATGATAATCTGTGCATACATCTGCAAAGATATTAAATCATTCTTTACATAATAATCTGTGCATACATCTGCCAAGATATTAAATCATTCTTTACATAATAATCTGTGCATAGATCTGCAAAGATATTAAATCATTCTTTATATAATAATCTGTGTATACATCTGTAAAGATATTAAATCATTCTTTATATAATAATCTGTGCATACATCTGCAAAGATATTAAATCATTCTTTATATAATAATCTGTGCATACATCTGCAAAGATATTAAATCATTCTTTATATAATAATCTGTGCATACATCTGCAAAGATATTAAATCATTCTTTATATAATAATCTGTACATACATCTGTAAAGATATTAAATCATTCTTTATATAATAATCTGTGCATACATCTGCAAAGATATTAAATCATTCTTTATATGATAATCTGTGCATACATCTGCAAAGATATTAAATCATTCTTTATATAATAATCTGTACATACATCTGTAAAGATATTAAATCATTCTTTATATAATAATCTGTGCATACATCTACAAAGATATTAAATCATTCTTTATATAATAATCTGTACATACATCTGTAAAGATATTAAATCACTCTTTATATAATAATCTGTGCATACATCTGTAAAGATATTAAATCATTCTTTATATAATAATCTGTACATACATCTGCAAAGATATTAAATCATTCTTTATATAATAATCTGTGCATACATCTGTAAAGATATTAAATCATTCTTTATATAATAATCTGTACATACATCTGTAAAGATATTAAATCATTCTTTATATAATAATCTGTGCATACATCTACAAAGATATTAAATCATTCTTTATATAATAATCTGTGCATACATCTGTAAAGATATTAAATCATTCTTTATATAATAATCTGTACATACATCTGTAAAGATATTAAATCATTCTTTATATAATAATCTGTGCATACATCTGCAAAGATATTAAATCATTCTTTATATAATAATCTGTGCATACATCTACAAAGATATTAAATCATTCTTTATATAATAATCTGTGCATACATCTGCAAAGATATTAAATCATTCTTTATATAATAATCTGTGCATACATCTGTAAAGATATTAAATCATTCTTTATATAATAATCTGTGCATACATCTGTAAAGATATTAAATCATTCTTTATATAATAATCTGATCATACATCTGTAAAGATATTAAATCATTCTTTATATAATAATCTGTGCATACATCTGTAAAGATATTAAATCATTCTTTATATAATAATCTGTACATACATCTGTAAAGATATTAAATCATTCTTTATATAATAATCTGTGCATACATCTACAAAGATATTAAATCATTCTTTATATAATAATCTGTACATACATCTGTAAAGATATTAAATCATTCTTTATATAATAATCTGATCATACATCTGTAAAGATATTAAATCATTCTTTATATAATAATCTGTACATACATCTGCAAAGATATTAAATCATTCTTTATATAATAATCTGATCATACATCTGTAAAGATATTAAATCATTCTTTATATAATAATCTGATCATACATCTGTAAAGATATTAAATCATTCTTTATATAATAATCTGATCATACATCTGTAAATCATTCTTTATATAATAATCTGTGCATACATCTGTAAAGATATTAAATCATTCTTTATATAATAATCTGTACATACATCTGCAAAGATAGTAAATCATTCTTTATATAATAATCTGTGCATACATCTGTAAAGATATTAAATCATTCTTTATATAATAATCTGTACATACATCTGCAAAGATATTAAATCATTCTTTATATAATAATCTGTGCATACATCTGCAAAGATATTAAATCATTCTTTATATAATAATCTGTGCATACATCTGTAAAGATATTAAATCATTCTTTATATAATAATCTGTGCATACATCTGCAAAGATACTAAATCATTCTTTATATAATAATTTGTGCATACATCTGTAAAGATATTTAATAAATCATTCTTTATATAATAATCTGTGCATACATCTGCAAAGATATTAAATCATTCTTTATATAATAATCTGTGCATACATCTGCAAAGATATTAAATCACTCTTTATATAATAATCTGTACATACATCTGCAAAGATATTAAATCATTCTTTATATAATAATCTGTGCATACATCTGCAAAGATATTAAATCACTCTTTATATAATAATCTGTGCATACATCTGCAAAGATATTAAATCATTCTTTATATAATAATCTGTGCATACATCTGCAAAGATATTAAATCATTCTTTATATAATAATCTGTGCATACATCTGCAAAGATATTAAATCATTCTTTATATAATAATCTGTGCATACATCTGCAAAGATATTAAATCATTCTTTATATAATAATCTGTGCATACATCTGCAAAGATATTAAATCATTCTTTATATAATAATCTGTGCATACATCTGCAAAGATATTAAATCATTCTTTATATGATAATCTGTGCATACATCTGCAAAGATATTAAATCATTCTTTATATGATAATCTGTGCATACATCTGCAAAGATATTAAATCATTCTTTATATAATAATCTGTGCATACATCTGCAAAGATATTAAATCATTCTTCCGTAAATGGCCGTTTTCGGGTGAAGACGACCGAGGTAAGAAGAGCCCACGTGCAGTCGTCTTTACTCGTTGTGACATCCAATCAGAACGCCTCTAACAAGAAAAAAAATCGTTTAAATATATACCCTAAGCCGGGAATGTCTGATAGCTGAATAACAGATATATTACGGAATTAACCATTGTTTTTTTTTTTCAAATGCAGACTCCAACCGTATTAAATATATTTGTGTCTTTTATTTTATTTTTTCCGTATTTCTAGATGTCCTTTTCCGTACCTTTCACGTCATTCTTCAATGACGTCAAAATATGTGTCACGTCATATTTCATGTATGGGGTTTCTCATGAAGGAAAATACTGTACTTTCAACAAAATATTAGTGAGAAAAGCTCAAATATCAGTAGAAAGCTCCTTAGTTTACCAATCGGTGTCACAAAAGTCAATTTTATGTGATGTGTATTTCATAACGCTCAATTTTATGATATTGATCTGATAATTTATGCAAATTAGTTACTGATCAATGGCGGGGGTCTCTAGGAGTTCGCGATAGTGAAAGTTGTTAGTTTACGGAAGAAATAGGTATTTACATGCGTTGTTGGGAAAGCCCGGGTGATCTTCCACTCGTGATAGAAATTTTTGTTTCTTTTCGCTCGTTTCGCTGCGCTCCACTCGCGAAAAGACATAAAATTTATATCACTCGTAGAAGATCACCCGGTCTTTCCCAAGAACGTATGTAAGAACCTATTATTCTTTATATGATAATCTGTGCATACATCTGCAAAGATATTAAATCATTCTTTATATAATAATCTGTGCATACATCTGCAAAGATATTAAATCACTCTTTATATAATAATCTGTGCATACATCTGCAAAGATATTAAATCATTCTTTATATAATAATCTGTGCATACATCTGCAAAGATATTAAATCACTCTTTATATAATAATCTGTGCATACATCTGCAAAGATATTAAATCATTCTTTATATAATAATCTGTGCATACATCTGAAAAGATATTAAATCATTCTTTATATAATAATCTGTGGATACATCTGCAAAGATATTAAATCATTCTTTATATAATAATCTATGCATACATCTACAAAGATATTAAATCATTCTTTATATAATAATCTGATCATACATCTGTAAAGATATTAAATCATTCTTTATATAATAATCTGTGCATACATCTGTAAAGATATTAAATCATTCTTTATATAATAATCTGTACATACATCTGTAAAGATATTAAATCATTCTTTATATAATAATCTGTGCATACATCTGCAAAGATATTAAATCATTCTTTATATAATAATCTGTGCATACATCTGCAAAGATATTAAATCATTCTTTATATAATAATTTGTGCATACATCTGTAAAGATATTAAATCATTCTTTATATAATAATCTGTGCATACATCTGTAAAGATATTAAATCATTCTTTATATAATAATCTGTGCATACATCTGCAAAGATATTAAATCATTCTTTATATAATAATCTGTGCATACATCTGTAAAGATATTAAATCATTCTTTATATAATAATCTGTACATACATCTGCAAAGATATTAAATCATTCTTTATATAATAATCTGTGCATACATCTGCAAAGATAGTAAATCATTCTTTATATAATAATCTGTGCATACATCTGTAAAGATATTAAATCATTCTTTATATAATAATCTGTACATACATCTGCAAAGATATTAAATCATTCTTTATATAATAATCTGTGCATACATCTGCAAAGATATTAAATCATTTTTTATATAATAATCTGTGCATACATCTGCAAAGATATTAAATCATTCTTTATATAATAATCTGTGCATACATCTGTAAAGATATTAAATCATTCTTTATATAATAATCTGTGCATACATCTGCAAAGATATTAAATCATTCTTTATATAATAATCTGTGCATACATCTGCAAAGATATTAAATCACTCTTTATATAATAATCTGTGCATACATCTGCAAAGATATTAAATCATTCTTTATATAATAATCTGTGCATACATCTGCAAAGATATTAAATCACTCTTTATATAATAATCTGTGCATACATCTGCAAAGATATTAAATCATTCTTTATATAATAATCTGTGCATACATCTGAAAAGATATTAAATCATTCTTTATATAATAATCTGTGGATACATCTGCAAAGATATTAAATCATTCTTTATATAATAATCTGTGCATACATCTACAAAGATATTAAATCATTCTTTATATAATAATCTGATCATACATCTGTAAAGATATTAAATCATTCTTTATATAATAATCTGTGCATACATCTGTAAAGATATTAAATCATTCTTTATATAATAATCTGTACATACATCTGTAAAGATATTAAATCATTCTTTATATAATAATCTGTGCATACATCTGCAAAGATATTAAATCATTCTTTATATAATAATCTGTGCATACATCTGCAAAGATATTAAATCATTCTTTATATAATAATCTGTGCATACATCTGTAAAGATATTAAATCATTCTTTATATAATAATCTGTGCATACATCTGTAAAGATATTAAATCATTCTTTATATAATAATCTGTGCATACATCTGCAAAGATATTAAATCATTCTTTATATAATAATCTGTGCATACATCTGTAAAGATATTAAATCATTCTTTATATAATAATCTGTACATACATCTGCAAAGATATTAAATCATTCTTTATATAATAATCTGTGCATACATCTGCAAAGATATTAAATCATTCTTTATATAATAATCTGTGCATACATCTGTAAAAATATTAAATCATTCTTTATATAATAATCTGTACATACATCTGCAAAGATATTAAATCATTCTTTATATAATAATCTGTGCATACATCTGCGAAGATATTAAATCATTCTTTATATAATAATCTGTGCATACATCTGCAAAGATATTAAATCATTCTTTATATAATAATCTGCGGATACATCTGTAAAGATATTAAATCATTCTTTATATAATAATCTGTGCATACATCTGCAAAGATATTAAATCATTCTTTATATAATAATCTGTGCATACATCTGTAAAGATATTAAATCATTCTTTATATAATGATCTGTGCATACATCTGTAAAGATATTAAATCATTCTTTATATAATAATCTGTACATACATCTGCAAAGATATTAAATCATTCTTTATATAATAATCTGTGCATACATCTGCAAAGATATTAAATCATTCTTTATATAATAATCTGTGCATACATCTGTAAAGATATTAAATCATTCTTTATATAATAATCTGTACATACATCTACAAAGATATT
Organism: Bathymodiolus septemdierum; assembly: GCA_963383655.1. NCBI lineage: Eukaryota > Metazoa > Mollusca > Bivalvia > Mytilida > Modiolidae > Bathymodiolus > Bathymodiolus septemdierum. The sequence continues at coordinate 11,056,771 of OY726528.1, read as the reverse complement.
AAATCATTCTTTATATAATAATCTGTACATACATCTGTAAAGATATTAAATCATTCTTTATATAATAATCTGTGCATACATCTGTAACGATATTAAATCATTCTTTATATAATAATCTGTACATACATCTGTAAAGATATTAAATCATTCTTTATATAATAATCTGTGCATACATCTGTAAAGATATTAAATCATTCTTTATATAATAATCTGATCATACATCTGTAAAGATATTAAATCATTCTTTATATAAAGGGTTGACTGTAGGTTTTATATACTGGTATATGGTTGAATTTGTTGTGGTCCTAAATATGCATGACTAATATTTGTCGCTAGACATTGAGCAACCAACAATTAAGCAATTATCCAATGGTTTTTTTCTATTTGGTCTATTTGTATTGTGATTTGGGTACCATTCACTCTTCTTCTTCTTCCAATGAAGTTCATCTTTCAGTGAGCCTGAGTATTATCGAACTTGTGATATGTACATTCGCCGAAAAGGAGGCATGTGATTAAAAACAAAAATGTAATATTTACAGTCTGTCCCTCTGTCTGACATATGCATCTCCACTGAAGAGGAAGACAGGTGCATCGTAACATTTGCCTAGCACAGATGTCTACCAAATATCTATGCTATTCACTAGATAGTATTAATTAACCTTTGAGGTCATCTGGGTTCATGCCCGATTTCTTGGTGAGGTCAGTGTTGCTCATCTTTTTTAGTTTTTTTGTTGTAGTTTTGTTGGTCTTCGTTCTGCGTCTTGTATGCCCAATTTTGCTTGTGACTCTAGTGTCCATCAATTCTTGATTGCCCCTTCGATTTTCTCTAACGTTTATCAAAAATAATGCATTACCTTTTTGTGAAGTATCTTGGGCTATATTCTCACACGTTTTCTTTACAGCATTACCTTTTTGTGAAGTAACTTGGGCTATATTCTCACACGTTTTCTTTACAGCATTACCTTTTTGTGAAGTAACGTGGGCTATATTCTCACATGTTTTCTTTACAGCATTACCTTTTTGTGAAGTAACGTGGGCTATATTCTCACATGTTTTCTTTACAGCATTACCTTTTTGTGAAGTAACGTGGGCTATATTCTCACACGTTTTCTTTACAGCATTACCTTTTTGTGAAGTAACTTGGGCTATATTCTCACATGTTTCTTTACAGCATTACCTTTTTGTGAAGTAATGTGGGCTATATTCTCACACGTTTTCTTTACAGCATTACCTTTTTGTGAAGTAACGTGGGCTATATTCTCACACGTTTCTTTACAGCATTACCTTTTTGTGAAGTAATGTGGGCTATATTCTCACACGTTTACTTTACAGCATTACCTTTTTGTGAAGTAACTTGGGCTATATTCTCACACGTTTTCTTTACAGCATTACCTTTTTGTGAAGTAACGTGGGCTATATTCTCACACGTTTTCTTTACAGCATTACCTTTTTGTGAAGTAACTTGGGCTATATTCTCACACGTTTTCTTTACAGCATTATCCTTTTGTGAAGTAACTTGGGCTATATTCTCACACGTTTTCTTTACAGCATTACCTTTTTGTGAAGTAACGTGGGCTATATTCTCACACGTTTTCTTTACAGCATTATCCTTTTGTGAAGTAACTTGGGCTATATTCTCACACGTTTTCTTTACAGCATTACCTTTTTGTGAAGTAACTTGGGCTATATTCTCACACGTTTTCTTTACAGCATTACCTTTTTGTGAAGTAATGTGGGCTATATTCTCACACGTTTTCTTTACAGCATTACCTTTTTGTGAAGTAACTTGGGCTATATTCTCACACGTTTACTTTACAGCATTACCTTTTTGTGAAGTAACGTGGGCTATATTCTCACACGTTTTCTTTACAGCATTACCTTTTTGTGAAGTAACTTGGGCTATATTCTCACACGTTTACTTTACAGCATTACCTTTTTGTGAAGTAACTTGGGCTATATTCTCACATTTTTTCTTTACAGCATTACCTTTTTGTGAAGTAACTTGGGCTATATTCTCACACGTTTTCTTTACAGCATTACCTTTTTGTGAAGTAACTTGGGCTATATTCTCACACGTTTTCTTTACAGCATTATCTTTTTGTGAAGTAGCTTGGGCTATATTCTCACACGTTTTCTTTACAGCATTACCTTTTTCTGAAGTAATGTGGGCTATATTCTCACACGTTTTCTTTACAGCATTACCTTTTTGTGAAGTAACTTGGGCTATATTCTCACACGTTTTCTTTACAGCATTACCTTTTTGTGAAGTAGCTTGGGCTATATTCTCACACGTTTTCTTTACAGCATTACCTTTTTGTGAAGTAACTTGGGCTATATTCTCACACGTTTTCTTTACAGCATTATCTTTTTGTGAAGTAGCTTGGGCTATATTCTCACACGTTTTCTTTACAGCATTACCTTTTTGTGAAGTAACTTGGGCTGTATTCTCACACGTTTTCTTTACAGCATTATCTTTTTGTGAAGTAGCTTGGGCTATATTCTCACACGTTTTCTTTACAACATTACCGTTTTGTGAAGTAACTTGGGCTATATTCTCACACGTTTTCTTTACAACATTACCGTTTTGTGAAGTAACTTGGGCTATATTTTCACACGTTTTCTTTACAGCATTACCTTTTTGTGAAGTAACTTGGGCTATATTCTCACATGTTTTCTTTACAGCATTGTATGAGTTATCAGTGCATAGAATGATGTCTCCCGGTTCTAACTTTAATGTTTTCAGTACACTATTTATACCTGTTATAAACAAACGAAAACTATGTTCAATGATAACTGATATTTCATTTTCATTTAAGGAACCAATCATATAACTATTACAGAACGGTGTTTTTTCACCAAGCCAGAAATATTTTTAGACACCAAACAGACATCACATTTGTTTTCTGGCATGAAAAATCGGCAATTTTTCTTCAAAATTTTAACAATTGTTCTTTTTGAAAACTGTAAAGTCCGATTACTGGGAATTCATTTATATTCGTTTATACCAATTTTCGTGGTTTGAGGCAAACATTTATTTTCGTAGATACGTAAATTCATGGATCTCTTGCTATTTCCACGTTTTCACGGTCAGTTTATTTTGGCGGTCCTGTTCAGGCTGTATGGTTTACTTGTTCCCAAAACTTTTTAAATTATTTGGCTTTGCAACTTTTCGATTTGAGTACCTGATGAAGGTTTTTTCAGAAACGTGTCATGCACACTAAATTTGATATCTACGTTTTTCTTAGAATTTGAGCTGATAACCAGTTATTTGAATACTGAATACACACATATATATATAATTTGTAAATTAAGCGAAATATTTTAATGCTGTTTGAGTTGCTATGTAAAAAACCAAAATCCGATCAAAAACATTTTCAAGTATTTTTGTTTTAATGTTTTAAACTGAAGACTGTATTATTTACCTGTTGTTGCATTCTGCACAAAAACCAAGTCATCTGGATCTGAATTTACAAATTCAGCAACACACTTCCTTGCTTCTTCCTGCTTTTGTCGACGATTCCCAAGAAGCATCAAATCTAGGGGCAAACACAATAAATAATATAAATAAATAAATAAATAAATAAATAAATACATAAATAAATAAATAAATAAATAAATAAAGTGGGCTGAGCCTGTGTCGCTCACCTTTCATTCTGCTTTGAGAAACTTAATACAGAACCTTCCATACATGTAGATGCTTCCTACCAAGTTTCGGTTCATACGGCTAAGCAGTTTCAAAGGAGAAGATTTTTTAGAAATCGACCAATCAGAAACAAGAATTGCATGTGGTGGCCATGTTTGCTAACCGATAGGGAAGAAATGAGCAATCTTCATAGAGAACATTCCATGGATGCTTCCTACCAAGTTTCGATGGTAGCCATGTTTGCTAACCGATCAGGACGAAATAAGCAATCTTAATAGAGGCATTCCATAGATGATTCCTACCAAGTTTCGGTGGTAGCCATGTTTGCTAACGATCGGGATGAAATCAGCAATCTTCATAGAGGACATTCCATAGATGCTTCCTACCAAGTTTCGGTTCATTTGGCCAAGCGGTTTCAGAGGAGAAGATAAAAAGAAATCGGCAAATCAGAAACAAGAATTGCCTGTGGCAGCCATGTTTGGTAATGGATCATAACAAAATGTGCACTCTTTAGAGAGGACCTTCCATAGATGCTTCCTACCAAGTTTCAGTTCATTTGGCTAAGGGTTTTCAGAGGAGAAGATTAAAATGTGAAAAGTAAACGGATGACTGACGACGGACACCAAGTGATGGCAAAAGCTCACTTTGCCTTTCGCAAGGTTTGCTAAAAAGAATATTAAAATGTGAATACCTACTTGTAATGTATAGAATAAACATGTTACACTATATCAGCATTAGTTAATTTCTAAGGGAGATAATGGCAAGAGTTATCTTTCTTTTAACAGTTTAGGCAAGAGTTATCTTTCTTTTAACAGAGGAGAAGACTTTTTAGAAATCAACCAATCAGAAACAAGAAATGCTTGTGGCGGCCATGTTTGTTAATGGATCGGGACGAAATGAGCAATCTTTATAGAGGACCTTCCATAGATGCTTCCTATCAAGCTTCAGTTTATTTGGCTGAGGGTTTCAGAGGAGAAGATTAAAATGTGAAAAGTTAACGGACAACGGACGACGGACGCGAAGTGATGGCAAAAGCTCACATTGCCTTTGGCAAGGTGAGCTAATAAATAAATAAATAAATGAATGAATGAATGAATGAATGAATGAATGAATGAATGAATGAATGAATGAATGAATGAATGAATGAATGAATGAATGAATGAATGAATAAATAAATAAATAAACTAGAGGCTCAGTGGGCTGAGCCTGTGTCGCTCACCTTTCATTCTGCTTTGAGAAACTTAATACAGAACCTTCCATACATGCAGATGCTTCCTACCAAGTTTCGGGTCATATGGCTAAGCAGTTTCAAAGGAGAAGATATTTTAGAAATCGACCAATCAGAAACAAGAATTGCATGTGGTGGCCATGTTTGCTAACCGATCGGGAAGAAATGAGCAATCTCCATAGAGAACATTCCATAGATGCTTCCTACCAAGTTTCGATGGTAGCCATGTTTGTTAACCGATCGGAACGAAATGAGCAATCTTAATAGAGGACATTCCAGAGATTGATTCCTACCAAGTTTCAGCGGTAGCCATGTTTGCTAACGATCGGGACGAAATGAGCAATCTTAATGGAGTACATTCCATAGATACTTACTACCAAGTTTCGGTTCATTTGGCCAAGCGGTTTCAGAGGAGATGATTTAAAAAAATCGGCCAATCAGAAACAAGAATTGCCTGTGGCAGCCATGTTTGGTAATGGTTCATAACAAAATGTGCACTCTTTAGAGAGGACCTTCCATAGATGCTTCCTACCAAGTTTCAGTTCATTTGGCTGAGGGTTTTCAGAGGAGAAGATTAAAATGTGAAAAGTAAGCGGATGACTGACGACGGACACCAAGTGATGGCAAAAGCTCACTTTGCCTTTCGCAAGGTTTGCTAAAAAGAATATTAAAATGTGAATACCTACTTGTAATGTATAGAATAAACATGTTACACTATATCAGCATTAGTTAATTTCTAAGGGAGATAATGCCAAGAGTTATCTTTCTTTTAACAGTTTAGGCAAGAGTTATCTTTCTTTTAACAGAGGAAAAGACTTTTTAGAAATCAACCAATCAGAAACAAGAAATGCTTGTGGCGTCCATGTTTGTTAATGGATCGGGACGAAATGAGCAATCTTTATAGAGGATCTTCCATAGATGCTTCATATCAAGCTTCAGTTCATTTGGCTGAGTGGTTTCAGAGGAGAAGATTAAAATGTGAAAGGTTAACGGACAACGGACGACGGACGCCAAGTGATGGCAAAAGCTCACCTTGCCTTTGGCAAGGTGAGCTAATAAATAAATAAATAAATAAATAAATAAATAAATAAATAAATAAATGAATGAATGAATAAATAAATAAATAAATAAATAAATAAATAAATAAATAAGTAAATAAATAAATAAACTAGAGGCTCAGTGGGCTGAGCCTGTGTCTCTCACCTTTCATTCTGCTTTGAGAAACTTAATACAGAACCTTCCATACATGCAGATGCTTCCTACCAAGCTTCGGTTCATACGGCTAAGCAGTTTCAAAGGAGAAGATTTTTAGAAATCGACCAATCAGAAACAAGAATTGCATGTGGTGGCCATGTTTGCTAACCGATCGGGACGAAATGAGCAATCTTAATAGAGGACATTCCAGAGATGATTCCTACCAAGTTTCGATGGTAGCCATGTTTGTTAACCGATCGGGACGAAATGAGCAATCTTAATAGAGGACATTCCAGAGATGATTCCTACCAAGTTTCAGCGGTAGCCATGTTTGCTAACGATCGGGACGAAATCAGCAATCTTCATAGAGGACATTCCATAGATGCTTCCTACCAAGTTTCGGTTCATTTGGCCAAGCGGTTTCAGAGGAGAAGATAAAAAGAAATCGGCCAATCAGAAACAAGAATTGCCTGTGGCAGCTATGTTTGGTAATGGATCATAACAAAATGTGCACTCTTTAGAGAGGACCTTCCATAGATGCTTCCTACCAAGTTTCAGTTCATTTGGCTGAGGGTTTTCAGAGGAGAAGATTAAAATGTGAAAAGTAAACGGATGACTGACGACGGACACCAAGTGATGGCAAAATCTCACTTTGCCTTTCGCAAGGTTTGCTAAAAAGAATATTAAAATGTGAATACCTACTTGTAATGTATAGAATAAACATGTTACACTATATCAGCATTAGTTAATTTCTAAGGAAGATAATGGCAAGAGTTATCTTTCTTTTAACAGTTTAGGCAAGAGTTATCTTTCTTTTAACAGAGGAGAAGACTTTTTAGAAATCAACCAATCAGAAACAAGAAATGCTTGTGGCGGCCATGTTTGTTAATGGATCGGGACGAAATGAGCAATCTTTATAGAGGACCTTCCATAGATGCTTCATATCAAGCTTCAGTTCATTTAGCTGAGGGGTTTCAGAGGAGAAGATTAAAATGTGAAAAGTTAACGGACGACGGACGCCAAGTGATGGCAAAAGCTCACATTGCCTATGGCAAGGTGAGCTAATAAGTAAATAAATAAATAAATAAATAAATAAATAAATAAATAAACTAGAGGCTCAGTGGGCTGAGCCTGTGTCGCTCACCTTTCATTCTGCTTTGAGAAACTTAATACAGAACTTTCCATACATGTAGATGCTTCCTACCAAGTTTCGGTTCATATGGCTAAGCAGTTTCAAAGGAGAAGATTTCTTAGAAATCGACCAATCAGAAACAAGAATTGCATGTGGTGACCATGTTTGTTAACCGATCGGGACGAAATGAGCAATCTTAATAGAGGACATTCCATAGATGATTCCTACCAAGTTTTGGTTCATTTGGCCAAGCGGTTTCAGAGGAGAAGATTTAAAAAAATCGGCCAATCAGAAACAAGAATTGCCTGTGGCGGCCATGTTTGTTAATGGATTGGGACAACATGTGCAATCTTTAGAGAGGACCGCCCATAGATGCTTCCTATCACCTTTCGGTTCATTTGGCCGAACGGTTTCAGAGGAAAATAATTTAAAATATCAGCCAATCAGAAACAAGAGTCGCCTGTGGCAGTCATGTTTGTTAATGGATCGGGACGAAATGAGCAATCTTTACAGAGAACTTTTCATAGATGCTTCCTACAAAGTTTCGGGTTCATTTGGCCAAGCAGTTTCAGGGGAGAAGATTTTTAAAAATCGGCCAATCAGAAACAAGAATTGCCTGTGGCGGCCATGTTTGTTAATGGATTGGGACAACATGTGCAATCTTTAGAGAGGACCGCCCATAGATGCTTCCTATCACCTTTCGGTTCATTTGGCCGAACGGTTTCAGAGGAAAATAATTTAAAATATCAGCCAATCAGAAACAAGAGTCGCCTGTGGCAGTCATGTTTGTTAATGGATCGGGACGAAATGAGCAATCTTTACAGAGAACCTTTCATAGATGCTTCCTACAAAGTTTCGGGTTCATTTGGCCAAGCGGTTTCAGGGGAGAAGATTTTTAAAAATCGGCCAATCAGAAACAAGAATTGCCTGTGGCGGCCATGTTTGTTTATGGATCGGGACGAAATGAGCAATCTTTATAGAGGACCTTCCATAGATGCTTCAGTTCAATTGGCTGAGGGGTTTCAGAGGAGAAGATTAAAATGTGAAAAGTTAACGGACGACGGACGCCAAGTGATGGCAAAAGCTCATATTGCAAGGTGAGCTAATAAATGAATAAATAAATAAATACCGACGATTCCCACGAAACCATTAATCTAGGGAAACACAATAAATAAATAAATAAATAAATAAATAAATAAATAAATAAATAAGTTCGAATCTCCACATCTGGAAGTCTGAAAAGTCGTTTCTTTTGAAGTAAGAAATTGGATGCTTCAGTGTATAGTGTTCAGCTCAATTCATCCCGGGTAAATCGCGGCGAATACTCAAATATTTACAATCAAAATAATCTATCCGTTCGGTTTGTTCACATTTCTCCGACTTTTCAAAAAATCTAATTCACGTTTCTCCCACAAGTGTCAAACAATAGATTGGCTTGGTGCTTAAACAAAAACTAAAATTGTTTATATTATCAACGCTTAGTGAGACCTGTAAATTGTGTATATAAATTTAAAGGTACAAAAGTAATATCAATCAATCAATCAATCAATCAATCAATCAATCAATCAATCAATCAATCAATCAATAAATAAATCAATCAATCATTCAATCAATCAATCAATCAATCAAAAGATTGCTAGAATACATCAAAATGCATTCGGGTATACACACAATATTTATTATTATCATAGGGGCCGTCGTGGTAGAGATCGTATTGTAGTTGGATTTACAACTACCTGTCCAATCAGTGTCCATCACCATAGAAGTTATAAGTTCGAATTCCGCTCAGGCGATGTGTACTCAATACAGCATTATGTCATAAAGTTTGTCATTGACTTCCGACAGGTCGGGGTGGCTTTATCCCGACACTCCGGTTTCCTCCACCAATAAAACTGACCACAATGACATAACTGAAACATTGTTGAAAGTGGCGTTAAACATCACAACCCTACTAGTATCACATACCTGTCGTTTCATTTTGAACACTAATCAAGTCATCTGTGTTAGAACTTCTAAATTCAGCGATACACTTGCCAGTTTCATTTCGTGTCAGTCTCAGATTACGACCAAACCATAAATCTGGAAAACTGTTCATTTCATCCATCATCCTATAAAATTATAGTTAGTAAATCAAACAGTTATACAGTAGAATAGAGGCATAAAAAATAATCGAAGGAAGACAGGTTTTGTGTATTTTAGATATATTAAATGACACTTTTTTATTATTCAAATTATTTTGTACTCTACAATATTTTGGTGGAGACTTTCATGCAATTAGTTTTGTGTCGCTTATAGAGAATATGCAGAGAAAAGAAAAATCTAATTTGTAATATAATACTAGATTACCACCCAGCAGAAAACCTCATTCCAGGTGTCAAACCACTAATTCACCAATCAGAGCTTAAAGTAGTCCCTTTTCAAGAAAAACATTCCTTTCACTTTGTAGTATTGTGACAACTACTGAATGGAATGGACTAATTAAAATTGATAATTGAAGTTAAATAAATACGGATTATTTTGAGCCCAAATTTGATGGATTTAGTTGTATTTTAATACCTCTATGGAGGATTTGATGCATGACCTATAGATATTGAATTTCTTGGGGATGACCGAGCTATTTTTAGAGTAGGTGTTTTCCGTAGCATGGCATTTCACTGCAAGATTTTAAACATGCCCTGATATTTTGACAGAACGTAGAGGAATCATGTACGTTTCAGAAAATATATGGTCTTGGAAATGTTAAACTTAAGATAAATTGACCAGGTAGGCTCGAAAAAACACAAATTTAGTAGAAAACCTTAAAGAAATTAATTAGTGGTTTGACACCTGAATTAATTAGTGGTTTGACACCTAAATTAATTAGTGGTTTGACACCTAAATTAATTAGTGGTTTGACACCTAAATTAATTAGTGGTTTGACACCTAAATTATTTAGTGGTTTGACACCTTCCAACATCGAAATAAAGTTTAATCTTAAAGGTTCCTATTACTTGATCTTTAGTTTTATGTGTATGTTTTGTAGATCGTTGTTTGTCCTTTTTCGATTTACGGATTCTGTTTTCCCCTTTGATATTTTCAAACTCTTCTTAAAAACCTTGCAACGTTATATCAAGTTCTCCACAAATTAATTTTCTTACCTTTTTTGAGCCTCTTGAACTCTTCGAGGTACTGCTCCGTAGCCCCCGTGGTTTATGAATGTCACTCCTTCCTTTAATGTAAATTCCTTTTCCCTCATTTCCTTCCCGAACTTTGGCATCGTGTCCATATTTACCGGTTTAGGCCTTTCTACGGAATGATACTAGTTTCCTAATTGGTTTACCCTATTATAATTGAACAATTCCATTTTGTAATAGAAACACAATAACAAAAATGATTTCTGTGTAGAACTGAAGTTTTATTTGTTTACTTTTTGTACAGGAAGTTAAATGCCAGACTTTATGTTTCGTGTAATGTCGTCGTGTCCATCACGATTGTCTCAAGTAAAGAATAACACTCTACTACAGGCTAAGAACCATTTCACATTCATTTTATGGTATGAACTATTCTCATTAATGAAGGCTCTACAATGACTGTGAAATCTAGATCAGCAATAAAGGCGCTGTTTCTTTACTTTAATTTGTGTTTAAGTGTAATGTTGGATAGTCTCATGTTCATGTTTATTTACATCCATATCCTTTCTCACTACAAACTGTTTCTTTACTTTAATTTGTGTTTAAGTGTAATGTTGGATAGTCTCATGTTCATGTTTATTTACATCCATATCCTTTCTCACAACAAGCTGTTTCTTTACTTTAATTTGTGTTTAAGTGTAATGTTGGATAGTCTCTCATGTTCATTTACATCCATATCCTTTCTCACTACAAACTGTTTCTTTACTTTAATTTGTGTCTAAGTGTAATGTTGGATAGTCTCATGTTCATGTTTATTTACATCCATATCCTTTCTCACCACAATCTGTTTCTTTACTTTAATTTGTGTTTAAGTGTAATGTTGGATAGTCTCTCGTGTTCATTTACATCCATATCCTTTCTCACTACAAGCTGTTTCTTTACTTTAATTTGTGTTTAAGTGTAATGTTGGATAGCCTCTCATGCTCGTTTACATTCATATCCTTTCTTACTACAAACTGTCCCTTAAAATTAATTTGTGTCTTAATGTAATGTTGGACAGTCTCTCAACCGCATCGGTGGTGCAATGGTTAGCGTGCTCGCCTCTAGTGCGGTAGATCGTGGGTTCGAGCCGCGATCGGGTCAAACCAGACTATAAAATTGGTATTTGTTTCTTCTCCGCTAAGCACGCAGCATTAAGCAGAAAGACTGGTTGGCTCGGACTAAGGATAATGTGTCAGAGTGGGGTGACATGTCTACCCGCGGACTGTTAGTTCAAAGAGCCAGCACTATAAAAATCCAACTCAGCGTGTTAATCTAGTACAAAGCGGATCTCATCATCATCTAATTGAAAATTAACTTGTTCTCGTCATGATATAGCTGAAAAAATGATGAGTTGGCGTTAAACAACAATCACTCACTCACTGGATAGTCTCTCATGTTCATTTACATCCATATCCTTTCTTACTACAAGCTGTTCCTTTACTTTAGTTTGTGTCTAAGTGTAATGCTGGATAGTCTCTCATGTTCATTTACATCCATATCCTTTCTTACTACAAGCTGTTCCTTTACTTTAGTTTGTGTCTAAGTGTAATGCTGGATAGTCTCTCATGTTCATATACATCCATATCATTTCTTACTACAAGCTGTTCCTTTACTTTAATTTGTGTCTAAGTGTAATGTTGGTCAGTCTCTCATGTTCATTTACATCCATATCCTTTCTTACTACAAGCTGTTCCTTTACTTTAGTTTGTGTCTAAGTGTAATGTTAGATAGTCTCTCATGTACATTTACATTCATATCCTTCCTTACTAAGTACAATGTAATGGGAAAACTTTATCGAACGGTTTTTATCAGAGCTTCAGATTAAATCATCGCCATGATATAGCTGAAATATTGCTGAAAGTGGCGTTAAGCACCAACAATCAAATCAAATTGAATATTGTCTACTGACCAGAGACTTACCTTTAAATCCTTGTCTAATGACGGGAGACTTACCTTTAAATCCTTTACTAATGATAAACTATTCAACCCGGCACGTATTCCCTATATAGATTTTTTTGACGCTATGCTTTTGTTTTTTAACTTACGTGACATATTATCACATATACACATACATACCTGTGATCCATCGCTTTAAAATCTTTTTTTATTTACATCATTACAAAAAGCAAATATATAAAATAAAAATTAGGTCTTTAAATATCAACTTTATCGTATACACATTTGATAAAGTCACGTATGATAACCCATTTCTGCAGTTATCAATTTATATACATTGTATCTCATAATTCTATATGGGGAGAGGGTCCATAGGGGATTTCATAATCTCACTTTAACTTAAATTCAATACTCAAAGAAACATATTTAATGAAAAAATATCAAATATACTTGAAAATGCAAGTTATAAAAATGCTAACAACAAAATAAGCTTTTTGTTAAATAATAAGTCATACTCAATTCTTAGATTGACTTCCTCTTTCATATCAAACTGTTTGAATATAAGAAAAGATTTGCTATAATTATTATAGCGTTTTATATTGTAACTATTATGATTTGCTCCACTACATGCATATTATGTTATTGTGTATTATTATACTTTATGCAAATTTCTTACATTATCCATTCATTTTATTGGACAAGAACCCCGCGGGAACCCCGGTGTATAGAAATGGGACCGAGAGCTTCTTCGGCTTGAAGGGGCGTCCGTCGGTTGTGCGGGATGTAGAAATTCACAACCAACCCGTCCTGCGGAAGAGACGTAAATAAAATCGAGGTCCCGTGTTGAGAGATTGCCACCCTCTCCGCACGTTAAAGAACCCAGTGTAACAGCTCATTATGAGCATGCTCATGATGAGTGGTCCATAAGAGACCTGTTGCACTGGCAAAATTATCCGTCCCTACCCATCACCTTTCCTTGTTTCGAGTCCCGTGGCGTTTAAATTTTTAAATGTTCTCGTCCTGAATATAGCTGAAAAATTGCTCGCTGGACGTTAAACACCAATCAATCAATCAATCAATCAATCGATCATTGGACAAGCGGCATTTGTTAATTTTCACTAATAAGCCGAAAAATTAACACCGAGGTTTACCGATTTTCAAAATTCTAAAATTAAAAAAAGATAATTTTGTTTTAAAGTTCAAATTTTTCCAAAAATTTCAAAATTTCAAAATTTTCAATAAATTTCAAATTAAAAAAATTTCAAAAAAATTCAAACTTTTCATAAGATTTCAAAATGTTCAAAAAATTAAAAAATGATAAAATTTTCAATTTTTTAAAAAAAATTTCAGTTTTCATAAAATTTAAAAATTTTAAGACATGTATTTAATTAATAATATTGAAAAAATGATAAAAATAATTATAGCCTACCTTGAAAATTATTTATGCAATAGTCAGAATATAGAAGCAAACATGTGATAATATTTATCAAAATTTACAATTAACATTTTACATTATTAGTTATATATTTCCTGAGCCGAAGGCGAGGGAAATTTCTCTAATTCTTTGGCTGTTCTTCGTGTTTTTTACCGGTGAGAGAAATATAAATTCTTACTTTGTTGTGAGTGAATTATCGGAGTTCTCCAATCGAGGTAGTTAAATTATGGAATTTTAAGTCCGAGCCTTGGCGAGGATTTAAAATTCCATAATTTAACTACCGAGATTGGAGAACTCCGATAATTCACTCACAACAATGTAAGAATCTGTTTCTCTAATTTTTTTAAACAAAATTTAAATCGATATGCAAATTCTGCCAACCTTTATACCGCCCCTTTAGTCTTTCCTTTGAGAGATTGCTACGCATCCTGTTACCGTGGCTGCAAAATGATATAGATGTTTCAAATATTTAAAGGAAACCAAATAAATTAATAACTTTTGATATTTTATAACGACAGTATTTAACGAAGCAAAAATATTTTTAAATTTGTCTATATTTCCTGAAAAATGAGATGTCCACTGAAATATTTGCGCGGACGGATCTCCAATTATAATAACAACAATGGCGGAACAGCTGAAACCGATGAATCATTTGATTCATATATTTCAGACTGAAATAAATGCATAAGCTCCTCGGGTACTGTAGGAGGTGAGTCAGAATTTCCTGGATCGTTTGATACCTCAGGCTCAGTTAGGACGTCAAACCTGTATCTTGTTTCAGTGAGAATTTTTCCATTCTCGAGTTTGATCTCCCATAATGGGAACTCAAAGTTTTCATTTTTCCCTATTGTGATCCCCTTTTCACCCCAGAGAAGTCTGACTCTTTGTCCCCTTTCCAAAACTTCGTTTAGGGACATCTTTTATTTTGCAGACGACACGATCGCGATTTTGTTTACACGGTAACCAAGGAAGCTTTACGTGTATCCATGTATCGAGTAGGCCAAGTCCGAAACGTTCGAATGCCAACTGTTCTGCTCCCGGTAAGTCCCTCCAAACAGGGCGCACATCACAGCAGTAAAACGTTTAACCACACGCATCACGAAAATGGAATTAAGTTACTTTTTACATGTAAATGGTATTTAGGCCTACAATATCTTTCAATATTTTATAAAATGATCGATCACAGTTGGAGAGAAAGTAGTCCCGACAGAATAAAAATTGACGCCAATCAGGTGTCGAGAACAGTTAAATTCACTAGTGAGGAGAACAATTTTTTCACAATCGGTTGTGAAATGTGGAAATAATAAAAAAAAAATAGAGAAAAATTTGTTCCATCACGTGTGATTTTTTTGTTCTCGGTTTCTCATTGGATCTTCGAAAGGTCATGACCCAGACTTTTTCAAATACTTTCTTCAATTGTAATTTGTTATTAACTATTGTTTACTTCAAATGAAAAACAGTGTCATTTCAATATTTTGTTTTCTTCAAGCGATATCGTTATGAATAGCGTATTCATATCAACACTAAAATACGTCATCAAATAGAATGTGATGGGTTCCCCACGGGGTATTTAAAGTGCTATATTTTCAAAACGAAATAATTGACGTATTAAAGAATTAGAGAAACAGAATCTTTCTTTGTGAGCAGTTGATTATCGTATTTCTACAGTCTCGATAGTTAAACTTTAAAATTTCTCGCCGGAGGCTCGAAATTTTAAAGTTTATTTACCTCGACTGTAGAAATACGATAATCAACTGCTCGCAAAGAAAGATTCTATATATACAACTCAGACAGGTTATATGAGCCTGTATTACCTGTCTAAAGCCTATATAACGAATTTGTCATACTGCAATACCATGGGTCCATATTACCTGTGTAAAGCCTAAATAAAGAACATGACTACTATACATGTATTGTCTCATGAACATTTAACCCCAGATATGACTTTGCTTTAAAGAAGAAATTAATTCTTCAACATATTTAATAAACAACTTAACAATTTTAACAGAAAAATAACAAATGATTTAGAATTGCCTCAATATCGGCGTCAGAGTGATTTCAAAATGAGTTATCTTTCTTGGCACGTGCTTTCATATTACTGGCTAGAGCCGTATAATATGGATTAGTAAAATCGAGTAAATAACCAATAGGATCACTTAGATTTTCTATTGCAGTATGACAATAATTGTTATGTTATTATCTTGTTAAATTTGTTGCTATTTGATGTTTTGTTGTTGTTAATGTAGGTAAACTATCTTAATTTATGACTTTTTATTTTTTTAGCAATTGTCCTTCTAATAACATAATGCACACTTGAATCATTAGGCATTCAGTATAATAAAAAACATACTGCCCTTGGATGAAGGTGTTAGGGTGATTAACACACTCTGTGAAAAAATTATCACCATCGACTTCGTCTCGGGTGATAGTTTTTTCCCTCGTGTGTTAATCTACCCTAACACCTTCATCCAAGGGCAGTATGTTTATATTATCATATATTCTAAACCTTAACCATTTATTGTTGATGAGTTTGTGCTAATAAAGTATTTGCATTTGTATTTGAAAACACAGGGGCTTGGAGATTGTTTTAATGTATGGTAGTAGGGACCAAAATTTTCCTACACACACACATATCTATTTATCTATCTATGTAGGGTTAGGGTGATGGTGTTTAATGCCACTTTCAACAATATTTCAGTTATTTCGTGGCGGAAACTGGAGTAAATCATCAACCAGCCGCAAGCACAGGCACTTGGGTCCAGGATTTAATTTTGTTTTAAATAAGTTATCTAGAGTGTATGTTTAATTTTAGAGCCCCCTGGCATGTTTTATTACTATTTTAGGCCATATTGACATTTTCCCAAAAACAATTTTCTATATACTATCTAACTAACCAATCTCTACTCAGAGTTGTCGGTCTTTACACTCTATCCAATCTCTGTCAACGCCTAAAAGGTGTCAAACCACTAATTCACCAATCAGAGCTTGGAACATATACGAAAGTAGTCCCTTTTCAAGAAAAAAGTTCCTTTCACTTTGTAGTATTGTGAAAACTACTGAATGGAATGGACTAATTAAAATTGATAATTGAAGTTAAATAAATAGGGATTATTTTGAGCCCAAATTTGATGGATTTAGTTGTATTTTAATACCTCTATGGAGGATTTGATGCATGACCTATAAATAGTGAATTTCTTGGGGATGACCGAGCTATTTTTAGAGTAGGTGCTTTCCGTAGCATGGCATTTCACTGCAAGATTTTAAACATGCCCTGATATCTTGACAGAACGTAGAGGAATCATGTACGTTTCAGAAAATAGATGGTCTTCAAAAGGTTAAACTTAAGATAAAATGACCAGGTAGGCTCGAAAAAACACAAATTTAGTAGAAAACCTTAAAGAAATTAATTGGTGGTTTGACACCTTAAGGTAATCTACCTTTGTATTAAACTGGTTTCCTTTTTATAAAATATTACCAGTGTAATGTTCAGAAACTATAGAAGCTATTACAACAAGGAACCAGAACAGCGCTGTATGACTGATCACGTATAAAAAAAGAATCCCTTATCTTCTTTTGAAAATAAACAAAGAAGCTTCTCAAATATTAGTTATATGGTATTCTTTACATATTGTACAATATATGGGGTCATTATAACCGGTTTATATCAAGTTACCCTTTAATAAACGGATTTTGCCAAGATTCTTTGCATATAGGCGTTGACAGAGAATGGAGAGAGTGTAAGGACCGACAACTCTGGTTAGAGATTGCTAACTAACAAGGCTAGCAACTTCTGTTGTGCTAAAAATAGAACAAAATTTACTCACTGGGATTTCCACGTTTTTCAGCCTTCAATCGCCGCCTGTAATGTCGAAATGTGCCTCAATCGTCTTCTACCTATCCATTCTTACTTTAGAGCATAAATTATTTCGCAGTTAGATCGTTTGTCGTACAAGAATCGAGTTTGTTTTTCGCAAGCGAGTCAAAAATTTTATCAGGACGGAAGCCCTTTCATTTATTCAGGAGAGTTAATTATTGACGCAATCTGAGGAGTTCCGTATTGATTGGAAGCAAGGTAATGTCTAGGTGAGTTACGAAAACAAAATTTGGCGCAAAGATATGTATTGATTTCCCCCCTCATAAAGGTGTGAAACCACTAATTAATTTCTTTAAGGTTTTCTACTAAATTTGTGTTTTTTCGAGCCTACCTGGCCATTTTATCTTAAGTTTAACCTTTCCAAGACCATATATTTTCTGAAACATACATGATTCCTCTACGTTCTGTCAAAATATCAGGGCATGTTTAAAATCTTGCAGTGAAATGCCATGCTACGGAAAACACCTACTCTAAAAATAGCTCGGTCATCCCCAAGAAACTCAGTATTTATAGGTCATGCATCAAATCCTCCATAGAGGTATTAAAATACAACTAAGTCCATCAAATGTGGGCTCAAAATAATCCCTATATGTTTATCTTCAATTATCAATTTTAATTAGTCCATTCCATTCAGTAGTTTTCACAATACTACAAATTGAAAGGAACTTTTTTCTTGAAAAGGGACTACTTTAAGCTCTGATTGGTGAATTAGTGGTTTGACACCCACACGGTGCTGTACCTAGACGGTTACTATCGGTGAAAATGGCGCGTCCCAAGTTGCTATCCGCAAATGCGACGTTTACTAAATATAAAATGGATTGGAATACGGCAAGTACAGCTCGTACATTTTGGAATTTTCCACTCTATTACATTCTGAAACGTTCACAGAGCTCCACGTATATTCCTGTAAGCGAATGTACATCGCTTCTGCTCTATTTTACTGTAATTCGAACAGGATAAGCCATATGAGTCGTTGTTTCCCAGTTTTCTGTTTTGGATGTTGGTCAAATCCTGATAATTCATAAAAAACAAGAAATTAAACAAATATTTGTTAACACAACGATCATTTATTGAGAATATCAATTGTTTGTAAATTAAAAAAATGTCACCTATTCTGTTACTCTTATTTTCTTGAAAAAAACCAAGTAACGGTTACTATTGGTTCCGTGCACCGGCTACTATGCATTATGTCGCCAACTAATAACATGAACAATATGCATGTTAATGACTTCAGAAAAAAACTGCTATTCACCTAGCTGCGGGTCCGTAGCTCTTATAGGTCCTTTTGATATATTTTTATTTGCGGATCTAAGGTCCACCCCATAATAAAAAACAAAAGTACCAGAAAGAGCTATGGTTCCGCAGCTAAGTAACCATTCACCAAGCCCATCGAACAAGTAAAATAACCGTTTTGAAAAGTCAATTACTCCACTTATTTCAGAATCAAAAGACAGCTTTAGTCTCTTATTCAATAATACAGAATTGATTGATTTGAAGTTGTTCTAACCCATTCCAAGAAGGAATGATAATTTGTTTGCCAATTTATATTAATGTTGTTCTTTTTTTCTTCTTCTCTGCTTGTAAATTAATTACTTCTATCGAATACGCTCTTATTTCATTTTCTTAAAGAAGGTTTTTTTTTCAACTTTTGCTTCGTCACACGATTTTGATGAATTTTAATTTTTAATTTGGTTGATAAAAATCGGGAAATCACAATTCTGAAATAGATACAGTGAATATTTTTTTGCAGGTATATTCTTTTCGTTGCCAGTAAAAATCCGTCTTGTTCGGTAATTTAGTTATTACCCTTATTTGGCTACGTTTTTCTTGAAGAGTAATAGCCGGTGCCATGAATCTGTTACTAGCAATAGTAATGGTAGCCTACTAAATTTTCGTCAGTTCTCTTTAAGTTGTGTTTTTATTCTATTGTGCCAATTTTGTCATCTTAATCTTTTTTGATACATTACATTACGATCTTATATTCCAACTCACGTACCAAAAGCACTCATACAAGAACAATAAATGGGAGAAAATCGAATTTACTTACAACCATGAACGACAACAGGGGGTCGAACCTATTTGGTTGGAGACCAACAAGATGGCGGAAAAAAACGTCAAATTTCCACACGGGTAAGTGCATTCTATACTATTGTGGGTGTTTCATTGAAATGTGTGCTTTAATACCATAGCGTTTTGACAACTTGATTATCAGTTATGACAATGTGTGTTTGTTTTAGGACATCGGTTTGCTCTAAAAAAAAAAAAAGCTATTGACGGGTGGTCACGTTACTAGATACCCTTCGAAACTTTAATTCCCAAAGGCATAACAAAATACATGTATGATAGAGGTTACTTTCTGAACTTTTATTCATCATGAATGATTCATTGTTTTTCACTTGTATAAGCTTATGAAAAGCCATGGTGTCGATTCCTTCTGCTAAAAATGTCATCAATAATTATATCCAAGTCGACTTGCAGATGGCTGTGTATATGCATAAGTGATAAGTTGGACAGTCGTTCATCGCCCATAGTCGACCTTGAGTAGGATTGCATGCGTCTCTTTGTATTGAAAGATCTCTGGCTTGTTGTCGATGACACCGGCATTGTCAGTAAAATACAGATGATGCTGTATATAACCGGGTATAAGTCACGGGTTTGTTGCATGTAGAGTGTCGAGTAGTCTCTTTGGCTTAATATCTACAAGAGCCCAACGCTCAATCTCATCCACAGAATATATTGTCCTTGGTAAATCTGTCTGATAGGCATTGAGCAATCAATCAACTATTTCAGGTTGTAGGTTTAGAAGATTTGCAGGGTTTAGATAAGGTGCTAAAAACTCTCATCATTGCTTACTGTTCGCTTTGATATCTCTTCCACTAAATGGTCCATGAAGACAAGGTATAGGGATATTCTCCAGTAATCTGTACATTTATATTACATGTATATACATTTGTACATTATAGATTTAATCATGGAACATGTCTACATGGGTATTACAGTAGGAAAGTGAAGCATTGATTTTTATTTTGTTTTACTAGGCACAGCTGGCAACTCTCAAGAGGTTTTGCTAGGCTACTAAAATTTATATTTTAGGAGGCACAACTGGCACCTTTAAAGAGCTTTTGCTGGGGTACTAAAAATTACATTTTAGGGGGCACAGCTGACAACACTCAAGAGGTTTTGCTGGGCTACTAAAATATATATTTTAATGGACACAGCTGGCAACTCTCAAGAATATTTTTCTGGGCTACTAAAATTTATATTTTAGGAGGCACAGTTGGTAACCCTGAAGAGTTTTTGCTGGCAGGGGCGTAGCCAGAATAACGGAGAAGCATAGACACAAGCTGTTTCGGCGAGGGGCCCGTGGGCCGCTCAAGGCCCCCATCGAGTACAGGGCATAAGCTCACGGGTCATAGAACAGAAATGGGGACGTTTGTGGTAATTTTGGAAGTGCTTTTAACAACATGAAATTCAGCTTATTTTGACTCTTTTTGACAATACCACTACGGACTAACTAGAACTTGAACGTCTATGACTACCCAGACACATCTCTAGCGGACGGACGGGTGGTCACGTTAGTAGATACCCTTCGAAACTTTAATTCCCAAAGGGATAACAAAATACATGTATGATAGAGGTTACTTTCTGAACTTTTATTCATCATGAATGATTCATTGTTTTTCACTTGCATAAGCTTATGAAAAGCCATGGTGTCGATTCCTTCTGCTAAAAAAGTCATCAATAATTATATCCAAGTCGACTTGCAGATGGCTGTGTATATGCATAAGTGATAAGTTGGACAGTCGTTCATCGCCCATAGTCGACCTTGAGTAGGATTGCATGCGTCTCTTTGTATTGAAAGATCTCTGGCTTGTTGTCGATGACACCGGCATTGTCAGTAAAATACAGATGATGCTGTATATAACCGGGTATAAGTCACGGGTTTGTTGCATGTAGAGTGTCGAGTAGTCTCTTTGGCTTAATATCTACAAGAGCCCAACGCTCAATCTCATCCACAGAATATATTGTCCTTGGTAAATCTTTCGGATAGGCATTGAGCAATCAATCAACTATTTCAGGTTGTAGGTTTAGAAGATTTGCAGGGTTTAGATAACGTGCTAAAAACTCTCATCATTGCTTACTGTTCGCTTTGATATCTCTTCCACTAAATGGTTCATGAAGACAAGGTATAGGGATATTCTCCAGTAATCTGTACATTTATATTACATGTATATACATTTGTACATTATAGATTTAATCATGGAACATGTCTACATGGGTATTACAGTAGGAAAGTGAAGCATTGATTTTTATTTTGTTTTACTGGGCACAGCTGGCAACTCTCAAGAGGTTTTGCTAGGCTACTAAAATTTATATTTTAGGAGGCACAACTGGCACCTTTAAAGAGCTTTTGCTGGGGTACTAAAAATTACATTTTAGGGGGCACAGCTGACAACACTCAAGATGGTTTGCTGGGCTACTAAAATATATATTTTAATGGACACAGCTGGCAACTCTCAAGAATATTTTTCTGGGCTACTAAAATTTATATTTTAGGAGGCACAGTTGGTAACCCTGAAGAGTTTTTGCTGGCAGGGGCGTAGCCAGAATAACGGAGAAGCATAGACACAAGCTGTTTCGACGAGGGGCCCGTGGGCCGCTCAAAGCCCCCATCGAGTACAGGGCATAAGCTCACGGGTCATAGAACAGAAATGGGGACGTTTGTGGTAATTTTGGAAGTGCTTTTAACAACATGAAATTCAGCTTATTTTGACTCTTTTTGACAATACCACTACGGACTAACTAGAACTTGAACGTCTATGACTACCCAGACACATCTCTAGCGGACGGACGGGTGGTCACGTTAGTAGATACCCTTCGAAACTTTAATTCCCAAAGGGATAACAAAATACATGTATGATAGAGGTTACTTTCTGAACTTTTATTCATCATGAATGATTCATTGTTTTTCACTTGCATAAGCTTATGAAAAGCCATGGTGTCGATTCCTTCTGCTAAAAAAGTCATCAATAATTATATCCAAGTCGACTTGCAGATGGCTGTGTATATGCATAAGTGATAAGTTGGACAGTCGTTCATCGCCCATAGTCGACCTTGAGTAGGATTGCATGCGTCTCTTTGTATTGAAAGATCTCTGGCTTGTTGTCGATGACACCGGCATTGTCAGTAAAATACAGATGATGCTGTATATAACCGGGTATAAGTCACGGGTTTGTTGCATGTAGAGTGTCGAGTAGTCTCTTTGGCTTAATATCTACAAGAGCCCAACGCTCAATCTCATCCACAGAATATATTGTCCTTGGTAAATCTGTCGGATAGGCATTGAGCAATCAATCAACTATTTCAGGTTGTAGGTTTAGAAGATTTGCAGGGTTTAGATAACGTGCTAAAAACTCTCATCATTGCTTACTGTTCGCTTTGATATCTCTTCCACTAAATGGTCCATGAAGACAAGGTATAGGGATATTCTCCAGTAATCTGTACATTTATATTACATGTATATACATTATAGATTTAATCATGGAACGTTTCTATATGGGTATTCCAGTAGGAAAGTGGAGCATTGATTTATAATTTGTTTTACTGGGCACAGCTGGCAACTCTCAAGAGGTTTTGCTAGGCTACTAAAATTTATATCTTAGAGGACACAGCTGGTAACTCTCAAGAGTTTTGCTGGATTACTAAAATTTTTATTTTAGAGGACACAGCTGGCAACTCAAGAGGTGTTGCTGGGTTACTAACATTTATATTTTAGGAGGCACAGCTGGCAATTTTAAAGAGCTTTTGCTGGGGTACTAACATTTACATTTTAGGGGGCACAGCTGACAACTATCAAGAGTTTTGCTGGGGTACTAAAATGTATATCTTAGAGGACACAGCTGGCAACTCTCAAGAGTTTTGTTGGGTTACTAAAATTTATATTTTAGAGGACACAGCTGGCAATTCAAGAGGTTTTGCTGGGGTACTAAAATATATATTTTAGAGTGACAACTCTCAAGAGTTTTGCTGGGGTACTAAAATTTTTATTTTAGAGGACACAGCTGGCAACTCTCAAGAGGTTTGCTGGGGTACTAAAATTTATATTTTAGAGGACACAGCTGGTAACTCTCAAGAGTTTTGCTGGATTACTAAAATTTTTATTTTAGAGGACACAGCTGGCAACTCAAGAGGTGTTGCTGGGTTACTAACATTTATATCTTAGGAGGCACAGCTGGCAACTCAAGAGGTGTTGCTGGGGTACTAAAATTTATATTTTAGGGGGCACAGCTGGAACTCAAGAGGTTTTGCTGGGGTACTAAAATTTATATTTTAGGGGGCACAGCTGACAACTCTCGAGAGTTTTGCTGGAGTACTAAAATTTATATATTAGGAGGCACAGCTGGCAACTTTAAAGAGCTTTTGCTGGGGTACTAAAATTTATATTTTAGGGGGCACAGCTGACAACTCTCGAGAGTTTTGCTGGAGTACTAAAATTTATATTTTAGAGGACACAGCTGACAACTCTCAAGAACTTTTGCTGGGGTACTAACATTTATATTTTAGGGGGCACAGTTGGTAACTCTGAAGAGTTTTTGCTGGCAGGGGCGTAGCCAGAATAACGGAGAAGCATAGGCGCAAGCTGTTTCGGCGAGGGGCCCGTGGGCCGCTCAAGGCCCCCATCGAGTACAGGGCATACTCACGGGTCATATAACAGAAATGGTGACGTTTGTGGTCATTTTGGAAGTGCTTTTAACAACATGAAATTCAGCTTATTTTGACTCTTTTTGACAATACCACTACGGACTAACTAGAACTTGAACGTCTATGACTACCCAGACACATCTCTAGCGGACGGACGGGTGGTCACGTTAGTAGATACCCTTCGAAACTTTAATTCCCAAAGGCATAACAAAATACATGTATGATAGAGGTTACTTTCTGATACTTTATTCACCATCAATAATTCATTGTTTTTCACTTGTATAAGCTTATGAAAAGCTATGGTGTAGATTCCTTCTGCTAAAAAAGTCATCAATAATTATATCCAAGTCGACTTGCAGATGGCTGTGTATATGCATAAGTGATAAGTTGGACAGTCGTTCATCGCCCATAGTCGACCTTGAGTAGGATTTCATGCGTCTCTTTGTATTGAAAGAACTCTGGCTTGTTGTCGATGACACCGGCATTGTCAGTAAAATACAGATGATGCTGTATATAACCGGGTATAAGTCACGGGTTTGTTGCATGTAGTGTCGAGTAGTCTCTTTGGCTTAATATCTACAAGAGCCCAACGCTCAATCTCATCCACAGAATACATTGTCCTTGGTAAATCTTTCGGATAGGCATTGAGCAATGAATCAACTATTTCAGGTTGTAGGTTTAGAAGATTTGCAGGGTTTAGATAAGGTGCTAAAAACTCTCATCATTGCTTACTGTTCGCTTTGATATCTCTTCCACTAAATGGTCCATGAAGGCAAGGTATAGGGATATTCTCCAGTAATCTGTACATTTATATTACATGTATATACATTTGTACATTATAGATTTAATTATGGAACATGTCTACTTGGGTATTCCAGTAGGAAAGTGGAGCATTGATTTATAATTTGTTTTACTGGGCACAGCTGGCAACTCTCAAGAAGTTTTGCTAGGCTACTAAAATTTATATTTTAGGAAGCACAGCTGGCAACTTTAAAGAGCTTTTGCTGAGGTACTAAAATTTATATTTTAGAGGACACAGCTGGCAACTCTCAAGAGTTTTTGCTGGGGTACTAAAATTTATATATTAGGGGGCACAGCTGGCAACTGTCAGGAGTTTTTTCTGGGGTACTAAAATTTATATTTTAGGGGGCACAGCTGGCAACTTTAAAGAGGTTTTACTGGGCTACCAACATTTATATTTTAGGAGGCACAGCTGGCAACTGCCGCAATGGTGCCAAGTTTCGTCCCTGATATCTTAAATTAATCCTCTGCCATGTTGAAGGTGATCAGTATTTGGTAAAAGTAGAGGCAACATATCTTCAACTTCACTATACTTTATGCTACAAATGTACTAATATAAACTTCATCACACGAATCTTATAAGAAAGTCTACAATATAATGCTAATAAAAAAATAATACCACATTGTCAGAACAGTTCCAAAATCAATTTGAAAAATCATAGAAAGGGGCAAAATCGATACATCTATCCGCTCACATTCCTGTCTTTGTCTGCTTTGTACATGTACTTCAATAACAAGTGGAAGGTTAAACTAATTTGATTGGCTCAAACCTCCCCTCTTATTGAAATGATACCGTCATGCAAGTGTTTTCCACTTGCAAGTAAAATGCCAACCCTAATCGTTTGAACAGCGTTGATATGAAGAACATGATCTTGAACATTATTACTAGTATTAATTTTGAACATTATTACTAGTATTAATATTGAACATAATTACTAGTATTAATCTTGAACATTATTACTAGTATTAATCTTGAACATAATTACTAGTATTAATCTTGAACATTATTACTAGTATTAATCTTGAACATAATTACTAGTATTAATCTTGAACATAATTATTAGTATTAATCTTGAACATTATTACTAGTATTAATCTTGAACATTATTACTAGTATTAATCTTGAACATAATTACTAGTATTAATCTTGAACATAATTATTAGTATTAATCTTGAACATTATTACTAGTATTAATCTTGACCATAATTACTAGTATTAATCTTGAACATTATTACTAGTATTAATCTTGAACATAATTACTAGTATTAATCTTGAACATAATTACTAGTATTAATCTTGAACATTATTACTAGTATTAATCTTGAACATTATTACTAGTATTAATCTTGAACATTATTACTAGTCTTAATCTTGAACATAATTACTAGTCTTAATCTTGAACATTATTACTAGTCTTAATCTTGAACATTATTACTAGTATTAATCTTGAACATTATTACTAGTATTAATCTTGAACATAATTACTAGTATTAATCTTGAACATTATTACTAGTATCAATCTTGAACATAATTACTAGTATTAATCTTGAACATAATTACTAGTACATTGTATATTGAATCTTTGTGACACATCAGAAGAGTTTGAAGATACAAAAGGGTAAACAGAATCCGTAAATCGAAGAAGAACAGAAAACAAAACGGCCAAAAGAAAAAGGACAAAAAACGATCTACAAAAAACAAACATAAAACTAAAGATGGTGTAACAGAACCCCACTAAAAACCGGAGGTAAACTCAGGTGCACCCGAAGGGTAAGCAGTTACCGCTCCACTAGTTGCACCACTCATGTTAATCTCGTCTTGTATTTAAAACAAGCTGTTTGAATACAAACATATAAAGTCCATCTCTTTGTTCTCTAAAACTTGGGATAAATTACTTCCTTGGATAATTGAGGTTTGGTTTATGGTGTTTAAAGCTACTTTCAACAATATTTCAATTATTTATGGCAATCAGTTGTATTGGTGGAGCAAACCAGAATACCCGGAGAAAACCACAGACCTGCCGCAAGTCACTGACAAACTTTATCATACAATGTGGTATAGAGAAAACCACAGACCTGCCGCAAGTCACTGACAAACTTTATCATATAATGTTGTATAGAGAAAACCACTGACCTGCCGCAAGTCACTGACAAACTTTATCATATAATGTTGTATAGAGAAAACCACAGACCTGCCGCAAGTCACTGACAAACTTTATCATACAATGTGGTATAGAGAAAACCACAGACCTGCCGCAAGTCACTGACAAACTTTATCATGTAATGTGGTATAGAGAAAACCACTGACCTGCCGCAAGTCACTGACAAACTTTATCATATAATGTTGTATAGAGAAAACCACAGACCTGCCGCAAGTCACTGACAAACTTTATCACATAATGTGGTATAGAGAAAACCACAGACCTGTCGCAAGTCACTGACAAACTTTATCACATAATGTTGTATAGAGAAAACCACTGACCTGCCGCAAGTCACTGACAAACTTTATCATGTAATGTGGTATAGAGAAAACCACTGACCTGCCGCAAGTCACTGACAAACTTTATCATGTAATGTGGTATAGAGAAAACCACTGACCTGCCGCAAGCCACTGACAAACTTTATCATATAATGTTGTATAGAGAAAACCACAGACCTGCCGCAAGTCACTGACATTACTAGTATTAATCTTGAACATAATTACTAGTATTAATCTTGAACATTATTACTAGTATTAATCTTGAACATTATTACTAGTATTAATCTTGAACATTATTACTAGTATTAATCTTGAACATAATTACTAGTATTAATCTTGAACATAATTACTAGTACATTGTATATTTAATCTTTGTGACACATCAGAAGAGTTTGAAGATACAAAAGGGGTAAACAGAATCCGTAAATCGAAGAACAGAAAACAAAACGGCCAAAAGAAAAAGGAAAAAAAACGATCTACAAAAAATACACATAAAACTAAAGATGGTGTAACAGAACCCCACTAAAAACCGGAGGTAAACTCAGGTGCACTCGAAGGGTAAGCAGTTACCGCTCCACTAGTTGCACCCCTCATGTTAATCTCGTCTTGTATTTAAAACAAGCTGTTTGAATACAAACATATAAAGTCCATCTCTTTGTTCTCTAAAACTTGGGATAAATTACTTCCTTGGATAATTGAGGTTTGGTTTATGGTGTTTAAAGCTACTTTCAACAATATTTCAATTATTTATGGCGATCAGTTGTATTGGTGGAGCAAACCAGAATACCCGGAGAAAACCACTGACCTGCCGCAAGTCACTGACAAACTTTATCATACAATGTGGTATAGAGAAAACCACAGACCTGCCGCAAGTCACTGACAAACTTTATCATATAATGTTGTATAGAGAAAACCACTGACCTGCCGCAAGTCACTGACAAACTTTATCATATAATGTTGTATAGAGAAAACCACAGACCTGCCGCAAGTCACTGACAAACTTTATCATACAATGTGGTATAGAGAAAACCACAGACCTGCCGCAAGTCACTGACAAACTTTATCATGTAATGTGGTATAGAGAAAACCACTGACCTGCCGCAAGTCACTGACAAACTTTATCATATAATGTTGTATAGAGAAAACCACAGACCTGCCGCAAGTCACTGACAAACTTTATCACATAATGTGGTATAGAGAAAACCACAGACCTGTCGCAAGTCACTGACAAACTTTATCACATAATGTTGTATAGAGAAAACCACTGACCTGCCGCAAGTCACTGACAAACTTTATCATGTAATGTGGTATAGAGAAAACCACTGACCTGCCGCAAGTCACTGACAAACTTTATCATGTAATGTGGTATAGAGAAAACCACTGACCTGCCGCAAGCCACTGACAAACTTTATCATATAATGTTGTATAGAGAAAACCACAGACCTGCCGCAAGTCACTGACAAACTTTATCACATAATGTGGTATAGAGAAAACCACAGACCTGTCGCAAGTCACTGACAAACTTTATCATATAATGTTGTATAGAGAAAACCACTGACCTGCCGCAAGTCACTGACAAACTTTATCATATAATGTTGTATAGAGAAAACCACAGACCTGCCGCAAGTCACTGACAAACTTTATCATGTAATATGGTATAGAGAAAACCACTGACCTGCCGCAAGTCACTGACAAACTTTATCATATAATGTTGTATAGAGAAAACCACAGACCTGCCGCAAGTCACTGACAAACTTTATCACATAATGTGGTATAGAGAAAACCACAGACCTGTCGCAAGTCACTGACAAACTTTATCACATAATGTTGTATAGAGAAAACCACTGACCTGCCGCAAGTCACTGACAAACTTTATCACATAATGTGGTATTGAGTACGATATCTACGTTTTTATTACTATCACTGGATCGACACCTCTGCTGGTGGACTATTAATCCCCGAGGATCTGACATGGTGTATTACTATCACTGGATCGACATCTTTGCTGGTGGACTATTAATCCACGAGGATCTGACATGGTTTATTACTATCACTGGATCGACACCTCTGCTGGTGGACTATTAATCCTCGAGGATCTGACATGGTTTATTACTATCACTGGATCGACACCTCTGCTGGTGGACTATTAATCCACGAGGATCTGACATGGTTTATTACTATCACTGGATCCACACCTCTGCTGGTGGACTATTAATCCCCGAGGATCTGACATGGTGTATTACTATCACTGGATCGACATCTTTGCTGGTGGACTATTAATCCACGAGGATCTGACATGGTTTATTACTATCACTGGATCGACACCTCTGCTGGTGGACTATTAATCCTCGAGGATCTGACATGGTTTATTACTATCACTGGATCGACACCTCTGCTGGTGGACTATTAATCCACGAGGATCTGACATGGTTTATTACTATCACTGGATCGACATCTTTGCTGGTGGACTATTAATCCACGAGGATCTGACATGGTGTATTACTATCACTGGATCGACACCTCTGCTGGTGGACTATTAATCTTCGAGGATCTGACATGGTTTATTACTATCACTGGATCGACACCTCTGCTGGTGGACTATTAATCCACGAGGATCTGACATGGTTTATTACTATCACTGGATCGACACCTCTGCTGGTGGACTATTAATCCACGAGGATCTGACATGGTTTATTACTATCACTGGATCGACATCTTTGCTGGTGGACTATTAATCCACGAGGATCTGACATGGTTTATTACTATCACTGGATCGACACCTCTGCTGGTGGACTATTAATCCTCGAGGATCTGACATGGTTTATTACTATCACTGGATCGACACCTCTGCTGGTGGACTATTAATCCACGAGGATCTGACATGGTTTATTACTATCACTGGATCGACACCTCTGCTGGTGGACTATTAATCCACGAGGATCTGACATGGTTTATTACTATCACTGGATCGACATCTCTGCTGGTGGACTATTAATCCTCGAGGATCTGACATGGTTTATTACTATCACTGGATCGACATCTTTGCTGGTGGACTATTAATCCACGAGGATCTGACATGGTGTATTACTATCACTGGATCGACACCTCTGCTGGTGGACTATTAATCCCCGAGGATCTGACATGGTTTATTACTATCACTGGATCGACACCTCTGCTGGTGGACTATTAATCCTCGAGGATCTGACATGGTGTATTACTATCACTGGATCGACACCTCTGCTGGTGGACTATTAATCCCCGAGGATCTGACATGGTTTATTACTATCAATGGATCGACACCTCTGCTGGTGGACTATTAATCCTCGAGGATCTGACATGGTTTATTACTATCACTGGATCGACACCTCTGCTGGTGGACTATTAATCCCTGAGGATCTGACATGGTTTATTACTATCACTGGATCGACACCTCTGCTGGTGGACTATTAATCTCCGAGGATCTGACATGGTTTATTACTATCACTGGATCGACACCTCTGCTGATGGACTATTAATCCCCGAGGATCTGACATGGTTTATTACTATCACTGGATCGACACCTCTGCTGGTGGACTATTAATCCCCGAGGATCTGACATGGTGTATTACTATCACTGGATCGACACCTCTGCTGGTGGACTATTAATCCACGAGGATCTGACATGGTTTATTACTATCACTGGATCCACACCTCTGCTGGTGGACTATTAATCCTCGAGGATCTGACATGGTTTATTAGATATACATTATATCTTTTACTGAAATTTTACAGTTTTCTAAATAATATAATGATTAATAAAACTAAGGATTTCCTCCCTCAGGCATAGGTTACCTTAGCTGATTTTTGCTATCCTGTTTAGGCCCTTTAGTTTTATTGCTCCCAAAACTTTAAATTATTTGGCTTTCCAATCTTTTGATTTTGAACGTACCTGATGAGGGTTGTTCCAGAAACGTGTCCTGCACACTAAATTAGATATCTACGTTTTTATTGCAATCTTTAACATAATCTTGAATTCAGGATCATCTCCACCTGAGTTAGAATTACATATGACAGTGGTCTATGTGTAGTTTCCATGCCATCTGCTCTTAATAAGAAAAAGGATTTAACAGTGCTACTTTCATCACCTAGCCAAAACAATACTACAATATTGTGGTCTTTATTTGTGTTCAGCGAGTTAAGATGAGACAAGGATTTATATACTATATAAATCCTTGGATGAGAGGTGATTGTTCACGTATTGATATTTGTAGAATTGTTGACCAATCACTGTTTAAACTTTTTTTTTCATATTTAGAGAATAACTGTATTATATTTGAAGTGTTGCAGCCGTAAAACATCGATTTTACATGAGTTTGACCTGAGTTTACCTGGCGACGCGTAGCGAAGCCAGGTAAATGGATATTTGCAACAGTAAAACCGACTATTTACGTCTGCAACACTTCAAATACAATCCGGTTATTCCCCTTCTAATGAAATTCTCTTAACGATAACATTTGTTTACAATTATCAGCTGTTATTAATCAATTTCATTGCGCCTTTTCACATAGCGTATCTGCCAAAATTGTTATGTAATTACAAACCTTTTCGATTAGAAATCAAACGGTTTGTAACATATTCAATGATCTACATGTGTATTATGTAATTATAACAGAAAATATCAACTCTAAAATTTCATTTAGCTTAAATAACAATTTTAATAACAAATTTAATGTGTGTCGCTTCAAATCAATATTCTGACACTGCAGTTTCCAACATGGTAAAATGTAAAATTTACTCTGACCTGTAAAGGCAATTGACCAATGAAATTGCTTGTTGCATAATCAATTGCATTAGAATACCAAATTGTCTCCTTCAAGAGAGGCCATCCGCCTTACAAGGCTTTTTTTTTATCATTGCACAAGGGGTGGCATTATTAGAGGTGGACTATATTACACTAACATGTCATGAGGTTCAACTATATAAACATATTTAGTATTTTGTACTTATTAACCATATGGTCTGAACATCCAATGTAATTAATCAGCATATATCACCACTAACGTTGTGAGTTCGAATCCTACTCAAGCCATACAACATTATGTGACGAAGTTTGTCAGAGGTCACTTGTACTTACAGTGTCATGTGTATTAATTACAATGTCTGTAAATATGTTTCATTCATTCAGTTCGTCATTATGTATTGTGTATTTTATTGTCTGCCTCTTGTAATAGTGAAATAAAAGTCTTAGTCTTAGACTTGCGACAGATCGGTGGTTTCCTCCACCAATAAAACTGACTGCCACGATATAATTGAAAAATTGTTGAAAGTGGCATTAAACACCATAAACCAACCAATTACCGTTTTTGTCATTGTATAAGACCCAGTTTTTTACCTTCAAAAATTATCATGGAGCCTATACACAGGTGGGACATATATGTGGCTTTTTATTGTATTTCGGGAGCATCAAAAATCATTTCATCTTATACTGAGAAAAGATTGAAGATATCAAAGGGGTAATAAGAAGACATGGTTTGAAGAACAGACAATACAAAGGTCAGAAGAACAGACAATACAATGGTCAGAAGAACAGACAATACAAAGGTCAGAAGAACAGACAATACAAAGGTCAGAAGAACAGACAATATAAAGGTCAGAAGAACAGACAATACAAAGGTCAGAAGAACAGAAAATACAAAGGTCAGAAGAACAGAAAATACAAAGGTCAGAAGAACAGACAACACAAAGGTCAGAAGAACAGACAATACAATGGTCAGAAAAACAGATAATACAATATATCAGAAGAACAGACAATACAAAGGTCAGAAGAACAGACAATACAAAGGTCAGAAGAACAGACAATACAAAGGTCAGAAGAAGAGACAATACAATGGTCAGAAGAACAGACAATACAAAGGTCAGAAGAACAGACAATACAATGGTAACTAATAATATAAAGGTTAGAAGAACAGACAATACAAAGGTCAGAAGAACAGACAATACAAAGGTCAGAAGAACAGACAATACAATGATTAGAAGAACAGACAATACAAAGATCAGAAGAACAGACAATACAAAGGTCAGAAGAACAGACAATACAAAGGTTAGAAGAACAGACAATACAAAGGTCAGAAGAACAGACAATACAAAGGTTAGAAGAACAGACAATACAAAGGTCAGAAGAACAGACAATACAAAGGTCAGAAGAACAGACAATACAATGATCAGAAGAACAGACAATACAAAGGTCAGAAGAACAGACAATACAATGATCAGAAGAACAGACAATACAAAGGTCAGAAGAACAGACAATACAATGATCAGAAGAACAGACAATACAAAGGTCAGAAGAACAGACAATACAATGGTCAGAAGAACAGACAACACAAAGGTCAGAAGAACAGACAATACAAAGGTCAGAAGAAAAGACAATACAAAGGTCAGAAGAACAGACAATACAAAGGTCAGAAGAAAAGAAACAAACAATGATAGACAAAACACTACATAGATAGCTAAAGATTGAGCTACACGAACTACACTAAAAATGGTTTGGTTTATGGTGTTTAACGCCACTTTCAACAATATTTCAGTTCTATCGTGGCGGTCAGTTTTATTGGTGGAGAAAACAACTGACCTGTTGCAAGTCACTGACAAACTTTATCACATACCGGTAATGTTGTAACTAGTGCATCTCACCATGAACGAGGTTTGAACTTACAACTTTAGTGGTAATAAGCACTCATTGCACAGTCAGTTGTAAATCCAACTACCATATGATCACGACCATGACGGCCCCCAATAAAAATGGAGTTGATCTCAGATGCTCCAGAAGGTTGAGCAGTTCCTGCTTCACTAGTGACACCTGTCATGTTACTCTTGTTAACAATCAGGTAACAAGTCATTGAAGAGGAAAGAAGGACAGGACTGTGCTAACTATTATAACAGTAATTCAATTAACACTTGAACAATCTCATTTAACATTCTTTCTGCACATGCATATATATATTAATATAAATACAATTAATTAATATTGTGTTTATCCTGCAGAAAAATCACATTAATCTAAATATTGACGTTTATATTTTAAATTCAATAATAAAATTATATAATTATCCCTTGATTGCCCCTTTTGATATTTTCTGTCAACAGGAAGTGAACTGGATTTACAACTAGGTTCCCAAAGCTCAGCAGATAACATGTGATAGGGGTACCAGAAAAGGCTATACTTCGGTCAGTGACAGTATATAACAAACATTTATCCCGTCAATGCAATTTGCCTGCTCAAATAGCACAAGTGCAGGATAAATAAAAATAAAAATACATTGTTATAAAGTTGGCATTAAATACCAATTAAATCAGTTAAATAAATATAAAAATTCATAAATAATTTTTATCAGTGGAGAACACTAATTTGGATGAACAATTACTCTGTTGACATTGCATGATATACAGTCAAAACTGTTCTCAAAACTCAACATGCATGAACAATCTGGGATAATCTAACACAGATGCTATAAAATAGTCTGATTACCCACTCTATGCTCATTTGGGGGGATGATTTTAATCAGACTGACATAAAAATTAATAAAACACCTTCAAATGACCTTAATAACTAAGTCTCAATATTATTATCAAAGTAGTTTTCATAGCCTGGAATATTAATCTCCCTTTACTGACCACTAATAACTATTTGTGATCCTTGTCTCTCCACGGTTGTTGGATCAGTACATGTTGATACATTTTTATTTGTTTCCTCCCCACATGGACTTGCAATTGATGTTGGCCGAGTTGAAGTGCTAACTCTGCCATGACAATCTTGATTGCCATCTATGTAATTTTCAGATGGTATTATTCCCGATGGACCTGTGTTCACTGATGGATTTTGTTTTTTAAATATGTCTTGAAAAATGTCTGCAAACATGGGATTTTTTTTCAAATCTTCATAAATTGCTCCTATATTTACACCTTGCTGGAAAAGATTGCATTTTGGAAACCTTTCCTTTTTTTCCCCTTTGAACAGTTTACTGTAATAAAAATCAGGAAAGCCTCTCAGAAACATGGTGACTAAGTACGCTTGATTATCATTTAAAATCACTACTCCTGGACAACCTGAAGCACCATGTTCAAATTCGCATTTTACAACAAGTCTTTCAGTTTTATCAAGTTCAGCATACCCGTACTCATATCCTTCATCCTTACAAAAAGTTGCTAGCGATTGCATCCTCTCTTCTGTCGGATTCCAAAGTCCAACATCATGATTCATTTGTTGAGATGATCCATCAGGATGACCAATCAAATAAATCATCTGGTCTTCATCTTTCGCAGGTATAAGAAAATGATCCAATTGTCTAAAAGGAGGTGGAAACATGACGACTTTACCGTTGGGTTTCAATCTTAATATGGCGGTATCCAAAGTTTCATTATGGTAAAGTACCTTTGGTTCTACTTCAAAAATGTTAGATTCATCACAGTCACCACTACTTGTGTAATCAAATTTGATTTTCACCTCTTTTAGTTTTATCTCGTTTAAGAAATTATATTCCGCTACAACAAGAGAAGATATGTCTTTCAAAATGTCATAAATTAATGCAAATGAAATGCTCATTATGTTTACACATAAGATTTGAACTTGATTTGTTTGCTTTCATTTAGTTAATAGTTGTGGTCGAACTGCATCAGTGGTGTAATGATTAGCGTGCTCGTCTCGAGTGTGGTAGATCGTGGGTTTGAGCCCTAATCGGGTCAAACCAATGACTATAAAATTGTCATTTGCTGCTTCTCCGCTAAGCATGCAGCTTTAAGAAGAAAGAGCAAAGACTGGGTGGCTCGTAATCAGGATAATATTAATGTGTCTGAGTGAAGCGACATATCTACCCTCAGACTGTTGTTTCAGTGAGCTAGCACTATAATAATCCAACTAAACGTGTTTGTTTACTACAAAGTGGATATTGTCATCATAATACAGTGTATGTATCTTGTTACTCGCCATGATATAGCCGAAAAATTGCTCATTTGGTGTTAAATAACAATCACTTACTCTTTGTGGCCGTTATCAGTGTCTATTACTGCTAAGGTTGCAAGTTCTGTGTGGCATGGTGTGATAAAGTTTGTCAGTGACATGTGGGAGGTCTGTGGTTTTCTCAAAGTATTATGTTTTCCTCTACCAACATAATTGACAACAGCAATATACAGCCATTTAACTTTTAAGGGGAGATTCACCCTAGACAGGAATTTTTTTTCACACGAAACAAAAATCAGAATATTTCCTTGTTAGACACGAAAATTCTTTATTAAATATCTTCAATTTAAGGTAAATTTATCTTTTCTATAAAATTTGACGTCAGTATTTTTTTTCAGAAAAAAACATATCTATCATCCATGATTGTTGTCATGAATTGCTTGATCCAAAAGTTTATTCCTGTATCAACTTATTGCAGACATATTTCCAATGTGTATTTGAGAATCTCTGTTTCCATAGAAACAGCATTGTAGTAGTAATGGTTAGCAGGCTCGCCTTGAGTATGGTAGATCATGGGTTTATACAGCCCTGGTCTTGTCAAACTAAAGACTCTAAAACTGTTATTTGCTGTATTTACATTAAGCAAGCAGCATTAAGGAGCAAGAGCAAAGCCTTGTTGGCTTGGTTCAGGACATTCCCTCCCTCCCCCCCCCCCAATGATCCAAAACTGAAATTTTGAAGATTTGTGTACTCACAACATGCCAAGTGTTCTCACCAATCTAACGTAAACTAACTTACATATATGATCACGAACAACATGCCAAGCTGTAACAATCAAGTCTGTCCCCGCTCTCCAACAAGAACCTTGAAATCTCCCTTCAAACATACCAACAGAATTACTGAGTTTGGCCAATACCTTCACTATCTTCATACCAAGTTGTGATGTTTTCTTTACTCCTTTAACATGTATAAAATAAATGAACGACCATATTCTTCTCTCAAACATATAAATTTAATATACAAAATGATTCATACTTAACACTGTCAAATCTTGCCAAATATTAATTTTTCTATCATAAGTTATCCTTTCACTTCTTGAATTATATTGTCAACAAAAAAAGAACATTTTTAAATTCATATAAATATGATCCACCTGGTCACTGATCACGACAACCAGGATGTTTCATTTAGTTCTTATCTTCCAAGAAAGTACCCATAAAATCAGTGCCTATCACAACTAAAGTTACGATTTCAAATACTGTATATATTTCTCTAGGTATTTAGGATTCCTCAACCAATCAAACTGACATCCACAACATAACTGAACATTTCTTGAAAGTGGTGTTAAAACACCCACAACCCAAGCCCTAACCCACTTGAAAGTAAAATAAATAAACGTGGTCGTGATCATATGCTAGTTGGATTTACAACTACCTGTGCAATCATTGCCTATCACCACTAAAGTTGTGAGTTCGAATCCCACACATAGTGAGGGGTACTCGATACAACATTATGTGATAAAGTGTGTAAGTGACTTGCGGTAGCAAGGGCGTAGCTTACGTTGAGGCAACGGAGGCAGCTACCTCGGTAAAAAATATATGCAAAAAAAAAAAAATATAAAGACAATTAAATTGTATTTCCATGTTCTCAATAAAGGGACAATAAATAAGTTAACAGACTAAGACTCAGTTACTGATGGAAATGGCACCTAGTTGAAGGGCTTAGGCCTCATTGCAACTTCAAGATGAAGAATAGCAATTATAAGGTGCTGTTCCTGTATAGCAATCACGAACATAGTATGTTCAAGTTTATATGTGTGATTTTGTCTAATGCAATCGTTAATATTTTTGAATCGGCAGTTAAAGTTTCTTGGACTAAGTTGTACATGTTAGATGACCATTATGAATGTACAATTGTGTATAGCTGTGACATATTTTTTATGACTATTTTGAAGCAAAACTGGTCCCAAATATACTCTAAATTGCTCAAAATCGCTTATGGGGGGGACCAGGAAGCCCCCAGACCCCCTGCCTCGGTAGAATAACATAGTAAGCTACGCCCCTGGGCAGGTTAGTGGTTTTCTCTAGGTCCTTCATTTTCCTCCACCAATAAAACTGATTACCACGATATAACTGAAATATTGTTGAAAGTGGCATTAAACACCATCAAACAAAAAACCCCAAACAAACGGAATATAAAATGTATTTGTATGATAGCTTAGGAATATGAAGGAATGCGAAAAACCTGCAAAATCATCGCATAACTTGATGTTAAAAGTGAAATTCCAAGATTTCATATGATAATCATAAAACTAGAAAAGGGTGATATACTGTCAGTTACTGTACATTTTGGTTGCTCATATAAGCACAGGTGCAGGATAAAATCATTTCTATGTATTGTATTAATTCCATTTCACAACAGGTGCCATTTATGGAACAGGAGATACTGATTAACACAAACAGCTTATTATCTTCAAGACAGTTACATGTACATGTACAAATTTTTAAGACATTCAATTCAAATTAAATCAAGGTTGAAACACATTTTCTTAATAAAAAAAATCAAATTCCAGCTCTCTTAGTAATAAAATTAAGGAGTTTGAATTTTGTACTTGAACTTGAAAAATACTTTATTATAGCCATTAAAATTCTGTTCTTATCCTCTTCATCCCGCATAGGACATAAGCAGGGCCGGATTAAAGCCAATTTATGCTCTACGCTAGAGCCCCCGCATCTACCACTGGCATAATTAAAAACTAATACGACCCCTTGGTGCCAAGATTCAATGTCATTGTCAAATGCGTAACATTAAATTCAGAATTCAACTTTCAGTCAGGTCAAACCTCATACTAAAATCATTTAAATATCTGTTTTTCATGTTTATTTAACAGCAGACAACAGTATAAACAGATTATTTACTTATAACTAGAACAACAGATACAATGCAAGTCTTTAACTTGCTATTCAATTTTTAAATGTTATAAAGGGAACGATGCAAACAGAAATACTAAAAAATGTGTCTTTCAACAGGAGCCAATACACTAGTATTGTCAATATTTTAAAGTGTTTTTTCCTACATTTGTTATTGGCAAAGTCTTTGATTAAATCCTCAAAATTAGATTGGCACAATAAATCTGCTTCAATCATGAGCAGAGATAAGGATTCCAGCCTCTCTCATCTCATGGTGTGTTTTTGAGCCTAATATCTGACTGATAAAATCAATTTCCTTGTGGCTGGATTTTTGTGGTGCCCCTTTACCCTTAGTTTATAACAATTTTATTTGCTCATAGAGACAAAAAGGATAAGACACAAGTTTTACCAACTTATGAAATCTTCTCCTCCTTGGAATTACATAACAAATATAATACATATACATATGAGAAAGAGCATGCACATTAATGAAAGTATAACAGTAACAATTACACATGTAAAAGAGAAAAGAAAAACAGTGAAAAAAAGAAGTTTTGTGTGGACACGATGATCATGTTGGATATATATTATATAAATAAGTTTATACAATGAGGAATCGCTTAGATCTTCTAATAAACTTGTAAACTTCTTTAAAAATTAAACAGTTATCTTCATAAGTTAAATTTTGGTTACCTCTAGATCTAGCACAATTCGGACTAGCTACTATATTTGATTTAAATAAATCGTTGTTCAAGAAAGACCCTTGATGCCCTAAGCAGATGCTTATTTTGTCTAAGGGTTAATCCAGGCCTGGACATAAGGCATCACGTTTCAGTAACTTAATCTTTTTTACAGAGTGGAGTTGTTAGCCCTACACACTGTTGGATTGGGTTTTCATTTTGGGTTGTCCTTCCCATAGATGATTGCATTCACCCTGCTCACAAGTTTCATCTAACTGGATTTTCTTTCAGGG
Organism: Bathymodiolus septemdierum; assembly: GCA_963383655.1. NCBI lineage: Eukaryota > Metazoa > Mollusca > Bivalvia > Mytilida > Modiolidae > Bathymodiolus > Bathymodiolus septemdierum. The sequence goes on along the minus strand of OY726528.1, from coordinate 11,016,418 downwards.
TTATCTCCCTTAGTCTTTCACTTTCCCATGTTATCCACAAGGCAGTGGAGCTATTTAACCCATAGATGGGACCCTCTTCCGTTAGCCAGACATTAAGTCCATTCACCTGCTCACCATGGGGAGGGGGAAGTAGGTTCTTGAGCAGGAGCCATTATAAATAAATGTTGAAATTGAATTGGATTATAAAAGCATAAAATTATAAATTAGACATTTGTTTTTATAATGAACTATGCATACACTTTTCTAACCTTCTGTTTGTCTTGTTTCTGGATGATTGTGTATCACATTACTAACTTTACAGCCTAGGTACAAAACAGACGCATTTATGTCGCCGTAACTGAAATCTGTAATGTAAATTAGGATCGACAATAGAGAGAGTGAGAGTGTTCAATACCAAGTGAGCAATTTTTCAGTTTTATTATGGCAAGACAGGTTACATTTCGATAAGATGAGGATGACGTCAGCTGTGTACTAGACTAGATTGGATTTTTATAGTGCTAGCTCACAGAAACAACAGTCTGGGTTCACATGTCGCCTCCACTTGCCCGAATTTTGCTGATGCCAGCCAGTCTTGCTCTTACTCCTTAATGCTGCATGCAAAGATGCAGCAAATTTAATACCAATTTAGGGCACGGGTGGCTCAGTGAGTTAGGTAGTTGGATTCCCTAACAACTCATACAAGCCTATCACCAATATGGCATGGGTTCGTGCCTGGCTTTGTAAATTACAAAAAAGGGTGCACTCGACTCACAGTCACCAAGTGATAAAGTTTACCAGTTGCTTGCCCATGGTCGGTGGTTCTCTCTGGGTACTCTGGCTTCTTCCACCACTAAAACTGGTCGCCATGATATAGCTGAAATATTGCGGGAAGTGGCGTTAAACACAATAAATAAAAACTAGAAAAGAAGTATGCCCCCACACTTGATAATTATGGACAAAGTTGTTTTGTTAGGAGTGATTTTTAAAAAATGAAGTGTGTCTGTAAGACACAAATGATGCCCCCGCCTGACCATCAAAATCCTGTGGACATGCACACCTCCATTATGTGCATAAACATCCTGCAAAACATTAAAGCTGTAGCTCTAAAACTGTAGGAGGAGTTAGCCGGACAAACCATGTTCCCTTTATGCAGCTAGTATGAAAAAAATGACTTAGTCCAACTACCTGTCATTTTGAGAATATTTGAAGAAAATCAAAATCCTGTGGACATGCACACCTCCATTATGTGTATAAACATCGTAAAAAATATTAAAGCTGTAACTCCAAAAATGTAGGAGGAGATAGCCGGACAAACCATGTATCTATATCCGGACGGACGAACAAAATGACTAAGCCCAACTACATGTACCTGTCATTTTGAGAATATTTGATGAAAATCAAAATCCTGTGGACATGCACACCTCCATCATGTGTATAAACATCCTACAAAATATTAAAGCTGTAGCTCCAAAACTGTAGGAGAAGATAGCTGGACAAACCATGTATCTATATCCGGACGGACGAACGGACAAACGGACGGCAAAACGGACAGACAGGGGTAAATTAATATGCCCCCCGACTCTTCTTAAAATATAATACCAATTTCATAGTCTTTAGTTTGACCCGACACACAACTACTGCACCGTGCTCAAGGCGAGCATTACTCCAACGAATTTACTGTGTCCAAAGGACACTATGCCCACAACTATGTACTCACAAAGTATAACTATACTGAAAGTGCATGAAAATGTTAAAGTCCCATAACTCCTACAAAAATTGTTGAAACAAAATGGCGGGAAATATGATCAACTACACAGCATGACCAATTATCATACCAAATATGAAAGCTATCGTACCAACAACCTCAGAGAACCTGCATTCACAAAGTGATGCGGGACGGACGAATGATCGTATGGGTGGGCAAAAAATTCTTACAGGTTACGCAGTGTGTACAACCTGATTGAGGTTATTTCTTCATGAACAGAACAAAAATTGCGATCAATCCTTAAATATATTACAAATGTACATTACCAGTCCTATTCTTTATCTTTTTTTTCTTCTTGTTTTTTTTAGTTGATTTTGTTTCTGATTTCTACAATTATATAACCATGACAATATTTAATCAAAGATATGATCTGCATCTCTGATGCAATGCTGTCATAGCCAGAAATGATAGGTGATTTGCTCATTTGCATATTCAAAATGGCGGCTCAAAGAGAATTTGGATTTTAACATATAGTTGAACAGGAAACTTTCTGTTAGCTTGGGCCGGACAATTTTCCGGAATAAAAAATCAAACTATGCACCGGTTTGAACAATATCTCAAAACATTACAGCTGTACCATGAAAACTCAAGGTTCCCACCCAGTTTCAAATTTTGAAGCGTAAGCACCATTCAAAAGCATTGAGAAGAAGTGAAAAAATGCATCCTGCACGGTTTTCAAGACCTAAAAGCACTTTTCTTACAATCCCCATTCTAGTTGCCGGGACAAATTCGGTCAGTTCCGGTAACATTGTTGAGGAATCTTTCTTCGATAAATATTTTGCTGAAAAATTAAAGGTTCCCACGATAATTTAAAAGAGGGTTTCACAAGTTTTTTTTACCTTTCTAGTAGAGATTCAATAGGGGTTCACGCCAAAAAAATCTACTATTTCGTAAAACTGCCTCTGCTAGACATAGCATTATTTGAGTAAGCACCGCATTCCATTGTAAATGTAAATAAACAATTAAAAAAGGCTCCACAAGGGTATTTTTTTATTTCGACAAAATAACAGAAGAAGTACATGTAGATCTAACTGTAATACAATTGGTAACTAACAATACTGCTGATATATAAAGTTCCAAACATTTAACAATATATATACTAAACGATTTCAATGACATACTAGCCATACTAATACGCATGTGGGGCAGAAATTGAAAAAAAATGCACAATATATTTTTTATTTACATACTTTTATTTCGTGAAAAAAGGGGGGGGGGGGGGGGGCAGTGCATTAAATATATTTTCGATCTTTTACACACATTATCGGATTCCTAATAACCATATGATGACAATTAATTTTGATACGATCACAAATAATTATGAAGTTATTTATGTGATCAAAACTGTGATGAAATATTATTTAAAAAAAATAGATATGAGTTTTCATCAGCATCTTCCAAATATGGTTCAACGTTTATTTGCTGACGTCATACATGACGCGATTTGGTTTATGAATATTCATGAGCAAAATCACCCAAGATTTCTGGCTATGGTTAGCATGTTCGTAACGAGTGCAGTAATACAAAATTGAGGGTAGAAGCCTCGGTTGATTAACCAACACTATAACAAATTCAGGTATTTGCTGCTTCTCTGCTAAGCTCAGCATTTATGAGGAAGAGCATCATAAAATTGTTAGCTCGGAATCCAGAAAATGTGTCCATGTAGAGTGACTACCTGTGGATTCTTGTTTCAATGAGCTAGCACTATAAAAATCTAACTAAGCATGTTGTTCTAGTACAAAGTGGACATTAAAATTATCTCATCAAAACCTAACTTGTTCTGATCATTATATACCGCTAAAATATTGCTCAATGGGTGTTAAACAACAATCACACACTTATTTAAAGATATGAATGAGGGTTAGGGTTAGAGGGCTTAACACCTATTTCAACAATATTTCAGTTATATCGTGGCGGTCAGTTTTACTGATGAAGGAAACCAGAATACCCCGAGAAAACCAACGACCTGTCGCAAGTCACTGACAAACTTTATCACAAAATGTTGTATGGAGTTTACCTCTCCATGAGTGGGATTCCCACTCACAACTTTAGTGGTGATAGGCACTGATTGCATAGGTATTTGTAAATCCATTTACCATACGATTATGACTACGACGGCCTGTTAAAGATATGAAGTTAAGTAACATAAACAATAAGAAGAAAAGGGAGGTTCAAAAACATGCAGAAAATATCTGGGTAAATATATTTCATCTTATAAAAATGAGACACCTTTTACGGATAGTTGATTTACATTATATGACGTGTAAATTTTCTCGAGGGCCCTGGTGGCTCAATGAGTTAGGTAGTTGGATTACCTAACAAATCATACAAGCCTATCAACAATGCGGCACAGGTTCGTGCCCGGCTTTGTAAATTACAAACTAAAGGCTCAGTAGGCTGAGTCTGTGTCGCTCATCTTTCATTCTGCTTTGAGGAAGCTTAATACAGAACCTTCCATAGGTGCTTCCCACCAAATTTCTGTTCATTTTGGCATAGCAGTTTCAGAGAAGAAGATTTTTAGAAATTGACCAATCTAAAACAAGAATTGCCTGTGGCAGCCATGTTTGTTAATGGATCAAAATGAAATGAGCACTCTCTATAGAGGACCTTCCATAGATGCTTCTTATCAAGTTTCATATCATTTGGCCAAGTGGCTTCAGAGGAAAAGCTGTTTTAGAAATCGACCAATAAGAAACAAGAATTGCCTATGATGGCCATGTTTGTTAACGGATCAAAACGGAATGAGCAATTCCCATAGAGGACCTTCCATAGATGCTTCCTACCATGTTTCAGTTAATTTGGCCATGCTGCTTCAGAGTAGAAGATTTTTAGAAATTGACCAATCAGAAACAATAATTGCCTGTGGTGGCCATGTTTGTTAATGATCGGGACATAATGAGCAATCCTTATAGAGAACCTTCCATAGATGCTTCCTACCAAGTTTCGGTTCATTTGGCAAAGCGTTTCAGAGGAGGAGATTTTTTAGAAATCATCCAATCAGAAACAAGAATTGTCTATGGTGGCCATATTTGTTAACGGATCGGGACGAAATGAGCAATCACAACAGAGGACTTTCCATAGATGCTTCCTACCAAGTTTCGGTTCATTTGGCCAAACGGTTTCAGAGGAGAAGAATCTAATTTTTTCAATAGTTTTCTGTTTTTTACTCATTTTTTTCACTAATTTTCAAGTTTGAGAAGTGGCAACGGCCATGTTTGATGGCAGTCGGGGTCATCATTCATGGTCTGAAAGAGAATTATATATGCATTGTTCCTTTGTAGTTTGGTAGCAACATTGGCTCTATACAATATTTAAAGATTTTTTTTTCCCTTTTTTTTTTTCTTCTATTTTTAGTAACGGTAGCAGCCATTTTTCATAAGCGACCAGGGTTAGCAACCATAAGTCTGAAAGTGGATCATATATGCATCATTTCCATAAAGTTTGGTGGCAACTGGCTTTTTACCGGATTTTAAAATATGTTTTTTGACAATAATTTTCTATTTTTTGTAACAGTGACGGCCACGTTGGATGACAGCCGGAGGTCTTCAATCAAAATTTTGAAAGAAGACCACATATGCATTCTTTCCATATGGTTTGATTGCATTTGACTCTTTACAGGATTTTAAAACAATTTTTTAATGAATTTTTTCCCTAATTTTCTATTTATAGTAACGATGGTGGCCATGTTTGATGGGGGATGGGGTCCTCAACCATAATTCTGAAAGAATATTACATATGTATCAAATTTAATTGCAATATATTCTAAAAGGATTTTTCTGGATTTTTTTTAATTGATTTTTTTGCTGATTTTACCCTCTATGTTCTATTTATAGACATGGTGGCCATGATGGTTGGTCGGCAGGGTCATCGGACATAACTTTTAAAGGGAAACCCCTAAGGATGGTTCAGGCCAACTTTGGTTTAAATTGGCCCAGTGGTTTCAGAGGAGAAGATTTTTGAAAAAGATTACAGACGGACGCCAAGTGATGGCAATAGCTTACACAGGTGAGCTAAAAAGGGTGCACTCAACTCGCAACCGATAAAGTTTACCAGTTGCTTGCCCATGGCCGGTGGTTCTCTCCTGGTACTCCGGCTTCTTCCAACACTAAAACTGGTCGCCATGATATAGCTGAAATATTGCTGAAAGTGGCGTTAAACACCAAAAATCAATCAAATCAATCAATCATTGAAATTTTCTGGAATTTGTCCGACTGTAGCCGGATAAGACATTAAATGACAGAAAAGTATGTAAAATGGTAGAACCAATGGAGGATTATTGAGATGGTCTGATTACGAAAACAATTTACTAATCTTGAAGATTGTAGAATGTGATACTGTAGCAATATGTGAGGAAAATGTTCTTAAAAATAAATTTCACTTTGATTAGACGTTTCTCACCAGGGGACCATCGTGATTGTGATCGTATGGTAGTTTGATTTACAACTACTTGTGCAATCAGTGTCTATCACTACTAACGTTGTGAGTTCGAATCTTGGTCATGGCGAGGTGTACCCGATAGAACATTATGCAATGAAGTTTGTCAGTGACTTGTGGCAGGTCTGTGGTTTTCCTCCATCGATAAAACTGACTGCCACAATGTAATTGAAATATTGTGGAAAGTGATATTAAACACCAACCGCCATGATATACAAAAAAAATGTAACTGAAATATTGTTGAAAAGTGGCATTAAACACCATAAACCCCCACCCACACACAACCTGTTTTTCATCATGGGGATCATTCTAATGTTACGTATATATGGAAAATGAATTTGGCCATTCACGAGGGCTGAAAGTAGCCCAGAATGCTCGAAAATGACACTCCATAACTGACCATTAACTACCCAGAAATTAATGATGAAGATAAAATGTAAGACAATACATAATTTATTGGTATGTCTCCAAACCCAGCAACTGCCGAAACTGCCCTTAACCAAACTCTTTCTACAAGGGATTTCCAAAAATTCCTTGTTTAATATTTTTGGAAATTTGTTTGCATAAATTCACATTTTTGCAGTAATACAGGAGATACAACAAATGTACCTTCTTAGTAGATCACCCCTTCTGCAATAATACAGGAGATCCCTTCTTAGTAGATCACCCCTTCTGCAATAATACAGAAGATCCCTTCTTAGTAGATCACCCCTTCTGCAATAATACAGGAGATCCCTTCTTAGTAGATCACCCCTTCTGCAATAATACAGGAGATACCTTCTTAGCAGATCACCCCTTCTGCAATAATACAGAAGATCCCTTCTTAGTAGATCACCCCTTCTGCAATAATACAGGAGATACCTTCTTAGTAGATCACCCCTTCTGCAATAATACAGGAGATCCCTTCTTAGAAGATCACCCCTTCTGCAATAATACAGGAGATCCCTTCTTAGTAGATCACCCCTTCTGCAATAATACAGGAGATCCCTTCTTAGTAGATCACCCCTTCTGCAATAATACAGGAGATCCCTTCTTAGTAGATCACCCCTTCTGCAATAATACAGGAGATACCTTCTTAGTAGATCATCCCTTCTGCAATAATACAGGAGATCCCTTCTTAGTAGATCACCCCTTCTGCAATAATACAGGAGATCCCTTCTTAATAGATCACCCCTTCTGCAATAATACAGGAGATCCCTTCTTAGTAGATCACCCCTTCTGCAATAATACAGGAGATCCCTTCTTAGTAGATCACCCCTTCTGCAATAATACAGGAGATCCCTTCTTAGTAGATCACCCCTTCTGCAATAATACGGGAGATATCTTCTTAGTAGATCACCCCTTCTGCAATAATACAGGAGATCCCTTCTTAGTAGATCACCCCTTCTGCAATAATACAAGAGATATCTTCTTAGTAGATCACCCCTTCTGCAATAATACAGGAGATACCTTCTTAGTAGATCATCCCTTCTGCAATAATCAGGAGATACCTTCTTAGTAGATCACCCCTTCTGCAATAATACAGGAGATATCTTCTTAGTAGATCACCCCTTCTGCAATAATAAAGGAGATATCTTCTTAGTAGATCACCCCTTCTGCAATAATACAGGAGATCCCTTCTTAGTAGATCACCCCTTCTGCAATAATACAGGAGATCCCTTCTTAGTAGATCACCCCTTCTGCAATAATACAGGAGATACCTTCTTAGTAGATCACCCCTTCTGCAATAATACAGGAGATCCCTTCTTAGTAGATCACCCCTTCTGCAATAATACAGGAGATCCCTTCTTAGTAGATCACCCCTTCTGCAATAATACAGGAGATCCCTTCTTAGTAGATCACCCCTTCTGCAATAATACAGGAGATCCCTTCTTAGTAGATCACCCCTTCTGCAATAATACAGGAGATCCCTTCTTAGTAGATCACCCCTTCTGCAATAATACAGGAGATCCCTTCTTAGTAGATCACCCCTTCTGCAATAATACAGGAGATATCTTCTTAGTAGATCACCCCTTCTGCAATAATACAGGAGATCTCTTCTTAGTAGATCACCCCTTCTGCAATAATACAGGAGATACCTTCTTAGTAGATCATCCCTTCTGCAATAATACAGGAGATACCTTCTTAGTAGATCACCCCTTCTGCAGTAATACATGAGATCCCTTCTTAGTAGATCACCCCTTCTGCAATAATACAGGAGATATCTTCTTAGTAGATCACCCCTTCTGCAATAATACAGGAGATATCTTCTTAGTAGATCACCCCTTCTGCAATAATACAGGAGATACCTTCTTAGTAGATCACCCCTTCTGCAATAATACAGGAGATATCTTCTTAGTAGATCACCCCTTCTGCAATAATACAGGAGATATCTTCTTAGTAGATCACCCCTTCTGCAATAATACAGGAGATATCTTTTTAGTAGATCACCCCTTCTGCAATAATACAGGAGATACCTTCTTAGTAGATCACCCCTTCTGCAGTAATACAGGAGATACCTTCTTAGTAGATCACCCCTTCTGCAGTAATACAGGAGATACCTTCTTAGTAGATCACCCCTTCTGCAGTAATACAGGAGATACCTTCTTAGTAGATCACCCCTTCTGCAATCAAGAAGTGGCCTTATAAGAGGAGAGTGGTCTCTCTTGAGGGGGGACCATTAAGCAGTATTTTACCATCTCAGTGCATCTAGTCTGATAACAGGGGTCACCTTTGGTGGGAGTGACCTTGTAAGAGGGGTGACCTTTGTTGGGAGTGGCTTGAAAAGAGGGGTGACCTTAGGTGGGAGTCACCTGATCAGAGGGGTGCCATGATAAGAGGGGTGATCTTTGGAAGGAGTGACCTTATAACAAGTATGGCCTTATAATAGGGATGACCTTTGTTGGAAGTGGCCTGATGAGAGGAGTGACCTTTAGTGTAAGTGGCCTGTTAAAGAGGGAAAAATACATTTAACATATAAAAAGATCAGGGGCGGATCCAGGGGGCGGGCGCACCCGGCATGTGCCTCCCCCTAAATTTGAAAAAATATGATTTTTTGGCATAAAATCGTGATTTTTTCACACGAAATACCCCAAAAATGTATGCACCTCCCTCCGCTCGGCGCAATTTTTTTAAGTGCGCCCCCCCCCCCTTAACTTGATATCCTGGAACCCGCTCCTGAAGATAGATATTGCAAACTAGTATTTCATCAATAAAAACGTAGATATCAAATTTAGTGAACAACGACGCATTTCTGGAATAACCTTCATCACGTATGCTCAAAATCAAAAGATTGGAAATCCAAATAATTTTAACGTTTTGGGAGCAATATACAACCAAAGGGCTTAAACATGATAGCCAAAATCTGCTACGTCACCAATGCCTGAAGGAGAAGAACCTTAGTTTTATTGACAATTACATTATTTAGGAACATAAGGATGGCCTTATGTCAAACAGCTGCAGAATTTTACATTCCAAACAATGAATCCTAGCAACAATATCCTACCTTATCTTTATCATCAATACGTTTTGCATATTTGGCCGATTCATAACCAGTCGTATCTTCGTTGTCATCACCATCAGTTTTGTCAGTAGGGGTATTCTGGTCTTTATCTTGTGTAACTTCACCTCCTTTCAATGTTTTATCACTAGTATTCATATCTGGATCTTTAGGCATGGTAGTAGGATTTACCACATTTATTTTGCTAGCATCTGTGCTACACTTATCACCAGTATTTTGACTTAAGTCTGTTCTATGTATATCACCAGTATTTTGACTTAAGTCTGTTCTATGTTTATCACCAGTATTTAGACTTAAGTCTGTACAATGTATATCACCAGTATTTAGACTTAAGTCTGTTCTATGTTTATCACCAGTATTTAGACTTAAGTCTGTTCTATGTATATCACCAGTATTTAGACTTAAGTCTGTACAATGTATATCACCAGTATTTAAGGCTGAGGTAACAACATATGTGTCTTCATGGTTCCTTCCATCTTCATTACTATTTCCCTCTAAATTAAAATTAATTTTTTTTATTGCTCAAGAAATATAATTGCATGGATACAAATTATAATATTTTCATAATCCTTTATCTTTAAATGCCCGGGTGGCTCAATGAGTTAGGTAGTTGGATTACCTAACAACTCATATTAGCCTATCACAAATACGGCGCAGGTTTGTAAATTACAAAAAAGGGTGCACTCGACTCGCAGTCGCAAGTGATAAAGCTTACCCATGGTTGGTGGTTCTTTACAGTTACTCTGGCTTCTTCCACCTCTAAAACTGGTCGCCATGATATAGCTGAAATATTGCTGAAAGTGGCATTAAACACCAAAAATCAAATTAAATCAAATCCTTAATCTTTATCAATATAATATCAAACAAGGACTACGCAAAGCGTGGCGTATCCCCTCGCCTAAAAATTTGACCCGGTGTCCTTGACCTTTGACCCTGAAAATCAATAAGGTTCCAGATTCTCTTAAGGACTAAGTATGTATCAAGTTTGGTCAAAATCCATTGAAGGATGTTGATTCTAGAGTGTTCACAAGGATGTTACGGAAGGACGGTAACATTACTATATCCCTTCGCAATTTGTTGGCGAGGGGATAATAATTTTTTTCAAACTGTCTCATTTGACCGTTCGACACAAAAGGTGATATTTTTGATGATCTTTATAACATTAATATAAAAATAAACTGAAAATGAAAGCTGAAAATATAATTACTGGTAATTTGTACAAAAAAGGGTGTGTGTACTTGTGAATTGTAGTCTTATGTTTAAACATATCTTATTGGTCATTTTTAGTACTATCAACATATAAATGTGCAGTTATCAAGTGATATGATAGAATTTCTGCCATAACGTTCAATGTCAACTCTTGACTGGAACATATTACACATTTTCTAAACTGAAAAAAGTTTGTCAGTAACTAGAGGTTTTCTTGTTTTCTAACGAATTTAAGATAAATCTATTGTGTAGTTTGTGCTAAAAAATATCTTCACCTTCATTATCAGAATCAGCTGTGTACCCAGCAGCAAAATCTGTAAAAGATTGATAATGCCATATTACCAGGGTATGTGAATTTTACTAAATAATAAGACATAGTTACTTCCCCTTGTTGAAGAAAATTATTTTGAATTTGGTTTAAAGAATAATTATCTGTTATTTTCGACTTGAGTGATTGTTGTTTAACGTCAATTCAGCAATTTTTCAGCTATATCATGGTGAGAACAAGTTATATTTCCATGACATGATGATGAGGTCCGCTTTGTCCTAGAAGACACATGCTTAGTTGGATTTTTATAGTGCTAGTTCACTGAAACAACAGTCCGCGGGTAGTCACTTCACTTGAAAACATTATCCCGAGTCTGATCAAACCAGTCTTTGCTCTCATTCTTTCATTCTGCATTCTTAGCACAGAATAAGATTGATACTAAGCAAATTTATTTTTCTTCCAAATATTTATAAAAACAAAACAGTAAAAATAAAATACATTCATTTATCATTTGTTTATATATATCTGTATTGTTGTTGGTGATCCAATTAACATAAAGGAGAGGGTTGAGATCCCACGAACCAGTTCAACCACACCATATTTATGTGCATCTCCCAAGCCAGCCAGGACCTGGATATCTAACATCATGTCACTGTCTATTTTGTGGCGAGTTGATGCGAGAGGTGTTTGTTCATTTTGATGATATTGATGGAGTTGCTGACAATCACTGCTTAAGGTGGTACCATACACTTCAGGTAAAATTTGATCTGCTCGCTTAATTTTCTTATTTTTTTGGCAGTGTGTTTGAATATATCCACTGTAAAAAATATCAAAATTTTAACAAATTCAAACCAACAGACTCAGAGCTATAAATTCACTAGCCACATAGCAGCTTTTCCTTCCATGGTTTTGATCACAGAGATGCTTGAAATCTGCATACAAACATCATATGATCAAAACGTTCAACTGATTTTAAAGAGTTATCTTCCTGTAGTGTATGGTACTCGCTTAAACTTTCTTTCCATAATGTATATAGCTAGGTTGCAAAGGGGTCTTTTTTAATTGACTGAGATAGGAATGTTAACAAGAGCTCATTGGCTATATGGTTACCACAGAAATCAATCCTGTGTATTCTGTATACATGTACACAATTTTGACCTATATTAGGACGAGATGCACAACATTATGTGATAAAGTTTGTCAGTGACTTGCGACAGGTCGGTGGTTTTCTCCGGTTTCCTCTACAAATAAAACTGACCGCCACGATATAACTGAAATATTGTTGAAAGTGGCGTTAAACACCATAAACCAAACCTAGTTACAATAAACAAGATTAGTATTTTTAATGATGGCCTTAAATACACACATGTAATATTATTGGCCTACTTACTATACATTTGTCTTTCTTTTTGTTGTACCTGTGTGATAGGGTCCTGGTTCTTTTGCTTCATTTCTTTCTGTACCTGTGTGATAGGCTCCTGGGTTTTATTCTTCATTTCTTTCTGTACCTGTGTGATAGGGTCCTGGTTCTGTTTCTTTGTTTCTTTCTGTACCTGTGTGATAGGGTCCTGGTTCTTTTGCTTCGTTTCTTTCTGTACCTGTGTGATAGGCTCCTGGGTTTTATTCTTCGTTTCTTTCTGTACCTGTGTGATAGGGTCCTGCTTCTGTTTCTTCGTTTCTTTCTGTACCTGTGTGATAGGGTCCTGGTTCTTTTGCTTCGTTTCTTTCTGTTCCTTGTTCATACCATTGGTTGGTTCAATAGTTACATGCGTCTTATTAGCGGTAACATTTGTATCTTTTTTACTTGGACGTGAGTTTTCCTTGTTATATGTCAAACTATCTCCAGAGTTTTCCATCTTGAAAATAGTATCTTTAATTTCTGACACATTGTTTTCATGTTGATTCTTGCTTTCCAATGAAGATGTAGATGGATCTGAGTTATTGCTAACAATAGGATGTTGATTTATCGTTGGTCCATCCTGAGCATGCTCTATAATGTTAGATTCAGTTGACATTTTGTTCTTCTCTTCATGCTCATCTGTATCTGCCTTATTATGGACTGTTGGTCCATCTTTACCATGGTTTATGGCATTGACAGGTATTGTTGAAATTTTATGTGCAGATCTTTCCTCATTTTCATCTATATCTGCCTTGCTTTGGACTGTTGGTTCATCACTACCATGATCTATTTTATCTCCAGCAATGTTTTTTACATATGCATCTTCTCTGAATTTGTTTTTTTCTGATTTGGATAACTTTCCTTTACAATTACCCATTGGTCTAGCTGGAAAATATATAATAATACAAAAACATACAATCAAATCAACAGACATTGTTAAATAAGTGAGCGACTGAGTAATTGATTGTTGTTTTATGCCAAGTGAGCAATTGTTCAGCTGTATCATGGCAAGAATAACTTTGGAGAGATGAAAATGTTCATCGAGTACTAGACCAACATGCTTAGTTGGAATATATATAGTACATTGTATAACTAATCGTAGATTTTGAATATCAAAATAAGACCACAAGTGACCGAAGTACGCATAAGGATTAAACGAGTTCCGTCCACAAGTTTATTCGTTAATGCGTATTCGGTCACGAGTGGTCTTATTTTTATATTCAAAATGTATGATATAGTTATACTGTTTATTATATAGACTTTCAAAATTTCTGATATATTATTTTTGTTATTTGTATATTTCATTCCACGGGTGTGAATCTACGAGCAATGCTACTAAGGGGTTCAGCTGGAAGGGTCTGCCATCTTGAAAATGTGAAATTCTACATGTCATATTTACAACAATGCACAAAAATAATTAAAATGCTTACCTTGAAAACTTATTTTAGTTAAATTTGATCAAAATTGAAGTGTACATGAAGCCAAATAACGTATAATCTTTACGTTTCAAACTGGAAGTCTTCATATGACGTCAATGACGTCATGTTGGTTATGTGCCAAAGTCGTCGATGACATTTCGCGGAATTTTTTCAGTTTACAATTGTATGTGTATTCACTGTAACACAACAAGGAATGTAACCACTACACTTATAGTTATGTAAAAGTAGTTCGAGCAGGAAAAAACTGATATTTTCACATGTGAAAATACCGGAATTTATTTCACGGATAAATCCCCATAATTCACACCTATCTATATAATAATATAATGTTATCTCACTGAAACAACAGTCCACATGCAACCAGTCTTAGCTCTTACTAATTATTGCTGTGTGCTTAGCGGAGAAGCAGCAAATACCAATTTTATATGTTTTGGTTCGGCTCAAACCATGATCTTCCACAGTCAAGATGAGCGTTGTATTACTGTTACACCTCCATACAGTTTTGTTGACAGAGACACAACAATATAATTTACATCAAACAATACTTACAGTTAAGAAATACTACTTTTTAAACATACATTGTCTTATTCACTTGTTAGGCCTACTATGAATAAATGATTTTTCTAAACTTGATATTACATTAATATAAACTTCAGCCGTAACATCTGGCGTACTACAGGGAACCGTCATGGGTCCACTTCTCTTCCTAATCTATATTAACGACCTCCCAGAACAAGTAACAGCAACAGCACGGTTATTCCCAGACGACTGCCTACTATACCGAAAGATCAAGAGCTCGGAAGACACTAATATCTTACAGAAAGACCTAGATGCCTTACAGCAGTGGGAATCAACCTGGCTCATGCAATTCAATCCAGATAAGTGTGGGGTCTTGAGGGTTACGAATAAAAGGAAATCAATAACAAAGGAATATAGCTTACACGGGACAAGATTAGGTACGGTCAGTTCAGCAAAGTACCTGGGTCTCAACGTCAGCCATAACCTCTCTCGTGGAATACCCACATCAGTAGTGTAGCAAAGAAAGCCAACAACAACCGAGCCTTTTTCAGCAGGAATATCAGCTCATGCCCAAAGAAGATCAAGGCGCAATGCTACCTAACACTAGTGAGACCAATCATGGAATATGCCTGCGTGGTGTGGGATCCAATAACACAGAAGAACATCACTGAATTGGAGAGGGTACAACGAAAGGCAGCGAGATTTGTAATGGGGGACTACAAAACCACCAGTAGTGTAAGATCCATGCTTGAACATCTAGAATGGCCAACCCTGGAAGAACGAAGAAAACGAGCAACTATAGGTCATCATGCTATACAGGATAATCCACCAAGTAGTGGCTATACCAGTACAGCCCTATCTTATACCACACGGAGTAGCCTCCACCACCAGAGGTCATTGTCAAAGATACCAACTTACATACTCAAGACTCCAGTGCCACCAACAATTGTTCTTCCCATCAACCATCAGACTATGGAATGAACTACCTGCAGAGGCTGTCTCAGCATCAACACTAGATGCCTTCAAGACCAGCCTACCAACAGCACTCCATTAGATGTATATAGATGTTTTTAATTGTACATACTCCAGTTTTGGATTTTAATTTGGATTTTGGATGCTGTTTCCCGGTGGGCATGCGGCGTCAATCTGCAACAATATGCCAGAGGCGATTTGCAGAGTATTGAAAGAAGAAGAAGAAGACTATCTAATCTTATTGTGATTAGGCTTCCGAAGAAATTTTCTGTCTGTATCTCCATCATGGAAGCCCAATCTCGACAAGATTAGGGACTACTTGCCCTGGGAGTATAATAAAACACATTTTTTCTTCTTTTTCCCCACAAGTGCTGTCGACACGGAAATACCAACCCTCTTTTTTAACTTTCTGTTTACATATTTATTTTCAATAGCATTTCTTTATTATTTCATACGGAATTACCACCACTCCTTTATTCTTTTAACTTTCTGTTTACATGTTAATTTTCAATAAAATTTCTTTATTTCTTTATTACTTCATGCGGAATTACCCTCCGCCCCCCTTTTTTTTTTAAAACTTTCTGTTTACAATATGTCAACATCAACTTACATGATGGTGTCTACCCTAGCCTAGGCCTAGTCCGAGATTCCTCTGTCGTTTAACGGCTTTTATAAAGTTGCTGTAGCCGTTCAACGTCAGAGCGTGATATATACGGATTACAGCGGGTTTGCCTCTCCAGCTCTGGATCGGCACATTTCCACGTTTCGTGGCTATCGGATTTTATTTTCTATCAGAAACCCTTATATAAATCGCTTCACCAATCATTTTTCTATTCATTCATAACCATCTTACCCTCAGAAAGTGGTGTTACACTCCATTACAGCTCGATTTTGCCTTAGATCCTATTATTCCGCCATTTGACTTCCATTTTCGAATCTACACACGTGATCTCGCGATACTAACTGAATGATGACAGCAACGCATTGCATGATGGGAGCTAATTAATGCAGCGTGCCAAATTATTTGGAGCATTATTTGCATACGTAAACAACATTCAAATCACATGGAAGAAGATACATTTAAGCGTATTCTGCAGGACAAACAGTCCATCTACAGATCAAAGCAGAAGGAAATAATACAGAATTCAACGGCAGAGTGTTACCAACGGGCTTCGGAAAGAGCATGTGTTACGTTCCCCCTTTTTGGACAAGGTACTACAACATTTTTTTTTCTTATGGTTATCTGTAATTCACTAAATTTGCTGTTAAAATCATTACCAATCAATATAATCAACTGTATTAAATTTTATGTTAATTGTTCTGCCTTAACAGACACCTATGATTGGCAATAAAAATATTTGTTTGTTTGTTTATATGCAAATCATCTCCCATGATACATTGCGGTAATCGTAGTTTTCTCGTAGTCACGTGACAAATGTTTGAAAAATGGAAGACAAATGTCGAAATCATAGGTTCTAAGGCAAAATCATGCTGTAATGGAGTGTAACACCACTTTCTGAGGGTAAGATGTTTATGAATGAATAGAAAAATGATTGGTGAAGCGATTTATATAAGGGTTTCTGATAGAAAATAAAATCCGATAGCCACGAAACGTGGAAATGTGCTGACCCAGAGTTGGAGAAGCAAATCCGCTGTTTTCCGTATGTATCACGCTCTGACGTTGAACGGCTACAGCAACTTTATAAAAGCCGTTAAACGACAGAGGAATCTCGGACTAGCCTAGGCTTAGTATAACTATAAGGCTATATATGTGGTTTTCCCCAATAAAAAAAAAAAAAAACGTATATGTAAACAATTAGGACATACAGGGTCTTATTTGTTTAACTACCACACCCTTCTAATAAATCAGTCGGAGCATGTCATATATCTATCCTGCTTCAGCTGTGTGTATCTTTCTTTTCGGTCACTGCAACTGGCCAGTCTGGTCACTGGCTTCCCGATTCTTCGACAAGTTGATATTAGATTATGTGGCAGGTCACAATATTATATTCCTATTGATGATCAATCAATCTATTTTTATAATATTTCGTGTAAAAGATATAAATAATTTCGACACAAATTGAAATTTCAAGAAATCCGATTCCTAGCTGTGTTGATTTTCCGAAAACGTATGATCTTCACACTAGAAGGGAATTTCCATTTTATCTGTCATTTCATTCAATCAATCAAAGTTTTGTTTAAAGTCGGTACATTTTATAACAATACAACATAAGCTCTCAAGATCTTTTCAAACCGACTTGCATAACAAAATTACATAAATTAAATACAGCACAACAAACACATGTCATTCAATACAAAACCATTACACATCCAGACAAACCTATGCATACATCTCTGTGTTTTGACCTCTGCACAACACTGTCACAGGACAAAACAGAAAAAAGATGCCGACATTTAGCAGCCATTACACATACAAGTACATTCATGCAAATTATAACCAGTCTATATTTAAGCAAAGAAGCAAATTAACTCAAACACATAAAATATTCACGTACTTTTAAAACATATTTTTTTTAAATATTCTAAAAAAAAATATTTTAAAAATATTCATGCAGAAATAGCCAAGCACTAAAATAGAGCACAAGTTAAACTGAAAAGCATCAAGTCAAGTAAAAAAAAATTTTGTTGGTATATGCTTGAATTAGAAACATATAAATAACAATAAAAAAATAAGCTCGATAGCTTTTTTAAACTGACATACAAATTACACATACAGGTATATATATATATATACCCACAAAAATACATGGACATACATTGACAAACATATAAAAAATTGGTCCCTTAATATCGTTTAAAACGAAACTATGTTAATTTTCAGAAAGTGTGTTATGACAAGAAATGAAGTAGGTGCTGCTCTGGAGTAAGCCAGAAACAAACCGACATTTCAGTTCTTTGAGTTGAAGTTAACCCGCATAACGTGTGTACTTTTACAGTAAGTTTATTCATTTTATTGTTTGATAGGCTGATCTATCTCTTTTTCCTGGATTGACATTGTCATTGATGACTGAGTCAGGAAGAACAGTCTGTCTGTGTCGACATTGAGATAAAATATATGAACACCAATTTCGTCTCACTTTCACTCTTCTAATTATATTTTATTTTGTCAAAATGTCATATTTATAGCCTAATAGTTAAACTTATAATTTATAAAGGCAATCAAAATGATAAAACATGATTGTAGTCACGTGTAGCATTAACAGAACTTGAAACAGTCGGCAACGACTCCTGTTCTATACCGGAAGAAGAAGAATGAAGACAAGATATGCAAATGACATACAAAAAAAAAGGGGGGGGGGTTAAGGTGATTAACAAAAAAATAATTTAGTTATATCGTGGGGGTCAGTTTGATTGGTAGAAGAAATTGGAGTACCCGGAGAAAACCACTGACCTGTGGCAACTCACTGACAAACTTTGTCCCATGTTATATCAAGTACACCTTGTACAAAGGAAGAATGTGTCCACAGCCAGGAAAGGACTGTGATGCACAGGCACTTGTTTCTGGTAATTTTTTTTTATCTAGATACTATATATATATAGTATCTAGGTAAGCAAAATTTACCAGAAACAAGTGCCTGTGCTGTGATGCCCCCACTTCTAGCTGAAGTTAACAGATGTATAACTAAGAACCATAAGGGTCACAATAGAATAGGCAAAATTAAATTTGGCCGGTGTATTATTGTGGTAAAAAATATGAATCCTAGACATCTCGGTACTGACTTGGACATCTCGGTACTCGGTCCTGGACATTTCGGTACTGACCTGGACATCTCGGTACTCGGTACTGGACAGTTCGGGACTTGGATGAGACAATATTCCTTACTGACCACAATTGTTTGGTACTTATTAATTGTCAATATTTTTGTACTAGTAGTTCTTTAATATATATGAACCAAAAGTGTTTTTGATAATTCCAGTGTAGATCGATCCCGGAGATCGTTGTTTTAGTATACAATGTACATTGATTTTTATTTATATTTTCATTATTTTGACTTTTGCTTCAGATTATCTGATATCCCCGATGTATGAAAGTTCGTCACCCTAACGATTCTTCTATAATTTCTATTATCATAAACATTTGATTATATTTTGGTTTATTAAAACGGACTGATTTATTGCTTTTCCCCACAAAAATTCTTCATACTTTGTAGTGGCGTTACCAATTATGCTATGTGTGTTCGTGTGAGTAACTGAGGAAATTGTCAGTGCTTTCATTATACGACATTTCTTGATTTTCTGTTTATAATTTGGGGGGTTAAATAATATACAAAAGCGATAAAAATTAGATAAAAAGGTCTTACCAGTGTTGCATAGTCTGTGCTGCCACTGTGAACACTGGTCACATTGCAAAGCCTCCTGTCTGAGATGGACATTGCTGCCACAATCTATGCATGGATACACGTTCATTTTGCAGTTTGAATATCAAATTAGGGTAACCCTCCATTATATATCGACTTGGCAAATATTTCTCAAATAAAATTCAGCTTGTATCGTTTTTTGAAGTCAAACAAAAGATTAAAGCATTGATCTATGATTAAAGAATTTAAATTTGGTAATTAAAGCTATCTAATTAAAACAGTTATGTAATCAAAACAGAAATGAAAATAATCATCCCTTAAGTTTATCTGTGATTTATTGATAAAGGGACTTAGTTTTCAAAACAAAAGTTATTTACAAATATTAATGAATTGCCTCTTTGATGTCCATTTAATTAAAGATGATTTAAAAAAAAACACATACAAATTTGTATAAACAACGTCTACATGTAAAAAATAAGAATTAAAAAGTTTTTAAATTCAATCAAATTATTTTTATTATTCAGTACCGAAATAAACAACGTCTACATGTAAAAAAAAATTTAAAAAGTTTTTAAATTCAATCAAATTATTTTTATTATTCAGTACCGAAATAAACAACGTCTACATGTAAACAAAATTAAAAAAAGTTTTTAAATTCAATCAAATTATTTTTATTATTCAGTACCGAAATTTCCAGTACCGAGATGTCTCATATGTTCAGTACCGAGATGTCCAGGTCCCGAGATGTCTTGATACCAAAAATATGTAAACATTTCAAATGATTTCTTAAAGATTAGATGAATATTTGAAAGGAATAAAGGAAATTGGTGCTTTTCTTCAAAGAGAGGGCATACAGTTGAATCTTCAGTATTGAAAAAGTTTAAAGCTAAAAGTCAAAAATCAAACTTGGTCTGTCTTTTATGGTTCAAGGCATAATGTAGAGATGCCGACTTATCGTTATTTCGGTCGCCATTTTGTTTTCCGGTAGCTGCTGATACATGAAAATGCAATTTTTGATGTCAGATTTTTACAGATAATACTATATAAAAATATAATTTTTTTACATTAATTAATTATCTAAACATGGTTTGAAATCTTTAAAAATTGTGTTTCTTTTAATATGGAATCGTTTAAATATAACGTGTTCGAATCGAAATCACTTCAATGCCTTGCCCGGCATGTTCCTGACGTTATATAGTTCTATAATTATTATCCAATTAAAGCGCAGATTCGTAGCTTGCGCATGGTCACAGTCGCTTCCGATTTCCTGATCATGCTAAACGGAAAATGGTCGTCTCAAAAGTTCCAAGATGAACAAATCAATGAAAAATTTGGAGTAGCGTTCTCCGATGGCGATATTTGTATTTTCTGTTACAATATCAACGTAGAAAGCATACCATCTCAACCATATTAAATCGCGAACACAGATGATTTTTAGTATTTAAAACGCCCCTAAACATGTCTGAAGGAGAACGTCGTACATCGTTGGAAGTGGAAAGTAAATAGGAACGTCAACGACGCTGGTTGTAACACAGGTGTTATCGTAGGTTAGTTTATGTAAAACTTCTTGTCAATTTATAATACTTCCAACTTGCGTTCAAAACAAAAGTAAACAAACCGAAAAGGGGGGGGGGGGGATTGTAAACAGAGATGAAAGTTTTCCTCTAATCCGCTGATTTACTCTTTTTTTTTAAGGAAAATATTTGGAAATAAAATGTTTCTAGCTTGGTCCAAACAACTGGAAAACGAGGGTATGGGCTCTAGAATAGGAGTTTCCTCTTTTTTCATCAGTCAATCACTTTCTTCTATATAATACTATAGTCTGTGTACAAAATATTTGGTTTTTTTTTATACTAGACTATATCCTTCACTCTTCAGAAAGTTAATTCTATTCTTATTTTTGTCATGGTGCTACATTTTTATTTGTATTTGCCAGCTTCCATGGATACTCGACCATGATTGAATATTTACATACTAAATTCAAATAAAAGTAAACAAAATGTTATAACTTATTGCATACATATGTATTTATAGACCAATGAAAAAAAAATACCAGTGTTTCTGCTAATATTCTCGAAAAGGGGAAGGTAGTATAAGTAGACAAAACATATATTTTTACCTAGGTTATACAGAACAAGGATATGACTTTAACTTTGTCCAAAAATGTCAATAAAAACTTTGGGGTCAATACCAAAAATTTGAAACTCTGGTAATTTTTTTTGTCTAAATACATTGTGAATTTATGTTTATTATAATAGTAGTTATGAAAGGATAATAAGTACAATGTAGACTAGTTAGAACTGTTTCTTTGTGGTCCCTTCCAGCTTCTGTTGTTTTTTTCCAGTTTACCTGACATTATGCTTTGCTGGTCAAAGACATGTGTGTGATCCAAGCTGGCCTTGGGATATTACCTGAACTTAGGACTGCAGGATAATATACAGCTGATCATGAGTTCAGAATTTATATCATAATGAAATATTTAGTTTTACATGTAGCTGGATTTATTCAGACCACAATACATGTGACAATAGATGATGTATTTCAAAAATGCACCAAATATTTCCTGAATAATAAATGAATGAACTTAATATTTTGGTTGTTTTCATTGAACATGTTTTAAGAAGCAAATTAGAATAGTAATGGGCAAGACTGAAACTTTGACACGGAGAGTAGGGTTAGGGGGTGGGTTATGGTGTTTAATGCCATTTTCAACAATATTTCAGTTATATCGTGATGGTCAGTTTTATTGGTGGAGTAAACTGGAGAAAACCACTGATTTGTTGCAAGTCACTGACGAATTTTATCACACAATAATGTGTTATCAAGTACACCTTAAGTTACCATGAGCGGGATTCGAACGACATGGAGAGTAAGATTGAAACAAATTTACTTGCTCAAATTGTAATAAAGGGAAACCTGAATATAAACAGCATCCTATATAAACAACATAACTTTATTTTAAATAAAGTTCCAGGTTCCAGATGTAGCCTTTTGTAGGAAATGTGTAAACCATGCAAATAATATCCATCTATTTTAAACACAAGCTGATCTTAAGGAAGTTCAGTTCAGAGGTGTTTCACTATCATGCTTGTTGGGTGGTTGATGCATATACCATCACTTTCAGCAATTGTACAGCTACATTATGATTGCAAGACATTGAGGTAGGAAAACAAAAACACCTACATGTATATCAAGCCGACCAGTTAAATTTTCGGCAAGGGGTAGGTGTCTGGAATCTTCACCCCTTGGGGGGATTACATATTGGTGGTATATATGAAATGAAAAGTATTTAGTTTAAGTTATTAGTTACTTGAGGTTATAGATTTTTAAAATATCTTTAATTTGGTACCTTGATGATCAAATTCTGACTAGAAACGATGGAGTAATCTTAAAAAACGTAAATTTACGCAACAAATTTTAAAGCAATGGCAGCCATTTTGTTTTCAAAATGGCCACCATTATGACAATTATTCCGTAATAAAATGCTAAAGCAAATAAGAGGTCATTGGTACAAACCTACATATCCATTTTTTTTCAGTGATATTAATTATATTGATAAAAAAATTGATCAAATTATCTTGGAACAGGTTCCCTGTCAGGAATTTTATGAAAAAATGGCCGCCATTTCTTGTGTCGACAAAAAAGCATCACGTCCAACAGAATGTGCACAACACTGTGGTATTGTCTTCAAAATTTTGTACGGATATCATTTTTAGTTTAGGAAATATGAAGCTTTTTGTGTCATTTTTCCATATAACTGCTGTGAAACGGTGCCATTCTCAAATAATGTTGAACACTAATTGCACACCCACCTTTATGGATTCATAATTCCACAAAAAGATGTAAAAGGTGATTCATATGTTATAATTGCACGCAACACAAGTATTTCTACACACAATGTGAGCCATAATGGACCTTTCGGTCAAGATCAAAAGTGGCTCCGACACATTTTGGACAGTAAAACAAATGGCGAATATTACTTCAAACATGTTCAGTTTCATTTTTCTGACAGAACAACTTATAATCTATGGAAAAAAACAAAAGTAGAGACATTATCTGCTGTTTGCACAAAAAATCAGAACTCTAAAACAGTCATTAAAACCATTATTGATGGTGGCCATCTTGGGAAAATTATTGACCAAAAATAGGCAATTTCAAATGCTCATAACTTTTGAACCCTTCATCCGATTTTTACAAATGAAGGCTCAAAAGTCTTCTTAGATTGAGCTCTATCTAATGGTTAAAAAACAGCAAGCATCCCCTGTAATTTATTTTTGACTGGCATCTCTACATAATGTGTATAATCTCAAATAACTTAATAATAGGGAATATTTACTTTTTTTGCATTAATTAGAAAATATCTGCCTCTGTTGTGTACATATACCGGAACTAGCTGCGGAACCGTAGCTCTTGTTCCCCCCAAAAAAGAAAAACATTAGTGCTGTGGTTCTGCAGCTACATGTAGCTGCGGTGCATGTGATTTGTTTGCTTGCTAGCTTACCTTTTGAGCAGATGAATGTGAGTTTTATCCCCTGTCAGATCAAATTGAAGATTATGTAATATATTATTGATATTTGATGCTTCTACACAGGCCTTTCAATATAAAGGGGTGGATATATTGCGGCAATCCAAAATCTGGGGTTAGCCCGTTTCTGGCTTGCCATTTATATGCTCTCTTGTAAAAATCCGCGAAGGTAGCAGACACACATTTTGTTTTAGAGAAGAAATTTTTAGAAATTTAACATTTTTATTCGTATCATTGTATTTTAAAGTTCAGCAAAGATACGAAATAGTGGAGAACAACTAGACTACACATGATTATTCGTGTTTTCCTGTGTTTTGGTGGAAAAATACCTTTTCTTTAAAAACCATGTGTGATTACGGTAGACAAATTAGGCAGGTACCTCCTGATTTAAAAAGTGTTGTATAAGATATTCATGAAAATTTTTCAAATTTTAATAAAAAATACTGCCAGTAAATAGTGAAGTTCTGGTAGACCAGATCTTTCAATAGTTTTTAAAGTATGTGCCTACAATGGCTTAAAGTAGATGGCTATTTGTGTGTTTTGCTTATGTAAAAAAAACGGTCAAAGTAGGAGGCTCAAGACCTTTAATAGCAGGTGGAATATAGCCGGCTTCCACCTACTTTTGAAAGCCCTGGTAGACTTTAAAAATATTGAAAGCCCTGTCTGCATATAACATCATAAGGAATAAGACCAAAAACTAATAATTTAGTTCTTCTTAAATAGAAAAAAAATCAGCTGCAGAATTAATTGAGCATTCATTACCCATCTATTTGACCCATCATTAATTATCGATATTAATAGAAAAATTTCATGCAAATAAATGCATTCAATGTTGAAATGATTTGAACATCGTGTCGTCCTCAATTTTCAGGTAGACAATGACAACTCCAAATCAGCTAGACAAAGTTTGGAGTTTGTGCCAACAGAGTAAAGACTTTCGACAGCAATGGGAGGGTCTTTATGATAAAACCATGCAATATGTTAGGATTCATTGTGTAGAACTACTCGGTGACAATGATTGGTAAGTTAGGTTATGTCTGTAAAAAGTAAAAAAAACAACCCTTTCTTGTCAAAATACATGTGTGCATACAATAGACCTTAATTTTGCACATTCTCAATTTGATTATAAAATTATGTTTTTTAATAAGAGTTATTTCCCTTACGATGAACAAAATGGTATCTGTTCTTATCTAGCAAGATGTTTAGCGTAAGCAAGCAATGTAAAAATTCAAAGTGAACAACATCATCATCGTCATCTCATCAAATGTAACTTGGTCTCCAGGGCTCCCACTACTTTGAAATCAGAGGGAGAAGTGGCTTCTCTTTCAGGTGCTGACAAAAGAGAAGTGAGAGATAACAGGGAGAAGTGGTGAGAGTACAGGGAGAAGTCAAAATATTTCTCTAATTGTACCACTTTTCACGTTCGCAGGGCATTATCGTGGCATTCGTATGTTATAATGTACTTGTTATGCATTAAGGTATATTCAGTAGTTGTTTAATTCCTTGCTTTTGTTAGCATATTATCTCTCTGATTTACATATGTCCTTGTATTTGTTTTTTGTTTGTTTGTATTAAATAAACCCTTTTCAGATTCTTTGTTTTATCAGATGATAAAGGCACATATATGATAGTCAACTATTGTCCAATAAATAATAAATAAATAAAAATTGAATAATTATTTAATCAAATTTTAATGAGTGTATATTATTTACATTGCTTCTCTTTAATCACTGATTGATATTAATTAAGAAACTAATCATATCCACAAAGTTAACAATCCCTTTGGATAGCTGCCATCAAACCCCAAATAAATTAAATGAAACAATACCGACGTTATTTTCCCGAGTACTGATCCGTAATACAGTTTTTATATTCGTAACTGTTTCGATTAGGTCCCTTTACAATGGCGGTTTGAAAAACGGAAATTGTGTGGTAAAAATATACCGATGTTTTACTGTTAAAACAGTTAAAATTAGCAAAGTGATGTGGTAAAATTACAGGGCGACTTCCACTTCTCTTTTGGCACTAGTACAAAGCGAAGTGAGCAGCCACAAGGCGACTTCTTTGCCCGAATCGCCCTCCAACGTGAGCCCTGGGTCTCACCATAATCTTGCTAAAAAAATTGCTCATTTGGCATTAAAGGAGAACGATACCAACTGATGATTTGGGGGAAAATGGCAGCCTGCATGTTTAGCGGGAAATTTAAAATCAATAAGATATAAACGTGCTTTAACACCAGCTCTTGTAAAATTTTCATTAAAAAAGTCATATTTTCATTTTTTTATTAGCTCTAAATTCTGTAAAACCCCAAATCATCAGTTGGTTTCATTCTCCTTTCAGCAACAATCACTCTCTCACTATATTTTTGCAGGCAAGATATTGTGAAATATCAAAGTAAGGGACAGGCAGAGATTGTCAAGAGATTTGCTCACGGTCTGCTTTCTGATGTTGTCCAACATTTTGATGAGAAAATTGAAAAGTGTGAAAATAGCCTCATCTCTGATAAGATGTCACTTGTTGTTACTAGGGACGACCTAAAGGTAATATTAGCATTGATGTTTCTACTGCAGTGGCCTGATCTCAAACTATGTAAGGCACTATGTTTAGGGTATAAGTTTTATTATTAGATTGATAGTGCAGCGTTAGACTTCCATCATGTCTATAAAAACGTAGATATAAAACTTTGTGGGCACAACACGTTTCTGGAATAACCTTCATCAGGTACGGACATTACAGAAAGACTTGAAATTTATTTAATTTAAAACTATTTGAGAGTAATAAAAGTTGTAAATCCAACTACCATACGATCACGATCATGAATGCCCCTTTTGATAGATGCAAGTAGATAGCCAAATAAAAAGAAATTGATCAGAAAAATTTAACCAATCTTAGAAATTTGACTAGCTTGCATAAACGGTAGAAAATTTCATTTTAATTAAATTAAGAAAATTGTGAAATACAAGGTCTAATAAACTTACGGTAAATTAGTTTTGATAAATTGAATAAATGGTCATTTGATGGTAGAAAACGTAATTCAAATTTGATTAAATTGCAGAAATGATAGGAAACTTAATTTAATTTTGACTAAATTGCAGAAATGGTACAGTAGAAAACTTTATTTAATTTTGATTAAATTGTAGAAGTGGTAGAAAATTTAATTTAAGTTTGATTAAATTGTGCATTAATGGTAGAAAACTTAATTTAATTTTGATTAAATTGTAGAAGTGGTAGAAAATTTGATTTAAGTTTGATTAAATTGTGCATTAATGGTAGAAAACTTAATTTAATTTTAATTAAATTGTAGAAATGGTAGAAAATTTAATTTAATTTTGATTGAATTGCAGAAAATATATTTTTCAAATTAAAGGTATCTGTTATAATACTGACTTAGTATATATTTTTTCCTTCAGAAAACCTATGAAAATGATCCATGCAGATTTGTAGAGACATTGGTCAGATGTCTAAATGAAGAAGAAATGCTTATCAATAACTTTGAAAAGGTATTAACATTTGTTGACTAGTTAAACATCACTGTGTTAAAGCCAAATAAACTTGAGTTATTTAGGGTTAGAATTTTGGTGTGTAACGCCACTTTCAACAATATTTCAGTAATATTATGGTGGTCAGTTTTATTGGTGGAGGAAACCAGAGTACCCAGAGAAAACCGCCGTCCTGTCGCAAGTCACACTGACAACTTTATCACATAATGTTGTATCGAGTACACCTCGTCGTGAACAGGGTTCTAACTCACAACTTTAGTGGTGATAGGCACTGATTGCACAGGTAGTTGTATATCCAACAACCATACGATAACGACCACAACAGCCCCCAATAAACCTAGCGAATTATAACAAGGACTGCATGTTGTGATTTTTATGTATATTGATTATTTTGCCTTTGAACTTTACACGTTGGATTGTTTCAGAAGTTTTATTTTTTCCAGTGTTTAATTGTTCTTTTGTTTTTATATGCAAAGTAAAAATAAAAATAAGTCTTCATGCTAACCCGCTTGCCACGAAGGCCGGGACAAGTAAAACTAGATTCAGACTTGTAAGTGAAAATTATGAAAGAATTTGTTTGAATAAATAGAACATTTTTCTAAATTTGGCTTTCAGGCAAGTAGGTGAAAACAATTAAGACAAAGACCAAAAAAATATGTTGTTTTTCTTTTGTAGCCAAGTGAGGAAGAGGAGGAGAAAACTAACATTACATTGTGTATAAGATACCTCAATGATACACAACAACAAGAGAAGGTAACTCTATTGTTCTTGTTTCACGTCTCTCTTATTTCCTTCTGTTTCTGATTAATTGGCGTTTAACGCCAACTTTAGCAGTATTTCAGCTATATCGTGGCATGAACAAATTTTATATTAACTTAAGACACCTACAAGACCCTTAGAAATAAAACCTTCTGTTAAAATGCAAATTTACCATTTTAAATGCAGTGCTCTAGATAATCTTTAGGTATTTTGCTTTTTTACTTCCTTGTTATTGTATGAATTGGGTATGTTATATTTTATACTTGTGACAGTAAATTATAGTTTACAAATATAATTAGAATTCAATGTTTTTGTGTGTTAAAGTTATCAGTTTTGCCTTTTTCTACGATTTCGATATTTGATTTTGTAAATGTTCCAACAGTGTGGTATTTTTGTTCTTTATTTTCTTTATTTTTTACAGTCATTAAAACAAAAAGTAAAAGACATGACTTATCTCATAGAAAAAGAGAAGAGGAAAATTACAGAACTTGACAAGAAAAAACAGGAGGAAATTGGTAACAGCAAAAGCCTTATCAAATGTGCAAAATTGGGGGAAGGTGATGATATACCATGTACACAACTGACAGCCCCCTCAAAATATGGGAAAATATTATATACAACAGATAGCACTATGAACAAATTGGGGAGGGGGGGGGGAGAATATGTAACAAGAGAGCACATGTTATAAAATAAGGAAAGTATATTTGGCAGAGAGCACAGAGACAAGATTGCAGGAAATATATCATGCAACCGAGAGTACAATAAGCTCTGCATTGGTACGGATAGATGTAACTGTTAATACATTTTGAAAAATTAGAAAATTATATGCAAGATAGATTTGATTTGATTTTTTGATTTTTGGGGTTTTAACGCCACTTTCAGCAATATTTCAGCTATATCATGGCGACCAGTTTTAGTGGTGGAGGAAGCTGGAGTACCCGGAGAGAACCACTGACCCTGGGCAAGCAACTGGTAAACTTTATCACTTGCGGCTGTGAGTCGAGTGCACCCTTTTTTGTAATTTACAAAGCTGGGCGCGAACCCACACCGTCATGGTAATAGGCTTGTATGAGCTGTTAGATCCAATGATCTAACTCATTGATCTACCACCGGGCCCCAATGCAAGATAGATTGGAGGGTCAAAATTATATGAACCGTATCAGTGGTGTAATGGTTAGCGTGCTGCCTCGAGTGTGGCAGATTGTAAGTTCTAGCCCAGATCGGATCAAATCAAAAACTATAAATTTGGTATTTTTTGCTTCTCCGCTAAGCATGCAGCATTAAGGAGAAAGAGCAAAGACTGGTTTGCATGGAATCAGGATAATGTGTCTGATTGTGGTGACATGTCTATCAGTGGACTGTTGTTTCAGTGAGCTAGCACTATAAAAATTCAACTAAGAGAGTTGGTCTAGTACAAAGCGGACCTCATCATCATCTCATTGAAAATTAACTTATGCTCGCCATGATATAGCTGAAATATTGCTGAGTTGGCATTAAACAACAATCACTCACTCACTAACTCAAAATTATATGTAGCAGAGAGCACAGGAACAAAATCTATATGTTGTAATAAAAACGTAGATATCAAATTTAGTGTGCATATTTATTGGAGTACATACAGTCCTTAAAGAGTACCCAGTACACGTTAAAGATGTTAATTCATGTCTTCATATCATCCTCTTAAAGAGTACCCAGTACATGTTAAAGATGTTAATTCATGTCTTCATATCATCCTCTTAAAGAGTACCCAGTACATGTTAAAGATGTTAATTCATGTCTTCATATCATCCTCTTAAAGAGTACCCAGTACATGTTAAAGATGTTAATTCATGTCTTCATATCATCCTCTTAAAGAGTACCCAGTACATGTTAAAGATGTTAATTCATGTCTTCATATCATCCTCTTAAAGAGTACCCAGTACATGTTAAAGATGTTATTTCATGTCTTCATATCATCCTCTTAAAGAGTACCCAGTACATGTTAAAGATGTTAATTCATGTCTTCATATCATCCTCTTAAAGAGTACCCAGTACATGTTAAAGATGTTAATTCATGTCTTCATATCATCCTCTTAAAGAGTACCCAGTACATGTTAAAGATGTTAATTCATGTCTTCATATCATCCTCTTAAAGAGTACCCAGTACATGTTAAAGATGTTAATTCATGTCTTCATATCATCCTCTTAAAGAGTACCCAGTACATGTTAAAGATGTTATTTCATGTCTTCATATCATCCTCTTAAAGAGTACCCAGTACATGTTAAAGATGTTAATTCATGTCTTCATATCATCCTCTTAAAGATGACAATATGCCATTTGTATGAGTAGACTTATGTTTAAAAATACTTTTGGGTGATTTCAGATATCAAGTCAAATGTTTCTAAGACCAGAAAAAATGGATTGAATTCAGGATCACAGAAAATCCAGAAAGATATACAGACCATTAACATTGAACTGATTAATATAAGTCTTAATATTGATACATTGAAACAGGTGAGTAATCTAAAATATTTAATCAAATGTACAGGTGAGTTATCTAAAACATTTAATCAAATGTGCAGGTTTTTTTTATTGTTTGTTTATGTATGTATTGCAATTGGAAATCAAGTTATTAAAAGGGGGGGGGGGGGGTTCCTATTAAAGGGGAGGGTTGGGTTCCCATTAAAGGGGAGGGTTGGGTTCCTATTAAAGGGGAGGGTTGGGTTCCCATTAAAGGGGAGGGTTGGGTTCCTATTAAAGGGGAGGGTTGGGTTCCTATTAAAGGGGAGGGTTGGGTTCCTATTAAAGGGGAGGGTTGGGTTCCTATTAAAGGGGAGGGTTGGGTTCCCATTAAAGGGGAGGGTTGGGTTCCTATTAAAGGGGAGGGTTGGGTTCCTATTAAAGGGGAGGATTGGGTTCCTATTAAAGGGGAGGGTTGGGTTCCTATTAAAGGGGAGGGTTGGATTCCCATTAAAGGGGAGGGTTGGGTTCCCATTAAAGGGGAGGGTTGGGTTCCTATTAAAGGGGAGGGTTGGGTTCCTATTAAAGGGGAGGGTTGGATTCCCATTAAAGGGGAGGGTTGGGTTCCTATTAAAGGGGAGGGTTGGGTTCCTATTAAAGGGGAGGGTTGGGTTCCTATTAAAGGGGAGGGTTGGGTTCCTATTAAAGGGGAGGGTTGGGTTCCTATTAAAGGGGAGGGTTGGATTCCTATTAAAGGGGAGGGTTGGGTTCCTATTAAAGGGGGGGTTGGGTTCCTATTAAAGGGGAGGGTTGGATTCCTATTAAAGGGGAGGGTTGGGTTCCCATTAAAGGGGAGGGTTGGGTTCCTATTAAAGGGGAGGGTTGGATTCCTATTAAAGGGGAGGGTTGGGTTCCTATTAAAGGGGGGGTTGGGTTCCTATTAAAGGGGAGGGTTGGGTTCCTATTAAAGGGGAGGGTTGGATTCCTATTAAAGGGGAGGGTTGGGTTCCTATTAAAGGGGAGGGTTGGGTTCCTATTAAAGGGGAGGGTTGGATTCCCATTAAAGGGGAGGGTTGGGTTCCTATTAAAGGGGAGGGTTGGGTTCCTATTAAAGGGGAGGGTTGGGTTCCCATTAAAGGGGAGGGTTGGGTTCCTATTAAAGGGGAGGGTTGGGTTCCTATTAAAGGGGAGGGTTGGGTTCCTATTAAAGGGGAGGGTTGGGTTCCTATTAAAGGGGAGGGTTGGGTTCCTATTAAAGGGGAGGGTTGGATTCCTATTAAAGGGGAGGGTTGGGTTCCTATTAAAGGGGGGGTTGGGTTCCTATTAAAGGGGAGGGTTGGATTCCTATTAAAGGGGAGGGTTGGGTTCCCATTAAAGGGGAGGGTTGGGTTCCCATTAAAGGGGAGGGTTGGGTTCCTATTAAAGGGGAGGGTTGGATTCCTATTAAAGGGGAGGGTTGGGTTCCTATTAAAGGGGAGGGTTGGGTTCCTATTAAAGGGGAGGGTTGGATTCCCATTAAAGGGGAGGGTTGGGTTCCTATTAAAGGGGAGGGTTGGGTTCCTATTAAAGGGGAGGGTTGGGTTCCCATTAAAGGGGAGGGTTGGGTTCCTATTAAAGGGGAGGGTTGGGTTCCTATTAAGGGGGGGGGGGGGTTGGGTGCCTATTAAAGGGGGGGGGGGTTCCATTAAAGAGGAGGGTTGGGTTCCTATTAAACGGTTTAACCATATTTGTTTGTGCTTTTCCTAATACACCTATAAAACTGCCCGCCACGATATAACTGAAATATTGTTGAAGGTGGCGTTAAACACCACAACCCTAACCCTAACCCAAGCCAGGACCTGGATTTCCAATGTCATATGTTGTGGTCTTTTTTTTTGGGGGGGGAGGAGGGGGGTTCAGTGTGTTAAGGTGAGAGGTGATTGTTCAGTTTGTTGATATTGGAGGAATTGTTGACCTTCACTGTTTAAACACTCCATTCATAATAATGTATTTAGTGATAGTGAAATGTAATCAAATAAAAACATGAAATATCAAATATACTTTGAAAGTGTGCAGTCAGGATTCCATTAACATATGGTGTGGTCTTCTTTTGTTTGTCCTCAATAACCAATGCAGATTCTCAATGCAAACAGAACCTGGGTCATCATTGAGATTGTCCTCAATAACCAATGCAGATTCTCAATGCAAACAGAACCTGGGTCATCATTGAGATTGTCCTCAATAACCAATGCAGATTCTCAATGCAAACAGAACCTGGGTCATCATTGAGATTGTCCTCAATAACCAATGCAGATTCTCAATGCAAACAGAACCTGGGTCATCATTGAGATTGTCCTCAATAACCAATGCAGATTCTCAATGCAAACAGAACCTGGGTCATCATTGAGATTGTCCTCAATAACCAATGCAGATTCTCAATGCAAACAGAACCTGGGTCATCATTGAGATAAACACTGCTGTGTAGCAATCAACCAATTAATGATGGCGACGGTAAGACTTCTGAAGTAAACATTTCTATTAAAATGGCATGAACCCCTGTGGAAGCTAATCAGCAGTAATCCTCTATCTTGAAGGGGACGTCATGGCCGTGATCGTATGGTTGTTGGATATACAACTACCTATGTAATCAGTGACTATCACCACTAAAGTTGTGAGTTTTTGGACTCCGTTCATGGTGAGGAGTATTCAATACAACATTATGTTATTAAGTTTGTCAATGACTTGTGACAGGTCGGCGGTTTTCTCTGGGTACTCTGGTTTCCCGCACCAATAAAACTGACGTCCTGCGATATAATTGAAATATTGTTGAAAGTGGCGTTAAACACCTTAAACCAACCAACCAATTTTGTTTTTATTTTGATTGTATTACAGGGTATCAAGGAAACGTTGATGAGGTTTTTAAGCAGTGGGGTTGCTTTACAAGCTAAATTTAGTGAGGTTTTGACGAGATGGAAACATGATATCAAGTTTAGATATGTTTATTTAATAGATTCAGAATACTCCCTTAAAGGGATAATTGAAAGGTAAACAAAACTGTTTTTATCTTAAATTGATATATCTGTTCATGTTTTTTTTCATTTCTTTGGAATAAGAATTATTTATTAATTAACTACTGTTGTATTTACATAAATAAGATGAAAACTGCCTTTGTGATACAGATAGTACAACTAGGCCAATATGGGACAAAGTCGGCCAATACAGATTTTTACTCGTACTGACAGACTTTGATTCGGCCAATATTGGTGTTCCAGATTCGCTCTAGATTTTACATGCGTATCAGCAATAAATAGAGATGCTCTGTCACTGTTGTTTGATGAGAAAAAATGGAAAGGATGAGAACGAAAATAAACAAATGAAATTGTTCAATCTCAAGAGTAATGAATCCAGAAAGTAATTGAAAAATCGTTGTTCATGCAAAAAGATTAAAACCTGTTAATGTTGTGAATTTATCAAAATGTTGAACTATTTGAAGCAAAAGGATAAAAACGCATAAGACAATATTTTATGGTTAATTAATAAATATATGAATATGATGATTTCTGTATTGGCCTAGTTATTAGTCCTTGGGTAGCTGCATTGATTAGTCCAATACGGAAATCATCACATAATAATATCATAGTATTTGAGTGAACCAAACCAGCCATCAGGGTTTGTATTTTTATAATTTTCTTTCTGTAATTATACTTTACAGATGTAAAAAATTTGGGAAATTGGTGTATAGTACGTTAAACTTTATTGTCGATGATCTTCCTGGCTTGCCGATTGGTAGTAAGTGGGACATGGAAAAAGACATAGAACTGCAGAGTACAATGAACTCTATGTATCAGCTGTTTGAAGAGCTCTGTCAAAGGTCAGTAATATTGTAGAACTATGTCAAAGTTCAGTAGTATTGTAGAGTTATGTCAAAGATCAATAGTATTTTAGAGCTGTCAAGGTCAGTAGTGTTTTAGAGTTATGTCAAAGGTTAGTAGTATTTGAGAGTTATGGCAGAGGTATATCTGACTCAATTAGAATGATATTAGAGGCAGGAGATATATGTGACTAATGCCGTACAACCAGTAATTTTTGCAGCTATCTAACTTCTGCTGTATTCTGCGGTCAACTCTGGACAGCAGAAATTAAAATAGCAGAATATTATGCAAAATAAATGTCAAGATAAGTCCTCCATACATGTACATAGTGGTATAATAACATTCACTGATAAGTCCTCCATACATGTACATAGTGGTATAATAAAATTCACTGATAAGTCCTCCATACATGTACATAGTGGTATAATAACATTCACTGATAAGTCCTCCATACATGTACATAGTGGTATAATAACATTCACTGATAAGTCTTCCATATATGTACATAGTGGTATAATAACATTCACTGAAAAGTCCTCCATACATGTACATAGTGGTATAATAACATTCACTGAAAAGTCCTCCATACATGTACATAGTGGTATAATAACATTCACTGATAAGTCCTCCATACATGTACATAGTGGTATAATAACATTCACTGAAAAGTCCTCCATACATGTACATAGTGGTATAATAACATTCACTGATAAGTCCTCCATACATGTACATAGTGGTATAATAACATTCACTGAAAAGTCCTCCATACATGTACGTAGTGGTATAATAACATTCACTGATAAGTCCTCCATACATGTACATAGTGGTATAATAACATTCACTGATAAGTCCTCCATACATGTACATAGTGGTATAATAACATTCACTGGACAGTACTCGCATACATGTACATAGTGATATAATAACATTCACTGAAAAGTCCTCCATACATGTACATAGTGGTATAATAACATTCACTGAACAGTACTCACATACATGTACATAGTGGTATAATAACATTCACTGAAAAGTCCTCCATACATGTACATAGTGGTATAATAACATTCACTGAAAAGTCCTCCATACATGTACATAGTGGTATAATAACATTCACTGAAAAGTCCTCCATACATGTACATAGTGGTATAATAACATTCACTGAAAAGTCCTCCATACATGTACATAGTGGTATAATAACATTCACTGAACAGTACTCACATACATGTACATAGTGGTATAATAACATTCACTGAACAGTACTCACATACATGTACATAGTGGTATAATAACATTCACTGAAAAGTCCTCCATACATGTACATAGTGGTATAATAACATTCACTGAAAAGTCCTCCATACATATACATAGTGGTATAATAACATTCACTGATAAGTCCTCCATACATGTACATAGTGGTATAATAACATTCACTGATAAGTCCTCCATACATTAACATAGTGGTATAATAACATTCACTGATAAGTCCTCCATACATTAACATAGTGGTATAATAACATTCACTGAAAAGTCCTCCATACATGTACATAGTGGTATAATAACATTCACTGATAAGTCCTCCATACATTAACATAGTGGTATAATAACATTCACTGAAAAGTCCTCCATACATGTACATAGTGGTATAATAACATTCACTGAAAAGTCCTCCATACATGTACATAGTGGTATAATAACATTCACTGATAAGTCCTCCATACATGTACATAGTGGTATAATAACATTCACTGAAAAGTCCTCCATACATGTACGTAGTGGTATAATAACATTCACTGATAAGTCCTCCATACATGTACATAGTGGTATAATAACATTCACTGATAAGTCCTCCATACATGTACATAGTGGTATAATAACATTCACTGGACAGTACTCGCATACATGTACATAGTGATATAATAACATTCACTGAAAAGTCCTCCATACATGTACATAGTGGTATAATAACATTCACTGAACAGTACTCACATACATGTACATAGTGGTATAATAACATTCACTGAAAAGTCCTCCATACATGTACATAGTGGTATAATAACATTCACTGAAAAGTCCTCCATACATGTACATAGTGGTATAATAACATTCACTGAAAAGTCCTCCATACATGTACATAGTGGTATAATAACATTCACTGAAAAGTCCTCCATACATGTACATAGTGGTATAATAACATTCACTGAACAGTACTCACATACATGTACATAGTGGTATAATAACATTCACTGAACAGTACTCACATACATGTACATAGTGGTATAATAACATTCACTGAAAAGTCCTCCATACATGTACATAGTGGTATAATAACATTCACTGAAAAGTCCTCCATACATGTACATAGTGGTATAATAACATTCACTGATAAGTCCTCCATACATGTACATAGTGGTATAATAACATTCACTGAAAAGTCCTCCATACATGTACGTAGTGGTATAATAACATTCACTGATAAGTCCTCCATACATGTACATAGTGGTATAATAACATTCACTGATAAGTCCTCCATACATGTACATAGTGGTATAATAACATTCACTGGACAGTACTCGCATACATGTACATAGTGATATAATAACATTCACTGAAAAGTCCTCCATACATGTACATAGTGGTATAATAACATTCACTGAACAGTACTCACATACATGTACATAGTGGTATAATAACATTCACTGAAAAGTCCTCCATACATGTACATAGTGGTATAATAACATTCACTGAAAAGTCCTCCATACATGTACATAGTGGTATAATAACATTCACTGAAAAGTCCTCCATACATGTACATAGTGGTATAATAACATTCACTGAAAAGTCCTCCATACATGTACATAGTGGTATAATAACATTCACTGAACAGTACTCACATACATGTACATAGTGGTATAATAACATTCACTGAACAGTACTCACATACATGTACATAGTGGTATAATAACATTCACTGAAAAGTCCTCCATACATGTACATAGTGGTATAATAACATTCACTGAAAAGTCCTCCATACATATACATAGTGGTATAATAACATTCACTGATAAGTCCTCCATACATGTACATAGTGGTATAATAACATTCACTGATAAGTCCTCCATACATTAACATAGTGGTATAATAACATTCACTGATAAGTCCTCCATACATTAACATAGTGGTATAATAACATTCACTGAAAAGTCCTCCATACATGTACATAGTGGTATAATAACATTCACTGATAAGTCCTCCATACATGTACATAGTGGTATAATAACATTCACTGAAAAGTCCTCCATACATGTACGTAGTGGTATAATAACATTCACTGATAAGTCCTCCATACATGTACATAGTGGTATAATAACATTCACTGATAAGTCCTCCATACATGTACATAGTGGTATAATAACATTCACTGGACAGTACTCGCATACATGTACATAGTGATATAATAACATTCACTGAAAAGTCCTCCATACATGTACATAGTGGTATAATAACATTCACTGAAAAGTCCTCCATACATGTACATAGTGGTATAATAACATTCACTGAAAAGTCCTCCATACATGTACATAGTGGTATAATAACATTCACTGAAAAGTCCTCCATACATGTACATAGTGGTATAATAACATTCACTGAACAGTACTCACATACATGTACATAGTGGTATAATAACATTCACTGAACAGTACTCACATACATGTACATAGTGGTATAATAACATTCACTGAAAAGTCCTCCATACATGTACATAGTGGTATAATAACATTCACTGAAAAGTCCTCCATACATATACATAGTGGTATAATAACATTCACTGATAAGTCCTCCATACATGTACATAGTGGTATAATAACATTCACTGATAAGTCCTCCATACATTAACATAGTGGTATAATAACATTCACTGATAAGTCCTCCATACATTAACATAGTGGTATAATAACATTCACTGAAAAGTCCTCCATACATGTACATAGTGGTATAATAACATTCACTGATAAGTCCTCCATACATTAACATAGTGGTATAATAACATTCACTGAAAAGTCCTCCATACATGTACATAGTGGTATAATAACATTCACTGATAAGTCCTCCATACATGTACATAGTGGTATAATAACATTCACTGAAAAGTCCTCCATACATGTACATAGTGGTATAATAACATTCACTGATAAGTCCTCCATACATGTACATAGTGGTATAATAACATTCACTGATAAGTCCTCCATACATATACATAGTGGTATAATAACATTCACTGATAAGTCCTCCATACATGTACATAGTGGTATAATAACATTCACTGAAAAGTCCTCCATACATGTACATAGTGGTATAATAACATTCACTGAAAAGTCCTCCATACATGTACATAGTGGTATAATAACATTCACTGAAAAGTCCTCCATACATGTACATAGTGGTATAATAACATTCACTGAAAAGTCCTCCATACATGTACATAGTGGTATAATAACATTCACTGAACAGTACTCGCATACATGTACATAGTGGTATAATAACATTCACTGAACAGTACTCACATACATGTACATAGTGGTATAATAACATTCACTGAAAAGTCCTCCATACATGTACATAGTGGTATAATAACATTCACTGAAAAGTCCTCCATACATATACATAGTGGTATAATAACATTCACTGATAAGTCCTCCATACATGTACATAGTGGTATAATAACATTCACTGATAAGTCCTCCATACATTAACATAGTGGTATAATAACATTCACTGATAAGTCCTCCATACATGTACATAGTGGTATAATAACATTCACTGATAAGTCCTCCATACATTAACATAGTGGTATAATAACATTCACTGATAAGTCCTCCATACATTAACATAGTGGTATAATAACATTCACTGAAAAGTCCTCCATACATGTACATAGTGGTATAATAACATTCACTGATAAGTCCTCCATACATTAACATAGTGGTATAATAACATTCACTGAAAAGTCCTCCATACATGTACATAGTGGTATAATAACATTCACTGATAAGTCCTCCATACATGTACATAGTGGTATAATAACATTCACTGAAAAGTCCTCCATACATGTACATAGTGGTATAATAACATTCACTGATAAGTCCTCCATACATGTACATAGTGGTATAATAACATTCACTGATAAGTCCTCCATACATATACATAGTGGTATAATAACATTCACTGAAAAGTCCTCCATACATGTACATAGTGGTATAATAACATTCACTGAAAAGTCCTCCATACATGTACATAGTGGTATAATAACATTCACTGAAAAGTCCTCCATACATGTACATAGTGGTATAATAACATTCACTGATAAGTCCTCCATACATGTACATAGTGGTATAATAACATTCACTGAAAAGTCCTCCATACATGTACATAGTGGTATAATAACATTCACTGATAAGTCCTCCATACATGTACATAGTGGTATAATAACATTCACTGATAAGTCCTCCATACATGTACATAGTGGTATAATAACATTCACTGAAAAGTCCTCCATACATGTACATAGTGGTATAATAACATTCACTGAAAAGTCCTCCATACATGTACATAGTGGTATAATAACATTCACTGATAAGTCCTCCATACATGTAAAGTGGTATAATAACATTCACTGATAAGTCCTCCATACATATAAAGTGGTATAATAACATTCACTGATAAGTCCTCCATACATGTACATAGTGGTATAATAACATTCACTGAAAAGTCCTCCATACATGTACATAGTGGTATAATAACATTCACTGAAAAGTCCTCCATACATGTACATAGTGGTATAATAACATTCACTGAAAAGTCCTCCATACATGTACATAGTGGTATAATAACATTCACTGAACAGTACTCACATACATGTACATAGTGGTATAATAACATTCACTGAAAAGTCCTCCATACATGTACATAGTGGTATAATAACATTCACTGAAAAGTCCTCCATACATATACATAGTGGTATAATAACATTCACTGATAAGTCCTCCATACATGTACATAGTGGTATAATAACATTCACTGATAAGTCCTCCATACATTAACATAGTGGTATAATAACATTCACTGATAAGTCCTCCATACATTAACATAGTGGTATAATAACATTCACTGATAAGTCCTCCATACATATAAAGTGGTATAATAACATTCACTGATAAGTCCTCCATACATGTACATAGTGGTATAATAACATTCACTGAAAAGTCCTCCATACATGTACATAGTGGTATAATAACATTCACTGAAAAGTCCTCCATACATGTACATAGTGGTATAATAACATTCACTGATAAGTCCTCCATACATGTACATAGTGGTATAATAACATTCACTGATAAGTCCTCCATACATGTACATAGTGGTATAATAACATTCACTGATAAGTCCTCCATACATGTACATAGTGGTATAATAACATTCACTGATAAATCCTCCATATATGTACATAGTGGTATAATAACATTCACTGAAAAGTCCTCCATACATGTACATAGTGGTATAATAACATTCACTGATAAATCCTCCATACATGTACATAGTGGTATAATAACATTCACTGAACAGTACTCACATACATGTACAAAGTGGTATAATAAAATTCACTGATAAGTCTTCCATACATGTACATAGTGGTATAATAACATTCACTGATAAGTCCTCCATACATGTACATAGTGGTATAATAACATTCACTGATAAGTCCTCCATACATGTACATAGTGGTATAATAACATTCACTGATAAATCCTCCATATATGTACATAGTGGTATAATAACATTCACTGAAAAGTCTTCCATACATGTACATAGTGGTATAATAACATTCACTGATAAGTCCTCCATACATGTACATAGTGGTATAATAACATTCACTGATAAATCCTCCATATATGTACATAGTGGTTTAATAACATTCACTGAAAAGTCTTCCATACATGTACATAGTGGTATAATAACATTCACTGATAAGTCCTCCATACATGTACATAGTGGTATAATAACATTCACTGAAAAGTCCTCCATACATGTACATAGTGGTATAATAACATTCACTGAAAAGTCCTCCATACATGTACATAGTGGTATAATAACATTCACTGATAAGTCCTCCATACATGTACATAGTGGTATAATAACATTCACTGATAAGTCCTCCATACATGTACATAGTGGTATAATAACATTCACTGATAAATCCTTCATACATGTACATAGTGGTATAATAACATTCACTGATAACTCCTTCATACATGTACATAGTGGTATAATAACATTCACTGAACAGTACTCACATACATGTCGACTTTGTCATTTGAGTTTATATTGGTCAGGAAATATGTCTACTGTAGCCTTTTAGGACTTTCTAAAAGATTCAATTTGTTTACTTCTACGGACCACTGTCCTGGGCATCAGTTGTTTATCATAGCATTATGAAATTGTCCCTCATCCCTTAACCAGTGTGGGAAACCAATTTTTAAAGTTACTCGCCAATCTGGCTAGTAACTATTGAAATCTACTCTCCAAAATTAAATTCCACTAGCCAACTATGGTGAGAGACCCCTCATTTGAACTCGTCACCATTTTTTCCATGACACTTAGTGTCCAATATTTTTAATAACAAATAACAAAACATCTGTTTTTAAGGGTATTTCATAGGTATTTCACTCACGATTTCTAATCAGAAATGATATGAAAATAACAACCAAGGTCGGGACAAATCATGCAAGTTTTTAGCGTTTCCATAAAAAAATGTGATGGCGTCCACAACAAAAAACGAGCGACAATTTTAATAAAAAGTTATGTTTCGGTACTATTTTATCAGAACACGTAAGTGAACCACGTTCAATCAATCCATTCAATCGATTTCGGACTATTTATTTTGTTACATCAACTGACGAGTAGTAAATTATCGTAATTCGCCCAAACATGTCAACTCACCAGAATGGCTAGTACTTGGATGGAAATACTCGGCAAAATCATTTTACACTCACATTTGGCGAGTTGGTGTGCGGTAGTTTCACACACTGCTTAACACCTCATTTGTTGCTTCCAGTAATACAAAAAAAAAAATTCTGTAGCAAGATTTTCAAACCACAAAAAAAAATCCTTAAAAAATAAATGTCTTCCTTTTAGTCCAAAACTGCAGACATTTTACAACGCAGAAATTAGATGCAGGTGGAATATATGACTCACTATAGCCATCTATTATAATGTGATAAAAAATGCGAAATAAATAATTAAATTGTAAATCAGTAAATAGCAATCCAACAA
Organism: Bathymodiolus septemdierum; assembly: GCA_963383655.1. Classification (NCBI taxonomy): domain Eukaryota; kingdom Metazoa; phylum Mollusca; class Bivalvia; order Mytilida; family Modiolidae; genus Bathymodiolus; species Bathymodiolus septemdierum. Next base: position 10,973,213 of record OY726528.1, on the reverse strand, counting down.
TTTGGGCCTGGGTAAAAAAAAATCTACGTTTTGTTAAATTATTCAAGTAAAAATGTGTTTTTATATTTGCAGCACATTCCTAGTGGTTGATCAAGTTCGACATCTGGTTAAAGTAGAACTAGGATCTAAGAAAAGGACAAAAGACGTCTCAGAAGATGATGAAACAAAACCAGGACAGAGCTTCAAATGTCCAAAGTTTAATGCAGTTGTCAGGTAGGTGTATTTTATGTAAATCATGTCTTGGTTGTTAATATGCTGTTAAAACTTTTCCTATGACCTCTAAAGGTTATTACATGGATATAATTAGTTGTTATGGCGATTGAGGGGTGGTCATGATCGTATGATAGTTTGATTTACCAGTGCAATCGGTGACTTGCGGCAGGTCGTTGATTTTTTCCTGGTACTCTGGTTTCCTTCACCAATAAAACTGACCCCCACAATATAGCTGAAATATTGTTGAAAGTGGCATTAAACACCTCGACGCTAACTTTTAATGGCCATTGACCTTTGTGGCCATCTTGGTTGGGTCATGTTACTCTTGTTAAAAATCGGGTGAGAAGTCATGAAAGAGAAAAGATTGTGCAGGCAGGATTATGACTGAGAGTTTTTCCCCAAATACATTTTTGTGCATTCACCTCTTCATATCACACAAAATATTATTTAATTTTTTCTACCATTAATACAGGATAAACTATGCATACCGGTTGAACCCTGCCACATTTTTGTACCTGTGCTAAGCCAGGACCTGGATTTGCAATGTCATATGTTGTTGTCTTTTTTTGTTCAGTGTGTTTAGGTGAGAGATGAATGTTCATTTTGTTTATATTGGTGGAATCATTTAAGATCACTGTTTAAGCTTTCTTTTCATAATGTTTTGAAGGGATCATCGTGGTTATGATCATATAGTAGTTGGATTTACAACTATCTGTGCAATCAGTGCTTATCACTACTAAATTGAGTCTGAATCCCACTCATGGAATGATGTACTCAATACAACACTATGTGATAACGTTTGTCAGTGACTTGAGACAGGTTGGTGATTTTCTCTGGGTACTCCGGTTTCCTCCACCAATAAAACTGACAGCCATGATATAACTGAATTATTGTTGAAAGTGGCGTTAAACACCATAAACCAAACCATCACTGTTTAAACCTTTTTTTTTATAATGTTTTGTGTCTATTTATAGATTATTAGCCACAGAAGCCATTGATGGACGTAGGAAAGTAAAAGCTTACTTTTGCCACCAACAGACGTTGAATGATTTGAATAAGAATAACAACTGGGAGGACTTAGAAAAAGAAAGCTTCCCTCTCCATGATAAAGGCAATTCCCGTTTAATGGCATTTGGACATCAGGGTTTAGCCTCGTTTAAACATTTAGAACTGACCAACTTTAAAAGGGACCCAGACAAACAAGTTTGTGAGGAAAAGTACAGAATTGTCTTTACAACAGAACAAGTTGTAGCAGGAAGAACAATTAAACTGAGGGTAAGCCAATCTGAAAATTGTTTTTTTTTCTCTACTTTCTTACAGTTTTCAGACATTTAGACAAGTAAGGAGAGTGAGCAGTCGTGTGTATGTGTGCTAAGGAGAGTGAGCAGTCGTGTGTGTGCTAAGGAGAGTGAGCAGTGGTGTGTATGTGTGCTAAGGAGAGTGAGCAGTCATGTGTATGTGTGCTAAGGAGAGTGAGCATTCGTGTGTATGTGTGCTAAGGAGAGTGAGCAGTCGTGTGTATGTGTGCTAAGGAGAGTGAGCAGTCATGTGTATGTGTGCTAAGGAGAGTGAGCAGTCATGTGTATGTGTGCTAAGGAGAGTGAGCAGTCATGTGTATGTGTGCTAAGGAGAGTGAGCATTCATGTGTATGTGTGCTAAGGAGAGTGAGCAGTCATGTGTATGTGTGCTAAGGAGTGAGCAGTCATGTGTATGTGTGCTAAGGAGAGTGAGCAGTCGTGTGTATGTGTGCTAAGGAGAGTGAGCAGTCATGTGTATGTGTGCTAAGGAGAGTGAGCAGTCATGTGTATGTGTGCTAAGGAGAGTGAGCATTTGTGTGTATGTGTGCTAAGGAGAGTGAGCAGTCATGTGTATGTGTGCTAAGGAGAGTGAGCAGTCATGTGTATGTGTGCTAAGGAGAGTGAGCAGTCATGTGTATGTGTGCTAATGAGAGTGAGCATTCGTGTGTATGTGTGCTAAAGAGAGTGAGCAGTCGTGTGTATGTGTGCTAAGGAGAGTGATCAGTCATGTGTATGTGTGCTAAGGAGAGTGAGCAGTCGTGTGTATGTGTGCTAAGGAGAGTGAGCAGTCGTGTGTATGTGTGCTAAGGAGAGTGAGCAGTCGTGTGTATGTGTGCTAAGGAGAGTGAGCAGTCGTGTGTATGTGTGCTAAGGAGAGTGAGCATTCGTGTGTATGTGTGCTAAGGAGAGTGAACAGTTGTGTGTATGTGTGCTAAGGAGATTGAGCAGTCGTGTGTGTGTGCTAAGGAGAGTGAGCAGTCGTGTGTATGTGTACTAAGGAGAGTGAGCAGTCGTGTGTATGTGTACTAAGGAGAGTGAGCAGTCGTGTGTATGTGTGCTAAGGAGAGTGAGCAGTCGTGTGTATGTGTGCTAAGGAGAGTGAGCAGTCGTGTGTATGTGTGCTAAGGAGAGTGAGCATTCGTGTGTATGTGTGCTAAGGAGAGTGAGCAGTGGTGTGTATGTGTACTAAGGAGAGTGAACAGTCGTGTGTATGTGTACTAAGGAGAGTGAGCAGTCGTGTGTATGTGTGCTAAGGAGAGTGAGCATTCGTGTGTATGTGTGCTAAGGAGAGTGAGCAGTCGTGTGTATGTGTGCTAAGGAGAGTGAGCATTCGTGTGTATGTGTGCTAAGGAGAGTGAGCAGTGGTGTGTATGTGTACTAAGGAGAGTGAACAGTCGTGTGTATGTGTACTAAGGAGAGTGAACAGTCGTGTATATGTGTACTAAGGAGAGTGAGCAGTCGTGTGTATGTGTACTAAGGAGAGTGAACAGTTGTGTGTATGTGTGCTAAGGAGACTGAGCAGTCGTGTGTGTGTGTGCTAAGGAGAGTGAGCAGTCGTGTGTATGTGTACTAAGGAGAGTGAGCAGTCGTGTGTATGTGTACTAAGGAGAGTGAGCAGTCATGTGTATGTGTATTAAGGAGAGTGAGCAGTCATGTGTGTGTGCTAAGGAGATTGAGCAGTCATGTGTATGTGTGCTAAGGAGAGTGAGCAGTCATGTGTATGTGTGCTAAGGAGAGTGAGCAGTCGTGTGTATGTGTGCTAAGGAGAGTGAGCAGTCGTGTGTATGTGTGCTAAGGAGAGTGAGCAGTCGTGTGTATGTGTGCTTAGGAGAGTGAGCAGTCGTGTGTATGTGTGGTAAGGAGAGTGAGCATTCGTGTGTATGTGTGCTAAGGAGAGAGCAGTGGTGTGTATGTGTGCTAAGGAGAGTGAACAGTTGTGTGTGTGTGCTAAGGAGAGTGAGCAGTCGTGTGTATGTGTACTAAGGAGAGTGAGCAGTCGTGTGTATGTGTACTAAGGAGAGTGAGCAGTCGTGTGTATGTGTACTAAGGAGAGTGAGCAGTCATATGTATGTGTATTAAGGAGAGTGAGCAGTCATGTGTGTGTGCTAAGGAGATTGAGCAGTCGTGTATGTGTACTAAGGAGAGTGAGCAGTCGTGTGTATGTGTACTAAGGAGAGTGAGCAGTCGTGTGTATGTGTACTAAGGAGACTGAGCAGTCGTGTGTATGTGTACTAAGGAGAGTGAGCCGTCGTGTGTATGTGTGCTAAGGAGAGTGAGCAGTCGAGTGTATGTGTGCTAAGGAGAGTGAGTAGTCATGTGTATGTGTACTAAGGAGAGTGAGCAGTCGTGTGTATGTGTGCTGAGGAGAGTGAGCAGTCGTGTGTATGTGTACTAAGGAGACTGAGCAGTCATGTGTATGTGTGCTAAGGAGAGTGAGCAGTCGTGTGTATGTGTACTAAGGAGAGTGAGCAGTCGTGTGTATGTGTACTAAGGAGAGTGAGCAGTCGTGTGTATGTGTACTAAGGAGAGTGAGCAGTCATGTGTATGTGTACTAAGGAGACTGAGCAGTCATGTGTATGTGTACTAAGGATAGTGAGCAGTCATGTGTATGTGTGCTAAGGAGAGTGAGCAGTCGTGTGTATGTGTGCTAAGGAGAGTGAGCAGTCGTGTGTATGTGTGCTAAGGAGAATGAGCAGTCGTGTGTATGTGTACTAAGGAGAGTGAGCAGTCGTGTGTATGTGTGCTAAGGAGAGTGAGCAGTCGTGTGTATGTGTACTAAGGAGACTGAGCAGTCATGTGTATGTGTACTAAGGATAGTGAGCAGTCATGTGTATGTGTGCTAAGGAGAGTGAGCAGTCGTGTGTATGTGTGCTAAGGAGAATGAGCAGTCGTGTGTATGTGTACTAAGGAGAGTGAGCAGTCGTGTGTATGTGTACTAAGGAGAGTGAGCAGTCATGTGTATGTGTACTAAGGAGAGTGAGCAGTCGTGTGTATGTGTACTAAGGAGACTGAGCAGTCATGTGTATGTGTACTAAGGAGAGTGAGCAGTCGTGTGTATGTGTGCTAAGGAGAATGAGCAGTCGTGTGTATGTGTACTAAGGAGAATGAGCAGTCGTGTGTATGTGTACTAAGGAGAGTGAGCAGTCGTGTGTATGTGTACTAAGGAGAGTGAGCAGTCGTGTGTATGTGTACTAAGGAGAGTGAGCAGTCGTGTGTATGTGTGCTAAGGATATCAATTTTGCCTCTATTTCTATGATTTGCTATTGAATTTTGAATTGTTCCGACAGTGTGGTATTTCTTGGTTTTCATTTTATTTTTAGATCACCTTTGCCAAAGTACATACACACTTGAAACTTCTATCGGCATTCGTCTTCCATAGTTAACTGTTGACATTTTCTTCTTGTTCCCTGGAACCATTCTTTAATATCAGAAACATGTAATGAAAAAATTGTCTACATACAATGTCCCCTGTTTCATTCTGATCAGACAAAAAGTATGTCCCCCAGTTTGTTTCTGATTGGTCAAGTATAAAAAGTCTTAAAAACTGAGGACAAGCTTGAACAGAAACTCTGCAGGAATTATATAGGGTTAGGGTTTGGGTTATGGTATTTAATGCCACTTTCAACAATATTTCTGATAAGTAAAATAAAACTAGTTGAACCCCGCCATTTTTTATCTATGTGCATATAACAAGCCAGGAAAGTAAGTGATCATGTATTTGTGTATTACGCATATCAATTTTGTTTCTTTCTACGATTTTGATTGATTTAATGATTGATGGTGTTTAACGCCACTTTCAACAATATTTCAATTATTTTGTGGTTGTCAGTTTTATTGGTGGAAGAAACCGGAGAAAACCACTGACCTGACATAAGTCACTGACAAACTTTATCATATAAAGAATTACATAAGGAAATTCCCCCACAGAAGATTTTGATCTAGAATTGTCAATACATGTACAATCATTTATTATTAATTTTCAATAAGAAGTCACATTTATGAAGTTTTTTTATGATATTTTCAGACTCTATCGTTGCCGATAGTTATTACGACAGGGGCAAGTCAAGGATCTAATGCTCATGGATCATTGCTGTGGCAGTGTTTCAGTGTGGAAGACGTTGTAAGTTTTATTTTTCAAAGATTTTTTTAGTGTTTGCCTGGAATACTACATGTACAATGTAGCGTACAACAAAGCGTTCTTTTTGTATTTGTCCGGAATGCTACAATGAAACTCGTAACAAAACACTTCATTGCATTTTATCACTCGTTATCGCTCCAGATAATTTTTTTTACGTAAATAATGTTACCCATGTTAAAACTAGATAAAAACTATGGGTGCCATGAATTATTTCTTAACTAAAACTTATTTATGAAAATGGAAACATGGTACATATAGGTTTAGGTTTGTGATATTTAATGCCACTTTCAACAATTTTGCAGTTATATCATGGCCGTCAGTTTTATTGGTGGAGGAAACCGGAGTACCCGGGAAAACTACTGACCTGTCATAAGTCACTGACAAACTTTATCACATAGTGTTGTATCGCCGGAGTGGGATTCAAACTCAGAATGTTAGTGGTGACAGGTACTGATTGCATAGACATGGTACATACAGTGATGAAATCATTTGAACTCCAAATAAAGTGTTTTAGTTTTAATTTTAATTTTTAGATGAAATTCCCCCTTCAAAGTCCATCTGTTCTTCCATGGTCAACTGTAGCTGCCATGATGAATTCTAAATTCAAAACTTTGGGAGGAAGAGATTTGAGGTCGGATGAGCTTCAACATTTGGCATCAAAAGTGTTGGGTAAATATTTTAAAGATAGAAGAGATTTAAGGTTTTATTGGTGAAATAAACCGGAATACCCGGAGAAATCCATCGATCTGTCACAAGTCATTGACAAGCTTTATCACAAAATGTTGTATCGAATACACCTCTCCTCAGCAGGGTTCGAACTCACAAAATTATTGGTGATAGGCACTGATTGTGTAGGAAGTTGTAAATCTAGCTACCATACGATCACGACCTTGACGGCCCAAAAAAGAATATCGGGTAAATCTATGAAAGATTAAAGAGATATTAGACCATTAATAGAAAATTCTTGTGTTACTGTTTCCTAACTGACCCTCAAAAATCAACCTTATTGGGGCTCTGACAAAATGTTTTCCCTATTTTTATATGCCCGTCTTTAAGACTGGACGTATTATGGTATACCAATGTCTGCTGTCCGTCCGTCCGTCCGTCCGTTTCTTATGTCGCGCTCTAACTTAAGTACCCCTTGGCCAATTCACTTCAAATTTCACAGAGTTATTGTAGGCGATTTTTCGTATGTCGCGCTCTTACGGTCTGTATACTTTATGGTGAAATTTCGAATTTTCATTGCAGAATTATGGGACTTTATTCATCAAATTGTACATGATTTTAAGACAATTTTTCGTATGTCACGCTGTAAATTGAGAACCCCTTTGCCAATTCACTTCAAACTTTGCATAGATATTGGAATTGATAGTCTTATGATCTGTATACTTTTTGGTGAAATTTCAATTTTTCATTCCAGAGTTATGGGACTTTATTCATCAAATTGTAGGCGATTTTTCGTATGTCGCGCTGTAAATTGAGAACCCCTTGGCCAATTCACTTCAAACTTCGCACAGTAATTGGAATTCATAGTCTTACAGTCTGTATACATTTTGGTGAAATTTCGATTTTTCATTCCAGAGTTATGGGACTTAAACTATCATAGTGTTTTATTTCAACATAAATATTGTATAAATGTTCCAATTCATGTTTATGGTGCAGCTGTTGGTGAAATGTAGATTTTTCATTCAAGAGTTATGGGAAAGAAAGTCTTAACAAATATTGTATGAATGTTGACGACGGGCGTATCATGCGCTCTTGGCGCAGCTGTTTATTAGCATATGATTTTACCTCAAAATGTGTCTTTGTGGAACTTTCAGGGGAAAAAAATAATAAATTGCTTTCATACCTACCCATTTCTAAAATTGTTGGTCGAAAACTTTTTATTTCCTATTTTTAGAATGTTTTTACCACAAAATGTTTCTTTGCGGAACTTTCAGGGGAAAAAAATAATAAATTGCTTTCATACCTACCCATTTCTAAAATTCTTGGTCGAAAACTTTTTATTTCCTATTTTTAGAATGCTTTTACCACAAAATGTGTCTTTTTGGAATCTTCTTTTACCAGCATGGTCCGAGTCGAGACGAGCTATTACCATCACTTGGCATTCATTGTCGTCCAAAAACTTTTTTTGTGTCACTCAGTAAATCAAGATGTGGTGTTTAGTGTAACTTTCAACAATATTTCAGTTATACCCCAGGTCACTGAGAAACTTTATCACACAATGTTGTATCAAGTACACCTCGCCATCAGCAGGATTCGAACTGACAACTTTAGTGCCTAAGGAAAAGAAATAGAACTTCGATTGGAGGTCTTTGTTTTACAATTACAGCTAAATTTTAATACATATCAAAATGCTTTTCATTCAGGAATACCGACATCTAATCTGACGAAAGATACAGACATACAGTTCAGAAAATTTTGTCTAGACAAGATGATGGATGTGAAGGAATCGAGAGAGGCCAAAAATAAATCTGCAACATTTTGGATGTGGGTTTTGTCTGTCTTTAACCTGACAAGGGTTCATCTACAAGAATACTGGTGTGAAAAGTATGTATAGATTCTCCTTCCGCTACCAGTGGATTACGATATTTCTCCACTCATGACAGCTAAATTTTCAAATTGTAAAGATCAAGCTTTAAAATTTGAAAAATTAACTCTCAAGTTTAAAAATTTAACTGGTGTGGAATGACCAAGCTATTTATTTTTTGCCAGGCAACAGACTTGTTTTATGAATTGTACATATGAAACCTATGCATCGGGCTTATTTAAGCAAAGGAAAAAGTACCTGTGTTTCTGCTAAAATTGTTGAAAAAATAGGATAGCAAAACGTTTTGTTTTTTTAATAAATTTTATTGGTTATACAGGAAATGATCTAGATTCAATCTCACTCACATTATTTAAGTCGTTAGATTATAATTTGATTGTTGTGGCTATAGCGACAGGGCAAAGGTTATTGTAAATGTATAGGACAAATGCTATTGTTAGAACAGGACAAGGGTTACTGTAATGACACAACAAAAGTTTCTGTAAGGACAGGGCAGTTACTACAAAGCAAATGTTACTGTAAGGGCAGAGCAAATGTTAGTGCAAAGACATGGCAGATATTGTAAGACAGGGCAGTTACTGTAGGGCAGGGGAAAGGTTGCTAGAAGGGCATGGCAAAGGTTGGGGTAATGCAGGACAAAGTTAAATGTAAGGGTAGGGCAGAGTTTACTATAAGGGCAAGATATTTTTTTCTATAAGGGCATTGCATAGGTTGGGATAATGCAGGACGAATATTACTGTAAGAGTAGGGCAATTGTTGCTGTAAGTGTGGGGAATTGTACCAATTCTAACAGCATTTTTAAAATTTGTATTTACAGCTTGATTTATGGATTTTCTTCTAAACAAGACTCTGAGAGGAAGTTAAAGTCAGTGCAACCCTTCAAGCCTTACACCTTTTTGTTGAGATTTTCTGACCATGTCATAACAGACGGTCAAGGTCAAAATATGTGTGGAGCAATATCTACTGTTTTTGTTTATAAGACTGAGGAAGGTAGGTCAAAGGTCAATTTAATTTTTACTACAATTTGATAAATTTGAAAGTTAATTAGAACCAGCGCTAATAGACAATATCGACAACAATCAAAGGATTGATGGTTTATTATGTCGCCTGCTCAAAAACCTACTTCCCCCTCCCTGTGGTGAGCAGGGGGCAACAGACTTAATGTCTGGCTAATTGAAGAGAGTCCCAGTTATGGGTTTAATATCTCCACTGCCTTGTAGATAACTTGGGAAAGTGAAAGACTAAGGGAGATAACCCTGAAATAAAATCCAGGTAGATGAAACTTGTGAGCAGGGTGAATGCAATCATCTATGGGAAGGACAACCCAAAATGAAAACCTGATCCATTAGTGTGTAGGTTTGGCGTAGGGCTAACAACCCCACCCTGTAATGAGTATTAATTTACTGAAATTTCAACATATGTCGTTTGCATAGCAGAATCGACATGTAGGAATCATTATCTGTCGTCTTGCATTGTTTATGTCATACTCAGAGTGGTCCATGTTCAAACATGGTACAGAGGAGGGTACACATTTGGAATTATTCTTGGTGTTTAATGCCACTTTCAACAATAATTCAGTTATATCATGGCGGTTAGTTTTATTGGAGGTGAAAACAGGAGTACCCAGAGAAAACCACTGACATGCATGACAAGCTTTATCAAATAATGTTGTATCGAGTACACCTCGCTACAGTGATAGTCATTCTTGTGTAATAATAAATGTATTTTGATCTCCTTCTTGTGCAATTATATTGATTTTCTTTTTTAAAATGTGTTGTTTCGTTATTGCTGAGTGACGTCGCTGATATTAGGTTGCGGTATCTCCTAACGTATGAAATATTGGCAGTGTATATATTGGACGCTTTTGGTCAAATCCGCCAGTATTGCCAAAATAAAACCACCGCCAACTAAAGGTGCTATACAGTATAGATAGAGAATACTATTCTTGATATATGTTTCAGAATCATTGAATGTGGGTCATGCTAAACCTTTTAAAGCGGAGAAGTTCAAGAAGGACAGTCTTGCACAGTTGATAAAGTCGGTACATCTTAAAGAAAGTGAGAAGGAAGAAGTCAGCCTGCAGTGGCTATATCCTGGACTGAAGTCAAGAGATGAAGCGTTCCAATCATTTTATCAACCAAGTAAGTTTCTCTAACTCAGGAAACACATCGGTGGTGTAAAGATTAGCGTGCTCGCATACCTGTTAACCTCTGGGAACTGCTAGGGGGGAGATCTCCCCCCTACCAACTCTTCTAAGGGAGAGATTTTGTGTGTCGCCTTTAAGCGCACAAAATTATACCTTGTAGTTGCATACATGTGATAGAGTTGCTATGCTACAACTGGAGATTTGTAAATTTTTGGCTGGAGATTTGGTCTCATAACTGGAGATTTTTTATCGACGTATTTGATGCATGTTTTTATTGTTAATTGATGTTTTCTTTTTGTTTGTTTCAGTATTGAACCAACCGCATCCCATTTCAATATATATTGTTTACATTTCTGTCTTATTAGTAGTGTTTCATATGATGAATGAAGGATAAAAACTGTATTTATAATTTATTCATAATCATTCATAATCATAAGGTTATAACAAAGCAATAACAATGAAGACAGAATGCTCTGAACAATAAAGTCATAGAGCACTAAAATTAAAAAGTCACTTTGCTGCTGGTGCGTTGGGTGATAGCATACGTTTTGGCATTTTAGTGGTTTATCAATTCCATCCTGGAACTTAGTCCTTAAATAATACTTTGATCGGCTTTGGTCCCAAACAAGCCATAACAACTGAATCCGAGATGAATTCATTGCACTTTGATCGAAATAAGAAGTTTTCCTCTGCATTAAAGGTTGTCCGACTCCTGTTTGCACAACGGTTTATAACTATTTTTAATTGCCGCTATCACACTTCTAATCATCTAAGCGTGTGCCACAAACCCACTTCCTTATCCCCAATTAACTGTCAATCAGTGGATAATTGTTGTATAATCATCAACACCTTAATTAATCTCCATGACCCAATTTACCTGTAAAGGTGTCAAACAGATCAATAACTGGATATCATTTAAACACCTTTACCATTCGTATCTCTCGGCGTTTTTCATCAGCGCGGGAGTACCAGAAATATTGATCGCAAAATGTCGGTCAAGATTTTATTGTACTTGATTTTTTAAATAGTTTAATTTATTTTCAGGTGTCCGAACGATAGAAATGGACGACTATTACTTGGAATTAGTAGAATGATTAGAAGTTAGACTGAAGTATGTTGTATTTAATCTTCACATTGCAAATGCTTACCTCCACTGACAAAAACATTTTTCTGTTCCAACATTTACCCCCCTGACAAAAACATCTTCCTGTCCCAAGCATTTACCTTCCCTGACAAAAACAATTTCCTGTTCCAAGCATTTACCTCCCCTATTTTAAAACATCTTCCTGTCCCAAGCATTTACCACCCCGACAAAAACATCTTCCTGTCCCAAGCATTTACCTCCCCTGACAAAAACATCTTGCTGTCTCAAGCATTTACCTCCCCTGATTAAAACATCTTCCTGTCCCAAGCATTTACCTTCCCTGACTAAAACATCTTCCTGTCCCAAGCATTTACCTTACCTAACCAAAACATCTTCCTGTTCCAAGCATTTACCTCCCCTGACCAAAACATCTTCCTGTTCCAAGCATTTACCTCCCCTGACCATAACATCTTCCTGTCCAAAACAGTGACATTGTCCGATCTTTTTACCATCACTTAGCATCCACTGTCCGACATGCATTATGTCGTATGCCTTTGGTTTTTACATCTTAATATTCTGCTCCAAAACTACAGAGCCAGATTTGATCAAATTTGGCCAGTATGAACTTCATTGAGTATTTCGGACAGCTCTTCATTCCAAGATGGCTATCATTACTAAAAACATGTTTTTAATTACATCCTGCCTATTTTGAATTGCAACAGGTTGGTGGTTTTCTCTAGGTACTCTGGTTTCCTCCACCAATAAAACTGACTGCCATGATATAACTGAAATATTGTTGAAAGTGGCATTAAATACCATAAACATAACCCTATTTTTGTAAGTTCAGAAAGCTGCTTGTGTTCATTGTGTTTGGATAACATTATTTATACTAATGTAAGATTGCTATAAGACTTGCTAATATTTTATTTTACAGAAATTTTACCACAAATGAAGACCCTTATACCAAAGAAGAACCAGTAGATGAACTTCCTGTTGGGAAAAAATGTAAAACGAGTTCCAATGAAGAACAGACTATTAGTTCCAATGAACAGCAGACTATTCTTACACCTTTATTTGACCAGAATGTTACTGATTTGATGTCCGGTTTAGGTTTAGAGAAAATGAGTCAGCCAAGTCCTTCATCCACCATTTTTGGTGGAGATGCACGAAACAGTAACGAGTCAACACCTTTTTCACAGGAGCAAAGTCCTGCTTCTTCTTATATGATGTCTCCACATACAGACCATGAAAATGCTTACTCTATCACAAGCCCTCAGAGTTCTATTGATGAATCTCAAGTACTGTCACCTGAGCAAGAAGCTTCCATACCTGTAACTGTTCTGGATAAAATGGGAGTTAATGGTAACCCTGGTTACAATCCAGCAGTCAGCCATAGTTACAGTCCAACAGTAAATGGAAGCCATAGTTACAGTCCAGCAGTTAATGGTAACCTTGACTACAACCAATCAGAACAAGTCTATAATAGATCACATAGTCTGCCAGAACAACACCCTACTCTGGCAACCCTTCTGACGGCAAGTAATTCTAAGGATGGATTAAGAACAAAAATTTTGTCCAAAAACATTCCTATCAAAGGTCAAGAACTGACACTTGATTTCCAAGGATTGGGTACCATCATCATGCAACAACCACCAAATTGCCATCAACAGCAAAATAACATTCAGTTTTTAGATTTGAATACACTACAAAATTATACAAATGGAATGACTGAATTGCAGCAGACAAACATAGGCATGACATCGAACAATCACTTAGAAAATATCGTAATTGAGAGCGAGGATATTGAGTTAGAAGAAGAAATTGTTGAAATGAATGAAAGGTATGAAATAACACCTTCAAATGAGTTTACCGAAGATCAGTTACAACTTCTTGCCAGTTTTGAGGTGTTTCTACAACATCAGCAGGCAAACACTATTAATAATTCTGATGCTAATCCATTGAATCCAGGCACTCTTGCACAATTTTTGACATTACTCAACGATCCCAATAACCAGATTAACATGCAATGAACAATTTAATACCAATGAGTGTCATAGAATTTTTATGGATGAGTTTTGTGCTCATGAACGGATGAGTTTTGTGCTCGTACTAAAAAGAGAAAGAAGGCCATTAATTATTGTGGTATTTAGTATTTTATGTAAATTTTTAATTTTACTATTTTTTACCTGGACGTCAACAAATATTATGAAAATTAAATTGAATTTTAATTGTTTGTAGAAAAATAGTTTTACACTGCCACTTTTTGTTGAAATGCCTGTACCAAGGCAGGAAAGTTAGCAGTCATGTATTGTGTGTTAGATATATCAATTTTGTCACCTTCTATGATTTTTTTATTGGATTTTGGAACTTATACATGAGCTAATGATCCTTTTTTTTTTAATGAATTGGTAAAGTTGGGTAATGTGCTTTAATCATCACCTTCAGGAATTTTTCTCAGCTAGGCCTATATCATGAAAAACAGACTTTTTAGGTGGGGAATAAAGCCATGGCTGTTACAACGATTTGACCGGTAAAATTTTAAATCCAACTATCCTATGATTGAGGCAATGACAGCCTCTATATAATTAAAATGATGCATTATATATATTGGAAAAGAACATAAATTCTCTCTCTCAGAATTGGGTTGTATCAGATTTTAATGACATTTGAATCAGTTACGGATGACAAAATCATGTAATTTGATTGGTTGATGATAACTTAATGATTCAATAAATATACTTATTAACATTGATTGGAGTTCTCATAGAAAATATTGTTGAAGGTGGTGTTAAACACCATAAACCTAAACCAACCATAGAAATATTGCATGGAAGGTGAAGCATGTGATTTGAGGTGCAATGAGAGGTCCATTTTTAGATGCGATGAGAGTTCCATTTTGAGATGCGATGAGAGGTACATTTTGAGATGCGATGAGACGTCCATTTTGAGATGTGATGAGTGGTCCATTTTGAGATGCGATGAGAGGTCCATTTTGAGATGTGATGAATGGTCCATTTTGAGATGCGATGAGAGGTCCATTTTGAGCGAAAACATATCAAAGATAGAATATTTATCAAAGATTTGACAAGACAATGCCAATATAACGTCTGTTGATTATTACATACTAGTATTAGAAATCAACCACAATTTTTCATATCATGCTTGTTGCTTGGCAATAGATTTTTTTCGTGTGGAAAGATCAAAGGTAAAACTGACGAATCATTGATAAAAATATTGATCATGATTAATTTAAGACAAGATCTATTTTTAGAAGTACATGTACAGTCAAATCTGCCCATGTGGTCACCTCTATGAAGTAGTTGCCTGTATTAAAAGGTCACCTTTCTCTTATCCTGTCAATAGAAGATTTCATATGAATTGAACCTATTTTAAGAGGTCACCTGTCTGAAAAGACCACTTTTTCTTTGTCCCAATGGTGACCTTTTAATACAGGCTTGACTGTTGATTTCTGTTTTGAAATTTCTTGTATATAAATCATTTGATTACTTTTTTTAGATCTTGGTGAGAAGTGCCATATTTTTGTAGCATAAGTAGGAAATTGTTGAATTTAGTTTTTATGTAATAGTTTAGTTGTTTTCCTTGCATTGTACATTTTAAATGAAAAAAAAAGAATATTGTACGTATCTTCAGGAATCTACCATAAGACTGTTGTCAATTTTCATATCTGTCCATATAACGTCGGATAAATTAAATGTTTAACCAGTAAAAAGGACCAATTATTTCCTCCTTTTTAGAAGAAATGAAGTGATTTGTTTAAATTATATATGTTCAGGAATAAAACTTAGAATTTTTGCTATAATTGCCAGTTGATATTCCTAAAATGACAATTTTAGTAGACCAACAATATTCCCAGCAACTATTGCTGTATATAAAATATTCAAATTTTCATTCACCAGTTGGACTGCTATCTGACAATTTTCATGGGTCCATGTCCAACTTTTGTAGCCTTGTGGCTACTGGGCCCTTTTTAAACAAGATACAGAATGTATTGTAGAGGTCTAGGTTTTCATGTTTTATATTCACAGATGTCCACATATACAAGTTACAGTCAAAACTCATCATCTCAAATTCTGACAAGTTGTTTCCATGGATACGCCGAAGTTACAATTTAGTCTGTTTATATCAGATTTCAACTTAATTTATCCCAAATAACCTGAATTTTCTGATGTTTTAAAGTAAATCATCAGTCCCTTTAACTTGGACGAAACAAGGTTTCTGCTGAAGTTTTTTTGCGTACTGTCGTTTCATTGACATTTGTTTGTTTTTATCAATATATTTTGTTTCACGAAAAGATAAAAAATTATTATCACATTTTTTTTTTGGTACCATATCTTCTGAATTTTACATGCACTGTTTTTTTAATGTTTTATATTTTGTTATTGGATATAAAAATGACTGTTGATGTGACGATATTGTATAATATATAGTACATGTACATTATATAATGAAATCTGCATAATATATATTTTTGGATAAAATTCATGCTTAGATGGAATTAGTTATTAATGTTTATCATCAGTTTTAGCAATTTTATGTTAAATTGTGACAACCAGAACTATTGGGGGATTCATGGGCAGTTTTAATCCCAGGGTCAATGGGGTGGGGGGAGGTAGGTGGTAAGAGGGTCTATCAACCCTAACACTTGTGGAGGTGGTTATTGAGATTGGCATTGATGTCAGCGGTGTTAGCTTGTCATCTGGTTATATCGAGAAAGGGGGGGGAGGCATTGTGAATATGACATTTGAAAATGAGCCCTATTTTATAACAGATAACATCTGAGTGTAATATTACTCCCAGGGAACTTATAGCACATACAATTCATACAATTCTCTCTTATGGAACTTTGTGCTCACTAATACTCACAAATTATCTGTTTTTCAAAAGGGACATTCCCCCCCCCCCCTTTTTTATGGGTAATCCAATATTCGAATTCCACTCTGGAAGTCTATTGATATATATCTTTTACAAGGATAATAAAATTATAATGGTACAATTATAAACTGCTGTATGTTTATCAAAAGCATGTTGTTTTGTAAATAAATGTTATTCATTAAATGTTGTTTTGTAAATAAATGCTCTTTATTAAGTAAGAACAGTTTGAAAATACCAAGATGGAATGATTTCAGCTATCTAGTGAATGTTACAATGATTTCAGCTATCTAGTAAATGTTACAATGATTTCAGCTATCTAGTGAATGTTACAATGATTTCAGCTATCTAGTAAATGTTACAATGATTTCAGCTATCTAGTAAATGTTACAATGATTTCAGCTATCTAGTAAATGTTACAATGATTTCAGCTATCTAGTAAATGTTACAATGATTTCAGCTATCTAGTAAATGTTACAATGATTTCAGCTATCTAGTAAATGTTACAATGATTTCAGCTATCTAGTAAATGTTACAATGATTTCAGCTATCTAGTAAATGTTACAATGATTTCAGCTATCTAGTGAATGTTACAATGATTTCAGCTATCTAGTAAATGTTACAATGATTTCAGCTATCTAGTGAATGTTACAATGATTTCAGCTATCTAGTAAATGTTACAATGATTTCAGCTATCTAGTGAATGTTACATCAATTAACTATGTTACATTATTTAGATTCTTTTGATTAATCTTATGTTACAGGGGTATAGGGGATGCCGTGATCGTATGGTAGTTGGATTTACAACTACCAGTGCAATCGGCTATCTATCACCATTAAAGTTGTGAGTGTTCATGGCTAGGTGTACTCGATACATTATGCGATAAAGTTTGTCAGGGACATGTGACAGGTTGGTGGTTTTCTCCGGGTACTCCGGTTTCCTCCACCAATATAACTGACTGCCACGATATAACTGAAATATTGTTGAAAGTGGCGTTAAATACCATAATCCTAAGCCAAACCTTTATTGGCTATGCCATGGAAAGATATGCAATTGTGCATGCGTGAGATAATCAGGGTCATGTGTAAGGTGAGCCTCTAATTTTGGGCCAGAAAAATATTTAGTAGTTGTATACAGAATGAAAACTTTTTTTTCTGTAATTTGAATGAAACAGAAAACTTCATTGTACCTGCATGTGTGATATTGAACAGAAATATTATTTTTATACCCCCCTCGAAACAAAGTTGTAAGGGGGTATACTGGTTTCACCATGCCCGTCCGTCCGTCCGTCTGTAGACAAATCCTATGTCGTACGATAACTTGAGTTGTGTTTCTTAGAATCTTAAAATTCACTGGTGAAGAGCGGAGGATCCCTTTCTTTTTTTGACGATTTTCACTTTTGCCATTCCAGAGTTATTGGACTTGATATGACGGAAAATAGGATTTTTACCCTATGTCGTATGAAAACTTGAGTAGTGTTTCTCAGAATATTTTGAAATTTTATCAGCAGCTTACGGGTGAAGAGAGGAGTATCCCTTTCATTTTTGACGATTTTCACTTTTGCCGTTCCAAAGTTTTTGGACTTGATTATGACGGAAAATAGGATTTTTACCCTATGTCGTATGATAACTTGAGTAGTGTTTCTCAGAATATTTTGAAATTTTATCAGCAGCTTACCGGTGAAGAGAGGAGGATCCCTTTCATTTTTGACGATTTTCACTTTTGTCGTTCCAGAGTTATTGGACTTGATTATGACGAAAAATAGGATGTTTACCCTATGTCGTATGATAACTTGAGTAGTGTTTCTCAGAATGTTTTGAAATTTTATCAGCAGCTTACCGGTGAAGAGAGGATGGTCCCTTTCATTTTTGGTCGGAACAATCAGTAATGTTTTGGTTATGGAAATAGGTTGGACAGATATGGGGAGCGGGGGTATATCTTAGTGAGCTGTGCTCACAGTAATACTAGTTAGTGATGGGAATCGGTAGCATTTTCAAGATCGACGATCGTTATATCAACATCGACCGATGATCGATCATCGGTGACAATTGCCTGCTAAATGTATTTACTGACTATAATTAATCAAATAGCCTTTATTTCAAGAGTATAATTGACAAAAGTAAAGATATGAATAAAATTGGGCGCATTTCATTTGCGCAAATTTGGGGATTAACTACCCTTTCATTTGCGCGTCTAAAGTGCCCTACATTTGCGCCGATTTTTTACCTGAGATTTACCTGTTGCAATCCTTCTATTGCGCGAAAATTTTTTAATTATATTTAATATTTGTAACTTTAGATATCAAATGTACATAAATGTATAAAAATTTAGAATTTGAATTTTAATAAGAAAAATCTAAAAAAAATATATATTTTCGAGTTTAATTGATGAAAAAGCATTTTGGCTTAATTAAATAATTATAATCTTAATTTATGTTTTAAACAGAAATATAAACTTTATTATTTTAATGTAAAAATACAACTGAATAAGAAATGACAATTTGAAACATAGCTGTACAGATTTTAATATTCGTGAACAAAATACTCACTATGAAATCAACTCACTGGTTCTGTATATATAAATATGGAGTGGTCGATATCACTACATACCACTTGTCTTCGCTTTGTTAGTCTCGAAATCAGACGACACCTATCACAAGTTTTTGCAACATGTTATTGACATTTGTAGTGCAAGAAATCTTACATTTAAGCCTGCCGTTGTACATGTTGATCTAGAAATCACTGTCCACAATGTTTTCCGTCAGATGTTTCCTGAAACAAGTATACAATGCTGTCGTTTCCACCTAGGAAAATCCTGGTGGAGAAAAATTCAGAAGACAGGACTTTCCACTGAATACAAGGACAACGAATCAAACATAGGAAAATGGCTTAAATCGTTTTTTGGACTTGTCTTTCTGGACTCCAGTGATGTTGAAGACTGCTTCGGGGACGATATTATGAGGGTGTTACCAGAAGATCCGCGATGTACTTCGTTCGCTGATTATATATTGGAAAATTACATTGTGCCTGATTCAAGGTTTCCTCCAACATTGTGGTCTTCATTACCGTCACTCAACGCAAAACGCACAACTAATGGAGCGGAGTCGGTCCATGCACACTACAACGAACAATTTTATGCAGCTCATCCCACAATATTTATTTTCTTAGATGTTCTGTCGAAAATTCAAACAACAACATATGTAAAAGTCAGAACAATCCATATGCCAGCAGTCATCCGAAGATCTGAGATGGAAAAGCTTTCTTACCTGATAGACCAATACAGCAAGCTACAGGCTAACGAGATCGACAGATACAAGTTTGTGAAAGCGATAGGTTACAAATAATCTGCTAAAACCGACATCTAAATGTTTTATGACTGAACTGTATTTTATGCCTTTTATATCATTGTGGGCAGGGGTAACAGAAATTACTTATCAATTAACTAATTTCTGGCTGACGGAAGAGGTATTATTATAATATATATTATAGATTACAGGTAATATGCGCAATTGAAGGATTGCAACAGGTAAATCTCAGGTAAAAAATCTGCGCAAATGAAAGGTGCTTTGCAGCGGAAATGAAGGATTTTCCCCGCTCAATTGTAAGGCTAATCCGCGCAAATGAAATGTACCGATAAAATTGTATCATAAATTTATAAACTATAATTTTTCCATTAGTAAACATTAACTTTTTGAATATATTTCGACATCTTATTATAATCTATGTGTTTCAAGTATATAAAAATACACAATAAATGAAAAAGTTTTTGAAAAACATCGTAAAATTAAAAAAGATATCAACAATAAAAGATTTCCGTTTCGGGACATTTCCGTCAATTTCCGGTTCGGGTTCAGGTTCGGGTTACACTTTTTACCGACCACCGTTTTTTGGTTTTCTTAAATATATTGTTTTTAGACATTTATTACTGTGATACTATAAAGTTTAAAGAAAAAAATTATACATAGATATTTTTAATCTAAGAATTATCATATACAATTTAAAATTTCAAGTAACACAAAAGGTAAATACAATGTATTAAATTAATAATGTTTATAGTTATCTTAAGCAATTTCGGCAACACCAATAGGTTTTTTTCGGCGCAAAACGTAGTTCAATATACATCTTAGATGGTACCATACAAAAAGCGCAAACTTGTGTGTTTTATCATATGACTTACGATAGCATTGTAATGACTTAAAAATTCTAGAAACATGTATTTGCTGCTATACAGAACATGATTGAAAACATCGCTGCGAATTTAATATGAAGAACTGCAATCAAAGTGATGATCATTTGCTTATTTAAGGTATATTATATGTGATTTTACCTTGTGTTTGGGCGTTGACCGCTGGAAATGGAACTAACATTTTTCCTTCCATGAATACAGGAATAATCCAACTCCTTATAAATTAAAAGACCCACTGCACTTTCTGCAACTTCCATGTTTTTATATTTGGACCCCGTACCAAGCTTCCTTGAGATACGCTTATAAAGTTGGACGTAGTTATCCTGCTGGAATTTCTTTAGGGCACACTCTAAATCTATAAAAGATTTATACTTTCCTCCAACACGGAGCGCACTACCATCGTCGTCCATTTTGAGAATAATTAGTGTTGGGAAGTGTGAGTTGTACTCTGAGAAGTACTCATATCATGGGCAATATTTATTTGGAATAAAAATAAACTACAAACAGAAAAAATATGTGTCCATGTCCGGAAACCGGTTGATCATTTAGTCACAACTTCCACCCGTCGTACTTGTAGAACCCAGGCTACGAATTCGTTTCCGTCGTATTCGTAGCCTGTGCCATATATTAACTAAAACCCCATAATACTTACCTCTCGACCAGCGTTCTGTCTCTTATAATTAGATCTTATAAAACATAAACTGAAAATATCTTATATGAGTTTACGCCTATCTACAGTCCTTTAAACAAAAATAGATAACTAACATTTGATACTGAAAGCAAGGGCTAGGGTCATAGGTTTTTAATATCAATTTTAACAATTCTTCAGTTATATAATAGCGGTCAGTTTTATTTTAAAAGGGAGCCAGGTAAGTCTTATTTGAAAAGGGAGCCAGGAAAACCACCGACCCGCCACAAGTCGCTGATAAACCTGATCACAAACGGTTCTATATATAGTACGTCGAGCCACGAGCAAGAATCGAACTCACTACGTCAGTGGTAATAAGTCCTGGTTGATTGCAGAGGAAGATGAAATTCCAACTACCATATGATCGCGGCTACGACAGTGACTAAAACTTTTTAATGATTAAATACAAATTGATGTAGAGGCCGTCGTGGTCGTGATCGTATCGTAGTTGGATTTACAACTATCTATGCAATTAGTGCCTATCACCACTGAAGTTCTGAGTTCGAATCCCGTTCAGTCGAGGTGAACTCGCTATACCATAACCACAACCCAAATTCATGTTTTTAAATACATGTACATTTGTGTTTGAAATTTACTGTTCCTAAATAATATTTACTTGCTCAAAAAGATTTTTCATATATTTGGGTTTCCACCATCTTTTGACTATGAGTGGTATAATTCCTTAATTATTACAGAAACGCGCAAGTCAATCTCCCTAATGAGGCATAATTAACCTTAGCAGATTACTTCCTCCCAAAAACTTTTAAATTATTTAGTTTTCCATTCTTTTGACTATGAGAGTACCTCGGTGAAGGTTATTTCAGAATGTATGTCTTCTTGAGTAGTATCATTAGCTGTATCGTAGACATCACAAGTCATTGTATTCCAACAGTTAATCAATCGACTTAATTTAAAGGGGCATTAGCTACGATTTTGACCAAAAAAATTATATGTTTTGGAAATTGGTAAATAGCTTTAAAATGATGAAATAAAGGTAAATATTTCACATTAAACAGCTTATTGTACCACTTTTCGCCTTTTGCGAACGAAAATTGCCATCGATTTATTATTTCCTTGCAAGCAAATATTTGACCTCGCTTTCTCCGTATGCATCTGACCTTACTAGTGACAGGTAAAAACGAATAATTTGTATTTTGTCGCTTATTAACTGCAAACTTGCATGGTTCTTTGTCCGTAATTAACGCCGACTAAAAGCAGATTCACAGAAAATAAGAAATATGTGCATTGTTGTACTGATTTAATGACGATTCGGCAAACTCCATAAACAATGCCGATAATTAATAAGATGGCGTCCATTTCTTGATCGATCTCAAAACACGAGTATACTTTTTGGTGAAATTTCAATTTTTCATTCCAGAGTTATGGGACTTTATTCATCAAATTGTAGGTGATTTTTCGTATGTCTTGCTGTAAATTGGCCAATTCACTTCAAACTTCGCACAGTTATTGGAATTGATAGTCTTACGGTCTGTATAGTTTTTGGTGAAATTTCGATTTTTCATTGCAGAGTTATGGGACTTTATTCATCAAATTGTAGGCGATTTTTCATATGTCGCGCTGTAAATTTAGAACCCCTTCGCCAATTCACTTCAAACTTCGTACTGTTATTGGAATTGATAGTCTTTACTGATTTCTCAAAAAATGTGTCGTATTACTATGGTTAAATGGTTTGTTATCAACTTTGTGGATTAACATGGTGATTTATAAACAAATAATGAATGAGCGGACAAATAGTTACATTTCAACAATTGATATGAGACTTGCATATAGACAGCAATTTCCAACCTGCAACACTTTACCTTAAGTTTATTTAGATCAGTTTGTACAAGACTTGTTCCTCAATAAAATGATAACTGAGTGGAGAAATGATTACTACTCAACGATTGATGGCATATCCTGACTATTAGATTATTTGGATTTGTTTGCAATATATGTGTATAGTTGGTTTTTTTTTGTCAATACAAAAGGTATGTCAAACTATTATAGTGTTTTATTTCAACATAAATATTGTATAAATGTTCCAATTCATGTTTATGGTGCAGCTGTTGGTGAAATTTAGATTTTTCATTGAAGACTTATGGGAAGGAAAGTCTTTACAAATATTGTATGAATGTTGACGACGGGCGTATCATGCGCTCTTGGCGCAGCCGTTTATTTAGATATGCTGCTTTGTTAATTTGTAAATAAAGTGCTACAAACCAAATATTTTTGTTACAAATTGTATGGTATGAAAGTTCCAACCCAAATTTGCTGGGAACATGCTTATGAAAAAAACGATATTTGCACAAGACTTTGTGTTTCCCACAATAAAAAAAAAACAATTGGAAGGACTAACCAAATGGCCATCGACCGTAAGGTAGTGTAAGGTAAGTAAAGTTGTAATTACGATTCTCACCTGTGACAAGGTGTACTCCATACAACTGTATGTGATAAAGTTTGTAAGTGACTTGTGTCATATCACGATTTTTATGTCGAAATACTCTGGTTTCCTTCACGAAATATAACTGTAATCTTAATGTTAGTGGTGACAAAAACTAATTCAAATGATGTTTTTAACTGAGTTTGTCAATGACTTGAGGCAGGTTGGTGGTTTTCTCCACTTACTCCGGTTTCCTCCATCAATAAAACTGACTGCCACGATATAACTGAAATATTGTTGAGAGTGGCGTTAAACACCATAACACCCTTCCCTTCTTAATTGATGTTAATTTTGTCAAATTACAATACAATGGAGCCTCATTGTAACCAAGTCGAGCAGACCGGTGATTTTACTTCGAAATATCAGAGCATTCAAGTTATTCGGGTTAAATTAGACTACAAGCAGTTTTCAACAGGTTATTTATTTTTACTTCGAGGTATCCATGGAAACGACTTATATGAGATCGTAATAACAATGGTTCACTGTGTTTTCTATCAAATTCAATTATATTGCTATTATTATTTTTTTTCCATTTGGTTAAGAATTAATTGACAGAGTTTTTGGTAATCCTCTTCAGTATTGTAAATGTTAGCACTGATTCGACAGTACACCTTTCCACCAATATATGATAGTCTGCATATTATGCCATGGTTTAATATATTTTCGATAATTCTCCGTTCACCGTCTGCCTACAAACAACAAATTTATGTCGTTTTACATATGTTATAAAATTTTCTGTTTGTCATAAAATTAACACGTTTTTCAACATTATTGCTACAAGCCCTGATGGGAAGAATACTCGCTATTTTTTATTTTTGCTTTAGCACATAATATGTATATAACACTTGTATCTCAAACAAAATGCTAAGCAAATCCTGGTAAATAGTTCTAATGGATAACTTGTATCTTGGAAAAAGTGCTAATTATGCATAACTTGTATCTTGTAAATAGTGCTAATGAATAACTTGTATCTCGTAATCAGTGCTAATGAATAACTTGTATCTCGTCAATAGTGTTAATGAATAACTTGTATCTCGGAAATAGTGTTAATAGTTCACTTGTATCTTGTAAATAGTGCTAATGGATCACTTGTATCTGGTAAATAGTGCTAATGAATAACTTGTATCTGGTAAATAGTGCTAATGAATAACTTGTATCTGGTAAATAGCGCTAATGAATAATTTGTATCTGGTAAATAGTGCTAATGAATAACTTGTATCTG
Source organism: Bathymodiolus septemdierum (assembly GCA_963383655.1). Lineage (NCBI taxonomy): Eukaryota > Metazoa > Mollusca > Bivalvia > Mytilida > Modiolidae > Bathymodiolus > Bathymodiolus septemdierum. The sequence continues at coordinate 10,948,360 of OY726528.1, read as the reverse complement.
GTAAATAGTGCTAATGAATAACTTGTATCTGGTAAATAGTGTTAATGAATTACTTGTATCTTGTAAATAGTGCTAATGGATCACTTGTATCTGGTAAATAGTGCTAATGGATCACTTGTATCTGGTAAATAGTGCTAATGAATAACTTGTATCTGGTAAATAGTGCTAATGAATAACTTGTATCTGGTAAATAGTGCTAATGGATCACTTGTATCTGGTAAATAGTGCTAATGAATAACTTGTATCTTGTAAATAGTGCTAATGAATAACTTGTATCTGGTAAATAGCACTAATGAATTACTTGTATCTTGTAAACAGCGCTAATGAATAATTTGTATCTGGTAAATAGTGCTAATGGATCACTTGTATCTTGTAAATAGTGCTAATGAATAACTTGTATCTGGTAAATAGTGCTAATGAATAGCTTGTATCTGGTAAATAGTGCTAATGGATCACTTGTATCTGGTAAATAGTGCTAATGAATAACTTGTATCTTGTAAATAGTGCTAATGAATAACTTGTATCTGGTAAATAGCACTAATGAATTACTTGTATCTTGTAAATAGTGCTAATGAATTACTTGTATCTTGTAAATAGTGCTAATGAATAACTTGTATCTTGTAAATAGTGCTAATGGATCACTTGTATCTGGTAAATAGTGCTAATGAATAACTTGTATCAGGTAAATAGTGCTAATGAATAACTTGTATCTTGTAAATAGTGTTAATGAATAACTTGTATCTGGTAAATAGTGCTAATGAATAACTTGTATCTGGTAAATAGTGCTAATGAATAACTTGTATCTGGTAAATAGTGCTAATGAATAACTTGTATCTGGTAAATAGTGCTAATGAATAACTTGTATCTGGTAAATAATGCTAATGAATAACTTGTATCTGGTAAATAGTGCTAATGAATAACTTGTATCTGGTAAATAGCACTAATGAATTACTTGTATCTTGTAAATAGTGCTAATGAATTACTTGTATCTTGTAAATAGTGCTAATGGATCACTTGTATCTGGTAAATAGTGCTAATGAATAACTTGTATCTGGTAAATAGTGCTAATGAATAACTTGTATCTTGTAAATAGTGTTAATGAATAACTTGTATCTGGTAAATAGTGCTAATGAATAACTTGTATCTTGTAAATAGTGCTAATGGATCACTTGTATCTGGTAAATAGTGCTAATGAATAACTTGTATCTGGTAAATAGTGCTAATGGATCACTTGTATCTGGTAAATAGTGCTAATGAATAACTTGTATCTTGTAAATAGTGCTAATGAATAACTTGTATCTGGTAAATAGTGCTAATGAATTACCTGTATCTTGTAAATAGTGCTAATGGATCACTTGTATCTGGTAAATAGTGCTAATGAATAACTTGTATCTGGTAAATAGTGCTAATGGATCACTTGTATCTGGTAAATAGTGCTAATGAATAACTTGTATCTTGTAAATAGTGCTAATGAATAACTTGTATCTGGTAAATACTGCTAATGAATTACTTGTATCTTGTAAATAGTGCTAATGGATCACTTGTATCTGGTAAATAGTGCTAATGAATAACTTGTATCTTGTAAATAGTGTTAATGAATAACTTGTATCTGGTAAATAGTGCTAATGAATAACTTGTATCTGGTAAATAGTGCTAAGGAATAACTTGTACCTTGTAAATAGTGCTAATGGATCACTTGTATCTGGTAAATAGTGTTAATGAATAAATTGTATCTTGTAAATAGTGCTAATGAATAACTTGTATCTTGTAAATAGTGTTAATGAATAACTTGTATCTGGTAAATAGTGCTAATGAATAACTTGTATCTGGTAAATAGTGCTAATGAATAACTTGTACCTTGTAAATAGTGCTAATGGATCACTTGTATCTGGTAAATAGTGCTAATGAATAACTTGTATCTGGTAAATAGCGCTAATGGACCACTTGTATCTGGTAAATAGTGCTAATGAATAACTTGTATCTTGTAAATAGTGCTAATGAATCACTTGTATCTGGTAAATAGTGCTAATGGATCACTTGTATCTTGTAAATAGTGCTAATGAATAACTTGTATCTGGTAAATAGTGCTAATGAATAACTTGTATCTGGTAAATAGTGTTAATGAATAACTTGTATCTGGTAAATAGTGCTAATGAATAACTTGTATCTGTTAAATAGTGCTAATGTATCACTTGTATCTGGTAAATAGTGCTAATGAATAACTTGTATCTGGTAAATAGTGCTAATGAATTACTTGTATCTGGTAAATAGTGCTAATGAATAACTTGTATCTTGTAAATAGTGTTAATGAATAACTTGTATCTGGTAAATAGTGCTAATGAATAACTTGTATCTGTTAAATAGTGCTAATGGATCACTTGTATCTGGTAAATAGTGCTAATGAATAACTTGTATCTGGTAAATAATGCTAATGAATTACTTGTATCTTGTAAATAGTGCTAATGGATCACTTGTATCTGGTAAATAGTGCTAATGAATAACTTGTATCTGGTAAATAGTGCTAATGGATCACTTGTATCTTGTAAATAGTGCTAATGAATAACTTGTATCTTGTAAATAGTGCTAATGAATAACTTGTATCTGGTAAATAGTGCTAATGAATAACTTGTATCTTGTAAATAGTGCTAATGAATTACTTGTATCTGGTAAATAGTGCGAATGAATTACTTGTATCTGGTAAATAGTGCAAATGGATAACTTGTATCTGGTATATAGTGCTAATGAATAACTTGTACCTTGTAAATAGTGCTAATGGATCACTTGTATCTGGTAAATAGTGCTAATGAATAACTTGTATCTGGTAAATAGTGCGAATGGATCACTTGTATCTGGTAAATAGTGCTAATGAATAACTTGTATCTGGTAAATAGTGCGAATGGGTCACTTGTATCTGGTAAATAGTGCTAATGAATAACTTGTATCTGGTAAATAGTGCGAATGGATCACTTGTATCTGGTAAATAGTGCTAATGAATAACTTGTATCTGGTAAATAGTGCTAATGGATCACTTGTATCTGGTAAATAGTGCTAATGGATTACTTGTATCTTGTAAATAGTGCTAATGGATCACTTGTATCTGGTAAATAGTGCTAATGAATAACTTGTATCTGGTAAAGAGTGCTAATGGATCACTTGTATCTGGTAAATAGTGCTAATGAATAACTTGTATCTTGTAAATAGTGCTAATGGATCACTTATATCTTGTAAATAGTGCTAATGGATTACTTGTATCTTGTAAATAGTGCTAATGGATCACCTGTATCTGGTAAATAGTGCTAATGAATAACTTGTATCTGGTAAATAGTGCTAATGAATAACTTCGATCTTGTAAATAGTGCTAATGAATAACTTGTATCTTGTAAATAGTGCTAATGAATTACTTGTATCTGGTAAATAGTGCTAATGAATAACTTGTATCTTTTAAATAGTGCTAATGAATAACTTGTATCTTGTAAATAGTGCTAATGGATCACTTGTAGCTGGTAAATAGTGCTAATGAATAACTTGTATCTGGTAAATAGTGTTAATGAATAACTTGTATCTTGTAAATAGTGTTAATGAATAAATTGTATTTGGTAAATAGTGCTAATAGATCACTTGTATCTGGTAGATAGTGCTAATGAATAACTTGTATCTTGTAAATAGTGCTAATGAATAACTTGTATCTTGTAAATAGTGCTAATGAATAACTTGTATCTTGTAATTAGTGCTAATGAATAATTTGTATCTGGTAAATAGTGCTAATGAATTACTTGTATCTTGTAAATAGTGCTAATTAATAACTTGTATCTTGTAAATAGTGCTAATGAGTAACTTGTATCTGGTAAATAGCACTAATGAATTACTTGTATCTTGTAAATAGTGCTAATGAATAACTTGTATCTTGTAAATAGTGTTAATGAATAAATTGTATCTGGTAAATAGTGCTAATAGATCACTTGTATCTGGTAAATAGTGCTAATGAATAACTTGTATCTTGTAAATAGTGCTAATGAATACCTTGTATCTTGTAAATAGTGTTAATGAATTACTTGTATCTTGTAAATAGTGCTAATGAATAACTTGTATCTTGTAAATAGTGTTAATGAATAACTTGTATCTGGTAAATAGTGCTAATGAATAACTTGTATCTGGTAAATAGTGCTAATGAATAACTTGTATCTTGTAAATAGTGCTAATGAATTACTTGTATCTTGTAAATAGTGCTAATGAATTACTTGTATCTTGTAAATAGTGCTAATGAATTACTTGTATCTGGTAAATAGTGCTAATGAATAACTTGTATCTTGTAAATAGTGTTAATGAATAAATTGTATCTGGTAAATAGTGCTAATGGATCACTTGTATCTGGTAAATAGTGCTAATGGATCACTTGTATCTGGTAAATAGTGCTAATGGATCACTTGTATCTTGTAAATAGTGTTAATGAATAACTTGTATCTTGTAAATAGTGCTAATGAATTACTTGTATCTGGTAAATAGTGCTAATGAATAACTTGTATCTGGTAAATAGTGCTAATGAATAAGTTGTATCTGGTAAATAGTGCTAATGAATAATTTGTATCTGGTAAATAGTGCTAATGAATAAATTGTATCTGGTAAATAGTGCTAATGGATCACTTGTATCTGGTAAATAGTGCTAATGAATAACTTGTATCTTGTAAATAGTGCTAATGAATAACTTGTATTTGGTAAATAGTGCTAATGAATTACTTGTATCTGGTAAATAGTGCTAATGAATAACTTGTATCTTGTAAATAGTGCTAATGAATAAATTGTATCTGGTAAATAGTGCTAATGGATCACTTGTATCTGGTAAATAGTGCTAATGAATAACTTGTATCTTGTAAATAGTGCTAATGAATAACTTGTATTTGGTAAATAGTGCTAATGAATTACTTGTATCTGGTAAATAGTGCTAATGAATAACTTGTATCTGGTAAATAGCGCTAATGAATAACTTGTATCTTGTAAATAGTGCTAATGAATAACTTGTATCTTGTAAATAGTGCTAATGAATAACTTGTATTTGGTAAATAGTGCTAATGAATAACTTGTATCTTGTAAATAGTGCTAATGAATAACTTGTATCTGGTAAATAGTGCTAATGAATTACTTGTATCTTGTAAATAGTGCTAATGAATAACTTGTATCTTGTAAATAGTGCTAATGAATAACTTGTATCTTGTAAATAGTGCTAATGAATAACTTGTATCTGGTAAATAGTGCTAATGAATAACTTGTATCTGGTAAATTGTGCTAATGAATAACTTGTATCTGGTAAATAGTGCTAATGAATAACTTGTATCTGGTAAATTGTGCTAATGAATAACTTGTATCTTGGAAATAGTGCTAATGAATAACTTGTATCTTGTAAATAGTGCTCATGAATAACTTGTATCTGGTAAATAGTGCTAATGAATAACTTGTATCTGGTAAATTGTGCTAATGAATAACTTGTATCTTGGATATAGTGCTAATGGATCACTTGTATATGGTAAATAGTGCTAATGAATAACTTGTATCTTGAATATAGTGTTAATGGTTCGGAATCAGATTATAAATATAGTGTGTCCAGAGTAGAACGAAATATCTTCATGCCGACTGTTGTAATACTTACAATGGTAGATAATCCTTCCAGTTTTGGTACCTGAATCATACGCATAAAAGGAGCTTCCATTGACTTTGGTATGGGTAGCTTTTCTGTTTTCCATGATGAGGTCAGCAGGTCAGTGGCCTTATTTAATAAATCATCTAAATACTCCTTTATTATTTCCTACAATAAACAAACAAGTAAATAAACAAAAATAAATAAAGAAACAAATAAATGAATAAAGTTTTATTTTTAGTCTGTACAGATTAACCATTAAAATGAAAACGTAGATATCAAATTTATAATACAATAACCTTCATCAGGCGACGCTAAAAACCGAAATATTTGAAAGACAAATAATTTGTATTTGGAGCAAAAAATAGCAAAGGTTCTAAAAGGGATTACCAAAATCGTCTATATAAGGTCATCTATGTCTGAGGGAGAATACCTCTTTAGCTTAGTTTTAATAATAATTACATTATTCAGGAACTGTAAATATTAAGATCAAAAGTGAATAAATATAGTTCTTTTCTTTCATTTTAGAGAGGTATTTATCATTGAAATATACAGTTCCAAAAATAATGTAATTTTAATTAAAACTAATATTCATCTATATTAGGTAAATAAGTAAAGAAGTAGGTCAATTTTATTTAAAGCTGGCACATAATGACATATATATATATTTAACAAATAACATGAGCTAAGTGAAGCTCTTAAAACGACTATAACTATATACAAGCAAACATAAAATTTGTCAAAACAGGCAAGTAAAATACAAATACAAATATTTGTATTTCCAATTACAATAACCATAATGTAACCATAGTGAATTTTTTGCCATCTTGTTTATATTCTTTGACTTTGGTTTGTTTGAGTGGTACATCGTAAATCATATTATCTACATTTTTATTATCTTAAACTCCATTTTTGTTTACAATTTTTAGGACGAACTTATGATGTTTGACATAAATTTAAAACAATATTCTGTAATGGTCAGCTTTATTGAAGGAACAAACCGGCTTGCATGTTCCAAGAAAAAATCACTGACCTTCTAAAATTTGTACAATTTTTGTGTCAGTTTTGAGACTGAAAACCAAGCTTTATCAGGTGAGTCAGGTTTTGATGTTATAATCCGTCGAAAGACTGATCATACTCTATTATATTTATTGCAAGAAAATAAAAGATATTCAAATTCGTGTGAAAATGGATAGTAAACTTACATATCCTCCAATCGCATTGTAGAATTTGATAGCTTCCGGTGCAACACAAAATGGCGTTTCATCACGTGTTCCCTGGCAGAAAAAGTCATGCTGAAAACTAGTTTTATGTCCATGTGACGTCACTACAGGTTTGACCCAGCCCTGATGTTCCTTTTTGACGTATAATAGTGCGCAACCTCGTGGTGCGTAAAGCCATTTATGAAGATTTCCTTTGAAAGAAATGTCAATAAGTTTAGAAATGATGAATAACTAACAAAATGTAATAAATGTCAACATGCTTAAACTTTGCTTAAATAATCACCAAATATACCATAATGTATGTTATGTACATGTACAAAATACATATGGCTGAATAAACGTTAGATATAAGAAAATAATATCTATCATTCATCAAAGATCTCTCTGTCTATCATATTAAACTGCTTCTTAATCATCTGACCACATCTATAACAGATAAAGATCCGATTCGAAGATACTATATATATTAACTTTAAAAAAATCTATGAAGACGGTCGAAGATTGTACTATCTTGAACACATCCCAGTATCGTCTCTTTAATACTCTCGCTGGATTGTCCTTTACTGCTTCTAACGTCAATCCACTGGAAAGATTTTGTCAGCAGCGTTTTCATTGGTTAATCTGTAGATCACCTGTGTGCAAGGTTATATCGAAATGTGTCATAATAGGTGTGGCCTATTTAACATGTGATTCTAATTAGATTGAAACTGACTTACCAGCATAGAAATCGGCATCAAGTTCTCTCATGTTAAGTGGTATATGCCCAGGAGCATGTGCACCATCTATCATACTTAGTACTCCAAACTCTCTACAGAGTGGTATCAACTTCTCTATTGGCATTCTGATGGCAGATGGACTCGTAATGTGATCTAGAAATGTTGGAAAATTATTAGTTGGTAATGATAATATTTACTGATACATTCATCATATTAAATTTTGGTAATTATCTGTATGTCACATACAATTTACAACAGTTTCGGAACCTCTGTATTCCCGTCCCGGTCCTTTCCTCATTTATGACTTGTCAACAGGTTTGTAAATAGATTAACACGATGGGTGTCACTAGTGGAGCAGGATTTGCCTACCCTTCCAGAGCACCTGAGTTCACCCCCTGGTTTTTAGAGGGGTTCGTGTAACTCCATCTTTAGTTTTATGTGGATGTTTTGTAGAACGTTGTTTGTCTCTTTGTACTTTTTCTTTTGGCCATTGTGTTGTCTGTCGTTTGATTTACGGATTCTGATTACTCTTTTGGTATCTTCAAACTATTCTTATTTATATTTTTATTTATTTATTTATTTATTTATTAAGTGAAAATTATTTATTTATTTATTTATTTATTAAGTGAAAACTATTTATTTATTTATTTATTTATTAAGTGAAAACAAAAATTGCCACACTGTCGGAACAGTTCCAAAATCTAATAGAAAAATCGTGGAAACTGAGGTATAATCACACCCAGGTGTTTTTTGTGGTGTTTGTGTTGCTCATAATTTTAGTTTTCTGCATTGTGTATTTTTTGTCTTCGCTCTACGCCCCATGTTGCCTGCGTCTCTGTAGTGTCCATTAATGATTTCGCCTTTGGTTTTTTAGACGTTTATTTATATACACGACCATTCACTCTCCCAGCATGGTACAGGCACTTCGATAAAAAGTGGCGGGGTTGAACAAGTTTTATGTGCCAAAACATCCCCTTTCTTACTCATTTGATTAATGCATCATTACAGGTGACTTTAACCAATTTGATTTGGTTGTTAAACATGACCGACTCCGATCAGTTGGCCATTGCATTGGCTGTCTTTCTTAGATTGATGGCTTCGGATTGCCCCTTTGGTATCTTCAAAATGTTACTTCTATATATATTGTTATGCTATTCATGTTTGCTCATCTAAAGTACTATTTTATCAATATAGTTATTTTCTGTCAGAACCGAATCGGTGGTGTAATGGTGAGCATACTCCCATGGAGTGCGGTACATCGAGGGTTCGATCCCTGGTCCGAACAAACCAAAGACTATGAAGTTAGTTTTGTTGCTTCTCCGCTAAGCATGCATATGAAGGTTAGTTGGCTCGGAATCAGGATACTGTGTACGAGTGCTGCGACTTGTCTACCCGCGGAATGTTGTTTCAGTGACCTATCACTATACAAATCAAACTAAGCGTGTTGGTCTACTATAAAGCGTACCTCATCGCATGTAAATTGGGGATCGTGTAAATTGTTCTCACCATGATATACCCATATAATGTAGCTGCAATATTGCTCGTTTGGCAATAAACAACAACCACTCACTCCCTTATTACTGTCACATTAAACAACAACCACTCACTCCCTTATTACTGTCACTTTGACCCTTTAAATAAAGGAACAAAGAGTACGTTTTGATTATCTATGTTTTTCTTGGTTCTAACAATGATCACCTTCTTATTGTACATTCCTGATTATATCCCATCACAATTGTATTGTAATGCCATTATTAAACTTCCCAGATGACCTCGAGAGGTAGTTGAATGTATGTCTATCTCTGCAAATTAATACCAATCATCACGAAAGTTGTGAATTCGATTCCCGCCTTTATTGATCAGGGTGTACTTGATACAACAATTTATATTATAAAGTTTGTCAGGGTTGTTTCCTCTAATACTATGGTTTCCTCCACCAATAAAACTGACAGTCCCGATTTAACTGAAATATTGTTAATAGTGGCGTTAATCACCTGGATAATTATAACCCTACTCGTATTAAACCTTTCCGTACCCATGACAGCTATTCTAACGGTCGGGTTAGTTTTGAAGTATTCTCTGTACATCTCTATAATCTCATCCTCAGTCTTGATGGGAAACTTTAAAGCTAAATAATCTGTGCGTACATCTGCAAAGATATTAAATCATTCTTTATATAATAATCTGTGCATACATCTGCAAAGATATTAAATCATTCTTTATATGATAATCTGTGCATACATCTGCAAAGATATTAAATCATTCTTTATATGATAATCTGTGCATACATCTGCAAAGATATTAAATCATTCTTTATATGATAATCGGTGCATACATCTGCAAAGATATTAAATCATTCTTTATATGATAATCGGTGCATACATCTGCAAAGATATTAAATCATTCTTTATATGATAATCTGAGCATACATTTGCAAAGATATTAAATCATTCTTTATATGATAATCTGTGCATACATCTGCAAAGATATTTAATAAATCATTCTTTATATGATAATCTGTGCATACATTTGCAAAGATATTAAATCATTCTTTATATGATAATCTGTGCATACATCTGCAAAGATATTAAATCATTCTTTATATGATAATCTGTGCATACATCTGCAAAGATATTAAATCATTCTTTATATGATAATCTGTGCATACATCTGTAAAGATATTAAATCATTCTTTATATGATAATCTGTGCATACATCTGCAAAGATATTAAATCATTCTTTATATGATAATCTGTGCATACATCTGCAAAGATATTAAATCATTCTTTATATGATAATCTGTGCATACATCTGCAAAGATATTAAATCATTCTTTATATAATAATCTGTGCATACATCTGCAAAGATATTAAATCATTCTTTATATGATAATCTGTGCATACATCTGCAAAGATATTAAATCATTCTTTATATAATAATCTGTACATACATCTGCAAAGATATTAAATCATTCTTTATATGATAATCTGTGCATACATCTGCAAAGATATTAAGTCATTCTTTATATGATAATCTGTGCATACATCTGCAAAGATATTAAATCGTTCTTTATATGATAATCTGTGCATACATCTGCAAAGATATTAAATCATTCTTTACATAATAATCTGTGCATACATCTGCAAAGATATTAAATCATTCTTTATATAATAATCTGTGCATACATCTGCAAAGATATTAAATCATTCTTTATATAATAATCTGTGCATACATCTGTAAAGATATTAAATCATTCTTTATATAATAATCTGTGCATACATCTGCAAAGATATTAAATCATACTTTATATGATAATCTGTGCATACATCTGCAAAGATATTAAATCATTCTTTATATAATAATGTGTGCATACATCTGCAAAGATATTAAATCATTCTTTATATAATAATGTGTGCATACATCTGCAAAGATATTAAATCATTCTTTATATAATAATCTGTGCATACATCTGCAAAGATATTAAATCATTTTTTATATAATAATCTGTGCATACATCTGCAAAGATATTAAATCATTCTTTATATGATAATCTGTGCATACATCTGCAAAGATATTAAATCATTCTTTATATGATAATCTGTGCATACATCTGCAAAGATATTAAATCATTCTTTATATAATAATCTGTGCATACATCTGCAAAGATATTAAATCATTCTTTATATAATAATCTGATCATACATCTGTAAAGATATTAAATCATTCTTTATATAATAATCTGTGCATACATCTGTAAAGATATTAAATCATTCTTTATATAATAATCTGTGCATACATCTGTAAAGATATTAAATCACTCTTTATATAATAATCTGTGCATACATCTGCAAAGATATTAAATCATTCTTTATATGATAATCTGTGCATACATCTGTAAAGATATTAAATCATTCTTTATATGATAATCTGTGCATACATCTGCAAAGATATTAAATCATTCTTTATATGATAATCTGTGCATACATCTGCAAAGATATTAAATCATTCTTTATATGATAATCTGTGCATACATCTGCAAAGATATTAAATCATTCTTTATATAATAATCTGTGCATACATCTGCAAAGATATTAAATCATTCTTTATATAATAATCTGTGCATACATCTGTAAAGATATTAAATCATTCTTTATATAATAATCTGTGCATACATCTGCAAAGATATTAAATCACTCTTTATATAATAATCTGTGCATACATCTGCAAAGATATTAAATCACTCTTTATATAATAATCTGTGCATACATCTGCAAAGATATTAAATCATTCTTTATATGATAATCTGTGCATACATCTGCAAAGATATTAAATCATTCTTTATATGATAATCTGTGCATACATCTGCAAAGATATTAAATCATTCTTTATATGATAATCTGTGCATACATCTGCAAAGATATTAAATCATTCTTTATATGATAATCTGTGCATACATCTGCAAAGATATTAAATCATTCTTTATATGATAATCTGTGCATACATCTGCAAAGATATTAAATCATTCTTTACATAATAATCTGTGCATACATCTGCAAAGATATCAAATCATTCTTTACATAATAATCTGTGCATACATCTGCAAAGATATCAAATCATTCTTTACATAATAATCTGTGCATACATCTGCAAAGATATTAAATCATTCTTTACATAATAATCTGTGCATACATCTGTAAAGATATTAAATCATTCTTTATATAATAATCTGTGCATACATCTGCAAAGATATTAAATCATTCTTTATATAATAATCTGTGCATACATCTGCAAAGATATTAAATCATTCTTTATATGATAATCTGTGCATACATCTGCAAAGATATTAAATCATTCTTTATATGATAATCTGTGCATACATCTGCAAAGATATTAAATCATTCTTTATATGATAATCTGTGCATACATCTGCAAAGATATTAAATCATTCTTTATATGATAATCTGTGCATACATCTGCAAAGATATTAAATCAATCTTTATATGATAATCTGTGCATACATCTGCAAAGATATTAAATCATTCTTTATATAATAATCTGTGCATACATCTGCAAAGATATTAAATCATTCTTTATATAATAATCTGTGCATACATCTGCAAAGATATTAAATCATTCTTTATATAATAATCTGTGCATACATCTGCAAAGATATTAAGTAATTCTTTATATAATAATCTGTGCATACATCTGTAAAGATATTAAATCATTCTTTATATAATAATCTGTGCATACATCTGTAAAGATATTAAATCATTCTTTATATAATAATCTGTGCATACATCTGCAAAGATATTAAATCATTCTTTATATAATAATCTGTGCATACATCTGTAAAGATATTAAATCATTCTTTATATAATAATCTGTGCATACATCTGCAAAGATATTAAATCATTCTTTATATAATAATCTGTGCATACATCTACAAAGATATTAAATCATTCTTTATATAATAATCTGTGCATACATCTGTAAAGATATTAAATCATTCTTTATATAATAATCTGATCATACATCTACAAAGATATTAAATCATTCTTTATATAATAATCTGATCATACATCTGTAAAGATATTAAATCATTCTTTATATAATAATCTGATCATACATCTACAAAGATATTAAATCATTCTTTATATAATAATCTGTGCATACATCTGTAAAGATATTAAATCATTCTTTATATAATAATCTGTGCATACATCTGTAAAGATATTAAATCATTCTTTATATAATAATCTGTGCATACATCTGCAAAGATATTAAATCATTCTTTATATAATAATCTGTGCATACATCTGTAAAGATATTAAATCATTCTTTACATAATAATCTGTGCATACATCTGTAAAGATATTAAATCATTCTTTACATAATAATCTGTGCATACATCTGTAAAGATATTAAATCATTCTTTATATAATAATCTGTGCATACATCTGTAAAGATATTAAATCATTCTTTATATGATAATCTGTGCATACATCTGCAAAGATATTAAATCATTCTTTACATAATAATCTGTGCATACATCTGCAAAGATATTAAATCATTCTTTATATAATAATCTGTGCATACATCTGCAAAGATATTAAATCATTCTTTATATAATAATCTGTGCATACATCTGCAAAGATATTAAATCATTCTTTACATAATAATCTGTGCATACATCTGCAAAGATATTAAATCATTCTTTACATAATAATCTGTGCATACATCTGCAAAGATATTAAATCATTCTTTATATAATAATCTGTGCATACATCTGCAAAGATATTAAATCATTCTTTATATAATAATCTGTGCATACATCTGCAAAGATATTAAATCATTCTTTATATAATAATCTGTGCATACATCTGCAAAGATATTAAATCATTCTTTATATGATAATCTGTGCATACATCTGTAAAGATATTAAATCATTCTTTATATGATAATCTGTGCATACATCTGCAAAGATATTAAATCATTCTTTATATGATAATCTGTGCATACATCTGCAAAGATATTAAATCATTCTTTATATGATAATCTGTGCATACATCTGCAAAGATATTAAATCATTCTTTATATAATAATCTGTGCATACATCTGCAAAGATATTAAATCATTCTTTATATAATAATCTGTGCATACATCTGTAAAGATATTAAATCATTCTTTATATAATAATCTGTGCATACATCTGCAAAGATATTAAATCACTCTTTATATAATAATCTGTGCATACATCTGCAAAGATATTAAATCACTCTTTATATAATAATCTGTGCATACATCTGCGAAGATATTAAATCATTCTTTATATGATAATCTGTGCATACATCTGCAAAGATATTAAATCATTCTTTATATGATAATCTGTGCATACATCTGCAAAGATATTAAATCATTCTTTATATGATAATCTGTGCATACATCTGCAAAGATATTAAATCATTCTTTATATGATAATCTGTGCATACATCTGCAAAGATATTAAATCATTCTTTATATGATAATCTGTGCATACATCTGCAAAGATATTAAATCATTCTTTACATAATAATCTGTGCATACATCTGCAAAGATATCAAATCATTCTTTACATAATAATCTGTGCATACATCTGCAAAGATATCAAATCATTCTTTACATAATAATCTGTGCATACATCTGCAAAGATATTAAATCATTCTTTACATAATAATCTGTGCATACATCTGTAAAGATATTAAATCATTCTTTATATAATAATCTGTGCATACATCTGCAAAGATATTAAATCATTCTTTATATAATAATCTGTGCATACATCTGCAAAGATATTAAATCATTCTTTATATGATAATCTGTGCATACATCTGCAAAGATATTAAATCATTCTTTATATGATAATCTGTGCATACATCTGCAAAGATATTAAATCATTCTTTATATGATAATCTGTGCATACATCTGCAAAGATATTAAATCATTCTTTATATGATAATCTGTGCATACATCTGCAAAGATATTAAATCAATCTTTATATGATAATCTGTGCATACATCTGCAAAGATATTAAATCATTCTTTATATAATAATCTGTGCATACATCTGCAAAGATATTAAATCATTCTTTATATAATAATCTGTGCATACATCTGCAAAGATATTAAATCATTCTTTATATAATAATCTGTGCATACATCTGCAAAGATATTAAGTAATTCTTTATATAATAATCTGTGCATACATCTGTAAAGATATTAAATCATTCTTTATATAATAATCTGTGCATACATCTGTAAAGATATTAAATCATTCTTTATATAATAATCTGTGCATACATCTGCAAAGATATTAAATCATTCTTTATATAATAATCTGTGCATACATCTGTAAAGATATTAAATCATTCTTTATATAATAATCTGTGCATACATCTGCAAAGATATTAAATCATTCTTTATATAATAATCTGTGCATACATCTACAAAGATATTAAATCATTCTTTATATAATAATCTGTGCATACATCTGTAAAGATATTAAATCATTCTTTATATAATAATCTGATCATACATCTACAAAGATATTAAATCATTCTTTATATAATAATCTGATCATACATCTGTAAAGATATTAAGTCATTCTTTATATAATAATCTGATCATACATCTACAAAGATATTAAATCATTCTTTATATAATAATCTGTGCATACATCTGTAAAGATATTAAATCATTCTTTATATAATAATCTGTGCATACATCTGTAAAGATATTAAATCATTCTTTATATAATAATCTGTGCATACATCTGCAAAGATATTAAATCATTCTTTATATAATAATCTGTGCATACAGCTGTAAAGATATTAAATCATTCTTTACATAATAATCTGTGCATACATCTGTAAAGATATTAAATCATTCTTTACATAATAATCTGTGCATACATCTGTAAAGATATTAAATCATTCTTTATATAATAATCTGTGCATACATCTGTAAAGATATTAAATCATTCTTTATATGATAATCTGTGCATACATCTGCAAAGATATTAAATCATTCTTTACATAATAATCTGTGCATACATCTGCAAAGATATTAAATCATTCTTTATATAATAATCTGTGCATACATCTGCAAAGATATTAAATCATTCTTTATATAATAATCTGTGCATACATCTGCAAAGATATTAAATCATTCTTTACATAATAATCTGTGCATACATCTGCAAAGATATTAAATCATTCTTTACATAATAATCTGTGCATACATCTGTAAAGATATTAAATCATTCTTTATATAATAATCTGTGCATACATCTGCAAAGATATTAAATCATTCTTTATATAATAATCTGTGCATACATCTGCAAAGATATTAAATCATTCTTTATATAATAATCTGTGCATACATCTGTAAAGATATTTAATAAATCATTCTTTATATAATAATCTGTGCATACATCTGCAAAGATATTAAATCATTCTTTATATAATAATCTGTGCATACATCTGCAAAGATATTAAATCATTCTTTATATGATAATCTGTGCATACATCTGCAAAGATATTAAATCATTCTTTACATAATAATCTGTGCATACATCTGCAAAGATATTAAATCATTCTTTATATGATAATCTGTGCATACATCTGCAAAGATATTAAATCATTCTTTATATGATAATCTGTGCATACATCTGCAAAGATATTAAATCATTCTTTACATAATAATCTGTGCATACATCTGCAAAGATATTAAATCATTCTTTATATAATAATCTGTGCATACATCTGCAAAGATATTAAATCATTCTTTATATAATAATCTGTGCATACATCTCCAAAGATATTAAATCATTCTTTATATAATAATCTGTGCATACATCTGCAAAGATATTAAATCATTCTTTATATAATAATCTGTGCATACATCTGTAAAGATATTAAATCATTCTTTATATAATAATCTGTGCATACATCTGTAAAGATATTAAATCATACTTTATATAATAATCTGTGCATACATCTGTAAAGATATTAAATCATTCTTTATATAATAATCTGATCATACATCTGCAAAGATATTAAATCATTCTTTATATAATAATCTGTGCATACATCTGTAAAGATATTTAATAAATCATTCTTTATATAATAATCTGTGCATACATCTGCAAAGATATTAAATCACTCTTTATATAATAATCTGTGCATACATCTGCAAAGATATTAAATCACTCTTTATATGATAATCTGAGCATACATTTGGAAAGATATTAAATCATGCTTTATATAATAATCTGTGCATACATCTGTAAAGATATTAAATCATTCTTTATATAATAATCTGTGCATACATCTGCAAAGATATTAAATCATTCTTTATATAATAATCTGTGCATACATCTGTAAAGATATTAAATCATTCTTTATATAATAATCTGTGCATACATCTGTAAAGATATTAAATCATTCTTTATATGATAATCTGTGCATATATCTGCAAAGATATTAAATCATTCTTTACATAATAATCTGTGCATACATCTGCAAAGATATTAAATCATTCTTTATATAATAATCTGTGCATACATCTGCAAAGATATTAAATCATTCTTTATATAATAATCTGTGCATACATCTCCAAAGATATTAAATCATTCTTTATATAATAATCTGTGCATACATCTGCAAAGATATTAAATCATTCTTTATATAATAATCTGTGCATACATCTGCAAAGATATTAAATCATTCTTTATATAATAATCTGTGCATACATCTGTAAAGATATTTAATAAATCATTCTTTATATAATAATCTGTGCATACATCTGCAAAGATATTAAATCATTCTTTATATAATAATCTGTGCATACATCTGCAAAGATATTAAATCATTCTTTATATGATAATCTGTGCATACATCTGCAAAGATATTAAATCATTCTTTACATAATAATCTGTGCATACATCTGCAAAGATATTAAATCATTCTTTATATAATAATCTGTGCATACATCTGCAAAGATATTAAATCATTCTTTATATGATAATCTGTGCATACATCTGCAAAGATATTAACTCATTCTTTACATAATAATCAGTGCATACATCTGCAAAGATATTAAATCATTCTTTATATAATAATCTGTGCATACATCTGCAAAGATATTAAATCATTCTTTATATAATAATCTGTGCATACATCTGCAAAGATATTAAATCATTCTTTATATAATAATCTGTGCATACATCTGCAAAGATATTAAATCATTCTTTATATAATAATCTGTGCATACATCTGTAAAGATATTAAATCATTCTTTATATAATAATCTGTGCATACATCTGTAAAGATATTAAATCATTCTTTATAAAATAATCTCTGCATACATCTGTAAAGATATTAAATCATTCTTTATATAATAATCTGATCATACATCTGCAAAGATATTAAATCATTCTTTATATAATAATCTGTGCATACATCTGCAAAGATATTAAATCATTCTTTATATAATAATCTGTGCATACATCTGTAAAGATATTTAATAAATCATTCTTTATATAATAATCTGTGCATACATCTGCAAAGATATTAAATCACTCTTTATATAATAATCTGTGCATACATCTGCAAAGATATTAAATCACTCTTTATATGATAATCTGAGCATACATTTGGAAAGATATTAAATCATTCTTTATATAATAATCTGTGCATACATCTGTAAAGATATTAAATCATTCTTTATATAATAATCTGTGCATACATCTGCAAAGATATTAAATCATTCTTTATATAATAATCTGATCATACATCTGTAAAGATATTAAATCATTCTTTATATAATAATCTGTACATACATCTGCAAAGATATTAAATCATTCTTTATATAATAATCTGTGCATACATCTCCAAAGATATTAAATCATTCTTTATATAATAATCTGTGCATACATCTGCAAAGATATTAAATCATTCTTTATATAATAATCTGTGCATACATCTGTAAAGATATTAAATCATTCTTTATATAATAATCTGTGCATACATCTGTAAAGATATTAAATCATTCTTTATATAATAATCTCTGCATACATCTGTAAAGATATTAAATCATTCTTTATATAATAATCTGATCATACATCTGCAAAGATATTAAATCATTCTTTATATAATAATCTGTGCATACATCTGCAAAGATATTAAATCATTCTTTATATAATAATCTGTGCATACATCTGTAAAGATATTTAATAAATCATTCTTTATATAATAATCTGTGCATACATCTGCAAAGATATTAAATCACTCTTTATATAATAATCTGTGCATACATCTGCAAAGATATTAAATCACTCTTTATATGATAATCTGAGCATACATTTGGAAAGATATTAAATCATTCTTTATATAATAATCTGTGCATACATCTGTAAAGATATTAAATCATTCTTTATATAATAATCTGTGCATACATCTGCAAAGATATTAAATCATTCTTTATATAATAATCTGATCATACATCTGTAAAGATATTAAATCATTCTTTATATAATAATCTGTACATACATCTGTAAAGATATTAAATCATTCTTTATATAATAATCTGTGCATACATCTGTAAAGATATTAAATCATTCTTTATATAATAATCTGTACATACATCTGTAAATATATTAATTCATTCTTTATATAATAATCTGATCATACATCTACAAAGATATTAAATCATTCTTTATATAATAATCTGTACATACATCTGTAAAGATATTAAATCATTCTTTATATAATAATCTGATCATACATCTGTAAAGATATTAAATCATTCTTTATATAATAATCTGTACATACATCTGTAAAGATATTAAATCATTCTTTATATAATAATCTGTGCATACATCTGTAAAGATATTAAATAATTCTTTATATAATAATCTGTGCATACATCTGCAAAGATATTAAATCATTCTTTATATAATAATCTGTACATACATCTGTAAAGATATTAAATCATTCTTTATATAATAATCTGATCATACATCTGTAAAGATATTAAATCATTCTTTATATAATAATTTGATCATACATCTGTAAAGATATTAAATCATTCTTTATATAAAGGGTTGACTGTAGGTTTTATATACTGGTATATGGTTGAATTTGTTGTGGTCCTAAATATGCATGACTAATATTTGTCGCTAGACATTGAGTAACCAACAATTAAGCAATTATCCAATGTTTTTTTTCTATTTGGTCTATTTGTATGGTGATTTGGGTACCATTCACTCTTCTTCTTCCAATGAAGTTCATCTTTCAGTGAGCCTGAGTATTATCGAACTTGTGATATGTACATTCGCCGAAAAGGAGGCATGTGATTAAAAGCAAAAATGTAATATTTACAGTCTGTCCCTCTGTCTGACATATGCATCTCCACTGAAGAGGAAGACAGGTGCATCGTAACATTTGCCTAGCACAGATGTCTACCAAATATCAATGCTATTCACTAGATAGTATTAATTAACCTTTGAGGTCATCTGGGTTCATGCCCGATTTCTTGGTGAGGTCAGTGTTGCTCATCTTTTTTAGTTTTTTTGTTGTAGTTTTGTTGGTCTTCGTTCTGCGTCTTGTATGCCCAATTTTGCTTGTGACTCTAGTGTCCATTAATTCTTGATTGCCCCTTCGATTTTCTCTAACGTTTATCAAAAATAATGCATTACCTTTTTGTGAAGTATCTTGGGCTATATTCTCACACGTTTCCTTTACAGCATTATCTTTTTGTGAAGTAACTTGGGCTATATTCTCACACATTTTCTTTACAGCATTAACTTTTTGTGAAGTAACGTGGGCTATATTCTCACACATTTTCTTTACAGCATTATCTTTTTGTGAAGTAACTTGGGCTATATTCTCACACGTTTTCTTTACAGCATAACCTTTTTGTGAAGTAACGTGGGCTATATTCTCACACGTTTTCTTTACAGCATTACCTTTTTGTGAAGTAACTTGGGCTATATTCTCACACGTTTTCTTTACAGCATTACCTTTTCGTGAAGTAACTTGGGCTATATTCTCACACGTTTTCTTTACAGCATTATCTTTTCGTGAAGTAGCTTGGGCTATATTCTCACACGTTTTCTTTACAGCATTATCTTGTTGTGAAGTAGCTTGGGCTATATTCTCACACGTTTTCTTTACAGCATTATCTTGTTGTGAAGTAGCTTGGGCTATATTCTCACACGTTTTCTTTACAGCATTACCTTTTTGTGAAGTAACTTGGGCTATATTCTCACACGTTTACTTTACAGCATTATCTTTTTGTGAAGTAGCTTGGGCTATATTCTCACACGTTTACTTTACAGCATTATCTTTTTGTGAAGTAACTTGGGCTATATTCTCACACGTTTTCTTTACAGCATTATCTTTTTGTGAAGTAGCTTGGGCTATATTCTCACACGTTTTCTTTACAGCATTACCTTTTTGTGAAGTAATGTGGGCTATATTCTCACACGTTTTCTTTACAGCATTATCTTTTTGTGAAGTAGCTTGGGCTATATTCTCACACGTTTTCTTTACAGCATTATCTTTTTGTGAAGTAGCTTGGGCTATATTCTCACACGTTTTCTTTACAGCATTACCTTTTTGTGAAGTAACTTGGGCTATATTCTCACACGTTTTCTTTACAGCATTATCTTTTTGTGAAGTAACTTGGGCTATATTCTCACACGTTTTCTTTACAGCATTATCTTTTTGTGAAGTAACTTGGGCTATATTCTCACACGTTTTCTTTACAGCATTACCTTTGTGTGAAGTAACTTGGGCTATATTCTCACACGTTTTCTTTACAGCATTACCTTTTTGTGAAGTAACTTGGGCTATATTCTCACATGTTTTCTTTACAGCATTACCTTTTTGTGAAGTAACGTGGGCTATATTCTCACACGTTTTCTTTACAGCATTACCTTTTTGTGAAGTAACGTGGGCTATATTCTCACACGTTTTCTTTACAGCATTACCTTTTTCTGAAGTAATGTGGGCTATATTCTCACACGTTTTCTTTACAGCATTACCTTTTTGTGAAGTAGCTTGGGCTATATTCTCACACGTTTTCTTTACAGCATTACCTTTTTGTGAAGTAGCTTGGGCTATATTCTCACACGTTTTCTTTACAGCATTATCTTTTTGTGAAGTAGCTTGGGCTATATTCTCACACGTTTTCTTTACAACATTACCGTTTTGTGAAGTAACTTGAGCTATATTCTCACACGTTTTCTTTACAACATTATCTTTTTGTGAAGTAGCTTGGGCTATATTTTCACACGTTTTCTTTACAGCATTACCTTTTTGTGAAGTAACTTGGGCTATATTCTCACACATTTTCTTTACAGCATTATCTTTTTGTGAAGTAACTTGGGCTATATTCTCACACGTTTTCTTTACAGCATTATCTTTTTGTGAAGTAACTTGGGCTATATTTTCACACGTTTTCTTTACAACATTACCGTTTTGTGAAGTAACTTGGGCTATATTCTCACACGTTTTCTTTACAACATTATCTTTTTGTGAAGTAGCTTGGGCTATATTCTCACACGTTTTCTTTACAACATTACCTTTTTGTGAAGTAACTTGGGCTATATTTTCACATGTTTTCTTTACAACATTACCGTTTTGTGAAGTAACTTGGGCTATATTCTCACACGTTTTCTTTACAGCATTATCTTTTTGTGAAGTAGCTTGGGCTATATTCTCACACGTTTTCTTTACAACATTACCGTTTTGTGAAGTAACTTGGGCTATATTCTCACACGTTTTCTTTACAACATTACCGTTTTGTGAAGTAACTTGGGCTATATTTTCACACGTTTTCTTTACAGCATTACCTTTTTGTGAAGTAACTTGGGCTATATTCTCACATGTTTTCTTTACAGCATTGTATGAGTTATCAGTGCATAGAATGATGTCTCCCGGTTCTAACTTTAATGTTTTCAGTACACTATTTATACCTGTTATAAACAAACGAAAACTATGTTCAATGATAACTGATATTTCATTTTCATTTAAGGAACCAATCATATAACTATTACAGAACGGTGTTTTTTCACCAAGCCAGAAATATTTTTAGACACCAAACAGACATCACATTTGTTTTCTGGCATGAAAAATCGGCAATTTTTCTTCAAAATTTTAACAATTGTTCTTTTTGAAAACTGTAAAGTCCGATTACTGGGAATTCATTTATATTCGTTTATACCAATTTTCGTGGTTTGAGGCAAACATTTATTTTCGTAGATACGTAAATTCATGGATCTCTTGCTATTTCCACGTTTATTTTGGCGATCCTGTTCAGGCTGTATGGTTTACTTGTTCCCAAAACTTTTTAAATTATTTGGCTTTGCAACTTTTCGATTTGAGTACCTGATGAAGGTTTTTTCAGAAACGTGTCATGCATACTAAATTTGATATCTACGTTTTTCTTAGAATTTGAGCTGATAACCAGTTATTTGAATACTGAATACACACATATATATATAATTTGTAAATTAAGCGAAATATTTTAATGCTATTTTTGTTTTAATGTTTTAAACTGAAGACTGTATTATTTACCTGTTGTTGCATTCTGCACAAAAACCAAGTCATCTGGATCTGAATTTACAAATTCAGCAACACACTTCCTTGCTTCTTCCTGCTTTTGTCGACGATTCCCAAGAAGCATCAAATCTAGGGGCAAACACAATAAATAATATAAATAAATAAATAAATAAATAAATAAATAAATAAATAAATAAATAAATAAATAAATAAAGAGGGCTGAGCCTGTGTCGCTCACCTTTCATTCTGCTTTGAGAAACTTAATACAGAACCTTCCATACATGTAGATGCTTCCTACCAAGTTTCGGTTCATACGGCTAAGCAGTTTCAAAGGAGGAGATTTTTTAGAAATCGACCAATCAGAAACAAGAATTGCATGTGGTGGCCATGTTTGCTAACCGATCGGGACGAAATGAGCAATCTTCATAGAGAACATTCCATGGATGCTTCCTACCAAGTTTCGATGGTAGCCATGTTTGCTAACCGATCAGGACGAAATAAGCAATCTTAATAGAGGCATTCCATAGATGATTCCTACCAAGTTTCGGTGGTAGCCATGTTTGCTAACGATTGGGACGAAATCAGCAATCTTCATAGAGGACATTCCATAGATGCTTCCTACCAAGTTTCGGTTCATTTGGCCAAGCGGTTTCAAAAGAGAAGATTTAAAAAAATCGGCCAATCAGAAACAAGAATTGTCTGTGGCAGCCATGTTTGGTAATGGATCATAACAAAATGTGCACTCTTTAGAGAGGACCTTCCATAGATGCTTCCTACCAAGTTTCAGTTCATTTGGCTGAGGGTTTTCAGAGGAGAAGATTAAAATGTGAAAAGTAAACGGATGACTGACGACGGACACCAAGTGATGGCAAAAGCTCACTTTGCCTTTCGCAAGGTTTGCTAAAAAGAATATTAAAATGTGAATACCTACTTGTAATGTATAGAATAAACATGTTACACTATATCAGCATTAGTTAATTTCTAAGGGAGATAATGGCAAGAGTTATCTTTCTTTTAGCAGAGGAGAAGACTTTTTAGAAATCAACCAATCAGAAACAAGAATTGCTTGTGGCGGCCATGTTTGTTAATGGATCGGGACGAAATGAGCAATCTTTCTAGAGGACCTTCCATAGATGCTTCCTATCAAGCTTCAGTTCATTTGGCTGAGGGTTTCAGAGGAGAAGATTAAAATGTGAAAAGTTAACGGACAACGGACAACGGACGCCAAGTGATGGCAAAAGCTCACATTGCCTTTGGCAAGGTGAGCTAATAAATAAATAAATAAATAAATAAATGAATGAATGAATGAATGAATGAATGAATGAATGAATGAATGAATGAATGAATGAATGAATGAATGAATGAATAAATAAACTAGAGGCTCAGTGGGCTGAGCCTGTGTCTCTGACCTTTCATTCTGCTTTGAGAAACTTAATACAGAACCTTCCATACATGTAGGTGCTTCCTACCAAGTTTCGGTTCATACGGCTAAGCAGTTTGAAAGGAGAAGATTTTTTAGAAATCGACCAATCAGAAACAAGAATTGCATGTGGTGGCCATGTTTGCTAACCGATCGGGACGAAATGAGCAATCTTAATAGAGGACATTCCAGAGATTGATTCCTACCAAGTTTCGGCGGTAGCCATGTTTGCTAACGATCGGGACGAAATGAGCAATCTTAATGGAGAACATTCCATAGATACTTCCTACCAAGTTTCGGTTCATTTGGCCAAGCGGTTTCAGAGGAGATGATGTAAAAAAAATCGGCCAATCAGAAACAAGAATTGCCTGTGGCAGCCATGTTTGGTAATGGATCATAACAAAATGTGCACTCTTCAGAGAGGACCTTCCATAGATGCTTCCTACCAAGTTTCAGTTCATTTGGCTGAGGGTTTTCAGATGAGAAGATTAAAATGTGAAAAGTAAACGGATGACTGACGACGGACACCAAGTGATGGCAAAAGCTCACTTTGCCTTTCGCAAGGTTTGCTAAAAAGAATATTAAAATGTGAATACCTACTTGTAATGTATAGAATAAACATGTTACACTATATCAGCATTAGTTAATTTCTAAGGGAGATAATGCCAAGAGTTATCTTTCTTTTAACAGTTTAAGCAAGAGTTATCTTTCTTTTAACAGAGGAAAAGACTTTTTAGAAATCAACCAATCAGAAACAAGAAATGCTTGTGGCGTCCATGTTTGTTAATGGATCGGGACGAAATGAGCAATCTTTATAGAGGATGTTCCATAGATGCTTCATATCAAGCTTCAGTTCATTTGGCTGAGAGGTTTCAGAGGAGAAGATTAAAATGTGAAAGGTTAATGGACAACGGACGACGGACGCCAAGTGATGGCAAAAGTTCACATTGCCTTTGGCAAGGTGAGCTAATAAATAAATAAATAAATAAATAAATAAATAAATAAATAAATAAATAAATAAATAAATAAATAAATGAATGAATAAATAAATAAATAAATAAATAAATAAATAAATAAACTAGAGGCTCAGTGGGCTGAGCCTGTGTCTCTCACCTTTCATTCTGCTTTGAGAAACTTAATACAGAACCTTCCATACATGTAGATGCTTCCTACCAAGTTTCGGTTCATACGGCTAAGCAGTTTCAAAGGAGAAGATTTTTAGGAATCGACCAATCAGAAACAAGAATTGCATGTAGTGGCCATGTTTGCTAACCGATCGGGAATAAAATGAGCAATCTTCATAGAGAACATTCCATAGATGCTTCCTACCAAGTTTCGATGGTAGCCATGTTTGTTAACCGATCGGGACGAAATGAGCAATCTTAATAGAGGACATTCCAGAGATGATTCCTACCAAGTTTCAGCGGTAGCCATGTTTGCTAACGATCGGGACGAAATCAGCAATCTTCATAGAGGACATTCCATAGATGCTTCCTACCAAGTTTCGGTTCATTTGGCCAAGCGGTTTCAGAGGAGAAGATAAAAAGAAATCGGCCAATCAGAAACAAGAATTGCCTGTGGCAGCCATGTTTGGTAATGGATCATAACAAAATGTGCACTCTTTAGAGAGGACCTTCCATAGATGCTTCCTACCAAGTTTCAGTTCATTTGGCTGAGGGTTTTCAGAGGAGAAGATTAAAATGTGAAAAGTAAGCGGATGACTGACGACGGACACCAAGTGATGGCAAAAGCTCACTTTGCCTTTCGCAAGGTTTGCTAAAAAGAATATTAAAATGTGAATACCTACTTGTAATGTATAGAATAAACATGTTACACTATATCAGCATTAGTTAATTTCTAAGGAAGATAATGGCAAGAGTTATCTTTCTTTTAACAGTTTAGGCAGGAGTTATCTTTCTTTTAACAGAGGAGAAGACTTTTTAGAAATCAACCAATCAGAAACAAGAAATGCTTGTGGCGGCCATGTTTGTTAATGGATCGGGTCGAAATGAGCAATCTTTATAAAGAACCTTCCATAGATGCTTCATATCAAGCTTCAGTTCATTTAGCTGAGGGGTTTCAGAGGAGAAGATTAAAATGTGAAAAGTTAACGGACGACGGACGCCAAGTGATGGCAAAAGCTCACATTGCCTTTGGCAAGGTGAGCTAATAAATAAATAAATAAATAAATAAATAAATAAATAAATAAATAAATAAATAAATAAATAAATAAACTAGAGGCTCAGTGGGCTGAGCCTGTGTCGCTCACCTTTCATTCTGCTTTGAGAAACTTAATACAGAACCTTCCATACATGTAGATGCTTCCTACCAAGTTTCGGTTCATACGGCTAAGCAGTTTCAAAGGAGAAGATTTTTTAGAAATTGACCAATCAGAAACAAGAATTGCATGTGGTGGCCATGTTTGCTAACCGATCGGGACGAAATGAGCAATCTTCATAGAGAACATTCCATAGATGCTTCCTACCAAGTTTCGATGGTAGCCATGTTTGCTAACCGATCGGGACGAAATGAGCAATCTTAATAGAGGCATTCCATAGATGATTCCTATCAAGTTTCGGCGGTAGCCATGTTTGCTAACGATCGGGACGAAATCAGCAATCTTCATAGAGGACATTCCATAGATGCTTCCTACCAAGTTTCGGTTCATTTGGCCAAGCGGTTTCAGAGGAGAAGATAAAAAGAAATCGGCCAATCAGAAACAAGAATTGCCTGTGGCAGCCATGTTTGGTAATGGATCATAACAAAATGTGCACTCTGTAGAGAGGACCTTCCATAGATGCTTCCTACCAAGTTTCAGTTCATTTGGCTGAGGGTTTTCAGAGGAGAAGATTAAAATGTGAAAAGTAAACGGATGACTGACGACGGACACCAAGTGATGGCAAAAGCTCACTTTGCCTTTCGCAAGGTTTGCTAAAAAGAATATTAAAATGTGAATACCTACTTGTAATGTATAGAATAAACATGTTACACTATATCAGCATTAGTTAATTTCTAAGGGAGATAATGCCAAGAGTTATCTTTCTTTTAACAGCTTAGGCAAGAGTTATCTTTCTTTTAACAGAGGAGAAGACTTTTTAGAAATCAACCAATCAGAAACAAGAAATGCTTGTGGCGTCCATGTTTGTTAATGGATCGGGACGAAACGAGCAATCTTTATAGAGGATCTTCCATAGATGCTTCATATCAAGCTTCAGTTTATTTGGCTGAAGGGTTTCAGAGGAGAAGATTAAAATGTGAAAGGTTAATGGACAACGGACGACGGACGCCAAGTGATGGCAAAAGCTCACATTGCCTTTGGCAAGGTGAGCTAATAAATAAATAAATAAATAAATAAATAAATACATAAATAAATAAATGAATGAATAAATAAATAAATAAATAAATAAATAAATAAATAAATAAACTAGAGGCTCAGTGGGCTGAGCCTGTGTCTCTCACCTTTCATTCTGCTTTGAGAAACTTAATACAGAACCTTCCATACATGTAGATGCTTCCTACCAAGTTTCGGTTCATACGGCTAAGCAATTTCAAAGGAGAAGATTTTTAGAAATCGACCAATCAGAAACAAGAATTGCATGTGGTGGCCATGTTTGCTAACCGATCGGGAATAAAATGAGCAATCTTCATAGAGAACATTCCATAGATGCTTCCTACCAAGTTTCGATGGTAGCCATGTTTGTTAACCGATCGGGACGAAATGAGCAATCTTAATAGAGGACATTCCAGAGATGATTCCTACCAAGTTTCAGCGGTAGCCATGTTTGCTAACGATCGGGACGAAATCAGCAATCTTCATAGAGGACATTCCATAGATGCTTCCTACCAAGTTTCGGTTCATTTGGCCAAGCGGTTTCAGAGGAGAAGATAAAAAGAAATCGGCCAATCAGAAACAAGAAATGCTTGTGGCGGCCATGTTTGTTAATGGATCGGGACGAAATGAGCAATCTTTATAAAGGACCTTCCATAGATGCTTCATATCAAGCTTCAGTTCCTTTAGCTGAGGGGTTTCAGAGGAGAAGATTAAAATGTGAAAAGTTAACGGACGACGGACGCCAAGTGATGGCAAAAGCTCACATTGCCTTTGGCAAGGTGAGCTAATAAGTAAATAAATAAATAAATAAATAAATAAATAAATAAATAAATAAATAAACTAGAGGCTCAGTGGGCTGAGCCTGTGTCGTTCTCCTTTCATTCTGCTTTGAGAAACTTAATACAGAATCTTCCATACATGTAGATGCTTCCTACCAAGTTTCGGTTCATATGGCTAAGCAGTTTCAAAGGAGAAGATTTCTTAGAAATCGACCAATCAGAAACAAGAATTGCATGTGGTGGCCATGTTTGCTAACCGATCGGGAAGAAATGAGCAATCTTCATAGAGAACATTCCATAGATGCTTCCTACCAAGTTTCGATGGTAGTCATGTTTGTTAACCGATCGGGACGAAATGAGCAATCTTAATAGAGGACATTCCATAGATGATTCCTACCAAGTTTTGGTTCATTTGGCCAAGCGGTTTCAGAGGAGAAGATTTAAAAAAATCGGCCAATCAGAAACAAGAATTCCCTGTGGCGGCCATGTTTGTTAATGGATTGGGACAACATGTGCAATCTTTAGAGAGGACCGCCCATAGATGCTTCCTATTACCTTTCGGTTCATTTGGCCGAACGGTTTCAGAGGAAAATGATTAAAAAAATCAGCCAATCAGAAACAAGAGTCGCCTGTGGCAGTCATGTTTGTTAATGGATCGGGACGAAATGAGCAATCTTTACAGAGAACCTTCCATAGATGCTTACTACAAAGTTTCGGGTTCATTTGGCCAAGCGGTTTCAGGGGAGAAGATTTTTAAAAATCGGCCAATCAGAAACAAGAATTGCCTGTGGCGGCCATGTTTGTTTATGGATCGGGACGAAATGAGCAATCTTTATAGAGGACCTTCCATAGATGCTTCAGTTCAATTGGCTGAGGGGTTTCAGAGGAGAAGGTTAAAATGTGAAAAGTTAACGGACGACGGACGCCAGGTGATGGCAAAAGCTCATATTGCAAGGTGAGCTAATAAATAAATAAATAAATACCGACGATTCCCACGAAACCATAAATCTAGGAAAACCACAATAAATAAATAAATAAATAAATAAATATCGAAGATTCCCACGAAACCATTAATCTAGGGAAACACAATAAATAAATAAATAAATAAATAAATAAATAAATAAATAAATAAATGAATAAGTTCGAATCTCCACATCTGGAAGTCTGAAAAGTCGTTTCTTTTGAAGTAAGAAATTGGATGCTTCAGTGTATAGTGTTCAGCTCAATTCACCCCGGGTAAATCGCGGCGAATACTCAAATATTTACAATCAAAATAATCTATCCGTTCGGTTTGTTCACATTTCTCCGACTTTTCAAAAAATCTAATTCACGTTTCTCCCACAAGTGTCAAACAATAGATTGGCTTGGTGTTTAAACAAAAACTAAAATTGTTTATATTATCAACGCTTAGACCTGTAAATTGTGTATATAAATTTAAAGGTACAAAAGTAATATCAATCAATCAATCAATCAATCAATCAATCAATCAATCAATCAATCAAAAGATTGCTAGAATACATCAAAATGCATTCGGGTATACACACAATATTTATTAGTATCATAGGGGCCGTCGTGGTAGAGATCGTATTGTAGTTGGATTTACAACTACCTGTCCAATCAGTGTCAATCACCATAGAAGTTATGAGTTCGAATTCCGCTCAGGCGATGTGTACTCAATACAGCATTATGTCATAAAGTTTGTCATTGACTTCCGACAGGTCGGGGTGGCTTTATCCCGATACTCCGGTTTCCTCCACCAATAAAACTGACCACAATGACATAACTGAAACATTGTTGAAAGTGGCGTTAAACATCACAACCCTACTAGTATCACATACCTGTCGTTTCATTTTGAACACTAATCAAGTCATCTGTGTTAGAACTTCTAAATTCAGCGATACACTTGCCAGTTTCATTTCGTGTCAGTCTCAGATTACGACCAAACCATAAATCTGGAAAACTGTTCATTTCATCCATCATCCTATAAAATTATAGTTAGTAAATCAAACAGTTATACAGTAGAATAGAGGCATAAAAAATAATCGAAGGAAGACAGGTTTTGTGTATTTTAGATATATTAAATGACACTTTTTTATTATTCAAATTATTTTGTACTCTACAATATTTTGGTGGAGACTTTCATGCAATTAGTTTTGTGTCGCTTATAGAGAATATGCAGAGAAAAGAAAAATCTAATTTGTAATATAATACTAGATTACCACCCAGCAGAAAACCTCATTCCAGGTGTCAAACCACTAATTCACCAATCAGAGCTTAAAGTAGTCCCTTTTCAAGAAAAACATTCCTTTCACTTTGTAGTATTGTGACAACTACTGAATGGAATGGACTAATTAAAATTGATAATTGAAGTTAAATAAATACGGATTATTTTGAGCCCAAATTTGATGGATTTAGTTGTATTTTAATACCTCTATGGAGGATTTGATGCATGACCTATAGATATTGAATTTCTTGGGGATGACCGAGCTATTTTTAGAGTAGGTGTTTTCCGTAGCATGGCATTTCACTGCAAGATTTTAAACATGCCCTGATATTTTGACAGAACGTAGAGGAATCATGTACGTTTCAGAAAATATATGATCTTGGAAAGGTTAAACTTAAGATAAATTGACCAGGTAGGCTCGAAAAAACACAAATTTAGTAGAAAACCTTAAAGAAATTAATTAGTGGTTTGACACCTAAATTAATTAGTGGTTTGACACCTAAATTAATTAGTGGTTTGACACCTAAATTATTTAGTGGTTTGACACCTTCCAACATCGAAATAAAGTTTAATCTTAAAGGTTCCTATTACTTGATCTTTAGTTTTATGTGTATGTTTTGTAGATCGTTGTTTGTCCTTTTTCGATTTACGGATTCTGTTTTCCCCTTTGAAATTTTCAAACTCTTCTTAAAAACCTTGCAACGTTATATCAAGTTCTCCACAAATTAATTTTCTTACCTTTTTTGAGCCTCTTGAACTCTTCGAGGTACTGCTCCGTAGCCCCCGTGGTTTATGAATGTCACTCCTTCCTTTAACGTAAATTCCTTTTCCCTCATTTCCTTCCCGAACTTTGGCATCGTGTCCATATTTACCGGTTTAGGCCTTTCTACGGGATGATAATAGTTTACTAATTGGTTTACCCTATTATAATTGAACAATTCCATTTTGTAATAGAAACACAATAACAAAAATGATTTCTGTGTAAAACTGAAGTTTTATTTGTTTACTTTTTGTACAGGAAGTTAAATGCCAGACTTTATGTTTCGTGTAATGTCGTCGTGTCCATCACGATTGTCTCAAGTAAAGAATACCACTCTACTACAGGCTAAGAACCATTTCACATTCATTTTATGGTATGAACTATTCTCATTAATGAAGGTCCTACAATGACTGTGAAATCTAGA
Organism: Bathymodiolus septemdierum; assembly: GCA_963383655.1. Lineage (NCBI taxonomy): Eukaryota > Metazoa > Mollusca > Bivalvia > Mytilida > Modiolidae > Bathymodiolus > Bathymodiolus septemdierum. The sequence goes on along the minus strand of OY726528.1, from coordinate 10,915,749 downwards.
TCAGCAATAAAAGCGCTGTTTCTTTACTTTAATTTGTGTTTAAGTGTAATGTTGGATAGTCTCTCATGTTTATTTACATCCCTATCCTTTCTCACAACAAGCTGTTTCTTTACTTTAATTTGTGCTTAAGTGTAATGTTGGATAGTCTCTCATGTTTATTTACATCCATATCCTTTCTCACAACAAGCTGTTTCTTTACTTTAATTTGTGTCTAAGTGTAATGTTGGATAGTCTCTCATGTTTATTTACATCCCTATCCTTTCTCACAACAAGCTGTCTCTTTACTTTAATTTGTGTCTAAGTGTAATGTTGGATAGTCTCATGTTCATGTTTATTTACATCCCTATCCTTTTTCACAACAAGCTGTTTCTTTACTTTAATTTGTGTCTAAGTGTAATGTTGGATAGTCTCTCATGTTCATGTTTATTTACATCCATATCCTTTCTCACAACAAGCTGTCTCTTTACTTTAATTTGTGTCTAAGTGTAATGTTGGATAGTCTCATGTTCATGTTTATTTACATCCATATCCTTTCTCACTACAAACTGTTTCTTTACTTTAATTTGTGTTTAAGTGTAATGTTGGATAGTCTCTCATGTTTATTTACATCCATATCCTTTCTCACTACAAACTGTTTCTTTACTTTAATTTGTGTCTAAGTGTAATGTTGGATAGTCTCATGTTCATGTTTATTTACATCCATATCCTTTCTCACAACAAGCTGTTTCTTTACTTTAATTTGTGTTTAAGTGTAATGTTGGATAGTCTCATGCTCATGTTTATTTACATCCATATCCTTTCTCACTACAAACTGTTTCTTTACTTTAATTTGTGTCTAAGTGTAATGTTGGATAGTCTCATGTTCATGTTTATTTACATCCATATCCTTTCTCACTACAAACTGTTTCTTTACTTTAATTTGTGTCTAAGTGTAATGTTGGATAGTCTCATGTTCATGTTTATTTACATCCATATCCTTTCTCACTACAAACTGTTTCTTTACTTTAATTTGTGTCTAAGTGTAATGTTGGATAGTCTCGCATGTTCATGTTTATTTACATCCATATCCTTTCTCACAACAAGCTGTTTCTTTACTTTAATTTGTGTCTAAGTGTAATGTTGGATAGTCTCATGTTCATGTTTATTTACATCCATATCCTTTCTCACTACAAACTGTTTCTTTACTTTAATTTGTGTCTAAGTGTAATGTTGGATAGTCTCTCATGTTCATGTTTATTTACATCCATATCCTTTCTCACAACAAGCTGTTTCTTTACTTTGATTTGTGTCTAAGTGTAATGTTGGATAGTCTCATGTTCATGTTTATTTACATCCCTATCCTTTCTCACAACAAGCTGTCTCTTTACTTTAATTTGTGTCTAAGTGTAATGTTGGATAGTCTCATGTTCATGTTTATTTACATCCCTATCCTTTTTCACAACAAGCTGTTTCTTTACTTTAATTTGTGTCTAAGTGTAATGTTGGATAGTCTCTCATGTTCATGTTTATTTACATCCATATCCTTTCTCACTACAAGCTGTCTCTTTACTTTAATTTGTGTCTAAGTGTAATGTTGGATAGTCTCATGTTCATGTTTATTTACATCCATATCCTTTCTCACTACAAACTGTTTCTTTACTTTAATTTGTGTTTAAGTGTAATGTTGGATAGTCTCTCATGTTTATTTACATCCATATCCTTTCTCACTACAAACTGTTTCTTTACTTTAATTTGTGTCTAAGTGTAATGTTGGATAGTCTCATGTTCATGTTTATTTACATCCATATCCTTTCTCACAACAAGCTGTTTCTTTACTTTAATTTGTGTTTAAGTGTAATGTTGGATAGTCTCATGCTCATGTTTATTTACATCCATATCCTTTCTCACTACAAACTGTTTCTTTACTTTAATTTGTGTCTAAGTGTAATATTGGATAGTCTCATGTTCATGTTTATTTACATCCATATCCTTTCTCACTACAAACTGTTTCTTTACTTTAATTTGTGTCTAAGTGTAATGTTGGATAGTCTCATGTTCATGTTTATTTACATCCATATCCTTTCTCACTACAAACTGTTTCTTTACTTTGATTTGTGTCTAAGTGTAATGTTGGATAGTCTCGCATGTTCATGTTTATTTACATCCATATCCTTTCTCACTACAAACTGTTTCTTTACTTTAATTTGTGTCTAAGTGTAATGTTGGATAGTCTCTCATGTTCATGTTTATTTACATCCATATCCTTTCTCACAACAAGCTGTTTCTTTACTTTGATTTGTGTCTAAGTGTAATGTTGGATAGTCTCATGTTCATGTTTATTTACATCCATATCCTTTCTCACTACAAACTGTTTCTTTACTTTAATTTGTGTCTAAGTGTAATGTTGGATAGTCTCATGTTCATGTTTATTTACATCCATATCCTTTCTCACTACAAACTGTTTCTTTACTTTAATTTGCGTCTAAGTGTAATGTTGGATAGTCTCATGTTCATGTTTATTTACATCCATATCCTTTCTCATTACAATCTGTTTCTTTACTTTAATTTGTGTCTAAGTGTAATGTTGGATAGTCTCATGTTCATGTTTATTTACATCCATATCCTTTCTCACAACAAGCTGTCTCTTTACTTTAATTTGTGTTTAAGTGTAATGTTGGATAGTCTCTCATGTTCATTTACATCCATATCCTCTCTCACTACAAGCTGTTTATTTACTTTAATTTGTGTTTAAGTGTAATGTTGGATAGCCTCTCATGCTCGTTTACATTCATATCCTTTCTTACTACAAGCTGTCCCTTAAAATTAATTTGTGTCTTAATGTAATGTTGGACAGTCTCTCAACCGCATCGGTGGTGCAATGGTTAGCGTGCTCGCCTCTAGTGCGGTAGATCGTGGGTTCGAGCCGCGATCGGGCCAAACCAGACTATAAAATTGGTATTTGTTTCTTCTCCGCTAAGCACGCAGCATTAAGCAGAAAGACTGGTTGGCTCGGACTAAGGATAATGTGTCAGAGTGGGGTGACATGTACTATAAAAATCCAACTCAGCGTGTTAATCTAGTACAAAGCGGATCTCATCATCATCTAATTGAAAATTAACTTGTTCTCGTCATGATATAGCTGAAAAAATGATGAGTTGGCGTTAAACAACAATCACTCACTCACTGGATAGTCTCTCATGTTCATTTACACCCATATCATTTCTTACTACAAGCTGTTCCTTTACTTTAGTTTGTGTCTAAGTGTAATGCTGGATAGTCTCTCATGTACATTTACATTCATGTCCTTCCTTACTAAGTACAATGTAATGGGAAAACTTTATCGAACGGTTTTTATCAGAGCTTCAGATTAAATCATCGCCATGATATAGCTGAAATATTGCTGAAAGTGGCGTTAAGCACCAAAAATCAAATCAAATTGAATATTGTCTAATGACGGGAGACTTACCTTTAAATCCTTGTCTAATGACGGGAGACTTACCTTTAAATCCTTTACTAATGATAAACTATTCGAACCGGCACGTATTCCCTATATACAGATTTTTTTGAAGCTATGCTTTTGTTTTTTAACTTACGTGACATATTATCACATATACACATACATACCTGTGATCCATCGCTTTAAAATCTTTTTTTATTGACATCATTACAAAAAGCAAATATATAAAATAAAAATTAGGTCTTTAAATATCAACTTTATCGTATACACATTTGATAAAGTCACGTATGATAACCCATTTCTGCAGTTATCAATTTATATACATTGTATCTCATAATTCTATATGGGGAGAGGGTCCATAGGGGATTTCATAATCTCACTTTAACTTAAATTCAATACTCAAAGAAACATATTTAATGAAAAAATATCAAATATACTTGAAAATGCAAGTTAAAAAAATGCTAACAACAAAATGAGCTTTTTGTTAAATAATAAGTCATACTCAATTCTTAGATTGACTTCCTCTTTCATATCAAACTGTTTGAATATAAGAAAAGATTTGCTATAATTATTATAGCGTTTTATACTGTAACTATTATGATTTGCTCCACTACATGCATATTTTGTTATTGTGTATTATTATACTTTATGCAAATTTCTTACATTATCCATTCATTTCATTGGTCCCGGGGTATAGAAATGGGACCGAGAGCTTCTTCGGCTTGAAGGGGCGTCCGTCGGTTGTGCGGGATGTAGAAATTCACAACCAACCCGTCCTGCGGAAGAGACGTAAATAAAACCGAGGTCCCGTGTTGAGAGATTGCCACCCTCTCCGCACGTTAAAGAACCCAGTGTAACAGCTCATTATGAGCATGCTCATGATGAGTGGTCCATAAGAGACCTGTTGCACTGGCAAAATTATCCGTCCCTACCCATCACCTTTCCTTGTTTCGAGTCCCGTGGCGTTTAAATTTTTAAATGTTCTCGTCCTGAATATAGCTGAAAAATTGCTCGCTGGACGTTAAACACCAATCAATCAATCAATCAATCAATCATTGGACAAGCGGCATTTGTTAATTTTCACTAATGAGCCCCACCCATCCCTAGCAACATGCGATAATATTAGCAACGGGTGTTAATGCCTAAAATTAACACCCGCTGAGCCCGAAGTTTGCCGATCCGGAAAAATTAACACCGAGGTTTACCGATTTTCAAAATTCTAAAATTAAAAAAAGATAATTTTGTTTTAAAGTTCAAATTTTTCCCAAAATTTCAAAATTTCAAAATTTTCAATAAATTTCAAATTAAAAAAATTTCAAAAAAATTCAAACTTTTCATAAGATTTCAAAATGTTCCAAAAATTTAAAAATGATAATATTTTCAATCTTTTTTTTAAAAAATTTCAGTTTTCATAAAATTTAAAAATTTTAAGACATGTATTTAAATGATAATATTGAAAAATGATAAAAATAATTATAGCCTACCTTGAAAATTATTTATGCAATAGTCAGAATATAGAAGCAAACATGTGATAATATTTATAAAAATTTACAATTAAAACATTTTACATTATTAGTTATATATTTCCTGAGCCGAAGGCGAGGGAAATTTCTCTAATTCTTTGGCTGTTCTTCGTGTTTTTTTTTACCGGTGAGAGAAATATAGATTCTTACTTTGTTGTGAGTGAATTATCGGAGTTCTCCAATCGAGGTAGTTAAATTATGGAATTTTAAGTCCTCGCAACAATGTAAGAATCTGTTTCTCTAATTTTTTTAAACAACAAAATTTAAATCGATATGCAAATTCTGCCAACCTTTATACCGCCCCTTTAGTCTTTCCTTTGAGAGATTGCTACGCATCCTGTTACCATGGCTGCAAAATGATATAGATGTTTCAAATATTTAAAGGAAACCAAATAAATTAATAACTTTTGATATTTTATAACGACAGTATTTAACGAAGCAAAAATATTTTTAAATTTGTCTATATTTCCTGAAAAATGAGATGTCCACCGAAATATTTGCGCGGACGGATCTCCAATTATAATAACAACAATGGCGGAACAGCTGAAACCGATGAATCATTTGATTCATATATTTCAGACTGAAATAAATGCATAAGCTCCTCGGGTACTGTAGGAGGTGAGTCAGAATTTCCTGGATCGTTTGATACCTCAGGCTCAGTTAGGATGTCAAACCTGTATCTTGTTTCAGTGAGAATTTTTCCATTCTCGAGTTTGATCTCCCATAATGGGAACTCAAAGTTTTCATTTTTCCCTATTGTGATCCCCTTTTCACCCGAGAGAAGTCTGACTCTTTGTCCCCTTTCCAAAACTTGTTCCATCACGTGTGATTTTTTTGTTCTCGGTTTCTGATTGGATCTTCGAAAGGTCTTGACCCAGACTTTTTCAAATACTCTCTTCAATTGTAATTTGTTATTAACTATTGTTTACTTCAAATGAAAAACAGTGTCATTTCAATATTTTGTTTTCTTCAAGCGACATCGTTATGAATAGCGTATTCATATCAACACTAAAATACGTCATCAAATGGAATGTGATGGGTTCCCCACGGGGTATTTAAAGTGCTATATTTTCAAAACGAAATAATTGACGTATTAAAGAATTAGAGAAACAGAATCTTTCTTTGTGAGCAGTTGATTATCGTATTTCTACAGTCTCGATAGTTAAACTTTAAAATTTCTCGCCAGAGGCTCGATATTTTAAAGTTTATTTACCTCGACTGTAGAAATACGATAATCAACTGCTCGCAAAGAAAGATTCTATATATACAACTCAGACAGGTTATATGAGCCCGTATTACCTGTCTAAAGCCTATATAAGGAATTTGTCATACTGCAATACCATGGGTCCATATTACCTGTGTAAAGCCTAAATAAAGAACATGACTACTATACATGTATTGTCTCATGAACATTTAACCCCAGATATGACTGCTTTAAAGAAGAAATTAATTCTTCAACATATTTAATAAACAACTTATCAATTTTAACAGAAAAATAACAAATGATTTAGAATTGCCTCAATATCGGCGTCAGAGTGACAGGCGAACCTGGGGGTCGCCATCTTGATTACGTATGATTTCAAAATGAGCTATCTTTCTTGGCACGTGCTTTCATATTACTGGCTAGAGCTGTATAATATGGATTAGTAAAATCGAGTAAATAACCAATAGGATCACTTAGATTTTCTATTGCAGTATGACAATAATTGTTATGTTATTATCTTGTTAGATTTGTTGCTATTTGATGTTTTGTTGTTGTTAATGTAAGTAAACTATCTTAATTTATGACTTTTTATTTTTTTAGCAATTGTCCTTCTAATAACATAATGCACACTTGAATCATTAGGCATTCAGTATAATAAAAAACATACTGCCCTTGGATGAAGGTGTTAGGGTGATTAACACACTCTGTGAAAAAATTATCACCCTCGACTTCGTCTCGGGTGATAGTTTTTTCCCTCGTGTGTTAATCTACCCTAACACCTTCATCCAAGGGCAGTATGTTTATATTATCATATATTCTGAACCTTAACCATTTATTGTTGATGAGTTTGTGCTAATAAAGTATTTGTATTTGTATTTGAAAACACAGGGGCTTGGAGATTGTTTTAATGTATGGTAGTAGGGACCAAAATTTTCCTACACACACACATATCTATTTATCTATCTATGTAGGGTTAGGGTGATGGTGTTTAATGCCACTTTCAACAATATTTCAGTTATTTCATGGCGGAAACTGGAGTAAATCATCAACCAGCCGCAAGCACAGGCACTTGGGTCCAGGATTTAAATTTTTTTTAAATAAGTTATCTAGAGTGTATGTTTAATTTTAGAGTCCCCTGGCATGTTTTATTACTATTATAGGCCATATTGTCATTTTCCCAAAAACAATTTTCTATATACTATCTAACTAACCAATCTCTACTCAGAGTTGTCGGTCTTTACACTCTATCCAATCTCTGTCAACGCCTAAAAGGTAATCTACCTTTGTATTAAACTGGTTTCCTTTTTATAAAATATTACCAGTGTGATGTTCAGAAACTATAGAACCTATTACAACAAGGAACCAGAACAGCGCTGTATGACTGATCACGTATAAAAAAATAATCCCTTATCTTCTTTTGAAAATAAACAAAGAAGCTTCTCAAATATTAGTTATATGGTATTCTTTGCATATTGTACAATATATGGGGTCATTATAACCGGTTTATATCAAGTTACCCTTTAATAAACGGATTTTGCCAAGATTCTTTGCATATAGGCGTTGACAGAGAATGGAGAGAGTGTAAGGACCGACAACTCTGGTTAGAGATTGCTAACTAACAAGGCTAGCAACTTCTGTTGTGCTAAAAATAGAACAACATTTACTCACTGGGATTTCCACGTTTTTCAGCCTTAAATCGCCGCCTGTAATGTCGAAATGTGCCTCGATCGTCTTCTACCTATCCATTCTTACTTTAGAGCATAAATTATTTCGCAGTTAGATCGTTTGTCGTACAAGAATCGAGTTTGTTTTTCGCAAGCGAGTCAAAAATTTTATCAGAACGGAAGCCGTTTCATTTATTCAGGAGTTAATTATTGACGCAATCTGAGGAGTTCCGTATTGATTGGAAGCAAGGTAATGTCTAGGTGAGTTACGAAAACAAAATTTGGCGCAAAGATATGTATTGAATTCCCCCCTCATAAAGGTGTGAAACCACTAATTAATTTCTTTAAGGTTTTCTACTAAATTTGTGTTTTTTCGAGCCTACCTGGCCATTTTATCTTAAGTTTAACCTTTCCAAGACCATATATTTTCTGAAACATACATGATTCCTCTACGTTCTGTCAAAATATCAGGGCATGTTTAAAATCTTGCAGTGAAATGCCATGCTACGGAAAACACCTACTCTAAAAATAGCTCGGTCATCCCCAAGAAATTCAGTATTTATAGGTCATGCATCAAATCCTCCATAGAGGTATTAAAATACAACTAAGTCCATCAAATGTGGGCTCAAAATAATCCCTATATGTTTAACTTCAATTATCAGTTTTAATTAGTCCATTCCATTCAGTAGTTTTCACAATACTACAAATTGAAAGGAACTTTTTTCTTGAAAAGGGACTACTTTAAGCTCTGATTGGTGAATTAGTGGTTTGACACCCACACGGTGCTGTACCTAGACGGTTACTATCGGTGAAAATGGCGCGTCCCAAGTTGCTATTCGCAAATGCGACGTTTACTAAATATAAAATGGATTGGAATACGGCAAGTACAGCTCGTACATTTTGGAATTTTCCACTCTATTACATTCTGAAGCGTTCACAGAGCTCCACGTATATTCCTGTAAACGAATGTACATCGGTTCTGCTCTATTTTACTGTAATTCGAACAGGATAAGCCATATGAGTCGTTGTTTCCCAGTTTTCTGTTTTGGATGTTGGTCAAATCCTGATAATTCATAAAAAACAAGAAATTAAACAAATATTTGTTAACACAACGATCATTTATTGAGAATATCAATTGTTTGTAAATAAAAAAAATGTCACCTATTCTGTTACTCTTTTATTTTCTTGAAAAAAACCAAGTAACGGTTACTATTGGTTCCGTGCACCGGCTACTATGCATTATGTCGCCAACTAATAACATGAACAATATGCATGTTAATGACTTCAGAAAAAAACTGCTATTCACCTAGCTGCGGGTCCGTAGCTCTTATAGGTCCTTTTGATATATTTTTATTTGCGGATCTAAGGTCCACCCCATAATAAAAAACAAAAGTACCAGAAAGAGCTATGGTTCCGCAGCTAAGTAACCATTCACCAAGCCCATCGAACAAGTAAAATAACCGTTTTGAAAAGTCAATTACTCCACTTATTTCAGAATCAAAAGACAGCTTTAGTCTCTTATTCAATAATACAGAATTGATTGATTTGAAGTTGTTCTAACCCATTCCAAGAAGGAATGATAATTTGTTTGCCAATTTATATTAATGTTGTTCTTTTTTTCTTCTTCTCTGCTTGTAAATTAATTACGTATAGGAGAATACGCTCTTATATCATTTTCTTAAAGAAGGTTTTTTTTTCAACTTTTGCTTCGTCACACGATTTTGATGAATTTAAATTTTTAATTTGGTTGATAAAAATCGGGAAATCACAATTCTGAAATAGATACAGTGAATATTTTTTTGCAGGTATATTCTTTTCGTTGCCAGTAAAAATCCGTCTTGTTCGGTAATTTAGTTATTACCCTTATTTGGTTACGTTTTTCTTGAAGAGTAATAGCCGGTGCCATGAATCTGTTACTAGCAATAGTAATCGTAGCCTACGAAATTTTCGTCAGTTCTCTTTAAGATGTGTTTTTATTCTATTGTGCCAATTTTGTCATCTTAATCTTTTTTGATACATTACATTACGATCTTATATTCCAACTCACGTACCAAAAGCACTCATACAAGAACAATAAATGGGAGAAAATCGAATTTACTTACAACCATGAACGACAACAGGGGGTCGAACCTATTTGGTTGGAGACCAACAAGATGGCGAAAAAAAAACGTCAAATTTCCACACCGGTAAGTGCATTCTATACTATTGTGGGTGTTTCATTGAAATGTGTGCTTTAATACCATAGCGTTTTGACAACTTGATTATCAGTTATGACAATGTGTGTTTGTTTTAGGACATCGGTTTGCTCTAAAAAAAAAAAAGCTATTGACGGGTGGTCACGTTACTAGATACCCTTCGAAACTTTAATTCCCAAAGGCATAACAAAATACATGTATGATAGAGGTTACTTTCTGAACTTTTATTCATCATGAATGATTCATTGTTTTTCACTTGTATAAGCTTATGAAAAGCCATGGTGTCGATTCCGTCTGCTAAAAAAGTCATCAATAATTATATCCAAGTCGACTTGCAGATGGCTGTGTATATGCATAAGTGATAAGTTGGACAGTCGTTCATCGCCCATAGTCGACCTTGAATAGGATTGCATGCATCTCTTTGTATTGAAAGATCTCTGGCTTGTTGTCGATGACACCGGCATTGTCAGTAAAATACAGATGATGCTGTATATAACCGGGTATAAGTCACGGGTTTGTTGCATGTAGAGTGTCGAGTAGTCTCTTTGGCTTAATATCTACAAGAGCCCAACGCTCAGCCTCATCCACAGAATATATTGTCCTTGGTAAATCTGTCGGATAGGCATTGAGCAATCAATCAACTATTTCAGGTTGTAGGTTTAGAAGATTTGCAGGGTTTAGATAACGTGCTAAAAACTCTCATCATTGCTTACTGTTCGCTTTGATATCTCTTCCACTAAATGGTCCATGAAGACAAGGAATAGGGATATTCTTCAGTAATCTGTACATTTATATTACATGTATATACATTATAGATTTAATCATGGAACATGTCTACATGGGTATTACAGTAGGAAAGTGAAGCATTGATTTTTATTTTGTTTTACTGGGCACAGCTGGCAACTCTCAAGAGGTTTTGCTAGGCTACTAAAATTTATATTTTAGGAGGCACAGCTGGCACCTTTAAAGAGCTTTTGCTGGGGTACTAAAATTTACATTTTAGGGGGCACAGCTGACAACACTCAAGAGGTTTTGCTGGGCTACTAAAATATATATTTTAATGGACACAGCTGGCAACTCTCAAGAATTTTTTTCTGGGCTACTAAAATTTATATTTTAGGGGGCACAGTTGGTAACTCTGGAGAGTTTTTGCTGGCAGGGGCGTAGCCAGAATAACGGAGAAGCATAGACACAAGGTGTTTTGGCGAGGGGCCCGTGGGCCGCTCAAGGCCCCCATCGAGTACAGGGCATAAGCTCACGGGTCATACAACAGAAATGGTGACGTTGGTGGTCATTTTGGAAGTGCTTTTAACAACATGAAATTCAGCTTATTTTGACTCTTTTTGACAATACCACTACGGACTAACTAGAACTTGAACGTCTATGACTACCCAGACACATTTCTAGCGGACGGACGGGTGGTCACGTTACTATATACCCTTCGAAACTTTCATTCCCAAAGGCATAACAAAATACATATATGATAGAGGTTACTTTCTGAACTTTTATTCATCATGAATGATTCATTGTTTTTCACTTGCATAAGCTTATGAAAAGCCATGGTGTCGATTCCTTCTGCTAAAAAAGTCATCAATAATTATATCCAAGTCGACTTGCAGATGGCTGTGTATATGCATAAGTGATAAGTTGGACAGTCGTTCATCGCCCATAGTCGACCTTGAGTAGGATTGCATGCGTCTCTTTGTATTGAAAGATCTCTGGCTTGTTGTCGATGACACCGGCATTGTCAGTAAAATACAGATGATGCTGTATATAACCGGGTATAAGTCACGGGTTTGTTGCATGTAGAGTGTCGAGTAGTCTCTTTGGCTTAATATCTACAAGAGCCCAACGCTCAACCTCATCCACAGAATATATTGTCCTTGGTAAATCTGTCGGATAGGCATTGAGCAATCAATCAACTATTTCAGGTTGTAGGTTTAGAAGATTTGCAGGGTTTAGATAACGTGCTAAAAACTCTCATCATTGCTTACTGTTCGCTTTGATATCTCTTCCACTAAATGGTCCATGAAGACAAGGAATAGGGATATTCTCCAGTAATCTGTACATTTATATTACATGTATATACATTATAGATTTAATCATGGAACGTGTCTATATGGGTATTCCAGTAGGAAAGTGGAGCATTGATTTATAATTTGTTTTACTGGGCACAGCTGGCAACTCTCAAGAGGTTTTGCTAGGCTACTAAAATTTATATTTTAGGAGGCACAGCTGGCAACTTTAAAGAGCTTTTGCTGGGGTACTAACATTTACACTTTAGGGGGCACAGCTGACAACTCTCAAGAGGTTTTGCTGGGGTACTAAAATTTATATTTTAGAGGACACAGCTGGCAACTCTCAAGAGTTTTGCTGGGCTACTAAAATTTATATTTTAGAGGACACAGCTGGCAACTCAAGAGGTTTTGCTGGGGTACTGAAATATATATTTTAGGGGGGCACAGCTGGCAACTCTCAAGAGGTTTTGCTGGGGTACTAAAATATATATTTTAGAGTGACAACTCTCAAGAGTTTTGCTGGGGTACTAAAATTTATATTTTAGAGGACACAGCGGGCAACTCTCAAGAGGTTTGCTAGGGTACTAAAAGTTATATTTTAGAGGACACAGCTGGCAACTCTCAAGAGTTTTGCTGGATTACTAAAATTTATATTTTAGAGGACACAGCGGGCAACTCTCAAGAGGTTTGCTAGGGTACTAAAATTTATATTTTAGAGGACACAGCTGGCAACTCTCAAGAGTTTTGCTGGATTACTAAAATTTTTATTTTAGAGGACACAGCTGGGAACTCAAGAGGTTTTGCTGGGTTACTAACATTTATATTTTAGAGGACACAGCTGGCAACTGTAAAGAGTTTTAGCTGGGGTACTAACATTTATATTTTAGGGGGCACAGCTGGCAACTGTAAAGAGCTTTTGCTGGGGTACTAACATTTATATTTTAGGGGGCACAGCTGACAACTCTCAAGTTTTGCTGGATTACTAAAATTTTTATTTTAGAGGACACAGCTGGGAACTCAAGAGGTTTTGCTGGGTTACTAACATTTATATTTTAGAGGACACAGCTGGCAACTGTAAAGAGCTTTTGCTGGGGTACTAACATTTATATTTTAGGGGGCACAGCTGACAACTCTCAAGTTTTGCTGGAGTACTAAAATTTATATCTTAGGAGGCACAGCTGGCAACTTTAAAGAGCTTTTGTTGGGGTACTAACATTTATATTTTAGGGGGCACAGCTGGCAACTCAAGAGGTTTTGCTGGGGTACTAAAATTTATATTTTAGGGGGCACAGCTGACAACTCTCGAGAGTTTTGGCGGAGTACTAAAATTTATATTTTAGGAGGCACAGCTGGCAACTTTAAAGAGCTTTTGCTGAGGTACTAACATTTATATTTTAGGGGGCACAGTTGGTAACTCTGAAGAGTTTTTGCTGGCAGGGGCGTAGCCAGAATAACGGAGAAGCATAGGCACAAGCTGTTTCGGCGAGGGGCCCGTGGGCCGCTCAAGGCTCCCATCGAGTACAGGGCATACTCACGGGTCATATAACAGAAATGGTGACGTTTGTGGTAATTTTGGAAGTGCTTTTAACAACATGAAATACCACTACGGACTAACTAGAACTTGAACGTCTATGACTACCCAGACACATTTCTAGCGGACGGACGGGTGGTCACGTTACTATATACCCTTCGAAACTTTAATTCCCAAAGGCATAACAAAATACATATATGATAGAGGTTACTTTCTGAACTTTTATTCATCATGAATGATTCATTGTTTTTCACTTGCATAAGCTTATGAAAAGCCATGGTGTCGATTCCTTCTGCTAAAAAAGTCATCAATAATTATATCCAAGTCGACTTGCAGATGGCTGTGTATATGCATAAGTGATAAGTTGGACAGTCGTTCATCGCCCATAGTCGACCTTGAGTAGGATTGCATGCGTCTCTTTGTATTGAAAGATCTCTGGCTTGTTGTCGATGACACCGGCATTGTCAGTAAAATACAGATGATGCTGTATATAACCGGGTATAAGTCACGGGTTTGTTGCATGTAGAGTGTCGAGTAGTCTCTTTGGCTTAATATCTACAAGAGCCCAACGCTCAACCTCATCCACAGAATATATTGTCCTTGGTAAATCTGTCGGATAGGCATTGAGCAATCAATCAACTATTTCAGGTTGTAGGTTTAGAAGATTTGCAGGGTTTAGATAACGTGCTAAAAACTCTCATCATTGCTTACTGTTCGCTTTGATATCTCTTCCACTAAATGGTCCATGAAGACAAGGAATAGGGATATTCTCCAGTAATCTGTACATTTATATTACATGTATATACATTATAGATTTAATCATGGAACGTTTCTATATGGGTATTCCAGTAGGAAAGTGGAGCATTGATTTATAATTTGTTTTACTGGGCACAGCTGGCAACTCTCAAGAGGTTTTGCTAGGCTACTAAAATTTATATTTTAGGAGGCACAGCTGGCAACTTTAAAGAGCTTTTGCTGGGGTACTAACATTTACACTTTAGGGGGCACAGCTGACAACTCTCAAGAGGTTTTGCTGGGGTACTAAAATTTATATTTTAGAGGACACAGCTGGCAACTCTCAAGAGTTTTGCTGGGCTACTAAAATTTATATTTTAGAGGACACAGCTGGCAACTCAAGAGGTTTTGCTGGGGTACTAAAATATATATTTTAGGGGGGCACAGCTGGCAACTCTCAAGAGGTTTTGCTGGGGTACTAAAATATATATTTTAGAGTGACAACTCTCAAGAGTTTTGCTGGGGTACTAAAATTTATATTTTAGAGGACACAGCGGGCAACTCTCAAGAGGTTTGCTAGGGTACTAAAAGTTATATTTTAGAGGACACAGCTGGCAACTCTCAAGAGTTTTGCTGGATTACTTAAATTTATATTTTAGAGGACACAGCGGGCAACTCTCAAGAGGTTTGCTAGGGTACTAAAATTTATATTTTAGAGGACACAGCTGGCAACTCTCAAGAGTTTTGCTGGATTACTAAAATTTTTATTTTAGAGGACACAGCTGGGAACTCAAGAGGTTTTGCTGGGTTACTAACATTTATATTTTAGAGGACACAGCTGGCAACTGTAAAGAGTTTTAGCTGGGGTACTAACATTTATATTTTAGGGGGCACAGCTGGCAACTGTAAAGAGCTTTTGCTGGGGTACTAACATTTATATTTTAGGGGGCACAGCTGACAACTCTCAAGTTTTGCTGGATTACTAAAATTTTTATTTTAGAGGACACAGCTGGGAACTCAAGAGGTTTTGCTGGGTTACTAACATTTATATTTTAGAGGACACAGCTGGCAACTGTAAAGAGCTTTTGCTGGGGTACTAACATTTATATTTTAGGGGGCACAGCTGACAACTCTCAAGTTTTGCTGGATTACTAAAATTTTTATTTTAGAGGACACAGCTGGGAACTCAAGAGGTTTTGCTGGGTTACTAACATTTATATTTTAGAGGACACAGCTGGCAACTGTAAAGAGCTTTTGCTGGGGTACTAACATTTATATTTTAGGGGGCACAGCTGACAACTCTCAAGTTTTGCTGGAGTACTAAAATTTATATCTTAGGAGGCACAGCTGGCAACTTTAAAGAGCTTTTGTTGGGGTACTAACATTTATATTTTAGGGGGCACAGCTGGCAACTCAAGAGGTTTTGCTGGGGTACTAAAATTTATATTTTAGGGGGCACAGCTGACAACTCTCGAGAGTTTTGGCGGAGTACTAAAATTTATATTTTAGGAGGCACAGCTGGCAACTTTAAAGAGCTTTTGCTGAGGTACTAACATTTATATTTTAGGGGGCACAGTTGGTAACTCTGAAGAGTTTTTGCTGGCAGGGGCGTAGCCAGAATAACGGAGAAGCATAGGCACAAGCTGTTTCGGCGAGGGGCCCGTGGGCCGCTCAAGGCTCCCATCGAGTACAGGGCATACTCACGGGTCATATAACAGAAATGGTGACGTTTGTGGTAATTTTGGAAGTGCTTTTAACAACATGAAATACCACTACGGACTAACTAGAACTTGAACGTCTATGACTACCCAGACACATTTCTAGCGGACGGACGGGTGGTCACGTTACTGTATACCCTTCGAAACTTTAATTCCCAAAGGCATAACAAAATACATGTATGATAGAGGTTACTTTCTGAACTTTTATTCATCATGAATGATTCATTGTTTTTCACTTGCATAAGCTTATGAAAAGCCATGGTGTCGATTCCTTCTGCTAAAAAAGTCATCAATAATTATATCCAAGTCGACTTGCAGATGGCTGTGTATATGCATAAGTGATAAGTTGGACAGTCGTTCATCGCCCATAGTCGACCTTGAGTAGGATTGCATGCGTCTCTTTGTATTGAAAGATCTCTGGCTTGTTGTCGATGACACCGGCATTGTCAGTAAAATACAGATGATGCTGTATATAACCGGGTATAAGTCACGGGTTTGTTGCATGTAGAGTGTCGAGTAGTCTCTTTGGCTTAATATCTACAAGAGCCCAACGCTCAATCTCATCCACAGAATATACTGTCCTTGGTAAATCTGTCGGATAGGCATTGAGCAATCAATCAACTATTTCAGGTTGTAGGTTTAGAAGATTTGCAGGGTTTAGATAACGTGCTAAAAACTCTCATCATTGCTTACTGTTCGCTTTGATATCTCTTCCACTAAATGGTCCATGAAGACAAGGTATAGGGATATTCTCCAGTAATCTGTACATTTATATTACATGTATATACATTATAGATTTAATCATGGAACATGTTTACATGGGTATTACAGTAGGAAAGTGAAGCATTGATTTTTATTTTGTTTTACTGGGCACAGCTGGCAACTCTCAAGAGGTTTTGCTAGGCTACTAAAATTTATATTTTAGGAGGCACAGCTGGCACCTTTAAAGAGATTTTGCTGGGGTACTAAAATTTACATTTTAGGGGGCACAGCTGACAACACTCAAGAGGTTTTGCTGGGCTACTAAAATATATATTTTAATGGACACAGCTGGCAACTCTCAAGAATTTTTTTCTGGGCTACTAAAATTTATATTTTGGGGGGCACAGTTGGTAACTCTGGAGAGTTTTTGCTGGCAGGGGCGTAGCCAGAATAACGGAGAAGCATAGACACAAGGTGTTTTGGCGAGGGGCCCGTGGGCCGCTCAAGGCCCCCATCGAGTACAGGGCATAAGCTCACGGGTCATACAACAGAAATGGTGACGTTTGTGGTCATTTTGGAAGTGCTTTTAACAACATGAAATTCAGCTTATTTTGACTCTTTTTGACAATACCACTACGGACTAACTAGAACTTGAACGTCTATGACTACCCAGACACATTTCTAGCGGACGGACGGGTGGTCACGTTACTATATACCCTTCGAAACTTTAATTCCCAAAGGCATAACAAAATACATATATGATAGAGGTTACTTTCTGAACTTTTATTCATCATGAATGATTCATTGTTTTTCACTTGCATAAGCTTATGAAAAGCCATGGTGTCGATTCCTTCTGCTAAAAAAGTCATCAATAATTATATCCAAGTCGACTTGCAGATGGCTGTGTATATGCATAAGTGATAAGTTGGACAGTCGTTCATCGCCCATAGTCGACCTTGAGTAGGATTGCATGCGTCTCTTTGTATTGAAAGATCTCTGGCTTGTTGTCGATGACACCGGCATTGTCAGTAAAATACAGATGATGCTGTATATAACCGGGTATAAGTCACGGGTTTGTTGCATGTAGAGTGTCGAGTAGTCTCTTTGGCTTAATATCTACAAGAGCCCAACGCTCAACCTCATCCACAGAATATATTGTCCTTGGTAAATCTGTCGGATAGGCATTGAGCAATCAATCAACTATTTCAGGTTGTAGGTTTAGAAGATTTGCAGGGTTTAGATAACGTGCTAAAAACTCTCATCATTGCTTACTGTTCGCTTTGATATCTCTTCCACTAAATGGTCCATGAAGACAAGGTATAGGGATATTCTCCAGTAATCTGTACATTTATATTACATGTATATACATTATAGATTTAATCATGGAACGTGTCTATATGGGTATTCCAGTAGGAAAGTGGAGCATTGATTTATAATTTGTTTTACTGGGCACAGCTGGCAACTCTCAAGAGGTTTTGCTAGGCTACTAAAATTTATATTTTAGGAGGCACAGCTGGCAACTTTAAAGAGCTTTTGCTGGGGTACTAACATTTACACTTTAGGGGGCACAGCT
The DNA here is from genome assembly GCA_963383655.1 of Bathymodiolus septemdierum. Lineage (NCBI taxonomy): Eukaryota > Metazoa > Mollusca > Bivalvia > Mytilida > Modiolidae > Bathymodiolus > Bathymodiolus septemdierum. The sequence goes on along the minus strand of OY726528.1, from coordinate 10,897,450 downwards.
GACAACTCTCAAGAGGTTTTGCTGGGGTACTAAAATTTATATTTTAGAGGACACAGCTGGCAACTCTCAAGAGTTTTGCTGGGCTACTAAAATTTATATTTTAGAGGACACAGCTGGCAACTCAAGAGGTTTTGCTGGGGTACTAAAATATATATTTTAGGGGGGCACAACTGGCAACTCTCAAGAGGTTTTGCTGGGGTACTAAAATATATATTTTAGAGTGACAACTCTCAAGAGTTTTGCTGGGGTACTAAAATTTATATTTTAGAGGACACAGCGGGCAACTCTCAAGAGGTTTGCTAGGGTACTAAAATTTATATTTTAGAGGACACAGCTGGCAACTCTCAAGAGTTTTGCTGGGTTACTAACATTTATATTTTAGGGGGCACAGCTGGCAACTGTAAAGAGCTTTTGCTGGGGTACTAACATTTATATTTTAGGGGGCACAGCTGACAACTCTCAAGTTTTGCTGGAGTACTAAAATTTATATCTTAGGAGGCACAGCTGGCAACTTTAAAGAGCTTTTGTTGGGGTACTAACATTTATATTTTAGGGGACACAGCTGGCAACTCAAGAGGTTTTGCTGGGGTACTAAAATTTATATTTTAGGGGGCACAGCTGACAACTCTCAAGAGTTTTGGCGGAGTACTAAAATTTATATTTTAGGAGGCACAGCTGGCAACTTTAAAGAGCTTTTGCTGAGGTACTAACATTTATATTTTAGGGGGCACAGTTGGTAACTCTGAAGAGTTTTTGCTGGCAGGGGCGTAGCCAGAATAACGGAGAAGCATAGGCACAGGCTGTTTCGGCGAGGGGCCCGTGGGCCGGTCAAGGCTCCCATCGAGTACAGGGCATACTCACGGGTCATATAACAGAAATGGTGACGTTTGTGGTAATTTTGGAAGTGCTTTTAACAACATGAAATACCACTACGGACTAACTAGAACTTGAACGTCTATGACTACCCAGACACATTTCTAGCGGACGGACGGGTGGTCACGTTACTGTATACCCTTCGAAACTTTCATTCCCAAAGGCATAACAAAATACATGTATGATAGAGGTTACTTTCTGAACTTTTATTCATCATGAATGATTCATTGTTTTTCACTTGCATAAGCTTATGAAAAGCCATGGTGTCGATTCCTTCTGCTAAAAAAGTCATCAATAATTATATCCAAGTCGACTTGCAGATGGCTGTGTATATGCATAAGTGATAAGTTGGACAGTCGTTCATCGCCCATAGTCGACCTTGAGTAGGATTGCATGCGTCTCTTTGTATTGAAAGATCTCTGGCTTGTTGTCGATGACACCGGCATTGTCAGTAAAATACAGATGATGCTGTATATAACCGGGTATAAGTCACGGGTTTGTTGCATGTAGAGTGTCGAGTAGTCTCTTTGGCTTAATATCTACAAGAGCCCAACGCTCAACCTCATCCACAGAATATATTGTCCTTGGTAAATCTGTCGGATAGGCATTGAGCAATCAATCAACTATTTCAGGTTGTAGGTTTAGAAGATTTGCAGGGTTTAGATAACGTGCTAAAAACTCTCATCATTGCTTACTGTTCGCTTTGATATCTCTTCCACTAAATGGTCCATGAAGACAAGGTATAGGGATATTCTCCAGTAATCTGTACATTTATATTACATGTATATACATTATAGATTTAATCATGGAACGTGTCTATATGGGTATTCCAGTAGGAAAGTGGAGCATTGATTTATAATTTGTTTTACTGGGCACAGCTGGCAACTCTCAAGAGGTTTTGCTAGGCTACTAAAATTTATATTTTAGGAGGCACAGCTGGCAACTTTAAAGAGCTTTTGCTGGGGTACTAACATTTACACTTTAGGGGGCACAGCTGACAACTCTCAAGAGGTTTTGCTGGGGTACTAAAATTTATATTTTAGAGGACACAGCTGGCAACTCTCAAGAGTTTTGCTGGGCTACTAAAATTTATATTTTAGAGGACACAGCTGGCAACTCAAGAGGTTTTGCTGGGGTACTAAAATATATATTTTAGGGGGGCACAGCTGGCAACTCTCAAGAGGTTTTGCTGGGGTACTAAAATATATATTTTAGAGTGACAACTCTCAAGAGTTTTGCTGGGGTACTAAAATTTATATTTTAGAGGACACAGCGGGCAACTCTCAAGAGGTTTGCTAGGGTACTAAAATTTATATTTTAGAGGACACAGCGGGCAACTCTCAAGGGGTTTGCTAGGGTACTAAAATTTATATTTTAGAGGACACAGCTGGCAACACTCAAGAGTTTTGCTGGATTACTAAAATTTTTATTTTAGAGGACACAGCTGGCAACTCAAGAGGTTTTGCTGGGTTACTAACATTTATATTTTAGGAGGCACAGCTGGCAATTTTAAAGAGCTTTTGCTGGGGTACTAACCTTTATATTTTAGGAGGCACAGCTGACAACTCTCAAGTTTTGCTGGAGTACTAAAATTTATATCTTAGGAGGTACAGCTGGCAACTTTAAAGAGCTTTTGTTGGGGTACTAACATTTATATTTTAGGGGGCACAGCTGGCAACTCAAGAGGTTTTGCTGGGGTACTAACATTTATATTTTAGGGGGCACAGCTGACAACTCTCAAGAGTTTTGGCGGAGTACTAAAATTTATATTTTAGGAGGCACAACTGGCAACTTTAAAGAGCTTTTGTTGGGGTACTAACATTTATATTTTAGGGGGCACAGCTGGCAACTCAAGAGGTTTTGCTGGGGTACTAAAATTTATATTTTAGGGGGCACAGCTGACAACTCTCAAGAGTTTTGGCGGAGTACTAAAATTTATATTTTAGGAGGGACAGCTGGCAACTTTAAAGAGCTTTTGCTGAGGTACTAACATTTATATTTTTGGGGGCACAGTTGGTAACTCTGAAGAGTTTTTGCTGGCAGGGGCGTAGCCAGAATAACGGAGAAGCATAGGCACAAGCTATTTCGGCGAGGGGCCCGTGGGCCGCTCAAGGCTCCCATCGAGTACAGGGCATACTCACGGGTCATATAACAGAAATGGTGACGTTTGTGGTAATTTTGGAAGTGCTTTTAACAACATGAAATACCACTACGGACTAACTAGAACTTGAACGTCTATGACTACCCAGACACATTTCTAGCGGACGGACGGGTGGTCACGTTACTGTATACCCTTCGAAACTTTCATTCCCAAAGGCATAACAAAATACATGTATGATAGAGGTTACTTTCTGAACTTTTATTCATCATGAATGATTCATTGTTTTTCACTTGCATAAGCTTATGAAAAGCCATGGTGTCGATTCCTTCTGCTAAAAAAGTCATCAATAATTATATCCAAGTCGACTTGCAGATGGCTGTGTATATGCATAAGTGATAAGTTGGACAGTCGTTCATCGCCCATAGTCGACCTTGAGTAGGATTGCATGCGTCTCTTTGTATTGCAAGATCTCTGGCTTGTTGTCGATGACACCGGCATTGTCAGTAAAATACAGATGATGCTGTATATAACCGGGTATAAGTCACGGGTTTGTTGCATGTAGAGTGTCGAGTAGTCTCTTTGGCTTAATATCTACAAGAGCCCAACGCTCAACCTCATCCACAGAATATATTGTCCTTGGTAAATCTGTCGGATAGGCATTGAGCAATCAATCAACTATTTCAGGTTGTAGGTTTAGAAGATTTGCAGGGTTTAGATAACGTGCTAAAAGCTCTCATCATTGCTTACTGTTCGCTTTGATATCTCTTCCACTAAATGGTCCATGAAGACAAGGAATAGGGATATTCTCCAGTAATCTGTACATTTATATTACATGTATATACATTATAGATTTAATCATGGAACGTTTCTATATGGGTATTCCAGTAGGAAAGTGGAGCATTGATTTATAATTTGTTTTACTGGGCACAGCTGGCAACTCTCAAGAGGTTTTGCTAGGCTACTAAAATTTATATTTTAGGAGGCACAGCTGGCAACTTTAAAGAGCTTTTGCTGGGGTACTAACATTTACACTTTAGGGGGCACAGCTGACAACTCTCAAGAGGTTTTGCTGGGGTACTAAAATTTATATCTTAGGAGGTACAGCTGGCAACTTTAAAGTGCTTTTGTTGGGGTACTAACATTTATATTTTAGGGGGCACAGCTGGCAACTCAAGAGGTTTTGCTGGGGTACTAACATTTACACTTTAGGGGACACAGCTGACAACTCTCAAGAGGTGTTGCTGGGTTACTAAAATTTATATTTTAGGAGGCACAGCTGGCAACTTTAAAGAGCTTTTGCTGAGGTACTAACATTTATATTTTAGGGGGCACAGTTGGTAACTCTGAAGAGTTTTTGCTGGCAGGGGCGTAGCCAGAATAACGGAGAAGCATAGGCGCAAGCTGTTTCGGCGAGGGGCCCGTGGGCCGCTCAAGGCCCCCATCGAGTACAGGGCATACTCACGGGTCATATAACAGAAATGGTGACGATTGTGGTAATTTTGGAAGTGCTTTTAACAACATGAAATTCAGCTTATTTTGACTCTTTTTGACAATACCACTACGGACTAACTAGAACTTGAACGTCTACGACTACCCAGACACATCTATAGCGGACGGACGGGTGGTCACGTAACTTTATACCCTTCGAAACTTTAATTCCCAAAGGCATAACAAAATACATGTATGATAGAGGTTACTTTCTGATACTTTATTCACCATCAATAATTCATTGTTTTTCACTTGTATAAGCTTATGAAAAGCTATGGTGTAGATTCCTTCTGCTAAAAAAGTCATCAATAATTATATCCAAGTCGACTTGCAGATGGCTGTGTATATGCATAAGTGATAAGTTGGACAGTCGTTCATCGCCCATAGTCGACCTTGAGTAGGATTGCATGCGTCTCTTTGTATTGAAAGAACTCTGGCTTGTTGTCGATGACACCGGCATTGTCAGTAAAATACAGATGATGCTGTATATAACCGGGTATAAGTCACGGGTTTGTTGCATGTAGTGTCGAGTAGTCTCTTTGGCTTAATATCTACAAGAGCCCAACGCTCAATCTCATCCACAGAATACATTGTCCTTGGTAAATCTGTCGGATAGGCATTGAGCAATCAATCAACTATTTCAGGTTGTAGGTTTAGAAGATTTGCAGGGTTTAGATAAGGTGCTAAAAACTCTCATCATTGCTTACTGTTCGCTTTGATATCTCTTCCACTAAATGGTCCATGAAGGCAAGGTATAGAGATATTCTCCAGTAATTTGTACATTTATATTACATGTATATACATTTGTACATTATAGATTTAATCATGGAACATGTCTACATGGGTATTCCAGTAGGAAAGTGGAGCATTGATTTATAATTTTTTTACTGGGCACAGCTGGCAACTCTCAAGAGGTTTTGCTAGGCTACTAAAATTTATATTTTAGGAGGCACAGCTGGCAACTTTAAAGAGCTTTTGCTGGGGTACTAAAATTACATTTTAGGGGGCACAGCTGGCAACTCTCAAGAGGATTTGCTGGGCTACTAAAATATATATTTTAGGGGGCACAGCTGGCAACTCTCAAGAATTCTTGCTGAGGTACTAAAATTTATATTTTAGGGGGCACAGCTGGCAACTCTCAAGAGTTTTTTCTGGGGTACTAAAATTTATATTTTAGGGGGCACAGCTGGCAACTTTAAAGAGGTTTTACTGGACTACCAAAATTTATATTTTAGGAGGCACAGCTGGCAACTGCCGCAATGGTGCCAAGTTTCGTCCCTGATATCTTAAATTAATCCTATGCCATGTTGAAGGTGATCAGTATTTGGTAAAAGTAGAGGCAACATATCTTCAATTTCACTATACTTTATGCTACAAATGTACTAATATAAACTTCATCATACGAATCTTATAAGAAAGTCTACAATATAATGCTAATAAAAAATAATACCACATTGTCAGAACAGTTCCAAAATCAATTTGAAAAATCATAGAAAGGGGCAAAATCGATACATCTATCCGCTCACATTCCTGTCTTTGTCTGCTTTGTACATGTACTTCAATAACAAGTGGCAAGGTTAAACTAATTTGATTGGCTCAAACCTCCCCTCTTATTGAAATGATACCGTCATGGAAGTGTTTTCCACTTGCAAGTAAAATGCCAACCCTAATCGTTTGAACAGCGTTGATATTAAGAACATGATCTTGAACATTATTACTAGTATTAATTTTGAACATTATTACTAGTATTAATATTGAACATAATTACTAGTATTAATCTTGAACATAATTACTAGTATTAATCTTGAACATTATTACTAGTATTAATCTTGAACATAATTACTAGTATTAATCTTGAACATTATTACTAGTATTAATCTTGAACATTATTACTAGTATTAATCTTGAACATTATTACTAGTATTAATCTTGAACATTATTACTAGTATTAATCTTGAACATAATTACTAGAATTAATCTTGAACATTATTACTAGTATTAATCTTGAACATAATTACTAGTATTAATCTTGAACATAATTACTAGTATTAATCTTGAACATAATTACTAGTATTAATCTTGAACATTATTACTAGTATTAATCTTGAACATTATTACTAGTATTAATCTTGAACATAATTACTAGTATTAATCTTGAACATAATTACTAGTATTAATCTTGAACATTATTACTAGTATTAATCTTGAACATAATTACTAGTATTAATCTTGAACATTATTACTAGTATTAATCTTGAACATAATTACTAGTATTAATCTTGAACATTATTACTAGTATTAATCTTGAACATTATTACTAGTATTAATCTTGAACATTATTACTAGTATTAATCTTGAACATTATTACTAGTATTAATCTTGAACATTATTACTAGTATTAATCTTGAACATAATTACTAGAATTAATCTTGAACATTATTACTAGTATTAATCTTGAACATAATTACTAGTATTAATCTTGAACATAATTACTAGTATTAATCTTGAACATAATTACTAGTACATTGTATATTTAATCTTTGTGACACATCAGAAGAGTTTGAAGATACAAAAGGGGTAAACAGAATCCGTAAATCGAAGAACAGAAAACAAAACGGCCAAAAGAAAAAGGAAAAAAAACGATCTACAAAAAATACACATAAAACTAAAGATGGTGTAACAGAACCCCACTAAAAACCGGAGGTAAACTCAGGTGCACCCGAAGGGTAAGCAGTTACCGCTCCACTAGTTGCACCCCTCATGTTAATCTCGTCTTGTATTTAAAACAAGCTGTTTGAATACAAACATATAAAGTCCATCTCTTTGTTCACTAAAACTTGGGATAAATTACTTCCTTGGATAATTGAGGTTTGGTTTATGGTGTTTAAAGCTACTTTCAACAATATTTCAATTATTTATGGCAATCAGTTGTATTTGTGGAGCAAACCAGAATACCCGGAGAAAACCACTGACCTGCCGCAAGTCACTGACAAACTTTATCATACAATGTGGTATAGAGAAAACCACAGACCTGCCGCAACTCACTGACAAACTTTATCATATAATGTTGTATAGAGAAAACCACTGACCTGCCGCAAGTCACTGACAAACTTTATCATATAATGTTGTATAGAGAAAACCACAGACCTGCCGCAAGTCACTGACAAACTTTATCATATAATGTGGTATAGAGAAAACCACTGACCTGCCGCAAGTCACTGACAAACTTTATCATATAATGTTGTATAGAGAAAACCACAGACCTGCCGCAAGTCACTGACAAACTTTATCACATAATGTGGTATAGAGAAAACCACTGACCTGTCGCAAGTCACTGACAAACTTTATCACATAATGTTGTATAGAGAAAACCACTGACCTGCCGCAAGTCACTGACAAACTTTATCACATAATGTGGTATTGAGTACGATATCTACGTTTTTATTACTATCACTGGATCGACACCTCTGCTGGTGGACTATTAATCCCCGAAGATCTGACATGGTGTATTACTATCACTGGATCGACACCTCTGCTGGTGGACTATTAATCCTCGAGGATCTGACATGGTTTATCACTATCACTGGATCGACATCTCTGCTGGTGGACTATTAATCCCCGAGGATCTGACATGGTTTATTACTATCACTGGATCGACACCTCTCCTGGTGGACTATTAATCCTCGAGGATCTGACATGGTTTATTACTATCACTGGATCGACATCTCTGCTGGTGGACTATTAATCCACGAGGATCTGACATGGTTTATTACTATCACTGGATCGACATCTCTGCTGGTGGACTATTGCTCCACGAGGATCTGACATGGTTTATTACTATCACTGGATCGACACCTCTGCTGGTGGACTATTAACCCCCCCCCCCGAGGATCTGACATGGTTTATTACTATCACTGGATCGACACCTCTGCTGGTGGACTATTAATCCACGAGGATCTGACATGGTGTATTACTATCACTGGATCGACACCTCTGCTGGTGGACTATTAATCCCTGAGGATCTGACATGGTTTATTACTATCACTGGATCGACACCTCTGCTGGTGGACTATTAATCCCCGAGGATCTGACATGGTTTATTACTATCACTGGATCGACACCTCTGCTGGTGGACTATTAATCCCCGAGGATCTGACATGGTGTATTACTATCACTGGATCGACACCTCTGCTGGTGGACTATTAATCCACGAGGATCTGACATCGTGTATTACTATCACTGGATCGACACCTCTGCTGGTGGACTATTAATCCCTGAGGATCTGAGATGGTTTATTACTATCACTGGATCGACACCTCTGCTGGTGGATTATTAATCCCCGAGGATCTGACATGGTGTATTACTATCACTGGATCGACACCTCTGCTGGTGGACTATTAATCCTCGAGGATCTGACATGGTTTATTACTATCACTGGATCGACACCTCTGCTGGTGGACTATTAATCCACGAGGATCTGACATGGTGTATTACTATCACTGGATCGACACCTCTGCTGGTGGACTATTAATCCTCGAGGATCTGACATGGTTTATTACTATCACTGGATCGACACCTCTGCTGGTGGACTATTAATCCACGAGGATCTGACATGGTTTATTACTATCACTGGATCGACACCTCTGCTGGTGGACTATTAATCCACGAGGATCTGACATGGTTTATTACTATCACTGGATCGACATCTTTGCTGGTGGACTATTAATCCCTGAGGATCTGACATGGTTTATTACTATCACTGGATCGACACCTCTGCTGGTGGACTATTAATCCACGAGGATCTGACATGGTTTATTACTATCACTGGATCGACATCTTTGCTGGTGGACTATTAATCCCTGAGGATCTGACATGGTTTATTACTATCACTGGATCGACACCTCTGCTGGTGGACTATTAATCCACGAGGATCTGACATGGTTTATTACTATCACTGGATCGACATCTTTGCTGGTGGACTATTAATCCTCGAGGATCTGACATGGTTTATTACTATCACTGGATCGACACCTCTGCTGGTGGACTATTAATCCACGAGGATCTGACATGGTGTATTACTATCACTGGATCGACACCTCTGCTGGTGGACTATTAATCCCTGAGGATCTGACATGGTTTATTACTATCACTGGATCGACACCTCTGCTGGTGGACTATTAATCCACGAGGATCTGACATGGTGTATTACTATCACTGGATCGACACCTCTGCTGGTGGACTATTAATCCTCGAGGATCTGACATGGTGTATTACTATCACTGGATCGGCACCTCTGCTGGTGGACTATTAATCCCTGAGGATCTGACATGGTTTATTACTATCACTGGATCCACACCTCTGCTGGTGGACTATTAATCCTCGAGGATCTGACATGGTTTATTAGATATACATTATATCTTTTACTGAAATTTTACAGTTTTCTAAATAATATAATGATTAATAAAACTAAGGATTTCCTCCCTCAGGCATAGGTTACCTTAGCTGATTTTTGCTATCCTGTTTAGGCCCTTTAGTTTTATTGCTCCAAAACTTTAAATTATTTGGCTTTCCAATCTTTTGATTTTGAACCTACCTGATGAAGGTTGTTCCAGAAACGTGTCCTGCACACTAAATTAGATATCTACGTTTTTATTGCAATCTTTAACATAATCTTGAATTCAGGATCATCTCCACCTGAGTTAGAATTACATATGACAGTGGTCTATGTGTAGTTTCCATGCCATCTGCTCTTAATAAGAAAAAGGATTTAACAGTGCTACTTTCATCACCTAGCCAAAACAATACTACAATATTGTGGTCTTTATTTGTGTTCAGCGAGTTAAGATGAGACAAGGATTTATATACTATATAAATCCTTGGATGAGAGGTGATTGTTCACGTATTGATATTTGTAGAATTGTTGACCAATCACTGTTTAAACTTTTTTTTTCATATTTAGAGAATAACTGTATTATATTTGAAGTGTTGCAACCGTAAAACATCGATTTTACATGAGTTTGACCTGAGTTTACCTGGCGACGCGTAGCGAAGCCAGGTAAATGGATATTTGCAACAGTAAAACCGACTATTTACGTTTGCAACACTTCAAATACAATACGGTTATTCCCCTTCTAATGAAATTCTCTTAACGATAACATTTGTTTACAATTATCAGCTGTTATTAATCAATTTCATTGCGCCTTTTCACATAGCGTATCTGCCAAAATTGTTATGTAATTACAAACCTTTTCGATTAGAAATCAAACGGTTTGTAACATATTCAATGATCTACATGTGTATTATGTAATTATAACAGAAAATATCAACTCTAAAATTTCATTTAGCTTAAATAACAATTTTAATAACAAATTTAATGTGTGTCGCTTCAAATCAATATTCTGACACTGCAGTTTCCAACATGGTAAAATGTAAAATTTACTCTGACCTGTAAAGGCAATTGACCAATGAAATTGCTTGTTGCATAATCAATTGCATTAGAATACCAAATTGTCTCCTTCAAGAGAGGCCATCCGCCTTACAAGGCTTTTTTTTTTATCATTGCACAAGGGGTGGCATTATTAGAGGTGGACTATATTACACTAACATGTCATGAGGTTCAACTATATAAACATATTTAGTATTTTGTACTTATTAACCATATGGTCTGAACATCCAATGTAATTAATCAGCATATATCACCACTAACGTTGTGAGTTCGAATCCTACTCAAGCCATACAACATTATGTGACGAAGTTTGTCAGAGGTCACTTGTACTTACAGTGTCATGTGTATTAATTACAATGTCTGTAAATATGTTTCATTCATTCAGTTCGTCATTATGTATTGTGTATTTTATTGTCTGCCTCTTGTAATAGTGAAATAAAAGTCTTAGTCTTAGACTTGCGACAGATCGGTGGTTTCCTCCACCAATAAAACTGACTGCCACGATATAATTGAAAAATTGTTGAAAGTGGCATTAAACACCATAAACCAACCAATTACCGTTTTTGTCATTGTATAAGACCCAGTTTTTTACCTTCAAAAATTATCATGGAGCCTATACACAGGTGGGACATATATGTGGCTTTTTATTGTATTTCGGGAGCATCAAAAATCATTTCATCTTATACTGAGAAAAGATTGAAGATATCAAAGGGGTAATAAGAAGACATGGTTTGAAGAACAGACAATACAAAGGTCAGAAGAACAGACAATACAATGGTCAGAAGAACAGACAATACAAAGGTCAGAAGAACAGACAATACAAAGGTCAGAAGAACAGACAATATAAAGGTCAGAAGAACAGACAATACAAAGGTCAGAAGAACAGAAAATACAAAGGTCAGAAGAACAGAAAATACAAAGGTCAGAAGAACAGACAACACAAAGGTCAGAAGAACAGACAATACAATGGTCAGAAAAACAGATAATACAATATATCAGAAGAACAGACAATACAAAGGTCAGAAGAACAGACAATACAAAGGTCAGAAGAACAGACAATACAAAGGTCAGAAGAAGAGACAATACAATGGTCAGAAGAACAGACAATACAAAGGTCAGAAGAACAGACAATACAATGGTAACTAATAATATAAAGGTTAGAAGAACAGACAATACAAAGGTCAGAAGAACAGACAATACAAAGGTCAGAAGAACAGACAATACAAAGGTCAGAAGAACAGACAATACAATGATTAGAAGAACAGACAATACAAAGATCAGAAGAACAGACAATACAAAGGTCAGAAGAACAGACAATACAAAGGTTAGAAGAACAGACAATACAAAGGTCAGAAGAACAGACAATACAAAGGTTAGAAGAACAGACAATACAAAGGTCAGAAGAACAGACAATACAAAGGTCAGAAGAACAGACAATACAATGATCAGAAGAACAGACAATACAAAGGTCAGAAGAACAGACAATACAATGATCAGAAGAACAGACAATACAAAGGTCAGAAGAAGACAATACAATGATCAGAAGAACAGACAATACAAAGGTCAGAAGAACAGACAATACAATGGTCAGAAGAACAGACAACACAAAGGTCAGAAGAACAGACAATACAAAGGTCAGAAGAAAAGACAATACAAAGGTCAGAAGAACAGACAATACAAAGGTCAGAAGAAAAGAAACAAACAATGATAGACAAAACACTACATAGATAGCTAAAGATTGAGCTACACGAACTACACTAAAAATGGTTTGGTTTATGGTGTTTAACGCCACTTTCAACAATATTTCAGTTCTATCGTGGCGGTCAGTTTTATTGGTGGAGAAAACAACTGACCTGTTGCAAGTCACTGACAAACTTTATCACATACCGGTAATGTTGTAACTAGTGCATCTCACCATGAACGAGGTTTGAACTTACAACTTTAGTGGTAATAAGCACTCATTGCACAGTCAGTTGTAAATCCAACTACCATATGATCACGACCATGAGGGCCCCCAATAAAAATGGAGGTGATCTCAGATGCTCCAGAAGGTTGAGCAGTTCCTGCTTCACTAGTGACACCTGTCATGTTACTCTTGTTAACAATCAGGTAACAAGTCATTGAAGAGGAAAGAAGGACAGGACTGTGCTAACTATTATAACAGTAATTCAATTAACACTTGAACAATCTCATTTAACATTCTTTCTGCACATGCATATATATATTAATATAAATACAATTAATTAATATTGTGTTTATCCTGCAGAAAAATCACATTAATCTAAATATTGACGTTTATATTTTAAATTCAATAATAAAATTATATAATTATCCCTTGATTGCCCCTTTTGATATTTTCTGTCAACAGGAAGTGAACTGGATTTACAACTAGGTTCCCAAAGCTCAGCAGATAACATGTGATAGGGGTACCAGAAAAGGCTATACTTCGGTCAGTGACAGTATATAACAAACATTTATCCCGTCAATGCAATTTGCCTGCTCAAATAGCACAAGTGCAGGATAAATAAAAATAAAAATACATTGTTATAAAGTTGGCATTAAATACCAATTAAATCAGTTAAATAAATATAAAAATTCATAAATTATTTTTATCAGTGGAGAACACTAATTTGGATGAACAATTACTCTGTTGACATTGCATGATATACAGTCAAAACTGTTCTCAAAACTCAACATGCATGAACAATCTGGGATAATCTAACACAGATGCTATAAAATAGTCTGATTACCCACTCTATGCTCATTTGGGGGGATGATTTTAATCAGACTGACATAAAAATTAATAAAACACCTTCAAATGACCTTAATAACTAAGTCTCAATATTATTATCAAAGTAGTTTTCATAGCCTGGAATATTAATCTCCCTTTACTGACCACTAATAACTATTTGTGATCCTTGTCTCTCCACGGTTGTTGGATCAGTACATGTTGATACATTTTTATTTGTTTCCTCCCCACATGGACTTGCAATTGATGTTGGCCGAGTTGAAGTGCTAACTCTGCCATGACAATCTTGATTGCCATCTATGTAATTTTCAGATGGTATTATTCCCGATGGACCTGTGTTCACTGATGGATTTTGTTTTTTAAATATGTCTTGAAAAATGTCTGCAAATATGGGATTTTTTTTCAAATCTTCATAAATTGCTCCTATATTTACACCTTGCTGGAAAAGATTGCATTTTGGAAACCTTTCCTTTTTTTCCCCTTTGAACTGTCTACTGCAATAAAAATCAGGAAAGCCTCTCAGAAACATGGTGACTAAGTACGCTTGATTATCATTTAAAATCACTACTCCTGGACAACCTGAAGCACCATGTTCAAATTCGCATTTTACAACAAGTCTTTCAGTTTTATCAAGTTCAGCATACCCGTACTCATATCCTTCATCCTTACAAAAAGTTGCTAGCGATTGCATCCTCTCTTCTGTCGGATTCCAAAGTCCAACACCAGGATCCACTTGTTGAGGTAATCTATCAGGATGACCAATCAAATAAATCGTCAGGTCTTCATCTTTCGCAGGTATAAGAAAATGATCCAATCGTCTAAAAGGAGGTGGAAATGTGACGACTTTACCGTTGGGTTTCAATCTTAATATGGCAGTATCCAAAGTTTCATTACGGTAAAGTACCTTTGGTTCTACTTCAAAAATGTTAGATTCATCACAGTCACCACTACTTGTGTAATCAAATTTGATTTTCACCTCTTTTAGTTTTATCTCGTTTAAGAAATCACATTCCACTACAACATAAGAGAAGATATGTCTTTCAAAATGTCATAAATTAATGGCAAATGAAATGCTCATTATGTTTACACATAAGATTTGAACTTGATTTGTTTGCTTTCATTTAGTTAATAGTTGTGGTCGAACTGCATCAGTGGTGTAATGATTAGCGTGCTCGTCTCGAGTGTGGTAGATCGTGGGTTTGAGCCCTAATCGGGTCAAACCAATGACTATAAAATTGTCATTTGCTGCTTCTCCGCTAAGAATGCAGCTTTAAGAAGAAAGAGCAAAGACTGGGTGGCTCGTAATCAGGATAATATTAATGTGTCTGAGTGAAGCGACATATCTACCCGCAGACTGTTGTTTCAGTGAGCTAGCACTATAATAATCCAACTAAACGTGTTTGTTTACTACAAAGTGGATATTGTCATCATAATACAGTGCATGTATCTTGTTACTCGCCATGATATAGCCGAAAAATTGCTCATTTGGTGTTAAATAACAATCACTTACTCTTTGTGGCCGTTATCAGTGTCTATTACTGCTAAGGTTGCAAGTTCTGTGTGGCATGGTGTGATAAAGTTTGTCAGTGACATGTGGGAGGTCTGTGGTTTTCTCAAAGTATTATGTTTTCCTCTACCAACATAATTGACAACAGCAATATACAGCCATTTAACTTTTAAGGGGAGATTCACCCTAGACAGGAATTTTTTTTCACACGAAACAAAAATCAGAATATTTCCTTGTTAGACACGAAAATTCTTTATTAAATATCTTCAATTTAAGGTAAATTTATCTTTTCTATAAAATTTGACGTCAGTATTTTTTTTCAGAAAAAAACATATCTATCATTCATGATTGTTGTCATGAATTGCTTGATCCAAAAGTTTATTCCTGTATCAACTTATTGCAGACATATTTCCAATGTGTATTTGAGAATCTCTGTTTCCATAGAAACAGCATTGTAGTAGTAATGGTTAGCAGGCTCGCCTCGAGTATGGTAGATCATGGGCTTATACAGCCCTGGTCTTGTCAAACTAAAGACTCTAAAACTGTTATTTGCTGTATTTACATTAAGCAAGCAGCATTAAGGAGCAAGAGCAAAGCCTTGTTGGCTTGGTTCAGGACATTCCCTCCCTCCCCCCAATGATCCAAAACTGAAATTTTGAAGATTTGTGTACTCACAACATGCCAAGTGTTCTCACCAATCTAAAGTAAACTAACTTACACATATGATCACGAACAACATGCCAAGCTGTAACAATCAAGTCTGTCCCCGCTCTCCAACAAGAACCTTGAAATCTCCCTTCAAACATACCAACAGAATTACTGAGTTTGGCCAATACCTTCACTATCTTCATACCAAGTTGTGATGTTTTCTTTACTCCTTTAACATGTATAAAATAAATGAACGACCATATTCTTCTCTCAAACATATAAATTTAATATACAAAATGATTCATACTTAACACTCTCAAATCTTGCCAAATATTAATTTTTCTATCATAAGTTATCCTTTCACTTCTTGAATTATATTGTCAACAAAAAAAGAACATTTTTAAATTCATATAAATATGATCCACCTGGTCACTGATCACGACAACCAGGATGTTTCATTTAGTTCTTATCTTCCAAGAAAGTACCCATAAAATCAGTGCCTATTACAACTAAAGTTACGATTTCAAATACTGTATATATTTCTCTAGGTATTTAGGATTCCTCAACCAATCAAACTGACCTCCACAACATAACTGAAAATTTCTTGAAAGTGGTGTTAAAACACCCACAACCCAAGCCCTAACCCACTTGAAAGTAAAATAAATAAACGTGGTCGTGATCATATGCTAGTTGGATTTACAACTACCTGTGCAATCATTGCCTATCACCACTAAAGTTGTGAGTTCGAATCCCACACATAGTGAGGGGTACTCGATACAACATTATGTTATTAATTGTGTAAGTGACTTGCGGTAGCAAGGGCGTAGCTTACGTTGAGGCAACCGAGGCAGCTACCTCGGTAAAAAATATATGCAAAAAAAAAATATAAAGACAATTAAATTGTATTTCCATGTTCTCAATAAAGGGACAATAAATAAGTTAACAGACTAAGACTCAGTTACTGACGGAAATGGCACCTAGTTGAAGGGCTTAGGCCTCATTGCAACTTCAAGATGAAGAACAGCAATTATAAGGTGCTGTTCCTGTATAGCAATCACGAACATAGTATGTTCAAGTTTATATGTGTGATTTTGTCTAATGCAATCCATAATATTTTTGAATCGGTAATTAAAGTTTCTTGGACTAAGTTGTACATGTTAGATGACCATTATGAATGTACAATTGTGTATAGCTGTGACATATTTTTATGACTATTTTGAAGCAAAACTGGTCCCAAATATACTCTAAATTGCTCAAAATCACTTATGGGGGGGAGGGGGCACCAGGAAGTCCCCAGACCCCCTGCCTCGGTAGAATAACATAGTAAGCTACGCCCCTGGGCAGGTTAGTGGTTTTCTCTAGGTCCTTCATTTTCCATCACCAATAAAACTGATTGCCACGATATAACTGAAATATTGTTGAAAGTGGCATTAAACACCATCAAACAAAAAACCCCAAACAAACGGAATATAAAATGTATTTGTATGATAGCTTAGGAATATGAAGGAATGCGAAAAACCTGCAAAATCATCGCATAACTTGATGTTAAAAGTGAAATTCCAAGATTTCATATGATAATTATAAAACTAGAAAAGGGTGATATACTGTCAGTTACTGTACATTTTGGTTGCTCATATAAGCACAGATGCAGGATAAAATCATTTCTATGTATTGTATTAATTCCATTTCACAACAGGTGTCATTTATGGAACAGGAGATACTGATTAACACAAACAGCTTATTATCTTCAAGACAGTTACATGTACATGTACAAATTTTTAAGACATTCAATTCAAATTAAATCAAGGTTGAAACACATTTTCTTAATAAAAAAAATCAAATTCCAGCTCTCATAGTAATAAAATTAAGGAGTTTGAATTTTGTACTTGAACTTGAAAAATACTTTATTATAGCCATTAAAATTCTGTTCTTATCCTCTTCATCCCGCATAGGACATAAGCAGGGCCGGATTAAAGCCAATTTATGCTCTACGCTAGAGCCCCCGCATCTACCACTGGCATAATTAAAAACTAACACGACCCCTTGGTGCCAAGATTCAATGTCATTGTCAAATGCGTAACATTAAATTCAGAATTCAACTTTCAGTCAGGTCAAACCTCATACTAAAATCATTTAAATATCTGTTTTTCATGTTTATTTAACAGCAGACAACAGTATAAACAGATTATTTACTTATAACTAGAACAACAGATACAATGCAAGTCTTTAACTTGCTATTCAATTTTTAAATGTTATAAAGGGAATGATGCAAACAGAAATACTAAAAAATGTGTCTTTCAACAGGAGCCAATACACTAGTATTGTCAATATTTTAAAATGTTTTTTTCTACATTTGTTATTTGCAAAGTCTTTGATTAAATCCTCAAAATTAGATTGGCACAATAAATCTGCTTCAATCATGAGCAGAGATAAGGATTCCAGCCTCTCTCATCTCATCGTGTGTTTTTCAGCCTAATATCTGACTGATAAAATCAATTTCCTTGTGGCTGGATTTTTGTGGTGCCCCTTTACCCTTAGTTTATAACAATTTTATTTGCTCATAGAGACAAAAAGGATAAGACACAAGTTTTACCAACTTATGAAGTCTTCTCCTTGGAATTACATATACAAATATAATACATATACATATGAGAAAGAGCATGCACATTAATGAAAGTATAACAGTAACAATTACACATGTAAAAGAGAACAGAAAAACAGTGAAAAAAAGAAGTTTTGTGTGGACACGATGATCATGTTGGATATATATTATATAAATAAGTTTATACAATGAGGAATCGCCTAGATCTTCTAATAAACTTGTAAACTTCTTTAAAAATTAAACAGTTATCTTCATAAGTTAAATTTTGGTTACCTCTAGATCTAGTTAAGTAAAGCAAGATTGATTTTCGCTATACATCGATTTACACAAATTACCAGATCCCTCCTAATATCGGTGTATTTACTACATTCAAAGAAGAAATGAAAGGCATCTTCTCGAGGAACACCACAAGCACAATTCGGACTAGATACTATATTTGATTTAAATAAATCGTTGTTCAAGAAAGACCCTTGATGCCCTAAGCAGATGCTTATTTTGTCTAAGGGTTAATCCAGGCCTGGACATAAGGCATCACGTTTCAGTAACTTAATCTTTTTTACAGAGTGGGGTTGTTAGCCCTACGCCAAACCTACACACTGTTGGATTGGGTTTTCATTTTGGGTTGTCCTTCCCATAGATGATTGCATTCACCCTGCTCACAAGTTTCATCTAACTGGATTTTCTTTCAGGGTTATCTCCCTTAGTCTTTCATTTTCCCATGTTATCCACAAGGCAGTGGAGCTATTTAACCCATAGATGGGACCCTCTTCCGTTAGCCAGACATTAAGTCCATTCACCTGCTCACCATGGGGAGGGGGAAGTAGGTTCTTGAGCAGGAGCCATTATAAATAAATGTTGAAATTGAATTGGATTATAAAAGCATAAAATTATAAATTAGACATTTGTTTTTATAATGAACTATGCATACACTTTTCTAACCTTCTGTTTGTCTTGTTTCTGGATGATTGTGTATCTCATTACTAACTTTACAGCCTAGGTACAAAACAGACGCATTCATGTCGCCGTAACTGACATCTGTAATGTAAATTAGGATCAACAATAGAGAGTGAGAGTGTTCAATACCAAGTGAGCAATTTTTCAGTTTTATTATGGCAAAACAGGTTACATATCGATAAGATGAGGATGACGTCAGCTTTGTACTAGACTAGATTGGATTTTTATAGTGCTAGCTCACAGAAACAACAGTCTGGGTTCACATGTCGCCTCCACTTGCCCGAATTTTCTGATGCCAGCCAGTCTTGCTCTTACTCCTTAATGCTGCATGCAAAGATGCAGCAAATTTAATACCAATTTAGGGCACGGGTGGCTCAGTGAGTTAGGTAGTTGGATTCCCTAACAACTCATACAAGCCTATCACCAATATGGCATGGGTTCGTGCCTGGCTTTGTAAATTACAGGGTGCACTCGACTCACAGTCACCAAGTGATAAAGTTTACCAGTTGCTTGCCCATGGTCGGTGGTTCTCTCTGGGTACTCTGGCTTCTTTCACCACTAAAACTGGTCGCCATGATATAGCTGAAATATTGCGGGAAGTGGCGTTAAACACAATAAATAAAAACTAGAAAAGAAGTATGCCCCCACACTTGATAATTATGGACAAAGTTGTTTTGTTAGGAGTGATTTTTTAAAAATGAAGTGTGTCTGTAAGACACAAATGATGCCCCCGCCTGACCATCAAAATCATGTGGACATGCACACCTCCATTATGTGCATAAACATCCTGCAAAACATTAAAGCTGTAGCTCTAAAACTGTAGGAGGAGTTAGCCGGACAAACCATGTTCCCTTTATGCAGCTAGTATGAAAAAAATGACTAAGTCCAACTACCTGTCATTTTGAGAATATTTGAAGAAAATCAAAATCCTGTGGACATGCACACCTCCATTATGTGTATAAACATCGTAAAAAATATTAAAGCTGTAACTCCAAAAATGTAGGAGGAGATAGCCGGACAAACCATGTATCTATATCCGGACGGACGAACAAAATGACTAAGCCCAACTACATGTACCTGTCATTTTGAGAATATTTGATGAAAATCAAAATCCTGTGGACATGCACACCTCCATCATGTGTATAAACATCCTACAAAATATTAAAGCTGTAGCTCCAAAACTGTAGGAGAAGATAGCTGGACAAACCATGTATCTATATCCGGACGGACGAACGGACAAACGGACGGCAAAACGGACAGACAGGGGTAAATTAATATGCCCCCCGACTCTTCTTAAAATATAATACCAATTTCATAGTCTTTAGTTTGATCCGACACACAACTACTGCACCGTGCTCAAGGCGAGCATTACTCCAACGAATTTACTGTGTCCAAAGGACACTATGCCCACAACTATGTACTCACAAAGTATAACTATACTGAAAGTGCATGAAAATGTTAAAGTCCCATAACTCCTACAAAAATTGTTGAAACAAAATGGCGGGAAATATGATCAACTACACAGCATGACCAATTATCATACCAAATATGAAAGCTATCGTACCAACAACCTCAGAGAACCTGCATTCACAAAGTGATGCGGGACGGACGAATGATCGTATGGGTGGGCAAACAATTCTTACAGGTTACGCAGTGTGTACAACCTGATTGAGGTTATTTCTTCATGAACAGAACAAAAATTGCGATCAATCCTTAAATATATTACAAATGTACATTACCAGTCCTATTCTTTATCTTTTTTTTCTTCTTGTTTTTTTTAGTTGATTTTGTTTCTGATTTCTACAATTATATAACCATGACAATATTTAATCAAAGATATGATCTGCATCTCTGATGCAATGCTGTCATAGCCAGAAATGATAGGTGATTTGCTCATTTGCATATTCAAAATGGCGGCTCAAAGAGAATTTGGATTTTAACATATAGTTGAACGGGAAACTTTCTGTTAGCTTGGGCCGGACAATTTTCCGGGATAAAAAATCAAACTATGCACCGGTTTGAACAATATCTCAAAACATTACAGCTGTACCATGAAAACTCAAGGTTCCCACCCAGTTTCAAATTTTGAAGCGTAAGCACCATTCAAAAGCATTGAGAAAAAGTGAAAAAATGCATCCTGCACGGTTTTCAAGACCTAAAAGCACTTTTCTTACAATCCTCATTCTAGTTGCCGGGACAAATTCGGT
The DNA here is from genome assembly GCA_963383655.1 of Bathymodiolus septemdierum. Taxonomy (NCBI): domain Eukaryota; kingdom Metazoa; phylum Mollusca; class Bivalvia; order Mytilida; family Modiolidae; genus Bathymodiolus; species Bathymodiolus septemdierum. The sequence continues at coordinate 10,875,876 of OY726528.1, read as the reverse complement.
CAGTTCCGGTAACATTGTTGAGGAATCTTTCTTCGATAAATATTTTGCTGAAAAATTAAAGGTTCCCACGATAATTTAAAAGAGGGTTTCACAAGTTTTTTTTACCTTTCTAGTAGAGATTCAATAGGGGTTCACGCCAAAAAAATCTACTATTTCGTAAAACTGCCTCTGCTAGACATAGCATTATTTGAGTAAGCACCGCATTCCATTGTAAATGTAAATAAACAATTAAAAAAGGCTCCACAAGGGTATTTTTTTATTTCGACAAAATAACAGAAGAAGTACATGTAGATCTAACTGTAATACAATTGGTAACTAACAATACTGCTGATATATAAAGTTCAAAAAATTTAACAATATATATACTAAACGATTTCAATGACATACTAGCCATACTAATACGCATGTGGGGCAGAAATTGAAAAAAAATGCACAATATATTTTTTTTATTTACTTTACATACTTTTATTTCGTGGAAAAAGGGGGGGGGGAGTGCATTAAATATATTTTCGATCTTTTACACACATTATCGGATTCCTAATAAACATATGATGACAATTAATTTTGATACGATCCCAAATAATTATGAAGTTATTTATGTGATCAAAACTGTGATGAAATATTATTTAAAAAAAATAGATACGAGTTTTCATCAGCATCTTCCAAATATGGTTCAACGTTTATTTGCTGACGTCATACATGACGCGATTTGGTTTATGAATATTCATGAGCAAAATCACCCATGATTTCTGGCTATGGTTAGCATGTTCGTAACGAGTGCAGTAATACAAAATTGAGGGTAGAAGCCCCGGTTGATTAACCAACACTATAACAAATTCAGGTATTTGCTGCTTCTCTGCTAAGCTCAGCATTTATGAGGAAGAGCATCATAAAATTGTTAGCTCGGAATCCAGAAAATGTGTCCATGTAGAGTGACTACCTGTGGATTCTTGTTTCAATGAGCTAGCACTATAAAAATCTAACTAAGCATGTTGTTCTAGTACAAAGTGGACATTAAAATTATCTCATCAAAACCTAACTTGTTCTGATCATTATATACCGCTAAAATATTGCTCAATGGGTGTTAAACAACAATCACACACTTATTTAAAGATATGAATGAGGGTTAGGGTTAGAGGGCTTAACACCTATTTCAACAATATTTCAGTTATATCGTGGCGGTCAGTTTTACTGATGAAGGAAACCAGAATACCCCGAGAAAACCAACGACCTGTCGCAAGTCACTGACAAACTTTATCACAAAATGTTGTATGGAGTTTACCTCTCCATGAGTGGGATTCCCACTCACAACTTTAGTGGTGATAGGCACTGATTGCATAGGTATTTGTAAATCCATTTACCATACGATTATGACCACGACGGCCTGTTAAAGATATGAAGTTAAGTAACATAAACAATAAGAAGAAAAGGGAGGTTCAAAAACATGCAGAAAATATCTGGGTAAATATATTTCATCTTATAAAAATGAGACACCTTTTACGGATAGCTGATTTACATTATATGACGTGTAAATTTTCTCGAGGGCCCTGGTGGCTCAATGAGTTAGGTAGTTGGATTACCTAACAAATCATACAAGCCTATCAACAATGCGGCACAGGTAAATTACAAACTAAAGGCTCAGTAGGCCGAGTCTGTGTCGCTCATCTTTCATTCTGCTTTGAGGAAGCTTAATACAGAACCTTCCATAGGTGCTTCCCACCAAATTTCTGTTCATTTTGGCATAGCAGTTTCAGAGAAGAAGATTTTTAGAAATTGACCAATCTAAAACAAGAATTGCCTGTGGCAGCCATGTTTGTTAATGGATCAAAATGAAATGAGCACTCTCTATAGAGGACCTTCCATAGATGCTTCTTATCAAGTTTCATATCATTTGGCCAAGTGGCTTCAGAGGAAAAGCTGTTTTAGAAATCGACCAATAAGAAACAAGAATTGCCTATGATGGCCATGTTTGTTAACGGATCAAAACGGAATGAGCAATTCCCATAGAGGACCTTCCATAGATGCTTCCTACCATGTTTCAGTTAATTTGGCCATGCTGCTTCAGAGTAGAAGATTTTTAGAAATTGACCAATCAGAAACAATAATTGCCTGTGGTGGCCATGTTTGTTAATGATCGGGACATAATGAGCAATCCTTATAGAGAACCTTCCATAGATGCTTCCTACCAAGTTTCGGTTCATTTGGCAAAGCGGTTTCAGAGGAGAAGATTTTTTAGAAATCATCCAATCAGAAACAAGAATTGTCTATGGTGGCCATATTTGTTAACGGATCGGGACGAAATGAGCAATCACAACAGAGGACTTTCCATAGATGCTTCCTATCAAGTTTCGGTTCATTTGGCCAAACGGTTTCAGAGGAGAAGAATCTAATTTTTTCAATAGTTTTCTGTTTTTTACTAATTTTTTTCACTAATTTTCAAGTTTGAGAAGCGGCAACGGCCATGTTTGATGGCAGTCGGGGTCATCATTCATGGTCTGAAAGAGAATTATATATGCATTGTTCCTTTGTAGTTTGGTAGCAACATTGGCTCTATACAATATTTAAAGATTTTTTTTTCCCTTTTTTCTTTTCTTCTATTTTTAGTAACGGTAGCAGCCATTTTTCATAAGCGACCAGGGTTAGCAACCATAAGTCTGAAAGTGGATCATATATGCATCATTTCCATAAAGTTTGGTGGCAACTGGCTTTTTACCGGATTTTAAAATATGTTTTTTGACAATAATTTTCTATTTTTTGTAACAGTGACGGCCACGTTGGATGACAGCCGGAGGTCTTCAATCAAAATTTTGAAAGAAGACCACATATGCATTCTTTCCATATGGTTTGATTGCATTTGACTCTTTACAGGATTTTAAAACAATTTTTTAATGAATTTTTTCCCTAATTTTCTATTTATAGTAACGATGGTGGCCATGTTTGATGGGGGATGGGGTCCTCAACCATAATTCTGAAAGAATATTACATATGTATCAAATTTAATTGCAATATATTCTAAAAGGATTTTTCTGGATTTTTTTTAATTGATTTTTTTGCTGATTTTACCCTCTATGTTCTATTTATAGACATGGTGGCCATGATGGTTGGTCGGCAGGGTCATCGGACATACCTTTTAAAGGGAAACCCCTAAGGATGGTTCAGGCCAACTTTGGTTTAAATTGGCCCAGTGGTTTCAGAGGAGAAGATTTTTGAAAAAGATTACAGACGGACGCCAAGTGATGGCAATAGCTTACACAGGTGAGCTAAAAAGGGTGCACTCAACTCGCAACCGATAAAGTTTACCAGTTGCTTGCCCATGGCCGGTGGTTCTCTCCTGGTACTCCGGCTTCTCCCAACACTAAAACTGGTCGCCATGATATAGCTGAAATATTGCTGAAAGTGGCGTTAAACACCAAAAATCAATCAAATCAATCAATCATTGAAATTTTCTGGAATTTGTCCGACTGTAGCCGGATAAGACATTAAATGACAGAAAAGTATGTAAAATGGTAGAACCAATGGAGGATTATTGAGATGGTCTTATTACGAAAACAATTTACTAATCTTGAAGATTGTAGAATGTGATACTGTAGCAATATGTGAGGAAAATGTTCTTAAAAATAAATTTCACTTTGATTAGACGTTTCTCACCAGGGGACCATCGTGATTGTGATCGTATGGTAGTTTGATTTACAACTACTTGTGCAATCAGTGTCTATCACCACTAACGTTGTGAGTTCGAATCTTGGTCATGGTGAGGTGTACCCGATAGAACATTATGCAATGAAGTTTGTCAGTGACTTGTGGCAGGTCTGTGGTTTTCCTCCATCGATAAAACTGACTGCCACGATGTAATTGAAATATTGTGGAAAGTGATATTAAACACCAACCGCCATGATATACAAAAAAAATGTAGCTGAAATATTGTTGAAAAGTGGCATTAAATACCATAAACCCCCACCCACACACAACCTGTTTTTCATCATGGGGATCATTCTAATGTTACGTATATATGGAAAATGAATTTGGCCATTCACGAGGGCTGAAAGTAGCCCAGAATGCTCGAAAATGACACTCCATAACTGACCATTAACTACCCAGAAATTAATGATGAAGATAAAATGTAAGACAATACATAATTTATTGGTATGTCTCCAAACCCAGCAACTGCCGAAACTGCCCTTAACCAAACTCTTTCTACAAGGGATTTCCAAAAATTCCTTGTTTAATATTTTTGGAAATTTGTTTGCATAAATTCACATTTTTGCAGTAATACAGGAGATACAACAAATGTACCTTCTTAGTAGATCACCCCTTCTGCAATAATACAGGAGATCCCTTCTTAGTAGATCACCCCTTCTGCAATAATACAGAAGATCCCTTCTTAGTAGATCACCCCTTCTGCAATAATACAGGAGATCCCTTCTTAGTAGATCACCCCTTCTGCAATAATACAGGAGATACCTTCTTAGCAGATCACCCCTTCTGCAATAATACAGAAGATCCCTTCTTAGTAGATCACCCCTTCTGCAATAATACAGGAGATCCCTTCTTAGAAGATCACCCCTTCTGCAATAATACAGGAGATCACTTCTTAGTAGATCACCCCTTCTGCAATAATACAGGAGATCCCTTCTTAGTAGATCACCCCTTCTGCAATAATACAGGAGATCCCTTCTTAGTAGATCACCCCTTCTGCAATAATACAGGAGATACCTTCTTAGTAGATCATCCCTTCTGCAATAATACAGGAGATCCCTTCTTAGTAGATCACCCCTTCTGCAATAATACAGGAGATCCCTTCTTAATAGATCACCCCTTCTGCAATAATACAGGAGATCCCTTCTTAGTAGATCACCCCTTCTGCAATAATACAGGAGATCCCTTCTTAGTAGATCACCCCTTCTGCAATAATACAGGAGATCCCTTCTTAGTAGATCACCCCTTCTGCAATAATACAGGAGATATCTTCTTAGTAGATCACCCCTTCTGCAATAATACAGGAGATCCCTTCTTAGTAGATCACCCCTTCTGCAATAATACAAGAGATATCTTCTTAGTAGATCACCCCTTCTGCAATAATACAGGAGATACCTTCTTAGTAGATCATCCCTTCTGCAATAATACAGGAGATACCTTCTTAGTAGATCACCCCTTCTGCAATAATACAGGAGATATCTTCTTAGTAGATCACCCCTTCTGCAATAATAAAGGAGATATCTTCTTAGTAGATCACCCCTTCTGCAATAATACAGGAGATCCCTTCTTAGTAGATCACCCCTTCTGCAATAATACAGGAGATCCCTTCTTAGTAGATCACCCCTTCTGCAATAATACAGGAGATCCCTTCTTAGTAGATCACCCCTTCTGCAATAATACAGGAGATACCTTCTTAGTAGATCACCCTTTCTGCAATAATACAGGAGATCCCTTCTTAGTAGATCACCCCTTCTGCAATAATACAGGAGATCCCTTCTTAGTAGATCACCCCTTCTGCAATAATACAGGAGATCCCTTCTTAGTAGATCACCCCTTCTGCAATAATACAGGAGATATCTTCTTAGTAGATCACCCCTTCTGCAATAATACAGGAGATCTCTTCTTAGTAGATCACCCCTTCTGCAATAATACAGGAGATACCTTCTTAGTAGATCATCCCTTCTGCAATAATACAGGAGATACCTTCTTAGTAGATCACCCCTTCTGCAGTAATACAGGAGATCCCTTCTTAGTAGATCACCCCTTCTGCAATAATACAGGAGATATCTTCTTAGTAGATCACCCCTTCTGCAATAATACAGGAGATATCTTCTTAGTAGATCACCCCTTCTGCAATAATACAGGAGATACCTTCTTAGTAGATCACCCCTTCTGCAATAATACAGGAGATATCTTCTTAGTAGATCACCCCTTCTGCAATAATACAGGAGATATCTTCTTAGTAGATCACCCCTTCTGCAATAATACAGGAGATATCTTTTTAGTAGATCACCCCTTCTGCAATAATACAGGAGATACCTTCTTAGTAGATCACCCCTTCTGCAGTAATACAGGAGATACCTTCTTAGTAGATCACCCCTTCTGCAGTAATACAGGAGATACCTTCTTAGTAGATCACCCCTTCTGCAGTAATACAGCAGATACCTTCTTAGTAAATCACCCCTTCTGCAATCAAGAAGTGGCCTTATAAGAGGAGAGTGGTCTCTCTTGAGGGGGGACCATTAAGCAGTATTTTACCATCTCAGTGCATCTAGTCTGATAACAGGGGTCACCTTTGGTGGGAGTGACCTTTGTTGGGAGTGGCTTGAAAAGAGGGGTGACCTTAGGTGGGAGTCACCTGATCAGAGGGGTGCCATGATAAGAGGGGTGATCTTTGGAAGGAGTGACCTTATAACAAGTATGGCCTTATAATAGGGATGACCTTTGTTGGAAGTGGCCTGATATTTTTAAGAGTGGTGACCTTTGGTGAGAGTGGCCTGATGAGAGGAGTGACCTTTAGTGTAAGTGGCCTGTTAAAGAGGGAAAAATACATTTAACATATAAAAAGATCAGGGGCGGATCCAGGGGGGTGGGCGCACCCGGCATGTGCCTCCCCCTAAATTTGAAAAAATATGATTTTTTGGCATAAAATCGTGATTTTTTCACACGAAATACCCCAAAAATGTATGCACCTCCCTCCGCTCGGCGCAATTTTTTTAAGTGCGCCCCCCCTTAACTTGAAATCCTGGAACCCGCTCCTGAAGATAGATATTGCAAACTAGTATTTCATCAATAAAAACGTAGATATCAAATTTAGTGAGCAACAACGCATTTCTGGAATAACCTTCATCACGTATGCTCAAAATCAAAAGATTGGAAATCCAAATAATTTAACGTTTTGGGAGCAATATACAACCAAAGGGCTTAAACATGATAGCCAAAATCTGCTACGTCACCAATGCCTGAAGGAGAAGAACCTTAGTTTTATTGACAATTACATTATTTAGGAACATAAGGATGGCCTTATGTCAAACAGCTGCAGAATTTTACATTCCAAACAATGAATCCTAGTAACAATATCCTACCTTATCTTTATCATCAATACGTTTTGCATATTCGGCCGATTCATAACCAGTCGTATCTTCGTTGTCATCACCATCAGTTTTGTCAGTAGGGGTATTCTGGTCTTTATCTTGTGTAACTTCACCTCCTTTCAATGTTTTATCACTAGTATTCATATCTGGATCTTTAGGCATGGTAGTAGGATTTACCACATTTATTTTGTTAGCATCTGTGTTACGCTTATCACCAGTATTTTGACTTAAGTCTGTTTCATTTTTTTCACCAGTATTTCTACTTAAGTCTGTTTCACATTTATCACCAGTATTTTGACTTAAGTCTGTTCTATGTTTATCACCAAAATTTAGACTTAAGTCTGTACAATGTATATCACCAGTATTTAGACTTAAGTCTGTACAATGTATATCACCAGTATTTAGACTTAAGTCTGTACAATGTATATCACCAGTATTTAGACTTAAGTCTGTACAATGTATATCACCAGTATTTTGACTTAAGTCTGTACAATGTTTATCACCAGTATTTAGACTTAAGTCTGTACAATGTATATCACCAGTATTTAGACTTAAGTCTGTACAATGTATATCACCAGTATTTAGACTTAAGTCTGTACAATGTATATCACCAGTATTTAGACTTAAGTCTGTACAATGTTTATCACCAGTATTTAGACTTAAGTCTGTACAATGTATATCACCAGTATTTAGACTTAAGTCTGTACAATGTATATCACCAGTATTTAGACTTAAGTCTGTACAATGTTTATCACCAGTATTTAGACTTAAGTCTGTACAATGTATATCACCAGTATTTAGACTTAAGTCTGTACAATGTTTATCACCAGTATTTAGACTTAAGTCTGTACAATGTTTATCACCAGTATTTAGACTTAAGTCTGTACAATGTATATCACCAGTATTTAGACTTAAGTCTGTACAATGTATATCACCAGTATTTAGACTTAAGTCTGTACAATGTATATCACCAGTATTTTGACTTAAGTCTGTACAATGTTTATCACCAGTATTTAGACTTAAGTCTGTACAATGTATATCACCAGTATTTTGACTTAAGTCTGTACAATGTATATCACCAGTATTTAGACTTAAGTCTGTACAATGTATATCACCAGTATTTTGACTTAAGTCTGTACAATGTTTATCACCAGTATTTAGACTTAAGTCTGTACAATGTATATCACCAGTATTTAGACTTAAGTCTGTTCTATGTTTATCACCAGTATTTAGACTTAAGTCTGTACAATGTATATCACCAGTATTTTGACTTAAGTCTGTACAATGTATATCACCAGTATTTAGACTTAAGTCTGTTCTATGTTTATCACCAGTATTTAGACTTAAGTCTGTACAATGTATATCACCAGTATTTAGACTTAAGTCTGTACAATGTATATCACCAGTATTTTGACTTAAGTCTGTACAATGTATATCACCAGTATTTAGACTTAAGTCTGTACAATGTTTATCACCAGTATTTAGACTTAAGTCTGTACAATGTATATCACCAGTATTTAGACTTAAGTCTGTACAATGTATATCACCAGTATTTAGACTTAAGTCTGTTCTATGTATATCACCAGTATTTAGACTTAAGTCTGTACAATGTATATCACCAGTATTTAGACTTAAGTCTGTACAATGTATATCACCAGTATTTAGACTTAAGTCTGTACAATGTATATCACCAGTATTTAGACTTAAGTCTGTACAATGTATATCACCAGTATTTAGACTTAAGTCTGTACAATGTATATCACCAGTATTTAGACTTAAGTCTGTACAATGTATATCACCAGTATTTAGACTTAAGTCTGTACAATGTATATCACCAGTATTTAGACTTAAGTCTGTACAATGTATATCACCAGTATTTTGACTTAAGTCTGTACAATGTATATCACCAGTATTTAGACTTAAGTCTGTACAATGTTTATCACCAGTATTTAGACTTAAGTCTGTACAATGTATATCACCAGTATTTAGACTTAAGTCTGTACAATGTATATCACCAGTATTTAGACTTAAGTCTGTTCTATGTATATCACCAGTATTTAGACTTAAGTCTGTACAATGTATATCACCAGTATTTAGACTTAAGTCTGTACAATGTATATCACCAGTATTTAGACTTAAGTCTGTACAATGTATATCACCAGTATTTAGACTTAAGTCTGTACAATGTATATCACCAGTATTTAGACTTAAGTCTGTACAATGTATATCACCAGTATTTAGACTTAAGTCTGTACAATGTATATCACCAGTATTTAGACTTAAGTCTGTACAATGTATATCACCAGTATTTAGACTTAAGTCTGTACAATGTATATCACCAGTATTTAGACTTAAGTCTGTACAATGTATATCACCAGTATTTAAGGCTGAGGTAACAACATATGTGTCTTCATGGTTCGTTCCATCTTCATTACTATTTCCCTCTAAATTAAAATTAATTTTTTTTATTGCTCAAGAAATATAATTGCATGGATACAAATTATAATATTTTCATAATCCTTTATCTTTAAATGCCCGGGTGGCTCAATGAGTTAGGTAGTTGGATTACCTAACAACTCATATTAGCCTATCACAAATACGGCGCAGGTTTGTAAATCAAATTAAATCAAATCCTTAATCTTTATCAATATAATATCAAACAAGGACTACGTAAAGCGTGGCGTATCCCCTCGCCTAAAAATTTGACCCGGTGTCCTTGACCTTTGACCCTGAAAATCAATAGGGTTCCAGATTCTCTTAAGGACTAAGTATGTATCAAGTTTGGTCAAAATCCATTGAAGGATGTTGATTCTAGAGTGTTCACAAGGATGTTACGGAAGGACGGTAACATTACTATATCCCTTCGCAATTTGTTGGCGAGGGGATAATAATTTTTTTCAAACTGTCTCATTTGACCGTTCGACACAAAAGGTGATATTTTTTATGATCTTTATAAGATTAATGTAAAAATAAACTGAAAATGAAAGCTGAAAATATAATTACTGGTAACTTGTACAAAAAAAGGGTGTGTGTACTTGTGAATTGTAGTCTTATGTTTAAACATATCTTATTGGCCATTTTTAGTACTATCAACATATAAATGTGCAGTTATCAAATGATATGATAGAATTTCTGCCATAACGTTCAATGTCAACTCTTGACTGGAACATATTACACATTTTCTAAACTGAAAAAAGTTTGTCAGTAACTAGAGGTTTTCTTGTTTTCTAACGAATTTAAGATAAATCTATTGTGTAGTTTGTGCTAAAAAATATCTTCACCTTCATTATCAGAATCAGCTTTGTACCCAGCAGCAAAATCTGTAAAAGATTGATAATGCCATATTACCAGGGTATGTGAATTTTACTAAATAATAAGACATAGTTACTTCCCCTTGTTGAAGAATATTATTTTGAATTTGGTTTAAAGAATAATTATCTGTTATTTTCGACTTGAGTGATTGTTGTTTAACGTCAATTCAGCAATTTTTCAGCTATATCATGGTGAGAACAAGTTACATTTCCATGACATGATGATGAGGTCCGCTTTGTCCTAGAAGACACATGCTTAGTTGGATTTTTATAGTGCTAGTTCACTGAAACAACAGTCCGCGGGTAGTCACTCCACTTGAAAACATTATCCCGAGTCTGATCAAACCAGTCTTTGCTCTCATTCTTTCATTCTGCATTCTTAGCACAGAATAAGATTGATACTAAGCAAATTTATTTTTCTTCCAAATATTTATAAAAACAAAACAGTAAAAATAAAATACATTCATTTATCATTTGTTTATATATATCTGTATTGTTGTTGGTGATCCAATTAACATAAAGGAGAGGGTTGAGATCCCACGAACCAGTTCAACCACACCATATTTATGTGCATCTCCCAAGCCAGCCAGGACCTGGATATCTAACATCATGTCACTGTCTATTTTGTGGCGAGTTGATGCGAGAGGTGTTTGTTCATTTTGATGATATTGATGGAGTTGCTGACAATCACTGCTTAAGGTGGTACCATACACTTCAGGTAAAATTTGATCTGCTCGCTTAATTTTCTTATTTTTTTGGCAGTGTGTTTGAATATATCCACTGTAAAAAATATCAAAATTTTAACAAATTCCAACCAACAGACTTAGAGCTATAAATTCACTAGCCACATAGCAGCTTTTCCTTCCATGGTTTTGATCACAGAGATGCTTGAAATCTGCATACAAACATCATATGATCAAAACGTTCAACTGATTTTAAAGAGTTATCTTCCTGTAGTGTATGGTACTCGCTTAAACTTTCTTTCCATAATGTATATAGCTAGGTTGCAAAGGGGTCTTTTTTAATTGACTGAGATAGGAATGTTAACAAGAGCCCATTGGCTATATGGTTACCACAGAAATCAATCCTGTGTATTCTGTATACATGTACACAATTTTGACCTATATTAGGACGAGATGTACAACATTATGTGATAAAGTTTGTCAGTGACTTGCGACAGGTCGGTGGTTTTCTCCGGTTTCCTCTACAAATAAAACTGACCGCCATGATATAACTGAAATATTGTTGAAAGTGGCGTTAAACACCATAAACCAAACCTAGTTACAATAAACAAGATTAGTATTTTTAATGATGGCCTTAAATACACACATGTAATATTATTGGCCTACTTACTATACATTTGTCTTTCTTTTTGTTGTACCTGTGTGATAGGGTCCTGGTTCTTTTGCTTCATTTCTTTCTGTACCTGTGTGATAGGCTCCTGGGTTTTATTTTTCGTTTCTTTCTGTACCTGTGCAATAGGGTCCTGGTTCTGTTTCTTCGTTTCTTTCTGTACCTGTGTGATAGGGTCCTGGTTCTTTTGCTTCGTTTCTTTCTGTACCTGTGTGATAGGCTCCTGGGTTTTATTCTTCGTTTCTTTCTGTACCTGTGTGATAGGGTCCTGCTTCTGTTTCTTTGTTTCTTTCTGTACCTGTGTGATAGGGTCCTGGTTCTTTTGCTTCGTTTCTTTCTGTACCTGTGTGATAGGCTCCTGGGTTTTATTCTTCGTTTCTTTCTGTACCTGTGTGATAGGGTCCTGCTTCTGTTTCTTCGTTTCTTTCTGTACCTGTGTGATAGGGTCCTGCTTCTGTTTCTTCGTTTCTTTCTGTACCTGTGTGATAGGGTCCTGGTTCTGTTTCTTTGTTTCTTTCTGTACCTGTGTGATAGGGTCCTGGTTCTTTTGCTTCGTTTCTTTCTGTACCTGTGTGATAGGCTCCTGGGTTTTATTCTTCGTTTCTTTCTGTACCTGTGTGATAGGGTCCTGCTTCTGTTTCTTCGTTTCTTTCTGTACCTGTGTGATAGGGTCCTGGTTCTTTTGCTTCGTTTCTTTCTGTTCCTTGTTCATACCATTGGTTGGTTCAATAGTTACATGCGTCTTATTAGCGGTAACATTTGTATCTTTTTTACTTGGACGTGAGTTTTCCTTGTTATATGTCAAACTATCTCCAGAGTTTTCCATCTTGAAAATAGTTTCTTTAATTTCTGACACATTGTTTTCATGTTGATTCTTACTTTCCAATGAAGATGTAGATAGATCTGAGTTATTGCTAACAATAGGATGTTGATTTATCGTTGGTCCATCCTGAGCATGCTCTATAATGTTAGATTCAGTTGACATTTTGTTCTTCTCTTCATGCTCATCTGTATCTGCCTTATTATGGACTGTTGGTCCATCTTTACCATGGTTTATGGCATTGACAGGTATTGTTGAAATTTTATGTGCAGATCTTTCCTCATTTTCATCTATATCTGCCTTGCTTTGGACTGTTGGTTCATCACTACCATGATCTATTTTATCTCCAGCAATGTTTTTTACATATGCATCTTCTCTGAATTTGTTTTTTTCTGATTTGGATAACTTTCCTTTACAATTACCCATTGGTCTAGCTGGAAAATATATAATAATACAAAAACATACAATCAAATCAACAGACATTGTTAAATAAGTGAGCGACTGAGTAATTGATTGTTGTTTTATGCCAAGTGAGCAATTGTTCAGCTGTATCATGGCAAGAATAACTTTGGAGAGATGAAAATGTTCATCGAGTACTAGACCAACATGCTTAGTTGGAATATATATAGTACATTGTATAACTAATCGTAGATTTTGAATATCAAAATAAGACCACAAGTGACCGAAGTACACAAGGATTAAACGAGTGTTCCGCCCACAAGTTTATTCATTAATGCGTATTCGGTCACGAGTGGTCTTATTTTTATATTCAAAATGTATGATTTAGTTATACTGTTTATTATATAGACTTTCAAAATTTCTGATATATTATTTTTGTTATTTGTATATTTCATTCCACGGGTGTGAATCTACGAGCAATGATACTAAGGGGTTCAGCTGGAAGGGTCTGCCATCTTGAAAATGTGAAATTCTACATGTCATATTTACAACAATGCACAAAAATAATTAAAATGCTTACCTTGAAAACTTATTTTAGTTAAATTTGATCAAAATTGAAGCGTACATGAAGCCAAATAACGTATAATCTTTACGTTTCAAACTGGAAGTCTTCATGACGTCAATGACGTCATGTTGGTTATGTGCCAAAGTCGTCGATGACATTTCGCGGAATTTTTTCAGCTTACAATTGTATGTGTATTCACTGTAACACAACAAGGGACGTAACCACTACACTTATAGTTATGTAAAAGTAGTTCCGGCAGGAAAAAACTGATATTTTCACATGTGAAAATACCGGAATTTATTTCACGGATAAATCCCCATAATTCACACCTATCTATATAATAATATAATGTTATCTCACTGAAACAACAGTCCACATGCAATCAGTCTTAGCTCTTACTAATTATTGCTGTGTGCTTAGCGGAGAGGCAGCAAATACCAATTTCATATGTTTTATAGTCTTTGGTTCGGCTCAAACCATGATCTTCCACAGTCAAGATGAGCGTTGTATTACTGTTACACTTCGATGCAGTTTTGTTGACAAAGACACAACAATATAATTTACATCAAACAATACTTACAGTTAAGAAATACTACTTTTTAAACATACTTTGTCTTATTCACTTGTTAGGCCTACTATGAATAAATGATTTTTCTAAACTTGATATTACATTAATATAAACTTCCCTGAATAGATAAAACATTTATCATGGTTTATTTCAAATGGTATTTGTTTGGGACTTTTTGATAAAGTCCCTCACCAGCGCCTGATCAACAAATGCAACTACTACGGAATACAAGGAAAGAAGTTACAATGGATAGCCAGCTTCCTATCTGGACAAACACAGCAGGTCCTACTGGAGGGAGAGAAATCAACAACTTCAGCCATAACATATGGTGTACCACAGGGAACCGTCATGGGTCCACTTCTCTTCCTATTCTATATTAACAACCTCCCAGAACAAGTAACAGCAACAGCACGGTTATTCGCAGACGACTGCCTACTATACCGAAAGATCAAGAGCTCGGAAGACACTAATATCTTACAGAAAGACCTAGATGCCTTACAGCAGTGGGAATCAACCTGGCTCATGCAATTCAATCCAGATAAGTGTGGGGTCTTGAGGGTTACGAATAAAAGGAAATCAATAACAAAGGAATATAGCTTACACGGGACAAGATTAGGTACGGTCAGTTCAGCAAAGTACCTGGGCCTCAACGTCAGCCATAACCTCTCTCGTGGAATACCCACATCAGTAGTGTAGCAAAGAAAGCCAACAACAACCGAGCCTTTTTCAGCAGGAATATCAGCTCATGCCCAAAGAAGATCAAGGCGCAATGCTACCTAACACTAGTGAGACCAATCATGGAATATGCCTGCGTGGTGTGGGATCCAATAACACAGAAGAACATCACTGAATTGGAGAGGGTACAACGAAAGGCAGCGAGATTTGTAATGGGGGACTACAAAACCACCAGTAGTGTAAGATCCATGCTTGAACATCTAGAATGGCCAACCCTGGAAGAACGAAGAAAAAGAGCAACTATAGGTCATCATGCTATACAGGATAATCCACCAAGTAGTGGCTATACCAGTACAGCCCTATCTTATACCACGGGGAGTAGCCTCCACCACCAGAGGTCATTGTCAAAGATACCAACTTACATACTCAAGACCCCAGTGCCACCAACAATTGTTCTTCCCATCAACCATCAGACTATGGAATGAACTACCTGCAGAGGCTGTCTCAGCATCAACACTAGATGCCTTCAAGACCAGCCTACCAACAGCACTCCATTAGATGTATATAGATGTTTTTAATTGTACATACTCCAGTTTTGGATTTTAATTTGGATTTTGGATGCTGTTTCCCGGTGGGCATGCGGCGTCAATCTGCAACAATATGCCAGTGGCGATTTGCAGAGTATTGAAAGAAGAAGAAGAAGACTATCTAATCTTATTGTGATTAGGCTTCCGAAGAAATTTTCTGTCTGTATCTCCATCATGGAAGCCCAATCTCGACAAGATTAGGGACTACTTGCCCTGGGAGTATAATAAAACACATTTTTTCTTCTTTTTCCCCACAAGTGCTGTCGACACGGAATTACCAACCCTCTTTTTTAACTTTCTGTTTACATATTTATTTTCAATAGCATTTCTTTATTATTTCATACGGAATTACCACCACTACTTTTTTTCTTTTAACTTTCTGTTTACATGTTAATTTTCAATAAAATTTCTTTATTACTTCATGCGGAATTACTCTCCGCCCCCCCTTTTTTTTTTAAAACTTTCTGTTTACAATATGTCAACAGCAACTTACATGATGGTGTCTACCCTAGCCTAGGCCTAGTCCGAGATTCCTCTGTCGTTTAACGGCTTTTATAAAGTTGCTCGGCTACAGCAACTTTATAAAAGCCGTTAAACGACAGAGGAATCTCGGACTAGCCTAGGCCTAGTATAACTATAAGGCTATATATGTGGTTTTCCCCAATAAAAAAATAAAAAAAACGTATATGTAAACAATTAGGACATACAGGGTCTTATTTGCTTAACTACCACACCCTTCTAATAAATCAGTCGGAGCATGTCATATATCTTTCTTTTCGGTCACTGCAACTGGCCAGTCTGGTCACTGGCTTCCCGATTCTTCGACAAGTTGATATTAGATTATGTGGCAGGTCACAATATTATATTCCTATTGATGATCAATCAATCTATTTTTATAATATTTCGTGTAAAAGATATAAATAATTTCGACACAAATTGAAATTTCAAGAAATCCGATTCCTAGCTGTGTTGATTTTCCGAAAACGTATGATCTTCACACTAGAAGGGAATTTCCATTTTATCTGTCATTTCATTCAATCAATCAAAGTTTTGTTTAAAGTCGGTACATTTTATAACAATACAACATAAGCTCTCAAGATCTTTTCAAACCGACTTGCATAACAAAATTACATAAATTAAATACAGCACAACAAACACATGTCATTCAATACAAAACCATTACACATCCAGACAAACCTATGCATACATCTCTGTGTTTTGACCTCTGCACAACACTGTCACAGGACAAAACAGAAAAAAGATGCCGACATTTAGCAGCCATTACACATACAAGTACATTCATGCAAATTATAACCAGTCTATATTTAAGCAAAGAAGCAAATTAACTCAAACACATAAAATATTCACGTACTTTTAAAACATATTTTTTTTAAATATTCTAAAAAAAAATATTTTAAAAATATTCATGCAGAAATAGCCAAGCACTAAAATAGAGCACAAGTTAAACTGAAAAGCATCAAGTCAAGTAAAAAAAAATTTTGTTGGTATATGCTTGAATTAGAAACATATAAATAACAATAAAAAAATAAGCTCGATAGCTTTTTTAAACTGACATACAAATTACACATACAGGTATATATATATATATACCCACAAAAATACATGGACATACATTGACAAACATATAAAAAATTGGTCCCTTAATATCGTTTAAAACGAAACTATGTTAATTTTCAGAAAGTGTGTTATGACAAGAAATGAAGTAGGTGCTGCTCTGGAGTAAGCCAGAAACAAACCGACATTTCAGTTCTTTGAGTTGAAGTTAACCCGCATAACGTGTGTACTTTTACAGTAAGTTTATTCATTTTATTGTTTGATAGGCTGATCTATCTCTTTTTCCTGGATTGACATTGTCATTGATGACTGAGTCAGGAAGAACAGTCTGTCTGTGTCGACATTGAGATAAAATATATGAACACCAATTTCGTCTCACTTTCACTCTTCTAATTATATTTTATTTTGTCAAAATGTCATATTTATAGCCTAATAGTTAAACTTATAATTTATAAAGGCAATCAAAATGATAAAACATGATTGTAGTCACGTGTAGCATTAACAGAACTTGAAACAGTCGGCAACGACTCCTGTTCTATACCGGAAGAAGAAGAATGAAGACAAGATATGCAAATGACATACAAAAAAAAAGGGGGGGGGGTTAAGGTGATTAACAAAAAAATAATTTAGTTATATCGTGGGGGTCAGTTTGATTGGTAGAAGAAATTGGAGTACCCGGAGAAAACCACTGACCTGTGGCAACTCACTGACAAACTTTGTCCCATGTTATATCAAGTACACCTTGTACAAAGGAAGAATGTGTCCACAGCCAGGAAAGGACTGTGATGCACAGGCACTTGTTTCTGGTAATTTTTTTTTATCTAGATACTATATATATATAGTATCTAGGTAAGCAAAATTTACCAGAAACAAGTGCCTGTGCTGTGATGCCCCCACTTCTAGCTGAAGTTAACAGATGTATAACTAAGAACCATAAGGGTCACAATAGAATAGGCAAAATTAAATTTGGCCGGTGTATTATTGTGGTAAAAAATATGAATCCTAGACATCTCGGTACTGACTTGGACATCTCGGTACTCGGTCCTGGACATTTCGGTACTGACCTGGACATCTCGGTACTCGGTACTGGACAGTTCGGGACTTGGATGAGACAATATTCCTTACTGACCACAATTGTTTGGTACTTATTAATTGTCAATATTTTTGTACTAGTAGTTCTTTAATATATATGAACCAAAAGTGTTTTTGATAATTCCAGTGTAGATCGATCCCGGAGATCGTTGTTTTAGTATACAATGTACATTGATTTTTATTTATATTTTCATTATTTTGACTTTTGCTTCAGATTATCTGATATCCCCGATGTATGAAAGTTCGTCACCCTAACGATTCTTCTATAATTTCTATTATCATAAACATTTGATTATATTTTGGTTTATTAAAACGGACTGATTTATTGCTTTTCCCCACAAAAATTCTTCATACTTTGTAGTGGCGTTACCAATTATGCTATGTGTGTTCGTGTGAGTAACTGAGGAAATTGTCAGTGCTTTCATTATACGACATTTCTTGATTTTCTGTTTATAATTTGGGGGGTTAAATAATATACAAAAGCGATAAAAATTAGATAAAAAGGTCTTACCAGTGTTGCATAGTCTGTGCTGCCACTGTGAACACTGGTCACATTGCAAAGCCTCCTGTCTGAGATGGACATTGCTGCCACAATCTATGCATGGATACACGTTCATTTTGCAGTTTGAATATCAAATTAGGGTAACCCTCCATTATATATCGACTTGGCAAATATTTCTCAAATAAAATTCAGCTTGTATCGTTTTTTGAAGTCAAACAAAAGATTAAAGCATTGATCTATGATTAAAGAATTTAAATTTGGTAATTAAAGCTATCTAATTAAAACAGTTATGTAATCAAAACAGAAATGAAAATAATCATCCCTTAAGTTTATCTGTGATTTATTGATAAAGGGACTTAGTTTTCAAAACAAAAGTTATTTACAAATATTAATGAATTGCCTCTTTGATGTCCATTTAATTAAAGATGATTTAAAAAAAAACACATACAAATTTGTATAAACAACGTCTACATGTAAAAAATAAGAATTAAAAAGTTTTTAAATTCAATCAAATTATTTTTATTATTCAGTACCGAAATAAACAACGTCTACATGTAAAAAAAAATTTAAAAAGTTTTTAAATTCAATCAAATTATTTTTATTATTCAGTACCGAAATAAACAACGTCTACATGTAAACAAAATTAAAAAAAGTTTTTAAATTCAATCAAATTATTTTTATTATTCAGTACCGAAATTTCCAGTACCGAGATGTCTCATATGTTCAGTACCGAGATGTCCAGGTCCCGAGATGTCTTGATACCAAAAATATGTAAACATTTCAAATGATTTCTTAAAGATTAGATGAATATTTGAAAGGAATAAAGGAAATTGGTGCTTTTCTTCAAAGAGAGGGCATACAGTTGAATCTTCAGTATTGAAAAAGTTTAAAGCTAAAAGTCAAAAATCAAACTTGGTCTGTCTTTTATGGTTCAAGGCATAATGTAGAGATGCCGACTTATCGTTATTTCGGTCGCCATTTTGTTTTCCGGTAGCTGCTGATACATGAAAATGCAATTTTTGATGTCAGATTTTTACAGATAATACTATATAAAAATATAATTTTTTTACATTAATTAATTATCTAAACATGGTTTGAAATCTTTAAAAATTGTGTTTCTTTTAATATGGAATCGTTTAAATATAACGTGTTCGAATCGAAATCACTTCAATGCCTTGCCCGGCATGTTCCTGACGTTATATAGTTCTATAATTATTATCCAATTAAAGCGCAGATTCGTAGCTTGCGCATGGTCACAGTCGCTTCCGATTTCCTGATCATGCTAAACGGAAAATGGTCGTCTCAAAAGTTCCAAGATGAACAAATCAATGAAAAATTTGGAGTAGCGTTCTCCGATGGCGATATTTGTATTTTCTGTTACAATATCAACGTAGAAAGCATACCATCTCAACCATATTAAATCGCGAACACAGATGATTTTTAGTATTTAAAACGCCCCTAAACATGTCTGAAGGAGAACGTCGTACATCGTTGGAAGTGGAAAGTAAATAGGAACGTCAACGACGCTGGTTGTAACACAGGTGTTATCGTAGGTTAGTTTATGTAAAACTTCTTGTCAATTTATAATACTTCCAACTTGCGTTCAAAACAAAAGTAAACAAACCGAAAAGGGGGGGGGGGGGATTGTAAACAGAGATGAAAGTTTTCCTCTAATCCGCTGATTTACTCTTTTTTTTTAAGGAAAATATTTGGAAATAAAATGTTTCTAGCTTGGTCCAAACAACTGGAAAACGAGGGTATGGGCTCTAGAATAGGAGTTTCCTCTTTTTTCATCAGTCAATCACTTTCTTCTATATAATACTATAGTCTGTGTACAAAATATTTGGTTTTTTTTTATACTAGACTATATCCTTCACTCTTCAGAAAGTTAATTCTATTCTTATTTTTGTCATGGTGCTACATTTTTATTTGTATTTGCCAGCTTCCATGGATACTCGACCATGATTGAATATTTACATACTAAATTCAAATAAAAGTAAACAAAATGTTATAACTTATTGCATACATATGTATTTATAGACCAATGAAAAAAAAATACCAGTGTTTCTGCTAATATTCTCGAAAAGGGGAAGGTAGTATAAGTAGACAAAACATATATTTTTACCTAGGTTATACAGAACAAGGATATGACTTTAACTTTGTCCAAAAATGTCAATAAAAACTTTGGGGTCAATACCAAAAATTTGAAACTCTGGTAATTTTTTTTGTCTAAATACATTGTGAATTTATGTTTATTATAATAGTAGTTATGAAAGGATAATAAGTACAATGTAGACTAGTTAGAACTGTTTCTTTGTGGTCCCTTCCAGCTTCTGTTGTTTTTTTCCAGTTTACCTGACATTATGCTTTGCTGGTCAAAGACATGTGTGTGATCCAAGCTGGCCTTGGGATATTACCTGAACTTAGGACTGCAGGATAATATACAGCTGATCATGAGTTCAGAATTTATATCATAATGAAATATTTAGTTTTACATGTAGCTGGATTTATTCAGACCACAATACATGTGACAATAGATGATGTATTTCAAAAATGCACCAAATATTTCCTGAATAATAAATGAATGAACTTAATATTTTGGTTGTTTTCATTGAACATGTTTTAAGAAGCAAATTAGAATAGTAATGGGCAAGACTGAAACTTTGACACGGAGAGTAGGGTTAGGGGGTGGGTTATGGTGTTTAATGCCATTTTCAACAATATTTCAGTTATATCGTGATGGTCAGTTTTATTGGTGGAGTAAACTGGAGAAAACCACTGATTTGTTGCAAGTCACTGACGAATTTTATCACACAATAATGTGTTATCAAGTACACCTTAAGTTACCATGAGCGGGATTCGAACGACATGGAGAGTAAGATTGAAACAAATTTACTTGCTCAAATTGTAATAAAGGGAAACCTGAATATAAACAGCATCCTATATAAACAACATAACTTTATTTTAAATAAAGTTCCAGGTTCCAGATGTAGCCTTTTGTAGGAAATGTGTAAACCATGCAAATAATATCCATCTATTTTAAACACAAGCTGATCTTAAGGAAGTTCAGTTCAGAGGTGTTTCACTATCATGCTTGTTGGGTGGTTGATGCATATACCATCACTTTCAGCAATTGTACAGCTACATTATGATTGCAAGACATTGAGGTAGGAAAACAAAAACACCTACATGTATATCAAGCCGACCAGTTAAATTTTCGGCAAGGGGTAGGTGTCTGGAATCTTCACCCCTTGGGGGGATTACATATTGGTGGTATATATGAAATGAAAAGTATTTAGTTTAAGTTATTAGTTACTTGAGGTTATAGATTTTTAAAATATCTTTAATTTGGTACCTTGATGATCAAATTCTGACTAGAAACGATGGAGTAATCTTAAAAAACGTAAATTTACGCAACAAATTTTAAAGCAATGGCAGCCATTTTGTTTTCAAAATGGCCACCATTATGACAATTATTCCGTAATAAAATGCTAAAGCAAATAAGAGGTCATTGGTACAAACCTACATATCCATTTTTTTTCAGTGATATTAATTATATTGATAAAAAAATTGATCAAATTATCTTGGAACAGGTTCCCTGTCAGGAATTTTATGAAAAAATGGCCGCCATTTCTTGTGTCGACAAAAAAGCATCACGTCCAACAGAATGTGCACAACACTGTGGTATTGTCTTCAAAATTTTGTACGGATATCATTTTTAGTTTAGGAAATATGAAGCTTTTTGTGTCATTTTTCCATATAACTGCTGTGAAACGGTGCCATTCTCAAATAATGTTGAACACTAATTGCACACCCACCTTTATGGATTCATAATTCCACAAAAAGATGTAAAAGGTGATTCATATGTTATAATTGCACGCAACACAAGTATTTCTACACACAATGTGAGCCATAATGGACCTTTCGGTCAAGATCAAAAGTGGCTCCGACACATTTTGGACAGTAAAACAAATGGCGAATATTACTTCAAACATGTTCAGTTTCATTTTTCTGACAGAACAACTTATAATCTATGGAAAAAAACAAAAGTAGAGACATTATCTGCTGTTTGCACAAAAAATCAGAACTCTAAAACAGTCATTAAAACCATTATTGATGGTGGCCATCTTGGGAAAATTATTGACCAAAAATAGGCAATTTCAAATGCTCATAACTTTTGAACCCTTCATCCGATTTTTACAAATGAAGGCTCAAAAGTCTTCTTAGATTGAGCTCTATCTAATGGTTAAAAAACAGCAAGCATCCCCTGTAATTTATTTTTGACTGGCATCTCTACATAATGTGTATAATCTCAAATAACTTAATAATAGGGAATATTTACTTTTTTTGCATTAATTAGAAAATATCTGCCTCTGTTGTGTACATATACCGGAACTAGCTGCGGAACCGTAGCTCTTGTTCCCCCCAAAAAAGAAAAACATTAGTGCTGTGGTTCTGCAGCTACATGTAGCTGCGATGCATGTGATTTGTTTGCTTGCTAGCTTACCTTTTGAGCAGATGAATGTGAGTTTTATCCCCTGTCAGATCAAATTGAAGATTATGTAATATATTATTGATATTTGATGCTTCTACACAGGCCTTTCAATATAAAGGGGTGGATATATTGCGGCAATCCAAAATCTGGGGTTAGCCCGTTTCTGGCTTGCCATTTATATGCTCTCTTGTAAAAATCCGCGAAGGTAGCAGACACACATTTTGTTTTAGAGAATTTTTTTTTAGAAATTTAACATTTTTATTCGTATCATTGTATTTTAAAGTTCAGCAAAGATACGAAATAGTGGAGAACAACTATACTACACATGATTATTCGTGTTTTCCTGTGTTTTGGTGGAAAAATACCTTTTCTTTAAAAACCACGTGTGATTACGGTAGACAAATTAGGCAGGTACCTCCTGATTTAAAAAGTGTTGTATAAGATATTCATGAAAATTTTTCAAATTTTAATAAAAAATACTGCCAGTAAATAGTGAAGTTCTGGTAGACCAGATCTTTCAAAAGTTTTTAAAGTATGTGCCTACAATGGCTTAAAGTAGATGGCTATTTGTGTGTTTTGCTTATGTAAAAAAAACGGTCAAAGTAGGAGGCTCAAGACCTTTAATAGCAGGTGGAATATAGCCGCCTTCCACCTACTTTTGAAAGCCCTGGTAGACTAAAAATATTGAAAGCCCTGTCTGCATATAACATCATAAGGAATAAGACCAAAAACTAATAATTTAGTTCTTCTTAAATAGAAAAAAAATCAGCTGCAGAATTAATTGAGCATTCATTACCCATCTATTTGACCCATCATTAATTATCGATATTAATAGAAAAATTTCATGCAAATAAATGCATTCAATGTTGAAATGATTTGAACATCGTGTCGTCCTCAATTTTCAGGTAGACAATGACAACTCCAAATCAACTAGACAAAGTTTGGAGTTTGTGCCAACAGAGTAAAGACTTTCGACAGCAATGGGAGGGTCTTTATGATAAAACCATGCAATATGTTAGGATTCATTGTGTAGAACTACTCAGTGACAATGATTGGTAAGTTAGGTTATGTCTGTAAAAGGTAAAAAAAAACAACCCTTTCTTGTCAAAATACATGTGTGCATACAATAGACCTTAATTTTGCACATTCTCAATTTGATTATAAAATTATGTTTTTTAATAAGAGTTATTTCCCTTACGATGAACAAAATGGTATCTGTTCTTATCTAGCAAGATGTTTAGCATAAGCAAGCAATGTAAAAATTCAAAGTGAACAACATCATCATCGTCATCTCATCAAATGTAACTTGGTCTCCAGGGCTCCCACTACTTTGAAATCAGAGGGAGAAGTGGCTTCTCTTTCAGGTGCTGACAAAAGAGAAGTGAGAGATAACAGGGAGAAGTGGTGAGAGTACAGGGAGAAGTCAAAATATTTCTCTAATTGTACCACTTTTCACGTTCGCAGGGCATTATCGTGGCATTCGTATGTTATAATGTACTTGTTATGCATTAAGGTATATTCAGTAGTTGTTTAATTCCTTGCTTTTGTTAGCATATTATCTCTCTGATTTACATATGTCCTTGTATTTGTTTTTTGTTTGTTTGTATTAAATAAACCCTTTTCAGATTCTTTGTTTTATCAGATGATAAAGGCACATATATGATAGTCAACTATTGTCCAATAAATAATAAATAAATAAAAATTGAATAATTATTTAATCAAATTTTAATGAGTGTATATTATTTACATTGCTTCTCTTTAATCACTGATTGATATTAATTAAGAAACTAATCATATCCACAAAGTTAACAATCCCTTTGGATAGCTGCCATCAAACCCCAAATAAATTAAATGAAACAATACTGACGTTATTTTCCCGAGTACTGATCCGTAATACAGTTTTTATATTCGTAACTGTTTCGATTACGGTTAGGTCCCTTTACAATGGCGGTTTGAAAAACGGAAATTGTGTGGTAAGAATATACCGATGTTTTACTGTTAAAACAGTTAAAATTAGCAAAGTGATGTGGTAAAATTACAGGGCGACTTCCACTTCTCTTTTGGCACTAGTACAAAGCGAAGTGAGCAGCCACAAGGCGACTTCTTTGCCCGAATCACCCTCCAACGTGAGCCCTGGGTCTCACCATAATCTTGCTAAAAAACGATACCAACTGATGATTTGGGGGAAAATGGCAGCCTGCATGTTTAGCGGGAAATTTAAAATCAATAAGATATAAACGTGCTTTAACACCAGCTCTTGTAAAATTTTCATTAAAAAAGTCATATTTTCATTTTTTTATTAGTTCTAAATTCGGTAAAACCCCAAATCATCAGTTGGTTTCGTTCTCCTTTCAGCAACAATCACTCTCTCACTATATTTTTGCAGGCAAGATATTGTGAAATATCAAAGTGAGGGACAGGCAGAGATTGTCAAGAGATTTGCTCACGGTCTGCTTTCTGATGTTGTCCAACATTTTGATGAGAAAATTGAAAAGTGTGAAAATAGCCTCATCTCTGATAAGATGTCACTTGTTGTTACTAGGGACGACCTAAAGGTAATATTAGCATTGATGTTTCTACTGCAGTGGCCTGATCTCAAACTATGTAAGGCACTATGTTTAGGGTATAAGTTTTATTATTAGATTGATAGTGCAGCGTTAGACTTCCATCATGTCTATAAAAACGTAGATATAAAACTTTGTGGGCACAACACGTTTCTGGAATAACCTTCATCAGGTATGGACATTACAGAAAGACTTGAAATTTATTTAATTTAAAACTATTTGAGAGTAATAAAAGTTGTAAATCCAACTACCATACGATCACGATCATGAATGCCCCTTTTGATAGATGTAAGTAGATAGCCAAATAAAAAGAAATTGATCAGAAAAATTTAACCAATCTTAGAAATTTGACTAGCTTGCATAAACGGTAGAAAATTTCATTTTAATTAAATTAAGAAAATTGTGAAATACAAGGTCTAATATACTTACGGTAAATTAGTTTTGATAAATTGAATAAATGGTCATTTGATGGTAGAAAACGTAATTCAAATTTGATTAAATTTCCGAAATGGTAGAAAACTTAATCTAATTTTGATTAAATTTCAGAAATGGTAGAAAACTTAATTGGGTTTTAATTAAATTGCAGAAATGATAGGAAACTTAATTTAATTTTGACTAAATTGCAGAAATGGTACAGTAGAAAACTTTATTTAATTTTGATTAAATTGTAGAAGTGGTAGAAAATTTAATTTAAGTTTGATTAAATTGTGCATTAATGGTAGAAAACTTAATTTAATTTTGATTAAATTGTAAAAGTGGTAGAAAATTTAATTTAAGTTTGATTAAATTGTGCATTAATGGTAGAAAACTTAATTTAATTTTAATTAAATTTCAGAAATGGTAGAAAGCTTAATTTAATTTGGATTAAATTGTAGAAATGGTAGAAAATTTAATTTAATTTTGATTGAATTGCAGAAAATATATTTTTCAAATTAAAGGTATCTGTTATAATACTGACTTAGTATATATTTTTTCCTTCAGAAAACCTATGAAAATGATCCATGCAGATTTGTAGAGACATTGGTCAGATGTCTAAATGAAGAAGAAATGCTTATCAATAACTTTGAAAAGGTATTAACATTTGTTGACTAGTTAAACATCACTGTGTTAAAGCCAAATAAACTTGAGTTATTTAGGGTTAGAATTTTGGTGTGTAATGCCACTTTCAACAATATTTCAGTAATATTATGGTGGTCAGTTTTATTGGTGGAGGAAACCAGAGTACCCAGAGAAAACCGCCGTCCTGTCGCAAGTCACACTGACAACTTTATCACATAATGTTGTATCGAGTACACCTCGTCATGAACAGGGTTCTAACTCACAACTTTAGTGGTGATAGGCACTGATTGCACAGGTAGTTGTATATCCAACAACCATACGATAACGACCACAACAGCCCCCAATAAACCTAGCGAATTATAACAAGGACTGCATGTCGTGATTTTTATGTATATTGATTATTTTGCCTTTGAACTTTACATGTGATGATATCTATTATCACATATTTCATTGAAATAATGCCGAATTTGCATGTGTAATAAAAGCATAATTTGCTGCGTGTTATTTGTCTCTGGGGCAATAACATTTTACGAGGGCAATAACATGTTATCTGCCCTGGCAAAATACGTGATAAATAGATTAATACATGGCCTTTTTCATATTGCTCTTGTCATCAGCTCTCGGGGCTGATATCGTCCCTCGGGGCTGATATCAAGGTCTCGTGCTGATAACAAGGGCAATATGAAAAAGGCCATGTATTAATCTATAATTATCAAGCAACTAGCCTGATATTAATATAATATGACTGTTTTCTAATATGACATCATCTTAGGGTTGGAGTTATACTCATTGAAGCCCCTACAGTCACTTTGAAATGTAAAACAGCAAAACTCTGCTCCTTTTATTAATTTGTGCCTAAGCTTTAGGTTGGATTGTTTCAGAAGTTTTATTTTTTCCAGTGTTTAATTGTTCTTTTGTTTTTATATGCAAAGTAAAAATAAAAATCAGTCTTCATGCTAACCCGCTTGCCACGAAGGTCGGGACAAGTAAAACTAGATTCAGACTTGTAAGTGAAAATTATGAAAGAATTTGTTTGAATAAATAGAACATTTTTCTAAATTTGGCTTTCAGGCAAGTAGGTGAAAACAATTAAGACAAAGACCAAAAAAATATGTTGTTTTTCTTTTGTAGCCAAGTGAGGAAGAGGAGGAGAAAACTAACATTACATTGTGTATAAGATTCCTCAACGATACACAACAACAAGAGGAGGTAACTCTATTGTTCTTGTTTCACGTCTCTCTTATTTCCTTCTGTTTCTGATTAATTGGCGTTTAACGCCAACTTTAGCAGTATTTCAGCTATATCGTGGCATGAACAAATTTTATATTAACTTAAGACACCTACAAGACCCTTAGAAATAAAACCTTCTGTTAAAATGCAAATTTACCATTTTAAATGCAGTGCTCTAGATAATCTTTAGGTATTTTGCTTTTTTACTTCCTTGTTATTGTATGAATTGGGTATGTTATATTTTATACTTGTGACAGTAAATTATAGTTTACAAATATAATTAGAATTCAATGTTTTTGTGTGTTAAAGTTATCAGTTTTGCCTTTTTCTACGATTTCGATATTTGATTTTGTAAATGTTCCAACAGTGTGGTATTTTTGTTCTTTATTTTCTTTATTTTTTACAGTCATTAAAGCAAAAAGTAAAAGACATGACTTATCTCATAGAAAAAGAGAAGAGGAAAATTACAGAACTTGACAAGAAAAAACAGGAGGAAATTGGTAACAGCAAAAGCCTTATCAAATGTGCAAAATTGGGGGAGGGGGATGATATACCATGTACACAACTGACAGCCCCCTCAAAATATGGGAAAATATTATATACAACAGATAGCACTATGAACAAATTGGGTGGGGGGGAGGGGGGGGGGGGAGAATATGTAACAAGAGAGCACATGTTATAAAATAAGGAAAGTATATTTGGCAGAGAGCACAGAGACAAGATTGCAGGAAATATATCATGCAACCGAGAGTACAATAAGCTCTGCATTGGTACGGATAGATGTAACTCTTAATACATTTTGAAAAATTAGAAAATTATATGCAAGATAGATTTGATTTGATTTTTTGATTTTTGGGGTTTTAATGCCACTTTCAGCAATATTTCAGCTATATCATGGCGACCAGTTTTAGTGGTGGAGGAAGCCAGAGTACCCGGAGAGAACCACTGACCCTGGGCAAGCAACTGGTAAACTTTATCACTTGCGGCTGTGAGTCGAGTGCACCCTTTTTTGTAATTTACAAAGCTGGGCGCGAACCCACACCGTCATGGTAATAGGCTTGTATGAGCTGTTAGATCCAATGATCTAACTCATTGATCTACCACCGGGCCCCAATGCAAGATAGATTGGAGGGTCAAAATTATATGAACTGCATCAGTGGTGTAATGGTTAGCATGCTGCCTCGAGTGTGGCAGATTGTAAGTTCTAGCCCAGATCGGATCAAATCAAAAACTATAAATTTGATATTTTTTGCTTCTCCGCTAAGCATGCAGCATTAAGGAGAAAGAGCAAAGACTGGTTGGCATGGAATCAGGATAATGTGTCCGATTGTGGTGACATGTCTATCAGTGGACTGTTGTTTCAGTGAGCTAGCACTATAAAAATCCAACTAAGAGAGTTGGTCTAGTACAAAGCGGACCTCATCATCATCTCATTGAAAATTAACTTATGCTCGCCATGATATAGCTGAAATATTGCTGAGTTGGCATTAAACAACAATCACTCACTCACTAACTCAAAATTATATGTAGCAGAGAGCACAGGAACAAAATCTATATGTTGTAATAAAAACGTAGATATCAAATTTAGTGTGCATATTTATTGGAGTACATACAGTCCTTAAAGAGTACCCAGTACACGTTAAAGATGTTAATTCATGTCTTCATATCATCCTCTTAAAGAGTACCCAGTACATGTTAAAGATGTTAATTCATGTTTTCATATCATCCTCTTAAAGAGTACCCAGTACATGTTAAAGATGTTAATTCATGTCTTCATATCATCCTCTTAAAGAGTACCCAGTACATGTTAAAGATGTTATTTCATGTCTTCATATCATCCTCTTAAAGAGTACCCAGTACATGTTAAAGATGTTAATTCATGTCTTCATATTATCCTCTTAAAGAGTACCCAGTACATGTTAAAGATGTTATTTCATGTCTTCATATCATCCTCTTAAAGAGTACCCAGTACATGTTAAAGATGTTAATTCATGTCTTCATATCATCCTCTTAAAGAGTACCCAGTACATGTTAAAGATGTTATTTCATGTCTTCATATCATCCTCTTAAAGAGTACCCAGTACATGTTAAAGATGTTAATTCATGTCTTCATATCATCCTCTTAAAGATGACAATATGCCATTTGTATGAGTAGACTTATGTTTAAAAATACTTTTGGGTGATTTCAGATATCAAGTCAAATGTTTCTAAGACCAGAAAAAATGGAATGAATTCAGGATCACAGAAAATCCAGAAAGATATACAGACCATTAACATTGAACTGATTAATATAAGTCTTAATATTGATACATTGAAACAGGTGAGTAATCTAAAATATTTAATCAAATGTACAGGTGAGTTATTTAAAACATTTAATCAAATGTGCAGGTTTTTTTTATTGTTTGTTTATGTATGTATTGCAATTGGAAATCAAGTTATTAAAAGGGGGGGGGGGTTCCTATTAAAGGGGAGGGTTGGGTTCCCATTAAAGGGGAGGGTTGGGTTCCTATTAAAGGGGAGGGTTGGGTTCCCATTAAAGGGGAGGGTTGGGTTCCCATTAAAGGGGAGGGTTGGGTTCCTATTAAAGGGGAGGGTTGGGTTCCTATTAAAGGGGAGGGTTGGATTCCCATTAAAGGGGAGGGTTGGGTTCCTATTAAAGGGGAGGGTTGGGTTCCTATTAAAGGGGAGGGTTGGGTTCCTATTAAAGGGGAGGGTTGGGTTCCTATTAAAGGGGAGGGTTGGGTTCCTATTAAAGGGGAGGGTTGGGTCCCTATTAAAGGGGGGGGGGGGTTGGGTTCCCATTAAAGGGGAGGGTTGGGTTCCTATTAAAAGGGAGGGTTGGGTTCCTATTAAAGGGGAGGGTTGGATTCCCATTAAAGGGGAGGGTTGGGTTCCTATTAAAGGGGAGGGTTGGGTTCCTATTAAAGGGGAGGGTTGGGTTCCTATTAAAGGGGAGGGTTGGGTTCCTATTAAAGGGGAGGGTTGGGTTCCCATTAAAGGGGAGGGTTGGGTTCCTATTAAAGGGGAGGGTTGGATTCCCATTAAAGGGGAGGGTTGGGTTCCTATTAAAGGGGAGGGTTGGGTTCCTATTAAAGGGGAGGGTTGGGTTCCTATTAAAGGGGAGGGTTGGGTTCCTATTAAAGGGGAGGGTTGGATTCCTATTAAAGGGGAGGGTTGGGTTCCTATTAAAGGGGAGGGTTGGGTTCCTATTAAAGGGGAGGGTGGGGTTCCTATTAAAGGGGAGGGTTGGGTTCCTATTAAAGGGGGGGGGTTGGGTCCCTATTAAAGGGGAGGGTTGGGTTCCTATTAAAGGGGAGGGTTGGATTCCCATTAAAGGGGAGGGTTGGGTTCCTATTAAAGGGGAGGGTTGGGTTCCTATTAAAGGGGAGGGTTGGGTTCCTATTAAAGGGGAGGGTTGGGTCCCTATTAAAGGGGGGGGGGGTTCCCATTAAAGGGGAGGGTTGGGTTCCTATTAAAAGGGAGGGTTGGGTTCCTATTAAAGGGGAGGGTTGGATTCCCATTAAAGGGGAGGGTTGGGTTCCTATTAAAGGGGAGGGTTGGGTTCCTATTAAAGGGGAGGGTTGGGTTCCTATTAAAGGGGAGGGTTGGGTTCCTATTAAAGGGGAGGGTTGGATTCCTATTAAAGGGGAGGGTTGGGTTCCTATTAAAGGGGAGGGTTGGGTTCCTATTAAAGGGGAGGGTTGGGTTCCTATTAAAAGGGGAGGGTTGGGTTCCTATTAAAGGGGGGGGGGGTTGGGTTCCTATTAAAGGGGATGGTTGGGTTCCTATTAAAGGGGAGGGTTGGGTTCCTATTAAAGGGGAGGGTTGGGTTCCTATTAAAGGGGAGGGTTGGGTTCCTATTAAAGGGGGGGGGGGTTGGGTCCCTATTAAAGGGGAGGGTTGGATTCCTATTAAAGGGGGGGGGGTTGGGTTCCTATTAAAGGGGAGGGTTGGATTCCCATTAAAGGGGAGGGTTGGGTTCCCATTAAAGGGGAGGGTTGGGTTCCTATTAAAGGGGAGGGTTGGGTTCCTATTAAAGGGGAGGGTTGGGTTCCTATTAAAGGGGAGGGTTGGGTTCCTATTAAAGGGGAGGGTTGGGTTCCTATTAAAGGGGAGGGTTGGGTTCCTATTAAAGGGGGGGGGGGTTCCTATTAAAGGGGATGGTTGGGTTCCTATTAAAGGGGAGGGTTGGGTTCCTATTAAAGGGGAGGGTTGGGTTCCTATTAAAGGGGAGGGTTGGGTTCCTATTAAAGGGGGGGGGGGTTGGGTCCCTATTAAAGGGGAGGGTTGGATTCCTATTAAAGGGGGGGGGGGGGTTGGGTTCCTATTAAAGGGGAGGGTTGGATTCCCATTAAAGGGGAGGGTTGGGTTCCCATTAAAGGGGAGGGTTGGGTTCCTATTAAAGGGGGGGGGGTTCCTATTAAAGGGGAGGGTTGGGTTTCCATTAAAGGGGGGGGGTTCCTATTAAAGGGGAGGGTTGGGTTCCTATTAAAGGGGAGGGTTGGATTCCCATTAAAGGGGAGGGTTGGGTTCCCATTAAAGGGGAGGGTTGGGTTCCCATTAAAGGGGGGGGGGTTCCTATTAAAGGGGAGGGTTGGGTTCCTATTAAAGGGGAGGGTTGGGTTCCTATTAAAGGGGAGGGTTGGGTTCCTATTAAAGGGGAGGGTTGGGTTCCTATTAAAGGGGAGGGTTGGGTTCCCATTAAAGGAGAGGGTTGGGTTCCTATTAAAGGGGAGGGTTGGGTTCCTATTAAAGGGGAGGGTTGGGTTCCCATTAAAGGGGAGGGTTGGGTTCCTATTAAAGGGGAGGGTTGGGTCCCTATTAAAGGGGGGGGTTGGGTTTCTATTAAAGGGGAGGGTTGGATTCCCATTAAAGGGGAGGGTTGGGTTCCTATTAAAGGGGAGGGTTGGGTTCCTATTAAAGGGGAGTGTTGGATTCCTATTAAAGGGGAGGGTTGGGTTCCTATTAAAGGGGGGGGGGGGTTGGGTTCCTATTAAAGGGGAGGGTTGGGTTCCCATTAAAGGGGAGGGTTGGGTTCCCATTAAAGGGGAGGGTTGGGTTCCTATTAAAGGGGAGGGTTGGGTTCCTATTAAAGGGGAGGGTTGGATTCCCATTAAAGGGGAGGGTTGGGTTCCTATTAAAGGGGAGGGTTGGGTTCCTATTAAGGGGGGGGGGGGGGGTTGGGTTCCCATTAAAGGGGAGGGTTGGGTTCCTATTAAAGGGGAGGGTTGGGTTCCTATTAAAGGGGAGGGTTGGGTTCCTATTAAAGGGGAGGGTTGGATTCCTATTAAAGAGGAGGGTTGGGTTCCCATTAAAGAGGAGGGTTGGGTTCCTATTAAAGGGGAGGGTTGGGTTCCTATTAAAGGGGGGGGGGGGGGGTTGGGTGCCTATTAAAGGGGGGGGGGTTTCCATTAAAGAGGAGGGTTGGGTTCCTATTAAACGGTTTAACCATATTTGTTTGTGCTTTTCCTAATACACCTATAAAACTGCCCGCCACGATATAACTGAAATATTGTTGAAGGTGGCGTTAAACACCACAACCCTAACCCTAACCCAAGCCAGGACCTGGATTTCCAATGTCATATGTTGTGGTCTTTTTTTTTTGGGGGGGGGAGGGGGGTTCAGTGTGTTAAGGTGAGAGGTGATTGTTCAGTTTGTTGATATTGGAGGAATTGTTGACCTTCACTGTTTAAACACTCCATTCATAATAATGTATTTAGTGATAGTGAAATGTAATCAAATAAAAACATGAAATATCAAATATACTTTGAAAGTGTGCAGTCAGGATTCCATTAACATATGGTGTGGTCTTCTTTTGTTTGTCCTCAATAACCAATGCAGATTCTCAATGCAAACAGAACCTGGGTCATCATTGAGATTGTCCTCAATAACCAATGCAGATTCTCAATGCAAACAGAACCTGGGTCATCATTGAGATTGTCCTCAATAACCAATGCAGATTCTCAATGCAAACAGAACCTGGGTCATCATTGAGATTGTCCTCAATAACCAATGCAGATTCTCAATGCAAACAGAACCTGGGTCATCATTGAGCTTGTCCTCAATAACCAATGCAGATTCTCAATGCAAACAGAACCTGGGTCATCATTGAGATAAACACTGCTGTGTAGCAATCAACCAATTAATGATGGCGACGGTAAGACTTCTGAAGTAAACATTTCTATTAAAATGGCATGAACCCCTGTGGAAGCTAATCAGCAGTAATCCTCTATCTTGAAGGGGACGTCATGGCCGTGATCGTATGGTTGTTGGATATACAACTACCTATGTAATCAGTGACTATCACCACTAAAGTTGTGAGTTTTTGGACTCCGTTCATGGTGAGGAGTATTCAATACAACATTATGTTATTAAGTTTGTCAATGACTTGTGACAGGTCGGCGGTTTTCTCTGGGTACTCTGGTTTCCCCCACCAATAAAACTGACGTCCTGCGATATAATTGAAATATTGTTGAAAGTGGCGTTAAACACCTTAAACCAACCAACCAATTTTGTTTTTATTTTGATTGTATTACAGGGTATCAAGGAAACGTTGATGAGGTTTTTAAGCAGTGGGGTTGCTTTACAAGCTAAATTTAGTGAGGTTTTGACGAGATGGAAACATGATACCAAGTTTAGATATGTTTATTTAATAGATTCAGAATACTCCCTTAAAGGGATAACTGAAAGGTAAACAAAACTGTTTTTATCTTAAATTGATATATCTGTTCATGTTTTTTTTCATTTCTTTGGAATAAGAATTATTTATTAATTAACTACTGTTGTATTTACATAAATAAGATGAAAACTGCCTTTGTGATACAGATAGTACAACTAGGCCAATATGGGACAAAGTCGACCAATACAGATTTTTACTCGTATTGACAGACTTTGATTCGGCCAATATTGGTGTTCCAGATTCGCTCTAGATTTTACATGCGTATCAGCGATAAATAGAGATGCTCTGTCACTGTTGTTTGATGAGAAAAAATGGAAAGGATGAGAGCGAAAATAAACAAATGAAATTGTTCAATCTCAAGAGTAATGAATCCAGAAAGTAATTGAAAAATCGTTGTTCATGCAAAAAGATTAAAACCTGTTAATGTTGTGAATTTATCAAAATGTTGAACTATTTGAAGCAAAAGGATAAAAACACATAAGACAATATTTTATGGTTAATTAATAAATATATGAATATGATGATTTCTGTATTGGCCTAGTTATTAGTCCTTGGGTAGCTGCATTGATTAGTCCAATACGGAAATCATCACATAATAATATCATAGTATTTGAGTGAACCAAACCAGCCATCAGGGTTTGTATTTTTATAATTTTCTTTCTGTAATTATACTTTACAGATGTAAAAAATTTGGGAAATTGGTGTATAGTACGTTAAACTTTATTGTCGATGATCTTCCTGGCTTGCCGATTGGTAGTAAGTGGGACATGGAAAAAGACATAGAACTGCAGAGTACAATTAACTCTATGTATCAGCTGTTTGAAGAGCTCTGTCAAAGGTCAGTAATATTGTAGAACTATGTCAAAGTTCAGTAGTATTGTAGAGTTATGTCAAAGATCAATAGTATTTTAGAGCTGTCAAGGTCAGTAGTGTTTTAGAGTTATGTCAAAGGTTAGTAGTATTTGAGAGTTATGGCAAAGGTATATCTGACTCAATTAGAATGATATTAGAGGCAGGAGATATATGTGACTAATGCCGTACAACCAGTAATTTTTGCAGCTATCTAACTTCTGCTGTATTCTGCGGTCAACTCTGGACAGCAGAAATTAAAATAGCAGAATATTATGCAAAATAAATGTCAAGATAAGTCCTCCATACATGTACATAGTGGTATAATAACATTCACTGATAAGTCCTCCATACATGTACATAGTGGTATAATAAAATTCACTGATAAGTCCTCCATACATGTACATAGTGGTATAATAACATTCACTGATAAGTCCTCCATACATGTAAAGTGGTATAATAACATTCACTGATAAGTCCTCCATATATGTACATAGTGGTATAATAACATTCACTGAAAAGTCCTCCATACATGTACATAGTGGTATAATAACATTCACTGAAAAGTCCTCCATACATGTACATAGTGGTATAATAACATTCACTGAAAAGTCCTCCATACATGTACATAGTGGTATAATAACATTCACTGATAAGTCCTCCATACATGTACATAGTGGTATAATAACATTCACTGAAAAGTCCTCCATACATGTACATAGTGGTATAATAACATTCACTGATAAGTCCTCCATACATGTACATAGTGGTATAATAACATTCACTGAAAAGTCCTCCATACATGTACATAGTGGTATAATAACATTCACTGATAAGTCCTCCATACATGTACATAGTGGTATAATAACATTCACTGATAAGTCCTCCATACATGTACATAGTGGTATAATAAGATTCACTGATAAGTCCTCCATACATGTACATAGTGGTATAATAATATTCACTGGACAGTACTCGCATACATGTACATAGTGATATAATAAAATTCACTGAAAAGTCCTCCATACATGTACATAGTGGTATAATAACATTCACTGAACAGTACTCACATACATGTACATAGTGGTATAATAACATTCACTGAAAAGTCCTCCATACATGTACATAGTGGTATAATAACATTCACTGAAAAGTCCTCCATACATGTACATAGTGGTATAATAACATTCACTGAAAAGTCCTCCATACATGTACATAGTGGTATAATAACATTCACTGAACAGTACTCACATACATGTACATAGTGGTATAATAACATTCACTGAACAGTACTCACATACATGTACATAGTGGTATAATAACATTCACTGAAAAGTCCTCCATACATGTACATAGTGGTATAATAACATTCACTGAAAAGTCCTCCATACATATACATAGTGGTATAATAACATTCACTGATAAGTCCTCCATACATGTACATAGTGGTATAATAACATTCACTGATAAGTCCTCCATACATTAACATAGTGGTATAATAAAATTCACTGATAAGTCCTCCATACATGTACATAGTGGTATAATAACATTCACTGATAAGTCCTCCATACATGTAAAGTGGTATAATAACATTCACTGATAAGTCCTCCATATATGTACATAGTGGTATAATAACATTCACTGAAAAGTCCTCCATACATGTACATAGTGGTATAATAACATTCACTGAAAAGTCCTCCATACATGTACATAGTGGTATAATAACATTCACTGATAAGTCCTCCATACATGTACATAGTGGTATAATAACATTCACTGAAAAGTCCTCCATACATGTACATAGTGGTATAATAACATTCACTGAAAAGTCCTCCATACATGTACATAGTGGTATAATAACATTCACTGAAAAGTCCTCCATACATGTACATAGTGGTATAATAACATTCACTGATAAGTCCTCCATACATGTACATAGTGGTATAATAACATTCACTGATAAGTCCTCCATACATGTACATAGTGGTATAATAAGATTCACTAATAAGTCCTCCATACATGTACATAGTGGTATAATAACATTCACTGGACAGTACTCGCATACATGTACATAGTGATATAATTAACATTCACTGAAAAGTCCTCCATACATGTACATAGTGGTATAATAACATTCACTGAACAGTACTCACATACATGTACATAGTGGTATAATAACATTCACTGAAAAGTCCTCCATACATGTACATAGTGGTATAATAACATTCACTGAAAAGTCCTCCATACATGTACATAGTGGTATAATAACATTCTCTGAAAAGTCCTCCATACATGTACATAGTGGTATGATAACATTCACTGAAAAGTCCTCCATACATGTACATAGTGGTATAATAACATTCACTGAAAAGTCCTCCATACATGTACATAGTGGTATAATAACATTCACTGAACAGTACTCACATACATGTACATAGTGGTATAATAACATTCACTGAACAGTACTCACATACATGTACATAGTGGTATAATAACATGCACTGAAAAGTCCTCCATACATGTACATAGTGGTATAATAACATTCACTGAAAAGTCCTCCATACATATACATAGTGGTATAATAACATTCACTGATAAGTCCTCCATACATGTACATAATGGTATAATAACATTCACTGATAAGTCCTCCATACATTAACATAGTGGTATAATAACATTCACTGATAAGTCCTCCATACATTAACATAGTGGTATAATAACATTCACTGAAAAGTCCTCCATACATGTACATAGTGGTATAATAACATTCACTGAAAAGTCCTCCATACATTAACATAGTGGTATAATAACATTCACTGAAAAGTCCTCCATACATGTACATAGTGGTATAATAACATTCACTGATAAGTCCTCCATACATGTACATAGTGGTATAATAACATTCACTGATAAGTCCTCCATACATATACATAGTGGTATAATAACATTCACTGATAAGTCCTCCATACATGTACATAGTGCTATAATAACATTCACTGAAAAGTCCTCCATACATGTACATAGTGGTATAATAACATTCACTGAAAAGTCCTCCAT
Organism: Bathymodiolus septemdierum; assembly: GCA_963383655.1. Lineage (NCBI taxonomy): Eukaryota > Metazoa > Mollusca > Bivalvia > Mytilida > Modiolidae > Bathymodiolus > Bathymodiolus septemdierum. The sequence continues at coordinate 10,837,426 of OY726528.1, read as the reverse complement.
ACATGTACATAGTGGTATAATAACATTCACTGATAAGTCCTCCATACATGTACATAGTGGTATAATAACATTCACTGAAAAGTCCTCCATACATGTACATAGTGGTATAATAACATTCACTGAAAAGTCCTCCATACATGTACATAGTGGTATAATAACATTCACTGATAAGTCCTCCATACATGTACATAGTGGTATAATAACATTCACTGAAAAGTCCTCCATACATGTACATAGTGGTATAATAACATTCACTGAAAAGTCCTCCATACATGTACATAGTGGTATAATAACATTCACTGATAAGTCCTCCATACATGTAAAGTGGTATAATAACATTCACTGATAAGTCCTCCATACATGTAAAGTGGTATAATAACATTCACTGATAAGTCCTCCATACATGTACATAGTGGTATAATAACATTCACTGAAATGTCCTCCATACATGTACATAGTGGTATAATAACATTCACTAAAAAGTCCTCCATACATGTACATAGTGGTATAATAACATTCACTGATAAGTCCTCCATACATGTACATAGTGGTATAATAACATTCACTGATAAGTCCTCCATACATGTACATAGTGGTATAATAACATTCACTGATAAATCCTCCATATATGTACATAGTGGTATAATAACATTCACTGAAAAGTCCTCCATACATGTACATAGTGGTATAATAACATTCACTGATAAGTCCTCCATACATGTACATAGTGGTATAATAACCTTCACTGAACAGTACTCACAGACATGTACAAAGTGGTATAATAAAATTCACTGATAAGTCTTCCATACATGTACATAGTGGTATAATAACATTCACTGATAAGTCCTCCATACATGTACATAGTGGTATAATAACATTCACTGATAAATCCTCCATATATGTACATAGTGGTATAATAACATTCACTGAAAAGTCTTCCATACATGTACATAGTGGTATAATAACATTCACTGATAAGTCCTCCATACATGTACATAGTGGTATAATAACATTCACTGATAAATCCTCCATATATGTACATAGTGGTATAATAACATTCACTGAAAAGTCTTCCATACATGTACATAGTGGTATAATAACATTCACTGATAAGTCCTCCATACATGTACATAGTGGTATAATAACATTCACTGAAAAGTCCTCCATACATGTACATAGTGGTATAATAACATTCACTGAAAAGTCCTACATACATGTACATAGTGGTATAATAACATTCACTGATAAGTCCTCCATACATGTACATAGTGGTATAATAACATTCACTGATAAGTCCTCCATACATGTACATAGTGGTATAATAACATTCACTGATAAATCCATCATACATGTACATAGTGGTATAATAACATTCACTGATAACTCCTTCATACATGTACATAGTGGTATAATAACATTCACTGAACAGTACTCACATACATGTCGACTTTGTCATTTGAGTTTATATTGGTCAGGAAATATGTCTACTGTAGCCTTTTAGGACTTTCTAAAAGATTCAATTTGTTTACTTCTACGGACCACTGTCCTGGGCATCAGTTGTTTATCATAGCATTATGAAATTGTCCCTCATCCCTTAACCAGTGTGGGAAACCAATTTTTAAAGTTACTCGCCAATCTGGCTAGTAACTATTGAAATCTACTCTCCAAAATTAAATTCCACTAGCCAACTATGGTGAGAGACCCCTCATTTGAACTCGTCACCATTTTTTCCATGACACTTAGTGTCCAATATTTTTAATAACAAATAACAAAACATCTGTTTTTAAGGGTATTTCATAGGTATTTCACTCACGATTTCTAATCAGAAATGATATGAAAATAACAACCAAGGTCGGGACAAATCATGCAAGTTTTTAGCGTTTCCATAAAAAAATGTGATGGCGTCCACAGCAAAAAACGAGCGACAATTTTAATAAAAAGTTATGTTTCGGTACTATTTTATCAGAACACGTAAGTGAACCACGTTCAATCAATCCATTCAATCGATTTCGGACTATTTATTTTGTTACATCAACTGACGAGTAGTAAATTATCGTAATTCGCCCAAACATGTCAACTCACCAGAATGGCTAGTACTTGGATGGAAATACTCGGCAAAATCATTTTACACTGACATTTGGCGAGTTGGTGTGCGGTAGTTTCACACACTGCTTAACACCTCATTTGTTGCTTCCAGTAATACAAAAAAAAAAATTCTGTAGCAAGATTTTCAAACCACCAAAAAAAATCCTTAAAAAATAAATGTCTTCCTTTTAGTCCAAAACTGCAGACATTTTACAACGCAGAAATTAGATGCAGGCGGAATATATGACTCACTATAGCCATCTATTATAATGTGATAAAAAATGCGAAATAAATAATTAAATTGTAAATCAGTAAATAGCAATCCAACAATTTGGGCCTGGGTAAAAAAAAATCTACGTTTTGTTAAATTATTCAAGTAAAAATGTGTTTTTATATTTGCAGCACATTCCTAGTGGTTGATCAAGTTCGACATCTGGTTAAAGTAGAACTAGGATCTAAGAAAAGGACAAAAGACGTCTCAGAAGATGATGAAACAAAACCAGGACAGAGCTTCAAATGTCCAAAGTTTAATGCAGTTGTCAGGTAGGTGTATTTTATGTAAATCATGTCTTGGTTGTTAATATGCTGTTAAAACTTTTCCTATGACCTCTAAAGGTTATTACATGGATATAATTAGTTGTTATGGCGATTGAGGGGTGGTCATGATCGTATGATAGTTTGATTTACCAGTGCAATCGGTGACTTGTGGCAGGTCGTTGATTTTTTCCTGGTACTCTGGTTTCCTTCACCAATAAAACTGACCACCACAATATAGCTGAAATATTGTTGAAAGTGGCATTAAACACCTCGACGCTAACTTTTAATGGCCATTGACCTTTGTGGCCATCTTGGTTGGGTCATGTTACTCTTGTTAAAAATCCGGTGAGAAGTCATGAAAGAGAAAAGATTGTGCAGGCAGGATTATGACTGAGAGTTTTTCCCCAAATACATTTTTGTGCATTCACCTCTTCATATCACACAAAATATTATTTAATTTTTTCTACCATTAATACAGGATAAACTATGCATACCGGTTGAACCCTGCCACATTTTTGTACCTGTGCTAAGCCAGGACCTGGATTTCCAATGTCATATGTTGTTGTCTTTTTTTGTTCAGTGTGTTTAGGTGAGAGATGAATGTTCATTTTGTTTATATTGGTGGAATCATTTAAGATCACTGTTTAAGCTTTCTTTTCATAATGTTTTGAAGGGATCATCGTGGTTATGATCATATAGTAGTTGGATTTACAACTATCTGTGCAATCAGTGCTTATCACTACTAAATTGAGTCTGAATCCCACTCATGGAATGATGTACTCAGTACAACACTATGTGATAACGTTTGTCAGTGACTTGAGACAGGTTGGTGATTTTCTCTGGGTACTCCGGTTTCCTCCACCAATAAAACTGACAGCCATGATATAACTGAATTATTGTTGAAACTGGCGTTAAACACCATAAACCAAACCATCACTGTTTAAACCTTTTTTTTTATAATGTTTTGTGTCTATTTATAGATTATTAGCCACAGAAGCCATTGATGGACGTAGGAAAGTAAAAGCTTACTTTTGCCACCAACAGACGTTGAATGATTTGAATAAGAATAACAACTGGGAGGACTTAGAAAAAGAAAGCTTCCCTCTCCATGATAAAGGCAATTCCCGTTTAATGGCATTTGGACATCAGGGTTTAGCCTCGTTTAGACATTTAGAACTGACCAACTTTAAAAGGGACCCAGACAAACAAGTTTGTGAGGAAAAGTACAGAATTGTCTTTACAACAGAACAAGTTGTAGCAGGAAGAACAATTAAACTGAGGGTAAGCCAATCTAAAAATTGTTTTTTTTTCTCTACTTTCTTACAGTTTTCAGACATTTAGACAAGTAAGGAGAGTGAGCAGTCGTGTGTATGTGTGCTAAGGAGAGTGAGCAGTCGTGTGTATGTGTGCTAAGGAGAGTGAGCAGTCATGTGTATGTGTACTAAGGAGAGTGAGCAGTCATGTGTGTGTGTGCTAAGGAGAGTGAGCAGTCGTGTGTATGTGTACTAAGGAGACTGAGCAGTCGTGTGTATGTGTACTAAGGAGAGTGAGCAGTCGTGTGTATGTGTGCTAAGGAGAGTGAGCAGTCGTGTGTATGTGTGCTAAGGAGAGTGAGCAGTCATGTGTATGTGTGCTAAGGAGAGTGAGCAGTCGTGTGTATGTGTACTAAGGAGAGTGAGCAGTCGTGTGTATTTGTGCTAAGGATATCAATTTTGCCTCTATTTCTATGATTTGCTATTGAATTTTGAATTGTTCCGACAGTGTGGTATTTCTTGGTTTTCATTTTATTTTTAGATCACCTTTGCCAAAGTACATACACACTTGAATCTTCTATCGGCATTCGTCTTCCATAGTTAACTGTTGACATTTTCTTCTTGTTCCCTGGAACCATTCTTTAATATCAGAAACATGTAATGAAAAAATTGTCTACATACAATGTCCCCTGTTTCATTCTGATCAGACAAAAAGTATGTCCCCCAGTTTGTTTCTGATTGGTCAAGTATAAAAAGTCTTAAAAACTGAGGACAAGCTTGAACAGAAACTCTGCAGGAATTATATAGGATTAGGGTTTGGGTTATGGTATTTAATGCCACTTTCAACAATATTTCTGATAAGTAAAATAAAACTAGTTGAACCCCGCCATTTTTTATCTATGTGCATATAACAAGCCAGGAAAGTAAGTGATCATGTATTTGTGTATTACGCATATCAGTTTTGTTTCTTTCTACGATTTTGATTGATTTAATGATTGATGGTGTTTAATGCCACTTTCAACAATATTTCAATTATTTTGTGGTGGTCAGTTTTATTGGTGGAAGAAACCGGAGAAAACCACTGACCTGACATAAGTCACTGACAAACTTTATCATATAAAGAATTACATAAGGAAATTCCCCCACAGAAGATTTTGATCTAGAATTGTCAATACATGTACAATCATTTATTATTCATTTTCAATAAGAAGTCACATTTATGAAGTTTTTTTATGATATTTTCAGACTCTATCGTTGCCGATAGTTATTACGACAGGGGCAAGTCAAGGATCTAATGCTCATGGATCATTGCTGTGGCAGTGTTTCAGTGTGGAAGACGTTGTAAGTTTTATTTTTCAAAGATTTTTTTAGTGTTTGCCTGGAATACTACATGTACAATGTAGCGTACAACAAAGCGTTCTTTTTGTATTTGTCCGGAATGCTACAATGAAACTCGTAACAAAACACTTCATTGCATTTTATCACTCGTTATCGCTCCAGATAAATTTTTTTACGAAAATAATGTTACCCATGTTAAAACTAGATAAAAACTATGGGTGCCATGAATTATTTCTTAACTAAAACTTACGACATTTATGAAAATGGAAACATGGTACATATAGGTTTAGGTTTGTGATATTTAATGCCACTTTCAACAATTTTGCAGTTATATCATGGCCGTCAGTTTTATTGGTGGAGGAAACCGGAGTACCCGGGAAAACTACTGACCTGTCATAAGTCACTGACAAACTTTATCACATAGTGTTGTATCGCCGGAGTGGGATTCAAACTCAGAATGTTAGTGGTGACAGGTACTGATTGCATAGACATGGTACATACAGTGATGAAATCATTTGAACTCCAAATAAAGTGTTTTAGTTTTAATTTTAATTTTTAGATGAAATTCCCCCTTCAAAGTCCATCTGTTCTTCCATGGTCAACTGTAGCTGCCATGATGAATTCTAAATTCAAAACTTTGGGAGGAAGAGATTTGAGGTCGGATGAGCTTCAACATTTGGCATCAAAAGTGTCGGGTAAATATTTTAAAGATAGAAGAGATTTAAGGTTTTATTGGTGAAATAAACCGGAATACCCGGAGAAATCCATCAATCTGTCACAAGTCATTGACAAGCTTTATCACAAAATGTTGTATCGAATACACCTCTCCTCAGCAGGGTTCGAACTCACAAAATTATTGGTGATAGGCACTGATTGTGTAGGAAGTTGTAAATCTAGCTACCATACGATCACGACCTTGACGGCCCAAAAAAGAATATCGGGTAAATCTATGAAAGATTAAAGAGATATTAGACCATTAATAGAAAATTCTTGTGTTACTGTTTCCTAACTGACCCTCAAAAATCAACCTTATTGGGGCTCTGACAAAATGTTTTCCCTATTTTTATATGCCCGTCTTTAAGACTGGACGTATTATGGTATACCAATGTCTGCTGTCCGTCCGTCCGTCCGTCCGTCCGTTTCTTATGTCGCGCTCTAACTTAAGTACCCCTTGGCCAATTCACTTCAAATTTCACAGAGTTATTGTAAACGATTTTTCATATGTCGCGCTCTTACGGTCTGTATACTTTATGGTGAAATTTCGAATTTTCATTGCAGAATTATGGGACTTTATTCATCAAATTGTACATGATTTTAAGACAATTTTTCGTATGTCACGCTGTAAATTGAGAACCCCTTTGCCAATTCACTTCAAACTTTGCATAGATATTGGAATTGATAGTCTTATGATCTGTATACTTTTTGGTGAAATTTCAATTTTTCATTCCAGAGTTATGGGACTTTATTCATCAAATTGTAGGCGATTTTTCGTATGTCGCGCTGTAAATTGAGAACCCCTTGGCCAATTCACTTCAAACTTCGCACAGTAATTGGAATTCATAGTCTTACAGTCTGTATACATTTTGGTGAAATTTCGATTTTTCATTCCAGAGTTATGGGACTTAAACTATCATAGTGTTTTATTTCAACATAAATATTGTATAAATGTTCCAATTCATGTTTATGGTGCAGCTGTTAGTGAAATGTAGATTTTTCATTCAAGAGTTATGGGAAAGAAAGTCTTAACAAATATTGTATGAATGTTGACGACGGGCGTATCATGCGCTCTTGGCGCAGCTGTTTATTAGCATATGATTTTACCTCAAAATGTGTCTTTGTGGAACTTTCAAGGGAAAAAAATAATAAATTGCTTTCATACCTACCCATTTCTAAAATTGTTGGTCGAAAACTTTTTATTTCCTATTTTTAGAATGTTTTTACCACAAAATGTTTCTTTGCGGAACTTTCAGGGGAAAAAAATAATAAATTGCTTTCATACCTACCCATTTCTAAAATTCTTGGTCGAAAACTTTTTATTTCCTATTTTTAGAATGCTTTTACCACAAAATGTGTCTTTTTGGAATCTTCTTTTACCAGCATGGTCCGAGTCGAGACGAGCTATTACCATCACTTGGCATTCATTGTCGTCCAAAAACTTTTTTTGTGTCACTCAGTAAATCAAGATGTGGTGTTTAGTGTAACTTTCAACAATATTTCAGTTATACCCCAGGTCACTGAGAAACTTTATCACACAATGTTGTATCAAGTACACCTCGCCATCAGCAGGATTCGAACTGACAACTTTAGTGCCTAAGGAAAAGAAATAGAACTTCGATTGGAGGTCTTTGTTTTACAATTACAGCTAAATTTTAATACATATCAAAATGCTTTTCATTCAGGAATACCGACATCTAATCTGACGAAAGATACAGACATACAGTTCAGAAAATTTTGTCTAGACAAGATGATGAATGTGAAGGAATCGAGAGAGGCCAAAAATAAATCTGCAACATTTTGGATGTGGGTTTTGTCTGTCTTTAACCTGACAAGGGTTCATCTACAAGAATACTGGTGTGAAAAGTATGTATAGATTCTCCTTCCGCTACCAGTGGATTACGATATTTCTCCACTCATGACAGCTAAATTTTCAAATTGTAAAGATCAAGCTTTAAAATTTGAAAAATTAACTCTCAAGTTTAAAAATTTAACTGGTGTGGAATGACCAAGCTATTTATTTTTTGCCAGGCAACAGACTTGTTTTATGAATTGTACATATGAAACCTATGCATCGGGCTTATTTAAGCAAAGGAAAAAGTACCTGTGTTTCTGCTAAAATTGTTGAAAAAATAGGATAGCAAAACGTTTTGTTTTTTTAATAAATTTTATTGGTTATACAGGAAATGATCTAGATTCAATCTCACTCACATTATTTAAGTCGTTAGATTATAATTTGATTGTTGTGGCTATAGCGACAGGGCAAAGGTTATTGTAAATGTATAGGACAAATGCTATTGTTAGAACAGGACAAGGGTTACTGTAATGACACAACAAAAGTTTCTGTAAGGACAGGGCAGTTACTACAAAGCAAATGTTACTGTAAGGGCAGAGCAAATGTTAGTGCAAAGACATGGCAGATATTGTAAGACAGGGCAGTTACTGTAGGGCAGGGGAAAGGTTGCTAGAAGGGCATGGCAAAGGTTGGGGTAATGCAGGACAAAGTTAAATGTAAGGGTAGGGCAGAGTTTACTATAAGGGCAAGATATTTTTTTCTATAAGGGCATTGCATAGGTTGGGATAATGCAGGACGAATATTACTGTAAGAGTAGGGCAATTGTTGCTGTAAGTGTGGGGAATTGTACCAATTCTAACAGCATTTTTAAAATTTGTATTTACAGCTTGATTTATGGATTTTCTTCTAAACAAGACTCTGAGAGGAAGTTAAAGTCAGTGCAACCCTTCAAGCCTTACACCTTTTTGTTGAGATTTTCTGACCATGTCATAACAGACGGTCAAGGTCAAAATATGTGTGGAGCAATATCTACTGTTTTTGTTTATAAGACTGAGGAAGGTAGGTCAAAGGTCAATTTAATTTTTACTACAATTTGATAAATTTGAAAGTTAATTAGAACCAGCGCTAATAGACAATATCGACAACAATCAAAGGATTGATGGTTTATTATGTCGCCTGCTCAAAAACCTACTTCCCCCTCCCTGTGGTGAGCAGGGGGCAACAGACTTAATGTCTGGCTAATTGAAGAGAGTCCCAGTTATGGGTTTAATATCTCCACTGCCTTGTAGATAACTTGGGAAAGTGAAAGACTAAGGGAGATAACCCTGAAATAAAATCCAGGTAGATGAAACTTGTGAGCAGGGTGAATGCAATCATCTATGGGAAGGACAACCCAAAATGAAAACCTGATCCATTAGTGTGTAGGTTTGGCGTAGGGCTAACAACCCCACCCTGTAATGAGTATTAATTTACTGAAATTTCAACATATGTCGTTTGCATAGCAGAATCGACATGTAGGAATCATTATCTGTCGTCTTGCATTGTTTATGTCATACTCAGAGTGGTCCATGTTCAAACATGGTACAGAGGAGGGTACACATTTGGAATTATTCTTGGTGTTTAATGCCACTTTCAACAATAATTCAGTTATATCATGGCGGTTAGTTTTATTGGAGGTGAAAACAGGAGTACCCAGAGAAAACCACTGACATGCATGACAAGCTTTATCAAATAATGTTGTATCGAGTACACCTCGCTACAGTGATAGTCATTCTTGTGTAATAATAAATGTATTTTGATCTCCTTCTTGTGCAATTATATTGATTTTCTTTTTTAAAATGTGTTGTTTCGTTATTGCTGAGTGACGTCGCTGATATTAGGTTGCGGTATCTCCTAACGTATGAAATATTGGCAGTGTATATATTGGACGCTTTTGGTCAAATCCGCCAGTATTGCCAAAATAAAACCACCGCCAACTAAAGGTGCTATACAGTATAGATAGAGAATACTATTCTTGATATATGTTTCAGAATCATTGAATGTGGGTCATGCTAAACCTTTTAAAGCGGAGAAGTTCAAGAAGGACAGTCTTGCACAGTTGATAAAGTCGGTACATCTTAAAGAAAGTGAGAAGGAAGAAGTCAGCCTGCAGTGGCTATATCCTGGACTGAAGTCAAGAGATGAAGCGTTCCAATCATTTTATCAACCAAGTAAGTTTCTCTAACTCAGGAAACACATCGGTGGTGTAAAGATTAGCGTGCTCGCATACCTGTTAACCTCTGGGAACTGCTAGGGGGGAGATCTCCCCCCTACCAACTCTTCTAAGGGAGAGATTTTGTGCGTCGCCTTTAAGCGCACAAAATTATACCTTGTAGTTGCATACATGTGATAGAGTTGCTATGCTACAACTGGAGATTTGTAAATTTTTGGCTGGAGATTTGGTCTCATAACTGGAGATTTTTTATCGACGTATTTGATGCATGTTTTTATTGTTAATTGATGTTTTCTTTTTGTTTGTTTCAGTATTGAACCAACCGCATCCCATTTCAATATATATTGTTTACATTTCTGTCTTATTAGTAGTGTTTCATATGATGAATGAAGGATAAAAACTGTATTTATAATTTATTCATAATCATTCATAATCATAAGGTTATAACAAAGCAATAACAATGAAGACAGAATGCTCTGAACAATAAAGTCATAGAGCACTAAAATTAAAAAGTCACTTTGCTGCTGGTGCGTTGGGTGATAGCATACGTTTTGGCATTTTAGTGGTTTATCAATTCCATCCTGGAACTTAGTCCTTAAATAATACTTTGATCGGCTTTGGTCCCAAACAAGCCATAACAACTGAATCCGAGATGAATTCATTGCACTTTGATCGAAATAAGAAGTTTTCCTCTGCATTAAAGGTTGTCCGACTCCTGTTTGCACAACGGTTTATAACTATTTTTAATTGCCGCTATCACACTTCTAATCATCTAAGCGTGTGCCACAAACCCACTTCCTTATCCCCAATTAACTGTCAATCAGTGGATAATTGTTGTATAATCATCAACACCTTAATTAATCTCCATGACCCAATTTACCTGTAAAGGTGTCAAACAGATCAATAACTGGATATCATTTAAACACCTTTACCATTCGTATCTCTCGGCGTTTTTCATCAGCGCGGGAGTACCAGAAATATTGATCGCAAAATGTCGGTCAAGATTTTATTGTACTTGATTTTTTAAATAGTTTAATTTATTTTCAGGTGTCCGAACGATAGAAATGGACGACTATTACTTGGAATTAGTAGAATGATTAGAAGTTAGACTGAAGTATGTTGTATTTAATCTTCACATTGCAAATGCTTACCTCCACTGACAAAAACATTTTTCTGTTCCAACATTTACCCCCCTGACAAAAACATCTTCCTGTCCCAAGCATTTACCTTCCCTGACAAAAACAATTTCCTGTTCCAAGCATTTACCTCCCCTATTTTAAAACATCTTCCTGTCCCAAGCATTTACCACCCCGACAAAAACATCTTCCTGTCCCAAGCATTTACCTCCCCTGACAAAAACATCTTGCTGTCTCAAGCATTTACCTCCCCTGATTAAAACATCTTCCTGTCCCAAGCATTTACCTTCCCTGACTAAAACATCTTCCTGTCCCAAGCATTTACCTTACCTAACCAAAACATCTTCCTGTTCCAAGCATTTACCTCCCCTGACCAAAACATCTTCCTGTTCCAAGCATTTACCTCCCCTGACCATAACATCTTCCTGTCCAAAACAGTGACATTGTCCGATCTTTTTACCATCACTTAGCATCCACTGTCCGACATGCATTATGTCGTATGCCTTTGGTTTTTACATCTTAATATTCTGCTCCAAAACTACAGAGCCAGATTTGATCAAATTTGGCCAGTATGAACTTCATTGAGTATTTCGGACAGCTCTTCATTCCAAGATGGCTATCATTACTAAAAACATGTTTTTAATTACATCCTGCCTATTTTGAATTGCAACAGGTTGGTGGTTTTCTCTAGGTACTCTGGTTTCCTCCACCAATAAAACTGACTGCCATGATATAACTGAAATATTGTTGAAAGTGGCATTAAATACCATAAACATAACCCTATTTTTGTAAGTTCAGAAAGCTGCTTGTGTTCATTGTGTTTGGATAACATTATTTATACTAATGTAAGATTGCTATAAGACTTGCTAATATTTTATTTTACAGAAATTTTACCACAAATGAAGACCCTTATACCAAAGAAGAACCAGTAGATGAACTTCCTGTTGGGAAAAAATGTAAAACGAGTTCCAATGAAGAACAGACTATTAGTTCCAATGAACAGCAGACTATTCTTACACCTTTATTTGACCAGAATGTTACTGATTTGATGTCCGGTTTAGGTTTAGAGAAAATGAGTCAGCCAAGTCCTTCATCCACCATTTTTGGTGGAGATGCACGAAACAGTAACGAGTCAACACCTTTTTCACAGGAGCAAAGTCCTGCTTCTTCTTATATGATGTCTCCACATACAGACCATGAAAATGCTTACTCTATCACAAGCCCTCAGAGTTCTATTGATGAATCTCAAGTACTGTCACCTGAGCAAGAAGCTTCCATACCTGTAACTGTTCTGGATAAAATGGGAGTTAATGGTAACCCTGGTTACAATCCAGCAGTCAGCCATAGTTACAGTCCAACAGTAAATGGAAGCCATAGTTACAGTCCAGCAGTTAATGGTAACCTTGACTACAACCAATCAGAACAAGTCTATAATAGATCACATAGTCTGCCAGAACAACACCCTACTCTGGCAACCCTTCTGACGGCAAGTAATTCTAAGGATGGATTAAGAACAAAAATTTTGTCCAAAAACATTCCTATCAAAGGTCAAGAACTGACACTTGATTTCCAAGGATTGGGTACCATCATCATGCAACAACCACCAAATTGCCATCAACAGCAAAATAACATTCAGTTTTTAGATTTGAATACACTACAAAATTATACAAATGGAATGACTGAATTGCAGCAGACAAACATAGGCATGACATCGAACAATCACTTAGAAAATATCGTAATTGAGAGCGAGGATATTGAGTTAGAAGAAGAAATTGTTGAAATGAATGAAAGGTATGAAATAACACCTTCAAATGAGTTTACCGAAGATCAGTTACAACTTCTTGCCAGTTTTGAGGTGTTTCTACAACATCAGCAGGCAAACACTATTAATAATTCTGATGCTAATCCATTGAATCCAGGCACTCTTGCACAATTTTTGACATTACTCAACGATCCCAATAACCAGATTAACATGCAATGAACAATTTAATACCAATGAGTGTCATAGAATTTTTATGGATGAGTTTTGTGCTCATGAACGGATGAGTTTTGTGCTCGTACTAAAAAGAGAAAGAAGGCCATTAATTATTGTGGTATTTAGTATTTTATGTAAATTTTTAATTTTACTATTTTTTACCTGGACGTCAACAAATATTATGAAAATTAAATTGAATTTTAATTGTTTGTAGAAAAATAGTTTTACACTGCCACTTTTTGTTGAAATGCCTGTACCAAGGCAGGAAAGTTAGCAGTCATGTATTGTGTGTTAGATATATCAATTTTGTCACCTTCTATGATTTTTTTATTGGATTTTGGAACTTATACATGAGCTAATGATCCTTTTTTTTTTAATGAATTGGTAAAGTTGGGTAATGTGCTTTAATCATCACCTTCAGGAATTTTTCTCAGCTAGGCCTATATCATGAAAAACAGACTTTTTAGGTGGGGAATAAAGCCATGGCTGTTACAACGATTTGACCGGTAAAATTTTAAATCCAACTATCCTATGATTGAGGCAATGACAGCCTCTATATAATTAAAATGATGCATTATATATATTGGAAAAGAACATAAATTCTCTCTCTCAGAATTGGGTTGTATCAGATTTTAATGACATTTGAATCAGTTACGGATGACAAAATCATGTAATTTGATTGGTTGATGATAACTTAATGATTCAATAAATATACTTATTAACATTGATTGGAGTTCTCATAGAAAATATTGTTGAAGGTGGTGTTAAACACCATAAACCTAAACCAACCATAGAAATATTGCATGGAAGGTGAAGCATGTGATTTGAGGTGCAATGAGAGGTCCATTTTTAGATGCGATGAGAGTTCCATTTTGAGATGCGATGAGAGGTACATTTTGAGATGCGATGAGACGTCCATTTTGAGATGTGATGAGTGGTCCATTTTGAGATGCGATGAGAGGTCCATTTTGAGATGTGATGAATGGTCCATTTTGAGATGCGATGAGAGGTCCATTTTGAGCGAAAACATATCAAAGATAGAATATTTATCAAAGATTTGACAAGACAATGCCAATATAACGTCTGTTGATTATTACATACTAGTATTAGAAATCAACCACAATTTTTCATATCATGCTTGTTGCTTGGCAATAGATTTTTTTCGTGTGGAAAGATCAAAGGTAAAACTGACGAATCATTGATAAAAATATTGATCATGATTAATTTAAGACAAGATCTATTTTTAGAAGTACATGTACAGTCAAATCTGCCCATGTGGTCACCTCTATGAAGTAGTTGCCTGTATTAAAAGGTCACCTTTCTCTTATCCTGTCAATAGAAGATTTCATATGAATTGAACCTATTTTAAGAGGTCACCTGTCTGAAAAGACCACTTTTTCTTTGTCCCAATGGTGACCTTTTAATACAGGCTTGACTGTTGATTTCTGTTTTGAAATTTCTTGTATATAAATCATTTGATTACTTTTTTTAGATCTTGGTGAGAAGTGCCATATTTTTGTAGCATAAGTAGGAAATTGTTGAATTTAGTTTTTATGTAATAGTTTAGTTGTTTTCCTTGCATTGTACATTTTAAATGAAAAAACAAGAATATTGTACGTATCTTCAGGAATCTACCATAAGACTGTTGTCAATTTTCATATCTATCCATATAACGTCGGATAAATTAAATGTTTAACCAGTAAAAAGGACCAATTATTTCCTCCTTTTTAGAAGAAATGAAGTGATTTGTTTAAATTATATATGTTCAGGAATAAAACTTAGAATTTTTGCTATAATTGCCAGTTGATATTCCTAAAATGACAATTTTAGTAGACCAACAATATTCCCAGCAACTATTGCTGTATATAAAATATTCAAATTTTCATTCACCAGTTGGACTGCTATCTGACAATTTTCATGGGTCCATGTCCAACTTTTGTAGCCTTGTGGCTACTGGGCCCTTTTTAAACAAGATACAGAATGTATTGTAGAGGTCTAGGTTTTCATGTTTTATATTCACAGATGTCCACATATACAAGTTACAGTCAAAACTCATCATCTCAAATTCTGACAAGTTGTTTCCATGGATACGCCGAAGTTACAATTTAGTCTGTTTATATCAGATTTCAACTTAATTTATCCCAAATAACCTGAATTTTCTGATGTTTTAAAGTAAATCATCAGTCCCTTTAACTTGGACGAAACAAGGTTTCTGCTGAAGTTTTTTTGCGTACTGTCGTTTCATTGACATTTGTTTGTTTTTATCAATATATTTTGTTTCACGAAAAGATAAAAAATTATTATCACATTTTTTTTTTGGTACCATATCTTCTGAATTTTACATGCACTGTTTTTTTAATGTTTTATATTTTGTTATTGGATATAAAAATGACTGTTGATGTGACGATATTGTATAATATATAGTACATGTACATTATATAATGAAATCTGCATAATATATATTTTTGGATAAAATTCATGCTTAGATGGAATTAGTTATTAATGTTTATCATCAGTTTTAGCAATTTTATGTTAAATTGTGACAACCAGAACTATTGGGGGATTCATGGGCAGTTTTAATCCCAGGGTCAATGGGGTGGGGGGAGGTAGGTGGTAAGAGGGTCTATCAACCCTAACACTTGTGGAGGTGGTTATTGAGATTGGCATTGATGTCAGCGGTGTTAGCTTGTCATCTGGTTATATCGAGAAAGGGGGGGGAGGCATTGTGAATATGACATTTGAAAATGAGCCCTATTTTATAACAGATAACATCTGAGTGTAATATTACTCCCAGGGAACTTATAGCACATACAATTCATACAATTCTCTCTTATGGAACTTTGTGCTCACTAATACTCACAAATTATCTGTTTTTCAAAAGGGACATTCCCCCCCCCCTTTTTTATGGGTAATCCAATATTCGAATTCCACTCTGGAAGTCTATTGATATATATCTTTTACAAGGATAATAAAATTATAATGGTACAATTATAAACTGCTGTATGTTTATCAAAAGCATGTTGTTTTGTAAATAAATGTTATTCATTAAATGTTGTTTTGTAAATAAATGCTCTTTATTAAGTAAGAACAGTTTGAAAATACCAAGATGGAATGATTTCAGCTATCTAGTGAATGTTACAATGATTTCAGCTATCTAGTAAATGTTACAATGATTTCAGCTATCTAGTGAATGTTACAATGATTTCAGCTGTCTAGTAAATGTTACAATGATTTCAGCTATCTAGTAAATGTTACAATGATTTCAGCTATCTAGTAAATGTTACAATGATTTCAGCTATCTAGTAAATGTTACAATGATTTCAGCTATCTAGTAAATGTTACAATGATTTCAGCTATCTAGTAAATGTTACAATGATTTCAGCTATCTAGTAAATGTTACAATGATTTCAGCTATCTAGTAAATGTTACAATGATTTCAGCTATCTAGTGAATGTTACAATGATTTCAGCTATCTAGTAAATGTTACAATGATTTCAGCTATCTAGTGAATGTTACAATGATTTCAGCTATCTAGTAAATGTTACAATGATTTCAGCTATCTAGTGAATGTTACATCAATTAACTATGTTACATTATTTAGATTCTTTTGATTAATCTTATGTTACAGGGGTATAGGGGATGCCGTGATCGTATGGTAGTTGGATTTACAACTACCAGTGCAATCGGCTATCTATCACCATTAAAGTTGTGAGTGTTCATGGCTAGGTGTACTCGATACATTATGCGATAAAGTTTGTCAGGGACATGTGACAGGTTGGTGGTTTTCTCCGGGTACTCCGGTTTCCTCCACCAATATAACTGACTGCCACGATATAACTGAAATATTGTTGAAAGTGGCGTTAAATACCATAATCCTAAGCCAAACCTTTATTGGCTATGCCATGGAAAGATATGCAATTGTGCATGCGTGAGATAATCAGGGTCATGTGTAAGGTGAGCCTCTAATTTTGGGCCAGAAAAATATTTAGTAGTTGTATACAGAATGAAAACTTTTTTTTCTGTAATTTGAATGAAACAGAAAACTTCATTGTACCTGCATGTGTGATATTGAACAGAAATATTATTTTTATACCCCCCTCGAAACAAAGTTGTAAGGGGGTATACTGGTTTCACCATGCCCGTCCGTCCGTCCGTCTGTAGACAAATCCTATGTCGTACGATAACTTGAGTTGTGTTTCTTAGAATCTTAAAATTCACTGGTGAAGAGCGGAGGATCCCTTTCTTTTTTTGACGATTTTCACTTTTGCCATTCCAGAGTTATTGGACTTGATATGACGGAAAATAGGATTTTTACCCTATGTCGTATGAAAACTTGAGTAGTGTTTCTCAGAATATTTTGAAATTTTATCAGCAGCTTACGGGTGAAGAGAGGAGTATCCCTTTCATTTTTGACGATTTTCACTTTTGCCGTTCCAAAGTTTTTGGACTTGATTATGACGGAAAATAGGATTTTTACCCTATGTCGTATGATAACTTGAGTAGTGTTTCTCAGAATATTTTGAAATTTTATCAGCAGCTTACCGGTGAAGAGAGGAGGATCCCTTTCATTTTTGACGATTTTCACTTTTGTCGTTCCAGAGTTATTGGACTTGATTATGACGAAAAATAGGATGTTTACCCTATGTCGTATGATAACTTGAGTAGTGTTTCTCAGAATGTTTTGAAATTTTATCAGCAGCTTACCGGTGAAGAGAGGATGGTCCCTTTCATTTTTGGTCGGAACAATCAGTAATGTTTTGGTTATGGAAATAGGTTGGACAGATATGGGGAGCGGGGGTATATCTTAGTGAGCTGTGCTCACAGTAATACTAGTTAGTGATGGGAATCGGTAGCATTTTCAAGATCGACGATCGTTATATCAACATCGACCGATGATCGATCATCGGTGACAATTGCCTGCTAAATGTATTTACTGACTATAATTAATCAAATAGCCTTTATTTCAAGAGTATAATTGACAAAAGTAAAGATATGAATAAAATTGGGCGCATTTCATTTGCGCAGATTTGGGGATTAACTACCCTTTCATTTGCGCGTCTAAAGTGCCCTACATTTGCGCCGATTTTTTACCTGAGATTTACCTGTTGCAATCCTTCTATTGCGCGAAAATTTTTTAATTATATTTAATATTTGTAACTTTAGATATCAAATGTACATAAATGTATAAAAATTTAGAATTTGAATTTTAATAAGAAAAATCTAAAAAAAATATATATTTTCGAGTTTAATTGATGAAAAAGCATTTTGGCTTAATTAAATAATTATAATCTTAATTTATGTTTTAAACAGAAATATAAACTTTATTATTTTAATGTAAAAATACAACTGAATAAGAAATGACAATTTGAAACATAGCTGTACAGATTTTAATATTCGTGAACAAAATACTCACTATGAAATCAACTCACTGGTTCTGTATATATAAATATGGAGTGGTCGATATCACTACATACCACTTGTCTTCGCTTTGTTAGTCTCGAAATCAGACGACACCTATCACAAGTTTTTGCAACATGTTATTGACATTTGTAGTGCAAGAAATCTTACATTTAAGCCTGCCGTTGTACATGTTGATCTAGAAATCACTGTCCACAATGTTTTCCGTCAGATGTTTCCTGAAACAAGTATACAATGCTGTCGTTTCCACCTAGGAAAATCCTGGTGGAGAAAAATTCAGAAGACAGGACTTTCCACTGAATACAAGGACAACGAATCAAACATAGGAAAATGGCTTAAATCGTTTTTTGGACTTGTCTTTCTGGACTCCAGTGATGTTGAAGACTGCTTCGGGGACGATATTATGAGGGTGTTACCAGAAGATCCGCGATGTACTTCGTTCGCTGATTATATATTGGAAAATTACATTGTGCCTGATTCAAGGTTTCCTCCAACATTGTGGTCTTCATTACCGTCACTCAACGCAAAACGCACAACTAATGGAGCGGAGTCGGTCCATGCACACTACAACGAACAATTTTATGCAGCTCATCCCACAATATTTATTTTCTTAGATGTTCTGTCGAAAATTCAAACAACAACATATGTAAAAGTCAGAACAATCCATATGCCAGCAGTCATCCGAAGATCTGAGATGGAAAAGCTTTCTTACCTGATAGACCAATACAGCAAGCTACAGGCTAACGAGATCGACAGATACAAGTTTGTGAAAGCGATAGGTTACAAATAATCTGCTAAAACCGACATCTAAATGTTTTATGACTGAACTGTATTTTATGCCTTTTATATCATTGTGGGCAGGGGTAACAGAAATTACTTATCAATTAACTAATTTCTGGCTGACGGAAGAGGTATTATTATAATATATATTATAGATTACAGGTAATATGCGCAATTGAAGGATTGCAACAGGTAAATCTCAGGTAAAAAATCTGCGCAAATGAAAGGTGCTTTGCAGCGGAAATGAAGGATTTTCCCCGCTCAATTGTAAGGCTAATCCGCGCAAATGAAATGTACCGATAAAATTGTATCATAAATTTATAAACTATAATTTTTCCATTAGTAAACATTAACTTTTTGAATATATTTCGACATCTTATTATAATCTATGTGTTTCAAGTATATAAAAATACACAATAAATGAAAAAGTTTTTGAAAAACATCGTAAAATTAAAAAAGATATCAACAATAAAAGATTTCCGTTTCGGGACATTTCCGTCAATTTCCGGTTCGGGTTCGGGTTCGGGTTACACTTTTTACCGACCACCGTTTTTTGGTTTTCTTAAATATATTGTTTTTAGACATTTATTACTGTGATACTATAAAGTTTAAAGAAAAAAATTATACATAGATATTTTTAATCTAAGAATTATCATATACAATTTAAAATTTCAAGTAACACAAAAGGTAAATACAATGTATTAAATTAATAATGTTTATAGTTATCTTAAGCAATTTCGGCAACACCAATAGGTTTTTTTCGGCGCAAAACGTAGTTCAATATACATCTTAGATGGTACCATACAAAAAGCGCAAACTTGTGTGTTTTATCATATGACTTACGATAGCATTGTAATGACTTAAAAATTCTAGAAACATGTATTTGCTGCTATACAGAACATGATTGAAAACATCGCTGCGAATTTAATATGAAGAACTGCAATCAAAGTGATGATCATTTGCTTATTTAAGGTATATTATATGTGATTTTACCTTGTGTTTGGGCGTTGACCGCTGGAAATGGAACTAACATTTTTCCTTCCATGAATACAGGAATAATCCAACTCCTTATAAATTAAAAGACCCACTGCACTTTCTGCAACTTCCATGTTTTTATATTTGGACCCCGTACCAAGCTTCCTTGAGATACGCTTATAAAGTTGGACGTAGTTATCCTGCTGGAATTTCTTTAGGGCACACTCTAAATCTATAAAAGATTTATACTTTCCTCCAACACGGAGCGCACTACCATCGTCGTCCATTTTGAGAATAATTAGTGTTGGGAAGTGTGAGTTGTACTCTGAGAAGTACTCATATCATGGGCAATATTTATTTGGAATAAAAATAAACTACAAACAGAAAAAATATGTGTCCATGTCCGGAAACCGGTTGATCATTTAGTCACAACTTCCACCCGTCGTACTTGTAGAACCCAGGCTACGAATTCGTTTCCGTCGTATTCGTAGCCTGTGCCATATATTAACTAAAACCCCATAATACTTACCTCTCGACCAGCGTTCTGTCTCTTATAATTAGATCTTATAAAACATAAACTGAAAATATCTTATATGAGTTTACGCCTATCTACAGTCCTTTAAACAAAAATAGATAACTAACATTTGATACTGAAAGCAAGGGCTAGGGTCATAGGTTTTTAATATCAATTTTAACAATTCTTCAGTTATATAATAGCGGTCAGTTTTATTTTAAAAGGGAGCCAGGTAAGTCTTATTTGAAAAGGGAGCCAGGAAAACCACCGACTCGCCACAAGTCGCTGATAAACCTGATCACAAACGGTTCTATATATAGTACGTCGAGCCACGAGCAAGAATCGAACTCACTACGTCAGTGGTAATAAGTCCTGGTTGATTGCAGAGGAAGATGAAATTCCAACTACCATATGATCGCGGCTACGACAGTGACTAAAACTTTTTAATGATTAAATACAAATTGATGTAGAGGCCGTCGTGGTCGTGATCGTATCGTAGTTGGATTTACAACTATCTATGCAATTAGTGCCTATCACCACTGAAGTTCTGAGTTCGAATCCCGTTCAGTCGAGGTGAACTCGCTATACCATAACCACAACCCAAATTCATGTTTTTAAATACATGTACATTTGTGTTTGAAATTTACTGTTCCTAAATAATATTTACTTGCTCAAAAAGATTTTTCATATATTTGGGTTTCCACCATCTTTTGACTATGAGTGGTATAATTCCTTAATTATTACAGAAACGCGCAAGTCAATCTCCCTAATGAGGCATAATTAACCTTAGCAGATTACTTCCTCCCAAAAACTTTTAAATTATTTAGTTTTCCATTCTTTTGACTATGAGAGTACCTCGGTGAAGGTTATTTCAGAATGTATGTCTTCTTGAGTAGTATCATTAGCTGTATCGTAGACATCACAAGTCATTGTATTCCAACAGTTAATCAATCGACTTAATTTAAAGGGGCATTAGCTACGATTTTGACCAAAAAAATTATATGTTTTGGAAATTGGTAAATAGCTTTAAAATGATGAAATAAAGGTAAATATTTCACATTAAACAGCTTATTGTACCACTTTTCGCCTTTTGCGAACGAAAATTGCCATCGATTTATTATTTCCTTGCAAGCAAATATTTGACCTCGCTTTCTCCGTATGCATCTGACCTTACTAGTGACAGGTAAAAACGAATAATTTGTATTTTGTCGCTTATTAACTGCAAACTTGCATGGTTCTTTGTCCGTAATTAACGCCGACTAAAAGCAGATTCACAGAAAATAAGAAATATGTGCATTGTTGTACTGATTTAATGACGATTCGGCAAACTCCATAAACAATGCCGATAATTAATAAGATGGCGTCCATTTCTTGATCGATCTCAAAACACGAGTATACTTTTTGGTGAAATTTCAATTTTTCATTCCAGAGTTATGGGACTTTATTCATCAAATTGTAGGTGATTTTTCGTATGTCTTGCTGTAAATTGGCCAATTCACTTCAAACTTCGCACAGTTATTGGAATTGATAGTCTTACGGTCTGTATAGTTTTTGGTGAAATTTCGATTTTTCATTGCAGAGTTATGGGACTTTATTCATCAAATTGTAGGCGATTTTTCATATGTCGCGCTGTAAATTTAGAACCCCTTCGCCAATTCACTTCAAACTTCGTACTGTTATTGGAATTGATAGTCTTTACTGATTTCTCAAAAAATGTGTCGTATTACTATGGTTAAATGGTTTGTTTTCAACTTTGTGGATTAACATGGTGATTTATAAACAAATAATGAATGAGCGGACAAATAGTTACATTTCAACAATTGATATGAGACTTGCATATAGAGAGCAATTTCCAACCTGCAACACTTTACCTTAAGTTTATTTAGATCAGTTTGTACAAGACTTGTTCCTCAATAAAATGATAACTGAGTGGAGAAATGATTACTACTCAACGATTGATGGCATATCCTGACTATTAGATTATTTGGATTTGTTTGCAATATATGTGTATAGTTGGTTTTTTTTTGTCAATACAAAAGGTATGTCAAACTATTATAGTGTTTTATTTCAACATAAATATTGTATAAATGTTCCAATTCATGTTTATGGTGCAGCTGTTGGTGAAATTTAGATTTTTCATTGAAGAGTTATGGGAAGGAAAGTCTTTACAAATATTGTATGAATGTTGACGACGGGCGTATCATGCGCTCTTGGCGCAGCCGTTTATTTAGATATGCTGCTTTGTTAATTTGTAAATAAAGTGCAACAAACCAAATATTTTTGTTACAAATTGTATGGTATGAAAGTTCCAACCCAAATTTGCTGGGAACATGCTTATGAAAAAAACGATATTTGCACAAGACTTTGTGTTTCCCACAATAAAAAAAAAACAATTGGAAGGACTAACCAAATGGCCATCGACCGTAAGGTAGTGTAAGGTAAGTAAAGTTGTAATTACGATTCTCACCTGTGACAAGGTGTACTCCATACAACTGTATGTGATAAAGTTTGTAAGTGACTTGTGTCATATCACGATTTTTATGTCGAAATACTCTGGTTTCCTTCACGAAATATAACTGTAATCTTAATGTTAGTGGTGACAAAAACTAATTCAAATGATGTTTTTAACTGAGTTTGTCAATGACTTGAGGCAGGTTGGTGGTTTTCTCCACTTACTCCGGTTTCCTCCATCAATAAAACTGACTGCCACGATATAACTGAAATATTGTTGAGAGTGGCGTTAAACACCATAACACCCTTCCCTTCTTAATTGATGTTAATTTTGTCAAATTACAATACAATGGAGCCTCATTGTAACCAAGTCGAGCAGACCGGTGATTTTACTTCGAAATATCAGAGCATTCAAGTTATTCGGGTTAAATTAGACTACAAGCAGTTTTCAACAGGTTATTTATTTTTACTTCGAGGTATCCATGGAAACGACTTATATAAGATCGTAATAACAATGGTTCACTGTGTTTTCTATCAAATTCAATTATATTGCTATTATTATTTTTTTTCCATTTGGTTAAGAATTAATTGACAGAGTTTTTGGTAATCCTCTTCAGTATTGTAAATGTTAGCACTGATTCGACAGTACACCTTTCCACCAATATATGATAGTCTGCATATTATGCCATGGTTTAATATATTTTCGATAATTCTCCGTTCACCGTCTGCCTACAAACAACAAATTTATGTCGTTTTACATATGTTATAAAATTTTCTGTTTGTCATAAAATTAACACGTTTTTCAACATTATTGCTACAAGCCCTGATGGGAAGAATACTCGCTATTTTTTATTTTTGCTTTAGCACATAATATGTATATAACACTTGTATCTCAAACAAAATGCTAAGCAAATCCTGGTAAATAGTTCTAATGGATAACTTGTATCTTGGAAAAAGTGCTAATTATGCATAACTTGTATCTTGTAAATAGTGCTAATGAATAACTTGTATCTCGTAATCAGTGCTAATGAATAACTTGTATCTCGTCAATAGTGTTAATGAATAACTTGTATCTCGGAAATAGTGTTAATGGATCACTTGTATCTTGTAAATAGTGCTAATGGATCACTTGTATCTGGTAAATAGTGCTAATGAATAACTTGTATCTGGTAAATAGTGCTAATGAATAACTTGTATCTGGTAAATAGCGCTAATGAATAATTTGTATCTGGTAAATAGTGCTAATGAATAACTTGTATCTGGTAAATAGTGCTAATGAATAACTTGTATCTGGTAAATAGTGTTAATGAATTACTTGTATCTTGTAAATAGTGCTAATGGATCACTTGTATCTGGTAAATAGTGCTAATGGATCACTTGTATCTGGTAAATAGTGCTAATGAATAACTTGTATCTGGTAAATAGTGCTAATGAATAACTTGTATCTGGTAAATAGTGCTAATGGATCACTTGTATCTGGTAAATAGTGCTAATGAATAACTTGTATCTTGTAAATAGTGCTAATGAATAACTTGTATCTGGTAAATAGCACTAATGAATTACTTGTATCTTGTAAACAGCGCTAATGAATAACTTGTATCTGGTAAATAGTGCTAATGGATCACTTGTATCTTGTAAATAGTGCTAATGAATAACTTGTATCTGGTAAATAGTGCTAATGAATAGCTTGTATCTGGTAAATAGTGCTAATGGATCACTTGTATCTGGTAAATAGTGCTAATGAATAACTTGTATCTTGTAAATAGTGCTAATGAATAACTTGTATCTGGTAAATAGCACTAATGAATTACTTGTATCTTGTAAATAGTGCTAATGAATTACTTGTATCTTGTAAATAGTGCTAATGAATAACTTGTATCTTGTAAATAGTGCTAATGGATCACTTGTATCTGGTAAATAGTGCTAATGAATAACTTGTATCAGGTAAATAGTGCTAATGAATAACTTGTATCTTGTAAATAGTGTTAATGAATAACTTGTATCTGGTAAATAGTGCTAATGAATAACTTGTATCTGGTAAATAGTGCTAATGAATAACTTGTATCTGGTAAATAGTGCTAATGAATAACTTGTATCTGGTAAATAGTGCTAATGAATAACTTGTATCTGGTAAATAATGCTAATGAATAACTTGTATCTGGTAAATAGTGCTAATGAATAACTTGTATCTGGTAAATAGCACTAATGAATTACTTGTATCTTGTAAATAGTGCTAATGAATTACTTGTATCTTGTAAATAGTGCTAATGGATCACTTGTATCTGGTAAATAGTGCTAATGAATAACTTGTATCTGGTAAATAGTGCTAATGAATAACTTGTATCTTGTAAATAGTGTTAATGAATAACTTGTATCTGGTAAATAGTGCTAATGAATAACTTGTATCTGGTAAATAGTGCTAATGAATAACTTGTATCTTGTAAATAGTGCTAATGGATCACTTGTATCTGGTAAATAGTGCTAATGAATAACTTGTATCTGGTAAATAGTGCTAATGGATCATTTGTATCTGGTAAATAGTGCTAATGAATAACTTGTATCTTGTAAATAGTGCTAATGAATAACTTGTATCTGGTAAATAGTGCTAATGAATTACTTGTATCTTGTAAATAGTGCTAATGGATCACTTGTATCTGGTAAATAGTGCTAATGAATAACTTGTATCTGGTAAATAGTGCTAATGGATCACTTGTATCTGGTAAATAGTGCTAATGAATAACTTGTATCTTGTAAATAGTGCTAATGAATAACTTGTATCTGGTAAATACTGCTAATGAATTACTTGTATCTTGTAAATAGTGCTAATGGATCACTTGTATCTGGTAAATAGTGCTAATGAATAACTTGTATCTTGTAAATAGTGTTAATGAATAACTTGTATCTGGTAAATAGTGTTAATGAATAAATTGTATCTTGTAAATAGTGCTAATGAATAACTTGTATCTTGTAAATAGTGTTAATGAATAACTTGTATCTGGTAAATAGTGCTAATGAATAACTTGTATCTGGTAAATAGTGCTAATGAATAACTTGTACCTTGTAAATAGTGCTAATGGATCACTTGTATCTGGTAAATAGTGCTAATGAATAACTTGTATCTGGTAAATAGCGCTAATGGACCACTTGTATCTGGTAAATAGTGCTAATGAATAACTTGTATCTTGTAAATAGTGCTAATGAATCACTTGTATCTGGTAAATAGTGCTAATGGATCACTTGTATCTTGTAAATAGTGCTAATGAATAACTTGTATCTGGTAAATAGTGCTAATGAATAACTTGTATCTTGTAAATAGTGTTAATGAATAACTTGTATCTGGTAAATAGTGCTAATGAATAACTTGTATCTGTTAAATAGTGCTAATGTATCACTTGTATCTGGAAAATAGTGCTAATGAATAACTTGTATCTGGTAAATAGTGCTAATGAATTACTTGTATCTGGTAAATAGTGCTAATGAATAACTTGTATCTTGTAAATAGTGTTAATGAATAACTTGTATCTGGTAAATAGTGCTAATGAATAACTTGTATCTGTTAAATAGTGCTAATGGATCACTTGTATCTGGTAAATAGTGCTAATGAATAACTTGTATCTGGTAAATAATGCTAATGAATTACTTGTATCTTGTAAATAGTGCTAATGGATCACTTGTATCTGGTAAATAGTGCTAATGAATAACTTGTATCTGGTAAATAGTGCTAATGGATCACTTGTATCTTGTAAATAGTGCTAATGAATAACTTGTATCTTGTAAATAGTGCTAATGAATAACTTGTATCTGGTAAATAGTGCTAATGAATAACTTGTATCTTGTAAATAGTGCTAATGAATTACTTGTATCTGGTAAATAGTGCGAATGAATTACTTGTATCTGGTAAATAGTGCAAATGGATAACTTGTATCTGGTATATAGTGCTAATGAATAACTTGTACCTTGTAAATAGTGCTAATGGATCACTTGTATCTGGTAAATAGTGCTAATGAATAACTTGTATCTGGTAAATAGTGCGAATGGATCACTTGTATCTGGTAAATAGTGCTAATGAATAACTTGTATCTGGTAAATAGTGCGAATGGGTCACTTGTATCTGGTAAATAGTGCTAATGAATAACTTGTATCTGGTAAATAGTGCGAATGGATCACTTGTATCTGGTAAATAGTGCTAATGAATAACTTGTATCTGGTAAATAGTGCTAATGGATCACTTGTATCTGGTAAATAGTGCTAATGGATTACTTGTATCTTGTAAATAGTGCTAATGGATCACTTGTATCTGGTAAATAGTGCTAATGAATAACTTGTATCTTGTAAATAGTGCTAATGGATCACTTATATCTTGTAAATAGTGCTAATGGATTACTTGTATCTTGTAAATAGTGCTAATGGATCACCTGTATCTGGTAAATAGTGCTAATGAATAACTTGTATCTGGTAAATAGTGCTAATGAATAACTTCGATCTTGTAAATAGTGCTAATGAATAACTTGTATCTTGTAAATAGTGCTAATGAATTACTTGTATCTGGTAAATAGTGCTAATGAATAACTTGTATCTTTTAAATAGTGCTAATGAATAACTTGTATCTTGTAAATAGTGCTAATGGATCACTTGTAGCTGGTAAATAGTGCTAATGAATAACTTGTATCTGGTAAATAGTGTTAATGAATAAATTGTATTTGGTAAATAGTGCTAATAGATCACTTGTATCTGGTAGATAGTGCTAATGAATAACTTGTATCTTGTAAATAGTGCTAATGAATAACTTGTATCTTGTAAATAGTGCTAATGAATAACTTGTATCTTGTAAATAGTGCTAATGAATAACTTGTATCTTGTAATTAGTGCTAATGAATAATTTGTATCTGGTAAATAGTGCTAATGAATTACTTGTATCTTGTAAATAGTGCTAATTAATAACTTGTATCTTGTAAATAGTGCTAATGAGTAACTTGTATCTGGTAAATAGCACTAATGAATTACTTGTATCTTGTAAATAGTGCTAATGAATAACTTGTATCTTGTAAATAGTGCTAATGAATAACTTGTATCTTGTAATTAGTGCTAATGAATAATTTGTATCTGGTAAATAGTGCTAATGAATTACTTGTATCTTGTAAATAGTGCTAATTAATAACTTGTATCTTGTAAATAGTGCTAATGAGTAACTTGTATCTGGTAAATAGCACTAATGAATTACTTGTATCTTGTAAATAGTGCTAATGAATAACTTGTATCTTGTAAATAGTGTTAATGAATAAATTGTATCTGGTAAATAGTGCTAATAGATCACTTGTATCTGGTAAATAGTGCTAATGAATAACTTGTATCTTGTAAATAGTGCTAATGAATACTTTGTATCTTGTAAATAGTGTTAATGAATTACTTGTATCTTGTAAATAGTGCTAATGAATAACTTGTATCTTGTAAATAGTGTTAATGAATAACTTGTATCTGGTAAATAGTGCTAATGAATAACTTGTATCTGGTAAATAGTGCTAATGAATAACTTGTATCTTGTAAATAGTGCTAATGAATTACTTGTATCTTGTAAATAGTGCTAATGAATTACTTGTATCTTGTAAATAGTGCTAATGAATTACTTGTATCTGGTAAATAGTGCTAATGAATAACTTGTATCTTGTAAATAGTGTTAATGAATAAATTGTATCTGGTAAATAGTGCTAATGGATCACTTGTATCTGGTAAATAGTGCTAATGGATCACTTGTATCTGGTAAATAGTGCTAATGGATCACTTGTATCTTGTAAATAGTGTTAATGAATAACTTGTATCTGGTAAATAGTGCTAATGAATAACTTGTATCTGGTAAATAGTGCTAATGAATAACTTGTATCTTGTAAATAGTGCTAATGGATCACTTGTATCTGGTAAATAGTGCTAATGAATAACTTGTATCTGGTAAATAGTGCTAATGGATCATTTGTATCTGGTAAATAGTGCTAATGAATAACTTGTATCTTGTAAATAGTGCTAATGAATAACTTGTATCTGGTAAATAGTGCTAATGAATTACTTGTATCTTGTAAATAGTGCTAATGGATCACTTGTATCTGGTAAATAGTGCTAATGAATAACTTGTATCTGGTAAATAGTGCTAATGGATCACTTGTATCTGGTAAATAGTGCTAATGAATAACTTGTATCTTGTAAATAGTGCTAATGAATAACTTGTATCTGGTAAATACTGCTAATGAATTACTTGTATCTTGTAAATAGTGCTAATGGATCACTTGTATCTGGTAAATAGTGCTAATGAATAACTTGTATCTTGTAAATAGTGTTAATGAATAACTTGTATCTGGTAAATAGTGCTAATGAATAACTTGTATCTGGTAAATAGTGCTAAGGAATAACTTGTACCTTGTAAATAGTGCTAATGGATCACTTGTATCTGGTAAATAGTGTTAATGAATAAATTGTATCTTGTAAATAGTGCTAATGAATAACTTGTATCTTGTAAATAGTGTTAATGAATAACTTGTATCTGGTAAATAGTGCTAATGAATAACTTGTATCTGGTAAATAGTGCTAATGAATAACTTGTACCTTGTAAATAGTGCTAATGGATCACTTGTATCTGGTAAATAGTGCTAATGAATAACTTGTATCTGGTAAATAGCGCTAATGGACCACTTGTATCTGGTAAATAGTGCTAATGAATAACTTGTATCTTGTAAATAGTGCTAATGAATCACTTGTATCTGGTAAATAGTGCTAATGTATCACTTGTATCTGGAAAATAGTGCTAATGAATAACTTGTATCTGGTAAATAGTGCTAATGAATTACTTGTATCTGGTAAATAGTGCTAATGAATAACTTGTATCTTGTAAATAGTGTTAATGAATAACTTGTATCTGGTAAATAGTGCTAATGAATAACTTGTATCTGTTAAATAGTGCTAATGGATCACTTGTATCTGGTAAATAGTGCTAATGAATAACTTGTATCTGGTAAATAATGCTAATGAATTACTTGTATCTTGTAAATAGTGCTAATGGATCACTTGTATCTGGTAAATAGTGCTAATGAATAACTTGTATCTGGTAAATAGTGCTAATGGATCACTTGTATCTTGTAAATAGTGCTAATGAATAACTTGTATCTTGTAAATAGTGCTAATGAATAACTTGTATCTGGTAAATAGTGCTAATGAATAACTTGTATCTTGTAAATAGTGCTAATGAATAACTTGTATCTGGTAAATAGTGCTAATGAATAACTTGTATCTTGTAAATAGTGCTAATGAATTACTTGTATCTGGTAAATAGTGCGAATGAATTACTTGTATCTGGTAAATAGTGCAAATGGATAACTTGTATCTTGTAAATAGAGCTAATGGATCACTTGTATCTGGTATATAGTGCTAATGAATAACTTGTACCTTGTAAATAGTGCTAATGGATCACTTGTATCTGGTAAATAGTGCTAATGAATAACTTGTATCTGGTAAATAGTGCGAATGGATCACTTGTATCTGGTAAATAGTGCTAATGAATAACTTGTATCTGGTAAATAGTGTTAATGAATAAATTGTATTTGGTAAATAGTGCTAATAGATCACTTGTATCTGGTAGATAGTGCTAATGAATAACTTGTATCTTGTAAATAGTGCTAATGAATAACTTGTATCTTGTAAATAGTGCTAATGAATAACTTGTATCTTGTAAATAGTGCTAATGAATAACTTGTATCTTGTAATTAGTGCTAATGAATAATTTGTATCTGGTAAATAGTGCTAATGAATTACTTGTATCTTGTAAATAGTGCTAATTAATAACTTGTATCTTGTAAATAGTGCTAATGAGTAACTTGTATCTGGTAAATAGCACTAATGAATTACTTGTATCTTGTAAATAGTGCTAATGAATAACTTGTATCTTGTAAATAGTGCTAATGAATAACTTGTATCTTGTAATTAGTGCTAATGAATAATTTGTATCTGGTAAATAGTGCTAATGAATTACTTGTATCTTGTAAATAGTGCTAATTAATAACTTGTATCTTGTAAATAGTGCTAATGAGTAACTTGTATCTGGTAAATAGCACTAATGAATTACTTGTATCTTGTAAATAGTGCTAATGAATAACTTGTATCTTGTAAATAGTGTTAATGAATAAATTGTATCTGGTAAATAGTGCTAATAGATCACTTGTATCTGGTAAATAGTGCTAATGAATAACTTGTATCTTGTAAATAGTGCTAATGAATACTTTGTATCTTGTAAATAGTGTTAATGAATTACTTGTATCTTGTAAATAGTGCTAATGAATAACTTGTATCTTGTAAATAGTGTTAATGAATAACTTGTATCTGGTAAATAGTGCTAATGAATAACTTGTATCTGGTAAATAGTGCTAATGAATAACTTGTATCTTGTAAATAGTGCTAATGAATTACTTGTATCTTGTAAATAGTGCTAATGAATTACTTGTATCTTGTAAATAGTGCTAATGAATTACTTGTATCTGGTAAATAGTGCTAATGAATAACTTGTATCTTGTAAATAGTGTTAATGAATAAATTGTATCTGGTAAATAGTGCTAATGGATCACTTGTATCTGGTAAATAGTGCTAATGGATCACTTGTATCTGGTAAATAGTGCTAATGGATCACTTGTATCTTGTAAATAGTGTTAATGAATAACTTGTATCTGGTAAATAGTGCTAATGAATAACTTGTATCTGGTAAATAGTGCTAATGAATAACTTGTATCTTGTAAATAGTGCTAATGGATCACTTGTATCTGGTAAATAGTGCTAATGAATAACTTGTATCTGGTAAATAGTGCTAATGGATCATTTGTATCTGGTAAATAGTGCTAATGAATAACTTGTATCTTGTAAATAGTGCTAATGAATAACTTGTATCTGGTAAATAGTGCTAATGAATTACTTGTATCTTGTAAATAGTGCTAATGGATCACTTGTATCTGGTAAATAGTGCTAATGAATAACTTGTATCTGGTAAATAGTGCTAATGGATCACTTGTATCTGGTAAATAGTGCTAATGAATAACTTGTATCTTGTAAATAGTGCTAATGAATAACTTGTATCTGGTAAATACTGCTAATGAATTACTTGTATCTTGTAAATAGTGCTAATGGATCACTTGTATCTGGTAAATAGTGCTAATGAATAACTTGTATCTTGTAAATAGTGTTAATGAATAACTTGTATCTGGTAAATAGTGCTAATGAATAACTTGTACCTTGTAAATAGTGCTAATGGATCACTTGTATCTGGTAAATAGTGCTAATGAATAACTTGTATCTGGTAAATAGCGCTAATGGACCACTTGTATCTGGTAAATAGTGCTAATGAATAACTTGTATCTTGTAAATAGTGCTAATGAATCACTTGTATCTGGTAAATAGTGCTAATGGATCACTTGTATCTTGTAAATAGTGCTAATGAATAACTTGTATCTGGTAAATAGTGCTAATGAATAACTTGTATCTTGTAAATAGTGTTAATGAATAACTTGTATCTGGTAAATAGTGCTAATGAATAACTTGTATCTGTTAAATAGTGCTAATGTATCACTTGTATCTGGAAAATAGTGCTAATGAATAACTTGTATCTGGTAAATAGTGCTAATGAATTACTTGTATCTGGTAAATAGTGCTAATGAATAACTTGTATCTTGTAAATAGTGTTAATGAATAACTTGTATCTGGTAAATAGTGCTAATGAATAACTTGTATCTGTTAAATAGTGCTAATGGATCACTTGTATCTGGTAAATAGTGCTAATGAATAACTTGTATCTGGTAAATAATGCTAATGAATTACTTGTATCTTGTAAATAGTGCTAATGGATCACTTGTATCTTGTAAATAGTGTTAATGAATAACTTGTATCTGGTAAATAGTGCTAATGAATAACTTGTATCTGGTAAATAGTGCTAATGAATAACTTGTATCTTGTAAATAGTGCTAATGGATCACTTGTATCTGGTAAATAGTGCTAATGAATAACTTGTATCTGGTAAATAGTGCTAATGGATCATTTGTATCTGGTAAATAGTGCTAATGAATAACTTGTATCTTGTAAATAGTGCTAATAAATAACTTGTATCTGGTAAATAGTGCTAATGAATTACTTGTATCTTGTAAATAGTGCTAATGGATCACTTGTATCTGGTAAATAGTGCTAATGAATAACTTGTATCTGGTAAATAGTGCTAATGGATCACTTGTATCTGGTAAATAGTGCTAATGAATAACTTGTATCTTGTAAATAGTGCTAATGAATAACTTGTATCTGGTAAATACTGCTAATGAATTACTTGTATCTTGTAAATAGTGCTAATGGATCACTTGTATCTTGTAAATAGTGCTAATGAATAACTTGTATCTGGTAAATACTGCTAATGGATCACTTGTATCTGGTAAATAGTGTTAATGAATAAATTGTATCTTGTAAATAGTGCTAATGAATAACTTGTATCTTGTAAATAGTGTTAATGAATAACTTGTATCTGGTAAATAGTGCTAATGAATAACTTGTATCTGGTAAATAGTGCTAATGAATAACTTGTACCTTGTAAATAGTGCTAATGGATCACTTGTATCTGGTTAATAGTGCTAATGAATAACTTGTATCTGGTAAATAGCGCTAATGGACCACTTGTATCTGGTAAATAGTGCTAATGAATAACTTGTATCTTGTAAATAGTGCTAATGAATCACTTGTATCTGGTAAATAGTGCTAATGGATCACTTGTATCTTGTAAATAGTGCTAATGAATAACTTGTATCTGGTAAATAGTGCTAATGAATAACTTGTATCTTGTAAATAGTGTTAATGAATAACTTGTATCTGGTAAATAGTGCTAATGAATAACTTGTATCTGTTAAATAGTGCTAATGTATCACTTGTATCTGGAAAATAGTGCTAATGAATAACTTGTATCTGGTAAATAGTGCTAATGAATTACTTGTATCTGGTAAATAGTGCTAATGAATAACTTGTATCTTGTAAATAGTGTTAATGAATAACTTGTATCTGGTAAATAGTGCTAATGAATAACTTGTATCTGTTAAATAGTGCTAATGGATCACTTGTATCTGGTAAATAGTGCTAATGAATAACTTGTATCTGGTAAATAATGCTAATGAATTACTTGTATCTTGTAAATAGTGCTAATGGATCACTTGTATCTGGTAAATAGTGCTAATGAATAACTTGTATCTGGTAAATAGTGCTAATGGATCACTTGTATCTTGTAAATAGTGCTAATGAATAACTTGTATCTTGTAAATAGTGCTAATGAATAACTTGTATCTGGTAAATAGTGCTAATGAATAACTTGTATCTTGTAAATAGTGCTAATGAATTACTTGTATCTGGTAAATAGTGCGAATGAATTACTTGTATCTGGTAAATAGTGCAAATGGATAACTTGTATCTGGTATATAGTGCTAATGAATAACTTGTACCTTGTAAATAGTGCTAATGGATCACTTGTATCTGGTAAATAGTGCTAATGAATAACTTGTATCTGGTAAATAGTGCGAATGGATCACTTGTATCTGGTAAATAGTGCTAATGAATAACTTGTATCTGGTAAATAGTGCGAATGGGTCACTTGTATCTGGTAAATAGTGCTAATGAATAACTTGTATCTGGTAAATAGTGCGAATGGATCACTTGTATCTGGTAAATAGTGCTAATGAATAACTTGTATCTGGTAAATAGTGCTAATGGATCACTTGTATCTGGTAAATAGTGCTAATGGATTACTTGTATCTTGTAAATAGTGCTAATGGATCACTTGTATCTGGTAAATAGTGCTAATGAATAACTTGTATCTTGTAAATAGTGCTAATGGATCACTTATATCTTGTAAATAGTGCTAATGGATTACTTGTATCTTGTAAATAGTGCTAATGGATCACCTGTATCTGGTAAATAGTGCTAATGAATAACTTGTATCTGGTAAATAGTGCTAATGAATAACTTCGATCTTGTAAATAGTGCTAATGAATAACTTGTATCTTGTAAATAGTGCTAATGAATTACTTGTATCTGGTAAATAGTGCTAATGAATAACTTGTATCTTTTAAATAGTGCTAATGAATAACTTGTATCTTGTAAATAGTGCTAATGGATCACTTGTAGCTGGTAAATAGTGCTAATGAATAACTTGTATCTGGTAAATAGTGTTAATGAATAACTTGTATCTTGTAAATAGTGTTAATGAATAAATTGTATTTGGTAAATAGTGCTAATAGATCACTTGTATCTGGTAGATAGTGCTAATGAATAACTTGTATCTTGTAAATAGTGCTAATGAATAACTTGTATCTTGTAAATAGTGCTAATGAATAACTTGTATCTTGTAAATAGTGCTAATGAATAACTTGTATCTTGTAATTAGTGCTAATGAATAATTTGTATCTGGTAAATAGTGCTAATGAATTACTTGTATCTTGTAAATAGTGCTAATTAATAACTTGTATCTTGTAAATAGTGCTAATGAGTAACTTGTATCTGGTAAATAGCACTAATGAATTACTTGTATCTTGTAAATAGTGCTAATGAATAACTTGTATCTTGTAAATAGTGTTAATGAATAAATTGTATCTGGTAAATAGTGCTAATAGATCACTTGTATCTGGTAAATAGTGCTAATGAATAACTTGTATCTTGTAAATAGTGCTAATGAATACCTTGTATCTTGTAAATAGTGTTAATGAATTACTTGTATCTTGTAAATAGTGCTAATGAATAACTTGTATCTTGTAAATAGTGTTAATGAATAACTTGTATCTGGTAAATAGTGCTAATGAATAACTTGTATCTGGTAAATAGTGCTAATGAATAACTTGTATCTTGTAAATAGTGCTAATGAATTACTTGTATCTTGTAAATAGTGCTAATGAATTACTTGTATCTTGTAAATAGTGCTAATGAATTACTTGTATCTGGTAAATAGTGCTAATGAATAACTTGTATCTTGTAAATAGTGTTAATGAATAAATTGTATCTGGTAAATAGTGCTAATGGATCACTTGTATCTGGTAAATAGTGCTAATGGATCACTTGTATCTGGTAAATAGTGCTAATGGATCACTTGTATCTTGTAAATAGTGTTAATGAATAACTTGTATCTTGTAAATAGTGCTAATGAATTACTTGTATCTGGTAAATAGTGCTAATGAATAACTTTTATCTGGTAAATAGTGCTAATGAATAAGTTGTATCTGGTAAATAGTGCTAATGAATAATTTGTATCTGGTAAATAGTGCTAATGAATAAATTGTATCTGGTAAATAGTGCTAATGGATCACTTGTATCTGGTAAATAGTGCTAATGAATAACTTGTATCTTGTAAATAGTGCTAATGAATAACTTGTATTTGGTAAATAGTGCTAATGAATTACTTGTATCTGGTAAATAGTGCTAATGAATAACTTGTATCTGGTAAATAGCGCTAATGAATAACTTGTATCTTGTAAATAGTGCTAATGAATAACTTGTATCTTGTAAATAGTGCTAATGAATAACTTGTATTTGGTAAATAGTGCTAATGAATAACTTGTATCTTGTAAATAGTGCTAATGAATAACTTGTATCTGGTAAATAGTGCTAATGAATTACTTGTATCTTGTAAATAGTGCTAATGAATAACTTGTATCTTGTTAATAGTGCTAATGAATAACTTGTATCTTGTAAATAGTGCTAATGAATAACTTGTATCTGGTAAATAGTGCTAATGAATAACTTGTATCTGGTAAATTGTGCTAATGAATAACTTGTATCTGGTAAATAGTGCTAATGAATAACTTGTATCTGGTAAATTGTGCCAATGAATAACTTGTATCTTGGAAATAGTGCTAATGAATAACTTGTATCTTGTAAATAGTGCTCATGAATAACTTGTATCTGGTAAATAGTGCTAATGAATAACTTGTATCTGGTAAATTGTGCTAATGAATAACTTGTATCTTGGATATAGTGCTAATGGATCACTTGTATATGGTAAATAGTGCTAATGAATAACTTGTATCTTGAATATAGTGTTAATGGTTCGGAATCAGATTATAAATATAGTGTGTCCAGAGTAGAACGACATATCTTCATGCCGACTGTTGTAATACTTACAATGGTAGATAATCCTTCCAGTTTTGGTACCTGAATCATACGCATAAAAGGAGCTTCCATTGACTTTGGTATGGGTAGCTTTTCTGTTTTCCATGATGAGGTCAGCAGGTCAGTGGCCTTATTTAATAAATCATCTAAATACTCCTTTATTATTTCCTACAATAAACAAACAAGTAAATAAACAAAAATAAATAAAGAAACAAATAAATGAATAAAGTTTTATTTTTAGTCTGTACAGATTAACCATTAAAATGAAAACGTAGATATCAAATTTATAATACAATAACCTTCATCAGGCGAC
This sequence comes from Bathymodiolus septemdierum, assembly GCA_963383655.1. Lineage (NCBI taxonomy): Eukaryota > Metazoa > Mollusca > Bivalvia > Mytilida > Modiolidae > Bathymodiolus > Bathymodiolus septemdierum. The sequence continues at coordinate 10,799,785 of OY726528.1, read as the reverse complement.
GCTAAAAACCGAAATATTTGAAAGACAAATAATTTGTATTTGGAGCAAAAAATAGCAAAGGTTCTAAAAGGGATTACCAAAATCGTCTATATAAGGTCATCTATGTCTGAGGGAGAATACCTCTTTAGCTTAGTTTTAATAATAATTACATTATTCAGGAACTGTAAATATTAAGATCAAAAGTGAATAAATATAGTTATTTTCTTTCATTTTAGAGAGGTATTTATCATTGAAATATACAGTTCCAAAAATAATGTAATTTTAATTAAAACTAATATTCATCTATATTAGGTAAATAAGTAAAGAAGTAGGTCAATTTTATTTAAAGCTGGCACATAATGACATATATATATATTTAACAAATAACATGAGCTAAGTGAAGCTCTTAAAACGACTATAACTATATACAAGCAAACATAAAATTTGTCAAAACAGGCAAGTAAAATACAAATACAAATATTTGTATTTCCAATTACAATAACCATAATGTAACCATAGTGAATTTTTTGCCATCTTGTTTATATTCTTTGACTTTGGTTTGTTTGAGTGGTACATCGTAAATCATATTATCTACATTTTTATTATCTTAAACTCCATTTTTGTTTACAATTTTTAGGACGAACTTATGATGTTTGACATAAATTTAAAACAATATTCTGTAATGGTCAGCTTTATTGAAGGAACAAACCGGCTTGCATGTTCCAAGAAAAAATCACTGACCTTCTAAAATTTGTACAATTTTTGTGTCAGTTTTGAGACTGAAAACCAAGCTTTATCAGGTGAGTCAGGTTTTGATGTTATAATCCGTCGAAAGACTGATCATACTCTATTATATTTATTGCAAGAAAATAAAAGATATTCAAATTCGTGTGAAAATGGATAGTAAACTTACATATCCTCCAATCGCATTGTAGAATTTGATAGCTTCCGGTGCAACACAAAATGGCGTTTCATCACGTGTTCCCTGGCAGAAAAAGTCATGCTGAAAACTAGTTTTATGTCCATGTGACGTCACTACAGGTTTGACCCAGCCCTGATGTTCCTTTTTGACGTATAATAGTGCGCAACCTCGTGGTGCGTAAAGCCATTTATGAAGATTTCCTTTGAAAGAAATGTCAATAAGTTTAGAAATGATGAATAACTAACAAAATGTAATAAATGTCAACATGCTTAAACTTTGCTTAAATAATCACCAAATATACCATAATGTATGTTATGTACATGTACAAAATACATATGGCTGAATAAACGTTAGATATAAGAAAATAATATCTATCATTCATCAAAGATCTCTCTGTCTATCATATTAAACTGCTTCTTAATCATCTGACCACATCTATTACAGATAAAGATCCGATTCGAAGATACTATATATATTAACTTTAAAAAAATCTATGAAGACGGTCGAAGATTGTACTATCTTGAACACATCCCAGTATCGTCTCTTTAATACTCTCGCTGGATTGTCCTTTACTGCTTCTAACGTCAATCCACTGGAAAGATTTTGTCAGCAGCGTTTTCATTGGTTAATCTGTAGATCACCTGTGTGCAAGGTTATATCGAAATGTGTCATAATAGGTGTGGCCTATTTAACATGTGATTCTAATTAGATTGAAACTGACTTACCAGCATAGAAATCGGCATCAAGTTCTCTCATGTTAAGTGGTATATGCCCAGGAGCATGTGCACCATCTATCATACTTAGTACTCCAAACTCTCTACAGAGTGGTATCAACTTCTCTATTGGCATTCTGATGGCAGATGGACTCGTAATGTGATCTAGAAATGTTGGAAAATTATTAGTTGGTAATGATAATATTTACTGATACATTCATCATATTAAATTTTGGTAATTATCTGTATGTCACATACAATTTACAACAGTTTCGGAACCTCTGTATTCCCGTCCCGGTCCTTTCCTCATTTATGACTTGTCAACAGGTTTGTAAATAGATTAACACGATGGGTGTCACTAGTGGAGCAGGATTTGCCTACCCTTCCAGAGCACCTGAGTTCACCCCCTGGTTTTTAGAGGGGTTCGTGTAACTCCATCTTTAGTTTTATGTGGATGTTTTGTAGAACGTTGTTTGTCTCTTTGTACTTTTTCTTTTGGCCATTGTGTTGTCTGTCGTTTGATTTACGGATTCTGATTACTCTTTTGGTATCTTCAAACTATTCTTATTTATATTTTTATTTATTTATTTATTTATTTATTAAGTGAAAATTATTTATTTATTTATTTATTTATTAAGTGAAAACTATTTATTTATTTATTTATTTATTAAGTGAAAACAAAAATTGCCACACTGTCGGAACAGTTCCAAAATCTAATAGAAAAATCGTGGAAACTGAGGTATAATCACACCCAGGTGTTTTTTGTGGTGTTTGTGTTGCTCATAATTTTAGTTTTCTGCATTGTGTATTTTTTGTCTTCGCTCTACGCCCCATGTTGCCTGCGTCTCTGTAGTGTCCATTAATGATTTCGCCTTTGGTTTTTTAGACGTTTATTTATATACACGACCATTCACTCTCCCAGCATGGTACAGGCACTTCGATAAAAAGTGGCGGGGTTGAACAAGTTTTATGTGCCAAAACATCCCCTTTCTTACTCATTTGATTAATGCATCATTACAGGTGACTTTAACCAATTTGATTTGGTTGTTAAACATGACCGACTCCGATCAGTTGGCCATTGCATTGGCTGTCTTTCTTAGATTGATGGCTTCGGATTGCCCCTTTGGTATCTTCAAAATGTTACTTCTATATATATTGTTATGCTATTCATGTTTGCTCATCTAAAGTACTATTTTATCAATATAGTTATTTTCTGTCAGAACCGAATCGGTGGTGTAATGGTGAGCATACTCCCATGGAGTGCGGTACATCGAGGGTTCGATCCCTGGTCCGAACAAACCAAAGACTATGAAGTTAGTTTTGTTGCTTCTCCGCTAAGCATGCATATGAAGGTTAGTTGGCTCGGAATCAGGATACTGTGTACGAGTGCTGCGACTTGTCTACCCGCGGAATGTTGTTTCAGTGACCTATCACTATACAAATCAAACTAAGCGTGTTGGTCTACTATAAAGCGTACCTCATCGCATGTAAATTGGGGATCGTGTAAATTGTTCTCACCATGATATACCCATATACTGTAGCTGAAATATTGCTCGTTTGGCAATAAACAACAACCACTCACTCCCTTATTACTGTCACATTAAACAACAACCACTCACTCCCTTATTACTGTCACTTTGACCCTTTAAATAAAGGAACAAAGAGTACGTTTTGATTATCTATGTTTTTCTTGGTTCTAACAATGATCACCTTCTTATTGTACATTCCTGATTATATCCCATCACAATTGTATTGTAATGCCATTATTAAACTTCCCAGATGACCTTGAGAGGTAGTTGAATGTATGTCTATCTCTGCAAATTAATACCAATCATCACGAAAGTTGTGAATTCGATTCCCGCCTTTATTGATCAGGGTGTACTTGATACAACAATTTATATTATAAAGTTTGTCAGGGTTGTTTCCTCTAATACTATGGTTTCCTCCACCAATAAAACTGACAGTCCCGATTTAACTGAAATATTGTTAATAGTGGCGTTAATCACCTGGATAATTATAACCCTACTCGTATTAAACCTTTCCGTACCCATAACAGCTATTCTAACGGTCGGGTTAGTTTTGAAGTATTCTCTGTACATCTCTATAATCTCATCCTCAGTCTTGATGGGAAACTTTAAAGCTAAATAATCTGTGCGTACATCTGCAAAGATATTAAATCATTCTTTATATAATAATCTGTGCATACATCTGCAAAGATATTAAATCATTCTTTATATGATAATCTGTGCATACATCTGCAAAGATATTAAATCATTCTTTATATGATAATCGGTGCATACATCTGCAAAGATATTAAATCATTCTTTATATGATAATCTGAGCATACATTTGCAAAGATATTAAATCATTCTTTATATGATAATCTGTGCATACATCTGCAAAGATATTTAATAAATCATTCTTTATATGATAATCTGTGCATACATTTGCAAAGATATTAAATCATTCTTTATATGATAATCTGTGCATACATCTGCAAAGATATTAAATCATTCTTTATATGATAATCTGTGCATACATCTGCAAAGATATTAAATCATTCTTTATATGATAATCTGTGCATACATCTGCAAAGATATTAAATCATTCTTTATATGATAATCTGTGCATACATCTGCAAAGATATTAAATCATTCTTTATATAATAATCCGTGCATACATCTGCAAAGATATTAAATCATTCTTTATATGATAATCTGTGCATACATCTGCAAAGATATTAAATCATTCTTTATATGATAATCTGTGCATACATCTGCAAAGATATTAAATCATTCTTTACATAATAATCTGTGCATACATCTACAAAGATATTAAATCATTCTTTATATAATAATCTGTGCATACATCTACAAAGATATTAAATCATTCTTTATATAATAATCTGTGCATACATCTGCAAAGATATTAAATCATTCTTTACATAATAATCTGTGCATACATCTGCAAAGATATTAAATCATTCTTTATATGATAATCTGTGCATACATCTGCAAAGATATTAAATCATTCTTTATATAATAATCTGTGCATACATCTGCAAAGATATTAAATCATTCTTTATATGATAATCTGTGCATACATCTGCAAAGATATTAAATCATTCTTTATATGATAATCTGTGCATACATCTGTAAAGATATTAAATCATTCTTTATATAATAATCTGTGCATACATCTGCAAAGATATTAAATCATTCTTTATATAATAATCTGTGCATACATCTGCAAAGATATTAAATCATTCTTTATATAATAATCTGTGCATACATCTGTAAAGATATTAAATCATTCTTTATATGATAATCTGTGCATACATCTGCAAAGATATTAAATCACTCTTTATATGATAATCTGTGCATACATCTGCAAAGATATTAAATCATTCTTTATATGATAATCTGTGCATACATCTGCAAAGATATTAAATCATTCTTTATATGATAATCTGTGCATACATCTGCAAAGATATCAAATCATTCTTTACATAATAATCTGTGCATACATCTGCAAAGATATTAAATCATTCTTTACATAATAATCTGTGCATACATTTGTAAAGATATTAAATCATTCTTTATATAATAATCTGTGCATACATCTGTAAACATATTAAATCATTCTTTATATAATAATCTGTGCATACATCTGCAAAGATATTAAATCATTCTTTATATAATAATCTGATCATACATCTGTAAAGATATTAAATCATTCTTTATATAATAATCTGTGCATACATCTGTAAAGATATTAAATCATTCTTTATATAATAATCTGTGCATACATCTGCAAAGATATTAAATCACTCTTTATATGATAATCTGTGCATACATCTGCAAAGATATTAAATCATTCTTTATATGATAATCTGTGCATACATCTGCAAAGATATTAAATCATTCTTTATATGATAATCTGTGCATACATCTGCAAAGATATTAAATCATTCTTTACATAATAATCTGTGCATACATCTGCAAAGATATTAAATCATTCTTTACATAATAATCTGTGCATACATCTGCAAAGATATTAAATCATTCTTTATATAATAATCTGTGCATACATCTGTAAAGATATTAAATCATTCTTTATATAATAATCTGTGCATACATCTGCAAAGATATTAAATCATTCTTTATATAATAATCTGTGCATACATCTGCAAAGATATTAAATCATTCTTTATATAATAATCTGTGCATACATCTGCAAAGATATTAAATCATTCTTTATATAATAATCTGTGCATACATCTGCAAAGATATTAAATCATTCTTTATATGATAATCTGTGCATACATCTGCAAAGATATTAAATCATTCTTTATATAATAATCTGTGCATACATCTGCAAAGATATTAAATCATTCTTTATATAATAATCTGTGCATACATCTGCAAAGATATTAAATCATTCTTTATATAATAATCTGTGCATACATCTGCAAAGATATTAAATCATTCTTTATATAATAATCTGTACATACATCTGTAAAGATATTAAATCATTCTTTATATAATAATCTGTGCATACATCTACAAAGATATTAAATCATTCTTTATATAATAATCTGTACATACATCTGTAAAGATATTAAATCATTCTTTATATAATAATCTGTGCATACATCTGTAAAGATATTAAATCATTCTTTATATAATAATCTGTACATACATCTGCAAAGATATTAAATCATTCTTTATATAATAATCTGTGCATACATCTGCAAAGATATTAAATCATTCTTTATATAATAATCTGTACATACATCTGTAAAGATATTAAATCATTCTTTATATAATAATCTGTGCATACATCTACAAAGATATTAAATCATTCTTTATATAATAATCTGTGCATACATCTGTAAAGATATTAAATCATTCTTTATATAATAATCTGTACATACATCTGTAAAGATATTAAATCATTCTTTATATAATAATCTGTGCATACATCTACAAAGATATTAAATCATTCTTTATATAATAATCTGTGCATACATCTGCAAAGATATTAAATCATTCTTTATATAATAATCTGTGCATACATCTGTAAAGATATTAAATCATTCTTTATATAATAATCTGTGCATACATCTGCAAAGATATTAAATCATTCTTTATATAATAATCTGTGCATACATCTACAAAGATATTAAATCATTCTTTATATAATAATCTGTGCATACATCTGCAAAGATATTAAATCATTCTTTATATAATAATCTGTGCATACATCTGTAAAGATATTAAATCATTCTTTATATAATAATCTGTGCATACATCTGTAAAGATATTAAATCATTCTTTATATAATAATCTGATCATACATCTGTAAAGATATTAAATCATTCTTTATATAATAATCTGTGCATACATCTGTAAAGATATTAAATCATTCTTTATATAATATTCTGTACATACATCTGTAAAGATATTAAATCATTCTTTATATAATAATCTGTGCATACATCTACAAAGATATTAAATCATTCTTTATATAATAATCTGTACATACATCTGTAAAGATATTAAATCATTCTTTATATAATAATCTGATCATACATCTGTAAAGATATTAAATCATTCTTTATATAATAATCTGTACATACATCTGCAAAGATATTAAATCATTCTTTATATAATAATCTGATCATACATCTGTAAAGGTATTAAATCATTCTTTATATAATAATCTGATCATACATCTGTAAAGATATTAAATCATTCTTTATATAATAATCTGATCATACATCTGTAAATCATTCTTTATATAATAATCTGTGCATACATCTGTAAAGATATTAAATCATTCTTTATATAATAATCTGTACATACATCTGTAAAGATATTAAATCATTCTTTATATAATAATCTGTGCATACATCTGTAAAGATATTAAATCATTCTTTATATAATAATCTGTGCATACATCTGTAAAGATATTAAATCATTCTTTATATAATAATCTGTGCATACATCTGCAAAGATATTAAATCATTCTTTATATAATAATCTGTGCATACATCTGTAAAGATATTAAATCATTCTTTATATAATAATCTGTGCATACATCTGTAAAGATATTAAATCATTCTTTATATAATAATCTGTGCATACATCTACAAAGATATTAAATCATTCTTTATATAATAATCTGTGCATACATCTGCAAAGATATTAAATCATTCTTTATATAATAATCTGTGCATACATCTGCAAAGATACTAAATCATTCTTTATATAATAATTTGTGCATACATCTGTAAAGATATTTAATAAATCATTCTTTATATAATAATCTGTGCATACATCTGCAAAGATATTAAATCATTCTTTATATAATAATCTGTGCATACATCTGCAAAGATATTAAATCACTCTTTATATAATAATCTGTACATACATCTGCAAAGATATTAAATCATTCTTTATATAATAATCTGTGCATACATCTGCAAAGATATTAAATCACTCTTTATATAATAATCTGTGCATACATCTGCAAAGATATTAAATCATTCTTTATATGATAATCTGTGCATACATCTGCAAAGATATTAAATCATTCTTTATATAATAATCTGTGCATACATCTGCAAAGATATTAAATCATTCTTTATATGATAATCTGTGCATACATCTGCAAAGATATTAAATCATTCTTTATATAATAATCTGATCATACATCTGTAAAGGTATTAAATCATTCTTTATATAATAATCTGATCATACATCTGTAAAGATATTAAATCATTCTTTATATAATAATCTGATCATACATCTGTAAATCATTCTTTATATAATAATCTGTGCATACATCTGTAAAGATATTAAATCATTCTTTATATAATAATCTGTACATACATCTGTAAAGATATTAAATCATTCTTTATATAATAATCTGTGCATACATCTGTAAAGATATTAAATCATTCTTTATATAATAATCTGTGCATACATCTGTAAAGATATTAAATCATTCTTTATATAATAATCTGTGCATACATCTGTAAAGATATTAAATCATTCTTTATATAATAATCTGTGCATACATCTGTAAAGATATTAAATCATTCTTTATATAATAATCTGTGCATACATCTGTAAAGATATTAAATCATTCTTTATATAATAATCTGTGCATACATCTACAAAGATATTAAATCATTCTTTATATAATAATCTGTGCATACATCTGCAAAGATATTAAATCATTCTTTATATAATAATCTGTGCATACATCTGCAAAGATACTAAATCATTCTTTATATGATAATTTGTGCATACATCTGTAAAGATATTTAATAAATCATTCTTTATATAATAATCTGTGCATACATCTGCAAAGATATTAAATCATTCTTTATATAATAATCTGTGCATACATCTGCAAAGATATTAAATCACTCTTTATATAATAATCTGTACATACATCTGCAAAGATATTAAATCATTCTTTATATAATAATCTGTGCATACATCTGCAAAGATATTAAATCACTCTTTATATAATAATCTGTGCATACATCTGCAAAGATATTAAATCATTCTTTATATAATAATCTGTACATACATCTGTAAAGATATTAAATCATTCTTTACATAATAATCTGTGCATACATCTGCAAAGATATTAAATCATTCTTTATATAATAATCTGTGCATACATCTGCAAAGATATTAAATCATTCTTTATATAATAATCTGTGCATACATCTGCAAAGATATTAAATCATTCTTTATATAATAATCTATGCATACATCTGCAAAGATATTAAATCATTCTTTATATGATAATCTGTGCATACATCTGCAAAGATATTAAATCATTCTTTATATAATAATCTGTGCATACATCTGCAAAGATATTAAATCATTCTTTATATGATAATCTGTACATACATCTGCAAAGATATTAAATCATTCTTTATATAATAATCTGATCATACATCTGTAAAGATATTAAATCATTCTTTATATAATAATCTGTGCATACATCTGTAAAGATATTAAATCATTCTTTATATAATAATCTGTGCATACATCTGCAAAGATATTAAATCACTCTTTATATAATAATCTGTGCATACATCTGCAAAGATATTAAATCATTCTTTATATGATAATCTGTGCATACATCTGCAAAGATATTAAATCATTCTTTATATGATAATCTGTGCATACATCTGCAAAGATATTAAATCATTCTTTACATAATAATCTGTGCATACATCTGCAAAGATATTAAATCATTCTTTACATAATAATCTGTGCATAGATCTGCAAAGATATTAAATCATTCTTTATATAATAATCTGTGCATACATCTGTAAAGATATTAAATCATTCTTTATATAATAATCTGTGCATACATCTGCAAAGATATTAAATCATTCTTTATATAATAATCTGTGCATACATCTGCAAAGATATTAAATCATTCTTTATATAATAATCTGTGCATACATCTGCAAAGATATTAAATCATTCTTTATATAATAATCTGTGCATACATCTGCAAAGATATTAAATCATTCTTTATATAATAATCTGTGCATACATCTGCAAAGATATTAAATCATTCTTTTTATGATAATCTGTGCATACATCTGCAAAGATATTAAATCATTCTTTATATAATAATCTGTGCATACATCTGCAAAGATATTAAATCATTCTTTATATAATAATCTGTGCATACATCTGCAAAGATATTAAATCATTCTTTATATAATAATCTGTGCATACATCTGCAAAGATATTAAATCATTCTTTATATAATAATCTGTACATACATCTGTAAAGATATTAAATCATTCTTTATATAATAATCTGTGCATACATCTACAAAGATATTAAATCATTCTTTATATAATAATCTGTACATACATCTGTAAAGATATTAAATCATTCTTTATATAATAATCTGTGCATACATCTGTAAAGATATTAAATCATTCTTTATATAATAATCTGTACATACATCTGCAAAGATATTAAATCATTCTTTATATAATAATCTGTGCATACATCTGTAAAGATATTAAATCATTCTTTATATAATAATCTGTACATACATCTGTAAAGATATTAAATCATTCTTTATATAATAATCTGTGCATGCATCTACAAAGATATTAAATCATTCTTAATATAATAATCTGTGCATACATCTGTAGAGATATTAAATCATTCTTTATATAATAATCTGTACATACATCTGCAAAGATATTAAATCATTCTTTATATAATAATCTGTGCATACATCTGCAAAGATATTAAATCATTCTTTATATAATAATCTGTGCATACATCTGTAAAGATATTAAATCATTCTTTATATAATAATCTGTACATACATCTACAAAGATATTAAATCATTCTTTATATAATAATCTGTACATACATCTGTAAAGATATTAAATCATTCTTTATATAATAATCTGTGCATACATCTGTAAAGATATTAAATCATTCTTTATATAATAATCTGTACATACATCTGTAAAGATATTAAATCATTCTTTATATAATAATCTGTGCATACATCTGTAAAGATATTAAATCATTCTTTATATAATAATCTGTGCATACATCTGTAAAGATATTAAATCATTCTTTATATAATAATCTGATCATACATCTGTAAAGATATTAAATCATTCTTTATATAAAGGGTTGACTGTAGGTTTTATATACTGGTATATGGTTGAATTTGTTGTGGTCCTAAATATGCATGACTAATATTTGTCGCTAGACATTGAGCAACCAACAATTAAGCAATTATCCAATGTTTTTTTTCTATTTGGTCTATTTGTATTGTGATTTGGGTACCATTCACTCTTCTTCTTCTTCCAATGAAGTTCATCTTTCAGTGAGCCTGAGTATTATCGAACTTGTGATATGTACATTCGCCGAAAAGGAGGCATGTGATTAAAAACAAAAATGTAATATTTACAGTCTGTCCCTCTGTCTGACATATGCATCTCCACTGAAGAGGAAGACAGGTGCATCGTAACATTTGCCTAGCACAGATGTCTACCAAATATCTATGCTATTCACTAGATAGTATTAATTAACCTTTGAGGTCATCTGGGTTCATGCCCGATTTCTTGGTGAGGTCAGTGTTGCTCATCTTTTTTAGTTTTTTTGTTGTAGTTTTGTTGGTCTTCGTTCTGCGTCTTGTATGCCCAATTTTGCTTGTGACTCTAGTGTCCATCAATTCTTGATTGCCCCTTCGATTTGCTCTAACGTTTATCAAAAATAATGCATTACCTTTTTGTGAAGTATCTTGGGCTATATTCTCACACGTTTTCTTTACAGCATTACCTTTTTGTGAAGTAACTTGGGCTGTATTCTCACACGTTTTCTTTACAGCATTATCTTTTTGTGAAGTAACGTGGGTTATATTCTCACATGTCTTCTTTATAGCATTACCTTTTTCTGAAGTAATGTGGGCTATATTCTCACATGTCTTCTTTATAGCATTACCTTTTTGTGAAGTAATGTGGGCTATATTCTCACATGTCTTCTTTATAGCATTACCTTTTTGTGAAGTAACGGGGGCTATATTCTCACACGTTTTATTTACAGCATTACCTTTTTCTGAAGTAATGTGGGCTATATTCACACATGTCTTCTTTACAGCATTACCTTTTTGTGAAGTAACTTGGGCTATATTCTCACACGTTTTCTTTACAGCATTACCTTTTTCTGAAGTAATGTGGGCTATATTCACACATGTCTTCTTTACAGCATTACCTTTTTGTGAAGTAACTTGGGCTATATTCTCACATGTTTTCTTTATAGCATTACCCTTTTGTGAGGTAACTTGGGCTATATTCTCACACGTTTTCTTTACAGCATTATCCTTTTGTGAAGTAACTTGGGCTATATTCTCACACGTTTTCTTTACAGCATTACCTTTTTGTGAAGTAATGTGGGCTATATTCTCACACGTTTTCTTTACAGCATTACCTTTTTGTGAAGTAACTTGGGCTATATTCTCGCACGTTTACTTTACAGCATTACCTTTTCGTGAAGTAACGTGGGCTATATTCTCACACGTTTTCTTTACAGCATAACCTTTTTGTGAAGTAACTTGGGGGCTATATTCTCACACGTTTTCTTTACAGCATTACCTTTTTGTGAAGTAACGTGGGCTATATTCTCACATGTTTTCTTTACAGCATTACCTTTTTGTGAAGTAATGTGGGCTATATTCTCACACGTTTTCTTTACAGCATTACCTTTTTGTGAAGTAACGTGGGCTATATTCTCACACGTTTTCTTTACAGCATTATCCTTTTGTGAAGTAACTTGGGCTATATTCTCACACGTTTTCTTTACAGCATTACCGTTTTGTGAAGTAACGTGGGCTATATTCTCACATGTTTTCTTTACAGCATTACCTTTTTGTGAAGTAATGTGGGCTATATTCTCACATGTCTTCTTTACAGCATTACCTTTTTGTGAAGTAACTTGGGCTATATTCTCACATGTCTTCTTTATAGCATTACCCTTTTGTGAGGTAACTTGGGCTATATTCTCACACGTTTTCTTTACAGCATTATCCTTTTGTGAAGTAACTTGGGCTATATTCTCACACGTTTTCTTTACAGCATTACCTTTTTGTGAAGTAATGTGGGCTATATTCTCACACGTTTTCTTTACAGCATTACCTTTTTGTGAAGTAACTTGGGCTATATTCTCGCACGTTTACTTTACAGCATTACCTTTTCGTGAAGTAACGTGGGCTATATTCTCACACGTTTTCTTTACAGCATAACCTTTTTGTGAAGTAACTTGGGGGCTATATTCTCACACGTTTTCGTTACAGCATTACCTTTTTGTGAAGTAACGTGGGCTATATTCTCACATGTTTTCTTTACAGCATTACCTTTTTGTGAAGTAATGTGGGCTATATTCTCACACGTTTTCTTTACAGCATTACCTTTTTGTGAAGTAACGTGGGCTATATTCTCACACGTTTTCTTTACAGCATTATCCTTTTGTGAAGTAACTTGGGCTATATTCTCACACGTTTTCTTTACAGCATTACCTTTTTGTGAAGTAACTTGGGCTATATTCTCACATGTTTTCTTTACAGCATTACCTTTTTGTGAAGTAATGTGGGCTATATTCTCACACGTTTTCTTTACAGCATTACCTTTTTGTGAAGTAACGTGGGCTATATTCTCACACGTTTTCTTTACAGCATTATCCTTTTGTGAAGTAACTTGGGCTATATTCTCACACGTTTTCTTTACAGCATTACCTTTTTGTGAAGTAACTTGGGCTATATTCTCACATGTTTTCTTTACAGCATTATCTTTTTGTGAAGTAACGTGGGCTATATTCTCACACGTTTTCTTTACAGCATTATCCTTTTGTGAAGTAACTTGGGCTATATTCTCACACGTTTTCTTTACAGCATTACCTTTTTGTGAAGTAACGTGGGCTATATTCTCACACGTTTTCTTTACAACATTACCGTTTTGTGAAGTAACTTGGGCTATATTCTCACACGTTTTCTTTACAGCATTATCCTTTTGTGAAGTAACTTGGGCTATATTCTCACACGTTTTCTTTACAGCATTATCTTTTTGTGAAGTAACTTGGGCTATATTCTCACACGTTTTCTTTACAGCATTACCTTTTTGTGAAGTAATGTGGGCTATATTCTCACACGTTTTCTTTACAGCATTACTTTTTTGTGAAGTAACTTGGGCTATATTCTCACACGTTTTCTTTACAGCATTACCTTTTTGTGAAGTAACTTGGGCTATATTCTCACACGTTTACTTTACAGCATTACCTTTTTGTGAAGTAACTTGGGCTATATTCTCACACGTTTTCTTTACAGCATTACATTTTTGTGAAGTAATGTGGGCTATATTCTCACACGTTTTCTTTACAGCATTACTTTTTTGTGAAGTAACTTGGGCTATATTCTCACACGTTTTCTTTACAGCATTACCTTTTTGTGAAGTAACTTGGGCTATATTCTCACACGTTTTCTTTACAGCATTACCTTTTTGTGAAGTAATGTGGGCTATATTCTCACACGTTTTCTTTACAGCATTACCTTTTTGTGAAGTAACTTGGGCTATATTCTCACACGTTTTCTTTACAGCATTATCTTTTTGTGAAGTAGCTTGGGCTATATTCTCACACGTTTTCTTTACAACATTACCTTTTTGTGAAGTAGCTTGGGCTATATTCTCACACGTTTTCTTTACAGCATTATCTTTTTGTGAAGTAACTTGGGCTATATTCTCACACGTTTTCTTTACAGCATTATCTTTTTGTGAAGTAGCTTGGGCTATATTCTCACACGTTTTCTTTACAGCATTATCTTTTTGTGAAGTAACTTGGGCTATATTCTCACACGTTTTCTTTACAGCATTACCTTTTTGTGAAGTAGCTTGGGCTATATTTTCACACGTTTTCTTTACAGCATTACCTTTTTGTGAAGTAACTTGGGCTATATTCTCACATGTTTTCTTTACAGCATTGTATGAGTTATCAGTATATAGAATGATGTCTCCCGGTTCTAACTTTAATGTTTTCAGTACACTATTTATACCTGTTATAAACAAACGAAAACTATGTTCAATGATAACTGATATTTCATTTTCATTTAAGGAACCAATCATATAACTATTACAGAACGGTGTTTTTTCACCAAGCCAGAAATATTTTTAGACACCAAACAGACATCACATTTGTTTTCTGGCATGAAAAATCGGCAATTTTTCTTCAAAATTTTAACAATTGTTCTTTTTGAAAACTATAAAGTCCGATTACTGGGAATTCATTTATATTCGTTTATACCAATTTTCGTGGTTTGAGGCAAACATTTATTTTCGTAGATACGTAAATTCATGGATCTCTTGCTATTTCCACGTTTTCACGGTCAGTTTATTTTGGCGGTCCTGTTCAGGCTGTATGGTTTACTTGTTCCCAAAACTTTTTAAATTATTTGGCTTTGCAACTTTTCGATTTGAGTACCTGATGAAGGTTTTTTCAGAAACGTGTCATGCACACTAAATTTGATATCTACGTTTTTCTTAGAATTTGAGCTTATAACCAGTTATTTGAATACTGAATACACACATATATATATAATTTGTAAATTAAGCGAAATATTTTAATGCTGTTTGAGTTGCTATGTAAAAAACCAAAATCCGATCAAAAATATTTTCAAGTATTTTTGTTTTAATGTTTTAAACTGAAGACTGTATTATTTACCTGTTGTTGCATTCTGCACAAAAACCAAGTCATCTGGATCTGAATTTACA
The DNA here is from genome assembly GCA_963383655.1 of Bathymodiolus septemdierum. Lineage (NCBI taxonomy): Eukaryota > Metazoa > Mollusca > Bivalvia > Mytilida > Modiolidae > Bathymodiolus > Bathymodiolus septemdierum. The sequence continues at coordinate 10,783,836 of OY726528.1, read as the reverse complement.
AATTCAGCAACACACTTCCTTGCTTCTTCCTGCTTTTGTCGACGATTCCCAAGAAGCATCAAATCTAGGGGCAAACACAATAAATAATATAAATAAATAAATAAATAAATAAATAAATAAATACATAAATAAATAAATAAATAAATAAATAAATAAATAAACTAGAGGCTCAGTGGGCTGAGCCTGTGTCGCTCACCTTTCATTCTGCTTTGAGAAACTTAATACAGAACCTTCCATACATGTAGATGCTTCCTACCAAGTTTCGGTTCATACGGCTAAGCAGTTTCAAAGGAGAAGATTTTTTAGAAATCGACCAATCAGAAACAAGAATTGCATGTGGTGGCCATGTTTGCTAACCGATAGGGAAGAAATGAGCAATCTTCATAGAGAACATTCCATGGATGCTTCCTACCAAGTTTCGATGGTAGCCATGTTTGCTAACCGATCAGGACGAAATAAGCAATCTTAATAGAGGCATTCCATAGATGATTCCTACCAAGTTTCGGTGGTAGCCATGTTTGCTAACGATCGGGATGAAATCAGCAATCTTCATAGAGGACATTCCATAGATGCTTCCTACCAAGTTTCGGTTCATTTGGCCAAGCGGTTTCAGAGGAGAAGATAAAAAGAAATCGGCCAATCAGAAACAAGAATTGCCTGTGGCAGCCATGCTTGGTAATGGATCATAACAAAATGTGCACTCTTTAGAGAGGACCTTCCATAGATGCTTCCTACCAAGTTTCAGTTCATTTGGCTAAGGGTTTTCAGAGGAGAAGATTAAAATGTGAAAAGTAAACGGATGACTGACGACGGACACCAAGTTATGGCAAAAGCTCACTTTGCCTTTCGCAAGGTTTGCTAAAAAGAATATTAAAATGTGAATACCTACTTGTAATGTATAGAATAAACATGTTACACTATATCAGCATTAGTTAATTTCTAAGGGAGATAATGGCAAGAGTTATCTTTCTTTTAACAGTTTAGGCAAGAGTTATCTTTCTTTTAACAGAGGAGAAGACTTTTTAGAAATCAACCAATCAGAAACAAGAAATGCTTGTGGCGGCCATGTTTGTTAATGGATCGGGACGAAATGAGCAATCTTTATAGAGGACCTTCCATAGATGCTTCCTATCAAGCTTCAGTTCATTTGGCTGAGGGTTTCAGAGGAGAAGATTAAAATGTGAAAAGTTAACGGACAACGGACGACGTACGCGAAGTGATGGCAAAAGCTCACATTGCCTTTGGCAAGGTGAGCTAATAAATAAATAAATAAATAAATGAATGAATGAATGAATGAATGAATGAATGAATGAATGAATGAATGAATGAATGAATGAATGAATGAATGAATGAATGAATGAATGAATGAATGAATGAATAAATAAATAAATAAACTAGAGGCTCAGTGGGCTGAGCTTGTGTCGCTCACCTTTCATTCTGCTTTGAGAAACTTAATACAGAACCTTCCATACATGCAGATGCTTCCTACCAAGTTTCGGGTCATATGGCTAAGCAGTTTCAAAGGAGAAGATTTTTTAGAAATCGACCAATCAGAAACAAGAATTGCATGTGGTGGCCATGTTTGCTAACCGATCGGGAAGAAATGAGCAATCTTCATAGAGAACATTCCATAGATGCTTCCTACCAAGTTTCGATGGTAGCCATGTTTGTTAACCGATCGGAACGAAATGAGCAATCTTAATAGAGGACATTCCAGAGATTGATTCCTACCAAGTTTCAGCGGTAGCCATGTTTGCTAACGATCGGGACGAAATGAGCAATCTTAATGGAGTACATTCCATAGATACTTACTACCAAGTTTCGGTTCATTTGGCCAAGCGGTTTCAGAGGAGATGATTTAAAAAAATCGGCCAATCAGAAACAAGAATTACCTGTGGCAGCCATGTTTGGTAATGGTTCATAACAAAATGTGCACTCTTTAGAGAGGACCTTCCATAGATGCTTCCTACCAAGTTTCAGTTCATTTGGCTGAGGGTTTTCAGAGGAGAAGATTAAAATGTGAAAAGTAAGCGGATGACTGACGACGGACACCAAGTGATGGCAAAAGCTCACTTTGCCTTTCGCAAGGTTTGCTAAAAAGAATATTAAAATGTGAATACCTACTTGTAATGTATAGAATAAACATGTTACACTATATCAGCATTAGTTAATTTCTAAGGGAGATAATGCCAAGAGTTATCTTTCTTTTAACAGTTTAGGCAAGAGTTATCTTTCTTTTAACAGAGGAAAAGACTTTTTAGAAATCAACCAATCAGAAACAAGAAATGCTTGTGGCGTCCATGTTTGTTAATGGATCGGGACGAAATGAGCAATCTTTATAGAGGATCTTCCATAGATGCTTCATATCAAGCTTCAGTTCATTTGGCTGAGTGGTTTCAGAGGAGAAGATTAAAATGTGAAAGGTTAACGGACAACGGACGACGGACGCCAAGTGATGGCAAAAGCTCACATTGCCTTTGGCAAGGTGAGCTAATAAATAAATAAATAAATAAATAAATAAATAAATAAATAAATAAATAAATAAATAAATGAATGAATGAATAAATAAATAAATAAATAAATAAATAAATAAATAAATAAATAAATAAGTAAATAAATAAATAAACTAGAGGCTCAGTGGGCTGAGCCTGTGTCTCTCACCTTTCATTCTGCTTTGAGAAACTTAATACAGAACCTTCCATACATGCAGATGCTTCCTACCAAGCTTCGGTTCATACGGCTAAGCAGTTTCAAAGGAGAAGATTTTTAGAAATCGACCAATCAGAAACAAGAATTGCATGTGGTGGCCATGTTTGCTAACCGATCGGGAATAAAATGAGCAATCTTCATAGAGAACATTCCATAGATGCTTCCTACCAAGTTTCGATGGTAGCCATGTTTGTTAACCGATCGGGACGAAATGAGCAATCTTAATAGAGGACATTCCAGAGATGATTCCTACCAAGTTTCAGCGGTAGCCATGTTTGCTAACGATCGGGACGAAATCAGCAATCTTCATAGAGGACATTCCATAGATGCTTCCTACCAAGTTTCGGTTCATTTGGCCAAGCGGTTTCAGAGGAGAAGATAAAAAGAAATCGGCCAATCAGAAACAAGAATTGCCTGTGGCAGCTATGTTTGGCAATGGATCATAACAAAATGTGCACTCTTTAGAGAGGACCTTCCATAGATGCTTCCTACCAAGTTTCAGTTCATTTGGCTGAGGGTTTTCAGAGGAGAAGATTAAAATGTGAAAAGTAAACGGATGACTGACGACGGACACCAAGTGATGGCAAAATCTCACTTTGCCTTTCGCAAGGTTTGCTAAAAAGAATATTAAAATGTGAATACCTACTTGTAATGTATAGAATAAACATGTTACACTATATCAGCATTAGTTAATTTCTAAGGAAGATAATGGCAAGAGTTATCTTTCTTTTAACAGCTTAGGCAAGAGTTATCTTTCTTTTAACAGAGGAGAAGACTTTTTAGAAATCAACCAATCAGAAACAAGAAATGCTTGTGGCGGCCATGTTTGTTAATGGATCGGGACGAAATGAGCAATCTTTATAGAGGACCTTCCATAGATGCTTCATATCAAGCTTCAGTTCATTTAGCTGAGGGGTTTCAGAGGAGAAGATTAAAATGTGAAAAGTTAACGGACGACGGACGCCAAGTGATGGCAAAAGCTCACATTGCCTTTGGCAAGGTGAGCTAATAAGTAAATAAATAAATAAATAAATAAATAAACTAGAGGCTCAGTGGGCTGAGCCTGTGTCGCTCACCTTTCATTCTGCTTTGAGAAACTTAATACAGAACCTTCCATACATGTAGATGCTTCCTACCAAGTTTCGGTTCATATGGCTAAGCAGTTTCAAAGGAGAAGATTTCTTAGAAATCGACCAATCAGAAACAAGAATTGCATGTGGTGACCATGTTTGTTAACCGATCGGCACGAAATGAGCAATCTTAATAGAGGACATTCCATAGATGATTCCTACCAAGTTTTGGTTCATTTGGCCAAGCGGTTTCAGAGGAGAAGATTTAAAAAAATCGGCCAATCAGAAACAAGAATTGCCTGTGGCGGCCATGTTTGTTAATGGATTGGGACAACATGTGCAATCTTTAGAGAGGACCGCCAATAGATGCTTCCTATCACCTTTCGGTTCATTTGGCCGAACGGTTTCAGAGGAAAATAATTTAAAATATCAGCCAATCAGAAACAAGAGTCGCCTGTGGCAGTCATGTTTGTTAATGGATCGGGACGAAATGAGCAATCTTTACAGAGAACTTTTCATAGATGCTTCCTACAAAGTTTCGGGTTCATTTGGCCAAGCGGTTTCAGGGGAGAAGATTTTTAAAAATCGGCCAATCAGAAACAAGAATTGCCTGTGGCGGCCATGTTTGTTAATGGATTGGGACAACATGTGCAATCTTTAGAGAGGACCGCCCATAGATGCTTCCTATCACCTTTCGGTTCATTTGGCCGAACGGTTTCAGAGGAAAATAATTTAAAATATCAGCCAATCAGAAACAAGAGTCGCCTGTGGCAGTCATGTTTGTTAATGGATCGGGACGAAATCAGCAATCTTTACAGAGAACCTTTCATAGATGCTTCCTACAAAGTTTCGGGTTCATTTGGCCAAGCGGTTTCAGGGGAGAAGATTTTTAAAAATCGGCCAATCAGAAACAAGAATTGCCTGTGGCGGCCATGTTTGTTTATGGATCGGGACGAAATGAGCAATCTTTATAGAGGACCTTCCATAGATGCTTCAGTTCAATTGGCTGAGGGGTTTCAGAGGAGAAGATTAAAATGTGAAAAGTTAACGGACGACGGACGCCAAGTGATGGCAAAAGCTCATATTGCAAGGTGAGCTAATAAATGAATAAATAAATAAATACCGACGATTCCCACGAAACCATAAATCTAGGATAACCACAATAAATAAATAAATAAATAAATAAATATCGAAGATTCCCACGAAACCATTAATCTAGGGAAACACAATAAATAAATAAATAAATAAATAAATAAATAAATAAATAAGTTCGAATCTCCACATCTGGAAGTCTGAAAAGTCGTTTCTTTTGAAGTAAGAAATTGGATGCTTCAGTGTATAGTGTTCAGCTCAATTCATCCCGGGTAAATCGCGGCGAATACTCAAATATTTACAATCAAAATAATCTATCCGTTCGGTTTGTTCACATTTCTCCGACTTTTCAAAAAATCTAATTCACGTTTCTCCCACAAGTGTCAAACAATAGATTGGCTTGGTGTTTAAACAAAAACTAAAATTGTTTATATTATCAACGCTTAGTGAGACCTGTAAATTGTGTATATAAATTTAAAGGTACAAAAGTAATATCAATCAATCAATCAATCAATCAATCAATCAAAAGATTGCTAGAATACATCAAAATGCATTCGGGTATACACACAATATTTATTATTATCATAGGGGCCGTCGTGGTAGAGATCGTATTGTAGTTGGATTTACAACTACCTGTCCAATCAGTGTCCATCACCATAGAAGTTATAAGTTCGAATTCCGCTCAGGCGATGTGTACTCAATACAGCATTATGTCATAAAGTTTGTCATTGACTTCCGACAGGTCGGGGTGGCTTTATCCCGACACTCCGGTTTCCTCCACCAATAAAACTGACCACAATGACATAACTGAAACATTGTTGAAAGTGGCGTTAAACATCACAACCCTACTAGTATCACATACCTGTCGTTTCATTTTGAACACTAATCAAGTCATCTGTGTTAGAACTTCTAAATTCAGCGATACACTTGCCAGTTTCATTTCGTGTCAGTCTCAGATTACGACCAAACCATAAATCTGGAAAACTGTTCATTTCATCCATCATCCTATAAAATTATAGTTAGTAAATCAAACAGTTATACAGTAGAATAGAGGCATAAAAAATAATCGAAGGAAGACAGGTTTTGTGTATTTTAGATATATTAAATGACACTTTTTTATTATTCAAATTATTTTGTACTCTACAATATTTTGGTGGAGACTTTCATGCAATTAGTTTTGTGTCGCTTATAGAGAATATGCAGAGAAAAGAAAAATCTAATTTGTAATATAATACTAGATTACCACCCAGCAGAAAACCTCATTCCAGGTGTCAAACCACTAATTCACCAATCAGAGCTTAAAGTAGTCCCTTTTCAAGAAAAACATTCCTTTCACTTTGTAGTATTGTGACAACTACTGAATGGAATGGACTAATTAAAATTGATAATTGAAGTTAAATAAATACGGATTATTTTGAGCCCAAATTTGATGGATTTAGTTGTATTTTAATACCTCTATGGAGGATTTGATGCATGACCTATAGATATTGAATTTCTTGGGGATGACCGAGCTATTTTTAGAGTAGGTGTTTTCCGTAGCATGGCATTTCACTGCAAGATTTTAAACATGCCCTGATATTTTGACAGAACGTAGAGGAATCATGTACGTTTCAGAAAATATATGGTCTTGGAAAGGTTAAACTTAAGATAAATTGACCAGGTAGGCTCGAAAAAACACAAATTTAGTAGAAAACCTTAAAGAAATTAATTAGTGGTTTGACACCTGAATTAATTAGTGGTTTGACACCTAAATTAATTAGTGGTTTGACACCTAAATTAATTAGTGGTTTGACACCTAAATTAATTAGTGGTTTGACACCTAAATTATTTAGTGGTTTGACACCTTCCAACATCGAAATAAAGTTTAATCTTAAAGGTTCCTATTACTTGATCTTTAGTTTTATGTGTATGTTTTGTAGATCGTTGTTTGTCCTTTTTCGATTTACGGATTCTGTTTTCCCCTTTGATATTTTCAAACTCTTCTTAAAAACCTTGCAACGTTATATCAAGTTCTCCACAAATTAATTTTCTTACCTTTTTTGAGCCTCTTGAACTCTTCGAGGTACTGCTCCGTAGCCCCCGTGGTTTATGAATGTCACTCCTTCCTTTAACGTAAATTCTTTTTCCCTCATTTCCTTCCCGAACTTTGGCATCGTGTCCATATTTACCGGTTTAGGCCTTTCTACGGGATGATACTAGTTTCCTAATTGGTTTACCCTATTATAATTGAACAATTCCATTTTGTAATAGAAACACAATAACAAAAATGATTTCTGTGTAAAACTGAAGTTTTATTTGTTTACTTTTTGTACAGGAAGTTAAATGCCAGACTTTATGTTTCGTGTAATGTCGTCGTGTCCATCACGATTGTCTCAAGTAAAGAATACCATTCTACTACAGGCTAAGAACCATTTCACATTCATTTTATGGTATGAACTATTCTCATTAATGAAGGTCCTACAATGACTGTGAAATCTAGATCAGCAATAAAAGCGCTGTTTCTTTACTTTAATTTGTGTTTAAGTGTAATGTTGGATAGTCTCTCATGTTTATTTACATCCCTATCCTTTCTCACAACAAGCTGTTTCTTTACTTTAATTTGTGCTTAAGTGTAATGTTGGATAGTCTCTCATGTTTATTTACATCCATATCCTTTCTCACAACAAGCTGTTTCTTTACTTTAATTTGTGTCTAAGTGTAATGTTGGATAGTCTCTCATGTTTATTTACATCCATATCCTTTCTCACAACAAGCTGTCTCTTTACTTTAATTTGTGTCTAAGTGTAATGTTGGATAGTCTCATGTTCATGTTTATTTACATCCATATCCTTTCTCACTACAAGCTGTCTCTTTACTTTAATTTGTGTCTAAGTGTAATGTTGGATAGTCTCATGTTCATGTTTATTTACATCCATATCCTTTCTCACTACAAACTGTTTCTTTACTTTAATTTGTGTTTAAGTGTAATGTTGGATAGTCTCTCATGTTTATTTACATCCATATCCTTTCTCACTACAAACTGTTTCTTTACTTTAATTTGTGTCTAAGTGTAATGTTGGATAGTCTCATGTTCATGTTTATTTACATCCATATCCTTTCTCACAACAAGCTGTTTCTTTACTTTAATTTGTGTTTAAGTGTAATGTTGGATAGTCTCATGTTCATGTTTATTTACATCCATATCCTTTCTCACTACAAACTGTTTCTTTACTTTAATTTGTGTCTAAGTGTAATGTTGGATAGTCTCATGTTCATGTTTATTTACATCCATATCCTTTCTCACTACAAACTGTTTCTTTACTTTAATTTGTGTCTAAGTGTAATGTTGGATAGTCTCATGTTCATGTTTATTTACATCCATATCCTTTCTCACTACAAACTGTTTCTTTACTTTAATTTGTGTCTAAGTGTAATGTTGGATAGTCTCATGTTCATGTTTATTTACATCCATATCCTTTCTCACTACAAACTGTTTCTTTACTTTAATTTGTGTCTAAGTGTAATGTTGGATAGTCTCATGTTCATGTTTATTTACATCCATATCCTTTCTCACTACAAACTGTTTCTTTACTTTAATTTGTGTCTAAGTGTAATGTTGGATAGTCTCATGTTCATGTTTATTTACATCCATATCCTTTCTCACTACAAACTGTTTCTTTACTTTAATTTGTGTCTAAGTGTAATGTTGGATAGTCTCATGTTCATGTTTATTTACATCCATATCCTTTCTCACAACAAGCTGTCTCTTTACTTTAATTTGTGTCTAAGTGTAATGTTGGATAGTCTCTCATGTTCATTTACATCCATATCCTTTCTCACTACAAACTGTTTCTTTACTTTAATTTGTGTCTAAGTGTAATGTTGGATAGTCTCATGTTCATGTTTATTTACATCCATATCCTTTCTCACTACAATCTGTTTCTTTACTTTAATTTGTGTTTAAGTGTAATGTTGGATAGTCTCTCATGTTCATTTACATCCATATCCTCTCTCACTACAAGCTGTTTATTTACTTTAATTTGTGTTTAAGTGTAATGTTGGATAGCCTCTCATGCTCGTTTACATTCATATCCTTTCTTACTACAAGCTGTCCCTTAAAATTAATTTGTGTCTTAATGTAATGTTGGACAGTCTCTCAACCGCATCGGTGGTGCAATGGTTAGCGTGCTCGCCTCTAGTGCGGTAGATCGTGGGTTCGAGCCGCGATCGGGCCAAACCAGACTATAAAATTGGTATTTGTTTCTTCTCCGCTAAGCACGCAGCATTAAGCAGAAAGACTGGTTGGCTCGGACTAAGGATAATGTGTCCGAGTGGGGTGACATGTCTACCCGTGGACTGTTAGTTCAAAGACCCAGCACTATAAAAATCCAACTCAGCGTGTTAATCTAGTACAAAGCGGATCTCATCATCATCTAATTGAAAATTAACTTGTTCTCGTCATGATATAGCTGAAAAAATGATGAGTTGGCGTTAAACAACAATCACTCACTCACTGGATAGTCTCTCATGTTCATTTACACCCATATCATTTCTTACTACAAGCTGTTCCTTTACTTTTGTTTGTGTCTAAGTGTAATGCTGGATAGTCTCTCATGTACATTTACATTCATATCCTTCCTTACTAAGTACAATGTAATGGGAAAACTTTATCGAACGGTTTTTATCAGAGCTTCAGATTAAATCATCGCCATGATATAGCTGAAATATTGCTGAAAGTGGCGTTGAGCACCAAAAATCAAATCAAATTGAATATTGTCTAATGACGGGAGACTTACCTTTAAATCCTTGTCTAATGACGGGAGACTTACCTTTAAAACCTTTACTAATGATAAACTATTCGAACCGGCACGTATTCCCTATATACAGATTTTTTTGACGCTATGCTTTTGTTTTTTAACTTACGTGACATATTATCACATATACACATACATACCTGTGATCCATCGCTTTAAAATCTTTTTTTATTTACATCATTACAAAAAGCAAATATATAAAATAAAAATTAGGTCTTTAAATATCAACTTTATCGTATACACATTTGATAAAGTCACGTATGATAACCCATTTCTGCAGTTATCAATTTATATACATTGTATCTCATAATTCTATATGGGGAGAGGGTCCATAGGGGATTTCATAATCTCACTTTAACTTAAATTCAATACTCAAAGAAACATATTTAATGAAAAAATATCAAATATACTTGAAAATGCAAGTTATAAAAATGCTAACAACAAAATGAGCTTTTTGTTAAATAATAAGTCATACTCAATTCTTAGATTGACTTCCTCTTTCATATCAAACTGTTTGAATATAAGAAAAGATTTGCTATAATTATTATAGCGTTTTATACTGTAACTATTATGATTTGCTCCACTACATGCATATTTTGTTATTGTGTATTATTATACTTTATGCAAATTTCTTACATTATCCATTCATTTCATTGGTCCCGGGGTATAGAAATGGGACCGAGAGCTTCTTCGGCTTGAAGGGGCGTCCGTCGGTTGTGCGGGATGTAGAAATTCACAACCAACCCGTCCTGCGGAAGAGACGTAAATAAAACCGAGGTCCCGTGTTGAGAGATTGCCACCCTCTCCGCACGTTAAAGAACCCAGTGTAACAGCTCATTATGAGCATGCTCATGATGAGTGGTCCATAAGAGACCTGTTGCACTGGCAAAATTATCCGTCCCTACCCATCACCTTTCCTTGTTTCGAGTCCCGTGGCGTTTAAATTTTTAAATGTTCTCGTCCTGAATATAGCTGAAAAATTGCTCGCTGGACGTTAAACACCAATCAATCAATCAATCATTGCACAAGCGGCATTTGTTAATTTTCACTAATAAGCCCCACCCATCCCTAGCAACATGCGATAATATTGGCAACGGGTGTTAATGCCTAAAATTAACACCCGCTGAGCCCGAAGTTTGCCGATCCGGAAAAATTAACACCGAGGTTTACCGATTTTCAAAATTCTAAAATTAAAAAAAGATAATTTGTTTTAAAGTTCAAATTTTTTCAAAAATTTCAAAATTTCAAAATTTTCAATAAATTTCAAATTAAAAAAATTTCAAAAAAACTCAAACTTTTCATAAGATTTCAAAGTGTTCAAAAAATTTAAAAATTATAAAATTTTCAATATTTTTAAAAAAATTTCAGCTTTCATAAAATTAAAAAATTTTAAGACATGTATTTAAATAATAATATTGAAAAATGATAAAAATAATTATAGCCTACCTTGAAAATTATTTATGCAATAGTCAGAATATAGAAGCAAACATGTGATAATATTTATCAAAATTTACAATTAACATTTTACATTATTAGTTATATATTTCCTGAGCCGAAGGCGAGGGAAATTTCTCTAATTCTTTGGCTGTTCTTCGTGTTTTTTTACCGGTGAGAGAAATATAGATTCTTACTTTGTTGTGAGTGAATTATCGGAGTTCCCCAATCGAGGTAGTTAAATTATGGAATTTTAAGTCCGAGCCTTGGCGAGGATTTAAAATTCCATAATTTAACTACCGAGATTGGAGAACTCCGATAATTCACTCACAACAATGTAAGAATCTGTTTCTCTAATTTTTTTAAACAACAAAATTTAAATCGATATGCAAATTCTGCCAACCTTTATACCGCCCCTTTAGTCTTTCCTTTGAGAGATTGCTACGCATCCTGTTACCATGGCTGCAAAATGATATAGATGTTTCAAATATTTAAAGGAAACCAAATAAATTAATAACTTTTGATATTTTATAACGACAGTATTTAACGAAACAAAAATATTTTTAAATTTGTCTATATTTCCTGAAAAATGAGATGTCCACCGAAATATTTGCGCGGACGGATCTCCAATTATAATAACAACAATGGCGGAACAGCTGAAACCGATGAATCATTTGATTCATATATTTCAGACTGAAATAAATGCATAAGCTCATCGGGTACTGTAGGAGGTGAGTCAGAATTTCCTGGACCGTTTGATACCTCAGGCTCAGTTAGGACGTCAAACCTGTATCTTGCTTCAGTGAGAATTTTTCCATTCTCGAGTTTGATCTCCCATAATGGGAACTCAAAGTTTTCATTTTTCCCTATTATGATCCCCTTTTCACCCGAGAGAAGTCTGACTCTTTGTCCCCTTTCCAAAACTTCGTTTAGGGACATCTTTTATTTTGCAGACGACACGATCGCGATTTTGTTTACACGGTAACCAAGGAAGCTTTACGTGTATCCATGTATCGAGTAGGCCAAGTCCGAAACGTTCGAATGCCAACTGTTCTGTTCCCGGTAAGTCCCTCCAAACAGGGCGCACATCACAGCAGTAAAACGTTTAACCACACGCATCACGAAAATGGAATTAAGTTACTTTTTACATGTAAATGGTATTTAGGCCTACAATATCTTTCAATATTTTATAAAATGATCGATCACAGTTGGAGAGAAAGTAGTCCCGACAGAATAAAAATTGACGCCAATCAGGTGTCGAGAGCAGTTAAATTCACTAGTGAGGAGAACAATTTTTTCACAATCGGTTGTGAAATGTGGAAATAATAAAATAAAATAGAGAAAAATTTGTTCCATCACGTGTGATTTTTTTGTTCTCGGTTTCTGATTGGATCTTCGATCTTCCACACTTTTTCAAATATTTTCTTCAATTGTAATTTGTTATTAACTATTGTTTACTTCAAATGAAAAACAGTGTCATTTCAATATTTTGTTTTCTTCAAGCGACATCGTTATGAATAGCGTATTCATATCAACACTAAAATACGTCATCAAATGGAATGTGATGGGTTCCCCACGGGGTATTTAAAGTGCTATATTTTCAAAACGAAATAATTGACGTATTAAAGAATTAGAGAAACAGAATCTTTCTTTGTGAGCAGTTGATTATCGTATTTCTACAGTCTCGATAGTTAAACTTTAAAATTTCTCGCCGGAGGCTCGAAATTTTAAAGTTTATTTACCTCGACTGTAGAAATACGATAATCAACTGCTCGCAAAGAAAGATTCTATATATACAACTCAGACAGGTTATATGAGCCCGTATTACCTGTCTAAAGCCTATATAACGAATTTGTCATACTGCAATACCATGGGTCCATATTACCTGTGTAAAGCCTAAATAAAGAACATGACTACTATACATGTATTGTCTCATGAACATTTAACCCCAGATATGACTTTGCTTTAAAGAAGAAATTAATTCTTCAACATATTTAATAAACAACTTAACAATTTTAACAGAAAAATAACAAATGATTTAGAATTGCCTCAATATCGGCGTCAGAGTGACAGTCGAACCTGGGGGTCGCCTTCTTGATTACGTAGGATTTCAAAATGAGTTATCTTTCTTGGCACGTGCTTTCATATTACTGGCTAGAGCCGTATAATATGGATTAGTAAAATCGAGTAAATAACCAATAGGATCACTTAGATTTTCTATTGCAGTATGACAATAATTGTTATGTTATTATCTTGTTAAATTTGTTGCTATTTGATGTTTTGTTGTTGTTAATGTAAGTAAACTATCTTAATTTATGACTTTTTATTTTTTTAGCAATTGTCCTTCTAATAACATAATGCACACTTGAATCATTAGGCATTCAGTATAATAAAAAAAACATACTGCCCTTGGATGACGGTGTTAGGGTGATTAACACATTCTGTGAAAAAATTTTCACCCTCGACTTCGTCTCGGGTGATAATTTTTTCCCTCGTGTGTTAATCTACCCTAACACCTTCATCCATGGGCAATATGTTTATATTATCATATATTCTGAACCTTAACCATTTATTGTTGATGAGTTTGTGCTAATAAAGTATTTGTATTTGTATTGAAAACACAGGGGCTTGGAGATTGTTTTAATGTATGGTAGTAGGGACCAAAATTTTCCTACACACACACATATCTATTTATCTATCTATGTAGGGTTAGGGTGATGGTGTTTAATGCCACTTTCAACAATATTTCATTTATTTCGTGGCGGAAACTGGAGTAAATCATCAACCAGTCGCAAGCACAGGCACTTGGGTCCAGGATTTGATTTTTTTTAAAATAAGTTATCTAGAGTGTATGTTTAATTTTAGAGCCCCCTGGCATGTTTTATTACTATTTTAGGCCATATTGACATTTTCCCCAAAACAATTTTCTATATACTATCTAACTAACCAATCTCTACTCAGAGTTGTCGGTCTTTACACTCTATCCAATCTCTGTCAACGCCTAAAAGGTAATCTACCTTTGTATTAAACTGGTTTCCTTTTTATAAAATATTACCAGTGTAATGTTCAGAAACTATAGAAGCTATTACAACAAGGAACCAGAACAGCACTGTATGACTGATCACGTATAAAAAAATAATCCCTTATCTTCTTTTGAAAATAAACAAAGAAGCTTCTCAAAAATTAGTTATATGGTATTCTTTACATATTGTACAATATATGGGGTCATTATAACCGGTTTATATCAAGTTACCCTTTAATAAACGGATTTTGCCAAGATTCTTTGCATATAGGCGTTGACAGAGAATGGAGAGAGTGTAAGGACCGACAACTCTGGTTAGAGATTGCTAACTAACAAGGCTAGCAACTTCTTTTGTGCTAAAAATAGAACAAAATTTACTCACTGGGATTTCCACGTTTTTCAGCCTTAAATCGCCGCCTGTAATGTCGAAATGTGCCTCGATCGTCTTCTACCTATCCATTCTTACTTTAGAGCATAAATTATTTCGCAGTTAGATCGTTTGTCGTACAAGAATCGAGTTTGTTTTTCGCAAGCGAGTCAAAAATTTTATCAGGACGGAAGCCGTTTCATTTATTCAGGAGAGTTAATTATTGACGCAATCTGAGGAGTTCCGTATTGATTGGAAGCAAGGTAATGTCTAGGTGAGTTACGAAAACAAAATTTGGCGCAAAGATATGTATTGATTTCCCCCCTCATAAAGGTGTGAAACCACTAATTAATTTCTTTAAGGTTTTCTACTAAATTTGTGTTTTTTCGAGCCTACCTGGCCATTTTATCTTAAGTTTAACCTTTCCAAGACCATATATTTTCTGAAACATACATGATTCCTCTACGTTCTGTCAAAATATCAGGGCATGTTTAAAATCTTGCAGTGAAATGCCATGCTACGGAAAACACCTACTCTAAAAATAGCTCGGTCATCCCCAAGAAATTCAGTATTTATAGGTCATGCATCAAATCCTCCATAGAGGTATTAAAATACAACTAAGTCCATCAAATGTGGACTCAAAATAACCCCTATATGTTTAACTTCAATTATCAGTTTTAATTAGTCCATTCCATTCAGTAGTTTTCACAATACTACAAATTGAAAGGAACTTTTTTCTTGAAAAGGGACTACTTTAAGCTCTGATTGGTGAATTAGTGGTTTGACACCCACACGGTGCTATTCCTAGACGGTTACTATCGGTGAAAATGGCGCGCCCCAAGTTGCTATCCGCAAATGCGACGTTTACTAAATATAAAATGGATTGGAATACGGCAAGTACAGCTCGTACATTTTGGAATTTTCCACTCTGTTACATTCTGAAGCGTTCACAGAGCTCCACGTATATTCCTGTAAACGAATGTACATCGCTTCTGCTCTATTTTACTGTAATTCGAACAGGGTAAGCCATATGAGTCGTTGTGTTTCCCAGTTTTCTGTTTTGGATGTTGGTCAAATCCTGATAATTCATAAAAAACAAGAAATTAAACAAATATTTTTTAACACAACGATCATTTATTGAGAATATCAATTGTTTGTAAATACAAAAATGTCACATATTCTGTTACTCTTTTATTTTCTTGAAAAAAAAACAAGTAACGGTTACTATTGGTTCCGTGCACCGGCTACTATGCATTATGTCGCCAACTAATAACATGAACAATATGCATGTTAATGACTTCAGAAAAAATCTGCTATTCACCTAGCTGCAGGTCCGTAGCTCTTATAGGTCCTTTTGATATATTTTTATTTGCGGATCTAAGGTCCACCCCATAATAAAAAACAAAAGTACTAGAAAGAGCTATGGTTCCGCAGCTAAGTAACCATTCACCAAGCCCATCGAACAAGTGAAATAACCGTTTTGAAAAGTCAATTACTCCACTTATTTCAGAATCAAAAGACAGCTTTAGTCTCTTATTCAATAATACAGAAATGATTGATTTGAGGTTGTTCTAACCCATCCCAAGAAGGAATGATAATTTGTTTGCCAATTAATATTAATGTTGTTCTTTTCTTCTTCTTCTTCTCTGCTTGTAAATTAATTACTTCTATCGAATACGCTCTTATATCATTTTCTTAAAGAAGGTTTTTTTTTCAACTTTTGCTTCGTCACACGATTTTGATGAATTTTAATTTTTAATTTGGTTGATAAAAATCGGGAAATCACAATTCTGAAATAGATACAGTGAATATTTTTTTGCAGGTATATTCTTTTCGTTGCCAGTAAAAATCCGTCTTGTTCGGTAATTTAGTTATTACCCTTATTTGGTTACGTTTTTCTTGAAGAGTAATAGCCGGTGCCATGAATCTGTTACTAGCAATAGTAATCGTAGCCTACTAAATTTTCGTCAGTTCTCTTTAAGTTGTGTTTTTATTCTATTGTGCCAATTTTTTCATCTTAATCTTTTTTGATACATTACATTACGATCTTATATTCCAACTCACGTACCAAAAGCACTCATACAAGAACAATAAATGGGAGAAAATCGAATTTACTTACAACCATGAACGACAACAGGGGGGTCGAACCTATTTGATTGGAGACCAACAAGATGGCGGGAAAAAACGTCAAATTTCCACACCGGTGCATTCTATACTATTGTGGGTGTTTCATTGAAATGTGTCCTTTAATACCATAGCGTTTTGACAACTTGATTATCAGTTATGACAATGTGTGTTTGTTTTAGGACATCAGTTTGCTCTAAAAAAAAAAAAAGCTATTGACGGGTGGTCACGTTACTAAATACCCTTCGAAACTTTAATTCCCAAAGGGATAACAAAATACATGTATGATAGAGGTTACTTTCTGAACTTTTATTCATCATGAATGATTCATTGTTTTTCACTTGTATAAGCTTATGAAAAGCCATGGTGTCGATTCCTTCTGCTAAAAAAGTCATCAATAATTATATCCAAGTCGACTTGCAGATGGCTGTGTATATGCATAAGTGATAAGTTGGACAGTCGTTCATCGCCCATAGTCGACCTTGAATAGGATTGCATGCGTCTCTTTGTATTGAAAGATCTCTGGCTTGTTGTCGATGACACCGGCATTGTCAGTAAAATACAGATGATGCTGTATATAACCGGGTATAAGTCACGGGTTTGTTGCATGTAGAGTGTCGAGTAGTCTCTTTGGCTTAATATCTACAAGAGCCCAACGCTCAATCTCATCCACAGAATATATTGTCCTTGGTAAATCTGTCGGATAGGCATTGAGCAATCAATCAACTATTTCAGGTTGTAGGTTTAGAAGATTTGCAGGGTTTAGATAACGTGCTAAAAACTCTCATTGCTTACTGTTCGCTTTGATATCTCTTCCACTAAATGGTCCATGAAGACAAGGTATAGGGATATTCTCCAGTAATCTGTGCATTTATATTACATGTATATACATTTGTACATTATAGATTTAATCATGGAACATGTCTACATGGGTATTACAGTAGGAAAGTGAAGCACTGATTTTTATTTTGTTTTACTGGGCACAGCTGGCAACTCTCAAGAGGTTTTGCTAGGCTACTAAAATTTATATTTTAGGAGGCACAACTGGCACCTTTAAAGAGCTTTTGCTGGGGTACTAAAAATTACATTTTAGGGGGCACAGCTGACAACACTCAAGATGTTTTGCTGAGCTACTAAAATATATATTTTAATGGACACAGCTGGCAACTCTCAAGAATATTTTTCTGGGCTACTAAAATTTATATTTTAGGAGGCACAGTTGGTAACCCTGAAGAGTTTTTGCTGGCAGGGGCGTAGCCAGAATAACGGAGAAGCATAGACACAAGATGTTTCGGCGAGGGGCCCGTGGGCCGCTCAAGGTCCCCATCGAGTACAGGGCATAAGCTCACGGGTCATAGAGCAGAAATGGGGACGTTTGTGGTAATTTTGGAAGTGCTTTTAACAACATGAAATTCAGCTTATTTTGACTCTTTTTGACAATACCACTACGGACTAACTAGAACTTGAACGTCTATGACTACCCAGACACATCTCTAGCGGACGGACGGGTGGTCACGTTAGTAGATACCCTTCGAAACTTTAATTCCCAAAGGGATAACAAAATACATGTATGATAGAGGTTACTTTCTGAACTTTTATTCATCATGAATGATTCATTGTTTTTCACTTGCATAAGCTTATGAAAAGCCATGGTGTCGATTCCTTCTGCTAAAAAAGTCATCAATAATTATATCCAAGTCGACTTGCAGATGGCTGTGTATATGCATAAGTGATAAGTTGGACAGTCGTTCATCGCCCATAGTCGACCTTGAGTAGGATTGCATGCGTCTCTTTGTATTGAAAGATCTCTGGCTTGTTGTCGATGACACCGGCATTGTCAGTAAAATACAGATGATGCTGTATATAACCGGGTATAAGTCACGGGTTTGTTGCATGTAGAGTGTCGAGTAGTCTCTTTGGCTTAATATCTACAAGAGCCCAACGCTCAATCTCATCCACAGAATATATTGTCCTTGGTAAATCTGTCGGATAGGCATTGAGCAATCAATCAACTATTTCAGGTTGTAGGTTTAGAAGATTTGCAGGGTTTAGATAACGTGCTAAAAACTCTCATCATTGCTTACTGTTCGCTTTGATATCTCTTCCACTAAATGGTCCATGAAGACAAGGTATAGGGATGTTCTCCAGTAATCTGTACATTTATATTACATGTATATACATTTGTACATTATAGATTTAATCATGGAACATGTCTACATGGGTATTACAGTAGGAAAGTGAAGCATTGATTTTTATTTTGTTTTACTGGGCACAGCTGGCAACTCTCAAGAGGTTTTGCTAGGCTACTAAAATTTATATTTTAGGAGGCACAACTGGCACCTTTAAAGAGCTTTTGCTGGGGTACTAAAAATTACATTTTAGGGGGCACAGCTGACAACACTCAAGAGGTTTTGCTGGGCTACTAAAATATATATTTTAATGGACACAGCTGGCAACTCTCAAGAATATTTTTCTGGGCTACTAAAATTTCTATTTTAGGGGGCACAGTTGGTAACCCTGAAGAGTTTTTGCTGGCAGGGGCGTAGCCAGAATAACGGAGAAGCATAGACACAAGCTGTTTCGGCGAGGGGCCCGTGGGCCGCTCAAGGCCCCCATCGAGTACAGGGCATAAGCTCACGGGTCATAGAACAGAAATGGGGACGTTTGTGGTAATTTTGGAAGTGCTTTTAACAACATGAAATTCAGCTTATTTTGACTCTTTTTGACAATACCACTACGGACTAACTAGAACTTGAACGTCTATGACTACCCAGACACATCTCTAGCGGACGGACGGGTGGTCACGTTAGTAGATACCCTTCGAAACTTTAATTCCCAAAGGGATAACAAAATACATGTATGATAGAGGTTACTTTCTGAACTTTTATTCATCATGAATGATTCATTGTTTTTCACTTGCATAAGCTTATGAAAAGCCATGGTGTCGATTCCTTCTGCTAAAAAAGTCATCAATAATTATATCCAAGTCGACTTGCAGATGGCTGTGTATATGCATAAGTGATAAGTTGGACAGTCGTTCATCGCCCATAGTCGACCTTGAGTAGGATTGCATGCGTCTCTTTGTATTGAAAGATCTCTGGCTTGTTGTCGATGACACCGGCATTGTCAGTAAAATACAGATGATGCTGTATATAACCGGGTATAAGTCACGGGTTTGTTGCATGTAGAGTGTCGAGTAGTCTCTTTGGCTTAATATCTACAAGAGCCCAACGCTCAATCTCATCCACAGAATATATTGTCCTTGGTAAATCTGTCGGATAGGCATTGAGCAATCAATCAACTATTTCAGGTTGTAGGTTTAGAAGATTTGCAGGGTTTAGATAACGTGCTAAAAACTCTCATCATTGCTTACTGTTCGCTTTGATATCTCTTCCACTAAATGGTCCATGAAGACAAGGTATAGGGATATTCTCCAGTAATCTGTACATTTATATTACATGTATATACATTATAGATTTAATCATGGAACGTTTCTATATGGATATTCCAGTAGGAAAGTGGAGCATTGATTTATAATTTGTTTTACTGGGCACAGCTGGCAACTCTCAAGAGGTTTTGCTAGGCTACTAAAATTTATATCTTAGGAGGCACAGCTGGCAACTTTAAAGAGCTTTTGTTGGGGTACTAACATTTACATTTTAGGGGGCACAGCTGACAACTCTCAAGAGTTTTGCTGGGGTACTAAAATTTATATCTTAGAGGACACAGCTGGCAACTCTCAAGAGTTTTTCTGGGTTACTAAAATTTATATTTTAGAGGACACAGCTGGCAATTCAAGAGGTTTTGCTGGGGTACTAAAATATATATTTTAGAGTGACAACTCTCAAGAGTTTTGCTGGGGTACTAAAATTTATATTTTAGAGGACACAGCTGGCAACTCTCAAGAGGTTTGCTGGGGTACTAAAATTTATATTTTAGAGGACACAGCTGGCAACTCTCAAGAGTTTTGCTGGATTACTAAAATGTTTATTTTAGAGGACACAGCTGGCAACTCAAGAGGTGTTGTTGGGTTACTAACATTTATATTTTAGGAGGCACAGCTGGCAACTCAAGAGGTGTTGCTGGGTTACTAACATTTATATTTTAGGAGGCACAGCTGGCAATTTTAAAGAACTTTTGCTGGGGTACTAAAATTTATATTTTAGGAGGCACAGCTGGCAACTCAAGAGGTGTTGCTGGGTTACTAACATTTATATTTTAGGAGGCACAGCTGGCAATTTTAAAGAACTTTTGCTGGGGTACTAAAATTTATATTTTAGGGGGCACAGCTGACAACTCTCAAGAGTTTTGGCGGAGTACTAAAATTTATATTTTAGGAGGCACAGCTGGCAACTTTAAAGAACTTTTGCTGAGGTACTAACATTTATATTTTAGGGGGCACAGTTGGTAACTCTGAAGTTTTTGCTGGCAGGGGCGTAGCCAGAATAACGGAGAAGCATAGGCGCAAGCTGTTTCGGCGAGGGGCCCGTGGGCCGCTCAAGGCCCCCATCGAGTACAGGGCATACTCACGGGTCATACAACAGAAATGGTGACGTTTGTTGTCATTTTGGAAGTGCTTTTAACAACATGAAATTCAGCTTATTTTGACTCTTTTTGACAATACCACTACGGACTAACTAGAACTTGAACGTCTATGACTACCCAGACACATTTCTAGCGGACGGACGGGTGGTCACGTTACTTTATACCCTTCGAAACTTTAATTCCCAAAGGCATAACAAAATACATGTATGATAGAGGTTACTTTCTGATACTTTATTCACCATCAATAATTCATTGTTTTTCACTTGTATAAGCTTATGAAAAGCTATGGTGTAGATTCCTTCTGCTAAAAAAGTCATCAATAATTATATCCAAGTCGACTTGCAGATGGCTGTGTATATGCATAAGTGATAAGTTGGACAGTCGTTCATCGCCCATAGTCGACCTTGAGTAGGATTGCATGCGTCTCTTTGTATTGAAAGAACTCTGGCTTGTTGTCGATGACACCGGCATTGTCAGTAAAATACAGATGATGCTGTATATAACCGGGTATAAGTCACGGGTTTGTTGCATGTAGTGTCGAGTAGTCTCTTTGGCTTAATATCTACAAGAGCCCAACGCTCAATCTCATCCACAGAATACATTGTCCTTGGTAAATCTGTCGGATAGGCATTGAGCAATCAATCAACTATTTCAGGTTGTAGGTTTAGAAGATTTGCAGGGTTTAGATAAGGTGCTAAAAACTCTCATCATTGCTTAATGTTCGCTTTGATATCTCTTCCACTAAATGGTCCATGAAGGCAAGGTATAGAGATATTCTCCAGTAATTTGTACATTTATATTACATGTATATGCATTTGTACATTATAGATTTAATCATGGAACATGTCTACATGGGTATTCCAGTAGGAAAGTGGAGCATTGATTTATAATTTTTTTTACTGGGCACAGCTGGCAACTCTCAAGAGGTTTTGCTAGGCTACTAAAATTTTTATTTTAGGAGGCACAGCTGGCAACTTTAAAAAGCTTTTGCTGGGGTACTAAAATTACATTTTAGGGGGCACAGCTGGCAACTCTCAAGAGGATTTGCTGGGCTACTAAAATATATATTTTAGGGGGCACAGCTGGCAATTCTCAAGAGTTCTTGCTGAGGTACTAAAATTTATATTTTAGGGGGCACAGCTGGCATCTCTCAAGAGGTTTTGCTGGGTTACCAACATTTATATTTTAGGGGGCACAGCTGGCAACTCTCAAGAGTTTTTTCTGGGGTACTAAAATTTATATTTTAGGGGGCACAGCTGGCAACTTTAAAGAGGTTTTACTGGACTACCAAAATTTATATTTAGGAGGCACAGCTGGCAACTGCCGCAATGGTGCCAAGTTTCGTCCCTGATATCTTAAATTAATCCTATGCCATGTTGAAGGTGATCAGTATTTGGTAAAAGTAGAGGCAACATATCTTCAATTTCACTATACTTTATGCTACAAATGTACTAATATAAACTTCATCATACGAATCTTATAAGAAAGTCTACAATATAATGCTAATAAAAAATAATACCACATTGTCAGAACAGTTCCAAAATCAATTTGAAAAATCATAGAAAGGGGCAAAATCGATACATCTATCCGCTCACATTCCTGTCTTTGTCTGCTTTGTACATGTACTTCAATAACAAGTGGCAAGGTTAAACTAATTTGATTGGCTCAAACCTCCCCTCTTATTGAAATGATACCGTCATGCAAGTGTTTTCCACTTGCAAGTAAAATGCCAACCCTAATCGTTTGAACAGCGTTGATATGAAGAACATGATCTTGAACATTATTACTAGTATTAATTTTGAACAGTATTACTAGTATTAATATTGAACATAATTACTAGTATTAATCTTGAACATAATTACTAGTATTAATCTTGAACATTATTACTAGTATTAATCTTGAACATAATTACTAATATTAATCTTGAACATTATTACTAGTATTAATCTTGAACATAATTACTAGTATTAATCTTGAACATTATTACTAGTTTTAATCTTGAACATTATTACTAGTATTAATCTTGAACATAATTACTAGAATTAATCTTGAACATTATTACTAGTATTAATCTTGAACATAATTACTAGTATTAATCTTGAACATAATTACTAGTATTAATCTTCAACATTATTACTAGTATTAATCTTGAACATAATTACTAGTATTAATCTTGAACATAATTACTAGTATTAATCTTGAACATTATTACTAGTATTAATCTTGAACATAATTACTAGTATTAATCTTGAACATTATTACTAGTATTAATCTTGAACATAATTACTAGTATTAATCTTGAACATTATTACTAGTATTAATCTTGAACATTATTACTAGTATTAATCTTGAACATTATTACTAGTATTAATCTTGAACATTATTACTAGTATTAATCTTGAACATTATTACTAGTATTAATCTTGAACATAATTACTAGAATTAATCTTGAACATTATTACTAGTATTAATCTTGAACATAATTACTAGTATTAATCTTGAACATAATTACTAGTATTAATCTTGAACATAATTACTAGTATTAATCTTGAACATAATTACTAGTACATTGTATATTTAATCTTTGTGACACATCAGAAGAGTTTGAAGATACAAAAGGGGTAAACAGAATCCGTAAATCGAAGAACAGAAAACAAAACGGCCAAAAGAAAAAGGAAAAAAAACGATCTACAAAAAATACACATAAAACTAAAGATGGTGTAACAGAACCCCACTAAAAACCGGAGGTAAACTCAGGTGCACCCGAAGGGTAAGCAGTTACCGCTCCACTAGTTGCACCCCTCATGTTAATCTCGTCTTGTATTTAAAACAAGCTGTTTGAATACAAACATATAAAGTCCATCTCTTTGTTCTCTAAAACTTGGGATAAATTACTTCCTTGGATAATTGAGGTTTGGTTTATGGTGTTTAAAGCTACTTTCAACAATATTTCAATTATTTATGGCAATCAGTTGTATTGGTGGAGCAAACCAGAATACCCGGAGAAAACCACTGACCTGCCGCAAGTCACTGACAAACTTTATCATACAATGTGGTATAGAGAAAACCACAGACCTGCCGCAACTCACTGACAAACTTTATCATATAATGTCGTATAGAGAAAACCACTGACCTGCCGCAAGTCACTGACAAACTTTATCATATAATGTTGTATAGAGAAAACCACAGACCTGCCGCAAGTCACTGACAAACTTTATCACATAATGTTGTATAGAGAAAACCACTGACCTGCCGCAAGTCACTGACAAACTTTATCACATAATGTTGTATAGAGAAAACCACAGACCTGCCGCAAGTCACTGACAAACTTTATCATATAATGTGGTATAGAGAAAACCACTGACCTGCCGCAAGTCACTGACAAACTTTATCATATGTTGTATAGAGAAAACCACAGACCTGCCGCAAGTCACTGACAAACTTTATCACATAATGTGGTATAGAGAAAACCACAGACCTGTCGCAAGTCACTGACAAACTTTATCACATAATGTTGTATAGAGAAAACCACTGACCTGCCGCAAGTCACTGACAAACTTTATCACATAATGTGGTATTGAGTACGATATCTACGTTTTTATTACTATCACTGGATCGACATCTTTGCTGGTGGACTATTAATCCTCGAGGATCTGACATGGTTTATTACTATCACTGGATCGACATCTCTGCTGGTGGACTATTAATCCACGAGGATCTGACATGGTTTATTACTATCACTGGATCGACATCTCTGCTGGTGGACTATTAATCCACGAGGATCTGACATGGTTTATTACTATCACTGGATCGACATCTCTGCTGGTGGACTATTAACCCCCCGAGGATCTGACATGGTTTATTACTATCACTGGATCGACATCTCTGCTGGTGGACTATTGATCCACGAGGATCTGACATGGTTTATTACTATCACTGGATCGACACCTCTGCTGGTGGACTATTAACCCCCCGAGGATCTGACATGGTTTATTACTATCACTGGATCGACACCTCTGCTGGTGGACTATTAATCCACGAGGATCTGACATGGTGTATTACTATCACTGGATCGACACCTCTGCTGGTGGACTATTAATCCCTGAGGATCTGACATGATTTATTACTATCACTGGATCGACACCTCTGCTGGTGGACTATTAATCCCCGAGGATCTGACATGGTTTATTACTATCACTGGATCGACACCTCTGCTGGTGGACTATTAATCCCCGAGGATCTGACATGGTGTATTACTATCACTGGATCGACACCTCTGCTGGTGGACTATTAATCCACGAGGATCTGACATGGTGTATTACTATCACTGGATCGA
This sequence comes from Bathymodiolus septemdierum, assembly GCA_963383655.1. NCBI lineage: Eukaryota > Metazoa > Mollusca > Bivalvia > Mytilida > Modiolidae > Bathymodiolus > Bathymodiolus septemdierum. The sequence continues at coordinate 10,758,344 of OY726528.1, read as the reverse complement.
CACCTCTGGTGGTGGACTATTAATCCTCGAGGATCTGACATGGTTTATTACTATCACTGGATCGACACCTCTGCTGGTGGACTATTAATCCTCGAGGATCTGACATGGTTTATTACTATCACTGGATCGACACCTCTGCTGGTGGACTATTAATCCTCGAGGATCTGACATGGTGTATTACTATCACTGGATCGACACCTCTGCGGGTGGACTATTAATCCTCGAGGATCTGACATGGTGTATTACTATCACTGGATCGACACCTCTGCTGGTGGACTATTAATCCACGAGGATCTGACATGGTTTATTACTATCACTGGATCGACATCTCTGCTGGTGGACTATTAATCCACGAGGATCTGACATGGTTTATTACTATCACTGGATCGACATCTCTGCTGGTGGACTATTAACCCCCCGAGGATCTGACATGGTTTATTACTATCACTGGATCGACATCTCTGCTGGTGGACTATTGATCCACGAGGATCTGACATGGTTTATTACTATCACTGGATCGACACCTCTGCTGGTGGACTATTAACCCCCCGAGGATCTGACATGGTTTATTACTATCACTGGATCGACACCTCTGCTGGTGGACTATTAATCCACGAGGATCTGACATGGTGTATTACTATCACTGGATCGACACCTCTGCTGGTGGACTATTAATCCCTGAGGATCTGACATGATTTATTACTATCACTGGATCGACACCTCTGCTGGTGGACTATTAATCCCCGAGGATCTGACATGGTTTATTACTATCACTGGATCGACACCTCTGCTGGTGGACTATTAATCCTCGAGGATCTGACATGGTTTATTACTATCACTGGATCGACACCTCTGCTGGTGGACTATTAATCCTCGAGGATCTGACATGGTGTATTACTATCACTGGATCGACACCTCTGCGGGTGGACTATTAATCCTCGAGGATCTGACATGGTGTATTACTATCACTGGATCGACACCTCTGCTGGTGGACTATTAATCCACGAGGATCTGACATGGTTTATTACTATCACTGGATCGACACCTCTGCTGGTGGACTATTAATCCTCGAGGATCTGACATGGTGTATTACTATCACTGGATCGACACCTCTGCTGGTGGACTATTAATCCACGAGGATCTGACATGGTTTATTACTATCACTGGATCGACACCTCTGCTGGTGGACTATTAATCCACGAGGATCTGACATGGTTTATTACTATCACTGGATCGACACCTCTGCTGGTGGACTATTAATCCACGAGGATCTGACATGGTGTATTACTATCACTGGATCGACACCTCTGCTGGTGGACTATTAATCCACGAGGATCTGACATGGTGTATTACTATCACTGGATCGACACCTCTGCTGGTGGACTATTAATCCCGGAGGATCTGACATGATTTATTACTATCACTGGATCGACACCTCTGCTGGTAGACTATTAATCTCCCGAGGATCTGACATGGTTTATTACTATCACTGGATCGACACCTCTGCTGGTGGACTATTAACCCCCGAGGATCTGACATGGTTTATTACTATCACTGGATCCACACCTCTGCTGGTGGACTATTACTCCCCGAGGATCTGACATGGTTTATTACTATCACTGGATCCACATCTCTGCTGGTGGACTATTACTCCCCGAGGATCTGACATGGTTTATTACTATCACTGGATCCACACCTCTGCTGGTGGACTATTAATCCTTGAGGATCTGACATGGTTTATTAGATATACATTATATCTTTTACTGAAATTTTACAGTTTTCTAAATAATATAATGATTAATAAAACTAAGGATTTCCTCCCTCAGGCATAGGTGACCTTAGTTGATTTTTGCTATCTTGTTTAGGCCCTTTAGTTTTATTGCTCCCAAAACTTTAAATTATTTGGCTTTCCAATCTTTTGATTTTGAACGTACCTGATGAAGGTTGTTCCAGAAACGTGTCCTGCACACTAAATTAGATATCTACGTTTTTATTGCAATCTTTAACATAATCTTGTATTCAGGATCATCTCCACCTGAGTTAGAATTACATATGACAGTGGTCTATGTGTAGTTTCCATGCCATCTGCTCTTAATAAGAAAAAGGATTTAACAGTGCTACTTTCATCACCTAGCCAAAACAATACTACAATATTGTGGTCTTTATTTGTGTTCAGTGAGTTAAGATGAGACAAGGATTTATATACTATATAAATCCTTGGATGAGAGGTGATTGTTCACGTATTGATATTTGTATAATTGTTGACCAATCACTGTTTAAATTTTTTTTTTCATATTTAGAGAATAACTGTATTATATTTGAAGTGTTGCAGCCGTAAAACATCGATTTTACATGAGTTTGACCTGAGTTTACCTGGCGACGCGTAGCGGAGCCAGGTAAATGGATATTTGCAACAGTAAAACCGACTATTTACGTCTGCAACACTTCAAATCCAATACGGTTATTCCCCTTCTAATGAAATTCTCTTAACGATAACATTTGTTTACAATTATCAGCTGTTATTAATCAATTTCATTGCGCCTTTTCACATAGCGTATCTGCCAAAATTGTTATGTAATTACAAACCTTTTCGATTAGAAATCAAACGGTTTGTAACATATTCAATGATCTACATGTGTATTATGTAATTATAACAGAAAATATCAACTCTAAAATTTCATTTAGCTTAAATAACAATTTTAATAACAAATTTAATGTGTGTCGCTTCAAATCAATATTCTGACACTGCAGTTTCCAACATGGTAAAATGTAAAATTTACTCTGACCTGTAAAGGCAATTGACCAATGAAATTGCTTGTTGCATAATCAATTGCATTAGAATACCAAATTGTCTCCTTCAAGAGAGGCCATCCGCCTTACAAGGCTTTTTTTTTTATCATTGCACAAGGGGTGGCATTATTAGAGGTGGACTATATTACACTAACATGTCATGAGGTTCAACTATATAAACATATTTAGTATTTTGTACTTATTAACCATATGGTCTGAACATCCAATGTAATTAATCAGCATATATCACCACTAACGTTGTGAGTTCGAATCCTACTCAAGCCATACAACATTATGTGACGAAGTTTGTCAGAGGTCACTTGTACTTACAGTGTCATGTGTATTAATTACAATGTCTGTAAATATGTTTCATTCATTCAGTTCGTCATTATGTATTGTGTATTTTATTGTCTGCCTCTTGTAATAGTGAAATAAAAGTCTTAGTCTTAGACTTGCGACAGATCGGTGGTTTCCTCCACCAATAAAACTGACTGCCACGATATAATTGAAAAATTGTTGAAAGTGGCATTAAACACCATAAACCAACCAATTACCGTTTTTGTCATTGTATAAGACCCAGTTTTTTACCTTCAAAAATTATCATGGAGCCTATACACAGGTGGGACATATATGTGGCTTTTTATTGTATTTCGGGAGCATCAAAAATCATTTCATCTTATACTGAGAAAAGATTGAAGATATCAAAGGGGTAATAAGAAGACATGGTTTGAAGAACAGACAATACAAAGGTCAGAAGAACAGACAATACAATGGTCAGAAGAACAGACAATACAAAGGTCAGAAGAACAGACAATACAGAGGTCAGAAGAACAGACAATATAAAGGTCAGAAGAACAGACAATACAAAGGTCAGAAGAACAGACAATACAAAGGTCAGAAGAACAGACAACACAAAGGTCAGAAGAACAGACAATACAATGGTCAGAAAAACAGATAATACAATAGATCAGAAGAACAGACAATACAAAGGTCAGAAGAAGAGACAATACAAAGGTCAGAAGAACAGACAATACAAAGGTCAGAAGAAGAGACAATACAATGGTCAGAAGAACAGACAATACAAAGGTCAGAAGAACAGACAATACAATGGTAACTAATAATATAAAGGTTAGAAGAACAGACAATACAAAGGTCAGAAGAACAGACAATACAATGATTAGAAGAACAGACAATACAAAGATCAGAAGAACAGACAATACAAAGGTCAGAAGAACAGACAATACAAAGGTTAGAAGAACAGACAATACAGAGGTCAGAAGAACAGACAATACAAAGGTTAGAAGAACAGACAATACAAAGGTCAGAAGAACAGACAATACAAAGGTCAGAAGAACAGACAATACAATGATCAGAAGAACAGACAATACAAAGGTCAGAAGAACAGACAATACAATGATCAGAAGAACAGACAATACAAAGGTCAGAAGAAAAGACAATACAAAGGTCAGAAGAACAGACAATACAATGATCAGAAGAACAGACAATACAAAGGTCAGAAGAACAGACAATACAATGATCAGAAGAACAGACAATACAAAGGTCAGAAGAACAGACAATACAATGATCAGAAGAACAGACAATACAAAGGTTAGAAGAACAGACAATACAATGATCAGAAGAACAGACAATACAAAGGTCAGAAGAACAGACAATACAATGATCAGAAGAACAGACAATACAAAGGTCAGAAGAACAGACAATACAATGATCAGAAGAACAGACAATACAAAGGTCAGAAGAACAGACAATACAAAGGTCAGAAGAACAGACAATACAATGATCAGAAGAACAGACAATACAAACGTCAGAAGAACAGACAATACAAAGATCAGAAGAACAGACAATACAATGATCAGAAGAACAGACAATACAAAGGTCAGAAGAACAGACAATACAATGATCAGAAGAACAGACAATACAAAGGTCAGAAGAAAAGAAACAAACAATGATAGACAAAACACTACATAGATAGCTAAAGATTGAGCTACACGAACTACACTAAAAATGGTTTGGTTTATGGTGTTTAACGCCACTTTCAACAATATTTCAGTTCTATCGTGGCGGTCAGTTTTATTGGTGGAGAAAACAACTGACCTGTTGCAAGTCACTGACAAACTTTATCACATACCGGTAATGTTGTAACTAGTGCATCTCACCATGAACGAGGTTTGAACTTACAACTTTAGTGGTAATAAGCACTCATTGCACAGTCAGTTGTAAATCCAACTACCATATGATCACGACCATGACGGCCCCAATAAAAATGGAGGTGATCTCAGATGCTCCAGAAGGTTGAGCAGTTCCTGCTTCACTAGTGACACCTGTCATGTTACTCTTATTAACAATCAGGTAACAAGTCATTGAAGAGGAAAGAAGGACAGGACTGTGCTAACTATTATAACAGTAATTCAATTAACACTTGAACAATCTCATTTAACATTCTTTCTGCACATGCATATATATATTAATATAAATACAATTAATTAATATTGTGTTTATCCTGCAGAAAAATCACATTAATCTAAATATTGACGTTTATATTTTAAATTCAATAATAAAATTATATAATTATCCCTTGATTGCCCCTTTTGATATTTTCTGTCAACAGGAAGTGAACTGGATTTACAACTAGGTTCCCAAAGCTCAGCAGATAACATGTGATAGGGGTACCAGAAAAGGCTATACTTCGGTCAGTGACAGTATATAACAAACATTTATCCCATCAATGCAATTTGCCTGCTCAAATAGCACAAGTGCAGGATAAATAAAAATAAAAATACATTGTTATAAAGTTGGCATTAAATACCAATTAAATCAGTTAAATAAATATAAAAATTCATAAATTATTTTTATCAGTGGAGAACACTAATTTGGATGAACAATTACTGTTGACATTGCATGATATACAGTCAAAACTGTTCTCAAAACTCAACATGCATGAACAATCTGGGATAATCTAACACAGATGCTATAAAATAGTCTGATTACCCACTCTATGCTCATTTGGGGGGATGATTTTAATCAGACTGACATAAAAATTAATAAAACACCTTCAAATGACCTTAATAACTAAGTATCAATATTATTATCAAAGTAGTTTTCATAGCCTGGAATATTAATCTCCCTTTACTGACCACTAATAACTATTTGTGATCCTTGTCTCTCCACGGTTGTTGGATGAGTACATGTTGATACATTTTTATTTGTTTCCTCCTCACATGGACTTGCAATTGATGTTGGCCGAGTTGAAGTGCTAACTCTGCCATGACAATCTTGATTGCCATCTATGTAATTTTCAGATGGTATTATTCCCGATGGACCTGTGTTCACTGATGGATTTTGTTTTTTAAATATGTCTTGAAAAATGTCTGCAAATATGGGATTTTTTTTCAAATCTTCATAAATTTCTCCTATATTTACACCTTGCTGGAAAAGATTGCATTTTGGAAACCTTTCCTTTTTTTCCCCTTTGAACAGTTTACTGTAATAAAAATCAGGAAAGCCTCTCAGAAACATGGTGACTAAGTACGCTTGATTATCATTTAAAATCACTACTCCTGGACAACCTGAAGCACCATGTTCAAATTCACATTTTACAACAAGTCTTTCAGTTTTATCAAGTTCAGCATACCCGTACTCATATCCTTCATCCTTACAAAAAGTTGCTAGCGATTGCATCCTCTCTTCTGTCGGATTCCAAAGTCCAACATCATGATTCATTTGTTGAAATGATCCATCAGGATGACCAATCAAATAAATCGTCTGGTCTTCATCTTTCGCAGGTATAAGAAAATGATCCAATCGTCTAAAAGGAGGTGGAAACATGACGACTTTACCGTTGGGTTTCAATCTTAATATGGCAGTATCCAAAGTTTCATTATGGTAAAGTACCTTTGGTTCTACTTCAAAAATGTTAGATTCATCACAGTCACCACTACTTGTGTAATCAAATTTGATTTTCACCTCTTTTAGTTTTATCTCGTTTAAGAAATTATATTCCGCTACAACATAAGAGAAGATATGTCTTTCAAAATGTCATAAATTAATGGCAAATGAAATGCTCATTATGTTTACACATAAGATTTGAACTTGATTTGTTTGCTTTCATTTAGTTAATAGTTGTGGTCGAACTGCATCAGTGGTGTAATGAATAGCGTGCTCGTCTCGAGTGTGGTAGATCGTGGGTTTGAGCCCTAATCGGGTCAAACCAATGACTATAAAATTGTCATTTGCTGCTTCTCCGCTAAGCATGCAGCTTTAAGAAGAAAGAGCAAAGACTGGGTGGCTCGTAATCAGGATAATATTAATGTGTCTGAGTGAAGCGACATATCTACCCGCAGACTGTTGTTTCAGTGAGCTAGCACTATAATAATCCAACTAAACGTGTTGCTCATTTGGTGTTAAATAACAATCACTTACTCTTTGTGGCCGTTATCAGTGTCTATTACTGCTAAGGTTGCAAGTTCTGTGTGGCATGGTGTGATAAAGTTTGTCAGTGACATGTGGGAGGTCTGTGGTTTTCTCAAAGTATTATGTTTTCCTCTACCAACATAATTGACAACAGCAATATACAGCCATTTAACTTTTAAGGGGAGATTCACCCTAGACAGGAATTTTTTTTCACACGAAACAAAAATCAGAATATTTCCTTGTTAGACACGAAAATTCTTTATTAAATATCTTCAATTTAAGGTAAATTTATCTTTTCTATAAAATTTGACGTCAGTATTTTTTTTCAGAAAAAAACATATCTATCATCCATGATTGTTGTCATGAATTGCTTGATCCAAAAGTTTATTCCTGTATCAACTTATTGCAGACATATTTCCAATGTGTATTTGAGAATCTCTGTTTCCATAGAAACAGCATTGTAGTAGTAATGGTTAGCAGGCTCGCCTCGAGTATGGTAGATCATGGGTTTATACAGCCCTGGTCTTGTCAAACTAAAGACTCTAAAACTGTTATTTGTTGTATTTACATTAAGCAAGCAGCATTAAGGAGCAAGAGCAAAGCCTTGTTGGCTTGGTTCAGGACATTCCCTCCCTCCCCCCAATGATCCAATACTGAAATTTTGAAGATTTGTGTACTCACAACATGCCAAGTGTTCTCACCAATCTAAAGTAAACTAACTTACACATATGATCACGAACAACATGCCAAGCTGTAACAATCAAGTCTGTCCCCGCTCTCCAACAAGAACCTTGAAATTTCCCTTCAAACATACCAACAGAATTACTGAGTTTGGCCAATACCTTCACTATCTTCATACCAAGTTGTGATGTTTTCTTTACTCCTTTAACATGTATAAAATAAATGAACGACCATATTCTTCTCTCAAACATATAAATTTAATATACAAAATGATTCATACTTAACACTGTCAAATCTTGCCAAATATTAATTTTTCTATCATAAGTTATCCTTTCACTTCTTGAATTATAGTCAACAAAAAAAGAACATTTTTAAATTCATATAAATATGATCCACCTGGTCACTGATCACGACAACCAGGATGCTTTATTTAGTTCTTATCTTCCAAGAAAGTACCCATAAAATCAGTGCCTATTACAACTAAAGTTACGATTTCAAATACTGTATATATTTCTCTAGGTATTTAGGATTCCTCAACCAATCAAACTGATCTCCACAACATAACTGAAAATTTTTTGAAAGTGGTGTTAAAACACCCACAACCCAAGCCCTAACCCACTTGAAAGTAAAATAAATAAACGTGGTCGTGATCATATGCTAGTTGGATTTACAACTACCTGTGCAATCATTGCCTATCACCACTAAAGTTGTGAGTTCGAATCCCACACATAGTGAGGGGTACTCGATACAACATTATGTGATAAAGTGTGTAAGTGACTTGCGGTAGCAAGGGCGTAGCTTACGTTGAGGCAACCGAGGCAGCTACCTCAGTAAAAAATATATGCAAAAAAAAAATATAAAGACAATTAAATTGTATTTCCATGTTCTCAATAAAGGGACAATAAATAAGTTAACAGACTAAGACTCAGTTACTGACGGAAATGGCACCTAGTTGAAGGGCTTAGGCCTCATTGCAACTTCAAGATGAAGAACAGCAATTATAAGGTGCTGTTCCTGTATAGCAATCACGAACATAGTATGTTCAAGTTTATATGTGTGATTTTGTCTAATGCAATCCATAATATTTTTGAATCGGCAGTTAAAGTTTCTTGGACTAAGTTGTACATGTTAGATGACCATTATGAATGTACAATTGTGTATAGCTGTGACATATTTTTTATGACTATTTTGAAGCAAAACTGGTCCCAAATATACTCTAAATTGCTCAAAATCGCTTATGGGGGGGACCAGGAAGCCCCCAGACCCCCTGCCTCGGTAGAATAACATAGTAAGCTACGCCCCTGGGCAGGTTAGTGGTTTTCTCTAGGTCCTTCATTTTCCTCCACCAATAAAACTGATTACCACGATATAACTGAAATATTGTTGAAAGTGGCATTAAACACCATCAAACAAAAAACCCCAAACAAACGGAATATAAAATGTATTTGTATGATAGCTTAGGAATATGAAGGAATGCGAAAAACCTGCAAAATCATCGCATAACTTGATGTTAAAAGTGAAATTCCAAGATTTCATATGATAATCATAAAACTAGAAAAGGGTGATATACTGTCAGTTACTGTACATTTTGGTTGCTCATATAAGCACAGATGCAGGATAAAATCATTTCTATGTATTGTATTAATTCCATTTCACAACAGGTGCCATTTATGGAACAGGAGATACTGATTAACACAAACAGCTTATTATCTTCAAGACAGTTACATGTACATGTACAAATTTTTAAGACATTCAATTCAAATTAAATCGAGGTTGAAACACATTTTCTTAATAAAAAAAATCAAATACCAGCTCTTGTAGTAATAAAATTAAGGAGTTTGAATTTTGTACTTGAACTTGAAAAATACTTTATTATAGCCATTATAATTCTGTTCTTATCCTCTTCATCCCGCATGGGACATAAGCAGGGCCGGATTAAAGCCAATGTATGCTCTACGCTAGAGCCCCCGCATCTACCACTGGCATAATTAAAAACTAACACAACCCCTTGGTGCCAAGATTCAATGTCATTGTCAAATGCATAACATTAAATTTAGAATTCAACTTTCAGTCAGGTCAAACCTCATACTAAAATCATTTAAATATCTGTTTTTCATGTTTATTTAACAGCAGACAACAGTATAAACAGATTATTTACTTATAACTAGAACAACAGATACAATGCAAGTCTTTAACTTGCTATTCAATTTTTAAATGTTATAAAGGGAACGATGCAAACAGAAATACTAAAAAATGTGTCTTTCAACAGGAGCCAATACACTAGTATTGTCAATATTTCAAAAAAGAAACAAAATTACACTTTAAAATGTTTTTTTCTACATTTGTTATTTGCAAAGTCTTTGATTAAATCCTCAAAATTAGATTGGCACAATAAATCTGCTTCAATCATGAGCAGAGATAAGGATTCCAGCCTCTCTCATCTCATCGTGTGTTTTTGAGCCTAATATCTGACTGATAAAATCAATTTCCTTGTGGCCGGATTTTTGTGGTGCCCCTTTACCCTTAGTTTATAACAATTTTATTTGCTCATAGAGACAAAAAGGATAAGACCCAAGTTTTACCAACTTATGAAGTCTTCTCCTTGGAATTACATAACAAATATAATACATATACATATGAAAAAGAGCATGCACATTAATGGAAGTATACCAGTAACAATTACACATGTAAAAGAGAACAGAAAAACAGTGAAAAAAAGAAGTTTTGTGTGGACACGATGATCATGTTGGATATATATTATATAAATAAGTTTATACAATGAGGAATCGCTTAGATCTTCTAATAAACTTGTAAACTTCTTTAAAAATTAAACAGTTATCTTCATAAGTTAAATTTTGGTTACCTCTAGATCTAGTTAAGTAAAGCAAGATTGATTTTCGCTATACATCGATTTACACAAATTACCAGATCCCTCCTAATATCGGTGTATTTACTACATTCAAAGAAGAAATGAAAGGCATCTTCTCGAGGAACACCACAAGCACAATTCGGACTAGATCCTATATTTGATTTAAATAAATCGTTGTTCAAGAAAGACCCTTGATGCCCTAAGCAGATGCTTATTTTGTCTAAGGGTTAATCCAGGCCTGGACATAAGTCATCACGTTTCAGTAACTTAATCTTTTTTACAGAGTGGGGTTGTTAGCCCTACGCCAAACCTACACACTGTTGGATTGGGTTTTCATTTTGGGTTGTCCTTCCCATAGATGATTGCATTCACCCTGCTCACAAGTTTCATCTAACTGGATTTTCTTTCAGGGTTATCTCCCTTAGTCTTTCATTTTCCCATGTTATCCACAAGGCAGTGGAGCTATTTAACCCATAGATGGGACCCTCTTCCGTTAGCCAGACATTAAGTCCATTCACCTGCTCACCATGGGGAGGGGGAAGTAGGTTCTTGAGCAGGAGCCATTATAAATAAATGTTGAAATTGAATTGGATTATAAAAGCATAAAATTATAAATTAGACATTTGTTTTTATAATGAACTATGCATACACTTTTCTAACCTTCTGTTTGTCTTGTTTCTGGATGATTGTGTATCTCATTACTAACTTTACAGCCTAGGTACAAAAGAGACGCATTTATGTCGCCGTAACTGACATCTGTAATGTAAATTAGGATCAACAATAGAGAGTGAGAGTGTTCAATACCAAGTGAGCAATTTTTCAGTTTTATTATGGCAAAACAGGTTACATTTCGATAAGATGAGGATGACGTCAGCTTTGTACTAGACTAGATTGGATTTTTATAGTGCTAGCTCACAGAAACAACAGTCTGGGTTCACATGTCGCCTCCACTTGCCCGAATTTTCTGATGCCAGCCAGTCTTGCTCTTACTCCTTAATGCTGCATGCAAAGATGCAGCAAATTTAATACCAATTTAGGGCACGGGTGGCTCAGTGAGTTAGGTAGTTGGATTCCCTAACAACTCATACAAGCCTATCACCAATATGGCATGGGTTCGTGCCTGGCTTTGTAAATTACAGGGTGCACTCGACTCACAGTCACCAAGTGATAAAGTTTACCAGTTGCTTGCCCATGGTCGGTGGTTCTCTCTGGGTACTCTGGCTTCTTCCACCACTAAAACTGGTCGCCATGATATAGCTGAAATATTGCGGGAAGTGGCGTTAAACACAATAAATAAAAACTAGAAAAGAAGTATGCCCCCACACTTGATAATTATGGACAAAGTTGTTTTGTTAGGAGTGATTTTTTAAAAATGAAGTGTGTCTGTAAGACACAAATGATGCCCCCGCCTGACCATCAAAATCATGTGGACATGCACACCTCCATTATGTGCATAAACATCCTGCAAAACATTAAAGCTGTAGCTCTAAAACTGTAGGAGGAGTTAGCCGGACAAACCATGTTCCCTTTATGCAGCTAGTATGAAAAAAATGACTAAGTCCAACTACCTGTCATTTTGAGAATATTTGAAGAAAATCAAAATCCTGTGGACATGCACACCTCCATTATGTGTATAAACATCGTAAAAAATATTAAAGCTGTAACTCCAAAAATGTAGGAGGAGATAGCCGGACAAACCATGTATCTATATCCGGACGGACGAACAAAATGACTAAGCCCAACTACATGTACCTGTCATTTTGAGAATATTTGATGAAAATCAAAATCCTGTGGACATGCACACCTCCATCATGTGTATAAACATCCTACAAAATATTAAAGCTGTAGCTCCAAAACTGTAGGAGAAGATAGCTGGACAAACCATGTATCTATATCCGGACGGACGAACGGACAAACGGACGGCAAAACGGACAGACAGGGGTAAATTAATATGCCCCCCGACTCTTCTTAAAATATAATACCAATTTCATAGTCTTTAGTTTGATCCGACACACAACTACTGCACCGTGCTCAAGGCGAGCATTACTCCAACGAATTTACTGTGTCCAAAGGACACTATGCCCACAACTATGTACTCACAAAGTATAACTATACTGAAAGTGCATGAAAATGTTAAAGTCCCATAACTCCTACAAAAATTGTTGAAACAAAATGGCGGGAAATATGATCAACTACACAGCATGACCAATTATCATACCAAATATGAAAGCTATCGTACCAACAACCTCAGAGAACCTGCATTCACAAAGTGATGCGGGACGGACGAATGATCGTATGGGTGGGCAAAAAATTCTTACAGGTTACGCAGTGTGTACAACCTGATTGAGGTTATTTCTTCATGAACAGAACAAAAATTGCGATCAATCCTTAAATATATTACAAATGTACATTACCAGTCCTATTCTTTATCTTTTTTTTCTTCTTGTTTTTTTTAGTTGATTTTGTTTCTGATTTCTACAATTATATAACCATGACAATATTTAATCAAAGATATGATCTGCATCTCTGATGCAATGCTGTCATAGCCAGAAATGATAGGTGATTTGCTCATTTGCATATTCAAAATGGCGGCTCAAAGAGAATTTGGATTTTAACATATAGTTGAACGGGAAACTTTCTGTTAGCTTGGGCCGGACAATTTTCCGGGATAAAAAATCAAACTATGCACCGGTTTGAACAATATCTCAAAACATTACAGCTGTACCATGAAAACTCAAGGTTCCCACCCAGTTTCAAATTTTGAAGCGTAAGCACCATTCAAAAGCATTGAGAAAAAGTGAAAAAATGCATCCTGCACGGTTTTCAAGACCTAAAAGCACTTTTCTTACAATCCTCATTCTAGTTGCCGGGACAAATTCGGTCAGTTCCGGTAACATTGTTGAGGAATCTTTCTTCGATAAATATTTTGCTGAAAAATTAAAGGTTCCCACGATAATTTAAAAGAGGGTTTCACAAGTTTTTTTTACCTTTCTAGTAGAGATTCAATAGGGGTTCACGCCAAAAAAATCTACTATTTCGTAAAACTGCCTCTGCTAGACATAGCATTATTTGAGTAAGCACCGCATTCCATTGTAAATGTAAATAAACAATTAAAAAAGGCTCCACAAGGGTATTTTTTTATTTCGACAAAATAACAGAAGAAGTACATGTAGATCTAACTGTAATACAATTGGTAACTAACAATACTGCTGATATATAAAGTTCAAAAAATTTAACAATATATATACTAAACGATTTCAATGACATACTAGCCATACTAATACGCATGTGGGGCAGAAATTGAAAAAAAATGCACAATATATTTTTTTTATTTACTTTACATACTTTTATTTCGTGGAAAAAGGGGGGGGGGGGGGGGGGGGGGAGTGCATTAAATATATTTTCGATCTTTTACACACATTATCGGATTCCTAATAAACATATGATGACAATTAATTTTGATACGATCACAAATAATTATGAAGTTATTTATGTGATCAAAACTGTGATGAAATATTATTTAAAAAAAATAGATACGAGTTTTCATCAGCATCTTCCAAATATGGTTCAACGTTTATTTGCTGACGTCATACATGACGCGATTTGGTTTATGAATATTCATGAGCAAAATCACCCATGATTTCTGGCTATGGTTAGCATGTTCGTAACGAGTGCAGTAATACAAAATTGAGGGTAGAAGCCCCGGTTGATTAACCAACACTATAACAAATTCAGGTATTTGCTGCTTCTCTGCTAAGCTCAGCATTTATGAGGAAGAGCATCATAAAATTGTTAGCTCGGAATCCAGAAAATGTGTCCATGTAGAGTGACTACCTGTGGATTCTTGTTTCAATGAGCTAGCACTATACAAATCTAACTAAGCATGTTGTTCTAGTACAAAGTGGACATTAAAATTATCTCATCAAAACCTAACTTGTTCTGATCATTATATACCGCTAAAATATTGCTCAATGGGTGTTAAACAACAATCACACACTTATTTAAAGATATGAATGAGGGTTAGGGTTAGAGGGCTTAACACCTATTTCAACAATATTTCAGTTATATCGTGGCGGTCAGTTTTACTGATGAAGGAAACCAGAATACCCCGAGAAAACCAACGACCTGTCGCAAGTCACTGACAAACTTTATCACAAAATGTTGTATGGAGTTTACCTCTCCATGAGTGGGATTCCCACTCACAACTTTAGTGGTGATAGGCACTGATTGCATAGGTATTTGTAAATCCATTTACCATACGATTATGACCACGACGGCCTGTTAAAGATATGAAGTTAAGTAACATAAACAATAAGAAGAAAAGGGAGGTTCAAAAACATGCAGAAAATATCTGGGTAAATATATTTCATCTTATAAAAATGAGACACCTTTTACGGATAGCTGATTTACATTATATGACGTGTAAATTTTCTCGAGGGCCCTGGTGGCTCAATGAGTTAGGTAGTTGGATTACCTAACAAATCATACAAGCCTATCAACAATGCGGCACAGGTAAATTACAAACTAAAGGCTCAGTAGGCCGAGTCTGTGTCGCTCATCTTTCATTCTGCTTTGAGGAAGCTTAATACAGAACCTTCCATAGGTGCTTCCCACCAAATTTCTGTTCATTTTGGCATAGCAGTTTCAGAGAAGAAGATTTTTAGAAATTGACCAATCTAAAACAAGAATTGCCTGTGGCAGCCATGTTTGTTAATGGATCAAAATGAAATGAGCACTCTCTATAGAGGACCTTCCATAGATGCTTCTTATCAAGTTTCATATCATTTGGCCAAGTGGCTTCAGAGGAAAAGCTGTTTTAGAAATCGACCAATAAGAAACAAGAATTGCCTATGATGGCCATGTTTGTTAACGGATCAAAACGGAATGAGCAATTCCCATAGAGGACCTTCCATAGATGCTTCCTACCATGTTTCAGTTAATTTGGCCATGCTGCTTCAGAGTAGAAGATTTTTAGAAATTGACCAATCAGAAACAATAATTGCCTGTGGTGGCCATGTTTGTTAATGATCGGGACATAATGAGCAATCCTTATAGAGAACCTTCCATAGATGCTTCCTACCAAGTTTCGGTTCATTTGGCAAAGCGGTTTCAGAGGAGAAGATTTTTTAGAAATCATCCAATCAGAAACAAGAATTGTCTATGGTGGCCATATTTGTTAACGGATCGGGACGAAATGAGCAATCACAACAGAGGACTTTCCATAGATGCTTCCTACCAAGTTTCGGTTCATTTGGCCAAACGGTTTCAGAGGAGAAGAATCTAATTTTTTCAATAGTTTTCTGTTTTTTACTAATTTTTTTCACTAATTTTCAAGTTTGAGAAGCGGCAACGGCCATGTTTGATGGCAGTCGGGGTCATCATTCATGGTCTGAAAGAGAATTATATATGCATTGTTCCTTTGTAGTTTGGTAGCAACATTGGCTCTATACAATATTTAAAGATTTTTTTTTCCCTTTTTTCTTTTCTTCTATTTTTAGTAACGGTAGCAGCCATTTTTCATAAGCGACCAGGGTTAGCAACCATAAGTCTGAAAGTGGATCATATATGCATCATTTCCATAAAGTTTGGTGGCAACTGGCTTTTTACCGGATTTTAAAATATGTTTTTTGACAATAATTTTCTATTTTTTGTAACAGTGACGGCCACGTTGGATGACAGCCGGAGGTCTTCAATCAAAATTTTGAAAGAAGACCACATATGCATTCTTTCCATATGGTTTGATTGCATTTGACTCTTTACAGGATTTTAAAACAATTTTTTAATGAATTTTTTCCCTAATTTTCTATTTATAGTAACGATGGTGGCCATGTTTGATGGGGGATGGGGTCCTCAACCATAATTCTGAAAGAATATTACATATGTATCAAATTTAATTGCAATATATTCTAAAAGGATTTTTCTGGATTTTTTTTAATTGATTTTTTTGCTGATTTTACCCTCTATGTTCTATTTATAGACATGGTGGCCATGATGGTTGGTCGGCAGGGTCATCGGACATACCTTTTAAAGGGAAACCCCTAAGGATGGTTCAGGCCAACTTTGGTTTAAATTGGCCCAGTGGTTTCAGAGGAGAAGATTTTTGAAAAAGATTACAGACGGACGCCAAGTGATGGCAATAGCTTACACAGGTGAGCTAAAAAGGGTGCACTCAACTCGCAACCGATAAAGTTTACCAGTTGCTTGCCCATGGCCGGTGGTTCTCTCCTGGTACTCCGGCTTCTCCCAACACTAAAACTGGTCGCCATGATATAGCTGAAATATTGCTGAAAGTGGCGTTAAACACCAAAAATCAATCAAATCAATCAATCATTGAAATTTTCTGGAATTTGTCCGACTGTAGCCGGATAAGACATTAAATGACAGAAAAGTATGTAAAATGGTAGAACCAATGGAGGATTATTGAGATGGTCTTATTACGAAAACAATTTACTAATCTTGAAGATTGTAGAATGTGATACTGTAGCAATATGTGAGGAAAATGTTCTTAAAAATAAATTTCACTTTGATTAGACGTTTCTCACCAGGGGACCATCGTGATTGTGATCGTATGGTAGTTTGATTTACAACTACTTGTGCAATCAGTGTCTATCACCACTAACGTTGTGAGTTCGAATCTTGGTCATGGTGAGGTGTACCCGATAGAACATTATGCAATGAAGTTTGTCAGTGACTTGTGGCAGGTCTGTGGTTTTCCTCCATCGATAAAACTGACTGCCACGATGTAATTGAAATATTGTGGAAAGTGATATTAAACACCAACCGCCATGATATACAAAAAAAATGTAACTGAAATATTGTTGAAAAGTGGCATTAAATACCATAAACCCCCACCCACACACAACCTGTTTTTCATCATGGGGATCATTCTAATGTTACGTATATATGGAAAATGAATTTGGCCATTCACGAGGGCTGAAAGTAGCCCAGAATGCTCGAAAATGACACTCCATAACTGACCATTAACTACCCATAAATTAATGATGAAGATAAAATGTAAGACAATACATAATTTATTGGTATGTCTCCAAACCCAGCAACTGCCGAAACTGCCCTTAACCAAACTCTTTCTACAAGGGATTTCCAAAAATTCCTTGTTTAATATTTTTGGAAATTTGTTTGCATAAATTCACATTTTTGCAGTAATACAGGAGATACAACAAATGTACCTTCTTAGTAGATCACCCCTTCTGCAATAATACAGGAGATCCCTTCTTAGTAGATCACCCCTTCTGCAATAATACAGAAGATCCCTTCTTAGTAGATCACCCCTTCTGCAATAATACAGGAGATCCCTTCTTAGTAGATCACCCCTTCTGCAATAATACAGGAGATACCTTCTTAGCAGATCACCCCTTCTGCAATAATACAGAAGATCCCTTCTTAGTAGATCACCCCTTCTGCAATAATACAGGAGATCCCTTCTTAGAAGATCACCCCTTCTGCAATAATACAGGAGATCACTTCTTAGTAGATCACCCCTTCTGCAATAATACAGGAGATCCCTTCTTAGTAGATCACCCCTTCTGCAATAATACAGGAGATCCCTTCTTAGTAGATCACCCCTTCTGCAATAATACAGGAGATACCTTCTTAGTAGATCATCCCTTCTGCAATAATACAGGAGATCCCTTCTTAGTAGATCACCCCTTCTGCAATAATACAGGAGATCCCTTCTTAATAGATCACCCCTTCTGCAATAATACAGGAGATCCCTTCTTAGTAGATCACCCCTTCTGCAATAATACAGGAGATCCCTTCTTAGTAGATCACCCCTTCTGCAATAATACAGGAGATCCCTTCTTAGTAGATCACCCCTTCTGCAATAATACAGGAGATATCTTCTTAGTAGATCACCCCTTCTGCAATAATACAGGAGATCCCTTCTTAGTAGATCACCCCTTCTGCAATAATACAAGAGATATCTTCTTAGTAGATCACCCCTTCTGCAATAATACAGGAGATACCTTCTTAGTAGATCATCCCTTCTGCAATAATACAGGAGATACCTTCTTAGATCACCCCTTCTGCAATAATACAGGAGATATCTTCTTAGTAGATCACCCCTTCTGCAATAATAAAGGAGATATCTTCTTAGTAGATCACCCCTTCTGCAATAATACAGGAGATCCCTTCTTAGTAGATCACCCCTTCTGCAATAATACAGGAGATCCCTTCTTAGTAGATCACCCCTTCTGCAATAATACAGGAGATCCCTTCTTAGTAGATCACCCCTTCTGCAATAATACAGGAGATACCTTCTTAGTAGATCACCCTTTCTGCAATAATACAGGAGATCCCTTCTTAGTAGATCACCCCTTCTGCAATAATACAGGAGATCCCTTCTTAGTAGATCACCCCTTCTGCAATAATACAGGAGATCCCTTCTTAGTAGATCACCCCTTCTGCAATAATACAGGAGATATCTTCTTAGTAGATCACCCCTTCTGCAATAATACAGGAGATCTCTTCTTAGTAGATCACCCCTTCTGCAATAATACAGGAGATACCTTCTTAGTAGATCATCCCTTCTGCAATAATACAGGAGATACCTTCTTAGTAGATCACCCCTTCTGCAGTAATACAGGAGATCCCTTCTTAGTAGATCACCCCTTCTGCAATAATACAGGAGATATCTTCTTAGTAGATCACCCCTTCTGCAATAATACAGGAGATATCTTCTTAGTAGATCACCCCTTCTGCAATAATACAGGAGATACCTTCTTAGTAGATCACCCCTTCTGCAATAATACAGGAGATATCTTCTTAGTAGATCACCCCTTCTGCAATAATACAGGAGATATCTTCTTAGTAGATCACCCCTTCTGCAATAATACAGGAGATATCTTTTTAGTAGATCACCCCTTCTGCAATAATACAGGAGATACCTTCTTAGTAGATCACCCCTTCTGCAGTAATACAGGAGATACCTTCTTAGTAGATCACCCCTTCTGCAGTAATACAGGAGATACCTTCTTAGTAGATCACCCCTTCTGCAGTAATACAGCAGATACCTTCTTAGTAAATCACCCCTTCTGCAATCAAGAAGTGGCCTTATAAGAGGAGAGTGGTCTCTCTTGAGGGGGGACCATTAAGCAGTATTTTACCATCTCAGTGCATCTAGTCTGATAACAGGGGTCACCTTTGGTGGGAGTGACCTTTGTTGGGAGTGGCTTGAAAAGAGGGGTGACCTTAGGTGGGAGTCACCTGATCAGAGGGGTGCCATGATAAGAGGGGTGATCTTTGGAAGGAGTGACCTTATAACAAGTATGGCCTTATAATAGGGATGACCTTTGTTGGAAGTGGCCTGATATTTTTAAGAGTGGTGACCTTTGGTGAGAGTGGCCTGATGAGAGGAGTGACCTTTAGTGTAAGTGGCCTGTTAAAGAGGGAAAAATACATTTAACATATAAAAAGATCAGGGGCGGATCCAGGGGGGTGGGCGCACCCGGCATGTGCCTCCCCCTAAATTTGAAAAAATATGATTTTTTGGCATAAAATCGTGATTTTTTCACACGAAATACCCCAAAAATGTATGCACCTCCCTTTCATCAATAAAAACGTAGATATCAAATTTAGTGAGCAACGACGCATTTCTGGAATAACCTTCATCACGTATGCTCAAAATCAAAAGATTGGAAATCCAAATAATTTAACGTTTTGGGAGCAATATACAACCAAAGGGCTTAAACATGATAGCCAAAATCTGCTACGTCACCAATGCCTGAAGGAGAAGAACCTTAGTTTTATTGACAATTACATTATTTAGGAACATAAGGATGGCCTTATGTCAAACAGCTGCAGAATTTTACATTCCAAACAATGAATCCTAGTAACAATATCCTACCTTATCTTTATCATCAATACGTTTTGCATATTCGGCCGATTCATAACCAGTCGTATCTTCGTTGTCATCACCATCAGTTTTGTCAGTAGGGGTATTCTGGTCTTTATCTTGTGTAACTTCACCTCCTTTCAATGTTTTATCACTAGTATTCATATCTGGATCTTTAGGCATGGTAGTAGGATTTACCACATTTATTTTGTTAGCATCTGTGTTACGCTTATCACCAGTATTTTGACTTAAGTCTGTTTCATTTTTTTCACCAGTATTTCTACTTAAGTCTGTTTCACATTTATCACCAGTATTTTGACTTAAGTCTGTACAATGTATATCACCAGTATTTAGACTTAAGTCTGTACAATGTTTATCACCAGTATTTAGACTTAAGTCTGTACAATGTTTATCACCAGTATTTAGACTTAAGTCTGTACAATGTATATCACCAGTATTTAGACTTAAGTCTGTACAATGTATATCACCAGTATTTAGACTTAAGTCTGTTCTATGTTTATCACCAGTATTTAGACTTAAGTCTGTACAATGTTTATCACCAGTATTTAGACTTAAGTCTGTACAATGTTTATCACCAGTATTTAGACTTAAGTCTGTACAATGTATATCACCAGTATTTAGACTTAAGTCTGTTCTATGTTTATCACCAGTATTTAGACTTAAGTCTGTACAATGTATATCACCAGTATTTAGACTTAAGTCTGTACAATGTATATCACCAGTATTTAAGGCTGAGGTAACAACATATGTGTCTTCATGGTTCGTTCCATCTTCATTACTATTTCCCTCTAAATTAAAATTAATTTTTTTTATTGCTCAAGAAATATAATTGCATGGATACAAATTATAATATTTTCATAATCCTTTATCTTTAAATGCCCGGGTGGCTCAATGAGTTAGGTAGTTGGATTACCTAACAACTCATATTAGCCTATCACAAATATGGCGCAGGTTTGTAAATTACAAAAAAAGGGTGCACTCGACTCGCAGTCGCAAGTGATAAAGCTTACCCATGGGTGGTGGTTCTTTACAGTTACTCTGGCTTCTTCCACCTCTAAAACTGGTCGCCATGATATAGCTGAAATATTGCTGAAAGTGGCATTAAACACAAAAAATCAAATTAAATCAAATCCTTAATCTTTATCAATATAATATCAAACAAGGACTACGCAAAGCGTGGCGTATCCCCTTGCCTAAAAATTTGACCCGGTGTCCTTGACCTTTGACCCTGAAAATCAATAGGGTTCCAGATTCTCTTAAGGACTAAGTATGTATCAAGTTTGGTCAAAATCCATTGAAGGATGTTGATTCTAGAGTGTTCACAAGGATGTTACGGAAGGACGGTAACGGTACTATATCCCTTCGCAATTTGTTGGCGAGGGGATAATAATTTTTTTCAAACTGTCTCATTTGACCGTTCGACACAAAAGGTGATATTTTTGATGATCTTTATAACATTAATGTAAAAATAAACTGAAAATGAAAGCTGAAAATATAATTACTGGTAATTTGTACAAAAAAGGGTGTGTGTACTTGTGAATTGTAGTCTTATGTTTAAACATATCTTATTGGTCATTTTTAGTACTATCAACATATAAATGTGCAGTTATCAAGTGATATGATAGAATTTCTGCCATAACGTTCAATGTCAACTCTTGACTGGAACATATTACACATTTTCTAAACTGAAAAAAGTTTGTCAGTAACTAGAGGTTTTCTTGTTTTCTAACGAATTTAAGATAAATCTATTGTGTAGTTTGTGCTAAAAAATATCTCACCTTCATTATCAGAATCAGCTGTGTACCCAGCAGCAAAATCTGTAAAAGATTGATAATGCCATATTACCAGGGTATGTGAATTTTACTAAATAATAAGACATAGTTACTTCCCCTTGTTGAAGAAAATTATTTTGAATTTGGTTTAAAGAATAATTATCTGTTATTTTCGACTTGAGTGATTGTTGTTTAACGTCAATTCAGCAATTTTTCAGCTATATCATGGTGAGAACAAGTTATATTTCCATGACATGATGATGAGGTTCACTTTGTCCTAGAAGACACATGCTTAGTTGGATTTTTATAGTGCTAGTTCACTGAAACAACAGTCCGCGGGTAGTCACTCCACTTGAAAACATTATCCCGAGTCTGATCAAACCAGTCTTTGCTCTCATTCTTTCATTCTGCATTCTTAGCACAGAATAAGATTGATACTAAGCAAATTTATTTTTCTTCCAAATATTTATAAAAACAAAACAGTAAAAATAAAATACATTCATTTATCATTTGTTTATAATATATCTGTATTGTTGTTGTTGATCTAATTAACATAAAGGAGAGGGTTGAGATCCCACGAACCAGTTCAACCACACCACATTTATGTGCATCTCCCAAGCCAGCCAGGACCTGGATATCTAACATCATGTCACTGTCTATTTTGTGGCGAGTTGATGCGAGAGGTGTTTGTTCATTTTGATGATATTGATGGAGTTGCTGACAATCACTGCTTAAGGTGGTACCATACACTTCAGGTAAAATTTGATCTGCTCGCTTAATTTTCTTATTTTTTTGGCAGTGTGTTTGAATATATCCACTGTAAAAAATATCAAAATTTTAACAAATTCCAACCAACAGACTCAGAGCTATAAATTCACTAGCCACATAGCAGCTTTTCCTTCCATGGTTTTGATCACAGAGATGCTTGAAATCTGCATACAAACATCATATGATCAAAACGTTCAACTGATTTTAAAGAGTTATCTTCCTGTAGTGTATGGTACTCGCTTAAACTTTCTTTCCATAATGTATATAGCTAGGTTGCAAAGGGGTCTTTTTTAATTGACTGAGATAGGAATGTTAACAAGAGCCCATTGGCTATATGGTTACCACAGAAATCAATCCTGTGTATTCTGTATACATGTACACAATTTTGACCTATATTAGGACGAGATGTACAACATTATGTGATAAAGTTTGTCAGTGACTTGCGACAGGTCGGTGGTTTTCTCCGGTTTCCTCTACAAATAAAACTGACCGCCATGATATAACTGAAATATTGTTGAAAGTGGCGTTAAACACCATAAACCA
Organism: Bathymodiolus septemdierum; assembly: GCA_963383655.1. Taxonomy (NCBI): domain Eukaryota; kingdom Metazoa; phylum Mollusca; class Bivalvia; order Mytilida; family Modiolidae; genus Bathymodiolus; species Bathymodiolus septemdierum. Next base: position 10,734,616 of record OY726528.1, on the reverse strand, counting down.
AACCTAGTTACAATAAACAAGATTAGTATTTTTAATGATGGCCTTAAATACACACATGTAATATTATTGGCCTACTTACTATACATTTGTCTTTCTTTTTGTTGTACCTGTGTGATAGGGTCCTGGTTCTTTTGCTTCATTTCTTTCTGTACCTGTGTGATAGGCTCCTGGGTTTTATTTTTCGTTTCTTTCTGTACCTGTGCAATAGGGTCCTGGTTCTGTTTCTTCGTTTCTTTCTGTACCTGTGTGATAGGGTCCTGGTTCTTTTGCTTCGTTTCTTTCTGTACCTGTGTGATAGGCTCCTGGGTTTTATTCTTCGTTTCTTTCTGTACCTGTGTTATAGGGTCCTGCTTCTGTTTCTTCGTTTCTTTCTGTACCTGTGTGATAGGGTCCTGGTTCTTTTGCTTCGTTTCTTTCTGTTCCTTGTTCATACCATTGGTTGGTTCAATAGTTACATGCGTCTTATTAGCGGTAACATTTGTATCTTTTTTACTTGGACGTGAGTTTTCCTTGTTATATGTCAAACTATCTCCAGAGTTTTCCATCTTGAAAATAGTTTCTTTAATTTCTGACACATTGTTTTCATGTTGATTCTTACTTTCCAATGAAGATGTAGATAGATCTGAGTTATTGCTAACAATAGGATGTTGATTTATCGTTGGTCCATCCTGAGCATGCTCTATAATGTTAGATTCAGTTGACATTTTGTTCTTCTCTTCATGCTCATCTGTATCTGCCTTATTATGGACTGTTGGTCCATCTTTACCATGGTTTATGGCATTGACAGGTATTGTTGAAATTTTATGTGCAGATCTTTCCTCATTTTCATCTATATCTGCCTTGCTTTGGACTGTTGGTTCATCACTACCATGATCTATTTTATCTCCAGCAATGTTTTTTACATATGCATCTTCTCTGAATTTGTTTTTTTCTGATTTGGATAACTTTCCTTTACAATTACCCATTGGTCTAGCTGGAAAATATATAATAATACAAAAACATACAATCAAATCAACAGACATTGTTAAATAAGTGAGCGACTGAGTAATTGATTGTTGTTTTATGCCAAGTGAGCAATTGTTCAGCTGTATCATGGCAAGAATAACTTTGGAGAGATGAAAATGTTCATCGAGTACTAGACCAACATGCTTAGTTGGAATATATATAGTACATTGTATAACTAATCGTAGATTTTGAATATCAAAATAAGACCACAAGTGACCGAAGTACACAAGGATTAAACGAGTGTTCCGCCCACAAGTTTATTCATTAATGCGTATTCGGTCACGAGTGGTATTATTTTTATATTCAAAATGTATGATTTAGTTATACTGTTTATTATATAGACTTTCAAAATTTCTGATATATTATTTTTGTTATTTGTATATTTCATTCCACGGGTGTGAATCTACGAGCAATGATACTAAGGGGTTCAGCTGGAAGGGTCTGCCATCTTGAAAATGTGAAATTCTACATGTCATATTTACAACAATGCACAAAAATAATTAAAATGCTTACCTTGAAAACTTATTTTAGTTAAATTTGATCAAAATTGAAGCGTACATGAAGCCAAATAACGTATAATCTTTACGTTTCAAACTGGAAGTCTTCATGACGTCAATGACGTCATGTTGGTTATGTGCCAAAGTCGTCGATGACATTTCGCGGAATTTTTTCAGCTTACAATTGTATGTGTATTCACTGTAACACAACAAGGGACGTAACCACTACACTTATAGTTATGTAAAAGTAGTTCCGGCAGGAAAAAACTGATATTTTCACATGTGAAAATACCGGAATTTATTTCACGGATAAATCCCCATAATTCACACCTATCTATATAATAATATGATGTTATCTCACTGAAACAACAGTCCACATGCAACCAGTCTTAGCTCTTAATATGAAACCGGCACGGCCTTGAATGCTCGCGCATCTGAAAATTATCTGGCAATTTCATCAAAAAGTGTCGAGATTTTTTGGGCCGAGATATATTGGGGACGACTTTTTTTTAGGGCCGAATCTAGTCTCATTCAATCGAGCTGTCGTTCCTTACGAGAGAGGGTACGAGACTTCAGGATCACCTTTGCGCTTTATGTTAAGAAGATCTTCATTAGTTGAGTGTGTTAGTGTGTTACCCGGAAACCGGTGTTTACAAAACGTAAGGAACGATAACTCGAATAACAAATACAAAACGTAGAATTTTTTTTCTTCGACAATTTGTTCAGCCATGTTTGTTAAAAAATCCTAAGTACATATTTTATACCATAAAGAGCTCGCTTAAGCTCGCATACTAATTATTGCTGTGTGCTTAGCGGAGAAGCAGCAAATACCAATTTCATATGTTTTATAGTCTGGTTCGGCTCAAACCATGATCTTCCACAGTCAAGATGAGCGTTGTATTACTGTTACACCTCGATGCAGTTTTGTTGACAAAGACACAACAATATAATTTACATCAAACAATACTTACAGTTAAGAAATACTACTTTTTAAACATACATTGTCCTATTCACTTAGGCCTACTATGAATAAATGATTTTTCTAAACTTGATATTACATTAATATAAACTTCCCTGAATAGATAAAACATTTATCATGGTTTATTTCAAATGGTATTTGTTTGGGACTTTTTGATAAAGTCCCTCACCAGCGCCTGATCAACAAATGCAACTACTACGGAATACAAGGAAAGAAGTTACAATGGATAGCCAGCTTCCTATCTGGACAAACACAGCAGGTCCTACTGGAGGGAGAGAAATCAACAACTTCAGCCATAACATCTGGTGTACCACAGGGAACCGTCATGGGTCCACTTCTCTTCCTAATCTATATTAACAACCTCCCAGAACAAGAAACAGCAACAGCACGGTTATTCGCAGACGACTGCCTACTATACCGAAAGATCAAGAGCTCGGAAGACACTAATATCTTACAGAAAGACCTAGATGGGAATCAACCTGGCTCATGCAATTCAATCCAGATAAGTGTGGGGTCTTGAGGGTTACGAATAAAAGGAAACCAATAACAAAGGAATATAGCTTACACGGGACAAGATTAGGTACGGTCAGTTCAGCAAAGTACCTGGGCCTCAACGTCAGCCATAACCTCTCTCGTGGAATACCCACATCAGTAGTGTAGCAAAGAAAGTCAACAACAACCGAGCCTTTCTCAGCAGGAACATCAGCTCATGCCCAAAGAAGATCAAGGCGCAATGCTACCTAACACTAGTGAGACCAATCATGGAATATGCCTGCGTGGTGTGGGATCCAATAACACAGAAGAACATCACTGAATTGGAGAGGGTACAACGAAAGGCAGCGAGATTTGTAATGGGGGACTACAAAACCACCAGTAGCGTAAGATTCATGCTTGAACATCTAGAATGGCCAACCCTGGAAGAACGAAGAAAAAGAGCAAAGGTCATCATGCTATACAGGATAATCCACCAAGTAGTGGCTATACCAGTACAGCCCTATCTTATACCACGGGGAGTAGCCTCCACCACCAGAGGTCATTGTCAAAGATACCAACTTACATACTCAAGACTCCAGTGCCACCAACAATCGTTCTTCCCATCAACCATCAGACTATGGAATGAACTACCTGCAGAGGCTGTCTCAGCATCAACACTAGATGCCTTCAAGACCAGCCTACCAACAGCTCTCCATTAGATGTATATAGATGTTTTTAATTGTACATACTCCAGTTTTGGATTTTAATTTGGATTTTGGATGCTGTTTCCCGGTGAGCATGCGGCGTCAATCTGTGACAATATGCCAGAGGCGATTTGCAGAGTATTGAAAGAAGAAGAAGAAGACTATCTAATCTCATTGTGATTAGGCTTCCGAAGAAATTTTCTGTCTGTATTTCCATCATGGAAACCCAATCTCGACAAGATTAGGGACTACTTGCCCTGGGAGTATAATAAAACACATTTTTTCTTCTTTTTCCCCACAAGTGCTGTCGACATGGAATTACCAACCCTCTTTTTTAACTTTCTGTTTACATATTTATTTTCAATAGCATTTCTTTATTATTTCATACGGAATTACCTCCACTCCCTTTTTCTTTTAACTTTCTATTTACATGTTAATTTTCAATAAAATTTCTTTATTTCTTTATTACTTCATGCGGAATTTACATATTGTAAACAGAAAGTTTTAAAAAAAAAAGGGGGTCCCCTTTTTTTTTTATAAAAACTTTCTGTTTACAATATGTCAACAGCAACTTAAATGATGTCATTGATGGTGTCCACCCTATCCTAGGCCTAGTATAACTATAAGGCTATATATGTGTCCACCCTAGCCTAGTCCTAGTATAACTATAACTTATAAGGCTATATTATATGTGGTTTTCCCCAATTAAAAAATAAAAAATAAAAAAAACGTATATGTAAACAATTAGGACATACAGGGTCTTATTTGTTTAACTACCACACCCTTCTAATAAATCAGTCGGAGCATGTCATATATCTATCCTGCTTCAGCTGTGTGTATCTTTCTCTTCGGTCACTGCAACTGGCCAGTCTGGTCACTGGCTTCCCGATTCTTCGACAAGTTGATATTAGATCATGTGGCAGGTCACAATATTATATTCCTATTGATGATCAATCAATCTATTTTTATAATATTTCGTGTAAAAGATATAAATAATTTCGACACAAATTGAAATTTCAAGAAATCCGATTCCTAGTTGTGTTGATTTTCCGAAAACGTATGACCTTCACACTAGAAGGGAATTTCCATTTTATCTGTCATTTCATTGGTCCCTTAATATCGTCTAAAACGAAACTAGGTTAATTTTCAGAAAGTGTGTTATGACAAGAAAGTAAGTAGGTGCTGCTCTGGAGTAAGCCAGAAACAAACCGACATTTCAGTTCATTGAGTTGAAGTTAACCCGCATAACGTGTGTAATTTTACAGTAAGTTTATTCATTTTATTGTTTGATAGGCTGATCTATCTCTTTTTCCTGGATTGACATTGTCATTGATGACTGAGTCAGGAAGAACAGTCTGTCTGTGTCGACATTGAGATAAAATATATGAATAACAATTTCGTCTCACTTTCACTCTTCTAATTATATTTTATTTTGTCAAAATGCCATATTTATAGCCTAATAATTAAACTTATAATTTATAAAGGCAATCAAAATGATAAAGCATTAACAGAACTTGAAACAGTCGGCAACGACTCCTGTTCTATACCGGAAGAAGAAGAATGAAGACAAGATATGCAAATGACATGCACAAAAAAAAGGGGGGGGTGTAAGGTTAAGGTGATTAACAAAAAAAGTAATTTAGTTATATCGTGGCGGTCAGTTTTATTGGTAGAAGAAATTGGAGTACCCGGAGAAAACCACTGACCTGTGGCAACTTACTGACAAACTTTGTCCCATGTTATATCAAGTACACCTTGTACAAAGGAAGAATGTGTCCACAGCCAGGAAAGGACTGTGATGCACAGGCACTTGTTTCTGGTAATTTTTTTTTATCTAGATACTATATATATATAGTATCTAGGTAAACAAAATTTACCAGAAACAAGTGCCTGTGCTGTGATGCCCCCACTTCTAGCTGAAGTTAACAGATGTATAACTAAGAACCGTAAGGGTCACAATAGGCAAAATTGAATTTGGCCGGTGTATTATTGTGGTAAAAAATATGAATCCTAGACATCTCGGTACTCGGTCCTGGACATTTCGGTACTGACCTGGACATCTCGGTACTCGGTACTGGACAGTTCGGGACTTGGATGAGACAATATTCCTTACTGACCACAATTGTTTGGTACTTATTAATTGTCAATATTTTTGTACTAGTAGTTCTGTAATATATATGAACCAAAAGTGTTTTTGATAATTCCAGTGTAGATCGATCCCGGAGATCGTTGTTTTAGTATACATTGATTTTTATTTATATTTTCATTATTTTGACTTTTGCTTCAGATTATCTGATATCCCTGATGTATGAAAGTTCGTCACCCTAACGATTCTTCTATAATTTCTATTATCATAAACATTTGATTATATTTTGGTTTATTAAAACGGACTGATTTATTGCTTTTCCCCACAAAAATTCTTCATACTTTGTAGTGGCGTTACCAATTATGCTATGTGTGTTCGTGTGAGTAACTGAGGAAATTGTCAGTGCTTTCATTATACGACATTTCTTGATTTTCTGTTTATAATTTGGGGGGTTAAATAATATACAAAAACGATAAAAATTAGATAAAAAGATCTTACCAGTGTTGCATAGTCTGTGCTGCCACTGTGAACACTGGTCACATTACAAAGCCTCCTGTCTGAGATGGACATTGCTGCCACAATCTATGCATGGATACATGTTCATTTTGCAGTTTGAATCTCAAATTAGGGTAACCCTCCATTATATATCGGCTTGGCAAATATTTCTCAAATAAAATTCAGCTTGTATCGTCTTTTGAAGTCAAACAAAAGATTAAAGCATTGATCTATGATTAAAGAATTTAAATATGGTAATTAAAGCTATCTAATTAAAATAGTTATGTAATCAAAACAGAAATGAAAATAATCATCCCTTAAGTTTATCTGTGATTTATTGATAAAGGGACTTATTTATCAAAACAAAAGTTATTTACAAATATTAATGAATAGCCTCTTTGATGTCCATTTAATTAAAGATGATTTAAAAAAAACACATACAAATTTGTATAAACAACGTCTATATGTAAAAAATAAGAATTAAAAAGTTTTTAAATTCAATCAAATTATTTTTATTATTCAGTACCGGAATAAACAACGTCTACATGTAAAAAATATTTTTAAAAAGTTTTTAAATTCAATCAAATTATTTTTATTATTCAGTACCGAAATAAACAACGTCTACATGTAAACAAAATTTTAAAAAGTTTTGAAATTAAATCAAATTATTTTTATTATTCAGTACCGAAATTTCCAGTACCGAGATGTCCAAGTCCCGAGATGTCTTGATACCAAAAATATGTAAACATTTCAAATGATTTCTTAAAGATTAGATGAATATTTGAAAGGAATAAAGGAAATTGGTGCTTTTCTTCAAAGAGAGGGCATACAGTTGAATCTTCAGTATTGAAAAAGTTTAAAGCTAAAAGTCAAAAATCAAACTTGGTCTGTCTTTTATGGTTCAAGGCATAATGTGTATAATCTCAAATAACTTAATAATAGGGAATATTTACTTTTTTTGCATTAATTAGAAAATATCTGCCTCTGTTGTGTACATATACCGGAACTAGCTGCGGAACCGTAGCTCTTGTCCCCCCCAAAAAAGAAAAACATTAGTGCTGTGGTTCTGCAGCTACATGTAGCTGCGGTGCATGTGATTTGTTTGCTTTCTAGCTTACCTTTTGAGCAGATGAATGTGAGTTTTATCCCCTGTCAGATCAAATTGAAGATTATGTAATATATTATTGATATTTGATGCTTCTACACAGGCCTTTCAATATAAAGGGGTGGATATATTGCGGCAATCCAAAATCTGGGGTTAGCCCGTTTCTGGCTTGCCATTTATATGCTCTCTTGTAAAAATCCGCGAAGGTAGCAGACACACATTTTGTTTTAGAGAAGAAATTTTTAGAAATTTAACATTTTTATTCGTATCATTATATTTTAAAGTTCAGCAAAGATACGAAATAGTGGAGAACAACTATACTACACATGATTATTCGTGTTTTCCTGTGTTTTGGTGGAAAAATACCTTTTCTTTTAAAACCACGTGTGATTACGGTAGACAAATTAGGCAGGTACTTTTACCTGTCTAGAATGGTCTTTGGTACCTCCTGATTTAAAAAGTGTTGTATAAAATATTCATGAAAATTTTTCAAATTTTAATAAAAAGTACTGCCAGTAAATAGTGAAGTTCTTGTAGACCAGACCTTTCAAATGTTTTTAAAGTATGTGCCTACAATGGCTTAAAGTAGATGGCTATTTGTGTGTTTTGCTTATATAAAAAAAACGGTCAAAGTAGGAGGCTCAAGACCTTTAATAGCAGGTGGAATATAGCCGGCTTCCACCCACTTTTGAAAGCCCTGATAGACTTTAAAAATATTGAAAGCCCTCTCTGCATGTAACATCATAAGGAATAAGACCAAAAACTAATAATTTAGTTCTTCTTAAATAGAAAAAAAATCAGCTGCAGAATTAATTGAGCATTCATTACCCATCTATTTGACCCATCATTAATTATCGATATTAATAGAAAAATTTCATGCAAATAAATGCATTCAATGTTGAAATGATTTGAACATCGTGTCGTCCTCAATTTTCAGGTAGACAATGACAACTCCAAATCAACTAGACAAAGTTTGGAGTTTGTGCCAACAGAGTAAAGACTTTCGACAGCAATGGGAGGGTCTGTATGATAAAACCATGCAATATGTTAGGATTCATTGTGTAGAACTACTCAGTGACAATGATTGGTAAGTTAGGTTATGTCTGTAAAAAGTAAAAAAAAACAACCCTTTCTTGTCAAAATACATGTGTGCATACAATAGACCTTAATTTTGCACATTCTCAATTTGATTATAAAATTATGTTTTTTAATAAGAGTTATTTCCCTTACGATGAACAAAATGGTATCTGTTCTTATCTAGCAAGATGTTTAGCGTAAGCAAGCACTGTAAAAATTCAAAGTGAACAACATCATCATCATCATCTCATCAAATGTAACTTGGTCTCCAGGGCTCCCACTACTTTGAAATCAGATGGAGAAGTGGCTTCTCTTTCAGGTGCTGACAAAAGAGAAGTGAGAGATAACAGGGAGAAGTGGTGAGAGTACAGGGAGAAGTCAAAATATTTCTCTAATTGTACCACTTTTCACATTCACGGGGCATTATCGTGGCATTCGTATGTTATAATGTACTTGTTATGCATTAAGGTATATTCAGTAGTTGTTTAATTCCTTGTTTTTGTTAGCATATTATCTCTCTGATTTACATATGTCCTTGTATTTGTTTTTTGTTTGTTTGTATTAAATAAACCCTTTTCAGATTCTTTGTTTTGTCTTGCAGATGATAAAGGCACATATATGATAGTCAACTATTGTCCAATAAATAATAAATAAATAAAATTGAAAAATTATTTAATCAAATTTTAATGAGTGTATATTATTTACATTGCTTCTCTTTAATCACTGATTGATATTAATTAAGAAACTAATCATATCCACAAAGTTAACAATCCCTTTGGATAGCCGCCATCAAACCCCAAATAAATTAAATGAAACAATACCGACGTTATTTTCCCGAGTACGGATCCGCAATACAGTTTTTATATTCGTAACTGTTTCGATTAGGTCCCTTTACAATGGCGGTTTGAAAAACGGAAATTGTGTGGTAAAAATATACCGATGTTTTACTGTTAAAACAGTTAAAATTAGCAAAGTGATGTGGTTAAATTACAGGGCGACTTCCACTTCTCTTTTGACACTAGTACAAAGCGAAGTGAGCAGCCACAAGGCGACTTCTTTGCCCGAATCGCCCTCCAACGTGAGCCCTGGGTCTCACCATAATCTTGCTAAAAAAATTGCTCATTTGGCATTAAAGGAGAACGATACCAACTGATGATTTGGGGGAAAATGGCAGCCTGCATGTTTAGCGGGAAATTTAAAATCAATAAGATATAAACGTGCTTTAACACCAGCTCTTGTAAAATTTTCATTAAAAAAGTCATATTTTCATTTTTTTATTAGTTCTAAATTCTGTAAAACCCCAAATCATCAGTTGGTTTCGTTCTCCTTTCAGCAACAATCACTCTCTCACTATATTTTTGCAGGCAAGATATTGTGAAATATCAAAGTGAGGGACAGGCAGAGATTGTCAAGAGATTTGCTCACGGTCTGCTTTCTGATGTTGTCCAACATTTTGATGAGAAAATTGAAAAGTGTGAAAATAGCCTCATCTCTGATAAGATGTCACTTGTTGTTACTAGGGATGACCTAAAGGTAATATTAGCATTGCTGTTTCTACTGCAGTGGCCTGATCTCAAACTATGTAAGGCACTATGTTTAGGGTATAAGTTTTATTAATAGATTGATAGTACAGCGTTAGACTTCCATCATGTCTATAAAAACGTAGATATAAAACTTTGTGGGCACAACACGTTTCTGGAATAACCTTCATCAGGTACGGACATTACAGAAAGACTTGAAATCCATGTAATTTAAAACTATTTGAGAGTAATAAAAGTTGTAAATCCAACTACCATACGATCACGATCATGAATGCCCCTTTTGATAGATGTAAGTAGATAGCCAAATAAAAAGAAATTGATCAGAAAAATTTAACCAATCTTAGAAATTTGACTAGCTTGCATAAACGGTAGAAAATTTCATTTTAATTAAATTAAGAAAATTGTGAAATACAAGGTCTAATGTACTTACGGTAAATTAGTTTTGATAAATTGAACAATTGGTCATTTGATGGTAGAAAACGTAATTCAAATTTGATTAAATTTCAGATATGGTAGAAAAATTAATTTAGTTTTGATTAAATTGCAGAAATGATAGGAAACTTAATTTAATTTTGACTAAATTGCAGAAATGGTACAGTAGAAAACTTAATTTAATTTTGATTAAATTGTAGAAATGATAGAAAATTTAATTTAAGTTTGATTAAATTGTGCATTAATGGTAGAACACTTAATTTAATTTTGATTAAATTGTAGAAGTGGTAGAAAATTTAATTTAAGTTTGATTAAATTGTGCATTAATGGTAGAAAACTTAATTTAATTTTGATTAAATTATAGAAATGGTAGAAAATTTAATTTAATTTTGATTGAATTGCAGAAATTATATTTTTCAAATTAAAGGTATCTGTTATAATACTGACTTAGTATATATTTTTTCCTTCAGAAAACCTATGAAAATGATCCATGCAGATTTATAGAGACATTGGTCAGATGTCTAAATGAAGAAGAAATGCTTATCAATAACTTTGAAAAGGTATTAACATTTGTTGACTAGTTAAACATCACTGTGTTAAAGCCAAGTAAACTTGAGTTATTTAGGGTTAGAATATTGGTGTGTAACGCCACTTTCAACAATATTTCAGTAATATTATGGTGGTCAGTTTTATTGGTGGAGGAAACCAGAGTACCCAGAGAAAACCGCCGTCCTGTCGCAAGTCACACTGACAACTTTATCACATAATGTTGTATCGAGTACACCTCGTCATGAACAGGGTTCTAACTCACAACTTTAGTGGTGATAGGCACTGATTGCACAGGTAGTTGTATATCCAACAACCATACGATAACGACCACAACAGCCCCCAATAAACCTAGCGAATTATAACAAGGACTGCATGTCGTGATTTTTATGTATATTGATTATTTGTACATTTTGCCTTTGATCTTTACATGTGATGATATCTATTATCACATATTTCATTGAAATATTAAATAATGCCGAATTTGCATGTGTAATAAAAGCATAATTTGCTGCGTGTTATAAATATGTCTCCGGGGCAATAACATTTTACGAGGGCAATAACATGTTATCTGCCCTGGCAAAATATGTGATAAATAGATTAATACATGGCCTTTTTCATATTGCCCTTGTCATCAGCCCTCGACTGATATCGTCCCTCGGGGCCGATATCAAGGTCTCGTGCTGATAACAAGGGCAATATGATAAAGGTCATGTATTAATCTATAATTATCAAGCAACTAGCTTGATATTGATATAATATGACTGTTTTCTAATATGACATCATCTTAGGGTTGGAGTTATACTCATTGAAGCAACTACAGTCACTTTGAAATGTAAAACAGCAAAACTCTGCTCCTCTTATTAATTTGTGCCTAAGCTTTAGGTTGGATTGTTTCAGAAGTTTTATTTTTTCCAGTGTTTAATTGTTCTTTTGTTTTTATATGCAAAGTAAAAATAAAAATCAGTCTTCATGCTAACCCACTTGCCATGAAGGCCGGGACAAGTAAAACTAGATTCAGACTTGTAAGTGAAAATTATGAAAGAATTTGTTTGAATAAATAGAACATTTTTCTAAATTTGGCTTTCAGGCAAGTAGGTGAAAACAATTAAGACAAAGACCAAAAAAATATGTTGTTTTTCTTTTGTAGCCAAGTGAGGAAGAGGAGGAGAAAACTAACATTACATTGTGTATAAGATTGCTCAACGATACACAACAACAAGAGGAGGTAACTCTATTGTTCTTGTTTCACGTCTCTCTTATTTCCTTCTGTTTCTGATTAATTGGCGTTTAACGCCAACTTTAGCAGTATTTCAGCTATATCGTGGCATGAACAAATTTTATATTAACTTAAGACACCTACAAGACCCTTAGAAATAAAACCTTCTGTTAAAATGCAAATTTACCATTTTAAATGCAGTGCTCTAGATAATCTTTAGGTATTTTGCTTTTTTACTTCCTTGTTATTGTATGAATTGGGCATGTTATATTTTATACTTGTGACAGTAAATTATAGTTTACAAATATAATTAGAATTCAATGTTTTTGTGTGTTAAAGTTATCAGTTTTGCCTTTTTCTACGATTTCGATATTTGATTTTGTAAATGTTCCAACAGTGTGGTATTTTTGTTCTTTATTTTCTTTATTTTTTACAGTCATTAAAACAAAAAGTAAAAGACATGACTTATCTCATAGAAAAAGAGAAGAGGAAAATTACAGAACTTGACAAGAAAAAACAGGAGGAAATTGGTAACAGCAAAAGCCTTATCAAATGTGCAAAATTGGGGGAGGGGGATGATATACCATGTACACAACTATCAAACTTGGGGAAAATATACTCATTCATCAGGGCACAGAGTCTAAATTGGGGGAAATTTATGCAGCAAAGTAAAGGGTTAAAATTTAGAATGATATATATTGAACAGGGAGAACAGGGTCAAAATTATGGGAAATTTATGCTACAGGGAACTGATTATCAAAATTTGGGTTAGGGTTAGGGTTAAGGTTATGGTGTTTAATGCCACTTTCAACAATATTTCAGTCATATCGTGGCAGTCAGTTTTATTGGTGGAGGAAACCGGAGTTCCCGGAGAAAACCACAGACCTGACACAAGTCCCTGAAAAACTATCACATAATGTTGTATTGAGTACACCTCGTTTGAGCGAGATTCAAACTCACAACATTAGTGGTGATAGACACTGATTGCTTAGGTAGTTGTATATCCAACAACCATGCGATCATAACCATGACAGCCCCCTCAAAATATGGGAAAATATTATATACAACAGATAGCACTATGAACAAATTGGGTGGGGGGAGGGGGTGGGGGGGGGGAGAATATGTAACAAGAGAGCACATGTTATAAAATAAGGAAAGTATATTTGGCAGAGAGCACAGAGACAAGATTGCAGGAAATATATCATGCAACCGAGAGTACAATAAGCTCTGCATTGGTACGGATAGATGTAACTGTTAATACATTTTGAAAATTTAGAAAATTATATGCAAGATAGATTTGATTTGATTTTTTGATTTTTGGGGTTTTAACGCCACTTTCAGCAATATTTCAGCTATATCATGGCGACCAGTTTTAGTGGTGGAGGAAGCCGGAGTACCCGGAGAGAACCACTGACCCTGGGCAAGCAACTGGTAAACTTTATCACTTGCGGCTGTGAGTCGAGTGCACCCTTTTTTGTAATTTACGAAGCTGGGCGCGAACCCACACCGTCATGGTAATAGACTTGTATGAGCTGTTAGATCCAATGATCTAATTCATTGATCTACCACCGGGCCCCAATGCAAGATAGATTGGAGGGTCAAAATTATATGAACTGCATAAGTGGTGTAATGGTTAGCGTGCTGCCTCGAGTGTGGCAGATTGTAAGTTTTAGCCCAGATCGGATCAAATCAAAGACTATGAATTTGGTATTTTTTGCTTCTCCGCTAAGCATGCAGCATTAAGGAGAAAGAGCAAAGACTGGTTGGCATGGAATCAGGATAATGTGTCCGATTGTGGTGACATGTCTATCAGTGGACTGTTGTTTCAGTGAGCTAGCATTATAAAAATCCAACTAAGAGAGTTGGTCTAGTACAAAGCGGACCTCATCATCATCTCATTGAAAATTAACTTATGCTCGCCATGATATAGCTGAAATATTGCTGAGTTGGCATTAAACAACAATCACTCACTCACTAACTCAAAATTATATGTAGCAGAGAGCACAGGAACAAAATCTATATGTTGTAATAAAAACGTAGATATCAAATTTAGTGTGCATATTTATTGGAGTACATACAGTCCTTAAAGAGTACCCAGTACACGTTAAAGATGTTAATTCATGTCTTCATATCATCCTCTTAAAGAGTACCCAATACATGTTAAAGATGTTAATTCATGTCTTCATATCATCCTCTTAAAGAGTACCCAGTACACGTTAAAGATGTTAATTCATGTCTTCATATCATCCTCTTAAAGAGTACCCAGTACATGTTAAAGATGTTAATTCATGTCTTCATATCATCCTCTTAAAGAGTACCCAGTACATGTTAAAGATGTTATTTCATGTCTTCATATCATCCTCTTAAAGAGTACCCAGTACATGTTAAAGATGTTAATTCATGTCTTCATATCATCCTCTTAAAGAGTACCCAGTACATGTTAAAGATGTTAATTCATGTCTTCATATCATCCTCTTAAAGAGTACCCAGTACATGTTAAAGATGTTAATTCATGTCTTCATATCATCCTCTTAAAGAGTACCCAGTACATGTTAAAGATGTTATTTCATGTCTTCATATCATCCTCTTAAAGAGTACCCAGTACATGTTAAAGATGTTAATTCATGTCTTCATATCATCCTCTTAAAGAGTACCCAGTACATGTTAAAGATGTTAATTCATGTCTTCATATCATCCTCTTAAAGAGTACCCAGTACATGTTAAAGATGTTATTTCATGTCTTCATATCATCCTCTTAAAGAGTACCCAGTACATGTTAAAGATGTTATTTCATGTCTTCATATCATCCTCTTAAAGAGTACCCAGTACATGTTAAAGATGTTAATTCATGTCTTCATATCATCCTCTTGAAGAGTACCCAGTACATGTTAAAGATGTTAATTCATGTCTTCATATCATCCTCTTAAAGATGACAATATGCCATTTGTATGAGTAGACTTATGTTTAAAAATACTTTTGGGTGATTTCAGATATCAAGTCAAATGTTTCTAAGACCAGAAAAAATGGAATGAATTCAGGATCACAGAAAATCCAGAAAGATATACAGACCATTAACATTGAACTGATTAATATAAGTCTTGATATTGATACATTGAAACAGGTGAGTAATCTAAAATATTTAATCAAATGTACAGGTGAGTTATTTAAAACATTTAATCAAATGTGCAGGTTTTTTTTATTGTTTGTTTATGTATGTATTGCAATTGGAAATCAAGTTATTAAAAGGGGGGGGGTTCCTATTAAAGGGGAGGGTTGGGTGCCTATTAAATGGGGGGGGGGGGTGGTGGGGGGGTTTCCATTAAAGAGGAGGGTTGGGTTCCTATTAAACGGTTTAACCATATTTGTTTGTGCCTTTCCTAATACACCTATAAAACTGCCCGCCACGATATAACTGAAATATTGTTGAAGGTGGCGTTAAACACCACAACCCTAACCCTAACCCAAGCCAGGACCTGGATTTCCAATGTCATATGTTGTGGTCTTTTTTTTTTGGGGGGGGGGTTCAGTGTGTTAAGGTGAGAGGTGATTGTTCAGTTTGTTGATATTGGAGGAATTGTTGACCTTCACTGTTTAAACACTCCATTCATAATAATGTATTTAGTGATAGTGAAATGTAATCAAATAAAAACATGAAATATCAAATATACTTTGAAAGTGTGCAGTCAGGATTCCATTAACATATAGTGTGGTCTTCTTTTGTTTGTCCTCAATAACCAATGCAGATTCTCAATGCAAACAGAACCTGGGTCATCATTGAGATAAACACTGCTGTGTAGCAATCAACCAATTAATGATGGCGACGGTAAGACTTCTGAAGTAAACATTTCTATTAAAATGGCATGAACCCCTGTGGAAGCTAATCAGCAGTAATCCTCTATCTTGAAGGGGACGTCATGGCCGTGATCGTATGGTTGTTGGATATACAACTACCTATGTAATCAGTGACTATCACCACTAAAGTTGTGAGTTTTTGGACTCCGTTCATGGTGAGGAGTATTCAATACAACATTATGTTATTAAGTTTGTCAATGACTTGTGACAGGTCGGTGGTTTTCTCTGGGTACTCTGGTTTCCCGCACCAATAAAACTGACGTCCTGCGATATAACTGAAATATTGTTGAAAGTGGCGTTAAACACCTTAAACCAGCCAACCAATTTGTTTTTATTTTGATTGTATTACAGTGTATCAAGGAAACGTTGATGAGGTTTTTAAGCAGTGGGGTTGCTTTACAAGCTAAATTTAGTGAGGTTTTGACGAGATGGAAACATGATACCAAGTTTAGATATGTTTATTTAATAGATTCAGAATACTCCCTTAAAGGGATAACTGAAAGGTAAACAAAACTGTTTTTTATCTTAAATTGATATATCTGATCATGTTTTTCTTCATTTCTTTGGAATAAGAATTATTTATTAATTAACTACTGTTGTATTTACATAAATAAGATGAAAACTGCCTTTGTGATACAGATAGTACAACTAGGGCAATATGGGACAAAGTCGGCCAATACAGATTTTTACTCGTATTGACAGACTTTGATTCGGCCAATATTGGTGTTCCAGATTTGCTCTAGATTTTACATGCGTATCAGCGATAAATAGAGATGCTCTGTCACTGTTGTTTGATGAGAAAAAATGGAAAGGATGAGAGCGAAAATAAACAAATGAAATTGTTCAATCTCAAGAGTAATGAATCCAGAAAGTAATTGAAAAATCGTTGTTCATGCAAAAAGATTCAAACCTGTTATTGTTGTGAATTTATCAAAATGTTGAACTATTTGAAGCGAAAGGATAAAAACACACAAGACAATATTTTATGGTTAATTAATAAATATATGAATATGATGATTTCTGTATTGGCCTAGTTATTAGTCCTTGGGTAGCTGCATTGATTAGTCCAATACGGAAATCATCACATAATAATATCATAGTATTTGAGTGAACCAAACCAGCCATCAGGGTTTGTATTTTTATAATTTTCTTTCTGTAATTATACTTTACAGATGTAAAAAGTTTGGGAAATTGGTGTATAGTACTTTAAACTTTATTGTCGATGATCTTCCTGGCTTGCCGATTGGTAGTAAGTGGGACATGGAAAAAGACATAGAACTGCAGAGTACAATTAACTCTATGTATCAGCTGTTTGAAGAGCTCTGTCAAAGGTCAGTAATATTGTAGAACTATGTCAAAGTTCAGTAGTATTGTAGAGTTATGTCAAAGGTCAATAGTATTTTAGAGCTATCAAGGTCAGTAGTGTTTTAGAGTTGTGTCAAAGGTTAGTAGTATTTGAGAGTTATGGCAAAGGTATATCTGACTCAATTAGAATGATATTAGAGGCAGGAGATATATGTGACTAATGCCGTACAACCAGTAATTTTTGCAGCTATCTAACTTCTGCTGTATTCTGCGGTCAACTCTGGACAGCAGAAATTAAAATAGCAGAATATTATGCAAAATAAATGTCAAGATAAGTCCTCCATACATGTACATAGTGGTATAATAACATTCACTGAAAAGTCCTCCATACATGTACATAGTGGTATAATAACATTCACTGATAAGTCCTCCATACATGTACATAGTGGTATAATAACATTCACTGATAAGTCCTCCATACATGTACATAGTGGTATAATAACATTCACTGATAAGTCCTCCATACATGTACATAGTGGTATAATAACATTCACTGGACAGTACTCGCATACATGTACATAGTGATATAATAACATTCACTGAAAAGTCCTCCATACATGTACATAGTGGTATAATAACATTCACTGAACAGTACTCGCATACATGTACATAGTGGTATAATAACATTCACTGAAAAGTCCTCCATACATGTACATAGTGGTATAATAACATTCACTAATAAGTCCTCCATACATGTACATAGTGGTATAATAACATTCACTGAAAAGTCCTCCATACATGTACATAGTGGTATAATAACATTCACTGATAAGTCCTCCATACATGTACATAGTGGTATAATAACATTCACTGGACAGTACTTGCATACATGTACATAGTGGTATAATAACATTCACTGAAAAGTCCTCCATACATGTACATAGTGGTATAATAACATTCACTGAACAGTACTCGCATACATGTACATAGTGGTATAATAACATTCACTGAAAAGTCCTTCATACATGTACATAGTGGTATAATAACATTCACTGATAAGTCCTCCATACATGTACATAGTGGTATAATAACATTCACTGAAAAGTCCTCCATACATGTACATAATGGTATAATAACATTCACTGATAAGTCCTCCATTCATGTACATAGTGGTATGATAACATTCACTGGACAGTACTCGCATACATGTACATAGTGGTATAATAACATTCACTGAACAGTACTCACATACATGTACATAGTGGTATAATAACATTCACTGAAAAGTCCTCCATACATGTATATAGTGGTATAATAACATTCACTGAAAAGTCCTCCATACATGTACATAGTGGTATAATAACATTCACTGATAAGTCCTCCATACATGTACATAGTGGTATAATAACATTCACTGAAAAGTCCTCCATACATGTACATAGTGGTATAATAACATTCACTGATAAGTCCTCCATACATGTACATAGTGGTATAATAACATTCACTGAACAGTACTCACATACATGTACATAGTGGTATAATAACATTCACTGATAAGTCCTCCATACATGTACATAGTGGTATAATAACATTCACTGAAAAGTCCTCCATACATGTACATAGTGGTATAATAACATTCACTGATAAGTCCTCCATACATGTACATAGTGGTATAATAACATTCACTGATAAGTCCTCCATACATGTACATAGTGGTATAATAACATTCACTGAAAAGTCCTCCATACATGTACATAGTGGTATAATAACATTCACTGAAAAGTCCTCCATACATGTACATAGTGGTATAATAACATTCACTGAAAAGTCCTCCATACATGTACATAGTGGTATAATAACATTCACTGAACAGTACTCACATACATGTACATAGTGGTATAATAACATTCACTGAAAAGTCCTCCATACATGTACATAGTGGTATAATAACATTCACTGAAAAGTCCTCCATACATGTACATAGTGGTATAATAACATTCACTGAAAAGTCCTCCATACATGTACATAGTGGTATAATAACATTCACTGATAAGTCCTCCATACATGTACATAGTGGTATAATAACATTCACTGAACAGTACTCACATACATATACATAGTGGTATAATAACATTCACTGATAAGTCCTCCATACATGTACATAGTGGTATAATAACATTCACTGAAAAGTCCTCCATACATGTACATAGTGGTATAATAACATTCACTGAAAAGTCTTCCATACATGTACATAGTGGTATAATAACATTCACTGATAAGTCCTCCATACATGTACATAGTGGTATAATAACATTCACTGGACAGTACTTGCATACATGTACATAGTGGTATAATAACATTCACTGAAAAGTCCTCCATGCATGTACATAGTGGTATAATAACATTCACTGAACAGTACTCACATACATGTACATAGTGGTATAATAACATTCACTGAAAAGTCCTCCATACATGTACATAGTGGTATAATAACATTCACTGATAAGTCCTCCATACATGTACATAGTGGTATAATAACATTCACTGAAAAGTCCTCCATACATGTACATAGTGGTATAATAACATTCACTGATAAGTCCTCCATACATGTACATAGTGGTATAATAACATTCACTGAACAGTACTCACATACATGTACATAGTGGTATAATAACATTCACTGATAAGTCCTCCATACATGTACATAGTGGTATAATAACATTCACTGAAAAGTCCTCCATACATGTACATAGTGGTATAATAACATTCACTGATAAGTCCTCCATACATGTACATAGTGGTATAATAACATTCACTGATAAGTCCTCCATACATGTACATAGTGGTATAATAACATTCACTGAAAAGTCCTCCATACATGTACATAGTGGTATAATAACATTCACTGAAAAGTCCTCCATACATGTACATAGTGGTATAATAACATTCACTGAAAAGTCCTCCATACATGTACATAGTGGTATAATAACATTCACTGAACAGTACTCACATACATGTACATAGTGGTATAATAACATTCACTGAAAAGTCCTCCATACATGTACATAGTGGTATAATAACATTCACTGAAAAGTCCTCCATACATGTACATAGTGGTATAATAACATTCACTGAAAAGTCCTCCATACATGTACATAGTGGTATAATAACATTCACTGATAAGTCCTCCATACATGTACATAGTGGTATAATAACATTCACTGAACAGTACTCACATACATATACATAGTGGTATAATAACATTCACTGATAAGTCCTCCATACATGTACATAGTGGTATAATAACATTCACTGAAAAGTCCTCCATACATGTACATAGTGGTATAATAACATTCACTGATAAGTCCTCCATACATGTACATAGTGGTATAATAACATTCACTGAACAGTACTCACATACATGTACATAGTGGTATAATAACATTCACTGATAAGTCCTCCATACATGTACATAGTGGTATAATAACATTCACTGAACAGTACTCACATACATGTACATAGTGGTATAATAACATTCACTGATAAGTCCTCCATACATGTACATAGTGGTATAATAACATTCACTGAAAAGTCCTCCATACATGTAGATAGTGGTATAATAACATTCACTGATAAGTCCTCCATACATGTACATAGTGGTATAATAACATTCACTGAACAGTACTCACATACATGTACATAGTGGTATAATAACATTCACTGATAAGTCCTCCATACATGTACATAGTGGTATAATAACATTCACTGAACAGTACTCACATACATGTACATAGTAGTATAATAACATTCACTGATAAGTCCTCCATACATGTACATAGTGGTATAATAACATTCACTGAAAAGTCCTCCATACATGTACATAGTGGTATAATAACATTCACTGATAAGTCCTCCATACATGTACATAGTGGTATAATAACATTCACTGAAAAGTCCTCCATACATGTACATAGTGGTATAATAACATTCACTGATAAGTCCTCCATACATGTACATAGTGGTATAATAACATTCACTGATAAGTCCTCCATACATATACATAATGGTATAATAACATTCACTAATAAGTCCTCCATACATGTACATAGTGGTATAATAACATTCACTGATAAGTCCTCCATACATGTACATAGTGGTATAATAACATTCACTGATAAGTCCTCCATACATGTACATAGTGGTATAATAACATTTACTGATAAGTCCTCCATACATGTACATAGTGGTATAATAACATTCACTGATAAGTCCTCCATACATGTAAAGTGGTATAATAACATTCACTGATAAGTCCTCCATACATGTACATAGTGGTATAATAACATTCACTGAAAAGTCCTCCATACATGTACATAGTGGTATAATAACATTCACTGATAAGTCCTCCATACATGTACATAGTGGTATAATAACATTCACTGATAAGTCCTCCATACATGTACATAGTGGTATAATAACATTCACTGATAAGTCCTCCATACATGTACATAATGGTATAATAACATTCACTGATAAGTCCTCCATACATATACATAGTGGTATAATAACATTCACTGATAAGTCCTCCATACATGTACATAGTGGTATAATAACATTCACTGATAAGTCCTCCATACATGTACATAGTGGTATAATAACATTCACTGATAAGTCCTCCATACATGTACATAGTGATATAATAACATTCACTGAAAAGTCCTCCATACATGTACATAGTGGTATAATAACATTCACTGATAAGTCCTCCATACATGTACATAGTGGTATAATAACATTCACTGATAAGTCCTCCATACATGTACATAGTGGTATAATAACATTCACTGATAAGTCCTCCATATATGTACATAGTGGTATAATAACATTCACTGAAAAGTCCTCCATACATGTACATAGTGGTATAATAACATTCACTGAAAAGTCCTCCATACATGTACATAGTGGTATAATAACATTCACTGATAAGTCCTCCATACATGTACATAGTGGTATAATAACATTCACTGAACAGTACTCACATACATATACATAGTGGTATAATAACATTCACTGATAAGTCCTCCATACATGTACATAGTGGTATAATAACATTCACTAAAAAGTCCTCCATACATGTACATAGTGGTATAATAACATTCACTGATAAGTCCTCCATACATGTACATAGTGGTATAATAACATTCACTGAACAGTACTCACATACATGTACATAGTGGTATAATAACATTCACTGATAAGTCCTCCATACATGTACATAGTGGTATAATAACATTCACTGATAAGTCCTCCATACATGTACATAGTGGTATAATAACATTCACTGATAAGTCCTCCATACATGTACATAGTGGTATAATAACATTCACTGAACAGTACTCACATACATGTACATAGTGGTATAATAACATTCACTGATAAGTCCTCCATACATGTACATAGTGGTATAATAACATTCACTGAAAAGTCCTCCATACATGTAGATAGTGGTATAATAACATTCACTGATAAGTCCTCCATACATGTACATAGTGGTATAATAACATTCACTGAACAGTACTCACATACATGTACATAGTGGTATAATAACATTCACTGATAAGTCCTCCATACATGTACATAGTGGTATAATAACATTCACTGAACAGTACTCACATACATGTACATAGTAGTATAATAACATTCACTGATAAGTCCTCCATACATGTACATAGTGGTATAATAACATTCACTGAAAAGTCCTCCATACATGTACATAGTGGTATAATAACATTCACTGATAAGTCCTCCATACATGTACATAGTGGTATAATAACATTCACTGAAAAGTCCTCCATACATGTACATAGTGGTATAATAACATTCACTGATAAGTCCTCCATACATGTACATAGTGGTATAATAACATTCACTGATAAGTCCTCCATACATATACATAATGGTATAATAACATTCACTGATAAGTCCTCCATGCATGTACATAGTGGTATAATAACATTCACTGATAAGTCCTCCATACATGTACATAGTGGTATAATAACATTCACTGATAAGTCCTCCATACATGTACATAGTGGTATAATAACATTTACTGATAAGTCCTCCATACATGTACATAGTGGTATAATAACATTCACTGATAAGTCCTCCATACATGTAAAGTGGTATAATAACATTCACTGATAAGTCCTCCATATATGTACATAGTGGTATAATAACATTCACTGAAAAGTCCTCCATACATGTACATAGTGGTATAATAACATTCACTGATAAGTCCTCCATACATATACATAGTGGTATAATAACATTCACTGATAAGTCCTCCATACATGTACATAGTGGTATAATAACATTCACTGATAAGTCCTCCATACATGTACATAATGGTATAATAACATTCACTGATAAGTCCTCCATACATGTACATAGTGGTATAATAACATTCACTGATAAGTCCTCCATACATGTACATAGTGGTATAATAACATTCACTGAAAAGTCCTCCATGCATGTACATAGTGGTATAATAACATTCACTGAACAGTACTCGCATACATGTACATAGTGGTATAATAACATTCACTGAAAAGTCCTTCATACATGTACATAGTGGTATAATAACATTCACTGATAAGTCCTCCATACATGTACATAGTGGTATAATAACATTCACTGAAAAGTCCTCCATACATGTACATAATGGTATAATAACATTCACTGATAAGTCCTCCATTCATGTACATAGTGGTATGATAACATTCACTGGACAGTACTCACATACATGTACATAGTGGTATAATAACATTCACTGAACAGTACTCACATACATGTACATAGTGGTATAATAACATTCACTGAAAAGTCCTCCATACATGTACATAGTGGTATAATAACATTCACTGAAAAGTCCTCCATACATGTACATAGTGGTATAATAACATTCACTGATAAGTCCTCCATACATGTACATAGTGGTATAATAACATTCACTGAAAAGTCCTCCATACATGTACATAGTGGTATAATAACATTCACTGATAAGTCCTCCATACATGTACATAGTGGTATAATAACATTCACTGAACAGTACTCACATACATATACATAGTGGTATAATAACATTCACTGATAAGTCCTCCATACATGTACATAGTGGTATAATAACATTCACTGAAAAGTCCTCCATACATGTACATAGTGGTATAATAACATTCACTGATAAGTCCTCCATACATGTACATAGTGGTATAATAACATTCACTGATAAGTCCTCCATACATGTACATAGTGGTATAATAACATTCACTGATAAGTCCTCCATACATGTACATAGTGGTATAATAACATTCACTGAAAAGTCCTCCATACATGTACATAGTGGTATAATAACATTCACTGAAAAGTCCTCCATACATGTACATAGTGGTATAATAACATTCACTGAACAGTACTCACATACATGTACATAGTGGTATAATAACATTCACTGAAAAGTCCTCCATACATGTACATAGTGGTATAATAACATTCACTGATAAGTCCTCCATACATGTACATAGTGGTATAATAACATTCACTGATAAGTCCTCCATACATGTACATAGTGGTATAATAACATTCACTGATAAGTCCTCCATACATGTACATAGTGGTATAATAACATTCACTGAACAGTACTAACATACATATACATAGTGGTATAATAACATTCACTGATAAGTCCTCCATACATGTACATAGTGGTATAATAACATTCACTGAAAAGTCCTCCATACATGTACATAGTGGTATAATAACATTCACTGATAAGTCCTCCATACATGTACATAGTGGTATAATAACATTCACTGAAAAGTCCTCCATACATGTACATAGTGGTATACTAACAATCACTGATAAGTCCTCCATACATGTACATAGTGGTATAATAACATTCACTGATAAGTCCTCCATACATATACATAATGGTATAATAACATTCACTGATAAGTCCTCCATACATGTACATAGTGGTATAATAACATTCACTGATAAGTCCTCCATACATGTACATAGTGGTATAATAACATTCACTGATAAGTCCTCCATACATGTACATAGTGGTATAATAACATTTACTGATAAGTCCTCCATACATGTACATAGTGGTATAATAACATTCACTGATAAGTCCTCCATACATGTAAAGTGGTATAATAACATTCACTGATAAGTCCTCCATACATGTACATAGTGGTATAATAACATTCACTGAAAAGTCCTCCATACATGTACATAGTGGTATAATAACATTCACTGATAAGTCCTCCATACATGTACATAGTGGTATAATAACATTCACTGATAAGTCCTCCATACATGTACATAGTGGTATAATAACATTCACTGAACAGTACTCACATACATGTACATAGTGGTATAATAACATTCACTGAAAAGTCCTCCATACATGTACATAGTGGTATAATAACATTCACTGAACAGTACTAACATACATATACATAGTGGTATAATAACATTCACTGATAAGTCCTCCATACATGTACATAGTGGTATAATAACATTCACTGAAAAGTCCTCCATACATGTACATAGTGGTATAATAACATTCACTGATAAGTCCTCCATACATGTACATAGTGGTATAATAACATTCACTGAAAAGTCCTCCATACATGTACATAGTGGTATACTAACAATCACTGATAAGTCCTCCATACATGTACATAGTGGTATAATAACATTCACTGATAAGTCCTCCATACATATACATAATGGTATAATAACATTCACTGATAAGTCCTCCATACATGTACATAGTGGTATAATAACATTCACTGATAAGTCCTCCATACATGTACATAGTGGTATAATAACATTCACTGATAAGTCCTCCATACATGTACATAGTGGTATAATAACATTTACTGATAAGTCCTCCATACATGTACATAGTGGTATAATAACATTCACTGATAAGTCCTCCATACATGTAAAGTGGTATAATAACATTCACTGATAAGTCCTCCATACATGTACATAGTGGTATAATAACATTCACTGAAAAGTCCTCCATACATGTACATAGTGGTATAATAACATTCACTGATAAGTCCTCCATACATGTACATAGTGGTATAATAACATTCACTGATAAGTCCTCCATACATGTACATAGTGGTATAATAACATTCACTGAACAGTACTCACATACATGTACATAGTGGTATAATAACATTCACTGAAAAGTCCTCCATACATGTACATAGTGGTATAATAACATTCACTGAAAAGTCCTCCATACATGTACATAGTGGTATAATAACATTCACTGAAAAGTCCTCAATACATGTACATAGTGGTATAATAACATTCACTGATAAGTCCTCCATACATGTACATAGTGGTATAATAACATTCACTGAACAGTACTCACATACATATACATAGTGGTATAATAACATTCACTGATAAGTCCTCCATACATGTACATAGTGGTATAATAACATTCACTGAAAAGTCCTCCATACATGTACATAGTGGTATAATAACATTCACTGATAAGTCCTCCATACATGTACATAGTGGTATAATAACATTCACTGAACAGTACTCACATACATGTACATAGTGGTATAATAACATTCACTGATAAGTCCTCCATACATGTACATAGTGGTATAATAACATTCACTGAACAGTACTCACATACATGTACATAGTGGTATAATAACATTCACTGATAAGTCCTCCATACATGTACATAGTGGTATAATAACATTCACTGAAAAGTCCTCCATACATGTACATAGTGGTATAATAACATTCACTGATAAGTCCTCCATACATGTACATAGTGGTATAATAACATTCACTGAACAGTACTCACATACATGTACATAGTGGTATAATAACATTCACTGATAAGTCCTCCATACATGTACATAGTGGTATAATAACATTCACTGAACAGTACTCACATACATGTACATAGTAGTATAATAACATTCACTGATAAGTCCTCCATACATGTACATAGTGGTATAATAACATTCACTGAAAAGTCCTCCATACATGTACATAGTGGTATAATAACATTCACTGATAAGTCCTCCATACATGTACATAGTGGTATAATAACATTCACTGAAAAGTCCTCCATACATGTACATAGTGGTATAATAACATTCACTGATAAGTCCTCCATACATGTACATAGTGGTATAATAACATTCACTGATAAGTCCTCCATACATATACATAATGGTATAATAACATTCACTGATAAGTCCTCCATACATGTACATAGTGGTATACTAACATTCACTGATAAGTCCTCCATACATGTACATAGTGGTATAATAACATTCACTGATAAGTCCTCCATACATGTACATAGTGGTATAATAACATTTACTGATAAGTCCTCCATACATGTACATAGTGGTATAATAACATTCACTGATAAGTCCTCCATACATGTAAAGTGGTATAATAACATTCACTGATAAGTCCTCCATACATGTACATAGTGGTATAATAACATTCACTGAAAAGTCCTCCATACATGTACATAGTGGTATAATAACATTCACTGATAAGTCCTCCATACATGTACATAGTGGTATAATAACATTCACTGATAAGTCCTCCATACATGTACAAAGTGGTATAATAACATTCACTGATAAGTCCTCCATACATGTACATAATGGTATAATAACATTCATTGATAAGTCCTCCATACATATACATAGTGGTATAATAACATTCACTGATAAGTCCTCCATACATGTACATAGTGGTATAATAACATTCACTGATAAGTCCTCCATACATGTACATAGTGGTATAATAACATTCACTGGTAAGTCCTCCATACATATACATAGTGATATAATAACATTCACTGAAAAGTCCTCCATACATGTACATAGTGGTATAATAACATTCACTGATAAGTCCTCCATACATGTACATAGTGGTATAATAACATTCACTGATAAGTCCTCCATACATGTACATAGTGGTATAATAACATTCACTGATAAGTCCTCCATATATGTACATAGTGGTATAATAACATTCACTGAAAAGTCCTCCATACATGTACATAGTGGTATAATAACATTCACTGAAAAGTCCTCCATACATGTACATAGTGGTATAATAACATTCACTGATAAGTCCTCCATACATGTACATAGTGGTATAATAACATTCACTGAACAGTACTCACATACATATACATAGTGGTATAATAACATTCACTGATAAGTCCTCCATACATGTACATAGTGGTATAATAACATTCACTGAAAAGTCCTCCATACATGTACATAGTGGTATAATAACATTCACTGATAAGTCCTCCATACATGTACATAGTGGTATAATAACATTCACTGAACAGTACTCACATACATGTACATAGTGGTATAATAACATTCACTGATAAGTCCTCCATACATGTACATAGTGGTATAATAACATTCACTGAACAGTACTCACATACATGTACATAGTGGTATAATAACATTCACTGATAAGTCCTCCATACATGTACATAGTGGTATAATAACATTCACTGAAAAGTCCTCCATACATGTACATAGTGGTATAATAACATTCACTGATAAGTCCTCCATACATGTACATAGTGGTATAATAACATTCACTGAACAGTACTCACATACATGTACATAGTGGTATAATAACATTCACTGATAAGTCCTCCATACATGTACATAGTGGTATAATAACATTCACTGAACAGTACTCACATACATGTACATAGTAGTATAATAACATTCACTGATAAGTCCTCCATACATGTACATAGTGGTATAATAACATTCACTGAAAAGTCCTCCATACATGTACATAGTGGTATAATAACATTCACTGATAAGTCCTCCATACATGTACATAGTGGTATAATAACATTCACTGAAAAGTCCTCCATACATGTACATAGTGGTATAATAACATTCACTGATAAGTCCTCCATACATGTACATAGTGGTATAATAACATTCACTGATAAGTCCTCCATACATATACATAATGGTATAATAACATTCACTGATAAGTCCTCCATACATGTACATAGTGGTATAATAACATTCACTGATAAGTCCTCCATACATGTACATAGTGGTATAATAACATTCACTGATAAGTCCTCCATACATGTACATAGTGGTATAATAACATTTACTGATAAGTCCTCCATACATGTACATAGTGGTATAATAACATTCACTGATAAGTCCTCCATACATGTAAAGTGGTATAATAACATTCACTGATAAGTCCTCCATACATGTACATAGTGGTATAATAACATTCACTGAAAAGTCCTCCATACATGTACATAGTGGTATAATAACATTCACTGATAAGTCCTCCATACATGTACATAGTGGTATAATAACATTCACTGATAAGTCCTCCATACATGTACATAGTGGTATAATAACATTCACTGATAAGTCCTCCATACATGTACATAATGGTATAATAACATTCACTGATAAGTCCTCCATACATATACATAGTGGTATAATAACATTCACTGATAAGTCCTCCATACATGTACATAGTGGTATAATAACATTCACTGATAAGTCCTCCATACATGTACATAGTGGTATAATAACATTCACTGATAAGTCCTCCATACATGTACATAGTGATATAATAACATTCACTGAAAAGTCCTCCATACATGTACATAGTGGTATAATAACATTCACTGATAAGTCCTCCATACATGTACATAGTGGTATAATAACATTCACTGATAAGTCCTCCATACATGTACATAGTGGTATAATAACATTCACTGATAAGTCCTCCATATATGTACATAGTGGTATAATAACATTCACTGAAAAGTCCTCCATACATGTACATAGTGGTATAATAACATTCACTGATAAGTCCTCCATACATGTACATAGTGGTATAATAAGATTCACTGATAAGTCCTCCATACATGTACATAGTGGTATAATAACATTCACTGAAAAGTCCTCCATACATGTACATAGTGGTATAATAACATTCACTGATAAGTCCTCCATACATGTACATAGTGGTATAATAATATTCACTGAACAGTACTCACATACATGTCGACTTTGTCATTTGAGTTTATATTGGTCAGGAAATATGTCTACTGTAGCCTTTTAGGACTTTCTAAAAGATTCAATTTGTTTACTTCTACGGACCACTGTCCTGGGCATCAGTTATTTATCATAGCATTATGAAATTGTCCCTCATCTCTTAACCAGTGTGGGAAACCAATTTTTAAAGTTACTCGCCAATCTGGCTAGTAACTATTGAAATCTACTTTCCAAAATTAAATTCCACTAGCCAACTATGGTGAGAGATCCCTCATTTGAACTCGTCACCATTTTTTCCATGACACTTAGTGTCCAATATTTTTAATAACAAATAACAAAACATCTGTTTTTAAGGGTATTTCATAGGTATTTCACTCACGATTTCTAATCAGAAATGATATGAAAATAACAACCAAGGTCGGGACAATCATGCAAGTTTTTAGCGTTTCCATAAAAAAATGTGATGGCGTCCACAACAAAAAACGAGCGACAATTTTAATAAAAACTTATGTTTCGGTACTATTTTATCAGAACACGTAAGTGAACCACGTTCAATCAATCCATTCAATCGATTTCGGACTATTTATTTTGTTACATCAACTGACGAGTAGTAAATTATCGTAATTCGCCCAAACATGTCAACTCACCAGAATGGCTAGTACTTGGATGGAAATACTCGGCAAAATCATTTTACACTGACATTTGGCGAGTTGGTGTGCGGTAGTTTCACACACTGCTTAACACCTCATTTGTTGCTTCCAGTAATACAAAAAAAAAAATTCTGTAGCAAGATTTTCAAACCACAAAAAAAATCCTTAAAAAATAAATGTCTTCCTTTTAGTCCAAAACTGCAGACATTTTACAACGCAGAAATTAGATGCAGGCGGAATATATGACTCACTATAGCCATCTATTATAATGTGATAAAAAATGCGAAATAAATAATTAAATTGTAAATCAGTAAATAGCAATCCAACAATTTGGGCCTGGGTAAAAAAAAATCTACGTTTTGTTAAATTATTCAAGTAAAAATGTGTTTTTATATTTGCAGCACATTCCTAGTGGTTGATCAAGTTCGACATCTGGTTAAAGTAGAACTAGGATCTAAGAAAAGGACAAAAGATGTCTCAGAAGATGATGAAACAAAACCAGGACAGAGCTTCAAATGTCCAAAGTTTAATGCAGTTGTCAGGTAGGTGTATTTTATGTAAATCATGTCTTGGTTGTTAATATGCTGTTAAAACTTTTCCTATGACCTCTAAAGGTTATTACATGGATATAATTAGTTGTTATGGCGATTGAGGGGTGGTCATGATCGTATGATAGTTTGATTTACCAGTGCAATGGGTGACTTGCGGCAGGTCGTTGATTTTTTCTTGGTACTCTGGTTTCCTTCACCAATAAAACTGACCGCCACAATATAGCTGAAATATTGTTGAAAGTGGCATTAAACACCTCGACGCTAACTTTTAATGGCCATTGACCTTTGTGGCCATCTTGGTTGGGTCATGTTACTCTTGTTAAAAATCGGGTGAGAAGTCATGAAAGAGAAAAGATTGTGCAGGCAGGATTATGACTGAGAGTTTTTCCCCAAATACATTTTTGTGCATTCACCTCTTCATATCACACAAAATATTATTAAATTTTTTCTACCATTAATACAGGATAAACTATGCATACCGGTTGAACCCTGCCACATTTTTGTACCTGTGCTAAGCCAGGACCTGGATTTCCAATGTCATATGTTGTTGTCTTTTTTTGTTCAGTGTGTTTAGGTGAGAGATGAATGTTCATTTTGTTTATATTGGTGGAATCATTTAAGATCACTGTTTAAGCTTTCTTTTCATAATGTTTTGAAGGGATCATCGTGGTTATGATCATATAGTAGTTGGATTTACAACTATCTGTGCAATCAGTGCTTATCACTACTAAATTGAGTCTGAATCCCACTCATGGAATGATGTACTCAATACAACACTATGTGATAACGTTTGTCAGTGACTTGAGACAGGTTGGTGATTTTCTCTGGGTACTCCGGTTTCCTCCACCAATAAAACTGACAGCCATGATATAACTGAATTATTGTTGAAAGTGGCGTTAAACACCATAAACCAAACCATCACTGTTTAAACCTTTTTTTATAATGTTTTGTGTCTATTTATAGATTATTAGCCACAGAAGCCATTGATGGACGTAGGAAAGTAAAAGCTTACTTTTGCCACCAACAGACGTTGAATGATTTGAATAAGAATAACAACTGGGAGGACTTAGAAAAAGAAAGCTTCCCTCTCCATGATAAAGGCAATTCCCGTTTAATGGCATTTGGACATCAGGGTTTAGCCTCGTTTAGACATTTAGAACTGACCAACTTTAAAAGGGACCCAGACAAACAAGTTTGTGAGGAAAAGTACAGAATTGTCTTTACAACAGAACAAGTTGTAGCAGGAAGAACAATTAAACTGAGGGTAAGCCAATCTGAAAATTGTTTTTTTTTCTCTACTTTCTTACAGTTTTCAGACATTTAGACAAGTAAGGAGAGTGAGCAGTCGTGTGTATGTGTGCTAAGGAGAGTGAGCAGTCGTGTGTATGTGTGCTAAGGAGAGTGAGCAGTCGTGTGTGTGCTAAGGAGAGTGAGCAGTGGTGTGTATGTGTGCTAAGGAGAGTGAGCAGCAGTCATGTGTATGTGTGCTAAGGAGAGTGAGCATTCGTGTGTATGTGTGCTAAGGAGAGTGAGCAGTCGTGTGTATGTGTGCTAAGGAGAGTGAGCAGTCATGTGTGTGTGCTATGGAGAGTGAGCAGTCGTGTGTATGTGTGCTAAGGAGAGTGAGCATTCGTGTGTATGTGTGCTAAGGAGAGTGAGCAGTCATGTGTATGTGTGCTAAGGAGAGTGAGCAGTCATGTGTATGTGTGCTAAGGAGAGTGAGCAGTCGTGTGTATGTGTGCTAAGGAGAGTGAGCAGTCATGTGTATGTGTGCTAAGGAGAGTGAGCAGTCGTGTGTATGTGTACTAAGGAGAGTGAGCAGTCGTGTGTGTGCTAAGGAGAGTGAGCAGTCGTGTGTATATGTACTAAGGAGAGTGAGCAGTCGTGTGTATGTGTACTAAGGAGAGTGAGCAGTCATGTGTATGTGTACTAAGGAGAGTGAGCAGTCATGTGTATGTGTATTAAGGAGAGTGAGCAGTCATGTGTGTGTGCTAAGGAGATTGAGCAGTCATGTGTATGTGTGCTAAGGAGAGTGAGCAGTCATGTGTATGTGTGCTAAGGAGAGTGAGCAGTCGTGTGTATGTGTGCTAAGGAGAGTGAGCAGTCGTGTGTATGTGTGCTAAGGAGAGTGAGCATTCGTGTGTATGTGTGCTAAGGAGAGTGAGCAGTGGTGTGTATGTGAGCTAAGGAGAGTGAACAGTTGTGTGTATGTGTGCTAAGGAGACTGAGCAGTCGTGTGTGTGTGCTAAGGAGAGTGAGCAGTCGTGTGTATGTGTACTAAGGAGATTGAGCAGTCGTGTGTATGTGTACTAAGGAGAGTGAGCAGTCGTGTGTATGTGTACTAAGGAGAGTGAGCAGACATGTGTATGTGTATTAAGGAGTGAGCAGTCATTTGTGTGTGCTAAGGAGATTGAGCAGTCGTGTATGTGTACTAAGGAGAGTGAGCAGTCGTGTGTATGTGTACTAAGGAAAGTGAGCAGTCGTGTGTATGTGTACAAAGGAGAGTGAGCAGTCGTGTGTATGTGTGCTAAGGAGAGTGAGCAGTCGTGTGTATGTGTACTAAGGAGAGTGAGCAGTCGTGTGTATGTGTACTAAGGAGAGTGAGCAGTCGTGTGTATGTGTACTAAGGAGAGTGAGCAGTCGTGTGTATGTGTACTAAGGAGAGTGAGTAGTCGTGTGTATGTGTGCTAAGGAGAGTGAGCAGTCGTGTGTATGTGTACTAAGGAGAGTGAGCAGTCGTGTGTATGTGTGCTAAGGAGAGTGAGCAGTCGTGTGTATGTGTGCTAAGGAGAGTGAGCAGTCGTGTGTATGTGTACTAAGGAGAGTGAGCAGTCGTGTGTATGTGTGCTAAGGAGAGTGAGCAGTCATGTGTATGTGTGCTAAGGAGAGTGAGCAGTCGTGTGTATGTGTGCTAAGGAGAGTGAGCAGTCGTGTGTATGTGTACTAAGGAGAGTGAGCAGTCATGTGTATGTGTGCTAAGGAGAGTGAGCAGTCATGTGTATGTGTGCTAAGGAGAGTGAGCAGTCGTGTGTATGTGTACTAAGGAGAGTGAGCAGTCGTGTGTATGTGTACTAAGGAGAGTGAGCAGTCGTGTGTATGTGTGCTAAGGAGAGTGAGCAGTCGTGTGTATGTGTGCTAAGGAGAGTGAGCAGTCGTGTGTATGTGTGCTAAGGAGACTGAGCAGTCGTGTGTATGTGTACTAAGGAGAGTGAGCAGTCGTGTGTATGTGTGCTAAGGAGAGTGAGCAGTCGTGTGTATGTGTGCTAAGGAGAGTGAGCAGTCGTGTGTATGTGTACTAAGGAGAGTGAGCAGTCGTGTGTATATGTGCTAAGGAGAGTGAGCAGTCATGTGTATGTGTGCAAAGGAGAGTGAGCAGTCGTGTGTATGTGTGCTAAGGAGAGTGAGCAGTCGTGTGTATGTGTACTAAGGAGAGTGAGCAGTCATGTGTATGTGTGCTAAGGAGAGTGAGCAGTCATGTGTATGTGTGCTAAGGAGAGTGAGCAGTCGTGTGTATGTGTACTAAAGAGAGTGAGCAGTCGTGTGTATGTGTACTAAGGAGAGTGAGCAGTCGTGTGTATGTGTGCTAAGGATATCAGTTTTGCCTCTATTTCTATGATTTGCTATTGAATTTTGAATTGTTCCGACAGTGTGGTATTTCTTGGTTTTCATTTTATTTTTAGATCACCTTTGCCAAAGTACATACACACTTGAATCTTCTATCGGCATTCGTCTTCCATAGTTAACTGTTGACATTTTCTTCTTGTTCCCTGGAACCATTCTTTAATATCAGAAACATGTAATGAAAAAATTGTCTACATACAATGTCCCCTGTTTCATTCTGATCAGACAAAAAGTTTGTCCCCCAGTTTGTTTCTGATTGGTCAAGTATAAAAAGTCTTAAAAACTGAGGACACGCTTGAACGGAAACTCTGCAGGAATTATATAGGGTTAGGGTTTGGGTTATGGTATTTAATGCCACTTTCAACAATATTTCTGATAAGTAAAATAAAACTAGTTGAACCCCGCCATTTTTTATCTATGTGCATATAACAAGCCAGGAAAATAAGTGATCATGTATTTGTGTATTACGCATATCAATTTTGCTTCTTTCTACAATTTTGATTGATTTAATGATTGATGGTGTTTAACGCCACTTTCAACAATATTTCAATTATTTTGTGGTGGTCAGTTTTATTGGTGGAAGAAACCGGAGAAAACCACCGACCTGACATAAGTCACTGACAAACTTTATCATATAAGGAATTACATAAGGAAATTCCCCCACAGAAGATTTTGATCTAGAATTGTCAATACATGTACAATCATTTATTATTCATTTTCAATAAGAAGTCACATTTATGAAGTTTTTTTATGATATTTTCAGACTCTATCGTTGCCGATAGTTATTACGACAGGGGCAAGTCAAGGATCTAATGCTCATGGATCATTGCTGTGGCAGTGTTTCAGTGTGGAAGACGTTGTAAGTTTTATTTTTCAAATATTTTTTTAGTGTTTGCCTGGAATACTACATGTACAATGTAGCGTTCTTTTTGTATTTGTCCGGAATGCTACAATGAAACTCGTAACAAAACACTTCATTGCATTTTATCACTCGTTATCGCTCCAGATAATTTTTTTTACGGAAATAATGTTACCCATGTTAAAACTAGATAAAAACTATGGGTGCCATGAATTATTTCTTAACTAAAACTTACGACATTTATGAAAATGGAAACATGGTACATATAGGTTTAGGTTTGTGATGTTTAATGCCACTTTCAACAATTTTGCAGTTATATCATGGCCGTCAGTTTTATTGGTGGAGGAAACCGGAGTACCCAGGAAAACTACTGACCTGTCATAAGTCACTGACAAACTTTATCACATAGTGTTGTATCGCCAGAGTGGGATTCAAACTCAGAATGTTTGTGGTGACAGGTACTGATTGCATAGACATGGTACATACAGTGATGAAATCATTTGAACTCCAAATAAAGTGTTTTTAGTTTTAATTTTAATTTTTAGATGAAATTCCCCCTTGAAAGTCCATCTGTTCTTCCATGGTCAACTGTAGCTGCCATGATGAATTCTAAATTCAAAACTTTGGGAGGAAGAGATTTGAGGTCTGATGAGCTTCAACATTTGGCATCAAAAGTGTCGGGTAAATATTTTAAAGATAGAAGAGATTTAAGGTTTTATTGGTGAAATAAACTGGAATACCCGGAGAAATCCATCGACCTGTCACAAGTCATTGACAAGCTTTATCACAAAATGTTGTATCGAATACACCTCTCCTCAGCAGGGTTCGAACTCACAAAATTATTGGTGATAGGCACTGATTGTGTAGGAAGTTGTAAATCTAGCTACCGTACGATCACGACCTTGACGGCCCCAAAAAGAATATCAGGTAAATCTATGAAAGATTAAAGAGATATTAGACCATTAATAGAAAATTCTTGTGTTACTGTTTCCTAACTGACCCTCAAAAATCAACCTTATTGGGGCTCTGACAAAATTTTTTCCCTATTTTTATATGCCCGTCTTTAAGACTGGACGTATTATGGTATACCAATGTCCGCTGTCTGTCCGTCCGTCCGTTTCTTATGTCGCGCTCTAACTTAAGTACCCCTTGGCCAATTCATTTCAAATTTCACAGAGTTATTGGAATGGATGGTGTTACGGTCTGTATACTTTATGGTGAAATTTCGAATTTTCATTCCAGAATTATGGGACTTTATTCATCAAATTGTACATGATTTTAAGACAATTTTTCGTATGTCACGCTGTAAATTGAGAACCCCTTTGCCAATTCACTTCAAGCTTTGCATAGTTATTGGAATTGATAGTCTTATCGTCTGTATACTTTTTGGTGAAATTTCAATTTTTCATTCCAGAGTTATGGGACTTTATTCATCAAATTGTAGGCGA
Organism: Bathymodiolus septemdierum; assembly: GCA_963383655.1. Classification (NCBI taxonomy): domain Eukaryota; kingdom Metazoa; phylum Mollusca; class Bivalvia; order Mytilida; family Modiolidae; genus Bathymodiolus; species Bathymodiolus septemdierum. The sequence goes on along the minus strand of OY726528.1, from coordinate 10,697,019 downwards.
TTTTTCGTATGTCACGCTGTAAATTGAGAACCCCTTGGCCAATTCACTTCAAACTTCGCATAGTTATTGGAATTGATAGTCTTATGGTCTGTATACTTTTTGGTGAAATTTCAATTTTTCATTCCAGAGTTATGGGACTTTATTTATCAAATTGTAGGAGATTTTTCGTATGTCGCGCTGTGAATTGAGAACCCCTTGGCCAATTCACTTCAAACTTCGCACAGTTATTGGAATTGATAGTCTTACAGTCTGTATACATTTTGGTGAAATTTCGATTTTTCATTCCAGAGTTATGGGACTTAAACTATTATAGTGTTTTATTTCAACATAAATATTGTATAAATGTTCCAATTCATGTTTATGGTGCAGCTGTTGGTGGAATTTAGATTTTTCATTCAAGAGTTATGGGAAAGAAAGTCTTTACAAATATTGTATGAATGTTGACGACGGGCGTATCATGTGCTCTTGGCGCAGCTGTTTATTTACATATGATTTTACCTCAAAATGTGTCTTTGTGGAACTTTCAGGGGAAAAAAATAATAAATTGCTTTCATACCTACCCATTTCTAAAATTGTTGGTCGAAAACTTTTTATTTCCTATTTTTAGAATGCTTTTACCACAAAATGTGTCTTTTTGGAATCTTCTTTTACCAGCATGGTCCGAGTCGAGACGAGCTATTACCATCACTTGGCATTCATTGTTGTTCAAAAACTTTTTTTGTGTCACTCAGTAAATCAAGATGTGGTGTTTAGTGTAACTTTCAACAATATTTCAGTTATATCGTGGCAGTCAGTTTTATTGGTGGAGGAAATCGGAATAACTGAAGAAAACAACCGACCTGCCGCAAGTCACTGAGAAACTTTATCACACAATGTTGTATCAAGTACACCTCGCCATCAGCAGGATTCGAACTGACAACTTTAGTGCCTAAGGAAAAGAAATAGAACTTCGATTGGAGGTCTTTGTTTTACAATTACAGCTAAATTTTAATACATATCAAAATGCTTTTCATTCAGGAATACCGACATCTAATCTGACGAAAGATACAGACATACAGTTCAGAAAATTTTGTCTAGACAAGATGATGGATGTGAAGGAATCGAGAGAGGCCAAAAATAAATCTGCAACATTTTGGATGTGGGTTTTGTCTGTCTTTAACCTGACAAGGGTTCATCTACAAGAATACTGGTGTGAAAAGTATGTATAGATTCTCCTTCCGCTACCAGTGGATTATGATATTTCTCCACTCATGATGGCTAAATTTTCAAATTGTAAAGATCAAGCTTTAAAATTTGAAAAATTAACTCTCAAGTTTAAAAATTTAACTGGTGTGGAATGACCAAGCTATTTATTTTTTGCCAGGCAACAGACTTGTTTTATGACTTGTACATATGAAACCTATGCATCAGGCATATTTAAACAAAGGAAAAAGTACCTGTGTTTCTGCTAAAATTGTTGAAAAAATAGGATAGCAAAACGTTTTGTTTTTTTAATAAATTTTATTGGTTATACAGGAAATGATCTAGATTCAATCTCACTCACATTATTTAAGTCGTTAGATTATAATTTGATTGTTGTGGCCATAGCGACAGGGCAAAGGTTATTGTAAATGTATAGGACAAATGCTATTGTTAGAACAGGACAAGGGTTACTGTAATGACACAACAACAGTTTCTGTAAGGACAGGGCAGTTACTACAAAGCAAATGTTACTGTAAGGGCAGAGCAAATGTTAGTGCAAAGACATGGCAGATATTGTAAGACAGGGCAGTTACTGTAGGGCAGGGGAAAGGTTGCTAGAAGGGCATGGCAAAGGTTGGGGTAATGCAGGACAAAGTTAAATGTAAGGGTAGGGCAGAGTTTACTATAAGGGCAAGATATTTTTTTCTATAAGGGCATTGCATAGGTTGGGATAATGCAGGACGAATATTACTGTAAGAGTAGGGCAATTGTTGCTGTAAGTGTGGGGAATTGTACCAATTCTAACAGCATTTTTAAAATTTTTATTTACAGCTTGATTTATGGATTTTCTTCTAAACAAGACTCTGAGAGGAAGTTAAAGTCAGTGAAACCCTTCAAGCCTTACACCTTTTTGTTGAGATTTTCTGACCATGTCATAACAGACGGTCAAGGTCAAAATATGTGTGGAGCAATATCTACTGTTTTTGTTTATAAGACTGAGGAAGGTAGGTCAAAGATCAATTAAATTTTTACTACAATTTGATAAATTTGAAAGTTAATTAGAGCCAGTGCTAATAGACAATATCGACAACAATCAAAGGATTGATGGTTTATTATGTCGCCTGCTCAAAAACCTACTTCCCCCTCCCTGTGGTGAGCAGGGGGCAACAGACTTAATGTCTGGCTAATTGAAGAGGGTCCCAGCTATGGGTTTAATATCTCCACTGTCTTGTAGATAACTTGGGAAAGTGATAGACTAAGGGAGATAACCCTGAAATAAAATCCAGGTAGATGAAACTTGTGAGCAGGGTGAATGCAATCATCTATGGGAAGGACAACCCAAAATGAAAACTTGATCCAACAGTGTGTAGGTTTGGCATAGGGCTAACAACCCCACCCTGTAAAGTGTATTGATTTACTGAAATTTCAACATATGTCATCTGCATAGCAGAATCGACATGTAGGAATCATTATCTGTCGTCTTGCATTGTCTATGTCATACTCAGAGTGGTCCACGTTCAAACATGGTACAGAGGAGGGTACACCTCTGGAATTATTCTTGGTGTTTAATGCCACTTTCAACAATAATTCAGTTATATCATGGCGGTTAGTTTTATTGGAGGTGAAAACAGGAGTACCCAGAGAAAACCACTGACATGCCGGACAAACTTTATCAAATAATGTTGAATCGAGTACACCTCGCTACAGTGATAGTCATTCTTGTGTAATAATAAATGTATTTTGATCTCCTTCTTGTGCAATTATATTGATTTTCTTTTTTAAATGTGTTGTTTCGTTATTGCTGAGTGACGTCGCTGATATTAGGTTGCGGTATCTCCTAACGTATGAAATATTGGCAGTGTATATATTGGACGCTTTTGGTCAAATCCGCCAATATTACCAAAATAAAACCACTGCCAACTAAAGGCGCTATACAGTATAGATAGAGAATACTATCCTTGATATATGTTTCAGAATCATTGAAAGTGGGTCATGCTAGACCTTTTAAAGCGGAGAACTTCAAGAAGAAAAGTCTTGCACAGTTGATAAAGTCGGTACATCTTAAAGAAACTGAGAAGGAAGAAGTCAGCCTGCAGTGGCTATATCCTGGACTGAAATCAAGAGATGAAGCGTTCCAATCATTTTATCAACCAAGTAAGTTTCTCTAACTCAGGAACCACATCGGTGGTGTAAAGATTAGCGTGCTCGCCTGGAGTGCGGTAGATCGGGTCAAACCAAAGACTATATAATATGTATTTGTTGCTTCTCCACTAAGCAGGCAGCATTAAGGAGAAAGAACAAAGTCTGGTTGGCTTGGAATCTGTTGTGTCAGTGAGCTAGTACTATAAAAAAATCCAACTTAGCGTGTTGGTCTAATATAAGGAGGATCTCATCATCATTTCATTGAAAATTAACTTGTTCTTGCCATCATATACAAATGTAGCTGAAAAATTGCTGAGTTGGTGTTAAACAACAATCACTCATTCACTCACTCTCTAACTCCGATGTAATTTATGCTATTGTTAACTTATTGTAAGTAAATTGTTCAATAATTTTATCAATCCAGTGAAATAAAAAACAGGAGCGTATGCTGGATATTATGGTAGTGGGCACATTTTTTAGACCAGAAGTCTGACGACCACTTAAGGTCCCCCGAGGGTCAAACCCCTTGTAAGCTTCTGAGATTTAGACATTAGAGGATGTTATGGTTATAAAGAAATAGTATTGTCACTGATTTAACAAACAGACGATTGGCTGCAGATTTCTTGTGGGTTTTTGTTAAGAGGGTGAGTGCTGTGTGTACTTTAATCAAAATCATAGCCTAACATAATTCTGAGGGGCCGTCGTGGTCGTGATCGTATGGTATTTGAATTTACAACTACCTGTGCAATCAATGCCTATCCCCACTATTGTTGTGAGTTCGAATCCCACTCATGCGAGGTGTAATCGATACAACATTATGTGATAAAGTTTGTCAGTGACTTGCGACAGGTCGGTTGTCTCTTCAGGGTACACCTGTTTCCCCCACCAATAAAACTGACCGCAACGATATAACTGAAATATTGCTGAAGCACCATAAGCCATGAAATAATTCTGATGTGCCTTAAATAGTTTAATTTATTTTCAGGTGTCCGAACGAAAGAAAAGGACGACTATTACTTGGAATTAATAGAAAGATTAGAAGTTAGACTGAAGTATGTTGTATTTAATCTTCACATTGCAAATGCTTACCTCCACTGACAAAAACATTTTTCTGTTCCAAACATTTACCTCCCCTGACAAAAACATCTTCCTATCCCAAGCTTTTACCTCCCCTGAAAAAACAATTACCTGTTCCAAACATTTACCTCTCCTGACCAAACCATCTTCCTGTGTGAAACATTTACCTTCCCTGACAAAAACATCTTCCTGTCCCAAGCATTTACTTCCCCTGACAAAAACAATTTCCTGTTCCAAGCATTTACCTCCCCTATTTTAAAACATCTTCCTGTCCCAAGCATTTACAACCCTCGACAAAAACATCTTCCTGTCCCAAGCATTTATCTCCCCTGACAAAAACATCTTGCTGTCTCAAGCATTTACCTCCCCTGATTAAAACATCTTCCTGTCCCAAGCATTTACCTTCCCTGACTAAAACATCTTCCTGTCCCAAGCATTTACCGTACCTAACCAAAACATCATCCTGTTTCAAGCATTTACCTCCCCTGACCATAACATCTTCCTGTCCAAAACAGTGACATTGTCCGAACTTTTTGATTTAAACTTATTTTGTTGTTCATAATAACAACAAATGGATCAGACACAAGTTTTACAACTTAGAAATGTCTTCTCCGCTAGTTACATCAATTTACATATAATCAGAACAGCATTAAATACATAATAATAAAATATTTGTTCAGAATATGAAGACGAAGAAGAAGAAGAAAAAAAAAAAACCATACAATAGAACGAAAAATGCTAATTTCAAAAGTCGATGAAACATACTGTGTGCTAAGGTATAATATATGGCAAATCGAGCACGCCTCGAAGGACAATTCTTAAACACGTGGTGTATGTGTGTTGCATACTTGGGTCGTATTACGATTAGGCATAGTTTATATGTTGGTATTTGGGATCTTGCATACCTAGGTAAGTACAATTTGAACTGAATAACACATGTATATTTCATCGACTTGTGACACGTCAATCAATCAATACCCCAAGTGCGACCAGGAAAAGAATATACGTATATGTAGAAGTACACAATGTTGACAATTGTCAATAATGTTGCATGTTGACTTGTTAGTTCAAGAGAAACGCCGTGTATCTTTTATGTATTTTTGTACACATAAAAACATAAACGTGTTTATTTCTACAGACAGGTCATCATTTCCAAATAACAAAATATCGATATTTACCGGTAGACCCCTCATATCAAGCATATTTAATTCAATTAGCATGTTATTTCTAAGTAAATTGAATTTATTACAATATAATAGAAAATGTTCGGAACATTCGTTTTTATATCCACACGAACAAGAAGCACTAGGCACCAAATTCGATTTAAATAAGTCGCTGTTTAGAGAAATACATTTATTTCTAAGCCTAGCATGCAATACACTAAGATATCGGTCTCCAAAAGAAAAGTAAGAAGGTACAGTTTTCGGTTGAAAATATTTTTGTTGCAATTTGGATTTAAAAGACGGAAGTGTCGGCAGTTGACGAAGGTTCAGATCTAGAGTGTTCCATAATTTAATCGTACTTGGAAAATAAGACTGTTGATATGTAGATAATCGGTATGATGGTTGTGAAATATTTAATCTGTTCCTTAAATTATAGTTATTAGTGTCACCGACTGTAGGTGGTACCAATTCTGTTAAATAATCAGGTACTTGACCGTTAATGATTTTATAAAATAGGACCAATTTTCTTACCCCCCCTTCTAGTTTTCAACTTTTCCCACCCCGTCTCGATGTTAATAGAATTTATACTGGCAAACGATGGTAATCCCGTAATAATACGCGCAGCTTCAAGTTGAACTTTTTCTAATCTGTCCGAATTTATTTGTCCACAATTATCCCACACTTCAGATGCATATTCCAATACAGGTCTAATAAATGTTAAGTAAATTTTTTCTAAGTGATTTCTGTTAAGACGGTATTTTAATTTTCTGAGTACATTAAGTTGTTTCGAAGCTGATTCAATTAATTTGTCTAAGTAGTCCACTTACAGTCGCTGCTGAATACAATCCCTAAATGTGTGTGTGTATAAACTGAATCAATAGTTGTTTGGTCAAAATTAAATGTTAAACATTAAAAATAATAATTTCAGTTTTGGTGGGATTAAACTTTAATAACCACCTGTTTAACCATTTTTTCAGGTGATTCAGATCTGTATTAATCATATTTCTTAGTGTGCTTTCATCTTGTGCTATATGTCCAATAGACGTGTCATCAGCAAAAAGACGACCTAGACCTACTATCTCATCTTTACCCAAACTGTATCAAACGCTTTGCTTATATCAGCAAATGTAACGCTGGTCACTTGTTTTGCCTCTAATGCAAGTAATATTCTATGATACAACTCTATTAGTTGATGACTTGTAGAGTGACCTGGTATAAATCCCGACTGGAACTTGTATAATAGTTTATTTTCAAGTAGGTGATTAAACACATGCTTGAAAATAATTTTTTCCAGCACCTTACTTACACAAGAAAGTAAAGAAATAGGTCTATAGTTAGACGGTAAAGATTTGTCCCCATTTTTAAACAGAGGGATTACATGGGTGATTTTCCAGTCCGATGGAAATACTTGTTCACGTAAGGATTTATTAAATAAACTACACAATGGTTTCGATATCTCCTCCTTTACCGACACCAACATCCTATTACTAATTATATCGGGACCAACAGCTTTATTAGCATTAAGAGTACATAACATATCGATTACTTCTTGTTCAGTGACGATAACTTGAGATAGAATATTTTCACATCTGTCATGAAAATCTGGCAAGACAGCAACATCGTCGTTCAACTTGGTAATCGAGCAAAAAGTATTTGTTCAAAACATTGGATTTCTGAGTGGCATCATATGCCAAATTAAAATTATTGAATGGATCATGGAGTGGAGGTAACTCATTCGTAGAGCGGTCATTTTTCAGTAACATGTGAATTGTTTTCCCAATACATTTTGCTATTTACTGTTTTGAGATCATAAAGATGTTCGTTAATATTATCGTAAAACCGTTGTTTTGCCTGTTTCTTTAAGTTATTAAATTTGTTTCTTTGTGTTTAAAATTTTTTTTTGGCTGTTTCCGTTTTCGTCCTGAAAAATATTTGCCGTAGTCTGTCGCGTTTATGCGATTCACGACGTAAATCCGAATCGAACCAAACTTTATCATCACTACGAATGGTTGCCTCCCTTGTAGGAATGCATGTTTTTGCTATATTAAGAAATGTTTTAGTAAAATTTGAACATGCCGAGTTAATATCAACTTCTGCATCAATCACGTTTTCCCAGTCTGTTTCAGTTATTTTGTTTTTCATAAGTAAATAGTCTCCCCTCTTATAATCCCAGATGGTACGCTGAAAGGTTTTCCTGTTATAATAGCCACAGTCTATACTGACATAAGTGCCGTCATGGTCACTTATTTCCCTGTCAATCGGTATTGTATCACAATTAATAGCCGGTATTGAATCGGTAATTAAAATTGGGTCCAACAGAGACGTGTTGCCTGATCGTGCGTCGAAATGTGTAGGTTTATTTATTATATTAATTAGTCCGTTGATGACAAGAATGTCATTAACGTTATGAGGAAGATTACCAAGAAAATTTTTGTTCATATCTCCCAAACAGATAATATTATTATTCTCATCATGGGCCTGCTTAAGCATATGCTCAAAATATTGCCAGTAATAAATATGAGATTGTCTCTCAGATCTGTAATTTATATTTACTAAAATATTATGTAATTTTGTCTTCAGCTCGTACCACATACTTTCAACATGTTCATGTTCTAAATCCAACCTCCTAGTCAAATTTACACAACTTTTATGATACGTAATAATTCCACCCCCTCTTGAATCCCTATTGTTCCTACTTGGTGTTTCAAAACCCTCGATAATAATATCGCTGTCTAATACTTGATTATCTAGATGGGTATCAGTAAAAAACACAATATCGAACTCTTCGATAATATCAGCTATATAATTAAGTTTATTTCTGAGACTTCTAATGTTGCAATGGAAGATGGACAATATATTTTCATTCGCAATATTGGATGTGCCTCCTGGGCCAGGGTTTATTTCAACATCGCCAGATAATAACAATAAGCTGATGAGAAGCAAGTTAAATGAGATAACAGAGTATGTAGATCTGAACCTGGTCAACGCAGTCCTACATAAAGCATGTACATATAATATTAACCAATGTAAAATGTCATATAAATTGAAAGATACAATCAGTTTAACTTTTCTACAACAAGTCATACCTATTTTATGATAAAACAACCCAATTACAATTCTATGTGCTACAATATCATTACCCATTATCAAAAATAAACAACATTACATAAGAAAAATTGGGTTGCTTTGTTAGTACATGTAGACAACAGTCATAATACAGGAACAACATGGAAATAAACTTCAAATGGTCACACTGTAAGTATCGAGTGAAAAACATAAGGGAAAGAAAATACATGTATATACAAGATGCCAAGGAAACTTTTTCCATCGATCTTGTATGGATGGAATTTTATGTAAGCAAAAATAGGGAAATTGCTAAGTAATTCAAATTATTAATATTGTTTGATCTAAATTCACTAGATCACCATCATTTAAAAAGAAGAGAATTACATATTATATATATGGAAAAGAAAAAAAATATATATGCAAAAATAATATCTATACATTATACATATAGATTCATACACATACACACACAAACATATTGTATAATAGGACGAATTGTATATTCTTTTGAAAACCATTCGGGTTTACTGTTAACCGTCCCGTTTGATTACATGATTGCATTGTTACGGTCGGTCAACCAATTTCAATGCCTTGAAGTGAATCGGGTTCACCTTGAATATAAATTGTACTTTTGATTGTTTATAAACATACGGTAAACGTGACTGTGCTTATATACACATACACGTGGTTGCGTTATTTACTTGTAACCAAATGAATAGTATCTACTAAATAAGTAAATTTATATACATGTAGCTATAGGTCGGATAGCTGTAGCATCATTGACCTCGGGTATGTGCTAACGGCCATTCGACCTATATCGCTAAATAAAATATTCAGTAGATTCAGTGGTCATTTATAAAAAAAAAAAAAAAAAAAAAAAAAAATTAATAGGCAAGTCGGGGTTCATTTTATAATATGTGGTCAACAGATCTAGAACATGTTGAAATTTACATTATTAATGTACAATACGTGTAAAATCAGTTGTTTTTCATGCCTTTTTATTTTTCTTTCTTTTTTTTGGGCAAATTTATATGTAAACGCGTTTATATAAACATACAACTCTTAGGTTACTCAGTAGAACATGATAGATGAGATGGATTTAAATGACCAATACAAACTATTATATATATAGTGTATTTGAATTGTTATATTTGGATAACAACACAATAATGAGTGTGTAATGTTTGTAAACCTGCGGTATATTTATATACAAATGCACGTGGTCGAGTTATTTATGTTTCAGTTTTATTTCATGCCACTCTTTGTATGATTTTTGTGGCAAATCTAATGTATATATAGGCAAATTAATATATATTTTTATAGAAAAACTTGTAGATAGAACAATTTATTTGCGCAGTGAAGCATGATGGCCGAGATCAATTTAAATGACCAATACAAAATTTAATGTATTTAAATAATGATACACTATTGCCATGATTGCGTGAATACTGTTTGTAAACATGCGGTATATATTTATAAACAAATGCACGTGATCGAGTAATGTATGTAAAGAAGGGACAAAATGGGTAACAAAGTAAATAAGAAAATTGGTGCTTATGACAAATTACAAGTAAAGCATAGTGTTCACATTATGAGTTCAATTATAAAACAGCAATCATCATTTCAATTTAATTTAGAGAACCAAGAGCAAGACTCTCAACATCTTCTAGGTTCCTAACAACTTTAGTACCCGAATGTTCGCTCTTCTTCACAATGATGGAACCATCATGAGTCCAGTAGGAGTGAACTTTGTTGTTTATTGGATGGGTATTCAGACGTTTTAACATGTCATATCTGTGTTTGGTGAGGTTTTCACATATGAATATTTTGTCCTTGATACTTTTTACCATCACTTAGCATCACTTAGCATCCACTGTCCGACATGCATTATGTTGTATGCCTTTGGTTTTTACATCTTAATATTCTGCTCCAAAACTACAGAGCCAGATTTGATAAAATTTGACCAGTATGAACTTCATTGAGTATTTCAGACAGCTCTTCATTCCAAGATGGCTATCATTACTAAAAACATGTTTTTAATTACATTCTGCCTATTTTGAATTGCAACAGGTTGGCGGTTTTCTCTAGGTACTCTGGTTTCCTCCACCAATAAAACTGACTGCCATGATATAACTGAAATATTGTTGAAAGTGGCATTAAATACCATAAACATAACCCTATTTTTGTAAGTTCAGAAAGCTGCTTGTGTTCATTGTGTTTGGATAACATTATTTATACTAATGTAAGATTGCTATAAGACTTGCTAATATTTTATTTTACAGAAATTTTACCACAAATGAAGACCCTTATACCAAAGAAGAACCAGTAGATGAACTTCCTGTTGGGAAAAAATGTAAAACGAGTTCCAATGAAGAACAGACTATTAGTTCCAATGAACAGCAGACTATTCTTGCACCTTTATTTGACCAGAATGTTACTGATTTGATGTCCGGTTTAGGTTTAGAGAAAATGAGTCAGCCAAGTCCTTCATCCACCATTTTTGGTGGAGATGCACGAAACAGTAACGAGTCAACACCTTTTTCACAGGAGCAAAGTCCTGCTTCTTCTTATATGATGTCTCCACATACAGACCATGAAAATGCTTACTCTATCACAAGCCCTCAGAGTTCTATTGATGAATCTCAAGTACTGTCACCTGAGCAAGAAGCTTCCATACCTGTAACTGTTCTGGATAAAATGGGAGTTAATGGTAACCCTGGTTACAATCCAGCAGTCAACCATAGTTACAGTCCAACAGTAAATGGAAGCCATAGTTACAGTCCAGCAGTTAATGGTAACCTTGACTACAACCAATCAGAACACGTCTATAATAGATCACATAGTCTGCCAGAACAACACCCTACTCTGACAACCCTTCTGACGGCAAGTAATTCTAAGGATGGATTAAGAACAAAAATTTTGTCCAAAAACATTCCTATCAATGGTCAAGAACTGACACTTGATTTTTCAAACATCATGCAACAACCACCAAATTTCCATCAACAGCAAAATAACATTCAGCTTGTAGATTTGAATACACTACAAAATTTTACAAATGGAATGACTGAATTGCAGCAGACAAACATAGACATGACATCGAACAATCACTTAGAAAATATCATAATTGAGAGCGAGGCCATTGGGTTAGAAGAAGAAATTGTTGAAATGAATGAAAGGTTTGAAATAACCGAAGATCAATTACAACTTCTTGCCAGTTTGGGGGGGTATCGACAACAAAATCAGCAGGCAAACACTATTAATAATTCCGATACTAATCCATTTTTGAATCCAGGCACTTTTGCACAAGTTTTGACATTACTCAACGATCCCAATAACCAGATTAACATGCAATGAACAATTTAATACCAATGAGTGTCATAGAATTTTTATGGATGAGTTTTGTGCTCATGAACGGATGAGTTTTGTGCTCGTACTAAAAAGAGAAAGAAGGCCATTAATTATTGTGGTATTTAGTATTTTATGTAAATTTTTAATTTGACTATTTATTACCTGGACGTCAACAAATATTATGAAAATTAAATTGAATTTTAATTGTTTGTAGAAAAATAGTTTTACACTGCCACTTTTTGTTGAAATGCCTGTACCAAGGCAGGAAAGTTAGCAGTCATGTATTGTGTGTTAGATATATCAATTTTGTCACCTTCTATGATTTTTCTATTGGATTTTGGAACTTATACATGAGCTAATGATCCTTTTTTTTTAAATGAATTGGTAAAGTTGGGTAATGTGCTTTAATCATCACTTTCAGGAATTTTTCTCAGCTAGGCCTATATCATGAAAAACAGACTTTTTAGGTGGGGAATAAAGCCATGGCTGTTACAACGATTTGACCGGTAAAATTTTAAATCCAACTATCCTATGATTGAGGCAATGACAGTCTCTATATAATTAAAATGATGCATTATATATATTGGAAAAGAACATAAATTCTCTCTCTCAGAATTGGGTTGTATCAGATTTTAATGACATATGAATCAATTACGGATGACAAAATCATGTAATTTGATTGGTTGATGATAACTTAATGATTCAATAAATATATATTAACATTGATTGGAGTTCTCATAGAAAATATTGTTGAAGGTGGTGTTAAACACCATAAACCTAAACCAATATTGCATGGAAGGTGAAGCATGTGATTTGAGGTGCGATGAGAGGAATCATTGATAAAAATATAGATCATGATCAATTTAAGACAAGATCTATTTTTAGAAGTACATGTACAGTCAAATCTGCCCATGTGGTCACCTCTATGAAGTAGTTACCTATATTAAAAGGTCACCTTTGTCTTATCCTGTCAATAGAAGATTTCATATGAATTGAACCTATTTTAAGAGGTCACCTGTCTGAAAAGACTGCTTTTTCTTTGTCCCAATGGTGACTTTTTAATACAGGCTTGACTGTTGATTTCTGTTTTGAAATTTCTTGTATATAAATCATTTGATTACTTTTTTTAGATCTTGGTGAGAAGTGCCATATTTTTGTAGCATAAGTAGGAAATTGTTGAATTTAGTTTTTATGTAATAGTTTAGTTGTTTTCCTTGCATTGTACATTTTAAATGAAAAAAAAAGAATATTGTACGTATCTTCAGGAATCTACCATAAGACTGTTGTCAATTTTCATATCTGTCCATATAACGTCGGATAAATTAAATGTTTAACCAGTAAAAAGGACCAATTATTTCCTTCTTTTTAGAAGAAATGAAGTGATTTCTTTAAATGATATATGTTCAGGAATAAAACTTAGAATTTTTGCTATAATTGCCAGTTGATATTCCTAAAATGACAATTTTAGTAGACCAACAATATTCCCAGCAACTATCGCTGTATATAAAATATTCAAATTTTCATTCACCAGTTGGACTGCTATCTGACAATTTTCATGGGTCCATGTCCAACTTTTGTAGTCTTGTGGCTACTGGGCCCTTTTTAAACAAGATACAGAATGTATTGTAGAGGTCTAGGTTTTCATGTTTTATATTCACAGATGTCCACATATACAAGTTACAGTCAAAACTCATCATCTCAAATTCTGACAAGTTGTTTCCATGGATATGCCGAAGTTACAATTTAGTCTGTTTATATCAGATTTCAACTTAATTTATCCCAAATAACCTGAATTTTCTGATGTTTTAAAGTAAATCATCAGTCCCTTTAACTTGGACGAAACAAGGTTTCTGCTGAAGTTTTTTTGCGTATTGTCGTTTCATTGACATTTGTTTGTTTTTATCAATATATTTTGTTTCACGAAAAGATAAAAAATTATTATCACATTTTTTTTTTGGTACCATATCTTCTGAATTTTTCATGCACTGTTTTTTTAATGTTTTATATTTTGTTATTGGATATAAAAATGTCTCTGTTGACGTGACGATATTGTATAATATATAGTACATGTACATTATATAATGAAATCTGCATAATATATATTTTTGGATAAAATTTATGCTTAGATCGAATTAGATATTAATGTTTATCATCAGTTTTAGCAATTTTATGTTAAATTGTGACAACCAGAACTATTGGGGGATTCATGGGCAGTTTTAATCCCAGGGTCAATGGGGTGGGGGGAGGTAGGTGGTAAGAGGGTCTATCAACCCTAACACTTGTGGAGGTGGTTATTGAGATTGGCATTGATGTCAGCGGTGTTAGCTTGTCATCTGGTTATATCGAGAAAGGGGGGGAGGCATTGTGAATATGACATTTGAAAATGAGCCCTATTTTATAACAGATAACATCTGAGTGTAATATTACTTATGGAACTTTGTGCTCACTAATACTCACAAATTATCTGTTTTTCAAAAGGGACATCCCCCCCCCCCCCCTTTTTATGGGTAATCCAATATTCGAATTCCACTCTGGAAGTCTATTGATATATATCTTTTACAAGGATAATAAAATTATAATGGTACAATTATATACTGCTGTATTATAGACTTCAATAATATGTTTATCAAAAGCATGTTGTTTTGTAAATAAATGTTATTCATTAAATGTTGTTTTGTAAATAAATGCTCTTTATTAAGTAAGAACAGTTTGAAAATACCAAGATGGAATGATTTCAGCTATCTAGTGAATGTTACAATGATTTCAGCTATCTAGTAAATGTTACAATGATTTCAGCTATCTAGTGAATGTTACAATGATTTCAGCTATCTAGTGAATGTTACAATGATTTCAGCTATCTAGTGAATGTTACAATGATTTCAGCTATCTAGTGAATGTTACAATGATTTCAGCTATCTAGTAAATGTTACAATGATTTCAGCTATCTAGTGAATGTTACAATGATTTCAGCTATCTAGTAAATGTTACAATGATTTCAGCTATCTAGTGAATGTTACAATGATTTCAGCTATCTAGTAAATGTTACAATGATTTCAACTATCTAGTGAATGTTACAATGATTTCAGCTATCTAGTAAATGTTACAATGATTTCAGCTATCTAGTGAATGTTACATCAATTAACTATGTTACATTATTTAGATTCTTTTGATTAATCTTATGTTACACGGGTATAGGGGATGCCGTGATCGTATGGTAGTTGGATTTACAACTACCCAGTGCAATCGGCTATCTATCACCATTAAAGTTGTGAGTGTTCATGGCTAGGTGTACTCGATACATTATTATACGATAAAGTTTGTCAGGGACATGCGACAGGTTGGTGGTTTTCTCCGGGTACTCCGGTTTCCTTCACCAATATAACTGACCGCCACGATATAACTGAAATATTGTTGAAAGTGGCGTTAAATACCATAATCCTAAGCCAAACCTTTATTGGCTATGCCATGGAAAGATATGCAATTGTGCATGCGTGAGATAATCAGGGTCATGTGTAAGGTGAGCCTCTAATTTTGGGCTAGACATAATATTTAGTAGTTGTATACAGAATGAAAACTTTTTTTTCTGTAATTTGAATGAAACAGAAAACTTCATTGTACCTGCATGTGTGATATTGAACAGAAATATTATTTTTATACCCCCCCCCCCCCCCCCCCCCCCCCGAAACAAAGTTGTAAGGGGGTATATTGGATTCACCATGCCCGTCCGTCCGTCCATCTGTAGACAAATTCTATGTCGTACGATAACTTGAGTTGTGTTTCTTAGAATCTTTTAAAATTTTATCAGCTGTTTACTGGTGAAGAGCGGAGGATCCCTTTCTTTTTTTTGACGATTTTCACTTTTGCCGTTCCAGAGTTATTGGACTTGATATGACGGAAAATAGGATTTTTACCCTATGTCGCATGATAACTTGAGTAGTGTTTCTCAGAATATTTTGAAATTTTATCAGCAGCTTACGGGTGAAGAGAGGAGTATCCCTTTCATTTTTGATGATTTTCACTTTTGCCGTTCCAAAGTTTTTGGACTTGATTATGACGGAAAATAGGATTTTTACCCTATGTCGTATGATAACTTGAGTAGTGTTTCTCAGAATATTTTGAAATTTTATCAGCAGCTTACCGGTGAAGAGAGGAGGATCCCTTTCATTTTTGACGATTTTCACTTTTGTCGTTCCAGAGTTATTGGATTTGATTATGACGGAAAATAGGATGTTTACCCTATGTCGTATGATAACTTGAGTAGTGTTTCTCAGAATATTTTGAAATTTTATCAGCAGCTTACCAGTGAAGAGAGGAGGGTCCCTTTCATTTTTGGTCGGAACAATCAGTAATGTTTTGGTTATGGAAATGTGTTGGACAGATGTGGGGAGCGGGGGTATATCTTAGTGAGCTGTGCTCACAGTAATACTAGTTAGTGATAGGAATCGGTAGCATTTTCAAGATCGACGATCGTTATATCAACATCGACCGATAAGATAAGAAAACTTTATTTGAATTCGGTTTTTGAATAACAATAAACACAAGCTCTCAGGAGCTTTTTACCGAATATACATATATAGTAGCACAAGATACATACAAATATTAACATAATCACATAAACACACATATAAAGCACATACAGTTAGCAAATGCAACATAAAAAGCACAAAAATAAAAGACATACTAAAACATGCTGAAGCAATATCGAGCAAACATAAAATAACTAAGCAGCATTAAAACTTGGAAAAAGCACTAGAAATAAAACAGAAAGCTGAATATGTTATCTGCATGCAGAACAACGACATACTGAGCCATTCCAGGACTGAATGAAACTTTTAAAGTGGTTGAAACTGTTTTCAGTTCTGAAATGGTTTGGAACGTCGTTCCACAGAGTTGCAGCTGCAAACATGAATGATTTTTTGCCATACCTTGTAGTTCTAACTTGAGGTACATCTAATATGTTCGAATACCTGAAAGCATATTTAGAATTCTTCACATTAACCAAATCATGAAGGCATACAGGAGCTAATTTGTTAACGATTTTATATGTCTCCAAGGCCATTGTCCTAATACGTCTGATCTGTAAGGAGGGCACTAGAGCTTTTTCAAGAAGGTTGATATATGAACTGGTGTAGTCATCGTATACAAAGCGAAGTGCTCTTTCCTGCACTTTCTCTAATTTTTTTAAATTTTAACGGTACAAAAATGCCAAGCCAAAGGGCAGAAGTTAAAGTTACTGAGAATGAAAGTGTGGAATATAGTTAATTTGCTTAATCTGTCTAAATATCGGCCCAAACGTTTAAGTATATTCAGTTGCTGTGATGCCTTCCTACAAATTGAACTGATATGAATGTCAAAATTTAATTGATAATCTATTTCAATTCCTAAAAGTTTTACTGTCTCTTCACATGAAAGTGTAGAGCTCTGTATACAAATCTTCATGTTTTTGTCAAAAGTCTTCTTCCCAACCGCAAGTACCTGAAATTTATCTGGATTAGCCTGCATTTTGTTAACTTTAAACCAATTAATAAGAACATTTGACTCTGATTCTAAAACTGAGGTAAGTACATTAAAATCAGGATGACCATAAGACAAAGTGTTGTCATCCGCATAATTATATAAAGTACCATTTTTTACAAAATAAAAAATATCATTAATAAAGACATTAAAAAGTAGAGGGGCCAAGATTGACCCTTGGGGTACCCCTTTTTGGATGTCAGACCAACTGCTCAGGATACCATTAATTTTAATTTGCTGTTTCCTATTTGATAAGTAGGACTCAAGAAGGGATACAGAATCAGTGGACATATCATAGGCCGAAAGTTTATCCAATAAAATATCATGGGGTAGGCAATCAAATGCCTTGGAAAGATCCATTAGGACTGCGGCAACATACTGATTTTTTCAAGGGCATTCCGCCAGTCCTCTAATAACCTGAGCAGGGTTGTCTGACATCCATGACCTCTTCTAAAAGCACATAAATAAGGATTAAAAATATTTTCAAAAAAATCAGACCGATGATCGATCATCGGTGACAATTGCCTGCTAAATGTATTTACTGACTATAATTAATCAAATAGCCTTTATTTCAAGAGTATGATTGACAAAAGTAAAGATATGAATAAAATTGGGCGCATTTCATTTGCGCAGATTTGGGGATTAACTACCCTTTCATTTGCGCGGCAAAAGTGCCCTACATTTGCGCCGATTTTTTACCTGTGATTTACCTGTTGCAATCCTTCTATTGCGCGAATTTTTTTTAATTATATTTAATATTTGTAACTTTAGATATCAAATGTACATAAATGTATAAAAATTTAGAATTTGAATTTTAATAAGAAAAATCTAAAAAAAAATATATTTTCGAGTTTAATTGATAAAAAAGCATTTTGGCTTAATTAAATAATTATAATCTTAATTTATGTTTTAAACAGAAATATAAACTTTATTATTTTAATGTAAAAATACAACTGAATAAGAAATGACAATTTGAAATATAGCTGAACAGATTTTAATATTCGTGAACAAAATACTCACTATGAAATCAACTCACTGGTTCTGTATATATAAATATGAAGTGGTCGATATCACTACATACCACTTGTCTTCGCTTTGTTAGTCTCGAAATCAGACGACACCTGTCGCAAGTTTTTGCAACATGTTATTGACATTTGTAGTGCAATAAATCTTACATTTAAGCCTGCCGTTGTACATGTTGATCTAGAAATCACTGTCCACAATGTTTTCCGTCAGATGTTTCCTGAAACAGGTATACAATGCTGTCGTTTCCACCTAGGAAAATCCTGGTGGAGGAAAATTCAGAAGACAGGACTTTCCACTGAATACAAGGACAACGAATCAAACATAGGAAAATGGCTTAAATCGTTTTTTGGACTTGTCTTTCTGGACTCCAGTGATGTTGAAGACTGCTTTGGGGACGATATTATGAGAGTGTTACCAGAAGATCCGCGATGTACTTCGTTCGCTGATTATATATTGGAAAATTACATTGTGCCGGATTCAAGGTTTCCTCCAACATTGTGGTCTTCATTACCGTCACTCAACGCAAAACGCACAACTAATGGAGCGGAGTCGTTCCATGCACACTACAACGAACAATTTTATGCAGCTCATCCCACAATATTTATTTTCTTAGATGTTCTGTCGAAAATTCAAACAACAACATATGTAAAAGTCAGAACAATCCATATGCCAGCAGTCATCCGAAGATCTGAGATGGAAAAGCTTTCTTACCTGATAGACCAATACAGCAAGCTACAGGCTAACGAGATCGACAGATACAAGTTTGTGAAAGCGATAGGTTACAAATAATCTGCTAAAACCGACATCTAAATGTTTTATGACTGAACTGTATGTTATGCCTTTTATATCATTGTGGGCAGGGGTAACAAAAATTACTTATCAATTAACTAATTTCTGGCTGACGGAAGAGGTATTATTATAATATATATTATAAATTACAGGTAATCTGCGCAATTGAAGGATTGCAACAGGTAAATCTCAGGTAAAAAATCTGCGCAAATGAAAGGTGTTTTGCAGCGGAAATGAAGGATTTTCCCCGCTCAATTGTAAGGCTAATCCGCGCAAATGAAATGTACCGATAAAATTGTATCATAAATTTATAAACTATAATTTTTCCATTAGTAAACATTAACTTTTTGAATATATTTCGACATCTTATTATAATCTATGTGTTTCAAGTATATAAAAATACACAATAAATGAAAAAGTTTTTGAAAAACATCGTAAAATTAAAAAAGATATCAACAATAAAAGATTTCCGTTTCGGGACATTTCCGTCAATTTCCGGTTCGGGTTCGGGTTCGGGTTACACTTTTTACCGACCACCGTTTTTTGGTTTTCTTAAATATATTGTTTTTAGACATTTATTACTGTGATACTATAAAGTTTAAAGAAAAAAATTATACATAGATATTTTTAATCTAAGAATTATCATATACAATTTAAAATTTCAAGTAACACAAAAGGTAAATACAATGTATTAAATTAATAATGTTTATAGTTATCTTAAGCAATTTCGGCAACACCAATAGGTTTTTTTCGGCGCAAAACGTAGTTCAATATACATCTTAGATGGTACCATACAAAAAGCGCAAACTTGTGTGTTTTATCATATGACTTACGATAGTATTGTAATTACTTAAAAATTCTAGAAACATGTATTTGCTGCTATACAGAACATGATTGAAAACATCGCTGCGAATTTAATATGAAGAACTGCAATCAAAGTGATGATCATTTGCTTATTTAAGGTATATTATATGTGATTTTACCTTGTGTTTGGGCGTTGACCGCTGGAAATGGAACTAACATTTTTCCTTCCATGAATACAGGAATAATCCAACTCCTTATAAATTAAAAGACCCACTGCACTTTCTGCAACTTCCATGTTTTTATATTTGGACCCCGTACCAAGCTTCCTTGAGATACGCTTATAAAGTTGGACGTAGTTATCCTGCTGGAATTTCTTTAGGGCACACTCTAAATCTATAAAAGATTTATACTTTCCTCCAACACGGAGCGCACTACCATCGTCGTCCATTTTGAGAATAATTAGTGTTGGGAAGTGTGAGTTGTACTCTGAGAAGTACTCATATCAGTGAAATCTATGGGCAATATTTATTTGGAATAAAAATAAACTACAAACAGAAAAAATATGTGTCCATGTCCGGAAACCGGTTGATCATTTAGTCACAACTTCCACCCGTCGTACTTGTAGAACCCAGGCTACGAATTCGTTTCCGTCGTATTCGTAGCCTGTGCCATATATTAACTAAAACCCCATAATACTTACCTCTCGACCAGCGTTCTGTCTCTTATAATTAGATCTTATAAAACAAAAACTGAAAATATCTTATATGAGTTTACGCCTATCTACAGTCCTTTAAACAAAAATAGTTAACTAACATTTGATACTGAAAGCATGGGCTAGGGTCATAGGTTTTTAACATCAATTTTAACAATTCTTCAGTTATATAATAGCGGTCAGTTTTATTTTAAAAGGGAGCCAGGTAAGTCTTATTTGAAAAGGGAGCCAGGAAAACCACCGACCCGCCACAAGTCGCTGATAAACCTGATCACAAACGGTTCTATATATAGTACGTCGAGCCACGAGCAAGAATCGAACTCACTACGTCAGTGGTAATAAGTCCTGGTTGATTGCAGAGGAAGATGAAATTCCAACTACCATATGATCGCGGCTACGACAGTGACTAAAACTTTTTAATGATTAAATACAAATTGATGTAGAGGCCGTCGTGGTCGTGATCGCATCGTAGTTGGATTTACAACTATCTATGCAATTAGTGCCTATCACCACTGAAGTTCTGAGTTCGAATCCCGTTCAATCGAGGTGAACTCGCTATACCATAACCACAACCCAAATTCATGTTTTTAAATACATGTACATTTGTGTTTGAAATTTACTGTTCCTAAATAATATTTACTTGCTCAAAAAGATTTTTCATATATTTGGGTTTCCACCATCTTTTGACTATGAGTGGTATAATTCCTTTATTATTACAGAAACGCGCAAGTCAATCTCCCTGATGAGGCATAATTAACCTTAGCAGATTACTTCCTCCCAAAAACTTTTAAATTATTTAGTTTTCCATTCTTTTGACTATGAGAGTACCTCTGTGAAGGTTATTTCAGAATGTATGTCTTCTTGAGTAGTATCATTAGCTGTATCGTAGACATCACAAGTCATTGTATTCCAACAGTTAATCAATCGACTTAATTTAAAGGGGCATTAGCTACGATTTTGACCCAAACAATTATATGTTTTGGAAATTGGTAAATAGCTGTAAAATGATGAAATAAAGGTAAATATTTCACATTAAACAGCTTATTGTACCACTTTTCGCCTTTTGAGAACGAAAATTGCCATCGATTTATTATTCCCTTGGAAGCAAATAATTTGACCTCGCTTTCTCCGTATGCATCTGACCTTACTAGTGACAGGTAAAAACGAATAATTTGTATGTTGTCGCTTATTAACTGCAAACTTGCATGGTTCTTTGTCCGTAATTAACGCCGACTAAAAGCAGATTCACAGAAAATAAGAAATATGTGCATTGTTGTACTGATTTAATGACGATTCGGCAAACTCCGTAAACAATGCCGATAATTAATAAGATGGCGTCCATTTCTTGATCGATCTCAAAACACGAGCAGTTGCACCTTTTTTCCCCGATGCGCGTACATTTCATAACATTTATAAGTTACAGAAACACGTTTTATTAAGGCATCAATCATTTCTGATAGTTTTTGTGGGTAACAAAAATTTACGATTTTGGCAGATAATGCCCCTTTAAACATATTTGATTGTCTAAATAATGACAAAAGGATCAGACAGAAGTTTTTCAACTTAGTATTGATATATGATATTTGGTGTTTTAACGCCATTTTCAGCAATATTTCAGCTATATCATGGCGACCAGTTTTAGTGTTGGAAGAAGCCGGAGTTCCCGGAGAGAACCATACTTCTCCATATACATACAATATACAATATGATATGCATTATCATTACATAATTTCTCTACAAAAAATTAGCATGAAGACGTGAAACAATAAATGTAGCAATAAAGCAGAATGCGACAATCATTAAAAGTAACCATTCAAACAGACCCGAGTATGAAAAAACTGGAACATAGACAGTAGCACGTGTTGTTAGTTATTGGATTAATAATACATTATTTCGCTAAATGTAAGTACTTTTAGTTCACTTTGTGTATTACAATATGGTATTAAAGATGAATTATCCATTGTCGCATACTGTTGTAAGAAAAAAGAAAAAAAAGAACAAAAAAAAATCTTTCGAGGTCAGTCACGAACGGTAAACAATATAAACATCAAAACACCCGATCATACAGTTGTCAATTTCTGGTGAAACGACCTGTGTCTTGAATGAATTTTTGAACTTGCAAGAGAAATCTTATTCAAAGGAACACTTTGAGTATACGGGTCCTCATCGAATAGTATGCGGACACCGATAAATTTACCCCAACTTTCAGTTCGGGAATTTTTATCTTTTCTAGACGTGTATTTTCGCAAATACCAATCCCAAAAATGTAACATAAGATAAAAACTTCTTTTTTTTTCAATTTATGTCCGATTTCGATTTTTTTTTATCAACAGAATCACAAATAATTTTTTTTCCCGCTATAATGCAGAAGTAATTCCACAGACTAAAAAATTAAAGAATATGCAAGTTCAGCAGGAAACATTATTAATTTCGTCCAAAGAGAAAAACACATTTTATAATAGTACTTTTGCACAGAGATAATTTGTCGATGAGGAATTTAGGATTTGAAAAACATGATTCGAAAAAAAATATTTGAAAATAACTGCTATAGAATACATCGGTTTCTGCTTTTATTGATAAACATATTGTTAAAATCGGACATCATTTAACTTCAGAATAATATTTTGAAAACAATGCACGGCTGGTAATCTGCACAAGCAGAACAGTTGGTTCTGCAAAGAAATTCGTGAGGATAACTTCCGGTTTTGGTGGAGGATAGTTCACGAAGACGCTTCGCAAGGTATGTACATGTCAAAAATTGAAATTTGCTTTTCTACTGCTCGAATATTGCAAAATCAGAGAATGCTATGCTGTGGCGAATGCTTTCACGATTAGAAACATGTTTAGTTTATTGTTGTATATGAAGTGTAACTCTCGCAAAATCAAGTTAAATTTTCAATATTTTTTCATCGTGGGAGTCTAAATGTAATCGGGGATAAATTCCGATTCGTCAGAAGTAAATTGAAGTCTAGATAAATCTACAAACTGTCAATTGTCTCGTTTTCCAGCTTGAGGAGATCGGTTCTGATAGAGCACATTGCGAATGCATGAGGAGATTTGCTAGTTTTGTTAATTGTTTTCTGCAAAATTGATCAATTGACACTTTTAAACATAAAACTGATAAATACTCTGTCCACTTTCAGGAGATGCCAGGATTCAAAGGGGCTTTTTACAAAAAAAACCATTTTGATATAGATTGCCTGTATCACCGCCAAGGAAACGAACAAAAACAAGTAGCAGTACACCAAATTTAAAATCCCCATCAATAAGGACACCAAGTTTATTAAAAAAATCTCTTTCAATTTCAAAATATCTATATCCTTTCAAACGGGTTTCCACACCTATTCGGCGCAACCTTTTTACTAAAGATGAGTCTTGATGAAAGTATAGGCAAGATAGAAGCTAACCCGAAGGAAGAAGCTTCAGTAGTTGAAGTTTTTCAAGATGTTCTTGACAAGCTTTCTGATGTTGGGAAAAAGGACAAGCTATTGAAATTCTTTAAATTAGTACAAGATGGAAAATTCCCTTTGCATAACATTGCATTTGAGTTGTTTTTGGACATTGTAGAATGGTTTGACAAAGATGAATCACGTCAAATGAGATATTCGCCATCAACTCTCCAATTTGTTTGGTTAGGGAGAAAGTTATTTGGTGGTCGATTCATTCGGTTTATGTCTGGCCCAAAAAATGAAAGTGACATTTTAACAGGATCTTCAACGCCGATTAGGTGTGGAAACCCGTTTGAAAGGATATAAATATTTTGAAATTGAAAGAGATTTTTTAATAAACTTGGTGTCCTGATTGATGGGGATTTTAAATTGGTGTACTGCTACTTGTTTTTGTTCGTTTCCTTGGCGGTGATACAGGCAATCTATATCGAAATGGTTTTTTGTAAAGAGTCTATGTCAGTCCCCTTTTCCTCTTTCCCTTGAATCCTGGCTACTCCTGAAAGTGGACAGAGTATTTATCAGTTTTATGTTTGTAAAGAACAACTTAGAAATGTACGAGTGTCACAATTTTCGTTGTTTTTCGTGGGACGATTGATTTTGCGAGAGCTACACTTCATATACAACAATAAACAATACATGTTTCTAATCGTGAAAGCATTCGCCACAGCATAGCATTCTCTGATTTTGCAATATTCGAGCAGTAAAAAAGCAAATTTCAATTTTTGACATGTACATACCTTGCGAAGCGTCTTCGTGAACTCTCCTCCACCAAAACCGGAAGTTATCCTCACGAATTTCTTTGCAGAACCAACTGTTCTGCTTGTGCCGATTACCAGCCGTGTATAGGGGAAATTGGAATTGTGGGCATACCTTTTGTCCACTTTCTATAGGACAGCAGGGTATTAAATCGTGGATAAGCCCTTAATCAAAATGAAATGGATTTTTAAACTCTATAAACACATGTAAATGTCCTAGTTCTAATATTATACATTGTGTTAGACGAGTTTCCTAACTATGCTATTAAACATGTAATCTATTGCAGATAAACGTGACTAATTTTTCATTTTGAAACAAAAATATCCATTCCTCGTTTTCCTTTTTCTCCAATGATTTTTTCTTCAATCTGATTCTTTTAATTTCAGTGTTGGTTAAATTTAATTTCTTACAAATGCTTCCTGCAACAGTTTGGAGAAAATTGTATGTTTCTATAAAGATTTCTTTAAAAAAACCAAACATTTCAATTCAATGAATCTTTATGTGCATCTGTGTCTAAAACGTTTGCATGATTTACACTCTTGATAACTTTCCAAATATATATATATATATATAGCTGATATTGCTCTCATATTAATTGCTAGATAACAATAATGTTGTGTTTTTAATTGTTTTAATTTCTTTGTGCTTACATCTTTCGTTTTTTATGAAGATACATCAAGATTCAACTACAAGTATAATAAACTATTATTTGATCTACATGTAGTACTACAATCTTAATAATATATCTATTGAAAAAACCTACTCAGCCAAAACATGTGCTATATGAAGGTGCTAGTCATTAAATAAAATCTATATTTAACATTTCATTTCTTTAAATGAAAATTTTCTAGACATAGTCTTAGATAAGAGCAATCTTATATTGTTTAAACGCATTTATAGAACAATATTTATATTTATATTTTTTAATGTTATTGTTTATGAATCACTGTAATGACTTTGCCCCTTGTGGGCCCTCTGTTGGACAATAAAACAATCGTATTCTTATTCTTATAGTATAACAGCCCATTTGCAGATCTCGATGAAACTCTGCACTTGTCCAGCTGATGGTTATAATAATAAATGTCAAAATATGTTGATGATATAAACACATAAAATAATTAAACCAGACTAGTCATGTAAAAGTAGAAACAGTTAAAACATTTTATGATATATAGTGCTATGTCATCAAAGTGTGTTGCTAAGTTTTATAGTATGATGATAACAATGATGGAATACATTTCTGTTTTTAAATTCCATGAGGTGTCAGATGATTATGAAGATATTTAGAACAACAGATGACTTAGCTCAATGCATTTATTAAGAAAATATATTTCAAATTATAACTTTAAAGGTGAAATGCAAACGTTTTGAGTCATTGATTTTATTGCCTTACTCGATAAAGTTACATAAATAATGCCGAAAAACAAAATTTATTACGCCCAGTGTGTCACCGTTTACTTGGTAACACAGGTAAATTTGTGGTTTATTGTCGAAGCTTAAAATGATTATCTCCTCTTGGTAAGCCAAAACTGTGACGTGATTCTGTTATCAGTCTGCTGCGCCTACGAGGATAACATAGCTTCTCAATATTCTATCGATACATCTTTTTGACAAGATTATCAAGCCAATTCTTTTATACGGCAGTGAAATATAGGGTTTCTGAAATAATGAGAGCATCGAAAGAGTTCATCTAAAGTTGAGTAAAAATCCTTTTAAAGTTAAAATTGTCTAGCTTTATGATATACGGAGAATACACGTTACACTATGGATATTGATATCAAAGTCCGAATTATGTCATCTTTGGTAATATTGTTAATTGGTAAACAGATAAAGTTATCGTTTTTAATATACAAGTGTATGTATAATTTAAGTTTAAGCAACAATATAAATTTTGATGGATTCAATTTGCAAAAAGTGTATTTGATAATTGTAGTTATACTTATGAATGAGAGACACAAACGTTTATAACTGATATATGGTTAAAACAAGTAATGCAAGTTAGACTTCAAGATCAATTGCGACAATTTTGGCTATCTACACTTGATGATTCACCAAAAGGTCTAACGTACAGAATTTCCAAGCAAACTCTGGAAAATGAAAGTTATTTTAATATTTTAGAAGACAAAGAATTAACTTCTCTTTGCAAATTTAGAACTACAAATCATAAATTACCAACTGAATGCGGATGCTGGTGTAGTATACAAAGAGAAGACATAATTTGTACGTTATGTTCAAAACTTGAAATTGGCGATGAATTTCATTATCTGTTTCCATGTGATAATCTTAATACCTAAAGATAACAGTACCTTAAAGAAGAGCTTAGAAACAGAATCTTAATACCTAAAGATAACTGTACCTTAAAGAAGAGCTTAGAAACAGAATCTTAATACCTAAAGATAACAGTACCTTAAAGATGAGCTTAGAAACAGAATCTTAATACCTAAAGATAACTGTACCTTAAAGATGAGCTTAGAAACAGAATCTTAATACCTAAAGATAACTGTACCTTAAAGAAAAGCTTAGAAACAGAATCTTAATACCTAAAGATAACTGTACCTTAAAGAAAAGCTTAGAAACAGAATCTTAATACCTAAAGAAAACTGTACCTTAAAGAAAAGCTTAGAAACAGAATCTTAATACCTAAAGATAACAGTACCTTAAAGAAGAGCTTAGAAACAGAATCTTAATACCTAAAGATAACTGTACCTTAAAGAAAAGCTTAGAAACAGAATCTTAATACCTAAAGATAACAGTACCTTAAAGAAGAGCTTAGAAACAGAATCTTAATACCTAAAGATAACAGTACCTTAAAGAAGAGCTTAGAAACAGAATCTTAATACCTAAAGATAACTGTACCTTAAAGAAGAGCTTAGAAACAGAATCTTAATACCTAAAGATAACTGTACCTTACAGAAAAGCTTAGAAACAGAATCTTAATACCTAAAGATAACTGTACCTTAAAGAAGAGCTTAGAAACAGAATCTTAATACCTAAAGATAACTGTACCTTAAAGATGAGCTTAGAAACAGAATCTTAATACCTAAAGATAACAGTACCTTAAAGAAGAGCTTAGAAACAGAATCTTAATACCTAAAGATAACAGTACCTTAAAGAAGAGCTTAGAAACAGAATCTTAATACCTAAAGATAACAGTACCTTAAAGAAAAGCTTAGAAACAGAATCTTAATACCTAAAGATAACAGTACCTTAAAGAAGAGCTTAGAAACAGAATCTTAATACCTAAAGATAACAGTACCTTAAAGAAGAGCTTAGAAACAGAATCTTAATACCTAAAGATAACTGTACTTTAAAGAAAAGCTTAGAAAAAGAATCTTAATACCTAAAGATAACTGTACCTTAAAGAAAAGCTTAGAAACAGAATCTTAATACCTAAAGATAACAGTATCTTAAAGAAGAGCTTAGAAACATAATCTTAATACCTTAAGATAACTGTACCTTAAAGAAGAGCTTAGAAACAGAATCTTAATACCTAAAGATAACTGTACCTTAAAGAAGAGCTTAGAAACAGAATCTTAATACCTAAAGATAACAGTACCTTAAAGAAGAGCTTAGAAACAGAATCTTAATACCTAAAGATAACTGTACCTTAAAGAAAAGCTTAGAAAAAGAATCTTAATACCTAAAGATAACTGTACCTTAAAGAAGAGCTTAGAAACAGAATCTTAATACCTAAAGATAACTGTACCTTAAAGAAGAGCTTAGAAACAGAATCTTAATACCTAAAGATAACTGTACCTTACAGAAGAGCTTAGAAACAGAATCTTAATACCTAAAGATAACAGTACCTTAAAGAAGAGCTTAGAAACAGAATCTTAATACCTAAAGATAACTGTACCTTAAAGAAAAGCTTAGAAACAGAATCTTAATACCTAAAGATAACTGTACCTTAAAGAAAAGCTTAGAAACAGAATCTTAATACCTAAAGATAACAGTACCTTAAAGAAGAGCTTAGAAACAGAATCTTAATACCTAAAGATAACAGTACCTTAAAGAAGAGCTTAGAAACAGAATCTTAATACCTAAAGATAACTGTACCTTAAAGAAAAGCTTAGAAACAGAATCTTAATACCTAAAGATAACAGTACCTTAAAGAAAAGCTTAGAAACAGAATCTTAATACCTAAAGATAACAGTACCTTAAAGAAGAGCTTAGAAACAGAATCTTAATACCTAAAGATAACTGTACCTTAAAGAAGAGCTTAGAAACAGAATCTTAATACCTAAAGATAACAGTACCTTAAAGAAAAGCTTAGAAACAGAATCTTAATACCTAAAGATAACTGTACCTTAAAGAAAAGCTTAGAAACATAATCTTAATACCTAAAGATAACTGTACCTTACAGAAAAGCTTAGAAACAGAATCTTAATACCTAAAGATAACTGTACCTTAAAGAAAAGCTTAGAAACAGAATCTTAATACCTAAAGATAACTGTACCTTAAAGAAAAGCTTAGAAACAGAATCTTAATACCTAAAGATAACAGTACCTTAAAGAAAAGCTTAGAAACAGAATCTTAATACCTAAAGATAACTGTACCTTAAAGAAAAGCTTAGAAACATAATCTTAATACCTTATAGAAAAGCTTAGAAACAGAATCTTAATACCTAAAGATAACTGTACCTTAAAGAAAAGCTTAGAAACAGAATCTTAATATCTAAAGATAACAGTACCTTAAAGAAGAGCTTAGAAACAGAATCTTAATACCTAAAGATAACTGTACCTTAAAGAAAAGCTTAGAAACAGAATCTTAATACCTAAAGATAACAGTACCTTAAAGAAGAGCTTAGAAACAGAATCTTAATACCTAAAGATAACTGTACCTTAAAGAAAAGCTTAGAAACAGAATCTTAATACCTAAAGATAACTGTACCTTAAAGAAGAGCTTAGAAACAGACCTAATACTTTGAAATTCAAGGAAATTATGACATCTAAAAATAAATACGACCTTCAAAAATTATGTAGATTTGTTGTCATCATAAATAAAGGTGTGTGTCCTCCCAGTTAACTGAACTGCTACCAACATGTACATATATTATGTAAATAGAATATTTTGTATTTTGTATCTCTATACCATGTTGGGCTATGAGAAATAAAGATATATATATAACCGCTCACTTTCTTGGATTGGTACAAAGAGTGAATTTTGCATTTCCCACCCAAATTCTAACTTAGAAACATAATGCACTACGTCTAATGACCACCTTCACCAAGTCGAATATAATCTCACGTTTAGTATTTACTTACAACAAAACATAGATTGAAAGTAAAAATAAAAGACCCGTCTACGCACTCGCTTTTTAATTTATTCAACAATAACTGTCGATATCTTAACTGTAAACAATCCTAATTCTCTTACGTTTGCAACACACATTTATTTTAAGGAATTTACGTTTAATAAGGCAAACACTACAAGCAACTCTTGCAAATTTTGGGCTTAGACATACCCCTTTAACTTTTACACACGCTTGCGATAGAAGAGACATTTTTTCTTTTCCTATCGTAAATTTTCCTTTGGGGGTGGGGGTGGGGTAGGGGGGACGTTCCTTTGACTCCATCCTATGGCGCTTACATTTCTCATTTAGTATTTGTAATAATATGTCAGATTTAAATGACCATAATCTCGTAATAACTGCAAAAACGTTTACACCAAGGATACCGCTTACATAAATTATTGAAAACTTTCACAAAATTGTATAACTGCCATACAGATCTTGTACATAAATACAATTCTACATGTAAATATCTGATAAAGAAAGTATTTACCCTCCATGTTTTTTTATGGCGACGTAATAAACAAAACTAGACATGTCAAATCTGACACAACTTAACTTTTAAAACCCTTGAAAAATCTTATTCGTAAAGGGCATGACTCACTTATAGCTCACTATTTGATTCATTTTTCTAAAAATATAGACAATCTGCTAGTACAACTAGTAGGTCCACCTTGTATTATAGTACTATTTTTTTTTCAATAGTTTCATGACCTGTTTATTCTTTTCTCTCACGAAAACCATTAATTTCTCTGGATGTTCATGATCAATAATTGATATTAAAATATGCTAGAAGTATGATCAGCTATGCTTTTAATGATCTTTAACTAACCGAATCTACCTTCCTAGCTAGTCACCAGTTAACTACGATTATTCATTGACCCTGCAATTGTAATGTACAGGTTTATATTGTCAATCATTTTTGCAATAGTATGTGATGTTTTTGAGTGGAAGCGATATGTGCAGGTTTGTTTATAGTTTTGTTATATATTTATTGTCGTTGGAGATCCCCTTATCAAGAGGGGAGGGTTGGGATCCCATTAACCGGTTTAATCCCGCCACACTTTTGTGTCAGTTCAAAACCAGGACCTAGATTTCCAAAGTCATATGTTGTGGTCTTTTTTGTATTCAGTGAGTTCGGTTAAGATGAGAAGTGATTGTTTATTTTGCTGATATTGGTGGAATTAATGACCATCATTGTTAAACTTTCTTTCCATTATATATATATGAACATGGAAAACCATATACAATATAAATAAGTAGGTGTCAGGACATGGTGTTATTTTAAATGAAGTGGCGCCTCAAACACAACCATTATGGCTTCTTATATCGTTGATATGATAGATTTTTGTTCATATATGTTATTAAAATGAAAAGCAAAAAAAAAAAAAATAATAATAATAATACCATTGTGGCGGAACTGTTTTCAAATTCTATGAAAAAAAGAGAAAGAGACAACATGACCGCGCGCATTCCTGGCTTGATACAGGGGCTTCAATAAAAGTGGCAGGATTAAGCTAATTTTATATGCCCAAATTAATCTATTTTATAAATTCAACTTAGAGCTATAATACTTTTTCAGAAAAAAGATCTACGTAATGAAGCCAGTGTGTGTTACTGTCGTGTTGCTTTCCTGTATCAATGTTTCTTACACTTGTCCCAGTGCTTGCAGCTGTTCCGGCAACACAGTGAATTGCTATGATAAGAATCTGGAAGAAATTCCACCTGGAATACCTGCGACAACACAGAAATTGTAGGTATTCAGTTGTGTAGAAGACGATTTTATATTAGAAATATTCAAGTTATCCAGAATAAATAATGTTGAGTCCTGCTGTCAACAAAACAATGTTTCGAAACATCTAAAGAAACGAATTATCGGATTTCAATATAACGATTTTCGAACGACTTTACATACAAATACAGAGAATTCGTTACTGCTTATTAACCAGAGTTTTGACACTTTGAAACGGATTTGCATTTATACATTTAAGATATGCGTCATTTGATTGACATTTCAATAGTTGCACAACCACTAAATATTTCACTCTTATATTTGAAGAAACATTAGGACTCAAAATAAAAATCTACACACACAAATGTAGTACAAAAACTATAGAGCAAAATGTTGAACAATTCGAACTCCAAACAAAATTCTGGAGTAAAACCAGGTTCGATTAGCGTCTCCCGTCCCATTAATAATGTTTTTAAAGAAGTTCTAATAAGAAAAACCAACTACGAATTCAACGACGAGATCTTAGGATCATATTGGAAAAAAATGCTTGCAAACAGTTGATTGCAAATTCATCCACTAACGCATGATGTCGACCATAGAATTCCTGAAAAGATGGCTTAAGTAAAGGTTTTTCGTAACCCAGAATGAGTAATTTGCCGTTGGATATCCAGTTATCAAGAGGGGAGGGTTGGAATCTCGCTTGTATTTTACTGATTAAAGAAATCGCTTACATAAACAGTCTCTGGAATATCAATTGGAATTTTAAAAAACAAAGAGGAATTTTGATACTCAAGAAAGGAAAATTTACCATATGAATATGGAAGCCATAACGTTATCTGAAATCTGCGTAAGTATCTGTCGTTCATTTTCAAAGTCTGAAGATGCCAAAGGGGTCATAGGAAACCACAAATCCATAAATTGAAGGACAGATAATGTAATGGCCAAACGAAAAAGGGAAACAAAGAAACATTTTTCTGGTCTTTAAAAACTCGTTCATGTGAGAGTGCAAGAGCAAGTCGAGAAGTAGTAGTGCACAAATGTTTTGTTCCAAAAAG
Source organism: Bathymodiolus septemdierum (assembly GCA_963383655.1). Lineage (NCBI taxonomy): Eukaryota > Metazoa > Mollusca > Bivalvia > Mytilida > Modiolidae > Bathymodiolus > Bathymodiolus septemdierum. Next base: position 10,663,914 of record OY726528.1, on the reverse strand, counting down.
ATTTCCTATTGTGCCTAGTCCATTGTACATTCATATTGGCAGTTGATAGTTAATCACATGCTAGGTGTTACATCCTTTTTTGGACAGAGCTCAACTGCTGACGCAAAAGCTACTCAAACAAGTCTACGTAGCTCTTAGGTTGAAGACATCGCTACAAAAATTCTACGGTCGTCATCACAATCTGGTTGACCAAACGAAATATCCATATCTCAAATGACAATGAGTCTTTCACTTTTAAGTAGATGTTTTTTTCCTCTATCACTGCCAAGACTTTTTACTGGACTTGACTGTATATATGAGTAACACTGCGGGTGTCTTATAAGAAGCAGAAGAAGCTTACCCTTCGCGAGTACGTGAGTTCACCGCCGGATATTTTATGCTCATCTTTTTACTTATTTGTGTTGAACTATTATGTGTCTTTACGTTCTGAGTTCCGTTTTGTGATGTTGTGATGTTCGTTACGATTTCCACATGAAAGCGATGTTCGGTTCGTCATTACCTCTAGTTATGTGTAGGAATGATCATGTCTTATTTAGGTTATTTATGTTTGTTTACGTACAGTGGTGGCCAACACGTGTTGTGTTGTGGTTTTGCTTTGTTTTTCCTCGTCTTATGTACCCTACGTTGCCAGTTTCTCTGGATTTTCCATTATTGATTGCCCCTTCGGTATTATCTAACGCTTGTTTCAGCTTGCTGACATTACAAATCATATTAAATAGAAATATTGCCAACGGTTTCCAACTTTGCATGCCCTAGACTTAAAACTCAGGTATCCGTTTTATCGTTCCAATTCGGTTCCATGATATTCTCTATTTTAAAAAAAATAGTTGATAGTAATCCAATATGAACACTACACAGAAAAGTAAAGATTGGGCAACGTGAACTTCACAAAATACGAGAGTGAACTCGGTTGTTCCGGTTGGATGAACAGTTCTTACTTCACTAGTGGCACCCGTCGTGTAACGTTACTCTGTAAATCTGCTGAAAAGTCAAAGATGAGGAAAGAACGATATTGTCATAAACGACAAGTAGTGGTGCACACTTTGGTTGTTTCAGTTGTATTTCCTGTTGTGTATAGTCTGTTGTAACATTATCTCACCAAACACGACGACTATGGTGTCGATTAAAAAGTCCATCATTTTTATAATGCCATGTCCAGTGTAATTGTTGCGTGAATTTATGTGATTTTGGTTTATCAAAATAATTTCTCTCCACAAAACATAAATAGATTTATCTGCTTTTAGCATTATTATCATACAAAGCCATCCGATGTAAATGTTGTTTAAAATTATTTATTTTAGGATAGAAATAAGCGAATGAATAGTTTATTTTTTTCCCAGGAATTTACAATACAACCGAATTAAATATATCAGTCCTCAAGCCTTTCAAGGTCTATCGACAGTAAAAACTTTGTAAATGGTTTGAAATTCTACAATATATACATGCTAAAATGCTATAAAAACTGCAACAATATATTCGGCGGCAATTCCCTCTCGAATACCTGAGACAACAGAAATATCGTAAATATGTAGTCGGTCGAATATTGTTGTGCAGAAAACGAAGGGGTTGGTGATTTCATATTGGAAATATTCGAGTTATCCGGAATAAATAATATTTAGAACTGATATCAACAAAATAAATTTTCCAAATATCCAAAGAAACGAACGATCGGAGTTCAAAAAAACCAAATTCGACTGTACATACAAATACAGAAAATAAGAAACTACATACTGACCAGAGTTTTGACACATTGAATCTGATATGTATTTATAGGTTAAAACAACAGTTGCGCAACCACTAAATAGTTGTTTCTTATATTTGAAGCATGATCAAATTTTTATACCAATGTTATTATTAAAAAAAATATATGTGTACCTGTCAACATGCTGGAATACGACCGATTTGTTGTGCTTGGTGGCCGACTTATTCCTATATTTCTTTGAGAGGAATTTCAGTGGCTAGACACGAGGAAAGAAACCAATTTAGCTATATTTTTCAAATTCATTTTACTTTGAAAACCGGATGCGATTATTGCGTGTTTTTTGGTACTTAGTAAACAATAAAGAATACAGAAGATGGATAATCCAAAGAAACTGATAGCATAGGGTACACAAGACACAACATGTGTTAGACACCACTATGCGAAAATAAACACAAATAACATAAATAAAACATGAGCCCTCCTACAAACAATTGGTGGTATAGACGGTGCGAACATATTTTATGCGAAAATGGTAACATCACAACACTGAATTTAGAACGTAAAGACACGTACAGCTGGTGTTCTCTCTGCTAATCACTCAGTAATAGCAAAGACTGAATGACTAGAAATAATGATAATGTGTCCGAGTGGAGCAAAATGTCTCCCCGTGAACTGTTGTTGCAATTATCTAGCACTATTAAATACATCTAATATAAACATGTTGCCGTGGCTGAAAGCAGACATCATCTCATCGAAATTCAACTTGTTCTCGCCACGGTATATTGCTAGTACCCAAAGGTTGGAAATTCAAGGCAACCAAGACATGATAAACCAAACATCAGAACAACAATAGACGAGTCTTAAATGAATATCAATGTGTTAGACCAATGAATACGTAGATATGAAATTTAATCCCCACGACAAAGTTTCTGGAATAACCTTCATCAGGTAGGCTAAAACCAAAAATGCTTGAAAGCCAAATAATTTAAAAGTCTTTGGGAGCAAGAAAACAGAATAGGAAGATTAGCTAAGGTAACATATACCTGAGGGAGGACAACTTAAATGTTGATTATGTTTACATGATTCAGTAATTGTACATTTTGGTAAATCTATATTTAATAACCACGTCAGTATCGAAGCAATGACTACCTGGCGGATCCAGGATTTGTGGTTAGGGGGCATGAGGAGGAGAGGGGCCTGGGGACTGCTTATGGTAGGGGGCTCAGGGGGCCGAAGCCCCCCTGAAGCTCAGGGTTTGAGGATTTACAGACATTTATTTGAACGACAATTTTGAACCAACCACACCATTTTTATCAGACCAAAAAAAAACTTGACTTTGAGTCTTAATTTTTTCAGATATTGTTAACAGTATGTTTTTGTCAGATTATAAGAATCTAAAGTAAAACTTTTTTTGAACAACTGTGATGCGAATTGTTCAACTCATGACTGATCGATCACGATATTTTAACCCTTCAAAGAACTATTGGTTTAGTTTTATCGCGGCATTCCTCATTTCACTAATTGGTCTGTACTTTCGGTGCTTGTCCTTTCTGGTGGTTCTAGTTAATACTGCACGTCCGGATGGAGCTTCTGCGTGTAATTCATCAATTTGTATCTGGTTATGAATGATACTGATGTTGAAAGAACATCAGTATTAGGATTTAAGCTTACTAAATGCTTTTATCTGTAAAGATTTGTTTTTCTTATAGTTGTAAAATTGACTGAAGAAATAATGTTTAATTAGCGTGAAGAAATAGTTGATGTCTGGTACCTCGGAAACAATCAGAATGGAATAATCTTTGAATTACTGACGGCGAATCCATATATGAATCAGCGAACACACCCAACGTGTATTTACAGTGTGTAGGAATATTTTACTACAGGTCACGAGTTAACCATTTATGAAAAAATTGTTTGTTGAACTGCTTAATTAACGTTGTATAACATATGCTTTGCGAATTTTAGGGGGGCGCACGCCCCGCACGCCCCCTCTAAATCCGCCTCTGATGACTACCTGGTGGATTAAACCCTCGGGGACTAATTGTTTACCAGACGAGATATCGATAGTAGCTGAAAACGTAAATATCAAATTTAGTGTGTCCGACGTGTTTCTGGAATAACTTTCCTCAGTTACTCTGAAAGCGGAAATTGTTTAAGGTCAAATAATTTGAAATGTCTTTCCCCTTTCCCAAGACACGATCTTGAATTTGATCGTATTTGTTCTACTGATTCTCATGATACCCGGTTAGACTTTGTCTTTTGAATTTGCTATTGAACTATGGGATTGCTTATGTTCTTCTAACCCCAGAAATATTTGACTGCCCCACTTCCAGTTTCTTAGTAATACTACTTTCGGACCGGAAAACAACTCAATTGATAGTTCTTTTTCTCCTGATTCTGATAATATATGGTTGTATTGGACTTTCTTAACTTCCGGTTTGAAAAAAATCCAATGTTATCATTTTCTTATGTTAAAGGGACAATGATAGCAAAATGATAAATTATAGAATAGTTTCTTAAATGTTGTCACTTATTTTGCCAAAAACGTAGAGTATCCCCGACAGATCAGATTTTAGAGTAAATTATACAAATATTACATGACAACCACAGAAATAAACAAATAGAAAGAAAACTACGATACAGACAACACGTATCTTTCTAGAAAGACGTCTTTCAGTGCTATTGATATCATAGATATTTTGTAAATGTTGAATATTTATTGATCTAATATGATCAAGAAGAGTTTGAGGATACCAAATGGGTAATCAGAATCCGTAAATCGAAAAAGGACAGACAACACAATGGCCAAAAGAAAAAGGACAAAAGGACAAATAACGATCTATAAAACATTACACATAAAACTAAAGATCGAGTAGCATGAACCTCATTAAAAGCCGGGAATGAATTCAAGTGCTCCTGACGGGTGAACAGGTGGATGAGAGTTGGCCATTGAAATTGGCAGGAATTAATCATTTGTATCATCTTTGTTCTCCTGTTTTACAGGGCATTAGATAATAACCCGTTGGACTGTTCTTCTTCTGATCTTGAAGCGTTGAAAGTGTTCCTGAATAAATGAAGCACACCTTGGAGGTGCTTTAGCAAAATGCGATGGTACAAATACCTGTGTTGTCAACCCATGATTTTCAAAATTGCACAGGTAAATATTGTGAAAGAAGTAGGACCAAATATAATTGGATTGTCGAGAAATTTACAGAAATGACAGACTGGCGAGAACATGACTATACAATGTATGTAAAATGTAAATATCAATAAATGAAAATGGACGATACTTTGTTCGCATAAGCACTAGCTCTTTCGTGAATATGCAATATAAATACCACATAGAAGTGTGGCTATAATAGATTGATAGATGTGTTTATATACATATATTATATATTGATGACCTACGTTGACCTCATGGGGGTCATTCCTGAAGCGCATCGTACACACTAAATCATTTGGCTTTGCAATCTTTCGATTTTGAGCCTACCTGATGAATGTCATTCCAGAAACGCGTCGTGCGGACTCAATTGGATATCTACATTCTTATTTTTGATATCCACGTTTTTATTTTTGACAAATATGGATTTGTCTTTCAAATAGTTTGGCTTTGATCATACCCAATGGAGGACGTGAAGGTATTACAGAAATGTGTCGTGCATGCTATTTTTTATTTTTGACAACTATACATTTGACTTTCAAATAGTTTGTGGTCGAGTGTACTTGATGAAATTTATCCCAGAAACGTTTCGTGTGCACTAAGTTAGATATCTACCTTTTTAGTACCGTCTAATAAGTGAATCCACTTCAAGCTGTCTAGTTTTCTCTGGACCTTTGATCCGTAATGAACGCGGGAGGTTTGGCGCTTTAAAATCTGATTCAACCCACCATTTGTTTAGAAATGCCTGTACCAAGTCAGGGTCATTACGGTTTTCACAGTTTTCCGGTTGTTGACTGATGTTGTCTGTTTATATAATTATGAGTTTTGACTTTCCCTTTGTAAGATTGCTCGGAGTTCGGTAATTTTGTTATTACCCTTATTTCTCACTATTTACCAGATGGTAGCACTGTAGTTCGTTTTTGTCCGTATTGGTAACCTCGTAATATGATGTTAGGCGCAATGATGTCGATATTTGTAAGATTAATTCACCCGTAGAGGTTTCTTCTTGATAATCCCATATCTAAAAAAATAAAGTTATATAGCCATACAGCCCTCGAAAGTCAATGATGCCCAGATGTAGTATTTATCTCAGAAAGTCAAGAGTACCACTCAACTGCATGCAAGTGGTCGTTTCCCATTCATTGTATCATATGAGTTATGCTCCTTGTTGAAGACTCTTCTGTGACTGTGAAATGTAGAACAGCAATAAAGGCACTGTTACTTAATTGTGTGTAATGTTGGGTAGTTTCTCATGTTCATTTACATTCTTTCTTACTAATTAGAAAGTGAACAACGGAGACCGTGTTTGCACAGTAGATTGGATATCCATTCCTTTATATTACAATTTTCTTTAAAACAAACAAAAATCGCATAAAGTTTAAACTATTCATATTTTTCATACAATAATCTGTAAGTTTTTCTAATCACCGATGTGACGACAGTCACTTTTGCTAGAGCATTCTGCCATCTTACCGTCTCGACCGGAAATCGAGGACTTCTACAACCAATATATTGTAGCTACAACAGGACGTACACTGTACTTCTATATAAGTTTACATTATGCATACCTTGGGGTCACATATATTTTGAACATAATTATTTCCTTTTTCATAAATATATTACCTATTGAAATAGTTTTACAATTTTTCTCAGTAGTTGCATATGGTAAGTTTGGTTAACGTTTGTCTTGATTGCAGGTGGCATGGCAACTACAGATGCCATGACAACTACAGATGACAACGACTACAGTTGCCATGACGACACTGGTTGACAACAGTCCCAATGATACGAGTTCCTCTGAGGGTAATTATGAATATTGATTATGTATGTTCTACAGCACTTTCAGCAATATTTCAGTTATATCTTTGCGGCCATGTTTATTGTTGGAGAAAACTAGAGTTCTCTGAGAAATCAACTATTTGTATTTGATTTGTCACACGCACACGGGGTACCTCCTGCCTCACAACACAGAAACTAGATATGTATTGCTATCCCTCAGGCTCCCTCGCTTTGCATCTGTTTAAAGAGTAAATGCGTTTACTTCATATTTTTTTTTTCAATTCTCGTCAGTTTTGTTGCCAAAATATGAGGTACAAACATAAAACATTTGTCCGCATTCATATTGAAATAATGAATTACGGAGGAAGATTAAAAACAAAACTCTACGACAGACACGATGCCTTCACATTTCCAGTAGGCAACTTCCCCTTTATCAGTAACAGTATTCAAGCATCACCAGCGTATGGAGTTTACGTCATACGTTATTCTAGAGATTGGTACAGTGATTTTCTGGACCGAGCTAAGCTACTGACGCAAGCGGTATTCAAACAAAGCTACGTTGCGTTAGTTTGAAGTCATTGCTACAAAGCTTCTACTGTCGTCATGACAATCTTATTGACTGTTATCACAAATGACAATGGGTCTTACTTTTTACGTAGGTGTTTTTTCCTTTATCATGGATCTTACTTTTTACGTAGGTGTTTTTTCCTTTATCACTGCCAATACTTTAATCAGATTTGACTGTATACATGAGTAACAGGGCGAGTGTCCTATAAGAAAGCAGGAACTACGTATTCTTCATGAACATCTGAACTCACCACCGGTTTTTGGTGGGGTCCATGTTGCTCATATTTATAGTTTTCTTAGTTGTTTTATTATGTGTCTTTACATACTTAGTTCCGTGTTGTAATATCCACCACAATTTCCACACGAAAACTATGTCGGTTCGTCCCCAACTTTTTTGTAGGAGGGCTCATGTCATATATATTATATTATACAATTATTGACTTTCAATGAGGTCTACTCATGACCGAGGTTAATCAATCATTGACCAGGTCCGCATAGTCATGAGTAGACTGAAATTAAGTCAATAACTGCTTTATTAAATAATAAGGAATTTTCCAAACTTTTCAACAGTATATTATATAGATATATCATGTTTGGGAGGGATATTTGTGAAAAATATCAGTCGAGAGACGAAAAATTTCCCGAGCCGAAAGGCGAAGGAACTTTAGTCTCAAGACTGGTATTTTTCGCAAATACCCCTCCCAAACATGATATATCTGTTTAGTTACACCGAATATTATTTAGAACACTGGCTAAATAAATAATACCTTTTGTTTGTCGTTTTCAGGACCTAACATGATGTATCTGTTTAATTCTACCGAATGATGTTACATAAAGCGCACAACTGATAACGTTTTACAAATATTGTTACAAGCGTCTCGGTGAAGGGTAAACACAGCAAATACGATTGTTACATAAAACGCACAACTGATAACGTTTTATAAATTTTGTTACAAGCGTCTCTGTGAAGGGTAAACACGGCAACTACGATTGTTACATAAAACGCACAACTGATAACGTTTAACAAATTTTGTTACAAGCGTCTCGGTGAAGGGTAAAAACGGCAAATACGATTTTGCAAATACCATGAAAAAAAGTTAAAGCATATGCAAATACACCTACATGAAGTAAAAATTCTGCAAATTCACAATGCAAGGTCTGAATTTGTAAAAAATATCACGGCTATTAACCATTCAGAATCCAGTATTCTTATATAAGGTGTAATTATCAACAAAATAGGCTACAATTGTTTTATCATTTTTCAAGATTATTTAAATATTAAAATTTGAAATATAATGAAAATTTTGAAATCTTATGAAAACTTTGAACCTTAGAGAAAAAAAAATCAAATTTTATAATTTTGAAATTTTTTGAAAATTTTGAAATTTTATATGAAAATTTTGAATATTTTTGAAATTTTGTAAAATTTTGAAATATTGAAATTTTTGAAAATTTTGACCTTTTCTGCAATTTGATTGGCCGACTGGAAATGAAATCTCGTCTCTGGTTGGACAACGTTGAAACACCGAATAGACAATAGACAAAAATAGACACAAGCCCGAATATACCTCACGCGAGGGTGTACTCACTCTTAGGTAGAGTTGAAAAAATGCTGTTTAGGCCAATCAGAAAAAAAGCGAAATTCCTTATTATTTAATAATTGTATTTGTTGCGTATAGTGGTCTTCAACATGTAAAAAGATAATTTTCTTTATGAGTAACATGGAGGGTGTCTTATAAGAGACAGGAACTACTTACCTTTCGCGAGCACCTGAATCTACCCGGTATGCTTGGTGGGGTCTGTGTTGCTCATCTCTTTAGTTTTTTATGTTGTCCTATTATGTGTCTTTACGTTCCTCGTTCCGTGTTGTGGTGTCCGTTACAATTTCCGCATTAAAAAAATGTTCAGTTCGTCTTTACCTCCAGTCATCAGTAGGAGTGCTCATGTCTTGTCGTGTTTTTGTGTATTTTTGCGTATATCTTGATGTCCAATATTTTGCTGTTGCTCTTCTTTTTAGTTTTCTGTATAATGTTTTATATCAGGTCGTGCCTGTTGCGTGAACTAACCGCATCAAAACTCATAGTGATACTCGACAGACTCGCTCTGAAACAAATTCTTCTACCAGCACACTATGTATGTAGTGGGTATTTATCAGTCAATGTGACGTTAAGCACATTATAACGTGACAGACAAAAACAATAATGTCCGAGTTGAATGTCTCCACATACATTATCACTAATATTGCAGCTCGTTCTACGGTGCTCGCTACGATACTAGTGATGATGTCTGCCTCGATCTTCAAAACGGATGTGCGTCTTTATATAAGGTTTTGGCTATGTTAACCATAGCATATGCATACTATTTTATTTCGAGTATTAGATTAATTTATACTTACGTAGAATATGCTTTCGAAATGGAAAACAACGGGTTTCGATCACAATCAATATAATTATTTAGTCATTTGCTTATACGGCTTTTGCTTATGAGTGAGTAAGTAGTTGTTGTTTAACGACAACTCAGCAATTATTCAGCTATATCATGGTGAAAGCAAATTAATTTCAATGCGATGATGATGAGGTCCGCTTTGTATTAGACCAACACTTTTAGTTGGATTTTTATAGTGCTAGCTCACTGAAACAACATGCCACAGATAGACATGTCGCCTCGTTCGGACGCAATATCCTGATTCCGAACCAACCAGTCTTTGCTCTTTCTCTTTATTGTTGCGTGTTTAGCGGACAAGCAAAAATACCAATTTTATATATTTTGGTTTGACCCGACCGGGGCTCGAACCTATGATCTACCGTACTTGAGGCGAGCACGCTAACCATTACACCATAGATGCGGTTCCATTGGTCATGATGTATTTTGTAGATTCGTCATCGATCACCACAGATAATGTAATATTAATCGTAGTAGGTAGTGTTGGTGCTTTAGCTGTTGTTATCGCGATAAGTGTATGTGTAGCTTATGCTTACTCTGTTAAGAAAAGGTGAGTCTGCTACTTATAGTATAACTACTCTTGGATTCCGAATATCGAAAGTAAATCACGAGTTACCGAACATCGCAGTTATTCATGACAAATATTGACTGTTACAAGACTATTGACCATTTTAATAGAAAACTATTATTTGTAAATATCAATGAACAGATAATTTAACACCAATATTAACCTATCATCCTTCTCTTTGTCCCTAAGACTTTTAATTCATTGGAATTTCCTATCTTTTGACTATGAGTGTACCCGATGAAAATCATTCCAGAAACGCGTCGTTCGCCCTAATTTTGATTTCTATTATTAATGGGTCGATACCTCTGCCTGTGGACTATTACCTCTCGATGACATCATCCTCCCAGTAGTCAATACTTCGGCACTGACATTTTTTTTATATACATGTACATATATATTTATGCTTGAAATTTCCAGTTCCTAAGTAATGTGATTGATTAAAACCAAGGTGTATCTCCATGAGGTATCAGTCAAGTGATTTTGGCTATGATGATTATGCCATTTGGCTTATCTGACCCCAAAGATCTTTGACCTTTGATTATGAATGTATCCGATGCAGGTCATTCCAGAAACACGTCGTCCCGACTAAATTAGACGTCTCCGTTTTTAGTGTTATCACTGGGTCGATACCTCTGCTGGTAGATTATTATTATCATCCGCCCAGTAGATTTTACCGCGACGATAGGCGAAGTTCCACTAATTGTCTTTATAAACAACTATTTGAACAGAGCAGGCGAACGGTGTTTTGATTAGACAGGTTATACGACTGACACCAATAGAGAAGCACTCCTGACCACCTAAAATTAAACAATAATGCTCAACAATTCCACCAATATCAACAAAGCCAACAACCAACTCGCATCTCAACCAGTAACGATTGAATAAACACAAGATCTCTACATATTGTGTTGGAAATCGAGATCCTACCCTGGGATAGGCATGGGAATATGGCGGGGTTAAACTAGTTAATGGGATCCCAACCCGCCTCATCTTGATAACTAGATCTACACTAACAATACAAATATCAGCAGACAATACAAAAACTATGTAGATTCGCATCAACTCAAAAAGATCACATACTATCACAAAAGTGTTTGACATCATGAACACGGACACTTACCAAGTGGGGTCACTGAATGCTCGTAGCTAACTGACTACTGGCTTAGAAGTTAACATGAACACGGACACTTACCAAGTGGGGTCACTGAATGCTCGTAGTTAACTGACTACTGGCCTAGAAGTTAAAATGAACACGGACACTTACCAAGTGGGGTCACTGAATGCTCGTAGCTAACTGACTACTGGCTTAGAAGTTAACATGAACACGAACACTTACCAAGTGGGGTCACTGAATGTTCGTAGCTAACTGATTACTGGCTTAGAAGTTAACATGAACACGGATACTTACCAAGTGGGATCACTGAATGCTCGTAGTTAACTGACTACTGGCTTAGAAGTTAAAATGAACACGGACACTTACCAAGTGGGGTCACTGAATGCTCGTAGCTAACTGACTACTGGCTTAGAAGTTAAAATGAACACGGACACTTACCAAGTGGGGTCACTGAATGCTCGTAGCTAACTGACTACTGGCTTAGAAGTTAAAATGAACACGGACACTTACCAAGTGGGGTCACTGAATGCTCGTAGCTAACTGACTACTGGCTTAGAAGTTAAAATGAACACGGACACTTACCAAGTGGGGTCACTGAATGCTCGTAGCTAACTGACTACTGGCTTAGAAGTTAAAATGAACACGGACACTTACCAAGTGGGGTCACTGAATGCTCGTAGCTAACTGACTACTGGCTTAGAAGTTAAAATGAACACGGACACTTACCAAGTGGGGTCACTGAATGCTCGTAGTTAACTGACTACTGGCTTAGAAGTTAAAAAATGATAACTGTTACTTCCAACAGATTTAATATCAATTATTCATACATATCTAAACATTGTCTTTCTTGGTATTTTTTGTCTTCTTTGCCCCTAATCTTTAATTTATTACCTCCGATTACACATTTTCTTACATTTTCCTCTAAGAAAGACAAACTATTGGTATAATACTGTTATTATTTTCATCAAAGGTATCAGTCCAAGCGCAATATAAATGGAATGTTTATAAAGTTAACTTCTGTGATTGAAAAAGTGACTATATTTCAGGGAAAGTGTCATTCCAAGCGCAATATAAATGGATCGGATATGAAGTTAACTTCTGTGATAGACAAAGTGACTACATTTCAGGGAAATATTCATTTGTTGTACATAGCGGAATTCCAAAATCTTCTGTTTCTATGCATGACACAAGAATTAAATCGTTAGACGTGTTAGTGTCGCTTATATCACCGAATTATTAACAAGACTTGCTCGACGTTTTCCATTAGGGAAGATGGAACTCCTTACCCTTCTGGAGCACCATAGACCGCCCACATTTTTAGTGGGTTCCATCCATTTCTTGTCGTTCTGTTCTTTTTTTCAAGTTAGTGGATTCTGTCCTCTTTTGATTTACCGCTTCCTGAAGCAAAACTATATACTGCAAATAGCAGATACGCCAGACATTGAAGTACTTTGTTTGTTTTGCCGAAGCACTATATCGATAATCAATGGACTGATTGTTAGATCACATGATTTACAGTGTTATACGGCCTATTGATATCACTTTGTGTCTGTTCATCGTCTGTCGTCAGTCGTTACCATTTCACATATTTATAATCTGTTATGAAACCATTTTGATGATAATAGCCAATCATTGTAGCAATTATGTATGTAAGGCTTTCTACAAAAGTGGATCATTTTGTTTTGATATAGTGGAACACATTGCCAGTAGAGGCACTTCCTGTTTCTGATTGACCAACTTTAAAATATCTTCTCTCTGAAACTACTAGTCCAATAGGAACTAAACTGTATGAATGATGTATGGAAAGTCATTTATACAAATACCCCATTACGAACCGATCGCTCAAATGAGACGAAATCCTAGTTTTTGATTAGTCAATTACAGAAAAAAAACCATAATGTTCTCTGAAAATAAAACAACAAGTCCAGATGATTTTAAGCTTAGTATTAATGGTTCTCTGAAAATAAAACAACAAGTCCAACGATTAGCCATGTAATTGTGTGTCTGTGACAAACAATGGCGATGTGCAATTCTTATCTCAGAACCGTCCTAGAATGCACACAGGGTATGGATAACAAGGCGAGCAATTCAGGTTATGGTTGACATCTAGTATACATGATATAAAAAGTGTATTGTGATTTGTTCAATATTATATATATATTTCTTTTTCATTTTATTAACATATCAATAGTATGCAACAGATTTGAAACTATTTATTGATTTAGCAAAACATTATTTAACCGTGTAAATCTCAATTTGTTTTTCAAGTTTTGACTTTTATTCAAAAGAAAGATCAAACTCTTTCAAAGAATGTTACACAAAGACTTTCTTTTTAAATAATTATAAATATCAAGAAATAGCACATATATATTTACAAGACAACCTCTTTGGTGTAGTGGATATCGTATTCACTTCGAATGAGGCTACCATAGGTTCTATATATAGATGGTTTATAACTATAAGGCTTCGTTCAATTGTAATAGTCTTTTTTTCTATTATTGGAACGCTTGCTTCAATCATTATATTTATTGTAATATTTGTTATCTATAGCTGTAATGCTGGTTTCAATTTTTATATTCATTGTAATATTTTTTTTGTTTCAATGGTCGTATTTATTGTAATAATTTCTGTCTACGGCTTACTCTATTTATTATATTTTTTGTAATATTTTAATGTATTGTATCATGGGTTAGTTATTTTATTTATTGTCATAACTTCCATCAACAATTGTAACGCATGTTCCCGGTCCTTTCTTCATTCATGACTTATCACCGAGTTTGTAACTAGATTAACATGACGGGTGCCACTAGTGGAGCAGGAACTGCTGACACTTCCGGAGCACATGAGTCTTAGTGGGGTTCGTGTTACTCGATCTTTAGTTTTATGTGTATGTTTTGTAGATCGTTGTTTGTCCTTTTGTACTTTTTCTTTTGGCCATTGTGTTTTCTGTTCTTCTTCGATATACGGATTTTGATTACCCTTTGGTATCTTCAAACTCTTCTTTCAATCTAAAGCTTAGTTCCATTGCTATGGGGCCGTCGTGATCGTGGTCGTGATCGTATTGTATTTGGATTTACAACTACATATGCAATCAGTGCCTATCACCACTAACATTGTGATTTCGAATCCCGCTCAGGCGATGTGCATTCGATTCAACATTATGTGATAACGTTGGTAAGTGACTTTTCACCGGGTACTACAATTTCCTCCTCCAATAAAACTGACCGCCACGATATAAGTGAAATATTGTTGAAAGTAGCGTTAAACACCATAGCCTTAATTCTAACCCTCCATTATCATTGTTATTTTAAAATTTCCATTTATTGTATCACTTGGGCCAGTTGGTATGACAATAATTCCCCTCAATAATTGTAACCTATCTAACATTAAGTATGTATTCTATAGAAATGCATATATTTTGCTAATATGGGACGAAGTCCCAACTATGGTAGAAATAGCAATATTTTGATTCCAGATCCATATCACTAATGGCTTAAATTTCATGCACCGGAAATGATACACCGGAAATGACACACCAATACATGGTTAAATCTGCAAAAAATCGGATGCGCACTAATCTAGAACTACTTCCGGTTATGAATGTTAAAAGTCGTCCCCAATATATCTCGGCCCTAAAAATGTCGTCCCCGATATATCTCGGCCCAAAAAAGCTCTACACTATTTTGATGCACTGAATGAGCATGAAATTGGCAGATAATTTTCAGATTCGCGAGCATTCATGGCCGTGCCTGTTTCAATAGATGGAAAGAACATCCTTACATTGTACTGCAGTACACTCCAAAAAGTACACAAAAGTAAGTAAAATTTCTATTTCAATCATCCCAAGGATTTATATGAATTAAATAATAGATATAATGTGGATTTTGTTTCTTTTTTTTGTTGCTGGCACTACAGGTAGCACCTGTCTCATATTATTGCTTAATTTCTTTTATTGGACTTCATCCCAAGTTAGGCAACACCTATTATCATATTAGATACAACCTATGTGATACAAAACGTTGTATCACATACATATGTGATACAAGATGTACTTTAGTCGGAACTACTTTCGTGACATCATAGGTTACGAATGCGGGAAAACCCCAGTGACGTCTTTGTAAACATTGCGGAATCTCCGTTGGGAAAATCTCAACTTATTCGAGATTTATCTTACTAATTTTAAATATAAAAAATGTTTATGTAGACCCACTTATAAAAATCAAAATGAATAAAAAATATTTTCAATTACAATAAATAATTATTCGGCAACTAACTGTAAATCGCAACCAAAGAAACGTAGGGCAATGATTGCTTACTCTGACAGTGACAGAGATCATGAATGAATGACGTGACGTAGCAATACTTGTGACGTAAACTATAGTCCCTCTTTGTTTACTTTTCTTCAAATAATAAATTCAATGAAACTTACATGATTTTGTTTATGCTTTATCATAAAAATGTTAGATTTAGATATATAATAATTAGCACTTACTAGTTACTACTGGTAATTACTGGCAATGCTTCAGTAATGTCTTTTTTTCACTCTGGTATATTTCTGCTTGTGGTTCTGGTTATGGCGTATATAGTTCTGGTGCATCATGGATGCTCTTCGGGACTCCCAGGTCCCCATCCCCCCACGATTCACTACACTCTTCCCCATTTTATCTTAAAGGACCCTGGACTGCAGAAACTGGGAAATCCACAGAAAAAAGTGGTTGTCCGGAATATAATGATAAATCCAAAGATCAACTTAGGGCTCACGAGATGCTGATGACGCCTTCACAAGACCTAAGCTTCAGATATCACTGGGACAGCGTTTCTAGGAGGCATACGACTAGTAAATTCAGTATGTTACACACCACAACGCACCAACCATTTAATTTTAATGTCCAAGAAAAAAACACCTTTTTCATTCCAGACCCTCCCCAATTGACCTATCCCCCTATCACCTCTGGTACAAGGTTCGCTTATTGGCAAGACCTGCCCAGAGGACGTCCAATTCAATATTCAATAACGCTCGTTCACTGCTGAGACACCCCCTGGGTCCCAACAGTAAGACCCTGTCCCTTTGCAGTTGTCTCTTCCACACACGGAGGACCCCTTGGATGGTCTGCATCCTGACATTCCAACGTCATCAGTGATGGACTGAGTAACAGCATCAGTCACATTGACGGACTGACACTGTCTCCCTTTTTCCACAACCGCCCCTCTCTCTCCTTCCATAAACTCACTTTTCCCTGTCTCCTTTCGGAACGGGAGATGGTCTCCCGTCAGAGGTTCAGTGTCTACTATCTCTATGAACATGCGATTCTCCCCATTGACTGTCGATTTACCTCTCAGGATTCATCCTCCTGGTGACCACCACTGTCTCCCCCTCCATATGGACCTGGTCCCTTGACAGATCTAAGGGGTTCGGATCTGTGCTCTCAACAAGAGTGTCACAGCCATCAGCAGCAGACTCATGGTGTGCCCAATTTCCCACATCAGCCACACGTGACCCTAATGCTTTCCCCAGTTGGTGCAGATCATTTAAAGGAATCGTGTCCCCTGCATCCCTGTCGTACACTTTCTCATTTTCAAGGGAAGGGGTCCGATCCACAATAAAGGGAGTCTGGTTCTCTGTCCAAATTAATGTGCCCTCTACCCCAGACCCTGTATTTTCCCTAACCCAGATTCCTCAAAAGGATACGTATCTCTGCAAGGAACTTTGTCTTCTATCTCTCCCACGCTCGACCTAACACTCTCCGGTGACTGGGTCCAGTACCCCAACAGGGATTTGGTGTTCCCCATTCCGGAGAGCGTGGCCGCCATCCCTTTTCCCGTGGAAACATCCTCTGGATTCGATCCGGCATTTTCCCTGGCCCCATTTCTCTCGAGGCGATATATATCCATGTCAAGAACCACGTACTCTCTCTTTTCCATATTTGACCCCACTCTCTCCGGCGACGAGAACAAGTCTCCCACCAGGGGTTCCTTGTGCCGTTGTCTGAAGAATGTGACCATTGACTCTTTCATCGTGGAACTGTCCTCCGGGTCTGGTACCTCAACGGGTTTATTTCCCCCAACAAGGTCCATCTCCCCACCCCCTCCCTCCGGACTCCTAGTATCCGGAGGGGGTTTAACTGTCGTGCTCCCCAACTCCCCAGTTACCCAAAGGGGACTGTCCGGCTGTTCCTCCTCCCTCTCTCTTTTCAATATGGGAGGTGATACCTCTCTATCTACGTCCTCCCCTTCCATCGATCTTTCGAGTCTTTGTATATTGGCAATAAGGGGCGGGCTCAGGCCTCGCGAGTTGCCCCTTTGTTGCTTAAAGCCTCCTTATTTTCCTGAAAAGATACTCGTTTCTCTCCTTTCGGCGATCCCTTTCCCCTTTCTTTAACCTCCTCCATCATCACCGTCATTTCAGCCGAGAGTGCTGCGAGGTTGAACTTGATCTCTCCCATGTCCTTCCCCTGTGCCGACAACACCCCCCCCCCCCCATCTCTTTCCTCAGACTCCTCTCCTCTCCCGTGTTCGCTCCCATGACGCAGACCCTTGCTTCCCCACCGTTGTAAGACCCTGGTGATACCTGCTTCACCTTCCTCCAAGGAAGGCGCCCATAAATAGCCTGATGGTTATGCTGATGCCACCGCATTTTGTCAATGGCCTTTTCAATGTTTTTAGGCAGGATATTGGATGCATAGCTTCTAGCTTCCTTATTTGCTGCCTCCTGGCAGAACCTCACTACCTCTTGTTGGTACATGCGGTTCTCTGGTAAATCCCCAAAGGCTCTAATAGCCAAGGACAAGACCCGATCCGCCCAGTCCTCCAGGAGCTCATCCGGAGTCTGGCGCGCATTATTAAATTGTACCTGGGCTGTTTCGGGGAGTTCTCTATTTCCCAAACCGCTTATCTATTTTCATTATTAGGTCCTTATATGCCATATTATGGTTTCGTTCCACCAATAGGGCATAATATTCTCTCGCTTTCCCATCCAGGCACCAGCACAACTGGTCCCTGCATTCCCCTTCTGTCCATTCGCTCACTTCTGCATAACGGGACAACTTCGCATAGAACGCTTTCCAGTCTGACTTGCCATCAAATTTAGGGACATCGGCAAACTGACGCTCTTCCCCTTTCCCCTCGGGCTTCTCTCCCCTTCATACTCCTCCCTTCTTCCATATCCTCTAGGGGTTTCGGGTTCTCTTCTGGGGGTGTACCTAGGCCTGCTACCACTACCCGGTAACATGGGAGTATATGGGTTTCTTCCTCCTGGACCCTCAGGGTCTCCCCTCTTGGGCGGGATTGTCCCCTTTCCTTCTCCCCTCGTACTCCTCTCTCCTGTGGATGCTTCTATGGGTTTCATTTTCCCTTTCTGGGGTATGCCTCGTTCTACCCCTACTCTCCCTCATCAAGGGATTATGATGCTCCCTACTCCACCCCCCTCCAGTGTTCCTCAGAGGGGAAGAACGACCCCCCTTTCTTGCCAATAATGTTCTCTATGGGTCGGAACTACAGTTCATGTCTCCCCTATAATCCTGTGCCTCACTTCCCCTCTGGCTGGCTAAGACCCCACTGTGGGGGAGACCTGATCCCCTAGGAAACGCATAACCAGCACGTATGTCTGAGTCTCTAATCTGAAAATCGTGCATATATGCTCGATCCCTTTCATCGCTGCTCGATTCCAACTCAAAATCGTCACGACGTGTTCTCCGAACTGATGGCGACTTCGATTGTCCCAGAGCTGATATACCTTTATATCCCCTGGGGTTGGTCTCTCTATGAAAGCTGCCTCCAGCTCGCTATACTCGTCCTCAAACCTTTCGGGTGACTGTGACTGTTGCCACCACTCCCCTTCCTGCTTAATCTGATAGAACTTTCCCCCTTTTGATGGGACTTTGCTGAGTTGTCCCCAATCCTTCCCCATTCCTGGTGCGGGGACCGGTCCTGTCCCTTCCCACTCCTCTACTAACTGGTCAACACTCCTGACCCGTTCCCTGTGTCGTTCATCTAGGGATCCTCTCCCCTCTTCAAAAGGGGTAAAATCTAAGCATTTAATTAGCTGTGGGGTTAACCGTTAGCCTGAGGTAGGGCACATGACTTAAGTCTTCAAGCTCTAAGTCCCCTTTGGCCTCCCTCATTTCCAAAATTGTGTCAGCCCACTTCGCCCCTACTCCGGGTAATGACATCAGCTCCTCGATGGAACAAAAGTTTATCAAGACACGCGTCATGATTTAAATAAAAAATAATAACACGTGGTTTTTTATTTTGTTGTGTATGTGTGTGCAATTTTTTTTTATAACGGACCAGATTTGTACACTGGGCCGCTTTTGTATTTTTAATAAACCCTTGTCCCCCTAATAAATAATATGGAAAATTCCCAGAACAGCTTCTCTGTTCCAAGATGGCACTTAGAAATGGGCTGTTTCCGGTTTTGGGGTTTACACGTGGGTGGGAGGGGGTTATTTTCTTTGCCACGGGCAAAAAATATAAAAAAATTATAAAAGTTTCCTAATCTTGACTGCCAACCCTACCTGCGTATTTTCCCTTTGAAACTTCCTTTCATGGTAACCTTGGAGCCCCCAAGGTTCACCAAAGGACAATTTCCCCCCGAAAATACCAGGACCTGCTGGTCTGACAAAATAAAAAAATGGCGGAGATGCAGTTTTAATAAAAAATCGCTTTATTGGTCAATTTATCAAACTGTCCCGCGAATTTGGTTCTAAGCGAAGTCGCAGCGCCAATATAGTAATTAGCACTTACTAGTTACTACTGGTAATTACTGGCAATGCTTCAGTAATGTCTTTTCTTCACTATATTTCAGCTTATGGTTCTGGTTATGGCGTATATAGTTCTGGTGCATCAAGTGTGCTCTTCGGGACTCCTCGGCCCCCATCCCCTCACGATTCACTACAGATAAACGTATTTTATCGGTAATTTGTGCCGCATTCCTTTGAAGTGTGCCGATAGATAAAGCTAGGGTCGACGTACTAGACCATATCAGAAATTTATTGGGTCAGTTCATCTTTTAACATGCGCTGACCAACGCGGAAGGATATGTACTGTGACGCAATCGTGTTAGGTCAATGTCGGTCGTCGCTAATGAAAACAATGTCACGCTGTTTCGGGAAGTAAATGCGGTTGTTTGCAATGAAATATTCAATTAAATTTGAAGAAAAAATAAATTAATATAATTCACTTTGTTTCCACGGTAAATTCCTATTAATTACACTACATCTTGGCGAGATTTCCACCGGGAAATCGTCTGCTATACGAAAATCTACAAAAATGCATGCAACATGAACTATTTAAGATGATCAACTAAAAAAAATATAGATGTCTTGATCTTCTATTTGCCATATACACTAGCTACTAAAAATATACTAAGATTCAACATAAACAAAGTACTATCCAGTAAGCAGGAAAATGACAATCTTTTTACGCCTAGACCATTATTTGATGGTATTATGCTTCTCACGTCATGTAATGATGATTTTATCTTAAAATGTGAATGAATACACATATCCGATGAAAGTATGTGGAATGTTTACCTGTCGAAAACGAAAGTACACCATGAGTTATGACAGTTTGACACAACGTGTGCCGCACATTATCATGTGTTCACAGAAAAAAAACTGTTTGAATTCTTAAAATATAATAATATATGTTCACTTACTGCAATTTTAAATCAATCAATTTCCAAATTATGCGGGTTATCCACAAAATATGCACAAATTTGAGGAACGGCGAAAATGACGTTACATTCATAGTTCAACTGAAAATGAAGCGCGTGCAGTTTGAATGAATGTCGCTTCACAAATCAAAATACGCTAAAAAGTAGTCCCCAGAAAGAACAGTTTTTGCATGGAAATAAATAGAGTTTAGACCCGAAATCTTTTCTGTATCTGCAAAAAAATATTTTTCCCAACGTTGTAATGATTTTTGTATGTAAATTACCAATAAACAAAATAAAGGGCTATTTGTTTTTGATACTGTCTTTATCAGGACCATCATCTGGCTCACCCTATCCTATCGGGTTCGCCAGATAATGGCCCTGATAAAGACAGTATCGAATACAAAATGCCCTTTATTCTATATATATACACAAAATAAATGTACAACTGTTTGTATCATTGCTCGTCAGTTGGAAAAGCCGTATCACTACTCGACGCTTCGCGTATCGTAGTGATACGGCTTTTCCAACTGACTCGACATGATACAAACAGTTGTACATACACAATGTGTATATAATGTGTATTTATATTTCAATTATATTTATTATAATTATTGCAGTCTACAATTGTAACGCTTGTTTTAATTATTATATTTCTTGTAAAACAATGTCCATCTATTTGTGCCCATAAAATTAGCTTATCCTCGCCGCTTTCATTTATTTATCTATTTAAATAGCGGTACCAGGCCGGGAATGTGAGTGGTGATGAATTTGTATGTTAGGGGTATCGATTTGGCTTCTATCTACACTTTTTCTATTGGATTATGGAACTGTTCAGACAGTATGGTATTGTTTGTTTTCCATTTTATGGTAACTCTTTTTTTGCATTATTATATTTATTGCAATAATCTTCATCGATACTTGCTTCAATTTTCATTTTCATTTTTTTTTATATCCTTCCATTATTACGTTTATGTCAATTAATATTTCCTCTTGTCACGGAACGTTAGAAGCATATATACAATATGCAGGTAATTCGTGTTTTACATTGCACGCATTGTATTTTTTGAATTAATATTTTCAACAGATTGGATATATTTAAATGACAGAGAATTTTATAATAGGGTTTAACTCGGGGGACAGGCAGCTCACAAAGGATGGTTTTAATCCGCCTATGGTCCTCACCGTGCTGGAAATGATTGGACATTGTTTTCAATGTCGACATCGGGAAAATTAAAATTGATAAAAGAATTAATTCAATGTTATCATGTAGAAGACGGCCGTTCGGAGTTTATTCTTAGTTCATTAGAAACGCTTTAAATTTAAAAGCCACGTTTTATGTAAAATGTCTCAATAAAGAAATGAACATGACACACACGCTAAGAAGTCTTTAAAAACTACTTTCATATTCAATACACAAGACTTTCTTCTAAATATCTTTGTTTTGTATGAAAAATATGTTTTGTATAATTTTATAAAAAGCTCTTTTATTTCTTTGCGATACTAGTAGTTTCATTGGCTGTTGAAAAGTCACGGGATACACAAAGATGTGTACCTAATTAGGTATCATGTCGTTTTATTGCCAAGTCAAATATATCCTGATCCTGATCCTAAAGGTCGCAATTGACGCTACTGGTCCCCGAGTACTGAACTTTTTCTCTCTGGTGTTTTACTATCTCACTGTAATTTCTCTTTGTACTGGAGTATTGAGTTGCTTAGGCTCAGGATCGCGGTACAGGGCTTGCTAGTTCTGGGAAGCGCCCTGTACTTTTGATGAATTCCTCCAAAAATGTTAATTTCTTTTGATGTTTCTTTTTATTGGAGTCTCTAGTCAGGAGATGAAGTAGGTCAAAACTTTCATCTATGTTCTTTAATTGCGCTGCGAGCTTGGCTCTCTCATGATCGTAAATGTGGCAGTGCAATATGTAGTGTTCAGTGGTTTCTTCTTCTCCACAGTCGCATAGTGGCGTGAGGAACTGACCTATAAAATATATATAAAATGATTAAAACAAAGCAAAGGAATATTTATCCTTTTCACTATCTAAAAGTGAAAAAATTATATATGCTAGTAATTAGTTTGAAGATATCGAAGGTATTATCAGAATCTGTAAATCTAAGGGGAGATAATACAATAGTCAAACGAAAGAGAGCAGAAGGGCGATTAATGATATACAAAACACTACACAAATAACTAAAGATTGAGCAACACAAAACATTCCCCACTAAAACTGGAGCTTAGGTGATCCAGAAGGGTAAGCACTTCCTGCTCCACTAGTGGCAGCCGTCTTGTTAATCATAGGGTAAACCCGAGGAAGGATAGACCGGATTATCATTACAGCTAACGGAACATTTGCGTGGTCCTTTGTTACACAGATTTTCCGTAACGGTTAACCAAGTAATGGAAGGGGCGTCGTAAAACCTAGCAAATTAATAGAGACAATCCCAGTGGGCAGGTCTGGTGATATTTTCCAGTAACGGAGCGATCCAAATGTAAAATAACAATTTTACAAATACAAAGGTGATATAACACAAAGAAAAATAACAAAATCACGAAGAACCAATAACTATAGTTGGAGTCAAATAAGAGTTATGTAGTATCGTCTAATGTGTTGTAATATTGTGTCTTGTGTATCCAATGTTGCTAATAAGGCCCGAGTGGCTCAATGGGTTAGGTAGTTGGATTACCTCACAACTCATACAAGCCGATCACCAATACGGCGTGAGTTCGTGCCCGTCTTTGTAAATTACAAAAAGGGTGCACTCGACTCGCAGCCGCAAGTTATAAAGTTTACTATTTGCTTGCATGCCCATGGTCGGTGGTTCTCTCCAGGTACTCTGGCTTCTTCCACCACTAAACTGGTTGCCATGAAATAGCTGAAATATTGCTGAAAATGGCGTTAAGCACCAAAAATCAAATCAAATCAAATCCCAATGATGCTAGTGTCTCTGGATTTTCCTTTCTTGAGTGTAGCCTCAGTTTTCCCTATCGTTTATGTTCTAAATTTTTTGAATATTCTGCTCCATGAAATTGCTTCCGTCTTTATTATTATCATAACAAGACGGGTGTCACTTGTGAAGCAGGAAGTGTTTACCCTTCTGGGGCATATGAGTTAGCTCCCAGTTTTAAGTGTGTTCGTGTTTCTCAATCATTAGTTTTCTGTGTAGTGTTCTGTAGACCATTGTTGGACAATTTGTCCCTTTTCCGTTGGTCATTATGTTGCCTGTCTTTCTTCGATTTGCGGCTTGGGGCTATCAAAAATGGACAATCAGTTATGTTTGTGCATAAAAGTCCTGCAAAACAATGGTAATCAAATGACACAACACGTAATAAAACATAGATATCTAAGAAGAGTTTGAAGATACCAACGGGGCAATCAGAATCCGTATATCGAAGAAGAACAGACAACACAATGACCAAATGAAAAAGTACAAAAAGACAAACAACGATCTACAAAACATACATATAAAACAAAACAACGATCAACAAAGCATACATAAAAAAACTAAAGATCGAGTAACACGAACCCCACTAAAAACCGGGGGTGAACTCAGGAGCTCCGGAAGGGTAAGCACTTCCTGGCGCATGGCATGCTTCTGGTATAACTTTCACCAGGTACCCTCATAGTCAAATATTGAAAATCAGCTAAGGTTACCTTCTCCTGTGAGAGAATAACCTTAATTTAACTAATTGCATAATGTAGGAGCTCTAAAGTGAAATACATTTGTAATACAAGAGTAAGCAAATGGAATGAGACCAGCTGAACATTTGTAATACAAGAGTAAACAAATGGAATGAGACCAGTTGAACATTTGTAATACAAGAGTAAACAAATGGAATGAGACCAGCTGAACATTTGTAATACAAGAGTAAACAAAGGAATGAGACCAGTTGAACATTTGTAATACAAGAGTAAACAAATGGAATGAGACCAGTTGAACATTTGTAATACAAGAGTAAACAAATGGAATGAGACCAGCTGAACATTTGTAATACAAGAGTAAACAAAGGAATGAGACCAGTTGAACATTTGTAATACAAGAGTAAACAAATGGAATGAGACCAGTTGAACATTTGTAATACAAGAGTAAACAAATGGAATGAGACCAGTTGAACATTTGTAATACAAGAGTAAACAAATGGAATGAGACCAGTTGAACATTTGTAATACAAGAGTAAACAAATGGAATGAGACCAGCTGAACATTTGTAATACAAGAGTAAACAAATGGAATGAGACCAGTTGAACATTTGTAATACAAGAGTAAACAAATGGAATGAGACCAGCTGAACATTTGTAATACAAGAGTAAACAAATGGAATGAGACCAGCTGAACATTTGTAATACAAGAGTAGCTTCGGTCCATATAATATTTTTTTGGTGACGGACCGGTCCACATACTGTCATATGACCCTTAGTGCCATGAACTATTTGCTATATATTAATTATCAATATTATTATTTAAATGTAAAAAAAAACAAAAAACGGTAGTATATTAACATTGTTACTAAAATTTTAATATTAATCATAATTATATTGTGTTGATATAGTTTTTTATGCTTTGTATATGAAATATTCCATTAACTAATAAAAATCCAAATAAGTGTGTTTGTCTAGCACAAAGCGGATCTCATCATCATTTCATTAAAAATTAACTTGTTCTCGCCATGATATAGGTAAGAAATTGCTGAGTTGGCGTTAAACAACAATCACTCACTCAATCAATCGATTGACTTAAGATCAATTTTGTTTTTGATATCATTTACACTGCACATGTATAATATATTTCTCTCATGCTTCTTTAAGTTGGTGCAAAATGTGTGAATATATATATATATGCAGTGTTACTTTTCCAAAATGAATAAGTGAGAGGTGATTGTTCGTTTCGTTGGTATTGATGGAATTGATGAAAGTTATTATTTGGATGTAAAATAATATAATTAAATGTGAAGTTTTGAAAACTTTCTATAAACACTGTTTAAACTTTCTTTTGGTTAATATATTTTTTGTTTATCCTCCCTCGGGCATATGTGTCTTTAGACGGTATTGACTATCCTGTTTAGACGGTATTGACTATCCTGTTTAGACGGTATTGACTATCCTGTTTAGACCATTTGGTTTAATGCTTCCAAACTTTAAATTATTTGACTTTCAAATCTTTCTATTTTGAATGTTACTGATAAAGATTATTCCAGAAGCGAGTCGTACTCACTAAATTAGATATCTACGTTTTTATTATAAGAGAAATTCTATTTTTTTAAATGCTTGTGTATTCTTGTTTTTGTTTTTCTAAATAACCTAATATATTTCTGCGGTGTCTTCCCATTTATCTAATATTTGAAAATCAGGTATTTCCATTTATCCAACTTTTAATCCCTTACCTGTAGGATTGTTTATTTAACATTAATTAGGTGTTTGTTTGACCAAAATGCCGAATAATTTGTTCCAGTAAGGTATAAATAAATGAAAAGGGGGGAAAAGTTATTATTTGGATGTAAAAAAATATAATTAAATGTGAAGTTTTGAAAACTTTCTATTCATGCAAAGTGATTTTTTTTCTAAATTAATTTCAAGATAATTGAAATTATATATATATTGGAATGAATTTATATTAAACTTACGGACAATGTGTGAAAATAAAACTCGCAGTTTAAGTTGCTTTTGATTTTACACGTCACAAAAGACACGCCTTATGACAGCTGTCTTATAAATAATTCGACAAATTTCTTCAGAAAACTTTCGTGATTGGCTACAGGTATAAAATGTTACCACTTCAGAATGTATAGTCAATAATCGTAATATGCATTTTTATAATACCTTTTATTTAGAAATATAAAAATATCAATGCAAATAATCTTTGACCTTTTCGTCTTAACTGTATTAATCTTTTTAAATTGATTTCGTTTAAGACACTTTTAAGCTATTCAGATTTCTTCGATATGGCATCTATTGAAACGTTATAACAATTCTGAAGTAACAAATAAAGTCGAAATTTTCAAAAATAAAAAAAGGATTATCAATTATTTATTTATTTTTGAATTATTTCAAAATAAAAAAACAAGAATAATGTCATCGGCCTTAATAGAAGTTCTTGCAGATTCAACGAACTCAATTGTGTTTCCTGAAAAACAAGACTCGTGTGATTTGTCCAAGGCCAAAATGAATGGTGATTGTAATGAATTCGATAAGATAGAATCTGAACATGGACATACGAATGAGGACCATATACCACTATCTAACTCTACAAATGGATCAAGTATGCTACAAGTGCCACACATACCTCAACAACAACAAAGACCTTCATTTCTTATAACAGATATATTACGAAAGGATGATACTGTACCTAACCGAAACAACTCGGATGAATACACTAGTGCCTTGAATTACAATTCAGATTCAAATTCAAGTGGAAATGAAGAATTGGAAATTCTACATCGAGGTATTGTACTTAATTGGATTTTTATTTATTTATTTTTCTCATATTTCATAAAATGATGACATTAAAGTGTAAATATTGATCTTTTAAAGTCATCTTTAACAAGAAATATTGTGGCAAAAATACATTTATTTTGACCCATAAAACTAGCTTAACCCCGCCACTTTTTATTGAAGTGTCTATATCAAGCTAGGTAAATGAGCGGTCATGTATTATGTGTAAGAGGTAGCGAGTTTCACCTGTTTCTACGATTTTTCTATTATATTTTGGAAATGTTCCGACAGTGTGATATATTTTGTATTTCATTTTTATTAAAGGGATTTATTATATTAACAATAATTAATTTTTGTTTTCCAAATTTAATTATACAGGAATAAAAATAATAAAATCGCAAAGATTTGTTAATTGTTGAAAAATATGACAACACCATCGCATGAAAATAAAATTTAATATAATACACATACTAGATTTTAACATGATTTAAAAATAAAAGTTTATTTGTAAATTTTTATAATATTATTATTATGTCAAAATATGAGTTTAATTTGGTGTAATAATTATTAAAATTGTCTTCCATAAAAACATGTATATCATTATTAATTGCAATATTGGTATACGAGTGGGGAATAATTTTTTGTTTTATTGTTTCATATTAGTCAGATAAATATTATATACTAAAAATGAATATATATACATACATATACACTAGATGTCTTATGACTAAAAGATGCGAATTATGATTTTAATAACTAAGAAAAAGAAGAATTTTTTTTGAAGAAACCAAAAGAAGGATAGACAATACAATGGCCAACAGGAAAAAGACAAAAGTTAAAAAAGAATGTAACCATTGTTTTAATTGCTTTGAAGTCTTTATTGTAGTCATATGTTAGTATTTATTTGGTAATTTGTCAATATCTGTAGCAGGAACAGTTTATCCTACCGAAACACCTTATTTCACCCGTTTTTGAGTGCGGTTCGTGTTGCCCAATCTTTAGCTTTTTTAAATTATTTTGTAGATTGTTTTTTCGATCATTTTGTCCTTTTTCTTTTTGGACATTGTATTGTCTGTCCTTCCGTTTATTCTTTATGATTAATCCTTTGGTACTTCAATCATTTCTGACGTTATAAAAGTATATGTCTTGTCTCTATTTACAAACTGGTTTTTTGACTACTTTGATCAAAATGTAAATAAGAAATAATAATTGAATGAACAAAATTTATTTTAAAATCCACATTAATTTTATTCTACATAATTACTAATAGATGAATATATCTTTATTTCTCGTAGACAGTGTACAGAGGTACAGATATGACTATCTACACAATATACACAAGTAATACATACATGTAATACAAAATTGCGTTTCTTAATTGTAATTGTCTAGGCTAAAATACATGAATATTTAAAATAAATTACCCCCCCCCCCCCCCCGTTTACTTCGATCTAAAATATTAAGGCAAAATATAAAAACATATCCTAAGGTAAACATATGAATATTTAATACTAATTAGCACCTTCAACTTGGTCTAAAATATTAGAGTAAAAATTAAATATATATATATATATTTAATTTTTACTCTAATATATATACAATGTAGCTTATGATTAATTTATGTGTATGCTTTGTAGACTGGTAACATTTGAGTGTTGGAACGGATTGGGTTTCGGGTGTTTAACGCCACTGTCAATAAGATTTCAGTTATATCGTGCAAGGCACTCAGTTTTAATAGTCAATATTTTTTCCCCATAAAGGTAGGTTATAACGATACTAAATAAGAACAACATACAACACATTTTATAACTGAATAGTTGTGGATCATTTTGTTATCAACAAAACAGAGACATCATATTCAAATGATTTTCAGACAATAATCAGACTACCAAACAAGGTAGGGTCCGTCGTGGTCGTGATCGTATGGTAGTTGGATTAACAACTACCTATGCAATAAGTGCCTATCACCACTGATGTTGTGAGTTTGAATCTCGATCAGGGCGAGGTGTACAACATTATGTGAGAAAGTTTGTCAGTCGGTGGTTTTATCCGGGTCCTCCGGCTTCCTCTACCAATAAAACTGACCGCCACGAAATAACTGATATATTGTTGAAAGTATTGTTAAGTAACATCAAACAAATAAACAAACCAATAATGTGAAAGAGCATAAATTCGTGATACTAACTTTCGTGGATCAATGTCTCCTCTATTTCCGACACCCATAATGCAAAATAAGCGTTTGAGGACTATTTACAGTAGTGGTAAAATATTATAAAAGTTTGAAGATACCAAAGGGTTAATCAGAAGTCGTAATTCAAAGAAAGACAGACATTACAATAGTCAAAAGAAAAAGGACAAAAAGACAAACAATGATCTATAAAACACTACACAGAAAACTACAGATAGAGCAACACAAACCCCACTAAAAACAAGGGTGAACTCATGTGCTTCGGAAGAGTCGGCAGTTCCTGCTCCAAGTTTGGCCCCTTTTGTGTTAGGAGTTTTGCTATGTTATATTTTCGGGCCAATCCACATTAGGACTAATGCACCTTCATTATTGAATGATAATTGCTTAGCGCCAAATGTGCTATTTGTCAGCTATGCCAGTCCGTGCACAAATTTTTCACTTGATTATCCTTATATACAAATGTATCTATTTGACCAAACTGCTGAGTTGAAGTTTTATCAGTTTACAAATGATAAAATTACGTGTAATATTATTAGATTAATCTCCCTCTGGCACAGGAAATCATTACTTATTTTGAGAAGAGTTTGCAGATACAAAAAGGGTAATCAGAATCCGTAAATCGAAAAAGAACAGACAACAAAATGACAAACAACGATCTACAAAACATCCACATAAAACTAAAGATCGAGTAGCGCGAACCAGCTAAAACAGTCGAGGTGAACTCGATACAACATTATGTGATAAAGTTTGTCAGTGACCTACGATAGGTC
The DNA here is from genome assembly GCA_963383655.1 of Bathymodiolus septemdierum. Lineage (NCBI taxonomy): Eukaryota > Metazoa > Mollusca > Bivalvia > Mytilida > Modiolidae > Bathymodiolus > Bathymodiolus septemdierum. The sequence goes on along the minus strand of OY726528.1, from coordinate 10,633,545 downwards.
GGTGGTTCCCCCGGGTTTTCCGGTTTCCTCCACCAATAAAACTGACCGCCACGGTATAACTGAAACATTGTTGAAAGTGGCGTTAAGCACCATAAACACATAAACCAATCCTTTTAATATTTTGTCCTTGAAGAAGCAAGCAACACTAATTTTACAGTCACTTGTTTTGATCCGAACAGGGACTGAAGTCCCGATATATCGCTATCGTGACAAGTCCACTAAGTATCCGGCCCATAACAAAAGACGTTAACATTATATAAGGCTTGCCAGTGACTAAACATCAATAAAACGGACAAAAACGAAATAACAAAAATGTATCTTTTGACATTGAGCGTACTTGAAGGTTACACGAGAAACGCGTCGTGCGCACTATTTTGATATCTACCTTGTTTTTTGTAAATGGTGTTAAATTTCGATAATCCTCCGATTTTTATATTTTACAGATGCCGAAACCAAAATTTTATTTAATCTAAAGAAAAGTTAAAGAAAAAAAAAATGACTTAGAAAAAAACTGGGTTTCTCGAACTATTGTAACTGGATTCCGGGAATAAGTTAAATTGTTTTCTTTCTTCTAGTAAACATTTCTATTTACCTCCAATAGTTCGAAGACTTGGTTAATTCGTAAGTTATTATTGTTTGTGTTGATTTCGAAATAAAGAGGTTCGAGTCTATATATTTCTATTATTTTACAGGAGATTCCGAGTCGCCTTCTTTTGTTCTGAATAAACCAAAGAAACCAAGAAAAGCGAGAACCGCTTTTTCAGACAATCAACTTCGCATTTTGGAAAAGAGTTTCGAACGTCAAAAATACCTTAGTGTTCAAGACAGAATGGAACTTGCCCAAAGACTTCATTTAACAGACACACAAGTGAAAACATGGTACCAGAATAGAAGGTTTGTTCACCCCTGGCTTTCAGTTGCTCGATCTTTAGTGTTCTATGCAATGTTTTGTAGATCGTTGTTTGTACTTTTGTCCTATTTCTTTTGGCCATAGTGTAGCCTATCCCTCTTCGAGTTACGGCTTCTGGTTAACCCTTTGGTATCTTCTGTCGTTCCCTTTTTCCTACAATAAATGCAAATTGAAATCCAGTTCCAGGTTTGGGACAGGCACACATATGTGGTGGATTTAAATGAGTAACTGTGATCCCAACGATCCATCAAATATAAAGTACTTTCTATAGACTATGCATGTAAGTCATGTCTCTATTAAACCAAATGGTCTTTCAAGACGTTTTATATGATTATGTCTAAAAATGGAGAGGTTTGTGGCATTTTAAACTCATTTCACAAAAGAGGCTGATCCATGCTAGAAGCAGTTTCTTAAATAAACGTTATAGAATATCGAAAGGACAATCAAAAATGGACAATCCAGAGAAACTGGCAATAAAGAGTACACAAGACGGAGGCAAAACAAAACAAAAACACTACACATTAGGTGCTGGACATCTCTATACGTAAACAAACATTAATCACGTAAATAAGACATGATCCCTCCTACAAACAACTGGAGGTCAAGATAAGTTTCGAAATATTAACACATCTGTCTGTACAAGTAATTAAAAAAAAAAAAAAAAATACATATATATCTTCACCGTTTTAGATAGGCGTTACAACACACGTACAAACACCGTCCTAACACAGAGATGAAAGTGAATGATAATAGAGATTTAAAATAAAAACGTAGATATCTAATTTAGTGTACACGACGTCTTTCTGTAATAACCTTCATCAGGTACGCTCTGAGTTAAAAGATCGGAAAGTCAATAAAAACGTAGATATCTAATTTAGAGCACACGACCCGTTTCTGGAATAACCTTCATCAGGTACGCTCTGAGTTAAAAGATCGGAAAGTCAATAAAAACGTAGATATCTAATTTAGAGCACACGACACGTTTCTGGAATAACCTTCATCAGGTACGCTCCGAGTTAAAAAGATCGGAAAGTCAATAAAAACGTAGATATCCAATTTAGTGCACACGACACGTTTCTGGAATAACCTTCATCAGGTACGCTCTTGAGTTAAAAGATCGGAAAGTCAATAAAAACGTAGATATCTAATTTAGAGCACACGACGCGTTTCTGGAATAACCTTCATCAGGTACGCTCTGAGTTAAAAGATCGGAAAGTCAATGAAAACGTAGATATCTAATTTAGTGCACACGACGCGTTTCTGGAATAACCTTCATCAGGTACGCTCTTGAGTTAAAAGATCGGAAAGTCAATAAAAACGTAGATATCTAATTTAGAGCACACGACGCGTTTCTGGAATAACCTTCATCAGGTACGCTCTGAGTTAAAAGATCGGAAAGTCAATGAAAACGTAGATATCTAATTTAGTGCACACGACGCGTTTCTGGAATAACCTTCATCAGGTACGCTCTGAGTTAAAAGATCGGAAAGTCAATAAAAACGTAGATATCTAATTTAGTGTACACGACACGTTTCTGGAATAACCTTCATCAGGTACGCTCCGAGTTAAAAGATCGGAAAACCAATTAAAACGTAGATATCTAATTTAGTGTACATGACACGTTTCTGGAATAACCTTCATCAGGTACGCTCTGAATTAAAAGATCGGAAAGCCAATAAAAACGTAGATATCTAACTTAGAGCACACGATGCGTTTCTGGAATAACGTTCATCAGGTACGCTCTGAGTTAAAAGATCGGAAAGTCAATAAAAACGTAGATATCTAATTTAGAGCACACGACGCGTTTCTGGAATAACCTTCATCAGGTACGCTCCGAGTTAAAAGATCGGAAAGTCAATGAAAACGTAGATATCTAATTTAGTGCACACGACGCGTTTCTGGAATAATCTTCATCAGGTACGCTCTGAGTTAAAAGATCGGAAAGTCAATAAAAACGTAGATATCTAATTTAGAGCACACGACGCGTTTCTGGAATAACCTTCATCAGGTATGCTCTGAGTTAAAAGATCGGAAAGTCAATGAAAACGTAGATATCTAATTTAGTGTACACGACGCGTTTCTGGAATAACCTTCATCAGGTACGCTCTCAGCTAAGAGATCGGAAAGTCAATAAAAACGTAGATATCTAATTTAGTGTACACGACGCGTTTCTGGAATAACCTTCACCAGGTACGTTCATAGTTAAAAAGATTGGAAAGTCAATAAAAACGTAGATATCTAATTTAGTGTACACGACACGTTTCTGGAATAACCTTCATCAGGTACGCTCTGAGTTAAAAGATCGGAAAGTCAATAAAAACGTAGATATCTAATTTAGAGCACACGACGCGTTTCTGGAATAACCTTCATCAGGTACGCTCTGAGTTAAAAGATCGGAAAGTCAATAAAAACGTAGATATCTAATTTAGTGTACACGACGCGTTTCTGGAATAACCTTCATAACCTTCATCGAACGATTTGAAATCTAAACAATTCAAAGCTTTGGGAGCAATAAAACCAAAGTGCCTAAACAAGATAGCCAAAATCAGCTAAGGTCAGATATGCCTGAGGAAGTAGAACCTTAGTTTCATTAAATTAATTACATTATTTAGGAACTGTAAATTTCAGTAATATATATATCGAATAAACCAGGTCAGTGCCGAAGCACTGATACGGGGCGGACTGATAACCTGGGGGACTAATAGTCCATCAGCAGAGGTGTCGACCCAGTGATAGGAATAAAAATGTAGATATTAAATTTAGTGTGCACGACGAGTTTCTGGAATAAACTTCATTAGGTACGCTGAAAGATATGCAGGACAAAACGAAAATTGAATATCACGTGTTTCGGAAGGGTTATAATTTCCTGTCTAATAACAGAACTGTTATACAGTCTACCATATCAAAGTCATTTCATATAGAATTTCACTTCCGTTATTGGAAGTATATATGCTCCAATTTTTTTCAATGGAATACTGTCCTAGGATCTTTCTTATTTTAAGCATTCAGGATCAAAATTATGTTCTTTGTGTAATGTAAATAAACGTTAGAGAATACCGAAGGAGCAATAAAAAAAAAAGTACAATTCAGAGAAACTGACAGCATAGGGTACACAAGACGAAGAAAAACAAAGCAAAAATTAGATCGTCATATATCTATATTAGTGGCTGTGTGTGTTATATCTATTGAAGATGACAATATGTTGTTAATATTTATTTTGACCTTTGTCTTCGATCCTCATTTCAGAACGAAGTGGAAAAGACAGACTGCAGTTGGACTAGAACTTTTAACGGAAGCTACAAATTTTGCCACAGTACAACGAATGATACACAATAACAATTACTGGTCAACGTTCCATCCCAATATTACGTCATTAGTGACAAATCTCGAACAATCTATTCCAAGACCACGATGTCCAGTTCCAACTAGTACACAGTATTTATCTTCTTTGTTTATGTCAGGTGCTCTGCCATCATTTATGTCGCATGCGCAGGCACAAGATGACAGATAGCGGAACCGGAAGTTTAAAATGTTTTTGTTTCAATTTGTTTTTTTTTGGCTGGAACAAAGTGATGTACATACTGGAAATAATTATCATTAACCGGTATTTTGTTAATGTGGTTCGTCTATATGACTGTTTATCCACAAACACATGCATGACACTCTCCAATTAGATTCGGAAAAGGTGGTATGCTATTCTTTTTTGCAATTATTTAAGGCAGACTATCATAGCAAATTGAAAGTCATTAGATATAATTGAATTTGAATTTTTAGCCAAATATTACATGCATTTACAGTAACGTTATGTAAAGAATAAATATAGATAACTTTCGTGACATTATAAGTGTTTCTTTTTATTTTTCAGATTTTCCTTATTGTTATGTTTACTATCATGTGTTTATTCATCTCTACGGCTTTAATTTCAGATATTCGTTATGTTTTCATTAAATGTGCTTAATTGTTTCATGACAAATGTGGGAGGTGTAAATGGTTAAACATCAACATTCAGATTTCATTTTCATTTTCATTATGAAATGTAAAAACTGATATATCTCCATTCCACATTATTGCATAATTAAGATAAGCAACATTACATACTACCGTCTCTGGTGATTGACTTATTTTTCTGACATATAATGTACCCTAAAGGAATAAATAAAACGTAGGTCTCTATCAGGGGCGGATCCAGGATTTAAAGTTAGGGGGGGGGGGGGGGGGTGTACTTTAAAAAATTGCGCCGAGCGGAAGGAGGCGCGATAAAAGTTTGGGGTATTTCATGTGAAAAATCACGATTTTACGCCAAAAAGTCATATTTTTTTCAATTTGAGGGGGGGGGGGGGGGGGGGGGGGTGCGTCCCCCCTGAATCCGCCCCTGTCTATATTAGTACGCACAGCACTTTTTTATTTATAAATAGCTTCACTTGGTGCTTTCAAATCCTAATGATCGGAAAGACAAATGATTTCAAAAATCTTTGGGAGCAAGCAAATCAAAAGATCAAAACACTATACACAGTAGTAATACATAGATATCTAATATTAGATGCGCACGACGCCTTTCTGTGATAACATTCATCAAGTGTGCTCAAAGTCAAAAATTGAAAGCCAAATAATATAAAAGTATTTAGGAGCAAACAAACCAAAGAGTCCAAGCATGATAAATAAATTGGCTAAGGATATGTATGGCTGGGGGAGATGGTTTGGCTTATGTTTGGTTTATGGTGTTCAACGTTACTTTCAACAATATTTCAGTTATATCGTGGCAGTCAGATCTATTGGTGGAGGAAACCGGTGAAAACCACCGACCTGTCGAAAATCACTGACAAAGTTTATCACATAATGTTGTATCGAGTCCACCTCACCATGAACGGTGTTCGAACTCACAGCTTATGTGGTGATAGGCAGAGCCGGATCCAGGATTTCAAGTTAGGGGAGGGGCGCACTTAAAATAATTGGGCCGAGTGGAGGGAGGCGCGAAAAATTTTGGGGTATTTCGTGTGAAAAATCACTATTTTACGCCAAAAAAAATCATATTTTTTCCAACTTTAGGGGGGGCGCGCACCGGATGCGCCCCCTGGATCCGCCCCTGATAGGCACCTGAGGGAGATGAATATTAGTGTTAATGAGATATTATTCTGGAAGTATAAATTTCAATAAGAAATATATGTTATAATTCAAATCAATACCGAATCGGTAACTAGTTCATGGGCGGATGATACCCTCAGAGAGTAGTAGTCCACCAGTAGAGGTATCGCCACAGGGCCAGCGACTCAGGAAAAAAAAATAGAGACATAATCAGGAATATATAAATTGTATTAACTAATGCTCACAAGTAGTTATTTACCAACAAATATGCACATCTTCAGGAAGAGTTTGGTGTTTAACGCAATTTTCACCAATATTTCAGTTATATCGTCAGTTTTATTGTTGGAGAAAACCGGAGTACCAAGAGGAAACCACCAACCTGCCGCAAGTCACTGACAAGCTTTATCACATACCGGTAATGTTGTATCGAGTGCATATCGCCTGAGCTGGGTTCGAACTCACAGCGTTAGTGGTGATATGCACTTATTGCATAGGTAGTTATAAATACAACGACCATACAATCACGACCACGACAGCCCCTCGCACATGAACATAATGTGACTTGTTAGTCAATAAACTTTTCAATGTGATATAACTTTTGAAGCGAAATGAATTTCATGTCAATCAACATTAAAGAAGGTAAACCGTTGTTTACATCTGCTTCTATACACTGTTAATTCTCTAAACATCATGTTATGTTTCAGCTTTCATAGCAAAATCCTCTTAAATATATAAACATTGAAAAATCATGTTTCTTTTGTATTTTTTAAAGTATAGTCCAAATACCACAGATGTTTCTAATAATATGAAATATCCTGAAACATATAAAGCGCATGTTTCCTACCAACAGCTGATTGAAATATAGTATATATCCAGTCCAAAGAATTAATCTCTTAATAATAGATCAAAACCTGTATTAACGTATTCTAATATCTCCAGTTAGGCATATCAATATGGAAACAGAAACATGTTTTTTTTCATCTTCCAAAAATAGAGGAAGGTTAATAAGTATATTGCAAATCTCAATATCTATTCCCCCGGTATCATTTTGTGTACATGTATTTCGTTTGTAATCTGAACTAATATATATATATATACATTTTTTACACATGATCATATTATGACAGTCATGCACATAGTATGACCGCATCATTTCACGAAGAGGGGCAGGGGGTCTGTGCCTTCAAAACGAGCCCACCACTTTTTATTGTAGTGCATGCACCCAAACCAGGAAAGTGAGCTGTCATGTATGTGAGAGTTAGATGTATCAGTGAGCTGTCATGTCTATGAGGGTTAGATGTATCAGTGAGCTGTCATGTATATGAGGGCTAGATGTATCAGTGAGCTGTCATGTATATGAGAGTTAGATGTATCAGTGAGCTGTCATGTATGTGAGAGTTAGATGTATCAGTGAGCTGTCATGTGTATGAGAGTTAGATGTATCACGTGACCTGTCATGTATATGAGAGTTAGATGTATCAGTGAGCTGTCATGTATATGAGGGTTAGATGTATCAGTGAGCTGTCATGTATGTGAGAGTTAGATGTATCAGTGAGCTGTCATGTGTATGAGAGTTAGATGTATCAGTGACCTGTCAGGTATATGAGAGTTAAATATATCAGTGACCTGTCATGAATATGAGAGTTAGATGTATCAGTGAGCTGTCATGTATTTGAGAATTAGATGTATCAGTGAGCTGTCATGTATATGAGGATTAGATGTATCACGTGACCTATCAGGTATATGAGGGTTAGATGTATCAGTGAGCTGTCATGTATATGAGAGTTAGATGTATCAGTGACCTGTCATGTATATGAGAGTTAGATGTATCAGTGAGCTGTCATGTCTATGAGGGTTATATGTATCACGTGACCTGTCATGTATATGAGGGTTAGATGTATCAGTGAGCTGTCATGTATATGAGAGTTAGATGTATCAGTGACCTGTCATGTATATGAGGATTAGATGTATCACGTGACCTATCAGGTATATGAGGGTTATATGTATCAATGAGCTGTCATGTATATGAGAGTTAGATGTATCAGTGACCTGTCATGTATATGAGAGTTAGATGTATCAGTGAGCTGTCATGTCTATGAGGGTTATATGTATCACGTGACCTGTCATGTATATGAGGGTTAGATGTATCAGTGAGCTGTCATGTATATGAGAGTTAGATGTATCAGTGACCTGTCATGTATATGAGAGTTAGATGTATCAGTGAGCTGTCATGTATATAAGGGTTAGATGTATCAGTGACCTGTCAGGTATATGAGAGTTAAATATATCAGTGACCTGTCATGTATATGAGAGTTAGATGTATCAGTGAGCTGTCATGTATATGAGAGTTAGATGTATCAGTGATCTGTCATGTATATGAGGGTTATATGTATCACGTGACCTGTCATGTATATGAGGGTTAGATGTATCAGTGAGCTGTCATGTATACAAGAGTTAGATGTATCAGTGAGCTGTCATGTATATGAGAGTTAGATGTATCAGTGAGCTGTCATGTATATGAGGGTTAGATGTATCAGTGAGCTGTCATGTATATGAGGGTTAGATGTATCAGTGAGCTGTCATGTATATGAGGGTTAGATGTATCAGTGAGCTGTCATGTATATGAGAGTTAGATGTATCAGTGAGCTGTCATGTATATGAGGGTTAGATGTATCAGTGAGCTGTCATGTATATGAGGGTTAGATGTATCAGTGAGCTGTCATGTATATGAGGGTTAGATGTATCAGTGAGCTGTCATGTATATGAGAGTTAGATGTATCAGTGATCTGTCATGTATATGAGGGTTATATGTATCACGTGACCTGTCATGTATATGAGGGTTAGATGTATCAGTGAGCTGTCATGTATACAAGAGTTAGATGTATCAGTGAGCTGTCATGTATATGAGAGTTAGATGTATCAGTGAGCTGTCATGTATATGAGGGTTAGATGTATCAGTGAGCTGTCATGTGTATGAGAGTTAGATGTATCACGTGACCTGTCATGTATATGAGAGTTAGATGTATCAGTGAGCTGTCATGTATATGAGAGTTAGATGTATCAGTGAGCTGTCATGTATATGAGAGTTAGATGTATCAGTGAGCTGTCATGTATATGAGAGTTAGATGTATCAGTGAGCTGTCATGTATACAAGAGTTAGATGTATCAGTGAGCTGTCATGTATATGAGGGTTAGATGTATCAGTGAGCTGTCATGTATATGAGAGTTAGATGTATCAGTGAGCTGTCATGTATATAAGGGTTAGATGTATCAGTGAGCTGTCATGTATATGAGGGTTATATGTATCACGTGACCTGTCATGTATATGAGGGTTAGATGTATCAGTGAGCTGTCATGTATATGAGAGTTAGATGTATCAGTGATCTGTCATGTATATGAGGGTTAGATGTATCAGTGAGCTGTCATGTATATGAGGGTTATATGTATCACGTGACCTGTCATGTATATGAGGGTTAGATGTATCAGTGAGCTGTCATGTCTATGAGGGTTAGATGTATCAGTGACCTGTCATGTATATGAGAGTTAGATGTATCAGTGAGCTGTCATGTATATGAGAGTTAGATGTATCAGTGACCTGTCATGTATATGAGAGTTAGATGTATCAGTGAGCTGTCATGTATATGAGAGTTAGATGTATCAGTGACCTGTCATGTATATGAGAGTTAGATGTATCAGTGACCTGTCATGTATATGAGGGTTAGATGTATCACGTGACCTATCAGGTATATGAGAGTTAGATGTATCAGTGACCTGTCAGGTATATGAGAGTTAGATGTATCAGTGAGCTGTCATGTATATGAGAGTTAAATGTATCAGTGACCTGTCATGTATATGAGAGTTAGATGTATCAGTGAGCTGTCATGTATATGAGAGTTAGATGTATCAGTGACCTGTCAGGTATATGAGAGTTAGATGTATCAGTGAGCTGTCATGTATATGAGAGTTAGATGAATCAGTGACCTGTCATGTATATGAGGGTTAGATGTATCACGTGACCTATCAGGTATATGAGAGTTAGATGTATCAGTGACCTGTCAGGTATATGAGAGTTAGATGTATCAGTGAGCTGTCATGTATATGAGAGTTAAATGTATCAGTGACCTGTCATGTATATGAGAGTTAGATGTATCAGTGAGCTGTCATGTATATGAGAGTTAGATGTATCAGTGAGCTGTCATGTATATGAGGATTAGATGTATCACGTGACCTATCAGGTATATGAGGGTTAGATGTATCAGTGAGCTGTCATGTATATAAGGGTTAGATGTATCAGTGAGCTGTCATGTATATGAGAGTTAGATGTATCAGTGACCTGTCATGTATATGAGAGTTAGATGTATCAGTGAGCTGTCATGTATATGAGAGTTAGATGTATCAGTGACCTGTCATGTATATGAGAGTTAGATGTATCAGTGAGCTGTCATGTATATGAGAGTTAGATGTATCAGTGACCTGTCATGTATATGAGAGTTAGATGTATCAGTGAGCTGTCATGTATATAAGGGTTAGATGTATCAGTGAGCTGTCATGTATATGAGAGTTAGATGTATCAGTGAGCTGTCATGTATATGAGAGTTAGATGTATCAGTGACCTGTCATGTATATAAGGGTTAGATGTTTCAATGAGCTGTCATGTATATGAGAGTTAGATGTATCAGTGACCTGTCATGTATATGAGAGTTAGATGTATCACGTGACCTATCAGGTATATGAGAGTTAGATGTATCAGTGAGCTGTCATGTATATGAGAGTTAGATGTATCAGTGAGCTGTCATGTATATGAGAGTTAGATGTATCAGTGACCTGTCATGTGTATGAGAGTTAGATGTATCAGTGACCTGTCATGTATATGAGAGTTAGATGTATCAGTGAGCTGTCATGTATATGAGAGTTAGATGCATCAGTGACCTATCATGTATATGAGGATTAGATGTATCACGTGACCTATCAGGTATATGAGAGTTAGATGTATCAGTGACCTGTCAGGTATATGACAGTTAGATGTATCAGTGAGCTGTCATGTATATGAGAGTTAGATGTATCAGTGACCTGTCATGTATATAAGAGTTAGATGTATCAGTGAGCTGTCATGTATACGAGAGTTAGATGTATTAGTGAGCTGTCATGTATATGAGAGTTAGATGTATCACGTGACCTGTCATGTATATGAGGGTTATATGTATCACGTGACCTGTCATGTATATGAGAGTTAGATGTATCAGTGAGCTGTCATGTATATGAGGGTTATATGTATCACGTGACCTGTCATGTATATGAGAGTTAGATGTATCACGTGACCTGTCATGTATATGAGGGTTATATGTATCACGTGACCTGTCATGTATATGAGAGTTAGATGTATCACGTGACCTGTCATGTATATGAGGGTTATATGTATCACGTGACCTGTCATGTATATGAGAGTTAGATGTATCAGTAAGCTGTCATGTATATGAGGGTTAGATGTATCAGTGATCTGTCATGTATATGAGAGTTAGATGTATCACGTGAACTATCAGGTATATGAGAGTTAGATGTATCACGTGACCTGTCATGTATATGAGGGTTATATGTATCACGTGACCTGTCATGTATATGAGAGTTAGATGTATCAGTGAGCTGTCATGTATATGAGGGTTAGATGTATCAGTGATCTGTCATGTATATGAGGGTTAGATGTATCACGTGACCTATCAGGTATATGAGAGTTAGATGTATCAGTGAGCTGTCATGTATATAAGGGTTAGATGTATCAGTGAGCTGTCATGTATGTGAGAGTTAGATGTATCAGTGATCTGTCATGTATATGAGAGTTAGATGTATCACGTGAACTATCAGGTATATGAGAGTTAGATGTATCAGTGACCTGTCAGGTATATGAGAGTTAGATGTATCAATGAGCTGTCATGTATATTAGAGTTAGATGTATCAGTGACCTGTCATGTATATGAGAATTAGATGTATCAGTGAGCTGGCATCTATATGAGAGTTAGATGTATCAGTGAGCTGTCATGTATATGAGAGTTAGATGTATTAGTGAGCTGTCATGTATATGAGGGTTAGATGTATCAGTGAGCTGTCATGTATATGAGAGTTAGATGTATCAGTGAGCTGTCATGTATATGAGAGTTAGATGTATCAGTGACCTGTCATGTATATGAGGGTTAGATGTATCAGTGAGCTGTCATGTATATGAGAGTTAGATGTATCAGTGACCTGTCATGTATATGAGAGTTAGATGTATCAGTGAGCTGTCATGTATATGAGAGTTAGATGTATCAGTGACCTGTCATGTATATGAGAGTTAGATGTATCAGTGACCTGTCATGTATATGAGGGTTAGATGTATCAGTGAGCTGTCATGTATATGAGGGCTAGATGTATCACGTGACCTATCAGGTATATGAGAGTTAGATGTATCAGTGACCTGTCAGGTATATGAGAGTTAGATGTATCAGTGAGCTATCATGTATATGAGAGTTAGATGTATCAGTGACCTGTCATGTATATGAGAGTTAGATGTATCAGTGAGCTGTCATGTATACGAGAGTTAGATGTATCAGTGAGCTGTCATGTATATGAGGGTTAGATGTATCACGTGACCTGTCATGTATATGAGAGTTAGATGTATCAGTGATCTGTCATGTATATGAGGGTTAGATGTCTCAGTGAGCTGTCATGTATATGAGAGTTAGATGTATCAGTGATCTGTCATGTATATGAGGGTTAGATGTCTCAGTGAGCTGTCATGTATATGAGAGTTAGATGTATCAGTGACCTGTCATGTATATGAGGGTTAGATGTATCACGTGACCTGTCATGTATATGAGAGTTAGATGTATCAGTGATCTGTCATGTATATGAGGGTTAGATGTATCAGTGAGCTGTCAGGTATATGAGAGTTAGATGTATCAGTGACCTGTCATGTATATGAGAGTTAGATGTATCAGTGACCTGTCAGGTATATGAGAGTTAGATGTATCAGTGAGCTGTCAGGTATATGAGAGTTAGATGTATCAGTGACCTGTCAGGTATATGAGGGTTAGATGTATCAGTGAGCTGTCATGTATATGAGGGTTAGATGTATCAGTGAGCTGTCATGTATATGAGAGTTAGATGTATCAGTGAGCTGTCATGTATATGAGAGTTAGATGTATCAGTGACCTGTCATGTATATGAGAGTTAGATGTATCAGTGAGCTGTCATGTATATGAGAGTTAGATGTATCAGTGACCTGTCATGTATATGAGAGTTAGATGTATCAGTCAGCTGTCATGTATATGAGGGTTAGATGTATCACGTGACCTATCAGGTATATGAGGGTTAGATGTATCAGTGAGCTGTCATGTATATGAGGGTTAGATGTATCACGTGACCTATCAGGTATATGAGAGTTAGATGTATCAATGAGCTGTCATGTATATGAGAGTTAGATGTATCAGTGACCTGTCATGTATATGAGAGTTAGATGTATCAGTGAGCTGTCATGTATATGAGAGTTAGATGTATCAGTGAGCTGTCATGTATATGAGGGTTAGATGTATCACGTGACCTATCAGGTATATGGGGGTTAGATGTATCAGTGACCTGTCATGTATATGAGGGTTAGATGTATCACGTGACCTATCATGTATATGAGAGTTAGATGTATCAGTGATCTGTCATGTATATGAGAGTTAGATGTATCAGTCAGCTGTCATGTATATGAGGGTTAGATGTATCAGTGAGCTGGCATCTATATGAGAGTTAGATGAATCAGTGACCTGTCAGGTATATGAGAGTTAGATGTATCACGTGACCTGTCAGGTATATAAGGGTTAGATGTATCAGTGAGCTGTCATGTATATGAGAGTTAGATGTATCAGTGAGCTGTCATGTATATGAGAGTTAGATGTATCAGTGAGCTGTCATGTATATGAGAGTTAGATGTATCAGTGACCTGTCATGTATATGAGAGTTAGATGTATCAGTGAGCTGTCATGTATATGAGGGTTAGATGTATCACGTGACCTATCAGGTATATGAGAGTTAGATGTATCAGTGAGCTGTCATGTATATGAGAGTTAGATGTATCAGTGAGCTGTCATGTATATGAGAGTTAGATGTATCAGTGACGTGTCATGTATATGAGAGTTAGATGTATCAGTGAGCTGTCATGTATATGAGGGTTAGATGTCTCAGTGAGCTGTCATGTATATGAGAGTTAGATGTATCAGTGATCTGTCAGGTATATGAGAGTTAGATGTATCAGTGAGCTGTCATGTATATGAGAGTTAGATGTATCAGTGAGCTGTCATGTATATGAGAGTTAGATGTATCAGTGAGCTGTCATGTATATGAGAGTTAGATGTATCAGTGAGCTGTCATGTATATGAGGGTTAGATGTATCACGTGACCTATCATGTATATGAGGGTTAGATGTCTCAGTGAGCTGTCATGTATATGAGAGTTAGATGTATCAGTGAGCTGTCATGTATATGAGAGTTAGATGTATCAGTAAGCTGTCATGTATATGAGAGTTAGATGTATCAGTGATCTGTCATGTATATGAGGGTTAGATGTCTCAGTGAGCTGTCATGTATATGAGAGTTAGATGTATCAGTGAGCTGTCATGTATATGAGAGTTAGATGTATCAGTAAGCTGTCATGTATATGAGAGTTAGATGTATCAGTGATCTGTCATGTATATGAGGGTTAGATGTATCAGTGATCTGTCATGTATATGAGAGTTAGATGTATCAGTGAGCTGTCATGTATATGAGGGTTATATGTATCACGTGACCTATCATGTATATGAGGGTTAGATGTATCAGTGACCTGTCATGTATATGAGAGTTAGATGTATCAGTGAGCTGTCATGTATACAAGAGTTAGATGTATCAGTGAGCTGTCATGTATATGAGGGTTATATGTATCACGTGACCTATCATGTATATGAGGGTTAGATGTATCAGTGAGCTGTCATGTATATGAGAGTTAGATGTATCAGTGAGCTGTCATGTATATGAGAGTTAGATGTATCAGTGACGTGTCATGTATATGAGAGTTAGATGTATCAGTGAGCTGTCATGTATATGAGGGTTAGATGTCTCAGTGAGCTGTCATGTATATGAGAGTTAGATGTATCAGTGATCTGTCAGGTATATGAGAGTTAGATGTATCAGTGAGCTGTCATGTATATGAGAGTTAGATGTATCAGTGAGCTGTCATGTATATGAGAGTTAGATGTATCAGTGAGCTGTCATGTATATGAGGGTTAGATGTATCAGTGAGCTGTCATGTATATGAGGGTTAGATGTATCAGTGATCTGTCATGTATATGAGGGTTAGATGTATCAGTGAGCTGTCATGTATATGAGAGTTAGATGTATCAGTGACCTGTCAGGTATATGAGGGTTAGATGTATCAGTGAGCTGTCATGTATATGAGGGTTAGATGTATCAGTGAGCTGTCATGTATATGAGAGTTAGATGTATCAGTGACCTGTCAGGTATATGAGGGTTAGATGTATCAGTGAGCTGTCATGTATATGAGGGTTAGATGTATCAGTGAGCTGTGATGTATATGAGGGTTAGATGTATCAGTGAGCTGTCATGTATATGAGGGTTAGATGTATCAGTGAGCTGTCAGGTATATGAGGGTTAGATGTATCAGTGACCTGTCAGGTATATGAGGGTTAGATGTATCAGTGAGCTGTCATGTATATGAGGGTTAGATGTATCAGTGAGCTGTCATGTATATGAGGGTTAGATGTATCAGTGAGCTGTCATGTATATGAGGGTTAGATGTATCAGTGAGCTGTCATGTATATGAGGGTTAGATGTCTCAGTGAGCTGTCATGTATATGAGAGTTAGATGTATCAGTGAGCTGTCATGTATATGAGGGTTAGATGTATCAGTGACCTGTCAGGTATATGAGGGTTAGATGTATCAGTGAGCTGTCAGGTATATGAGGGTTAGATGTATCAGTGACCTGTCAGGTATATGAGGGTTAGATGTATCAGTGAGCTGTCATGTATATGAGGGTTAGATGTATCAGTGAGCTGTCATGTATATGAGAGTTAGATGTATCAGTGACCTGTCAGGTATATGAGGGTTAGATGTATCAGTGAGCTGTCATGTATATGAGGGTTAGATGTATCAGTGAGCTGTCATGTATATGAGAGTTAGATGTATCAGTGACCTGTCATGTATATGAGGGTTAGATGTATCAGTGACCTGTCAGGTATATGAGGGTTAGATGTATCAGTGAGCTGTCATGTATATGAGGGTTAGATGTATCAGTGAGCTGTCATGTATATGAGAGTTAGATGTATCAGTGACCTGTCAGGTATATGAGGGTTAGATGTATCAGTGAGCTGTCATGTATATGAGAGTTAGATGTATCAGTGACCTGTCAGGTATATGAGGGTTAGATGTATCAGTGAGCTGTCATGTATATGAGGGTTAGATGTATCAGTGAGCTGTCATGTATATGAGAGTTAGATGTATCAGTGACCTGTCAGGTATATGAGGGTTAGATGTATCAGTGACCTGTCATGTATATGAGGGTTAGATGTATCAGTGAGCTGTCATGTATATGAGGGTTAGATGTATCACGTGACCTGTCATGTATATGAGAGTTAGATGTATCAGTGAGCTGTCATGTATATGAGAGTTAGATGTATCAGTGAGCTGTCATGTATATGAGAGTTAGATGTATCAGTAAGCTGTCATGTATATGAGGGTTAGATGTATCAGTGAGCTGTCATGTATATGAGGGTTAGATGTATCAGTAAGCTGTCATGTATATGAGGGTTAGATGTATCAGTGAGCTGTCATGTATATGAGAGTTAGATGTATCAGTGACCTGTCAGGTATATGAGGGTTAGATGTATCAGTGAGCTGTCATGTATATGAGGGTTAGATGTATCAGTGAGCTGTCATGTATATGAGAGTTAGATGTATCAGTGACCTGTCAGGTATATGAGAGTTAGATGTATCAGTGACCTGTCATGTATATGAGGGTTAGATGTATCAGTGAGCTGTCATGTATATGAGGGTTAGATGTATCACGTGACCTGTCATGTATATGAGAGTTAGATGTATCACGTGACCTGTCATGTATATGAGGGTTAGATGTATCAGTGACCTGTCATGTATATGAGGGTTAGATGTATCAGTGAGCTGTCATGTATATGAGGGTTATATGTATCAGTGACCTGTCATGTATATGAGGGTTAGATGTATCAGTGACCTGTCATGTATATGAGGGTTAGATGTATCAGTGACCTGTCATGTATATGAGGGTTAGATGTATCAGTGACCTGTCATGTATATGAGGGTTAGATGTATCACGTGACCTGTCATGTATATGAGAGTTAGATGTATCAGTGAGCTGTCATGTATATGAGAGTTAGATGTATCAGTGAGCTGTCATGTATATGAGAGTTAGATGTATCAGTGAGCTGTCATGTATATGAGGGTTATATGTATCACGTGACCTATCATGTATATGAGGGTTATATGTATCACGTGACCTATCAGGTATATGAGAGTTAGATGTATCAGTGAGCTGTCATGTATACAAGAGTTAGATGTATCAGTGAGCTGTCATGTATATGAGAGTTAGATGTATCAGTGAGCTGTCATGTATATGAGGGTTAGATGTATCAGTGAGCTGTCATGTATATGAGAGTTAGATGTATCACGTGATCTGTCAGGTATATGAGAGTTAGATGTATCAGTAAGCTGTCATGTATATGAGGGTTAGATGTATCAGTGAGCTGTCATGTATATGAGAGTTAGATGTATCAGTGAGCTGTCATGTATATGAGAGTTAGATGTATCAGTAAGCTGTCATGTATATGAGAGTTAGATGTATCAGTGACCTGTCATGTATATGAGAGTTAGATGCATCAGTGAGCTGTCATGTATATGAGAGTTAGATGTATCAGTGAGCTGTCATGTATATGAGAGTTAGATGTATCAGTGAGCTGTCATGTATATGAGGGTTAGATGTATCAGTGAGCTGTCATGTATATGAGAGTTAGATGTATCAGTGACCTGTCATGTATATGAGAGTTAGATGTATCAGTGAGCTGTCATGTATATGAGAGTTAGATGCATCAGTGAGCTGTCATGTATATGAGGGTTAGATGTATCAGTGAGCTGTCATGTATATGAGAGTTAGATGCATCAGTGAGCTGTCATGTATATGAGAGTTAGATGTATCAGTGACCTGTCAGGTATATGAGAGTTAGATGTATCAGTAAGCTGTCATGTATATGAGGGTTAGATGTATCACGTGACCTGTCATGTATATGAGAGTTAGATGTATCACGTGACCTGTCATGTATATGAGGGTTAGATGTATCAGTGAGCTGTCATGTATATGAGGGTTAGATGTATCACGTGACCTGTCATGTATATGAGAGTTAGATGTATCACGTGACCTGTCATGTATATGAGGGTTAGATGTATCAGTAAGCTGTCATGTATATGAGAGTTAGATGTATCACGTGACCTGTCATGTATATGAGGGTTAGATGTATCAGTGAGCTGTCATGTATATGAGAATTAGATGTATCAGTGAGCTGTCATGTATATGAGGGTTAGATGTATCAGTGAGCTGTCATGTATATGAGGGTTAGATGTATCACGTGACCTGTCATGTATATGAGAGTTAGATGTATCAGTGACCTGTCATGTATATGAGGGTTAGATGTATCACGTGACCTGTCATGTATATGAGAGTTAGATGTATCAGTGATCTGTCATGTATATGAGGGTTAGATGTATCAGTGAGCTGTCATGTATATGAGAGTTAGATGTATCAGTGAGCTGTCATGTATATGAGAGTTAGATGTATCAGTGAGCTGTCATGTATATGAGGGTTAGATGTATCAGTGACCTGTCATGTATATGAGAGTTAGATGTATCAGTGACCTGTCAGGTATATGAGAGTTAGATGTATCAGTGACCTGTCAGGTATATGAGGGTTAGATGTATCACGTGACCTGTCATGTATATGAGGGTTAGATGTATCAGTGACCTGTCATGTATATGAGAGTTAGATGTATCAGTGACCTGTCATGTGTATGAGAGTTAGATGTATCACGTGACCTGTCATGTATATGAGAGTTAGATGTATCAGTGAGCTGTCATGTATATGAGGGTTAGATGTATCAGTGAGCTGTCATGTATATGAGAGTTAGATGTATCAGTGACCTGTCAGGTATATGAGAATTAGATGTATCAGTGAGCTGTCATGTATATGAGGGTTAGATGTATCAGTGAGCTGTCATGTATATGAGAGTTAGATGTATCAGTGACCTGTCATGTATATGAGGGTTAGATGTATCACGTGACCTGTCATGTATATGAGAGTTAGATGTATCAGTGATCTGTCATGTATATGAGGGTTAGATGTATCAGTGAGCTGTCATGTATATGAGAGTTAGATGTATCAGTGAGCTGTCATGTATATGAGAGTTAGATGTATCAGTGAGCTGTCATGTATATGAGAGTTAGATGTATCAGTGAGCTGTCATGTATATGAGAGTTAGATGTATCAGTGAGCTGTCATGTATATGAGAGTTAGATGTATCAGTGACCTGTCATGTATATGAGGGTTAGATGTATCACGTGACCTGTCAGGTATATGAGGGTTAGATGTATCAGTGAGCTGTCATGTATATGAGGGTTAGATGTATCAGTGAGCTGTCATGTATATGAGAGTTAGATGTATCAGTGACCTGTCATGTATATGAGAGTTAGATGTATCAGTGACCTGTCATGTATATGAGGGTTAGATGTATCAGTGAGCTGTCATGTATATGAGGGTTAGATGTATCACGTGACCTGTCAGGTATATGAGGGTTAGATGTATCAGTGATCTGTCATGTATATGAGGGTTAGATGTATCAGTGAGCTGTCATGTATATGAGGGTTAGATGTATCACGTGACCTGTCATGTATATGAGAGTTAGATGTATCAGTGAGCTGTCATGTATATGAGGGTTAGATGTATCACGTGACCTGTCATGTATATGAGAGTTAGATGTATCAGTGAGCTGTCATGTATATGAGGGTTAGATGTATCACGTGACCTGTCATGTATATGAGAGTTAGATGTATCAGTGATCTGTCAGGTATATGAGGGTTAGATGTATCAGTGAGCTGTCATGTATATGAGGGTTAGATGTATCACGTGACCTGTCATGTATATGAGAGTTAGATGTATCAGTGAGCTGTCATGTATATGAGGGTTAGATGTATCAGTGACCTGTCATGTATATGAGGGTTAGATGTATCAGTGACCTGTCATGTATATGAGAGTTAGATGTATCAGTGACCTGTCATGTATATGAGGGTTAGATGTATCAGTGAGCTGTCATGTATATGAGGGTTAGATGTATCACGTGACCTGTCATGTATATGAGAGTTAGATGTATCAGTGACCTGTCATGTATATGAGGGTTAGATGTATCAGTGAGCTGTCATGTATATGAGGGTTAGATGTATCAGTGAGCTGTCATGTATATGAGGGTTAGATGTATCACGTGACCTGTCATGTATATGAGAGTTAGATGTATCAGTGAGCTGTCATGTATATGAGGGTTAGATGTATCACGTGACCTGTCATGTATATGAGAGTTAGATGTATCAGTGAGCTGTCATGTATATGAGGGTTAGATGTATCACGTGACCTGTCATGTATATGAGAGTTAGATGTATCAGTGATCTGTCAGGTATATGAGGGTTAGATGTATCAGTGAGCTGTCATGTATATGAGGGTTAGATGTATCACGTGACCTGTCATGTATATGAGAGTTAGATGTATCAGTGAGCTGTCATGTATATGAGGGTTAGATGTATCAGTGACCTGTCATGTATATGAGGGTTAGATGTATCAGTGACCTGTCATGTATATGAGAGTTAGATGTATCAGTGACCTGTCATGTATATGAGGGTTAGATGTATCACGTGATCTGTCAGGTATATGAGAGTTAGATGTATCAGTAAGCTGTCATGTATATGAGAGTTAGATGTATCAGTGACCTGTCATGTATACAAGAGTTAGATGTATCAGTGACCTGTTATGTATACAAGAGTTAGATGTATCAGTGAGCTGTCATGTATATGAGGGTTATATGTATCGACTTTTTCTCTTTCTACAAATTTTCTATTAGATTTTGTTTGACAATGTGTTATCTTTTTGTTTTTCATTTTATTTAGTCAAACATTGCTATATCTAGAACTCTGATAAGTCGTTCCTTTTGATAACCTGAAATGTGGTTCGTTCGGAATCGTGTTCAGCTTCATTAAATTCGAACATCTCGAATACTCTCATATTTTGAGGTAAAGTGACCGGTCCCTTCGTCTTTGATTCAACGAGGTTCATCTGTGTATAATTCCCTTTCCTTAACAACGCCTACACCTTCAAATTGTCTTTAATTTCAGACACTCATACAAATATTTTGTTAATTTCGCTTACGGTTTTATTTTGGTATAGAAAGAACAAATAAGGGGCGAGTTAGAGTTTGACCTGTGTGTGGAAAATCTTCTTTTTTTTTTTTTGCAATCAGCAAAAATAGTTATTAAAAACTATAATTACATATAAGAAATTGCAGAATGTACCACGGAGTTGGTAAAATTGTTCTACATGCTCAAATTAAGTTACCTTGCTTGGTTTGTTGTTTGTTTGATGGTGTTTAACGCCATTTTCAACAATATTTCAGCTACATCATGGCGGGCAGTTTTATTGGTGGATGAAACCGGAGGACCCCGAGAAATCCACCAACCTGTCTGAAGTCACTGACAAACTTTATCACATAATGTTGTACACCTCACTCTGATAAAGATTCGAGCTCACAACATCAGTGGCGATATGCATTGATTGCATAGGTAGTTGTAAATGCAACTACCATACGATCACAGCCACGACGGCCCCTACATTGCATGATGGTCTAATTATTGTCTGAAAATGTAATCTTTGTACCAGAGAATGTGTAATTAAATGAATTCTACTAATTATTTATAGAATTAAGTATCATTGTACATTTATTTGAAGAAGAAAAAAGACTT
The DNA here is from genome assembly GCA_963383655.1 of Bathymodiolus septemdierum. Classification (NCBI taxonomy): domain Eukaryota; kingdom Metazoa; phylum Mollusca; class Bivalvia; order Mytilida; family Modiolidae; genus Bathymodiolus; species Bathymodiolus septemdierum. The sequence goes on along the minus strand of OY726528.1, from coordinate 10,611,464 downwards.
GAAATATTATTTTTTTAGAAAAAGCCACCATCTAATGAAATAATTCGTTAAAATGGGTGATTTTCATTCTGTAATAAAACGTAGATATCTATTTCAGTGTGCACGATGCATTTGCTTGGTTTGTTTTATGGTGTTTAACGCCACTTTCAACAATATATCAGTTATATCGTGGCGGTCAGTTTTATTGGTGGAGGAAACAAGAGTACCCGGGAAACCACCGACCTGTCGCAAATCACTGACAAACTTTATCATTTAATGTTGTACACCTTGCCCTTATCGATATTCGAACTCACAACATCAGTGGTGATAGGCACTGATTGCATAGGTAGTTGTAAATCCAACTACCATACGATCAAGGCCACGAAGGCCCCTAAGACGTATTTGTGGAATCATTTTCATCAGGTAAATGGTGAGAACAAACCGTGGTCACAAATGAAGTAGAATTTTTAAAAGACGACTTCAAAAATGCAGGTTCTCCTATGTTAACTGAAACGTTACTAATATAATGAATACAACGCAGATGAATTGAACAAAAGTGATGTAACGAAATATGTGATTTGAATTAAATTCAATCAATAAAAATAATTGTACACTTGAAAGATTTGCATAAACAGAAAATGGACATTTTTTCCTTTTGAATTTCAAAGCATTTCAATACATACTATTAACGTTAAATAGAAATCGTTAATGTAATGAACTCTCTCCATCATTTATTGAATTAATCATAACAAATTAAAAGTTTTTAAAGATTGTAAGCTATCCTAAAGTTATCAGTATTTGTGTTTTAAACGATGATTAAAAAGGTTTTAGTCTCTTGAATTCATGAATACTAATTAGTCATGGATCTCACGTGTGAATCAAGACCTGAACTCCATGCCCGTATCATTTCTTTCACTTCATTACTCTGTCTTACTAGATTTCTGAATTAAAATTTTCTTTTCTTCGAGATAAATATTGCCTGATAGTTCGTGTACAAGGCGATAACAAAACTTTCTTTAGAAAGGGTTAAAATGAAATGCAAGTTAAAAGCGGAAAGCTTATCATCCGAGTTAATAATAAGTTAATAATCTGAAGAATTGAACCGATCGTAAGAAAAGAGAGTACCCGTTGACATTCGGAACCATTTAACGTTCAGTTGACAATTTAACGGCAAAACGTTTAGATTTATGGTAAATTTAATAAGATTTAATAAGATTAAGACCAATATTCTTGAGATTAATCATAAGAAATTGAAATATTATTAGAAAACTTTTCACCGGTAAAAAATTAATAAATATCTAAATCGTATTGAAATAATGTAGGAATATTGTGTAAGACGACACTTCATAATGTTGGTCTTCTACAACAGATTAATGATGACAGTCCCGCCCCATACAATCAAACGAGCATATGTTTAAAAAATTTCACTCTCCAGAATTGTTAAAGGTATTCTACTGTTAATCCCTACACACCGGGAGACCTCGTGTACAAACCTTAACGTTGCATTAATGAACACTAATCGCATGTAAATAAAGAATGTTTCTATACAAAATTTATCTAAAATGGGCGTGTCTGCCCCAGCCACAAACACGAATAACACCAAATACACAGGTGTAATTATTCACCTCGGTAAAGCTTGTAAAGTTGAATTACAACGAGTATGAATATTAACAATATAGAATTCCATTCACTCCACCTGGTGGTCTAAAGGGGACACACACAACTGTATGTTTTCTTAATATGTGTTGTTTATGTTTTTTTCCCTATGGATGGTATTTTAATATAGTGTGCACGAAGCGTGTTTTGAAATAATCTTCATCTGGTATGCTCAAGATCAAATAATAGAGTTATGGTTAAAATTACGGTGCTTAACGCCACTTTCAACAATATTTCAGTTATATCGTGGCAGTCAATTTTATTAGTGGCGGAAACTAGAGTACCCTGAGAAAGTCGGTGACAAAGTTGTATCGAGTACGCCTCACCATGAGAGAATTACAACTCATAACGTTAGTGGTGATGGGAACTGATTGTACATGTAGTTGTAAATCCAGCTACCATACGACGGTCCCTCAGATAATTCGAAAGTGAAATAATTTAAAAAATTTTGGGAACTTCAAAACCAAAGGGCTAAGAAAGGATAGCCTAAATTCTGAACGAGTATTGTTACTGCTTAAAGGAAAGTGAGCAATATTTCAACTATAAGAATAAGAATAAGAATTTTTATTATCCAATAGAGGGCCCACAAGAGGCAAAGTCATTACAGTGATTCATTAAAAATAAAAATAAAAATATTGTACGTTATAATGGAAAGAACAAATGTTGATGAATCGATCATGATATCCACTTGGGGTTTGTGGATTATTGTACCGTTTATTTTTATTATACCATTCATTCAATGATAATATAAGTCACAATTTTCTTTAAGAATTTTGCATCTTTTACAAATCTTGGTCTTTTTTTTACGGCGGTGTTCAAATTCTGTAAAATAATACAACAATGCAAAATTATTTTAAGCCCAAATCCATGACGTCCGTTTCACTAAACTGATCGTAAATCGTAACTCTAAGATTACACTTACGATTTCGTGCACGTATACGTATACGTGAGTTTCACTAAGCTATTCCTAATCGTAAGAGTTACGACTAACGACAAGTAACAAGACATCTCCTGTAATGGAGGTAGACAACGATCATTGCAACACCAACAGGTCGGAATTTGAGTACATTAAAAAAAGATCCTTCACATTTTATATTCAACTAATTCTTAAAAAACTTGAAGTAAATATATTTAAGAATTAGTTGAATATAAAATGTGAAGGATCTTTTTTTAATGTACTCAATTTTTTTTTCTAAAGTGAGTGAGTGATTGTTGCTTAGCGCCAACTCAGCAATTTTTTCAGCTATATAATGGCGAGAACAAGTTAATTTTCAATGAGATGAGGATGGGGTTCGTCTGTACTAGACCAACACGCTTGCATATTTATTTTCTATCAAATTTATTTATATATTATTTCGTTTCTTTATCTTTTGTTTATCGTGTTCGTGTCCATATCAATACAATCTTACATATCATATCCAGAAATTGATGGTACTTTCCTCATAAATATTCATCATATTTAAATTAGATTTTGATCACGTGACTGCAGTTTCAAGCTTGATGGATCGTTTATTAGATTTTTCAAAAAATAGTCTAGTACAGTACGAAAATTCAACGTGTCCGTCAATGATTCGAAAATTATAAGTTATTGTTTATTTCGCAAAGTTTTTCTTCTGTCAAAATTCAAATGTTTTTGTTTTGTAACGATTTTAGACATGTCTTTGATATCGCGATCATGCAAAAATGATCATATTATATTTAATGTGGGAACCCCGAGTTTAGAAGCTAGAAATATAAGGTTAGTCAATATAATTACATATATTATTGAGGAATCTAAATTAATTAAAAAAAATATGTCGCCAAATGTCATTCATTGTTAAATTTTGTGTCACACGCCACCAGTTTCATGTATTTCAGACATTTTTGCATAGACTCTTAAGGCCAAAAAAGGGTTCGTCGCCTCGGATTTTCATTTAGTCCAGGAATCTCGAATATTTAATTGTTTTCATTAATTTTTATTTCATTTAATTCAGCTTGATTCAATGTATCAGTTTCAAGTTCAGAAAATGACACACATGCAATTATGAATGATATCGTCTATATAGATCATATGAAAATTGCAGACGTCCCGGCGTCGCCATCTTAGATATGCAAATGAGCAAAGTACCCATCATTTCTGGCTATGTATATATTACGTTTATTTATAATTTTTGTTTGTTTGCACAGTATCGTTAACACTTGTTTCCGATCCGACATCTTCGTAGGTTCATACGTTGGCTACTTTTTCAGACGTTTATATATATATATATATATATATATATACGCATACGAGCACGGGCGTAGCTGGGGGTCAATTATTACCGAGGAAAGGGGTCTGGGATGCGCAATCGCATAGAAGACGCCGACATTTTAAGCAAAACATTTCTTTCGTTTTAAAAAGAGTAGTTATGGCCTATTTTTGAATCATATTACAATGCAAATTTGATTCTCCCATTACCACTGAGCATGCCGGAATTAAAAAAAAATAATAATGAAGCACCTAATTTTTGTTGTTTTTTTTTTTGAAAGGGGCAAGTGCCGTAGTTGTCTCAATGGATGCTACGCCTCTGACAAACGCCTGTGAATATCAATACATCTCTTCAAATGAATCATAGAGAGGTTGATATCACATAAGAATTGCTATAGATCATAAACTTAGCATTCAATAATTTCAAGAGAATCGTTTAATAATTCTCAAAGTGGTTCCTTGATATGTAAATGAATTCATGAATTGGGTTCAAATAATGATTTAAAGTGGCTCATCGCGAAAAATCCACCGTCTCTTATCGTGTCTCTCTTCCTGAAAAGAGATATAAAAAAATAAAAACGTTTTCCTCTTTGCTACGTGTATGTAGGTTTAGAATCGATTTACGACTTACAAGTACCTACCAACACACTTAAATTTACGACTTACAAGTACCTACCAACACGCTTAAATTTACGACTTACAAGTACCTACCAACACGCTTAAATTTACGACTTACAAGTACCTACCAACATGCTTAAATTTACGACTTACAAGTACCTACCAGCACACTTAAAATTACGACTTACAAGTACCTACCAACACGCTTAAATTTACGACTTACAAGTACCTACCAACACGCTTAAATTTACGACTTACAAGTACCTACCAACACGCTTAAATTTACGACTTACAAGTACCTACCAACACACTTAAATTTACGACTTACAAGTACCTACCAACACGCTTAAATTTACGACTTACAAGCACCTACCAACACGCTTAAATTTACGACTTACAAGTACCTACCAACACGCTTAAATTTACGACTTACAAGTACCTACCAACATGCTTAAATTTACGACTTACAAGTACCTACCAGCACACTTAAATTTACGACTTACAAGTACCTACCAACACACTTAAATTTACGACTTACAAGTACCTACCAACACGCTTAAATTTACGACTTACAAGTACCTACCAACACGCTTAAATTTACGACTTACAAGTACCTACCAACACGCTTAAATTTACGACTTACAAGTACCTACCAACATGCTTAAATTTACGACTTACAAGTACCTACCAACACACTTAAATTTACGACTTACAAGTACCTACCAACACGTTTAAATTTACGACTTACAAGTACCTACCAACACGCTTAAATTTACGACTTACAAGTACCTACCAACACACTTAAATTTACGACTTACAAGTACCTACCAACACGCTTAAATTTACGACTTACAAGTACCTACCAACATGCTTAAATTTACGACTTACAAGTACCTACCAACACACTTAAATTTACGACTTACAAGTACCTACCAACACACTTAAATTTACGACTTACAAGTACCTACCAACACACTTAAATTTACGACTTACAAGTACCTACCAACACGCTTAAATTTACGACTTACAAGTACCTACCAACACACTTAAATTTACGACTTACAAGTACCTACCAACACACTTAAATTTACGACTTACAAGTACCTACCAACACACTTAAATTTACGACTTACAAGTACCTACCAACACACTTAAATTTACGACTTACAAGTACCTACCAACACACTTAAATTTACGACTTACAAGTACCTACCAACACACTTAAATTTACGACTTACAAGTACCTACCAACACACTTAAATTTACGACTTACAAGTACCTACCAACACACTTAAATTTACGACTTACAAGTACCTACCAACATGCTTAAATTTACGACTTACAAGTACCTACCAACACACTTAAATTTACGACTTACAAGTACCTACCAACACGCTTAAATTTACGACTTACAAGTACCTACCAACACACTTAAATTTACGACTTACAAGTACCTACCAACACGCTTAAATTTACGACTTACAAGTACCTACCAACACGCTTAAATTTACGACTTACAAGTACCTACCAACACGCTTAAATTTACGACTTACAAGTACCTACCAACATGCTTAAATTTACGACTTACAAGTACCTACCAACACACTTAAATTTACGACTTACAAGTACCTACCAACACACTTAAATTTACGACTTACAAGTACCTACCAACACACTTAAATTTACGACTTACAAGTACCTACCAACATGCTTAAATTTACGACTTACAAGTACCTACCAACACACTTAAATTTACGACTTACAAGTACCTACCAACACACTTAAATTTACGACTTACAAGTACCTACAAATACACTTAAATTTACGACTTACAAGTACCTACAAATACACTTAAATTTACGACTTACAAGTACCTACCAAACATTTAAATTTGCGATCCCTTTTATCGTAAGTCGTAAATCCTATTTATTTGTGAAACGGTCGTAACGCGTAAGAGTGCACCTACAACTGCATTTACGACTTGTGACCTTTAGTGAAACGATCACCAGGCCATCAAGTATTAAACTCACCTAGATCACAATACTACAACTGCATCGGTAGCGTAATGGTTAGCGTGATCGCCTCGAGTGTGGTAGATCGTGGGTTCAAGTCCCGGTCGGGTCAAACCAAAGACTATAAAATTGGTATTTACTGCTTCTCCACTAAGCACGTAGCATTAAGGAGAAAGAGCTAAGACAGTTTGACTCGGAATCAGAATAATGTGTCCGAGTGGATCGACATGTCTACATGCGGACTGTTGTTTCAGTGAACTAGTACTATAAAGATCCAACTCAGCGTGTTGGTCTAGTATAAAGCGGACCTCATCATCATCCCATTGAAAATTAACTTGTTCGCACCATGACATAGCTGAAAAAATACTGAATTGGCGTTAACACTCACTCACTCACTCACTCACTCACTCACTCACTCACTCACTCACTCACTCACTCACTCACTCACTCACTCACTCACTCACTCACTCACTCACTCACTCACTCACTCACTCACTCACTCACTCACTCACTCACTCACTCACTCACTCACTCACTCACTCACTCACTCACTCACTCACTCACTCACTCACTCACTCACTCACTCACTCACTCACGCACGCACGCACGCACGCTCGCTCTCTCGCTCTCTCTCTCACTCACTCCCTCCCTCCCTCCCTCCCTCACTCACTCACTCACTCACTCACTCACTCACTCACTCACTCACTCACTTTGGTATCTTCATACTCTTCTTACAAAAAAATAAAATAAAATGTAATTTCAATCGTTTGAAGGAACTGAATGAGATCGAAATTAATTTCTTCTAGTTATCTGCTCATAGACCGTTACATATTTTCTCGCCATCTGTGAAAATATCATTCGGCACGATAGAGCTGACTCGATTGGATGTGTTTTATTTAGTTATTTAAATGTTATCTTACTTCGAGGTAAATTTTTCATTTTTATTCAATATGAATACAATTTTATAAAGTTTTTTGCTCGTTTTTGCACTACAGTAATTTAAGTGCATACATATTTTTGAATGAATTGTATAATACTATGTTGCTGAATTAAGTACAGCATATGCATGACATTGTCGTGTTTCTATTCAATTTGATGATTGTTTTTGTAATTATTGACCTATTAATGCATATTAGTGAGCACGGTATGTTGTCTATGGACTTTGATAGTTGTCTAGAAGAATTATGAAGATTAATGACGTTTTACTAAAGACATGTAGTCAGTTTGAAAGATTTTGTCAAGGTGCAAACGTGGATTTGTTTTAGATTGTCCCCCAAAAAAGAGGAAAAACAATATTCTTAATCCGATCGAAAGCCAATATTCACCTTACCATTGGTTAACAAGGGACTTAGACAGAGGGTAGTGTAGTACACTGGAGTAATATGAATATTAACTGATTAATTGATTTTATTGTGTTTAACGCAACTTTTAGTAATATGTCAGCTATATTATGGGGACCAGTTTTAGCGCTGGAAGAAGCTGGTGTACCCGGAGAGAACCACCGACCATGGGCAAGCAACTGGTAAGCTGTATCACTTGCGGCTGCTAGTCGAGTGCACCATCTTGTAATTTACAAAGGCGGACGCGAACCCACGCCGTATTGGTGATAGGCTTGCATGAGTTGTTAGGTAATCCAACTACCTAACTCACTGAGCCACCGGACCCTCTATATGAATATATACACCTGTAAAGAAATGCAATAAAACGTGCAAATGTCAGGTTTTTCTGTGCTGAAACCTAATGGTAATATGCGCAAATGTGTGTAATGCCCCGATGCATTTTATTTTCAGCCATGCATGTTGTACTTTTTGTTTGTTTAAAGCAAAGACATGTCTCTGTTTCGAGCGGTTTATAGAGGAAGGCGACATACAAGTTATTTTTTAAACTATGGACAACTTATTTTTTCCATTGAAGTCAGACATAGAAATGCTTGAATTTTTTATATCTTTACTGAGTTATTTTTTTCTTTATATAAAAATAATTAAGAATCTCAACACTCCATTGAAATACAACTGAAATGGTGAAGTATTCATTTAAATTATCTTACATATACAAACCATTTTTGGGGCCGTTGTGGCCGTGATCGTATGATAGTTGGATCTACAACTACCTATGCAACCAGTGCCTATCACCACTGATGTTGTGATTTCGATCTCGAGGTGTTCACCATTAAGTGATTAAGTTCGTCAGCGACTTGCGACAGGTTGTCGTTTTCTCCGGGTTCTCCGGCTTCCTCCGCCAATAAAACTGACCGCCACGATATAACTGAAATATTGTTGAAAGTGGCGTTAAAAACCATCAAACAAACAAAAACAAACAAACCTTTTTTCGCGAAACATTTGTCTCATTGTTTTGTTTTTATTTCAATTTGATTTCAAGAAATGTAATTGTTTGCTATAGCAAAATGCCTTATCCTGTCTTATTACCATACCTTGAAAGCGTTACCCCTTTTCTCCACCCTTTTTCTGCAAAACGAATTACAGTCGGTGATCGTTCTTATACCCTATACGAAACTAACACGATTTATATAATATTTAGGATTATTGTCAATGTAATGACATGTTTATTAAGTTCATAAATCTGGCACATTGTAGACAAATAATACAAGAGGTCGAAACTACCTATGACAAGAACGATAACTCTAATAGAAAATCATTACGAAAAGTCGGAATCACTGAAACAAATGTTACACATTTTGAGGGAAATTATTACCATAAATATACCAACTTATCGAAGTGGTAAAATATATGGGAATATCCCAATAGCTATAAGGTTTGGGCACTATAACTAGTTTCAACCCACACATTTTGTTTTATTGAAGTGCCCAGGGGCGAATCCAGGAATCATATTTTTTCCAATTGCGGAGGGAGGCGCGAAAAATGTTGGGGTATTTCGTGTAAAAAATCACGATTTCACGCCAAAAAATCATATTTTTTCCAATTTTAGGGGGGGGGGGGGGGGGGGAGGGAGCCTGTACCAGCAGGAGTAAGTGGAGCAGTAATGTATTTGTGGGTTAGATGTATCGATTTTGTCAGACAGTATGATTTGTTTTGTCTTTCATTTAAGATAATAGAATAAAGCATCAAGCTATATTATTCATGGAAATTATCATAATAGATATACTAACTGTGGAGCCAGTGATGCAATACATGAAGAAAAATAATACAATAAATATAATAATTGAACGAAACCTTATAATTATAAACCGAAATATTACAATGAATATAACAATTAATCCAAACGTTATAATTGCAGATAGAAATTATTACAATAAATATAACAAATGAAACAAGTGTTCTAATTATAGATAAAACAAATATTACAATACCTATAAAATAAAATGAAACCAGCGTTACAGCAATAAAAAAACCAGCGTTACAGCAAAAAACACCCCCAGCGTTACAGTAATAAAAAACCCAGCGATACAGCAAAAAAAAACCCCAGCGTTACAGCAATAAAAAACCCAGCGTTACAGCAAAAAAAACCCCCCAGCGCTACAGCAAAAAAAACCCCCCAGCGCTACAGCAATAAAAAAACCCAGCGTTATAGCAAAAAAAACCCCCAGCGTTACAGCAATAAAAAACCCAGCGTTACAGCCAAGAAAAACCCAGCATTACAGCAATTAAAAACCCAGCGCTACAGCAAATTAAAAACCCCCAGCGTTACAGCAATAAAAAAAACCCAGCGTTACAGCAACCCCCCCCCCCCCCCCCCTCCAGCGTTACAGCAATAAAAAACCCAGCGTTACAGCAATAAAAAAACCAACGTTACAGCAGAAAAAACCCCTAGCGTTACAGCAATAAAAAAAAAACAGCGTTGCAGCAATAAAACAAACAGCGTTACATCAATGCAAAAAAATAGTACAATAAATATAATAACTGAAACCAGCGTAACAATGATAGACAATAAATATAATAACTGAATGAAGCCGTATTATTATAAACCATCTATATATATTGATCCCGCCTGACTGTGCCGGATTAATCAGACACACCATTCAATCTTATGTTGGAAAGTAGACGAGTGCCCCACCCGTGCATTAAGAGTGTCACACACGTACAAAGACTTGTAGCAGTTCCTAACAGTTTACCAAGAGTAGTCCCTTATGGCTCCTTACTAGGTAAATATTTCTGTTACCTTTTTACCTATGTCAATATTAACACCCGTCTCTATTCATACACCAGGCCACATTTTGGCACAGCTAACATTAGCTGATAGAGGGTATCATGTTTAAACTGTTTGATTTTCTCGCTCGCAACAACATTTAAATTATTTCCAGTTTTATGACTTTCAGCGTCCCTGAGAAAGATTTTGCACGACATGCACATTCAAACAGAGCTGACACGAGTCACCATTACATTGATGGCAGTCTTTTCTACTGACAGTCAATTTCACTTTTCAATCAAAATTTCTACGGAAGTTAATGCATTATATGTGTTAAACACTTCCCGGTTCTTTACTCATTCATCACTTATCACCAGGTTTGTAACTAGATTAACACGACGGGTGCCACTAGTGGAGCAGGAACTGCTTACCCTTTCCGCAGCACCCGAGTTCACCCCCAGTTTATAGTGGAGTTCCTGTTACTCGATCTTTCGCATTATGTTGTCTGATCGTCTTCTATTTACGGATTCTGATGTATCTTCGAACCTTTCTTAATTGAAATGTTATACAATTATTGACTTTTAATGACGTCTACTCATGACTATACGGACCTGGTCAATGATTGATTGACCGAGGCCAACGTTAATCAATCATTGACCAGGTCCGTATAGTCATGAGTAGACTGAAATTAAAAGTCAATAACTGCTTTATAAAATAATAAGGAATTTTTCAAAATTTTCAACAGTATATTCAACAAAATAGGCTATAATTGTTTTATCATTTTTCAATATTATTATTTAAATATTGAAATGTTATCATTTTGAAATTTTTTGAAAATTTTGATATCTTGTGAAATTTTTGAAAGTTCTGAAATTTTATTAAAAAAAATTGAATATATTTTTGAAATTAATGAAATTTTAAATTTTTTGATATTTTTGAAATTTTTGAAATTTTCTGAAAATTCTGAGCTTAAAATAAAATAAATTTCTGTCATGTAATTAGAGACTAATGTATTGATGGATTATGAGAATAAAAAGAAAATCAAAAATGGTAATCAGAAACAGTAAATAGAAGACGAACATACAATACAATGGCTTAAAGAAAACAGACAAATGGACACGCAATGATCTACAAAACAATACCCAGAAACATGAATCTCACATAAATACGGGAGTGTACTCAGGTGCTCCAAAAGGGTAAGAAGTTCCTGCTTCACTAGTGGAATCCGTCTTGTAAATCTTGTATCAAATCCGGTGATAATTCATGAATGCGGAAAGGAAGGGATCGTCATTACGACAAACGGAATCATTTGTGACACATATATTCTGTGTCGGTGTAGGATAAATATGCTTCTATATATTATATTAGTTTTACTATATATACATGCAAGGGACCGCCGTGGCCGTCTTCGTATGGTAGTTGGATTTACAACTACATATGCAATCAGTGCCTATCATCACTGATGTTTTGAGTTCGAATCTCAATCAGAGCGAAGTGTACAACATTTTGTGATAAAGTTGGCGAGTGACTTGCGACAGGTCGGTGGTTTTCTCCGGGTACTCCGGTTTCCTCCGCAAATAAAACTGACTGCCACGATATAGCTGAAATATTGTTAAAAGTTGCGCTAAACATCATCAAACAAAACAAAAATTATACACACAAGCAAATTTTGTATATAGAAAATTACCCATGTCATATATCTATGATCAATTAAACATCATTATAAGGTGTAATGTATAGACTGGGTTCCTGGACAACCGCTGATTGTTTTTTGACCATTAGACTGAAATTTTACACTCAGCCTTCGACTCTGGGCACAATTGTAGTCTTCGGTCAAGCAAAACCGCAATTGCGACCTCTGAAGTACTGTAATAAGATAAACCATAGTAATACTGCACTAAGAAACATACACCGATGCGTTGTATTAATTTTAATTGACTTTGATATATGTTGAGTAAAATGAAATAGATATTTATAAAGTAAATTTGCCAGGATTCAAATTAAGTACGCTCTGCGCGTTTCTGGAATAACCTTCATAGGTATGTTCAAAGTCGAAAGATTGGAAAGCCAAATAATTTAAAGTTTTAGGACCAATAAAACCAAAGGTCCGTAACAGGATAGCCAAAATCGGATAGTGTCACCTCAGTGAGGAGAACCTTAGTTTTATTAATAATTACATTATTTAGGAACTGTACATTTCAGTAATAAATACATCTAATCAACCATGTCAGTGCCAAAGCACCACTGGCTACAGGGAGGATCATACCGTCGGGGACTAATAGTCCACCATCAGAGGTATCGTCCCAGTGATAGCAGCACTGACTACAGTGAGGATCATACCGTCGGGGACTAATAGTCCACCATCAGAGGTATCGTCCCAGTGATAGCAGCACTGACTACAGGGAGGATCATACCGTCGGGGACTAATAGTCCACCATCAGAGGTATCGTCCCAGTGATAGCAGCACTGACTACAGGAAGGATCATACCGTCGGGGACTAATAGTCCATCATCAGAGGTATCGTCCCAGTGATAGCAGCACTGACTACAGGGAGGATCATACCGTCGGGGACTAATAGTCCATCATCAGAGGTATCGTCCTAGTGATAGCAGCACTGACTACAGGGAGGATCATACCGTCGGGGACTAATAGTCCACCATCAGAGGTATCGTCCCAGTGATAGCAGCACTGACTACAGGGAGGATCATACCGTCGGGGACTAATAGTCCATCATCAGAGGTATCGTCCCAGTGTTAGCAGCACTGACTACAGGGAGGATCATACCGTCGGGGACTAATAGTCCACCATCAGAGGTATCGTCCCAGTGATAGCAGCACTGACTACAGGGAGGATCATACCGTCGGGGACTAATAGTCCACCATCAGAGGTATCGTCCCAGTGATAGCAGCACTGACTACAGGGAGGATCATACCGTCGGGGACTAATAGTCCACCATCAGAGGTATCGTCCCAGTGATAGCAGCACTGACTACAGGGAAGATCATACCGTCGGGGACTAATAGTCCACCATCAGAGGTATCGTCCCAGTGATAGCAGCACTGACTACAGGGAGGATCATACCGTCGGGGACTAATAGTCCATCATCAGAGGTATCGTCCCAGTGATAGCAGCACTGACTACAGGGAGGATCATACCGTCGGGGACTAATAGTCCACCATCAGAGGTATCGTCCCAGTGATAGCAGCACTGACTACAGGGAGGATCATACCGTCGGGGACTAATAGTCCACCATCAGAGGTATCGTCCCAGTGATAGCAGCACTGACTACAGGGAGGATCATACCGTCGGGGACTAATAGTCCACCATCAGAGGTATCGTCCCAGTGATAGCAGCACTGACTACAGGGAAGATCATACCGTCGGGGACTAATAGTCCACCATCAGAGGTATCGTCCCAGTGATAGCAGCACTGACTACAGGGAGGATCATACCGTCGGGGACTAATAGTCCATCATCAGAGGTATCGTCCCAGTGATAGCAGCACTGACTACAGGGAGGATCATACCGTCGGGGACTAATAGTCCACCATCAGAGGTATCGTCCCAGTGATAGCAGCACTGACTACAGGGAGGATCATACCGTCGGGGACTAATAGTCCACCATCAGAGGTATCGTCCCAGTGATAGCAGCACTGACTACAGGGAGGATCATACCGTCGGGGACTAATAGTCCACCATCAGAGGTATCGTCCCAGTGATAGCAGCACTGACTACAGGGAGGATCATACCGTCGGGGACTAATAGTCCACCATCAGAGGTATCGTCCCAGTGATAGCAGCACTGACTACAGGGAGGATCATACCGTCGGGGACTAATAGTCCACCATCAGAGGTATCGTCCCAGTGATAGCAGCACTGACTACAGGGAGGATCATACCGTCGGGGACTAATAGTCCACTATCAGAGGTATCGTCCCAGTGATAGCAGCACTGACTACAGGGAGGATCATACCGTCGGGGACTAATAGTCCACCATCAGAGGTATCGTCCCAGTGATAGCAGCACTGACTACAGGGAGGATCATACCGTCGGGGACTAATAGTCCACCATCAGAGGTATCGTCCCAGTGATAGCAATAAATATGTAAAACAAAAATGTAAAATATATTAGCTTAGCGAATATGTCGGGGAACCAGTCGTCTAACTAATCGAGGAACCAGTAGCAGGACTTCAAATACTGTGGTCAGATTGATCACACAAGGGACATTAATTGATCAGGAATATAATTCTCCCTTATGGAATAAAACCACTAATAAAAGGGGCTTCCATCAATTGTACGGCCCGTTCAAGTACATAACTCACTCTTAGTTGAATTTGTATAGTGTTAGATCACTCATACAAAAGTAGAAATATCAATCCTATTGGGTAAACCATCCTTACTCTTCTCCAACCAGTCTGTGTTCTTAATACTTAATGCTGTGTGCTTTCTAGAAAAGCAAGAACACCAAGCTTTGAATCAGTGATTAGATCTGACAGTGATCGAACCTATCGTTGCCCTCATTCGAATTGAATACGATATCCACTACACCAAAGGCGTTATAAATATATGTGTGCTATTTCATGATATTTCATGATATTTATAACTATTTTGAAATAAGCTTAGAATAATAGATAAAACATATTACAATAAATATAATAATTGAAACCAGTGTTACATTTATAGATAAAGAAATATTACACTACATATAATAATTGAAACCAGTGTTACATTTATAGATAAAGAAATATTACAATACATATAATAATTGAAACCAGTGTTACATTTATAGATAAAGAAATATTACAATATATATAATAATTGAAACCAGTGTTACATTTATAGATAAAGAAATATTACAATACATATAATAATTGAAACCAGTGTTACATTTATGGATAACAAAATATTACAATAACTATAACAATTGAAATAAGCGTTACAATTATAAATAACAAAATATTACAATAACTATAAGAATTGAAACAAGCGTTACATTTATGGATAACAAAATATTACAATAACTATAACAATTGAAATAAGCGTTACAATTATAGATAACAAAATATTACAATAACTATAACAATTGAAATAAGCGTTACAATTATAGATAGCAAAATATTACAATAATTATGACAATTGAAACAAGCGTTACATTTATGGATAACAAAATATTACAATAACTATAACAATTGAAATAAGCGTTACAATTATAGATAACAAAATATTACAATAACTATAACAATTGAAATAAGCGTTACAATTATAGATAACAAAGTATTACAATAACTATAACAATTGAAACAAGCGTTACAATTATAGATAACAAAGTATTACAATAACTATAACAATTGAAACAAGCGTTACAATTATAGATAACAAAATATTACAATAATTATGACAATTGAAACAAGCGTTACAATTATAGATAGCAAAATATTACAATAATTATGACAATTGAAACAAGCGTTACATTTATGGATAACAAAATATTACAATAACTATAACAATTGAAATAAGCGTTACAATTATAGATAACAAAATATTACAATAACTATAACAATTGAAATAAGCGTTACAATTATAGATAACAAAGTATTACAATAACTATAACAATTGAAATAAGCGTTACAATTATAGATAACAAAGTATTACAATAACTATAACAATTGAAACCAGTGTTACAATTATAGATAACAAAGTATTACAATAACTATAACAATTGAAATAAGCGTTACAATTATAGATAACAAAGTATTACAATAACTATGACAATTGAAACAAGCGTTACAATTATAGATAACAAAGTATTACAATAACTATAACAATTGAAACCAGTGTTACAATTATAGATAACAAAGTATTACAATAACTATAACAATTGAAATAAGCGTTACAATTATAGATAACAAAGTATTACAATAACTATAACAATTGAAACAAGCGGTACATTTATGAATAACAAAATATTACAATAACTATAACAATTGAAATAAGCGTTACAATTATAGATAACAAAATATTACAATAACTATAACAATTGAAATAAGCGTTACAATTATAGATAGCAAAATATTACAATAACTATAACAATTGAAACAAGCGTTACATTTATGGATAACAAAATATTACAATAACTATAACAATTGAAATAAGCGTTACAATTATAGATAACAAAATATTACAATAACTATAACAATTGAAACAAGCGTTACAATTATAGATAACAAAATAGTATAATAAATATAACAATTGAACGAATCCTGATAATAATAACCCCTCTATATATAGAACCTATGGTAGCCTTCATTCGAAGTGAATACGATACCAACTACATCAAAGATGTTGTCTTGTAAATATATGTGTGCTATTGCTGGATATTTATAATTATTTAAAAGTATTTCGTGTAAATTCTTTGATAGAGTTTGAACTTTCTTGTGAATAAAAGTCAAAAGTTGAAAAAGAAATGGATATTTACAAGGTTAAATAATGTTTTGTTAAATACATGAATATTCTAAGATCTGTTAATACTATAAATATGTTAAAAAAATAACAAAAAAGAATATATAATATTGAATAAATCACAATACATTTCTTATATATGTACACTACAGGTCGACCAGAGCCTGAATCACCCATCTGGTTAGTCATGTGTTGTGTGCATTCTTGGACGATTCTGAGACAAGAATTGCACATCGCCATTGGTTGTCACAGATATAAAATTACATAGCTAATCGTTGTAGTGGACCCCCATACATAATCATTTATGCTGAGCTAAAAATCATCTGGAATTGTTGTTTTATTTTCAGAGAACATTATCGTTTTTCTGTAATTGACTAATCAGAAAATTGGATTGTCTATCGTTTGAGCGATCGGTTCGTAATGTGGGTACTTGTATAAAGGATTTTCCATACACCATTCGTGCAGTTTGTTTCCTATTGGACTGGGAGTTTCAGAGAGAAGATTGGTTAAAGTCGGCCAATCAGAAACAGAAATTTTCTATGCCAGCAATGCTTTACACTATATCAAAACAAAATGATGCACTTTTGTAGAAAGTCTTCTATACATCATTACTACAATGATTACTTAGAATTTTCTAAATGGTTTCACGAAAGATTATAAATATGTGCAATAGTAACGACAGACAAAAGACGATGGACGGACGCAAAGTGATATCAATAGACCGTATAACACTGTAAATCATGTGAACTAACAAATAGAGTAAAACAAACAAACAAAGTACTTCAATGTCTGGCGTTTCTGATATCCGCTGAAATGGTCAAACGAAAAACAGCTTCCTTCAGCAAATGAGGGTTGACGATACTTATGAAGGGTAATCAGAAAGGACGGATAATACTATGATAAAAAAAATGAGACAAACCGTGATCCACAAAACTTTACACAAAATAATAAAGATTGAGCAACATGAACCCGATAAAAAAAATCGTGGATGATCTCTGGTGCTCTGGAAGTGCAAAGATGTCCTGCTCCTCTAATGGAAAACGTCGGGTTCGTTTTGTTAAAAATTCGGTGATATAAGAAACACCAAGTCGTCTAATGATATAATCACTATATCTAGGCCAGAAAGTAAGAGCTTAAACAATTCCTTTATATACAACGAATGACACTTTTCATGAATTACAGTGACTTTGTCTATCACAGAAGGTAACTTTATCAACTCTCCATTTATATTGTGCTTGGAACAACACTTTTCCTAAAAATAAAGTATTATACCAATATTTTGTCTTTTAAGAAAAATAAATGTAAGAAAAGGTGTAATCAGAGGTTATATTTTAAAGATAACTACAGATGTGGCAGGTACTGATAATTATTTCGATTCTAATAGGACAATTAAGGTAAAAGAACAAATCGAAGCGGTCTAGGTCATCCAGTGTTTTTGGTTGTTCCGTTAATTCTCCCTACTGAAATGTTACAGTAATATTTCTATTTTTCCAAAGATGCTTGAAATGACAACCGAAAAGGTGTTTCAATGCCTATGATAAATATGTTTTGAGGTTACTACATGTTGTCTTTCATGATTATTAATTCAAAAGAAAGGGACAATACTGCAAATTCCACTTTGGCAATGAGGCGTACACGAAACCAAAATACGCTTGATCTTTGCGTTCCAAACTGGAAGTCTTCATATGACGTCATGTTTATGTGCCAATATCGTCAGCAACGTTTCGCTGAATATTAATTTCTATGATTTAGACCCAGTAATATGCAAGAATAGTATGTGTTATTCGGGATCTTCACAGGGGATGCGTATTTATATTCCTTGTCTGTTTTCTATATCCCCTTAGTCGATTTCCAATACACGCATGTTTTTATATTTTCTGTATTGCATCATTGGGCATCTCTTACAAGGGAGTGTCATGGAAAAGCCGATTTTTAAGCAGAGACCACGTCTATCTATGACATAATCAGTCATAGATAAATACTATTTTTACCACAGGTTCGGGCTCAAAGCGTTTGAAGGATATCATATTAGAATATATTTTAACTTCTAAGCTAGTAGGCAGTTAACTACGAGCATTCAGTGACCCTGCTACTGTATGTGTCCATATTCATGTTGTCATTCCTTTTTTTTCATAGTAAAGTGGTCTTTTTGAGTTGATACAAATCTGCATAGTTTTTGTATTGTCTGCTTATATTTGTATTGTTAGTGTAGATCTAGTTATCAAGATGAGGCGGGTTAGGATCCCATTAACTGGTCTAACCCCACCATTATCCCATGTCTATCCCAAGGCAGGATCTGCATTTCCAATACAATATGTCGCGGTCTGTGTCTATTCAATCGTTACTGGTTGAGATGCGAGTTAGTTGTTAGCTGTGTTGATATTGGTGGAATTGTTGAGCATTATTGTTTAATCTTAGGTGGTCCGGAGTGCCTCTCTATTGGTGTCAGTCGTATAACAAAACACCGTTCGCCTGTTGTGTTTAAATAGTTGTTTATAGAGTGGAAATTCGACTATCGTCGCGGTAAAATCTACTGTGCGGATGATGATAATAATCTACCAGCAGAGGTATCAACCCAGTAATAACAATAAAAATTGATTGTGATCGAAACCCGTTGATTTCTATTTCTATTTCGAAAGCATATATTATGTAAGTATAAATTAACCTAATACTCGAAATAAAATATTATGTATATGCTAGGGTTAATATAGCCAAAACTGTATATAAAGACATTTTGAAGATCGAGGCAGACATCATCACTAGTATCGTAGCGAGCACCGTAGAACGAGCTGCAATATTAGTGATAATGTATGTGGAGACATTCAACTCGGACGTTATTGGTTTTGTCGATCACGTCATAATGTGCTTAACGTCACATTGACTGATAAATACCCATTACATACATAGTGTGCTGGTAGAAAATTTGTGTCAGAGCGAGTCTGTTGAGTATGACTATGAGTTTTGATGCGGTTAGTTCACGCAACAGGCACGACCTGATATAAAACATTATACAGAAAACTAAAAAGAAGAGCAACAGCAAAATATTGGACATCAATATATACGCAAAAATACACAAAAACACGATAAGACATGGGCACTCCTACAGACGACTGGAGGTAAAGACGAACCGAACATTTTTTTAATGCGGAAATTTTAACGGACATCACAACACGTAGCTAAGAACGTAAAGACACATAATAGAACAACATAAAAAACTACAAGGATGAGCAACACGGAACCCACCAAACATACCGGGGTAGATTCAGGTGCTCGCGAAAGGTAAGTAGTTCTTGCCTCTTATAAGACACCCTCCATGTTACTCATAAAGACAATGCATGTTGAAGACCACTATACGTAACAAATACAAATAGAATATATATGACATGAGCCCTCCTCCAAAAAGTTGGGGACGAACGGAACATAGTTTTCGTGTGGAAATCATGGTGGATATTACAACACGGAACTAAGTATGTAAAGACACATAATAAAACAACTAAGAAAACTATAAATATGAGCGACATGGACCCCACCAAAAACCGGTGGTGAGTTCAGGTGCTCATGAAGGATACACAGTTCCTGCTTTCTGATAGGACACTCGCCCTGTTACTCATGTAGGTAAAGAGGTAAAGATGAACCGAACATTTTTTAATGCGGCAATTGTAACGCACATCACAACATGCAACTAAGAACGTAAAGACACATACTAGGACAGCATAAAAAACTAAAAAGATGAGAAACACGGACCCCACCAAACATACCTGGGTAGATTCAGGTGCTCGCGATAAGGTAAGTAGTTCCTGCCTCTTATAAGACACCCTTCATATTACTCATAAAGACAATACATGTTGAAGAGACAAGAGCCCTCCTCCAAAAAGTTGGGGACGAACGGAACATAGTTTTCGTGTGGAAATCGTGGTGGATATTACAACACGGAACTAGGTAAGTAAAGACACATACTAAAACAACTAAGAAAACTATAAATATGAGCAACACGAACCCCACCAAAAACCGGTGGTGAGTTCGGATGCTCATGAAGGATACGCAGTTCCTGCTTTCTTATAGGACACTCGCTCTATTACTCATGTATACAGTCAAATCTGATTAAAGTATTGGCAGTGATAATGGAAAAATGCCTACCTAAAAGGTAAGATCCATTGTCATTTGAGATATGGATAACAGTCAATTAGATTGTAATGACGACCGTAGAAGTTTTGTAGCGATGACTTCAAACTAACGCAACGTAGCTTTGTTTGAATACCTTTTGCGTCAGTAGCTTAGCTCTGTCCAGACAATCATTGAACCAATCTCTAGAATAACGTATGACGTAAACTCCATACGCTGGTGATGCTGGAATACTGCTACTGATGAACGGGAAGTTGACTATTAGAAATGTGAAGGCATCACGTTTGTCGTAGAGTTACATTTTCAATGAAGCGCGGTAGCGCTTCATGTTGAAACTGTAGTTCGATCAACGCTTTCATACCCCAATGAAACTTCAAAAGAATGCATTCAATTCTTGTAATTATATTTAAATCACACCAAAATTTAATATAGTTGAATGTTTCGTTGTGAATTTTATTTGTGCTAGATTATTTGCTGTTGGAAATTACTACGCCATTGATTGTTTACATCTGACGTCGTCGTGGAGGCACGTGCAAGTTCGGATTTGAGTTTCATTGGGATGTGAAACATCACTTTTATAATCATGTGACCACTTCATAACCAATCATATTGTAACATTTCAATGAAAAACGGAAGTAATGTAATTATTTCAATATGAATGCGGACATATGTTTCTGACAAATTGCTGTAGTTCATATGTTTGCAACAAAACGGACGAGAATTGAAAAAAATATATGAAGTAAACGCATTTACTCTTTGAACAGATGCAAAGCAAGGGGGCTTGAGGGATAGCAATACAGATCTAGTTTCTGTGTTGTGAGGCAGGAGATACCCCGTGTGCATGTGACAAATCTAATACAAATAGTTAATTTCTCAGAGAACTCTAGTTTTTTCCAACAATAAACATGGTCGCAAAGATATAACTGAAGTATTGCTGAAAGTGCTGTAGGACATACGTAATCAATAATCATAATTACCTTGAGAAGAACCCGTATTGCTAACCAGTGTCGTCATGCCACCTGCAATCAAAACAAGCATTAACCAAACGTACCAGATACAACTACTGTGAAGAATTGTAAATCTATTTCAATAGGTAATATATTTATGAAAAAGGAAATTATTATGTTCAAAATATATGTGACCTCAAGGAATTCATGATGTAATCTTATACAGAAGTACAGAGTACGTACTGTTGTAGCTACAATATATTGGTTGTAGAAGTCCTCGATTTCCGGTAGAAACGATAAGAGAGCGTAATGCTCTATGATACGTGCATGTCATGACATTGGTTACAATTGTCATAACTAATTACTTTTTTTTCCAAAATGATTAGAAAAACTCAGAATATTGTATTTAAAATAGCTTAAACATTCAGCGATTTTTTTTATTTTTAAAAAAAATTGTAATAGAGGGGAGATAATGCAGATTTAATTAATAAAAACGTAGATATTTAATCTAGTGCGCAAACACGGTCTCCATTGTTCATACTCTAATTAGTAAGAAAGTATGTAAATGAACATGAGAGACCATCCAACATTACACGAAGACATAAACTAATGTAAAGGAACAACTTTTAGCAAGAAATGATATGGACGTAAATGAACATGAGAGATTATCCAACATTACACAAAATCTAGGAAAGGAACAGTGTTTTAATTACTGCTCTTCATTTCACAGTCACAGAAGGATCTTCAACAATGAGCATAACTCATATCATACAATGAATGGGAAACTGCCACTTGTAAGCATTGGAGAGATACTCATTACTTCCATAGGTAAGCTCTACATCTGGGCATCATTGTCGTTTGGGTTCTATTTGGTTATGAAACTTCATTTTGCAGATGAATGTGCGGTTATAAACAGACACCCCAACGAAAGAAGTAATCGCACAAATATCGACATGCGTTGAGACTAATATCACATTAAAAAGTTGTCAATACGGACAAAACCCAACCACAGTGCTCCCATCAGATACATACTGAGAAAATTAGACAGCTTGAAGTTGGTTCACTTGTTGGATGGACTGTATTAAAAGGTTTAAAATTTCTAATTTAGTGCGAACGACACGTTTCTAAAATAACATTCATAAAGTACGCTCGACGCCAAACTATTTGAAAGTCAAATGTATATTGGTTATAAATAAAAACATGGATAGCAAATTTAGTATGCACCACGCATTTCTGCACTAACATTCACGTCCTTCACCAAATACGAGCAAAGCCAAACTATTTGTCAAAAATAAAAATGTAGATATGAAAAATGAAAATAACATTCATCAGGTACGCTCAAAATCGAAAGATTGTAAAGCCAAATGAATTACTGTGCACGATGCGTTTCATGAATGACCCCGATGAGGTCTACGTATGTCATCAACATATAATATATGTATATAAAAACATCTATAGATCTACTATAGCCACACTTCTATGTGGTATGCATATTACATATTCATGAATGAGCTATTGTTTGTGCGAATAAAGTATCGTACTTCTTCATTTATTGAGATTTAAATTTAATTCTATTCATATTCTCGCCAGTCTGTCATTTCTGTAAATTTCTCGACAGTTCAATTGTTTTTGAATCTACTTCTTTTCACAATATTTACCTTTGCAATTTTCAAAATCATGGTTGACAACATAGGTGTTTGTACCATTGCATTTTGCGTTAACATTTACAAGGTGTGTTTGATTATTCAGGAACACTTTTAATGCTTCAAGATCAGAAGAAGAACAGTCCAACGGGTTTTTTCCTAACTCCCTGAAAAAAAGGAGAAACAAGATGATGTAAATGATTAATTCCTGTCAATATTAATGGCCAACTCTCATCCAGCAGTTCACCCTTCAGGAGCACTTGAGATCACTCCCGGCTTTAAATGGGATTCGCGCTATTCGATCTTTAGTTTTATTTGTAATGTCTTGTAGATCATTGTTTGTCCTTTTGGTTTTTTTTTCTTTTAGCTAGTGTGTTGTCTGTCCTTTTTCGATTTACGGAATCTGATAACCCATTTGGTATCTTCAAACTCGTCTTGATCATATTAGACAAATCAATATTCAACATTTACAAAATATCTATGATATCAATAGCACTGAAAGACGTCATTTTGGAAAGATACGTGTTGTCTGTATCGTAGTTTTCTTTCTATTTGTTTATTTCTATGGTTGTTATGTAATATTTGCATAATTTACTCTAAAATCTTATGTGACGGTGATATTTTACGTTGGTCCGTTTGGCAAAATATGTGACAACATTTAAGTAATTCATCTATAATTTATTATTTTGCTATCATTGTCACTTTAACATAAGAAGATGATAGCAATGGATTTTTTTAAACCGGAAGTTAAAAAAACCCAATACAACCATATATTATCAGAATCAGGAGAAAAAGAACCATCAAATGAGTTGTTTTTCCGGTCCGAAAGTAGTATTACTAAGAAACTGGAGATGTGGCTGTCATATATTTCTGGAATCAGGAGAACATAAGCTATCACATAGTTCAATAGCAAATTCAAAAGGCAAAGTATAACTGGATATTCTTAGAATCACGACATCAATTACGATCATGTCTTGGGAAAGACATTTCAAATTATTTGGCCTTAAAATGTTTCCGCTTTCAGAGTAACTGAGGAAAGTTATTCCAGAAACACGTCGGACACACTAAATTTGATTTTAACGTTTTCAGTTACTATCGATATATCTCTTCTGGTAAACAATTAATCCCCGAGGGCTTAATCCGCCAGGTAGTCATTGCTTCGATACTGACGTGGTTATTAAATATAGATTTACCAAAATGTACAATTACTGAATCATGTAAACATAATCAACATTTAAGTTGTCCTCCCTCAGGTATATGTTACCTTAGCCAATCTTCCTATTCTGTTTTCTTGCTCCCAAAGACTTTTAAATTATTTGGCTTTCAAGCATTTTTGGTTTTAGCCTACCTGATGAAGGTTATTCCAGAAACTTTGTCGTGGGGATTAAATTTCATATCTACGTATTCATTGGTCTAACACATTGATACTCATTTACGAATCGTCTATTGTTGTTCTGGTGTTTGGTTTATCATGTCTTGGTTGCCTTGAATTTCCAACTTTTGGGTACTAGCAATATACCGTGGCGAGAACAAGTTGCATTTCGATGAGATGATGTCTGCTTTCAGCCACGGCAACATGTTTATATTAGATGTATTTAATAGTGCTAGATAATTGCAACAGCAGTTCACGGGGAGACATTTTGCTCCACTCGGACACATTATCATTATTTCTAGTCATTCAGTCTTTGCTATTACTGCGTGATTAGCAGAGCTAACACCAGTTTTGCGTGTCTTTACCTTCTAAATTCAGTGTTGTGATGTCCGTTACGATTTTCGCATAAAATATGTTCGCATCGTCTATGCCAAACATTTTTGTAGGAGGGATCATGTTTTATTTACGTTATTTGTGTTTAATTTCGCATAGTGGTGTCCAACACATATTGTGTTGTGTTTTTGTTTTGTTTTTCGTCGTCTTGTGTATCATATGCTACCAGTTTCTTTGGATTATCCATCTTTGATTGCCCCTTTTGTATTCTTTATTAAATACCAAAAAAACAATACACATAGCATTCGTATCCGGTTTCCAAGTAAAATGAACTTGAAAAATATAGCTAATTTGGTTTCTTTCATCGTGTCTAGCCACTGAAGTCCCTCTCAAAGAAATATATGAATAAGTCGGCCACCAATCACAACAAATCTGTTGTGGATACATATTCCAGCATTTTGACAAGTACACATATATTTGTTATATAATAACAGTGGTATAAAATGTAAGATTAAGTTATTTATATTTAGTGGAGACAAAGCTTAAATTACTTTGTTAAGCCAAAATCATATAAATTTCTGAAGCAATTACACTGAAGATGACATCATAAAAATGATGGACTTTTTAATCGTATTCGTCGTGTTTGGTGAGAGGATGTTACAACAGACTACATACAACAAGAACAAACACACTATGAGAGCGGGAGGCTTGGCGCTTTAAAATCTGATTCAACCCACTATTTCTTTAGAAATGCCTGTACCAAGTCAGGGTCATTACGTTTTCACAGTTTTCCGGTTGTTCACTGATTTTGTCTGTTTATATAATTATGAGTTTTGACTTTCCCTTTGTAAGATTGTTCGGAGTTCGGTAATTTTGTTATTACCCTTATCTACTACTTGTTGTTTATAACAATCTTTGTTCTTTCCTCATCTATGACTTATTAGCATATTCATAATAAAAGTAACCTAATATGAAACGATGTGTTTTCGCATTTTCGCAGCTTAACAACGTTAAATATTTTCATTTTGCTCTTTTCGTGCTTTCGCTTACATGTTTCCACTTTTATTTTTTGCGCTTTAGTTTTGCATAGATTAAATGTGCAAACCCTGAAACACGCAGTAATCGCATCCAGCTTCCAAGCGAAACTTAATTTGAAGAAGAAAAGATATAATGTACTTTATTTCCTCCTGGCTAGCCACTGAAGTCAGCCTCATACAAATATATGAACAATTCGATATTTCGTTTCTTTAGATATTTCGAAAATTTGATTTGTCGATAGCAGTTCCAAACATTATGTATTCTGGATAACTCAAATATTTCCAATATAAAATCAACAAATCCTTCGCCTTACAATCTCTGTAATGTTTCTGGTATTCCAGAGGGAATTACTGGCAATTTTGTCATTGGAGGTTTTATACGCCTTTATGCTAGAATATATTATAGAAATGTAAACCACTTACAAAGTTGCTAAGGCCGGTAGACCTTCCGAGGCCTGAGAACTGATAGTGGTAATTTGATTGTCGTACAAATACCTGAAAAAATTAAAATATTCAGTTAATTATGTATATTTTAAAATAAATAATCTTAAACAACATTTACATCGGATGGCTTTGTTGGAAAATAATGTTAGAAGAAGATAAATCTATTTATATTTCATGGAAAGAAATATTAAATTATTTTGTTCAACAAAAATCTAAAAAAATTACGCAACGATTACACTGAAGATGATATTATAAAAATGATGGAATTTTTAATATACATCATATTCAGCGTGTTTGGTGACATGATGTTACAACACACTATATACAACAGGAAATACAACTGGAACAAAGAAAACTATTCACCACTACTTACCGTTTATAACAATCTTGTTCTTTCTTCATCTATGACTTATCAGCAGATTTTAACAAGAGTAACGCAACGCGATGGTTCCAATAGTTGGAGCATGCACTTCTTACCAAACCGGAACAATCGAGTTGACCCTCGTGTTTTGTGGAGTTTGCATTGCACAATCTCTTGTTTTCTGTGAAGTGTTCATGTTGGATCACAATCAACTATTACCAAAAACAATGACTATTATTTGGACCGAATTGGAAACGATGAAAACGAATGCCAGCGTGTTTAAGTCTAAAGCATGGGATGTTACACTTAACACGTGATTAACGATCAACTGGCATGAGGATTTCACAGTAGACGTAGCACAATAGGAAATACAATTGGAACAAACAAACTGTGCACTACTACTTCTCGACTTATTCTTCCACTCTTACAAGACCTAGTTTTCAAATAGCTCCTCACACATGTCAAAGATGGGAACCGAAAACATTTGTCCAATAGCTTCAAATTTTTCTGACATCTAGATGATGCTCTGTCACTAAACAATCTAAGTTGTAATGACAATGTACCTCTACTATATTTCAGTTAGCTTAAGATTAATGTTTTTTAATTTTTATCTCTGAATATTTGATTTGTGTGTAGTGTTTTGTAGACAATTGTCTTTCTTCGTTTTATGGTCTCTTCAAACTTTGAAAATGAACGACAAATACTTTCGCAGATGTAGGATAAACGTTATGACTTCTGTTTTCTTATGGTGAATTTTCATTTCATCGGTATCAACATTCCTGCCTTTGGTTTTTAAATTCCTATTGATATTCCATAAGGAATCAACTATGTGCATTATTAATATGAGTTCGAACTGTTCAAGTTTTTGCTCTATTGTTTGTGCGTGACACTTGTGTGTGTATTGTCTTCACCATGGCTTTATCCGAATATTCCTTCTGAATAAGGATTGTTTATTCAATAATACGCTACGTCCAAATTATTCCAATTCTATCAATTCAGTGGAAAAAGCCTCAAATAAACGTTAGAGAATACCGAAAGGACAATAGAATTAGGGTACAAAAAACGAAAACAAACAAAACAACAACACAAAACCAACACAACACAAAATGTCAAGTACGCCAATATGCGCAAAGAAACAAAAATAACGTAAGCAAAACATGTGCCCTCCTATAAACAACTGGTGGTAAGGACGCGCCGAACAGCGTTTGTTTCCGGAAAGCGTAGCAAACATGACAACATAGAACTCAGAAAGTACAGACAAATGTTAAGATTGTTCTTAAATAATTGTACAAGACGCGATTGTTCTATGGAAGTTGTCTGCAACTATTTCTCGCTTTTGCGTTTGCGCCTTACTGGTGTTTAGTTTTCACAAGCGAAAACGCTATATAATTTCATTTGATATTTTCGCTCTTTCGCTTTCATGTTTCCTCTTTTATTTTGCGCGTTCTCGTTTTGCAAAAATTAAATGCGCAAACTCCAAAACACGTAATAATCGCATAAAAGACAAATATTTAGTGGTTGTGCAACTCTCGAAAGTTCATTTGATTTACGTTAAATCTTAAATGTATAAATGCATATCTGTTTCAAAGTATCAAAAC
The DNA here is from genome assembly GCA_963383655.1 of Bathymodiolus septemdierum. Taxonomy (NCBI): domain Eukaryota; kingdom Metazoa; phylum Mollusca; class Bivalvia; order Mytilida; family Modiolidae; genus Bathymodiolus; species Bathymodiolus septemdierum. The sequence continues at coordinate 10,582,557 of OY726528.1, read as the reverse complement.
TCTGGTTAGTATGTAGTATCGTATTTTCTGTATGTGTATGTACAAACGGTCGAATATCGTTATTTTGAACTCCGATCATTCGTTGTTTAGGATATTTCGAAAATTTGGCTTGTTGATAGCTGTGCAGAACATTTGTTATTCCGGATAAATCGAATATTTGCAATATAAAATCACCAAACCCTTCGTCTTCTAAGCAACAAGGTTCGACCGATTATGCATGTAAATACTTACAATATCTCTGTTGTCTCAGGTATTCTAGAGGGAATTGCTGCCAAATTTATTATTGGAGTTTTTATAGCTTTTAATCAAGTATATATTGTAGAAATTCAAACCACTTATAGATCTTTTAATGCCGATAGACCTTCAAAGACTTGAGGACTGATATTTGTAATTTGGTTCATACTCAAGGACCTAGGAAAATATAAAACTATTCAGTTCATTATTTCTATGCTAAAGCAAACAATTTTAAGCAACATTTACATCGGATGGTTTTGTTTGAAAATAATACTACAAGAAGATCAATGTATTTATATCTAGTGGAGAGAAAACTTTGCTTACATAAATTCTTAGAACAATTGCACTGAAGATAACATTATAAAAATGATTGACTTTTTAATAGACACCATATCTGTGTGTGCTATTTGTTTTGTTTGTTTTTTGTTTGTTTGTAATGCCAATTGATTTTCAAAAGCATGCTTTTGTAAGTGTGGTTTAAACAATAGGATACATACAAAGTACTTAATCAGGGTTACGAGAAACCTTTACTTAAGCCATATTATCAAGAATTATATGGTCGACGCCATGTGTGGATGCATATGCAATCAACTTTCAACGAGTACAAATACTTTGGGGTAAAATAACATAGGCTTACTTATGTGGTCATGTTTCTTAATATATAAGAGACAAATATTTAGTTGCTGTGCAACTGTTGAAATGTGATTTGAAAGACGTTAAATCGTAAATGTACAAATGCACATCCATATAAAAAAAAACTCTGGTCTAGTATGCAATGTCGCATTCTTTTTATTTCCGCTAATTCGCTTCTTTAGATATTTCGAAAATTAGATTTGTTGACCTCAGTTCCCAACATTACTTATTCCGGATAACTTGAATATTTCCAATATAAAATCAACAAATCCTTCGTTTTACAATCTATGTAATGTCTCGGGTATTCCAGAGGGAATTGCTGCCAAATTTGTCATTTGAGTTTTTATAAGCCTTTAAGCTGGTATATAATATTGTAGAAATTTAAACCACTTACAAAGCTGTTAATGCCGATAGACCTTCAAAAGTTTGCGGACTGATATTGGTAATTTGGTTGCGGTACAAATACCTGGAAAAATAAAAATATTCAGTTAATTATGAATATGCTAAAATAAATAATCATAAACAACATTTACATCGGATGACTTTGTTGGAAAATAATGTTAGAAGAAGATTAAGCTTTTCATATTTCATGGAAAGAAATCTTAGATTATTTCGTTCAACAAAAATCACACAATTTCAGGCAACGATTACACTGAAGATGATATTATAAAAATGATAGAATTTTTAAAGCTATTCAGTTGCTTATTTCTATGCTAAAATAAATAATTTAAAACAACATTTACATCGGATGGTTTTGCTTGAAAATAATGTTACAATCAGCGGGTACTAATTTCGCGATTACCTTCCAAATTGCTGGTAATTTTTTTCGGTTTTTCTTGCGGTATTAAATTTTCATGATCTGGAGTTTTAACCGAGATAAAATTTTAGAGGATTGACTGGTATGCTGTATTAGAACATCTGAATCAGATTGGAAAAGAAACACTGGACAAACGATTCTGAACAGCGAGCTCTTTATGGTAATATATATGTACCTAGCTAATTTTGCTATTTTCAAATTTTATTAAATCTATTCTGACATACTGACAAGAAATTGTTTTTCTGCAAACCGGAAGTTAACCTTTGAGATCTCATAAGGAACGAAAGTTGATTTAACGAGACTAGTTTCGACCATAAGAAAGTCGTTCCCGACATATCTCGGCCCAAACATATCGACACTATTTTGATGCACTGGATGAGCGTAAAATCGGCAGATAATTTTCAGATTCGCGAGCATACATGACCGCGCCTGTTTCATATTATGATGTATGTCCATAATCATTGTTCCGAGTGAAATTTGCATTTTATGTGTCTCTTTTTTAAATATATTGAGTTAGAGCTTTTTGATGCGATCTTCCATATCTTAAAATTGTATACATGTTCATTAATCGAGAATGCATATATGACATATATATTATATAAAGTTATACATGCGTAAGGACATTTAATATAACTTTTTTACATCATACTTACAACAGTGAGTTGCAAATAAGTCCCATTAACGGATTCCGGAAATGTTTGATCTTTTATTAACGCCATAAATTGTCGAATTACAGGTAGCTAAAAATTGTTGAATGCCGATGCTCTTTTCATGTTTGTTTATTCAGCTATAACTATTAAGGATAATTAGAAGAGAAATCTAAAAGATAAAAGGGGCTATTAATTAGTTTGAGATTGTAAAATAATTGACTAGGTGTTTGCCATCGGTGTGTTCCCCGAACGTCAACTTTCTTTAATTAACGATTTATCGCAATTTTTGAAGAAATAACCTCAATCAGGTTGTATTCACCGTGTAACCAGCGTGGGTTACACAAGGGTGTGCACAATCTGATTGAGGTTATTTCGAATGAATCGAACAAATGATGTGGATTAAATTAATTCAAAATTTTTGTTTAATGATATTGAAAAATATATTTATTATTTTCAAAATAAGGCAAATAATCGGAAATAAATTTAAATAACCTCAAAGGTGCCTCATTTAAAGAAAATCGCCTGATGACAACGGCACGAGACGCCTTGAGAACGAAGTCTATTTTCAGATTCAGTACATATGAAAATAACCATTCTCTATCCAGAGTTTTCGTTCCTGCTACGCTACACTCCATCTCTGTCAACGCCATAAATGGAGAAATTTCACATGGTGCGCCGCAGTTACAGGAAGCATTTGATACAATTTTAGCTTTACATCAATCGTAATGCAAGAAGGATGCATTGCAACGAAGATGTGTTAAAATTATATTCAGTTTTCTAAGACCATAAGAATGGTGTCTCGGAATTGGCATTGAGATTGAACTGCGGATTGCCTTTTTAAATTTAGATGATGTATCAAGATTACGCACTGAAAAATTAATGCTATTCCATTACCTTACTGTAGCTGGGACGAAAGAATCTCTGGTAAATGAAAGTCTACAGAATGGAACAATAATATCGTTCCCATTTCGAAGGGGATAAATAGTCGTACTTTGGATTGTTGGAGGAATAAGATCGAGTAAATAAGGGTGTGTGCTACTGTTTTGGATATTATAGAATAATTGGAGCTTTCTCCTAGTTCTTCTTTCTTCCAATCTCTCCCAGTCAGTTTCTCTATATATATATTCTGTGTTGGTAAAGATTGGAAGTCCGGTGATAATTCTAGCTGCCTCCAACTGTAATCTCTCCAATTTGCACGAATTAGAGACACCACAGTTGTCCCAGACCTCACATGCATACTCAAATATTGGTCGAATGTAAATTAAATATAATTTTTCTACATTTTGCTTATTTAATTTACATTTCAATTTACGCAAAACACATATGTTTTTGGAGACACTTCTTATTAAATTTTCTACATGTTTATTCCATTTTGCTTCCTCATTCTGAATGTTTATGGTCTGATGTAAGTGGAATTAATTTACCATCAAAATAGAAATTAAAATTTGTTGAGCTTTTTACATTTTTAGAAAGCATGATTTTAGTTTTGTCTGGGTTGAAAGACATCAACCATCTCTTTGACCAGTCACCAAGTTCATGTAAATCATGAGTTATGACATATTTTATTTGAGCTTCATCTTGACTTGCATAGCCAAGCGAAGTGTCATCAGCAAAGAAACGGCTTAAGGAAAGAAGCTGATCACCAATATCATTAATGTAAACCAGAAATAACAGAGTTCCAAGAACAGACCCATGGGGGCTCCAGCAGACACAGACATATATGAGGATGATTAATTTCTATTTACTACTTGTTGATGTCTACAACATAGATAATTTTCAAACCATTCTAGTAAATTCCCTTTTATTCCATAAAAATTCATTTTGTGTATCAAACCTTTGTGTGAAACTTTATCGAAAGCCTTTGAGAAATCACAAAAAAAAAAACGAAGCACATATAGTTCTTTTTTCTTCAAGAGAGTTTAAGATAGTATTATATAGTATTAATTGGTGGACTGAGGAATGCTTAGGCAAAAAACCAGATTGGTACTAGTAGATAATCTTGTATTGCATTAAATGCTTGTATACGTGTTTGTATATAATCCTTTCCATTACTTTTCCGACACAGCTAATCAATGATATTGGGCGGTAATTTGAAGGTAAAGAAGTATCACCTTTTATAAAAATGGCTGTGATATGTGCATTTTTCCAACTAGAGGGATACTTACATTGACGAAGAGATTTGTTGAAAATAATTTGTAGTGGGATGGCTATCTTTTCAGGGGAAATTTTTTACATTTTGTGACTAATTTTCTCGGGTCCAGAAGCTTTGTTTGGATTAATAATTTTTAAAATATCTACAATTTCACTTATGGTTACAAAAACCTCATTTATTACATTGTTAGTATTTTATATCAAAGTCTGGAAGAGGCAGGTTCTCCTCCATCCAACTTTGATATAAGGCTAAAGTATTTATTTAACAAATCACACTTTTCTTCATCCCCATACACAATATCGTCGAAGTTTTCAGCATTTACAGAATTTTTAAGAGGAGGAATACAGTTGCTTCCTTTATTTGATTTGATAAGCATTTTCATAATTTTCCAGTATGTTTTTGGATTGGATGAGTTTTCTAAAAGAATATAATCTAAATTATTTTCAAAATTTTCTTTTGCAATTTTGTTCATGCTATTTACTTTATTTCGTTGTTTGTTTTATATAGTTTAATAACAACATTTCAAAACATTTTTTCTCAATCTGTCCCTCATGCGAATTTCTCTTCGTATTTCGTTATTAACCCATGACCTATCGTTATTCCGAATATTTATTATTTTTGTCGGAATACTTTCTTTCGCTATTTTTAGGAAATACTTTGTAAATTGTTCGCATATTTCATCAACGTCATTCAAGTGGTCAAGATTTTCATTTCAGATAATTTCATTTAATATCTCTTCAAACTTTTCGTAATACATTTTTGATACTGCCAAATGTCTTTTTTAAATGATCGAGAGATGTTTTTCGAACATTGAATAGTTACGACTGAGGCATCATGATCACTAATATTATTAGGTAATTTAAAAACATCAGAATTTACATAATTAATTGTGTCACTTACTATAATGGGATCTAATAATGTTCTACTATGATTTGTTACCCTTGTTGGTTTCTCTCTTACATTTTTTAAGCTAAAAAGTCTCATCGTATCAATCAATTGTTATTGTTTATAGACATAAGGTCAGCATTCAGATCTCCGGAGATCACAATATTTTCGTTGACTTGATATACTAAGCCTATACCATGATTTAAGCGTGCCCAATATTCAGAGTCGATCCTTTCAGGACGATATGTATTACACAAAAGAAAAGAGTGACCTTTGGTATGAACTTCAACCCAAATCGTTTCATCTATATCATTTTCAAGTTCGTGTTTCCTGCAAATGCCAATGTCTTCCTTTGAGTAAATAAGTAACCTGCCACCATAATTAGTACGATTTTTTCGTTAAGGATTTTTATCGACAAATGAATCGAGTTCAATATCTCTGTTTTCAATGCTGTTGTCGAGATGTGTTTCAATTAAAACTATAATATCAAATTCATCAAAAAATGTTTGGAGAAAATTTATTTTATTTCTTATACTTCGAATATTGATATTGCATATGGATATGAATTTATCAGACAAAATATCTACCGCACTTAACCGTGTACTCGATATATAAGCAGACTCAAGTCCATGATTGGATTCAATATTGCCAACCAATAGCATAAAATGTAAAGCAAAATGGATGAAGGCAACATAAACTTTTGGATTTAGACTTTGAAGGATTAAAAGTGAAGCAAATAGGAAGGAACATCGTAAGTTAGTAACTAAGATATCATGAAAAGTGTCAGAGCGAGAATCATAGCCGATATTAAGACTCATTTCACAGGCATGAAACAGTCCGATAGCCGCTCTATAAGCATCTAAGTTGTTACCCATTTGGTTTTGAAAGAAATGGCTGTATCATTTGCTTCCTGGCTATGCAGATGTTTCGCCGATCTAGAACCAAACACATTTCCATGTGTATTAAAAATATCAAAAAATTAAACACTTGTGATCTAGAAAAAAGTAAGATCACAAACAGAAATACTACATATAAACAGTTTGGAAAATGTACATGTGATTGAAATGTCATTGAATGGAAAAATTCGAAAAAATAAAATGGGAATGTTACATAATAGTCATAATTAAATTTACATGACATCCTTTATGTGGAGAATGAATCTATCCCCTCATATCATGGGTGACTTATGTGTCGCCGTATATGTGATGATAAATTCATTTGAGAAAACAAAGGTCCCTACATATCTTATCGGTAACTTAAAAGAATTAGTTTTGAATTAATAGTTTATCCAGATTGCAAAACATGATGTTTGTTGAAAACTAAAGTTACCATACAAATAATATAAAATTTTAACTTCATTTACCCACAAAACATTGTATAAGCTTAAAATTTCATAACAGGCTATTAAATACACAAAAATTCAATTGTTTACAACATACATAAGTGAATGATAAATATGCTAGTTTCAGTCCAAATGTGTGGGGAAGCGAACACACCGATAACGTCAGTAGTTTTGGAAAACACGAAGAAGGGCACATCATATTACAATAAAACAATCTTTGAAATTAGATTGGCTATTTATAACCTTATATACCAAACTGTTAGAAACATACGACACATACTAAGTAATTATATTAACAACCAGTGTATCTTATCACAAATAGTGAATGATAATTTACTTAATATTTTGACCATTTCCGTATTCAGTTTTATTCCTAAATTAAATTTAATAATCAGTGTCATGAATAGAGTGTATTGGATGATAGCCAAGCTTGTCATGTTTGGTGTGTGGAAATTACTTTCCATCTATGAATTCAGGTACAGTATATATGTCGGTTAAAGTAGGTCGTTTTTAGAATTGTGTCTGGATATAATTATAACTTTTGAATCTCATATCGAAAACTTGTCAAATGTTTAATTTACGATACTTACTAACATATTTGAATTTTAGGGGAAAGATCAGATTCACAGAAAACGGTACGTATTGGTCATTTTAATTCTGCATATATATCTGTTAGCACATTCCTCTTTTAAATTTCCAATTGCAATGGTTTCCAAATTTTGCGCCGCCATTCATGAAAGCTACCATGGACTTGTATAACACCAATGCATTTTGAAATTCTAACCAAGTCATGGTGGCGACCGCAAAACTTTCGAAGTAATGACTTCAACATAACCAAGAGTGAGGAATAGTTGTGTAGAGAGTAGAGAAGTCAAATGTTTTAATGTTATTGCAGGAGGAGAGGGACCTAGATTGTATGTAGTCTAACAGATGTGTTGAGTTTTTCAGAATCCACATCTGATTCACACCACCCCTCGAGTAACTAGTGTCACAATACTTCTGAAGCCCAGTTTTAACCGCCGATATAATACATGTTAATAATTTAGAAAGGGGTTTCATGGAGCATTTGGCATACCCAGCAAAATAGTGCTACTGTATAGCGGGTTATTTTCGCGGGTCTAACATTTCGCGACTTTGGGGGGCAAAGGTATGGTACAAATTGTCGCTGTTTTTATTTTCGCGGATTGAACAAAACTGTATATTTTATTTTGGCGGATGGACACTATGAGTAAAAAAATACAAGAAATTATGGTTCATTTTGTTATTTCTTACCACAAATAAGTCGTTAAATTGATAGAAACAAGTACACAAACAACGATTTTATTTACAAATTGCAAATCAAGATCAGACAACTCAAAATCACATAGAGTTACGAAATATCTACATAAACTGTATCACATGTATTACACAGTTGTCTATTCTCGGGAGACTTTAGACAATTAATGAAATCATATTTTTTCATGACATTTGTGACATTTATTAATTCATATAAAACATACAATGCCGTTGGGCACGTTTCTACAATATTGATTAACGATCATCGACCACCAAATCGGAAGTACAAATTTTGTATAAATATTTCGCGGAATTTATTTTGGCGATTTACGTTTGACCGCGAAAAATATTAGATAAATCTTGACTGTTAAAATGGTTAATACAGAAATGTAAAGAAACTGATCTTCAGATAAAAATAATGACAATCCAAACTATCAGACAAGAAATTCTGTCAGTCAGACATGTCCAGCAAGTAAATATATTTCTTTTCATTATTAGATTATTTACGGTAATTGCATATAGATATATATATATAGTCAATTATAAGTATATGTTTCCCGCCACATGATTCTCGTGAACTTCATGTTCACGCCTGATGAGTTTGGGTATAAAAATAACCAGTAAATAAATACTTTATCGAGTCTTGCTAAAACACGTCACGTTTACTTACCTTTCTTCTACCCAAACATGCCCATATTCATGACAGACCAAAATGACACATATTTGTCGCATTATCCAAATGCGACCCATCACACAACAAGTGATACAAACATGTCATTTATAGAAATAAATACTAAAAAACAATTCAAATTGCATATCCACACGACAGTGCCGAGTGCTCTTTAATCAGTAAGTACAAACAAATGTATTTATAACATAAATGTCACGATGAAAAAATGACAAAATGTCACTATATAAGTAAACAAAAAGCAAAACTGCTTATCAAAAACCTCCACACGCAAGATGAAAAACAAACAAGTAATCACTAAAAATTATTTTTTGTATCTGAAAACACGACTATTCGAGCTGGCCCTATCGTGCTGAATGACACGTCACACTCGACAGCTCATGGGGCGGGAAAAAGAAGCGCCTCTATGAGCAGATAAGTAAAAGAAATCAATTTCAATCTAATTCATTCTTCAAACGATTGAAATTATATGAATGTTGGATGTCGGATAGTGATATACTGGAAGAGGAACCCGAACCTGCACCTGCATTATATCGTGCATCAGTGAAACGCACATCTGGAAGACGTGGGGAGGAAATTACAAATGCAGATCAGATAAGTCTTTTAAATTCGTCAATTGAAATTGCAGTAAAAAGACAAAGTGATAATTTTATGCAATATCTACATTCTAGAATATCAAAGATCTCAAATAAGGGTAATAACAAAATTACCGAACTCCGAACAATCTTGCAAAGGGAAAGTCAAAACTCATAATTATATAAACAGACAAAATCAGTCAACAACCGGAAAACTGTGAAAACCGTAATGACCCTGACTTGGTACAGGCATTTATAAAGAAATGGTGGGTTGAAAACCAACCACTACTAACAGTGACGATTTCACGTTTAAAGGAGAGAGTAATAAAGTTCAGTTCAAATTCAATAGTGAACGATCTTCCAAGTTGTCTGAAATTTTGGAGTGTTTGCAGTCAAGGAAGTACGATTCTGCTGAGGATGTTATAAAATCTGAAATATCACAAATTGGTCAAAGAAACAAAATCATAAAGATTGCTGACCGTCATGGATGGGATGTCGTTAAGGAGTACACCATTCTTCCTCTTGCTGATAACAATGAAGATGCAGTTAAACTTCGAGCCACTATCAACAGAGCAAACCGGAGACGTCCTAAACCTTATGATAGAAGTGTCCAACCAAACTTTGCTAATCAAGGCCGTGGAAGCCTTTTTCGTCGCTAATATCAACAAACAATGTCAAAAACTGGCCCACAACAGTCGGCATTTCAACCTGGATCCTGCTTTGAGTGTCACCTACCGGGACATTTTGACAGACAATGCCCATATAAAAACCGACGACAATTCATTCCAAGGAAACCACCAAGTGCCACAATTACAGCCCCATGCGTTGATGTTTCCCAATCTACCCAATAAACCTATGGAACAGATAAAGTTGAGTATGAATTAGATTATTATTGTAGTCAAAGTGAGAAGTATGAACTCACAAAGGGTGTCGTGTCTGTTAAGGGTAAATTAAAAGAAAATTTAGCTTTCTGGAAAAATACAATAGAAGCAAATTCGTTTATTCTAAACGTAATTAAAGAAGGTTACAGAATACCATTTATTGAAAATCCTTCATCTGTTTTCTTATCAAATGATACGTCGGCTCGACAATATTTAAAATTTGTTACTACAGCTATAAATCAATTGATACTTTCTGGTTGCGTTATTGAGGAATCGAGTAGACCCTATTGTATAAATCCCCTCACAATATCAATCAATAGTAATGGCAAAGAACGTTTGATTTTAGAATTAAGACATGTAAATAAATGTATTGAGAAACAGAATATTAAATTTGAAGGTTCCAAGGAAGCTTTACAATACGTAAAAAGGGGGAATTTGATGATTAAATTCGATTAAAATCTGGTTACCACCATGTTGAAATTCACAAGGCATTTCAACAGTATTTAGGATTTTCATGGTCTGTAAATGGTGAAATTAAGTATTATGTATTTACAGTCTTACCGTTTGGTTTGAGTTCTGCCCCTTTTCTATTCACAAAACTCATGAAAGAAATTGTAAAATATTGGAGATCACTGAGTTATCCCATAATTGTATATTTAAACGACGATTGGTGTTGTTTAAATCCTGAAATTTGTTATAAAATATCTAATTCTATTAGACAAGATTAAAATTTGCAGGTTTTGTAGAGAACGAGGAAAAAAGCGTTTGGGAACCAAGTTATAAATTGGAATGGTTAGGATTTGTTTGGGATCTGAAAATAGGTAGCGTTGAAATTCCTGATCGTAAAATGGCCCATTTTAAGGAAAAACTAAATTACGTTTTAAAAAATCCTGACAGAGTAATTGCGAGAAAATTAGCGTCTATTTTTGGTCAAATTATTTCTATGTCTTTTGTACTTGGTAATGTGTGCCAGATTATGACCCGAAATTTACATCTGCCAATTATAGATAGAACTTGCTGGGACGGTTATGTTGTCCTTGATCAGAAGTCTATTGATGAATTGAAGTTCTGGTTCAGTAACTGTGACACTTTACCTTTCAGAGTAATATCCCCAATACACAAATCTGTCGAACGTATATTGTTTACAGATGCTAGTAACTACGCTGCCGTAGGTGTGCTATTGCAAAACAAAAAAACGAAGTTGTTCATGTAATGTTTGATGAAAATGAAATAAAACAAAGTTCAACTTTTAGAGAACTCAAGGCGGCAGAATTTGTTCTAAAACCTTACATTCACATTTAAGCGGTAGATTTGTCAATCTTTATTCGGACAATCAAAATGTTGTCTGAATAGTTAACGTTGGTAGCATGAAACGTGAACTTCAGAACATACATGCTAAGTTTAATTCACAGCTTTGGACTCAGGGTACATAAGGAGTCGATGCATTTGCTTTCGACTGGTCTAATGATAATAATTGACTAGTGCCACCTATTCATTATATACCTAATGTCATAAACCATATGTTGAAGTACAGGTGGTATGGAACCTTAGTTGTTCCTAAATGGAAATCGGCTTTATTTTGGCCATGCATTGTTAAAAATAGCGGTGAATTCGAATGGCTCGTTAAAGACAAGATTGAATATGTCAATACAAGGATTTTTTTCAAAGCAGGTTTACATAAATAAAGTGTGTTTGCTAGATCACCTTTTATAAGCAATGTTTTGGTTCTGAAAATCGATTGTAGAAATATAATATTGTAAATCACTTTGGTGAGTGATCTACAAGTATGTAATAAATCATTTTGGTGAATGATTTTGCATAATATACATCATTTTGGTGAATGATTTTACAGAATACACATCATTTTAGTGAATGATTTTACATTTAAGCATCATTTTGGTGAATGATCTTACAGAATACACATCATTTTGGTGAATGATATATTTTTTTAAATACGATATGAGTGTATGTACATTTTATAAAATATTGATTGTAGAAATTAAGTTGCAAATAGATGTACAGAGTTTTTACAAATTAATTGATTTTGAAAAAAGGTCTTTTTGGTAAATGATCCTTCAAAATGGGTATTTTGGGAATGATGGTTTGTATAAACGAAATATATTCATTTTAAAATTGTCTATTTACAGAATTTATACAGTTATGAATCTTGGAAGGACTTACAACCTTTCTATAATCATGATATTTTAGGACCAGTCGCCAAACAAATACCAGATTTAGTGCATGCCGGTAAGGCCGACAGTACCAACAAGAAATATGATAATTAGTTTAACAAATTTCGAAAGTGGTGTGAATTGCATTCGTTTTCTTCACTTCCAGCGACACCGAATTCTTTATATTTATACATAAGTTCGTTAGTTTTTCAGCGTGTGTCTATTTCAGTTTTGGATGCTGTATTTTGTAGTATCAACCGTTTTCACATAGTTTCTTTGAGAAAAAATCCGTGTGATGAAAGAATAGTGAAATTGTGTTTAGAAGACAGTAAGCGATTACTGGCCAAACCTGTCAATAAAAAACTTCCTATAACTGTGGATATGTTGAAAAAATTTATTGATCGTATTGGAAAAAAGGACTCGACTTTATCCGATTTACGTACATGCACTTTGTGTTGATTAGGTTTTTCTGGATTTTGTCGTTACAGCGAATTGTCGAACATTTTAATGAAAGATCTTGAAATTTTTGATACTCATCTTGAAATAAATATTCAGAAAAGTAAAATATTCAGAAAAGTAAAACTGATATTTATCGAAGGGATAATAAAGTGGTTATAGCAAAAACAGGAAATACACTGTCCAGTTTCTTTTTTATTACGTTACATACAATCAGCTAGTTTAAATTTTAAATCTAGTGAATATTTATGCACTGCTGTTCAGTTTTGTAAAAGTATTAAATCGTACAAATTATGTAATAGATTTAAACCTTTATCCTATACCAGAGCTCGGGAAATCGTTTTGGATACATTGGGTGTCTTGGGTTATAATAAATCCCATTTTTGTCTACATAGTTCAAGGAATGGTGGTGTTTCTGTTGCGGCTCGGAATAATGTATCCGACAGGCTTCTCCGAGCTCATGGTAGGTGGGTAACGGACAAATCCAAAGACGATATATACATTAAATTGTTAGTTTCTAGAAATTTAGATTTATAACAACGTTCGTTAAAATCTCCCTGGGATATCTTTGTGATCGAAGTTGTAGCGAGTCACTCACTCTATTCATTCTTGTTTTATCTTAATATAGAAAAGACTATATTTATTTTCACATGAGAGTATCGATGGAGAAAATAAACAATAATGAAATCTATAACAACAAAATGAAAGAAAGTTTCCCGCCTAAAGTTCAACTGACCAAACTGACCAATAAGAAATGAAAAGGAAAAAATAGTATGGAGTATTTATTTAACATAATCACTAAATGAATAAATATATAAACTCTAAATACTGATGAAAATAAGCATATGTTACTGAAACAGAAATAGAAATATATTAAGAATTAAATACAAATGTATGACATCATGATCAGCTACTAATCCTTTAATAAGAAGAAATAAATTGTCAATAACTACATTTTTTCCGTTTTTCATTGAAATGCTACAATATGAATAGCTATGAAGTGATCACATGATTATAAAAGAGATGTTTTACATCCCAATAAAACTCAAACCTGAACTTGCACGTGACTCCATGACGACGTCAACTATATTAAATTTTGGTGTGATTTAAATGTAATTATAAGAATTGAATGCATTTTCTTGTAGCTTTAAAGGCGTGTAAAAGCGTGGACCGAAGCACTTTTGTATGAAGCGCGCTCTCACAAAAAGTGCTTCGGTCCACGCTATTACACGCCAATAAAACTACAACAAAATGCATTCAATTCTTGAATAAAAATAATAATCATACTGAATAAAATATGTACAAATAAAGGTAATAACAAAATTACCGAACTCCGAACAATCTTACAAAGGGAAAGTCAAAACTCATAATTATATAAACAGACAAAATCAGTCAACAAACAAATCCACTGTTGTCACCACTAATAATAATTTAAAGTATTTATACTTACTAATCTTACTAATTGTCTATAAAGTAATTTTCTCAGTGAGATTGAGTTGATTGATTGAATGACTGATTTATAAAACGTATTAATTGCTATTGAAATGTAAAAGGTTAAATGAGATAATATTTAAAACTATTAAATATGAATTTAATATGATCATTAAATATGAATTTAATATGATCACTTTTACCATTAAAATATTAAAAGCTGAGTTATTAACAATGCTATGTGTAATCTGTGTTTTTGTGTAATTGTGCATGTTTTGAGCACAATAGTTGTGAACCTAATTGTATATTCCGGTTGCCATGATATAATACACTGATGAACAACAGAATGATATTGTGTTTTGATTCCAAGACCTTTGCATCCCAGTGTGAGGTAAAGATAGTTGTTTTTATAGTTTTGCTTATTAATGCTAATTTTGCTACTTATTATTTTCCTTATCATAGTGTTTTAGCTTATGTTTAGGCTTACTTGGCTTAAACTTATTTTTGCTATTGTTTTGCTTGGTTCATGTGAAGCTATTTTTCACATGTAATAACACTTTTCTTTCATATTAGAGAATGTCCATGAGAACCATGAGCAGCTATATAGAATGAATATGTTGTTAATATAATGGAATAGAAAACCTGTCATAATTGTAATTTAATTTATTTTAAATATTCCACTGCTAGCATACATAAACTATCAGAGTTATTTTTCTTGACCCATTATTTATTGATTTAATATTGTTATTACAGGGTCTTTTATTTGGAAGTATTTCCAACTGTAATAAATGCTCGAACTTACACCGTCTTGGTTTTATTATTCACCTGAGAATTGACCCGACGACACATAAAAAATACTATTCCAGTTATTCCTCTTTAACCAAGTTTTGATAGATTAATAGAAGTACGCTCGTTTGATAATTAGTATTTTTGAAGAAAAAGGGGAAGGATGTAGGCGAGGATATCTAATTTTAATTAGATAGATTTATGATCTTTGACTTTCCCTTTGTAAGATTGTTCGGAGTTCGGTAACTTTGTTATTACCCTTATTTATTACAAGAAAGTTAAAATTTTCAACTTGACGTACTGTCACATTACAAGGAAAATATTTTGAGTTTATTCGGTACAAGTTATATTACAAATGAAGCCCCTTTTTACACATTACTAACAACACATAATTTATATGACATGAACAAGTTTCTATGTATATATCAATTACCATATTTTTATCTGTAGATAATGCATTTTTCTGTTTTGCATATACAAAATGTATATATATATATATATATATATATATATATATTCCAAAAAAAAAAGGTTGCGAAGTGTTATCAATGAAAAAAAAACTACCTTGCATCATTCAAACATAAGCATTATCATCAGACGTTTGTCCATGAGTAACATGGCGGGTGTCTAGCTAGAAGCAGGAACTGCTTACCCTTCTCGAGCACCTGAGTTCACATCTGTTTTTGTTGTGAATTCTGTGTATCTACTCTCTGTATTTTTCCATACTGTTGTTGTTTTTTTGGTTCTCTGCATTTGTTCTGTGTCTTGTGCCCAACATTGTCTGTGTCTCTGGATTGTCCATCCTTGATTGATCCGTCGGTTTCACTAATGTTGATTTATGTGATAGAGTTTGCTTGATGCATACGACGACACGTGGTTTTTGTCTGGTACCCCTGTTTTATCAACCAATAAAACCAACGGCCGTTGTATAATGGAGATTTGATTGAAACAACGAAGTTAAGGAGCAATTCCGATGTCAATTTTTATATTATATTTTACCATCATAATTGATTCATATAATTATTCGAACAGGCTGGTTATGTTTCTAAAGCTGGAACTGCCAACCCTTCCGGAGCACCTGAGTTTATCCCCAGTTTTTAGTGGGGTTCGTGTTACTCGATCTATAGTTTTATGTGTATGTTTTGTAGATCGTTGTTTGTCCTTTTGTATTGTTTCTTTTGGCGATTGTGCTCTATGTACGTCTGTGATATACGTATTCTGATGACCCCTTTGGTATCTTCAAACTCTTCTTGTCTATCATTTTGTTTTTTCCAACACCTGTCGAATACATATTCCATTCTCTAGAATAATAGACTTGAAGTTTAAAATTGTGATCCGATACAAGCCAATCTATTTCATGACTAGTACTGATGACCATGTTCTATATCAAACCATATACTGTATGCCCTTCGGTATCACCTGAGTCCACCTATTATTTAGAGGGGTTCGCTTTGCTCGATTTCTAGTTTGCTGTGGAATGTGTTGTAGATCATTGTTTGTCTTTTTGTTGTTCTAGTACATGTCAATTTGTAATGAAATAATACAGTGGCTTCTTGGACCAATTTTATTGACAATATAGGGATCTTGGAAAGACTTTCAAGGGAGAGATAGCGTTTTATGTGTATGTTTTGCAGATCGTTGTTTGTCTTTTTGTATTGTTTCTTTTGGCGATTGTGCTATATGTTCGTCTGTGATATACGTATTCTGATGACCCCTTTGGTATCTTCAAACTCTTCTTGTCTATCATTTTGTTTTTTCCAACACCTGTCGAATACATATTCCAATCTCTAGAATAATAGACTTGAAGTTTGAAATTGTGATCCGATACAAGCCAATCTATTTCATGACTAGTACTGATGACCATGTTCTATATCAAACCATATACTGTATGCCCTTCGGTATCACCTGAGTCCACCTATTATTTAGAGGGGTTCGCTTTGCTCGATTTCTAGTTTGCTGTGGAATGTGTTGTAGATCATTGTTTGTCTTTTTGTTGTTCTAGTACATGTCAATTTGTAATGAAATAATACAGTGGCTTCTTGGACCAATTTTATTGACAATATAGGGATCTTGGAAAGACTTTCAAGGGAGAGATAGCGTTTTATGTGTATGTTTTGCAGATCGTTGTTTGTCTTTTTGTATTGTTTCTTTTGGCGATTGTGCTATATGTTCGTCTGTGATATACGTATTCTGATGACCCCTTTGGTATCTTCAAACTCTTCTTGTCTATCATTTAGTTTTTTCCAGCACCTGTCGAATACATATTCCAATCTCTAGAATAATAGACTTGAAGTTTGAAATTGTGATCCGATACAAGCCAATCTATTTCATGACTAGTACTGATGACCATGTTCTATATCAAACCATATACTGTATGCCCTTCGGTATCACCTGAGTCCACCTATTATTTAGAGGGGTTCGCTTTGCTCGATTTCTAGCTTGCTGTGTAATGTGTTGTAGATCATTGTTTGACTTTTTGTTGTTCTAGTACATGTCAATATGTAATGAAATAATATAGTGGGTTCTTGGACCAATTTTATTGACAATATAGTGATTTTGGAAAGACTGTCAAGGGAAAGACAACGGATATTTTTCAACATAAACAACAAAGATGGCGACAGATGGAAAAGTAAAGACATTAGATAAAGTTTTAGCTTATGACGTATGACCATGTCCTATATCAAACCATATACTGCATACCCTTCGGTATCACCTGTGTCCACCTATGCTTTTTAGAGGGATTCGTTTTGCTCTGTGTAGTGTTTTGTAGATCATTGTTTGTCCTTTTAGATTTGTTCTATGTGTCATTGTATCGTTTGTCCTTCTTCCATTTATCACTGCTGATTACCACTTTGGTATCTTCAAACTTTTCTTCCTACCACACTCGAGGCCAGCACGCTAACGAGTACATCATCAATGATACCACCAAAACATGTCACCGGCATCATTAGATACAATACCCGGACACGATTCGACTGTGGTCAATGGTAAAATGCTTTACATTCACATCTCAAATAAATTCTTTCCAAAATAAAACATGTTCAATGCTTAATAATAATGAGCTGTTAATCTCAATGCCTAGATGCGTAGTCATGGAATAGGCAATAGTCCAGATGAACCGCGACATGGCAACTAAATTGGATATCTACGCTTTTCTTACCAAGAACTTAATTTGTCTTTTCAAAACTCTACGATAAAGAAGAAACATTCTTTTCGTTTTGTTATATGTAATATATCTTGTATAGCTGTATGTACACAATTTTATCATTGTTCAAAATAAATGCAATATAATAAAATATTTAGTAAAATGTAGATACCCCATTTAGTGCACACGACACTTTTTTCTGGAATAACCTTCACCCGGTACACTCAAATCCAACATATTTGAAAGCCAAGTCATGCATAAGTCATTGGGCGCAAGGGAACTAAAGAGCCTACACAGGATAGCCAACATCAGCTATGGTCACCAATGCATAAGGGATGATAACCTTAGTTTTATTAATAATTATATTTTTGATGATTGGTTTATTGGTGTTTAACGCCACTTTCAACAATATTTCAGCTATATCGTGGCGGTTAGTTTTATTGGTGGAGGAAACCGGAAAAAAACACCGACCTGTTGCAGGACAAACATTATCACATAATGTTGTATCGATCACGACCACGACGTCCCCTATATTTGTGAGGAAGTGATATCTTATAGAAATCTCTAATATTGTCGATGATAAAATCGTAAGCACCGATATCTATTCAAAATTGAATATGATCTTTTTAGTCTACATTTGACAATGATTTAATGACCCACAAATGAAGCATGGTCTCCTTTGCGTTTTTCCAGGGTATGCACTGGGGAACTGGAGTACCAAGGTTGTTGTCCACCACGAAAAGGCGGCGGTGGATTAAAACAAGGAACATACACAGGATTGTGTTGCTGTTGTCTTGGTTGGTTTAGATTTATGGTGTTTAACGCCACTTTCAATAATATGTCATCGTGACGGGCAGTGTAATTGGCGGAGGAAACCGTAGAAAACCACCGACCTGTCGCAAGTGGCAGACAAACTTTATCACATACTGTTGTATCGATTAGAGGGGTTCGAACTCACAATGTGAGTGGTGATAGGCACTGATTGCATCGGTAGTTGTAAATCCAACTACCACATAATGACAACCACGCAGCCCCTCTGTTGCTTTGGAGTATCCTTATTCTTAGATTATTTCTTCAGAATTGCTACTAACAAGGAAGCGACTGAACCAATGGTTCTTCTTGGTTAAATTGAAGTCATCACTTCGAATGTTTTATGGTCTCCACCATGACTTGGTTGACCGTTATGGAATATCTGTGTCACAATTGACCACGGATGTGTTTCACTTGTCGTAAACACTTCCCGATTCTATGAACGAATGGGAAAACCAGTACACACTTCTGCGTAGAAACTACAGGTATGATAGAACACAAACTGTACATGAATGGCTATTGAATGGTTTCTTATAAATTACAAATTTGTATGACTTAAGGCGAGCACACTAACCAATATACCAGGACTAGTTAATCAAACACAATATATATATATATATATATATATATATATTATTGCAAATTGCAATCAAATATAGAAAAGCGATACATCTTTTAGCTTAAACAAAATTGTTACTGATTTTGCATACCATACAAAATAATAATTTATACACTTTTTAAAGTACCATAGAAATACAAGGGAGGTAATACCATTGGTGTCTTTTACACAGTGATTACTGAAACCTGGCTAAGCTGAACCTCATTTGGATTCATGTTTGTTCTCAAATAGGCAGGTGATCAGCTTAAACAGGTTAAATTAACAGAGATTCTATATAGTTAGACTTTATTTCAATGTTTAGTTTAGATAGGTTTCACAGTATTTACAAATCGATCTTTATTAAGAAGTATTTGAAGATACCGAAGGGGTAATCAGACAAAAAAAGATCTACAAAACATACACATAAAACTAAAGATCGAGTAACACGAACCCCACTAAATATGGGAGTGAACTGAGGTACTCCGGAAGGGCAGGCAGCTCCTGCTTCACTAGTGGCACTCGTCGTGGTAATCTGGTTACAAACCCGGTGATAAGTCATGAAAGACCGGGAAGTGTTTACGACAAATGGAGCATATCATTGGTCATTTGTGACACAGATATTCCATAACGGTCAACCAAGACATGGTGGCGATCGTACAACTTTCGAAGTGATAGCTGTACAGGAAATGCTTTTACATGAAATCATGTATTGAACCTCATCCAACTCATTGTTATAAAGCAACAGTACTAAGGGTCTAAAAAGTGAGAGAAACCAATCTAAAATGCTGAGAAATACTGTTCATGACATTGGCACATAGCGTCAGATAAACATTTCAGGACTCTCACTACTTTTAAGTTAGAGGAAGAAGTCACTTCTCTGTCATATAGTTCACAAGGAGAAGCGGAAGAAAACAGATAGAAGTGGGGAGACTTATGGGAGTAGTTAATGGCGATTCATTGAATGAGTGAGTCAGTGAGTGATTGTTGCTTAAAGCCATTCAGCAATTTTTCAGATATATCATGGCGAGAACAAGTTAAGTCTCAGTGAGATGTTATTGGGGCCGCTTTGTACTAGACCAACACGCTGAGTTGACTTTTTATAGTGCTAGCTCACTGAAACAACAGTCTTTGGTTTGACACGACAGAGGCTCGGACCCATGATCTACCACACGCTAACCATTAAACCATCGATGCGGTTCCATTGCTTATGATGTATAATTATTAAAGTTATTTGTATATACGTCCATTGTTTATGCTATATTTTGTAGAGAGAAGTGGGGAGACTTATGGGAGAAGTTAATGGCGATTAATTCAAAAACAATAGTGTGTGACACATCTGAGGTTACCCTGACCAAATGTATTAAATAGTTTTACACCTGTCTGATCTGATGTGTTGTTTTATATTCATCAGTGCCTAAATTACTTATATCCAATGTCAAATATTTATTTCTGTCTACCTTGACTAATGTAGTTTTGCATACCTGTGAATTTTGATATGTACCCCCCTTTTTTAAATATTATTGTGCTTTGATCGAATACGACATCAATTGTAATTACTCATAAGAAGAGAGATGCATCAACCAATTTCTCAAATGTCCAACTAATATATATATATATATATATATATATAGCTAGGGAATGAAAATGTAGCACAAAAGGATATTGACAGTCAAAAACTGAAGCAAGTAAGGGCTGTGATTATCATTTCCCAGACCTCAACTGAAATTGCAACAGTAGAATAGCATAGCTGTAGCGAAAATCTTGTTTAATTGCTGGGAAGTATCAACGTTCACACCTGTGTGCATATAAGCCGTTCGATAGATAGATTGCAGGAAAAACCAAACCTCTAGTCAGTGATTTGATCCGACAGTGATTAAACCTATAGTAGCACTCATTCAAAGTGAATGCGATATCCACTACGCCAAAGAGGTTGTCTTGTAAATATATGTGTGCTATTTCTTGATATTTATAACTATTTAAAAACATTGCTGAAAAAAAGAACAAAACGACAAGCAATGATCCACAAAATACTATGCAAAAAATGGAGGAACAGGAACCCACTGAAAGATATGGGAGATCTATGGTACTCCAGAAGGGCAAAGAGTTTCTGCTCCCTTAGAGGAAACCGTTATGCATGACTTCTTAAAAATATTACAATAAATTTAATAATTGAAAGAAGCGTTACAGTTATTGATAAAAAAAAATAGTACAACAAATATAATAATTGAAACAAACGTTACAGTTATAGATAAACAAATATTGCAATGAATATAATAATTGAAACCAGCATTACAGTTATAGATAACAAATAGCACAAACAATTTATTAATTGAAACAAATGTAAAGGTTATAGATGAAAAAAATATTAAAATAAATATAGTAATTGAAACTAGTGTTACAGTTATAGATAATACATAAAACAATTGAACGAAGCCTTATAGTTATAAACCATCTATATATCGAACCTATGGTAACCCTCATTCGAAGTGAATACGATATTCACTACACCAAAGAGGTTGTCCTGTAAATATATTTGTGCTATTTCTTCATATTTATAACTATTTAAAAAAAGTCTTTCGTGCAACATTCTTTTAAAGTGTTTGAACTTTCTTGTGAATAAAAGTCAAAATTTAAAAAGAAATGGAGATTTACACGGTTAAATAATGTTTTGCTAAATAAATAAATATTTTAAAATCTGTTAATAAAATGAATATGTTAATAAAATATAAAACAAGAATATATATAGCATTGAATAAATCACAATACATTTCTTATATATTTACACTACAGAAAGTCAAAACTCATAATTATATAAACAGACAAAATCAGTCAACAACCGGAAAACTGTGAAAACCGTAATGACCATGACTTGGTACAGGTATTTCTAAAGAAATGGTGGGTTGATTCAGATTTTAAAGCGCCAAGCCTCCCGCTCTCATTACTACCATGATTACTTAGAATTTTCTAAATGGTTTCACGAAAGATTATAAATGTGTACAATGGTAACGACAGACAAAAGACGATGGACGTACGCAAAGTGATATCAATAGACCGTATAACACTGTAAGTCATGTGAATTAATAAATAGTGTATAACAAACAAACAAAGTACTTCAATGTCTGGCGTTTCTGATATCCGCTGAAATGGTGAAAACAAAAACAGCTTCATTCAGCAAATGAGGGTTGACGATACTTATGAAGGGTAATCAGAAACCATCAATTGCAGAAGGACGGATAATACTATGATAAAAAAAAATGAGACAAACCGTGATCCACAAAACTTTACACACAATAATAAACATTTAGCAACACGAACCCGGTAAACAAAATCGTGGATGATCTCTGGTACTCAGGAAAGGTAAAGATGTCCTGCTCCTCTAATGGCAAACGTCGGGTTCGTCTTGTTAAATTTTCGGTGATATATGAAACACCAAGTCGTCTATCGATATAATCACTATATCTAGGCCAGAAAGTAAGAGTTTGAGCAATTCCTTTATATACAACGAATGACACTTTTCATGAAATATAGTGACTTTGTCTATCACAGAAGGTAACTTTATCAACTCTCCATTTATATTGTGCTTGGAACACCACTTTTCCTAAAAATAAAGTATTATACCAATATTTTGTCTTTTAGAAAAAATAAATGTAAGAAAAGGTGTAATCAGAAGTCATATTTTAAAGATAACTACAGATGTGGCAGGTACTGATAATTATTTCGATTCTAATAGGACAATTAAGGTAAAATTTCAAATCGAAGTGGTCTAGGTCATCCAGTGTTTTTGGTTGTTCCGTTAATACACCCTACTGAAATGTTACAGTAATATTTCTATTTTTCCAAAGATGCTTGAAATGACAACCGAAAAGGTGCTTCAATGCCGATGGTAAATATGTTTTGAGGCTACTACATGTTGTCATTCATGATCATTAATTCAAAAGAAAGGGAAAATACTGCAAATTCCACTTTGGCAATGAGGCGTACACGAAACCAAAATACGCTTGATCTTTGCGTTCCAAACTGGAAGTCTTCATATGAAGTAATTTTTATGTGCCAAAGTCGTCAGCAACATTTCGCGGAATTTTAATTTCTATGATTTAGACCCAGTTATATACAAGAACAGTATGCGTTATTCGGGATCTTCACAGGGGATGCGTATTTATATTCCTTGTGTTTTTTCTATATCCCCTTAGTCGATTTCCAATACACGCATGTTTTTATATTTTCTGTATTGCATCATTGGGCATCTTTTACAAGGGAGTGTCATGGAACAGCCGATTTTTAAGCAGAGACCACGTCTATCTATGACATAATCGGTCATAGATAAATACTCTTTTCACCACGGGTTCGGACTCAAAGCGTTTGAAGGATATCATATTAGAATATATTTTAACTTCTAAACTAGTAGGCAGTTAACTACGAGCATTCAGTGACCCTGCTACTGGAAGTGTCCGAGTTCATGTTGTCATTCATTTTTTTTCATAGTAAGTGGTCTATTTGAGTTTATACAAATCTGCATAGTTTTTGTATTGTCTGCTTTTATTTGTATTGTTAGTGTAGATCCGGTTATCAAGATCAGGCGGGTTGGGATCCCATTAACTGGTTTAACCCTGCCATATTCCCATGCTTATTCCAAGGCACGATCTGGATTTCCAACACAATATGTCGCGGTCTGTGTTTATTCAATCGTTACTGGTTGAGATGCGAGTTGGTTGTTAGCTTTGTTGATGTTGGTGGAATTGTTGAGCATTATTGTTTAATCTTAGGTGATCCGGAGTGCTTCTCTATTGGAGTCAGTCGTATAGCAAAACACCGTTCGCCTGGTGTGCTTAAATAGTTGTTAATAGAGTGGAAATTCGCCTATCATCGCGGTCAGGTCTACTGGGCGGATGATGATATTAATCTACCAGCAGAGGTATCAACCCAGTGATAACAATAAAAACGGAGACGTCTAATGTAGTCGGCATGACGTGCTTCTGGAATGACCTGCATCGGGTACATTCATAATCAAAAGATTGGAATGCCGAATACCGGTCGTTGGGGTCAGGTAAGCCAAAATGGCATGAACATCATAGCCCAAATCACCTAAGGTGACTGATACCTCATGGAGATACACCTTGATTTTAATCAACCACATTACTTAGGAACTGGAAATTTCAAACATAAATATATATGTACATGCACATAAATAAAATGTCAGTGCCGAAGTATTGACTACTGGGAGGATGATATAATCGAGAGCTAATAGTCCACAGGTAGAGGTGTTGACCCATTGATAATAGAAATCAAAATTAGGACGACCGGCACGTTTCTGGAATGATTTTCATCGGGTACACTCATAGTCAAAAAAAATGAAATACCAATGATTTAAATCTTAGGAACAAAAGAGATGGATGATAGGTTAATATTGGTGTTAAATGATCTGTTCACTGATATTTATAATTAATAGTTTTCTATTAAAATGGTCAATAATCATGTAACAGTCAATATTTTTCGTGAATAACGGCGATGTTCGGTAACTCGTGATTTACTTTACTTATTTAGAATCCAAGAGTAGTCATACTATAAGACTCACCTTTTCCTAGCAGAATAAACATAAGCTACACATACACTTATCGCGATAACAACAGCTAAAGCACCAACACTACCTACTACGATTAATATCAAATTATCTGTGGTGATCGATGACGAATCTACAAAATACATCATTACCAATCATAATCTATGGTGTAATGGTTAGCATGCTCGCCTAAAGTACGGTAGATCATAGGTTCGAGTCCCTGTCGGGTCAAACCAAAATATATAGAATTGGTATTTTTGCCTGTCCGCTAAGCACACAACATTAATGAGAAAGAGCAAAGACTTGGTTAGCTCGGAATCAGGATATTGTGTCCGAATGGGGCGAAAATGCGGAGTGTTGTTTCAGTGAGATAGCACTATAAAAATCCAACTAAAAGTGTTGGTCTAATACAAAGCGGACTTCATCATCATCGCATTGAAATTAATTTATTCTCACCATGATATAGCTGAATAATTGCTGAGTTGGCGTTAAACAACAATTACTTACTCACTCATAAGCAAAAGCGGTATAAGCAAATGGCTAAATAATTATATTGATTGTGATCGAAACCCGTTGTTTTCTATTTCGAAAGCATATACAACGTAAGTATAAATTAACCTAATACTCAAAATAAAATAGTATGCATATGCTATGGTTAAAAAAGCCAAAACCTTACAGATAGACGCACATCCGTTTTGAAGATCGAGGCAGATATCATCACTTGTATCGTAGCGAGCACCGTAGAACGAGCTGCAATATTAGTGATAATGTATATGGAGACCTTCAACTCGGACGTTATTGTCTATGTCGGTCACATCATAATGTGCTTAAAGTCACATTGTCTGATAAATACCCATTACATATATTGGTTGCTGGTACAATAATTTGTGTCAGAGCGAGTCTGTTGAGTATCACTATGAGTTTTCATGTGGTTAGTTCACGCAACAGGGACGACCTGATTTACAGAAAACTAAAAAGAAGAGCAACAGCAAAATATTGGACATCAATATATACGCAAAAATACACAAAAACACGACAAGACATGAGCACTCCTACTGATGACTGGAGGTAAAGACGAACCGAACATTTTTTTAATGCGGCAATTGTAACAGACATCACAACACGCAACTAAGGACGTAAAGACACATAATAGGACAACATAAAAAACTAAAAGGATGAGCAACGCGGACCCCACCAAACATACCGGGTAGATTCAGGTGCATGTTGAAGACCACTATGCGCAACCAATACAAATAGAATATATATGACATGAGCCCTCCTACAAAAAATTGGGGACGAACGGAACATAGCTTTCGTGTGGAAATCATGGTGGATATTACAACACGGAACTAAGTATGTAAAGACACATAATAAAACAACTAAAAGAACTATAGATATGAGCAACACGGACCCCACCAAAAACCGGTCATGAAGAATAATAGGTTCTTACATACGTACTTGGGAAAGACCGGGTGATCTTCCATGAGTGATATCAATTTTATGTCTTTTCGCGAGTGGTGCGCAGCGAAACGAGCGAAAAGAAACAAAAATTTCTATCACGAGTGGAAGATCACCCGGGCTTTCCCAACAACGCATGTAAGTACCTATTTCTTCCGTAAACCAACAACGTTCACTATCGCAAACTCCTAGAGACACCCGCCATTGAACAGTAACTAATTTGCCGCATACATTATCAGATCAATATCATAAAATTGAGCGTTATGAAATACACATCACATAAAATTGACTTTTGTGACACCGATTGATAATTTAAGTAGCTTTCTACTGATATTTGAGCTTTTCTCACTAATATTTTGTTGAAAGTATAGTATTTTCCTTCATGAGAAACCCCATACATGAAATATGACGTGACAAATATTTTGACGTCATTGAAGAATGACGTCAAAGGTACGGAAAAGAACATCTAGAAATACGAAAAAAAGAAAATAAAAGACACAAATATATTTAATACGGTTGGAGTCTGTATATGAAAAAAACCAACCAATGGTTAAATCCGTAATATATCTGTTATTCAGCTATCAGACAGGGTATATAATGATGACATTCCTGGCTTAAGATATATATTTAAACGATTTTTTTCTTGTTAGAGGCGTTCTGATTGGATGTCACAATGAGTAAAAACAAGTGCACGTGCACTCGTCTTAACTCGGTCGTCTCAACCCGAAAACGGCCATTTACGGAAGAATACGTAGTTCCTGCTTTCTTATAGGACACTCGCCCTGTTACTCATGTATACAGTCAAGTCTGATAAAAGTATTGGCAGTGATAAAGGAAAATACACCTACGTAAAAATTGAGATCCATTGTCATTTGTGATAGCAGTCAATAAGATGTAATGACGACAGTAAAAGTTTTGTAGCGATGACTTCAAACTAACGCAACGTAGCTTTGTTTGAATACCGTTTGCGTCAATAGCTGAGCCTGATCCAGAAAATCACTGTACCAATCACTAGAATAACGTATGACGTAAACTTCATACGCTGGTGATGTTTGAATACTGCTACTGATGAAGGGGAAGTTGACTATTAGAAATGTGACGGCAGCACGTTTGTCGTAGAGTTTTGTTTTTAATCTTCCTCCGTAATTCATTATTTCAATATGAATGCGGACATATGTTTCTGACAAATTGCTGTAGTTCATATTTTTGCAACAAAACGGACGAGAATTGAAAAAAAATATATGAAGTAAACGCATTTACTCTTTAAACAGATGCAAAGCGAGAGAGCCCGATGGATAGCAATACAGATCTAGTTTCTGTGTAGTGAGGCAGGAGGTACCCCGTGTGCATGTGACAAATCAAATACAAATAGTTGATTTCTCAGAGAACTCTAGTTTTCTCCAACAATAAACATGGCCGCAAAGATATAACTGAAATATTGCTGAAAGTGCTGTAGGACATACATAATCAATAATCATAATCACCTTGAGAAGAACCCGTATTGCTAACCAGTGTCGTCATCCCACCTGCAATCAAAACAAACATTAACCAAACTTACCATATGCAACTACTGTGAAGAATTGTAAATCTATTTCAATAGGTAATATATTTATGAAAAAGGAAATTATTATGTTCAAAATATATCTAACCCCAAGGAATTCATGATGTAATCTTATACAGAAGTACAGAGTAGCTACAATATATTGGTTGTAGAAGTCCTCGATTTCCGGTAGAAACGGTAAGAGAGCGTAATGCTCTATGACACGTGTATGTCATGACATTGGTGACAATTGTCATAATTTTTTCCAAAATGATTAGAAAAACTTTCAGAATATTGCATTTAAAATAGCTTAAAGATTCAGCGATTTTTTGTTATTTTAAAGAAAATTGTAATAGAGGGGAGATAATGCAGATTGAATTAATAAAAACGTAGATAATTAATCTAGTGTGCAAACATGGTCTCAATTGTTCATACTCTAATTAGTAAGAAAGTATGTAAATGAACATGAGAGACCATCCCACATTACACGAAGACATACACTAAAGTAAAGGAACAACGCTTAGTAAGCAATGATATGGATGTAAATGAACAAGAGAGATTATCCAACATTACACAAAATCTAAGAAAGGAACAGTGTTTTAATTACTCCTCTTCATTCCACAATCACAGAAGGGTCTTCAACAATGAACATAACTTATATCATACAATGAATGGGAAACTGCCACTTGTAAGCATTTGAGAGGTACTCATTACTTCCATAGGTAAGCTCTACATCTAGGCTTCATTGTCGTTTGGGTTCTATTTGGATATGAAATTTCATTTTGCTGATGGATGTGCGGTTATCAACAAGATACCCAACGGGAGAAGTAATCGCACAAATATCGACATGCGTTGAAAAGTTACCAATACGGACAAAAGCAACCACAGTGCTCCCATCAGATACATACTGAGAAAATTAGAGAGCTTGAAATTGGTTCACTTGTTTGATGGACTGTTTCAGAAGGGTAGATATCTAATTTAGCGCGGACGACACGCTTCTAGAATAACATTCATAAAGTACGCTCGACGCCAAACTATTTGAAAGTCAAATGTATATTGGTCAAAATAAAAACATAGATAGCAAATTTAGTATGCACGACGCATTTCTGCACTAACATTCACGTCCTTCACCAGGTACGAGCAAAGCCAAACTATTTGAAAGACAAATATATAATACATGTATATACAAGCATCTATAGATCTACTATAGCAACACTTCTATGTGGTATGCATATAACATATTCATGAATGAGCTATTGTTTGTGCGAATAAAGTATCGTACTTCTTCATTTATTGAGATTTAAATTTAAATATATTCATATTCTCGCCAGTCTGTCATTTCTGTAAATTTCTCGACAGTTCAATTATGTTTGAATCTACTTCTTTCACAACATTTACCTGTGCAATTTTCAAAATCATGGTTGACAACATAGGTGTTTGTACCATTGCATTTTGCCTCAGCATTTCCAATATGTGTTTGATTATTCAGGAACACTTTCAATGCTTCAAGATCACAAGAGGAACAGTCCAACGGGTTATTTTCTAAATCTCTGTAAAAAAGGAGAAAAAATATGATGTAAATGATTAATTCCTGTCAATGTTAATGTTCAACTCTCATCCAACAGTTCACCCTTCAGGAGCACTTGAGATCACTCCCGGTTTTAAATGGGGTTCGCGTTATTCGATCTTTAGTTGTATGTGTAATGTCTTGTAGATCATTGTTTGTCCTCTTGTTATTTTTTTCTTTTGGGCTATTGTGTTGTCTGTCCTTTTCCGATTTACAGAATCTGATAACCCATTTGGTATCTTCAAACTCTTCTTGATCATATTAGATAAATCAATATTTAACATTTACAAAATATCTATGATATCAATAGCACTGAAAGACGTCGTTTTGGAAAGATACGTGTTGTCTGTATCGTAGTTTTCTTTCTATTTGTTTATTTCTGTGGTTGTCATGTAATATTTGTATAATTTACTCTAAAATCTTATCTGACGACGATATTCTACGTTGGTCCGTTTGGCAAAATAATTGACAACATTTAAGAAATTCATCTATAATTTATTATTATGATATCACTGTCACTTTAACATAAGAAAATGATAACAATGGATTTTTTTTAAACCGGAAGTTACGAAAATCCAATACAACCATATATTATCACAATCAGGAGACAAAGATCCATCAAATGAGTTGTTTTTCCGGTCCGAAAGTAGTATTACTAACAAACTGGAGATGTGGCAGTCATATATTTCTGGAATCAGGAGAACATAAGCTATCACATAGTTCAATAGCAAATTCAAAAGGCAAAGTCTAACCGGGTATTCTTGGAATCACGACATCAAATACGATCAAATTGAAGATCATGTCTTGGGGAAAACATTTCAAATTATTTAGCCTTAAAATCTTTGCGCTTTCAGAGTAACTGAAGAAAGTTATTCCAGAAACACGTCGGACACACTAAATTTGATATTTACGTTTTCAGTTACTATCGATATCTCTTCTGGTAAGCAATTAGTCCCCGAGGGTTTAATCCGCCAGGTAGTCATTGCTTCGATACTGACGTGGTTATTAAATATATATTTACCAATATGTACAATTACTGAATCATGTAAGCATAATCAAAATGTAAGTTCAACTCCCTCTGGTATATGTTACCTTAGCCAATCTTCCTATCCTGTTTTCTTGATCCCAAAGGTTTCTAAATTATTTGGCATTCAAGCATTTTTGCTTTTGGCCTATCTGATGAAGGTTATTCCAGAAACGTTATATTGGGAACTGCATTTCATATCTACGTATTCATTGGTTTAACACATTGATATTCATATAAGACTCGTCTACCGTGGCGAGAACAAGTTGAATTTCGATGAGATGATGTCTGCTTTCAGCCACGCAACATGTTTATATTAGATGTATTTAATAGTGCTAGATAATTGCAACAACAGTTCGCGGATATACATTTTGCTCCACTCGGACACATTATCATTATTTCTAGTCATTCAGTCTTTGCTATTACTGCCTGATTAGTAGAGCGAACACCAATTTTGCGTGTCTTTGCGCTTTAAATTCAGTGTTGTGATATCCGTTACGATTTTCGCATAAAATAATGTTCATTTCGTTTCTACCTCCACTTGTTTTATTTTAAATCATTTGTGTTTATTTTCGCATAGTGGTGTCCAACGCATATTGTGTTGTGTTTCTGTTGTGTCTTGTATATCCTATGCTACCAGTTTCTTTGGATTATCCATCTTCTGTATTCTTTATTGTTTATTAAGTACCAAAAACACGTAATAATCGCATCCGGTGTTATTGGAGTTTTCATAGCTTTAAATCAAGTATATAATGTAGAAATTCAAAACACTTACAAAGATTCTAACGCCGATAGACCTTCAAAGACTTGAGGACTGATATTGGTAATTTGGTTGTTGTACAAATTCCTGGAAAAATAAACATTATTCAGTTAATTATGTATATGCTAAGATAAATAATCTTAAACAACATTTACATCGGATGGCTTTGTTGGAAAATAATGTTAGAAGAAGATTAAGCTATTCATATTTGATGGAAAGAAACCTTAAATTATTTTGTACAACAAAAATCACACAAATTCACGCAACGATTGCCCTGAAGATGATATTAAAAAACTGATAGAATGTTTAAATCTATTCAGTTGCTTATTTCTATGCTAAAATAAATAATTTAAAACAACATCTACATCGGATGGTTTTGCTTGAAAATAATATTACAATCAAATTAAGTTATTTATATTTAGTGGAGAGAAAGCTTAAATTACTTTGCTAAGCCAAAATCATATAAATTTCTGAAACAATTACACTGAAGATGACATTAAAATGATGCACTTTTTAATCGTATTCGTCATGTTTGGTGACATGATGCTACAACAGACAACAGACTACACACAACAGGAACAAACAAACTATGCACCACTACTTGTTGTATATAACAATCTTTGTTCTTTCCTCATCTATGACTTATCAGCATATTTATAACACAAGTAACCTAACACGAAACGATGTTTTTTGCATTTTAGCAGCTAAACAACGTTAAATAATTTCATTTTGCTGTTTCGTGCTTCCGTTTTCATGTTTTCACTTTTATTTGTTGTGCTTTAGTTTTGCATGGATTAAATGTGCAAACCAAAAAACACGTAGTAATGGCATCCAGCATCCAAGAGAAACTTAATTTAAAGAAGAAAAGAGCTAATGTACTTTCTTTCCTCCTGGCTAGCCACTGAAGTCCGCCTCATACAAATATATAAAAGATTCGGACAAAATGGCATCACATCAAGTGTCTATTACAATGCTAAGTCTTTATTGAAACCACGACCACCAAGCACAATAAATATGTTGTCGATAAATATTCTAGCATACTAACGAGGACAAATACTTTGGGGTAACATAACGTAAGCTTACTTATGTGGTCATGTTTCTTAAAATATAGGAGGCAAATATTTAGTTGCTGTGCAACTGTTGAAATGTGATTTGAAAGACCTTAAATCTTAAATGTACAAATGCATATCCTTTTAAAAAACTGATTAGTATGTAATATTGTATTTTCTGTATTTGCATGTACAGTCGGTCGAATTTCTTCGATAATTAGTTTCGCTAGATATTTCGAAAATTTGATTTGTTGATAGCAGTGCGGAACATTTGTTATTCCGGATAAATCGAAAATTTGCAATATAAAATCACCAAACCCTTCGTCTTCTAAACAACAATATTCGACCGATTATATATGTAAATACTTACAATATCTCTGTTGTCTCAGGTATCCTAGAGGGAATTGCTGCCAAATATATTATTGGAGTTTTCATAGCTTTAAATCAAGTATATAATGTAGAAATTCAAACCACTTACAAAGATTCTAACGCCGATAGACCTTCAAAGACTTGAGGACTGATATTTGTAATTTGGTTACCACTCAACGACCTAGGAAAATATAAAATTATTCAGTTCATTATTTCTATGCTAAAGCAAACAATTTTAAGCAACATTTACATCGGATGGTTTTGTTTGAAAATAATGCTACAAGACTATCAATGTATTTATATCTAGTGGAGAAAAAACTTACCTTCCATAAACCTTTAGACCAATTGCACTGAAGATAACATTATAAAAATGATTGACTTTTTAATAGACACCATATCTGTGTGTGCTATTTTTGTTGTTGTTTTTTTTTTGTAATGCCAATTGATTTTCAAAAGCAAGTTTTTGTAAATGTGTTTTAAACAGTAGGATACATACAAAGTACTTAATCAGGGTTACTAGAAACCTTTACTTAAGCCATATTATCAAGATTTCTATGGTGGACACCATGTGTGGATGCATATGCAATCAATTTTCAACGAGCACAAATACCTTGGGGTAAAATAACATAGGCTTACTTATGTGGTCATGTTTCTTAAAATATAAGAAACAAATATTGATTTGCTGTGCAACTGTTAAAATATGATTTGAAAAACGGTAAATTTTATATGTAGTAATGCACATCCATTTAAAAAACCTCTGGTTTAGTATGTAATATCTATTTTTTTTACTCCGCTAATTCGTTTCTTTTGATATTTCGAAAATTAGATTTGTTGACATCAGTTCCCAACATTACTTATTCCGGATAACTCGAATATTTCCAATATAAAATCAACACATCTTTCCCTTTACAATTGTTGGAATGTCTCGGGTATTCCAGAGGGAATTGCTGCCAAATTATCATTTGAGGTTTTATAAGCCTTTAAGCTGGTATATATTGTAGAAATTTAAACCACTTACAAAGACGTTAATGCCAATAGACCTTCAAAGGTTTGCGGACTGATATTGGTAATTTGATTCTTGTACAACTTCCTGGAAAAATAACAATATTCAGTTAATAATGTATATGCTAAAATAAATAGTCTTAAACAACATTTACATCGGATGGCTTTGTTGGAAAATAATGTTAGAAGAAGATTAAGTTTATTTATATTTGATGGAAAGAAACCTTAAGTTATTTTGTTCAACAAAAATCACACAAATTCACGGAACGATTACACTGAAGATGATATTAAAAAAATGATAGAATTTTTAAAGCTATTCAGTTGCTTATTTCTATGCTAAAATAAATAATTTAAAACAACATCTACATCGGATGGTTTTGCGTGACAATAATGTTACAATCAGATTAAGTTATTTATATTTAGAAGAGAAAGCGTAAATTACTTTGCTAAGCCAAAATCATACAAATTTCTGAAACAATTACACTGAAGATGACATCATAAAAATGATGGACTTTTTAATCGTATTTGTCATGTTTGGTGACATGATGTTACAACAGAATACACACAACAGGAACAAACAAACGATGCACCACTACTTGTTGTTTATAACAATCTTTGTTCTTTCCTCATCTATGACTTATCAGCATATTTATAATACAAGTAACCTAACACGAAACGATGGTTTTTGCATTTTCGCAGCTTAATAACGTTAAATAATTTCATTTTGCTGTTTCGTGCTTCCGTTTTCATGTTTTCACTTTTATTTGTTGTGCTTTAGTTTTGCATGAATTAAATGTGCAAACCATAAATCACGTAGTAATGGCATCCAGCATCCAAGAGAAACTTAATTTAAAGAAGAAAAGAGCTAATGTACTTTCTTTCCTCCTGGCTAGACACTGAAGTCCGCCTCATACAAATATATAAAAGATTCGGACAAAATGGCATCACATCAAGTGTCTATTACAATGCTAAGTCTCTACTGAAACCACGACCACCAAGCACAATAAATATGTTGTCGATAAATATTCTAGCATACTAACGAGGACAATTACTTGGAGGTAAAATAACGTAAGCTTACTTATGTGGTCATGTTTCTTAAAATATAGGAGACAGATATTTAGTTGCTGTGCAACTGTTGAAATATGATTTGAAAGACCTTAAATCTTAAATGTACAAATGCATATCCTTTTAAAAAACTGATTAGTATGTAATATTGTATTTTCTGTATTTGCATGTACAGTCTGTCGAATTTCTTCGATAATTAGTTTCGCTAGATATTTCGAAAATTTGATTTGTTGATAGCAGTGCGGAACATTTGTTATTCCGGATAAATCGAATATTTGCAATATAAAATCACCAAACCCTTCGTCTTCTAAACAACAAGGTTCGACCGATTATATATGTAAATACTTACAATATCTCTGTTGTCTCAGGTATCCTAGAGGGAATTGCCGCCAAATTTATTATTGGAGTTTTCATAGCTTTAAATCAAGTATATAATGTAGAAATTCAGACCACTTACAAAGTTTTTAATGCCGATAGACCTTCAAAGACTTGAGGACTGATATTTGTAATTTGGTTATTATTCAACGACCTAGGAAAATATAAAATTATTCAGTTCATTATTTCTATGCTAAAGCAAACAATTTTAAGCAACATTTACATCGGATGGTTTTGTTTGAAAATAATGCTACAAGACTATCAATGTATTTATATCTAGTGGAGAAAAAAGTTACCTTCCATAAACCTTTAGACCAATTGCACTGAAGATAACATTATAAAAATGATGGACTTTTTAATAGACACCATATCTGTGTGTGCTATTTTTGTTGTTGTTTTTTTTTTGTAATGCCAATTGATTTTCAAAAGCAAGTTTTTGTAAATGTGCTTTAAACAGTAGGATACATACAAAGTACTTAATCAAGGTTACTAGAAACCTTTTCTTAAGCCATATTATCAAGATTTCTATGGTGGACACCATGTGTGGATGCATATGCAATCAATTTTCAACGAGCACAAATACTTTGGGGTAAAATAACATAGGCTTACTTATGTGGTCACGTTTCTTAAAATATAAGAGACAAATATTGATTTGCTGTGCAACTGTTAAAATATGATTTGAAAAACGGTAAATTTTATATGTAGAAATGCACATCCATTTAAAAAACCTCTGGTTTAGTATATAATATCTATTTTTTTTACTCCGCTAATTCGTTTCTTTTGATATTTCGAAAATTAGATTTGTTGACATCAGTTCCCAAAATTACTTATTCCGGATAACTCGAATATTTCCAATATAAAATCAACACATCTTTCGCTTTACAATCGTTGGAATGTCTCGGGTATTCCAGAGGGAATTGCTGCCAAATTGTCATTTGAGGTTTTATAAGCCTTTAAGCTGGTATATATTGTAGAAATTTAAACCACTTACAAAGACGTTAATGCCAATAGACCTTCAAAGGTTTGCGGACTGATATTGGTAATTTGGTTCCTGTACAACTTCCTGGAAAAATAACAATATTCAGTTAATAATGTATATGCTAAAATAAATAGTCTTAAACAACATTTACATCGGATGGCTTTGTTGGAAAATAATGTTAGAAGAAGATTAAGTTTATTTATATTTGATGGAAAGAAACCTTAAGTTATTTTGTTCTACAAAAATCACACAAATTCACGCAACGATTACACTGAAGATGATATTAAAAAAATGATAGAATTTTTAAAGCTATTCAGTTGCTTATTTCTATGCTAAAATAAATAATTTAAAACAACATCTACATCGGATGGTTTTGCGTGACAATAATGTTACAATCAGATTAAGTTATTTATATTTAGAAGAGAAAGCGTAAATTACTTTGCTAAGCCAAAATCATACAAATTTCTGAAACAATTACACTGAAGATGACATCATAAAAATGATGGACTTTTTAATCGTATTTGTCATGTTTGGTGACATGATGTTACAACAGAATACACACAACAGGAACAAACAAACGATGCACCACTACTTGTTGTTTATAACAATCTTTGTTCTTTCCTCATCTATGACTTATCAGCATATTTATAATACAAGTAACCTAACACGAAACGATGGTTTTTGCATTTTCGCAGCTTAATAACGTTAAATAATTTCATTTTGCTGTTTCGTGCTTTCGTTTTCATGTTTTCACTTTTATTTGTTGTGCTTTAGTTTTGCATGGATTAAATGTGCAAACCATAAATCACGTAGTAATGGCATCCAGCATCCAAGAGAAACTTAATTTAAAGAAGAAAAGAGCTAATGTACTTTCTTTCCTCCTGGCTAGACACTGAAGTCCGCCTCATACAAATATATAAAAGATTCGGACAAAATGGCATCACATCAAGTGTTTATTACAATGCTAAGTCTCTACTGAAAACACGACTACCAAGCACAATACATATGTTGTCGATAAATATTCCAGCATACTGAAGAGTACAAATACTTTGGGGAAAAATAACGTAGGCATACTTATGTGGTCATGTTTCTTATAATATAGGAAACAAATATTTAGTTGCTGTGCAACTGTTGAAATGTGATTTGAAAGACGTTAAATCTTAAATGTACAAATGCATATCCTTTTAAAAAAACCTCTGGTTAGTATGTAATATCGTATTTTCTGTGTTTGCATATACAGTCGGTCGAATTTCTTCGATAATTCGTTTCTTTTGATATTTCGAAAATTAGATTTGTTGACATCAGTTCCCAACATTACTTATTCCAGATAACTCGAATATTTCTAATATAAAATCAACACATCTTTCGTTTTACAATCTCTGTAATTTCTCGGGTATTCCAGAGAGAATTGCTGCCAAATTTTCATTTGAGGTTTTATGAGCTTTTAAGCTGGTATATATTGTAGAAATGAAAACCACTTACAAGTTTGTTAAAGCCGATAGACCTTCAAAGGCTTGATAACTGATTTTGGTAATTTGGTTGCTGTACAAATACCTGGAAAAATAAACATTATTCAGTTAATAATGTATGTGCTAAGATAAATAATCTTAAACAACATTTACATCGGATGGCTTTGTTGAAAAATAATGTTAGAAGAAGATTAAGCTATTCATATTTGATGGAAAGAAACCTTAAATTATTTTGTTCTACAAAAATCACACAAATTCACGCAACGATTGCCCTGAAGATGATATTAAAAAAATGATAGAATGTCTAAATCTATTCAGTTGCTTATTTCTATGCTAAAATAAATAATTTAAAACAACATCTACATCGGATGGTTTTGCTTGAAAATAATGTTACAATCAAATTAAGTTATTTATATTTAGTGGAGAGAAAGCTTAAATTACTTTGCTAAGCCAAAATCATATAAATTTCTGAAACAATTACACTGAAGATGACATTAAAATGATGCACTTTTTAATCGTATTCGTCATGTTTGGTGACATGATGCTACAACAGACTACACACAACAGGAACAAACAAACTATGCACCACTACTTGTTGTATATAACAATCTTTGTTCTTTCCTCATCTATGACTTATCAGCATATTTATAATACAAGTAACCTAACACGAAACGATGTGTTTTGCATTTTAGCAGCTTAACAACGTTAAATAATTTCATTTTGCTGTTTCGTGCTTTCGTTTTCATGTTTTCACTTTTATTTGTTGTGCTTTAGTTTTGCATGGATTAAATGTGCAAACCATAAATCACGTAGTAATGGCATCCAGCATCCAAGAGAAACTTAATTTAAAGAAGAAAAGAGCTAATGTACTTTCTTTCCTCCTGGCTAGACACTGAAGTCCGCCTCATACAAATATATAAAAGATTCGGACAAAATGGCATCACATCAAGTGTCTATTACAATGCTAAGTCTTTATTGAAACCACGACCACCAAGCACAATAAATATGTTGTCGATGAATATTCTAGCATACTAACGAGGACAAATACTTTGGGGTAAAATAACGTAAGCTTACTTATGTGGTTATGTTTCTTAAAATATAGGAGACAAATATTTAGTTGCTGTGCAACTGTTGAAATGTGATTTGAAAGACGTTAAATCTTAAATGTACAAATGCATATCCTTTTAAAAAACTGATTAGTATGTAATATTGTATTTTCTGTATTTGCATGTACAGTCGGTCGAATTTCTTCGATAATTAGTTTCGCTAGATATTTCGAAAATTTGATTTGTTGATAGCAGTGCGGAACCTTTGTTTTTCCGGATAAATCGAATATTTGCAATATAAAATCACCAAACCCTTCGTCTTCTAAACAACTAGGTTCGACCGATTATATATGTAAATACTTACAATATCTCTGTTGTCTCAGGTATCCTAGAGGGAATTGCTGCCAAATTTATTATTGGAGTTTTCATAGCTTTAAATCAAGTATATAATGTAGAAATTCAAACCACTTACAAAGATTCTAACGCCGATAGACCTTCAAAGACTTGAGGACTGATATTGGTAATTTGGTTGCTGTACAAATACCTGGAAAAATAAACAATATTCAGTTAATTATGTATATGCTAAGATAAATAATCTTAAACAACATTTACATCGGATGGCTTTGTTGGAAAATAATGTTAGAAGAAGATTAAGTTATTCATATTTGATGGAAAGAAACCTTAAATTATTTTGCTCTACAAAAATCACACAAATTCACGCAACGATTGCCCTGAAGATGATATTAAAAAACTGATAGAATGTTTAAATCTATTCAGTTGCTTATTTCTATGCTAAAATAAATAATTTAAAACAACATCTACATCGGATGGTTTTGCTTGAAAATAATGTTACAATCAAATTAAGTTATTTATATTTAGTGGAGAGAAAGCTTAAATTACTTTGCTAAGCCAAAATCATATAAATTTCTGAAACAATTACACTGAAGATGACATTAAAATGATGCACTTTTTAATCGTATTCGTCATGTTTGGTGACATGATGCTACAACAGACAACAGACTACACACAACAGGAACAAACAAACTATGCACCACTACTTGTTGTATATAACAATCTTTGTTCTTTCCTCATCTATGACTTATCAGCATATTTATAATACAAGTAACCTAACACGAAACGATGTTTTTTGCATTTTAGCAGCTAAACAACGTTAAATAATTTATTTTGCTGTTTCGTGCTTTCGTTTTCATGTTTTCACTTTTATTTGTTGTGCTTTAGTTTTGCATGGATTAAATGTGCAAACCAAAAAACACGTAGTAATGGCATCCAGCATCCAAGAGAAACTTAATTTAAAGAAGAAAAGAGCTAATGTACTTTCTTTCCTCCTGGCTAGCCACTGAAGTCCGCCTCATACAAATATATAAAAGATTCGGACAAAATGGCATCACATCAAGTGTCTATTACAATACTAAGTCTTTATTGAAACCACGACCACCAAGCACAATAAATATGTTGTCGATGAATATTCTAGCATACTAACGAGGACAAATACTTTGGGGTAAAATAACATAGGCTTACTTATGTGGTCATGTTTCTTAAGATATAGGAAACAAATATTTAGTCGCTGTGCAACTGTTGAAATGTGATTTGAAAGACCTTAAATCTTAAATGTACAAATGCATATCCTTTAAAAAAAAAACTCTGGTTAGTATGTAATATCGTATTTTCTGTGTTTGCATATACAGTCGGTCGAATTTCTTCGATGATTCGTTTCTTTTGATATTTCGAAAAATTGATTTGTTGATAGCAGTTCCCAACATTACTTATTCCAGATAACTCGAATATCTCCAAAATAAAATCAACAAATCTTTCGTCTGTAATGTGTACGATATCCAGAGGGAATTGTTGCCAAATTTGTCATTTTAGGTTTTATATGCCTTTAAGCTAGTATATATTATAGATATTTAAACCATTTACAAAGTTACTAAGGCCGATAGACCTTCAAAGGCCTGAGAACTGATATTGGTAATTTTGTTCTTGTACAAATACCTGGAAAAATAAACATATTCAGTTATTTATGTATATGTTAAAATAAATAATATTAAACAACATTTACATCGGATGGCTTTGTTGGAAAATAATGTTAGAAGAAGATTAAGTTATTTATATTTCATGGAAACAAATCTTAAATTATTTTGTTCAACAAAAATCACACAAATTCACGCAACGATTACACTGAAGATGATATCATAAAAATGATGGAATTTTTCATGGACATCATAGTCATCTTGTTTGATGACATGATGTTACAACACACTATATACAACAGGAAGTACAACTGGAACAAGCAAAACTATTCACCACTACTTACCGTTTATAGCAATCGTCTTCCTTTTTAATCTATGACTTATCAGCAGATGCTAGCAAGAGTAACGCAGCACGATGGTTCCAATAGTGGTGCATGAACTTCATACCAAACCGAAACAATCGAGTTGACCCTCGTGTGTTGTGGAGTTTGCATTGCACAATCTCTTGTTTTCTGTGAAGTGTTCATGTTGGATGACTATCAACTATTACCAAAAACAATGACTATCATTTGGATCGATCGAATTGGAAAAGATGAAAACGGATACCAGAGTTTTTAAGTCTAACGCATGGGGATGTTACACCTAACATGTGATCAACGATCACTGGCAAGATGATTTTACAGTAGACGCTGCAAAATAGGAAATACATTGGAACAAACAAACTGTGCACCACTACTTCTCGACTTATTCTACCACTCTTACAAGGCCTAGTTTTCAAATAGCTCCTCACACATGTCAAAAATGGTAACCGGAAACATTTGTCCAATAGCTTCAAATTTATCTGACATCTAGATGATTCTCTGTCACTAAGCAATCTTAGTTGCAATGACAATGTACCTCTACAATATTTCAGTCAGCTTAAGATTAATGTCTTAGATTAATTTTTAGACAATTGTCTCTCTTCGTTTTAAAGCATCTTCAAACTTTGAAAATGAACGACAAATACTTTCGTAGATTTAGGATAAACGCTATGACTTCTATTTTCTTATGGTGAATTTTCATTTCATTTCATCAGTATCAACATTCCTGTGTTTGGTTTTTAAATTCCAATTAATATTCCATATGGAATCAACTATGTGCATTATTAATATGAGTTCGAACTGTTCAAACTTTTGCCCTATTGTTTTTCCATGACACTTGTGTGTGTATTGTCTTCATTTTGAGTCGAAATCAGGGCTTTATCCGAATATTCCTTCTGAATAAGGATTGTTTATTTGATGATGTGCTACGTCATAAGTCATTCGAGTGAGTTATCTCCAAATTATTCCAATTCTATCAGTTCAGTAGAAAAACCCTCAAATAAACGCTTAGAAAATACTGAAAGGGCAATAGAATTTGGGTACAAAAAACGAAGACAAACAACACAAAACAAACGCACCACAAAATGCACTGGACGCCACTATGCGCAAAGAAACACAAATAACGTAAGTAAAACATGCGCTCTCCTACAAACAACTGGAGGTAAGGACGAGCCGAACAGCGTTTGTTTCCGGAAATCGTAGCAAACATGACAACATAGAACTCAGAAAGTAAAGAAAAATGTTAATATTGTTCTTAAATAATTGTACAAGACGCGATTGCTCTATGGAAGTTGCATGCGACTATTTCTCGTTTTTGCGAATGTGCCATACTGGTGTTTAGTTTTCACAAGTGAAAGCGCTATATCATTTCATTTTACATTTTCGCGCTTTCGCTTTCA
Organism: Bathymodiolus septemdierum; assembly: GCA_963383655.1. Taxonomy (NCBI): domain Eukaryota; kingdom Metazoa; phylum Mollusca; class Bivalvia; order Mytilida; family Modiolidae; genus Bathymodiolus; species Bathymodiolus septemdierum. Next base: position 10,540,021 of record OY726528.1, on the reverse strand, counting down.
TGTTTCCGCTTTTATTTTGTGCGTTCTCGTTTTGCAAGAATTAAATGCGCAAACCCCAAAAGACGTAATAATCGCATAAAAGACAAATATTTAGTGGTTGTGCAACTCTTCAAAGGTCATTTGAATTACGTTAAATCTTAAATGTATAAATGCATATCTGTTTCAAAGTATCAAAACTCTGGTTTGTATGTAGTATCGTATTTTCTGTATTTGTATGTACAAATGGTCGAATATCGTTATTTTGAACTCCGATAATTCGTTGTGTAGGATATTTCGAAAATTTTGTTTGTTGATAGCATTGCGGAACATTTGTTATTCCGCATAAATCGAATATTTGTCATATATAATCACCAAACCCTTCGTCTTCTAAACAACAAGGTTCGACCGATTATATATGTAAATAATTACAATCTCTCTGTTGTCTCAGATATTCTAGAGGGAATTGCTGCCAAATTTATTTTTGGAGTTTTTATATCTTTTATTTAATCAAGTATATTTGTAGAAATTCAAACCACTTACAAGGTTTCTAATGCCGATAGATCTTCAAAGATTTGAGGACTGATATTTGTAATTTGCTTCTCCTTCAACGACTTAGGAAAATATAAAGCTATTCAGTTTATTATTTCTATGCTAAAACAAATAATTTTCAACAACATTTACATCAGATCGTTTTGTTTGAAAATAATGCTACAAGAAGATCAATGTATTTATATTTAGTGGAGTGAAAACTTAGCTCACATAAATTCCTAGACTTGCACTGAAGATAGCATTATAAAAATGATTGACTTTTTAATAGACACCATATCTGTGTGTGCTATTTTGTTTTGTTTTTGCTGTGTTTTTTTTGTTTGTAATGCCAATTGATTTTCAAAAACATGTTTTTGTAAGTGTGTTTTAAACAGTAGGATACATACAAAGTACTTAATCAGGGTTACGAGAAACCATTGCTTAAGCCATATTATCAAGAATTCTATGGTCGACGCCATGTGTGGATGCATATGCAATCAACTTTCAACGAGTACAAATACTTTGGGGTAAAATAATATAAGCTTAGTGTGGTCATGTGGTCATGTTTCTAAAAATATTAGAGACTTATTATTTTGTTGCTGTGCAACTGTTGAAAAGTGATTTGAAAGACGTTAAATCTTAAATGTACAAATGCACATCCATTTAAAAAAAACTCTGGCTTAGTATGTAATATCGTATTTGCTTTAACTCTGCTAATTCGTTTCTTTAGATATTTAGAAAATTAGATTTGGTGACATCAGTTCCCAACATTACTAATTCCGGATAACTCGAATATTTCCAATATAAAATCAACAAATCCTTCGTTTTACAATCTCTGTAATGTCTCGGGTAATCCAGGGGGAATTGCTACCAAATTGTCATTTGAAGTTTTATAAGCTTTTAAGCTGATATATATTGTAGAAATGTAAACCACTTACAAAGTTTTCAATGCCGATAAATCTTCAAAGGTTTGTGGACTGATATTGGTAATTTGGTTGTCGTACAACTTCCTGGAAAAATCAAAAAATATTCAGTTAATTATGTATATGCTAAAATAAATAATCTTAAACAACATTTACATCGGATGGCTTTGTTGGAAAATAATGTTAGAAGAAGATTAAGCTATTCATATTTGATGGAAAGAAACCTTAAATTATTTTGTTCAACAAAAATCACACAAATTCACGCAACGATTACACTGAAGAAGATATCAAAAAAATGATGGAATTTTTAATCGACATCATATTCAGCGTGTTTGGAGACATGATGTTACAACACACTATATACAACAGGACGTACAACTGAAACAAACAAAGCTATTCACCACTATTTACCGTTTATAACAATCGTGTTCTTATTAATCTATGACTTATCAGCAGATGTTAGCAAGAGTAACGCAGCACGATGGTTCCAATAGTGGAGCATGAACTTCTTACCAAACCGGAACAATCGAGTTGACTCTCGTGTTTTGTGGAGTTTGCATTGCGCAATCTCTTGTTTTTTGTGAAGTGTTCATGTTGGATGACTATCAACTATTACCAAAAACAATGACTATCATTTGGATCGATCGAATTGGAAAAGATGAAAACGGATACCAGAGTTTTTAAGTCTAACGCATGGGGATGTTACACTTAACATGTGATCAACGATCACTGGCAAGTTGATTTTTCAGTAGACACTGCAAAATAGGAAATACAATTGGAACAAACAAACTGTGCACCACTACTTCTCGACTTATTCTACCACTCTTACACGGCCTAGTTTTCAAAGAGATCCTCACACATGTCAAAGATGGGAACCGGAAACATTTGTCCAATAGCTTCAAATTTATCTGACATCTAGATGATTCTCTGTCACTAAACAATCTTAGTTGCAATGACAACGTACCTCTACAATATTTCAGTCAGCTTAAGATTAATGCTTTAGATTAATTTTTAGACAATTGTCTCTTCGTTTTAAAGCATCTTCAAACTTTGAAAATAAACGACAAATACTCTCGTAGATTTAAGATAAACGTTATGACTTCTATTTTCTTATGGTGAATTTTCGTTTCATCAGTACCAACATTTCTGTGTTTGGTTTTTAAATTCCAATTGATATTCCATATGGAATCAACTATGTGCATTATTAATATGAGTTCGAACTGTTCAAGGTTTGCTCTATTGTTTTTCCATGACACTTGTGTGTGGATTGTCTTCATTTTGAGACCGGACCATGGTTTTATCCGAATATTCCTTCTGAATAATGATTGTTTATTTAATAATATGCTACGTCATAGGTCATTTGAGTGAGTTATCTCCAAAATTACTCCAATTCTTCCAGTTCAGTGGAAAAGCCTCAAATAAACGTTAGAGAATACCGAAAGGGCAATAGAATGTGGGTACAAAAAACGAAGACAAACAACACAAAACAAACACAACACAAAATGTACTTGACGCCACTATGCGCAAACAAACACAAATAACGTAAATAAAGCATCCGCACTCCTACACACAACTGGAGGTAAGGACGAGCCGAACAGCGTTTGTTTCCGGAAATCGTAGCAAACATGACAACATGGAACTCAGAAAGTACAGAATTTTTTTGAGATTGTTCTTAAATAATTGTACAAGACGCGATTGCTCTATGGAAGTTCTATGCGACTATTTCTCGTTTTTGCGATTGTGCCTTACTGGTGTTTAGTTTTCACAAGCGAAAACGCAATATAATTTCATTTTACATGTTCGCTCTTTCGCTTTCATGTTTCCGCTTTTATTTTGCGCGTTCTCGTTTTGCAAGAATTAAATGCGCAAACTCCAAAAGACGTAATATTCGCATAAAAGACAAATATGTAGTGGTTGTGCAACTCTTCAAAGGACATTTGAATTACGCTAAATCTTAAATGTATAAATGCATATCTGTTTCAAAGTATCAAAACTCTGGTTTGTATGTAGTATCGTATTTTCTGTATTTGTATGTACAAACGGTCGAATATCGTTATTATTTTGAACTCAAATAATTCGTTGTTTAGGATATTTCGAAAATTGTGTTTGTTGATAGCAGTGCGGAACATTTATTATTCCGGATAAATCGAATATTTGCAATATAAAATCACCAAACCCTTCGTCTTCTAAACAACAAGGTTCGACCGATTATATATGTAAATACTTACAATATCTCTGTTGTCTCATGTATCCTAGACGGAATTGATGCTAAATTTATTTTTGGAGTTTTTATTGTTATTAATCAAGTATATATTGTAGAAATTCAAACCACTTACAAAGATTCTAACGCCGATAGACCTTCAAAGACTTGAGGACTGATATTTGTAATTTGGTTACTACCCAACGACCCAGGAAAATATAAAACTATTCAGTTCATTATTTCTATGCTACAACAAACAATTGTAGACAACATTTACATCGGATGGTTTTGCTTGAAAATAATACTACAAGAATATCAATGTATTTATATCTAGTGAAGAGAAAACTTAGCTTACATAAATTCTTAGACCAATTGCACTGAAGATAGCATTATAAAAATGATTGACTTTTTAATAGATACCATATCTGTGTGTGCTATTTTTGTTTGTTTTTTGTTTTTTTTGGTTTGTAATGCCAATTGATTATCAAAAGGATGTTTTTGTAAGTGTGCTTTAAACAGTAGGATACATACAAAGTACGTACTTAATCAAGGTTACGAAAAACCTTTTCTTAAGCCATATTATCAAGAATTATATGGTCGACACCATGTGTGGATGCATATGCAATCAACTTGCAACGAGTACAAATACTTTGGGGTAAAATAACATAGGCTTACACATGTGGTCATGTTTCTTAAAATATAAGAGACAAATATTTAATTGCTGTCCAACTGTTGAAATGTGATTTGAAAGACGTTAAGTCGTAAATGTACAAATGCACATGCATTTAGAAAAACCTCTGGTTCAGTATGTAATATCGTATTTGTTTTAACTCTGCTAATTCGTTTCTTTGGATATTTTGAAAATTAGATTTGCTGACATCAGTTCACAACATTACTTATTCCGGATAACTCGAATATTTCCAATATAAAATCAACAAATCCTTCGTTTTGCTATCTCTGGAATGTCTCGGGTATTCCAGAGGGAATTGTTGTCCAATTGTCGTTTGAGGTTTTATTAGCCTTTAAGCTGGTATATATTGTAGAAATTTAAACAACTTACAAAGTTATTAATGCCGATAGACCTTCAAAGGCTTGCGGACTGATATTGGTAATTTGGTTGTTGTACAAATTCCTGGAAGAATAAAAATATTCAGTTAATTATGTATATTGCTAAAATAAATAATCTTAAACAACATTTACATCGGATGGCTTTGTTGAAAAATAATGTTAGAAGATTAGTCTATTCATATTTCATGGAAAGAAACCTTAAATTATTTTGTTCAACAAAAATCACACAAATTCACGCAACGATTACACTGAAGATGATATTAAAAAAATGATAGAATGTTTCAAGGTATTCAGTTGCTTATTTCTATGCTAAAATAAATAATTTAAAACAACATCTACATCGGATGGTTTTCCTTGAAAATAATGTTACAATCAAATTAAGTTATTTATATTTAGTGGAGAGAAACCTTAAATTACTTTGCTAAGCCAAAATCATATAAATTTCTGAAACAATTACACTGAAGATGACATGAAAATGATGGACTTTTTAATCGTATTCGTCATGTTTGGTGACATGATGTTACAACAGACTACACACAACAGGAACAAACAAACTATGCTCTAGTACTTGTTGTTTATAACAATATTTGTTCTTTCCTCATCTATGACTTATCAGGATATTTATAATAAAAGTAACCTAACACGAAACGATGTTTTTTTGCATTTTCGCAGCTTAACAACGTTCAATAATTTCATTTTACTGTTTCGTGCTTTCGTTTCCATGTTTTCACTTTTATTTGTTGTGCTTTAGTTTTGCATCTATTAAATGTGCAAACCCTAAAGCACGTAGTAATCGCATCCAGCTTCCAAGAGAAATTTATTTTGAAGAAGAAAAGAGCTAATGTACTTTCTTTCCTCCTGGCTAGCCACTGAAGTCCGCCTCATACAAATATATGAATAATTCGGCCAAAATGGCATCACATCTAGTGTCTATTACAATGCTAAGTCTTTATTGAAAACACGACCACCAAGCACAATACATATGTTGTCGATAAATATTCCAGCATACTGACGAGGACAAATACTTTGGGGTGAAAAAACGTAGGCTTACTTATGTGGTCATGTTTCTTAAAATATAAGAGAAACATATTTAGTTGCTGTGCAACTGTTGAAATGTGATTTGAAAGACCTTAAATCTTACATGTACAAATACATATCGTTTAAAACAAACTCTGGTTAGTATGTAATATCGTATTTTCTATATTTGCATGTACAGTCAGTCGAATTTCTTCGATAATTCGCTTCTTTAGATATTTCGAAAATTCGATTTGTTGATAGCAATTCCTAACATTACTTATTCCAGATAACGCGAATATTTCCAAAATAAAATTAACAACTCCTTCGTCTTAGAATCTCTGTAATGTCTCGGATATTCCAGAGGGAATTGCTGCCAAATTTGACATTTGAGGTTTTATATGCCTTTAAGCTAGTATATATTATAGAAATTTAAACCACTTACAAAGTTTGTAAGGCCGATAGACCTTCAAAGACCTGAGAACTGATGTTGGTAATTTGGTTGCGGTGCAATAACCTGGAAAAATAAAAATATTCAGTTAATTATGTATATGTTAAAATAAATAATCCTAAACAACATTTACATCGGATGGCTTTGTTAGAAAATAATGTTAGAAGAAGATTAAGTTATTTATATTTCATGGAAAGAAATCTTAAATTATTTTGTTCAACAAAAATCACACAAATTCACGCAACGATTACACTGAAGAAGATATCATAAAAATGATGGAATTTTTAATCGACATCATATTCATCGTGTTTGGTGACATGATGTTACAACACACTATATACAACAGGACGTACAACTGAAACAAACAAAACTATTCACCACTACTTACCGTTTATAACAATCGTGTTCTTATTAATATATGACTTATCAGCAGATGTTAGCAAGAGTAACGCAGCACGATGGTTCCAATAGTGGAGCATGAACTTCTTACCAAACCGGAACAATCGAGTTGACTCTCGTGTTTTGTGGAGTTTGCATTGCGCAATCTCTTGTTTTTTGTGAAGTGTTCATGTTGGATCACTATCAACTATTACCAAAAACAATGACTATCATTTGGATCGATCGAATTGGAAAAGATGAAAACGGATACCAGAGCTTTTAAGTCTAACGCATGGGGATGTTACACTTAACATGTGATCAACGATCACTGGCAAGTTGATTTTTCAGTAGACACTGCAAAATAGGAAATACAATTGGAACAAACTAACTGTGCACCACTACTTCTCGACTTATTCTACCACTCTTACACGGCCTAGTTTTCAAAGAGATCCTCACACATGTCAAAGATGGGAACCGGAAACATTTGTCCAATAGCTTCAAATTTATCTGACATCTAGATGATTCTCTGTCACTAAACAATCTTAGTTGCAATGACAACGTACCTCTACAATATTTCAGTCAGCTTAAGATTAATGCTTTAGATTAATTTTTAGACAATTGTCTCTTCGTTTTAAAGCATCTTCAAACTTTGAAAATGAACGACAAATACTCTCGTAGATTTAGGATAAACGTTATGACTTCTATTTTCTTATGGTGAATTTTCGTTTCATCAGTACCAACATTTCTGTGTTTGGTTTTTAAATTCCAATTGATATTCCATATGGAATCAACTATGTGCATTTTTAATATGAGTTCGAACTGTTCAAGGTTTGTTCTATTGTTTTTCCATGACACTTGTGTGTGGATTGTCTTCATTTTGAGACCGGACCATGGTTTTATCCGAATATTCCTTCTGAATAATGATTGTTTATTTAATAATATGCTACGTCATAGGTCATTTGAGTGAGTTATCTCCAAAATTATTCCAATTCTTCCAGTTCAGTGGAAAAGCCTCAAATAAACGTTAGAGAATACCGAAAGGGCAATAGAATGTGGGTACAAAAAACGAAGACAAACAACACAAAACAAACACAACACAAAATGTACTTGACGCCACTATGCGCAAACAAACACAAATAACGTAAATAAAGCATCCGCACTCCTACACACAACTGGAGGTAAGGACGAGCCGAACAGCGTTTGTTTCCGGAAATCGCAACAAACATGACAACATGGAACTCAGAAAGTACAGAATTTGTTTGAGATTGTTCTTAAATAATTGTACAAGACGCGATTGCTCTATGGAAGTTGTATGCGACTATTTCTCGTTTTTGCGATTGTGCCTTACTGGTGTTTAGTTTTCACAAGCGAAAACGCAATATAATTTCATTTTACATGTTCGCTCTTTCGCTTTCATGTTTCCGCTTTTATTTTGCGCGTTCTCGTTTTGCAAGAATTAAATGCGCAAACCCCAAAAGACGTAATATTCGCATAAAAGACAAATATGTAGTGGTTGTGCAACTCTTCAAAGGACATTTGAATTACGTTAAATCTTAAATGTATAAATGCATATCTGTTTCAAAGTATCAAAACTCTGGTTTGTATGTAGTATCGTATTTTCTGTATTTGTATGTACAAACGGTCGAATATCGTTATTATTTTGAACTCAAATAATTCGTTGTTTAGGATATTTCGAAAATTGTGTTTGTTGATAGCAGTGCGGAACATTTATTATTCCGGATAAATCGAATATTTGCAATATAAAATCACCAAACCCTTCGTCTTCTAAACAACAAGGTTCGACCGATTATATATGTAAATACTTACAATATCTCTGTTGTCTCATGTATCCTAGACGGAATTGATGCTAAATTTATTTTTGGAGTTTTTATTGTTATTAATCAAGTATATATTGTAGAAATTCAAACCACTTACAAAGATTCTAACGCCGATAGACCTTCAAAGACTTGAGGACTGATATTTGTAATTTGGTTACTACCCAACGACCCAGGAAAATATAAAACTATTCAGTTCATTATTTCTATGCTACAACAAACAATTTTAAACAACATTTACATCGGATGGTTTTGTTTGAAAATAATACTACAAGAATATCAATGTATTTATATCTAGTGAAGAGAAAACTTAGCTTACATAAATTCTTAGACCAATTGCACTGAAGATAGCATTATAAAAATGATTGACTTTTTAATAGATACCATATCTGTGTGTGCTATTTTTGTTTGTTTGTTTTTTTTTTTGGTTTGTAATGCCAATTGATTATCAAAAGGATGTTTTTGTAAGTGTGCTTTAATTAGTAGGATACATACAAAGTACGTACTTAATCAAGGTTACGAAAAACCTTTTCTTAAGCCATATTATCAAGAATTATATGGTCGACGTCATGTGTGGATGCATATGCAATCAACTTGCAACGAGTACAAATACTTTGGGGTAAAATAACATAGGCTTACACATGTGGTCATGTTTCTTAAAATATAAGGAACAAATATTTAATTGCTGTCCAACTGTTGAAATGTGATTTGAAAGACGTTAAGTCGTAAATGTACAAATGCACATCCATTTAGAAAAACCTCTGGTTCAGTATGTAATATCGTATTTGTTTTAACTCTGCTAATTCGTTTCTTTAGATATTTTGAAAATTAGATTTGCTGACATCAGTTCACAACATTACTTATTCCGGATAACTCGAATATTTCCAATATAAAATCAACAAATCCTTCGTTTTGCTATCTCTGGAATGTCTCGGGTATTCCAGAGGGAATTGTTGTCCAATTGTCGTTTGAGGTTTTATTAGCCTTTAAGCTGGTATATATTGTAGAAATTTAAACAACTTACAAAGTTATTAATGCCGATAGACCTTCAAAGGCTTGCGGACTGATATTGGTAATTTGGTTGCTGTGGAAATTCCTGGAAGAATTAAAATATTCCGTTAATTATGTATATGCTAAAATAAATAATCTTAAACAACATTTACATCGGATGGCTTTGTTGGAAAATAATGTTAGAAGATTAGTCTATTCATATTTCATGGAAAGAAACCTTAAATTATTTTGTTCAACAAAAATCACACAAATTCACGCAACGATTACACTGAAGATGATATTAAAAAAATGATAGAATGTTTCAAGCTATTCAGTTGCTTATTTCTATGCTAAAATAAATAATTTAAAACAACATCTACATCGGATGGTTTTCCTTGAAAATAATGTTACAATCAAATTAAGTTATTTATATTTAGTGGAGAGAAAGCTTAAATTACTTTGCTAAGCCAAAATCATATAAATTTCTGAAACAATTACACTGAAGATGATATGAAAATGATGGACTTTTTAATCGTATTCGTCATGTTTGGTGACATGATGTTACAACAGACTACACCCAACAGGAACAAACAAACTATGCTCTAGTACTTGTTGTTTATAACAATATTTGTTCTTTCCTCATCTATGACTTATCAGCATATTTATAATACAAGTAACCTAACACGAAACGATGATTTTTTGCATTTTCGCAGCTTAACAACGTTCAATAATTTCATTTTGCTGTTTCGTGCTTTCGTTTCCATGTTTTCACTTTTATTTGTTGTGCTTTAGTTTTGCATATATTAAATGTGCAAACCCTAAAGCACGTAGTAATCGCATCCAGCTTCCAAGAGAAATTTATTTTGAAGAAGAAAAGAGCTAATGTACTTTCGTTCCTCCTGGCTAGCCACGGAAGTCCGCCTCATACAAATATATGAATAATTCGGCCAAAATGGCATCACATCTAGTGTCTATTACAATGCTAAGTCTTTATTGAAAACACGACCACCAAGCACAATACATATGTTGTCGATAAATATTCCAGCATACTGACGAGGACAAATACTTTGGGGTGAAAAAACGTAGGCTTACTTATGTGGTCATGTTTCTTAAAATATAAGAGAAACATATTTAGTTGCTGTGCAACTGTTGAAATGTGATTTGAAAGACCTTAAATCTTACATGTACAAATACATATCGTTTAAAAAAAACTCTGGTTAGTATGTAATATCGTATTTTCTATATTTGCATGTACAGTCAGTCGAATTTCTTCGATAATTCGCTTCTTTAGATATTTCGAAAATTTGATTTGTTGATAGCAATTCCTAACATTACTTATTCCAGATAACGCGAATATTTCCAAAATAAAATTAACAACTCCTTCGTCTTAGAATCTCTGTAATGTCTCGGATATTCCAGAGGGAATTGCTGCCAAATTTGACATTTGAGGTTTTATATGCCTTTAAGCTAGTATATATTATAGAAATTTAAACCACTTACAAAGTTTGTAAGGCCGATAGACCTTCAAAGGCCTGAGAACTGATGTTGGTAATTTGGTTGCGGTACAATAACCTGAAAAAATATAAATATTCAGTTAATTATGTATATGTTAAAATAAATAATCCTAAACAACATTTACATCGGATGGCTTTGTTAGAAAATAATGTTAGAGGAAGATTAAGTTATTTATATTTCATGGAAAGAAATCTTAAATTATTTTGTTCAACAAAAATCACACAAATTCACGCACGATTACACTGAAGATGATATTATAAAAATGATGGAATTTTTAATCGACATCATATTCATCGTGTTTGGAGACATGATGTTACAACACACTATATACAATAGGAAGTACAACTGGAACAAGCAAAACTATTCACCACTACTTACCGTTTATGACAATCGTTTTCTTTCTTCATCTATGACTTAACAGCAGATTTTAGCAAGGGTAACGCAGCACGATGGTTCCAATAGTGGAACATGAACTTCTTACCAAATCGGAACAATCGAGTTGACCCTCGTGTTTTGTGGAGTTTGCATTGCACAATCTCTTGTTTTCTGTGAAGTGTTCATGTTGGATCACTATCAACTATTACCAAAAAATGACTATCATTTGGATCGAATTGGAAAAGATGAAAACGGATACCAGAGTTTTTAAGTCTAACGCATGGGGATGTTACACTTAACATGTGATTAACGATCACTGGAAAGATGATCTTACAATAGACGCTGCACAATAGGAAATACAATTGGAACAAACAAACTGTGCACTACTACTTCTCGACTTATTCTACCACTCTTACAAGGCCTAGTTTTCAAAGAGCTCCTCACACATGTCAAAGATGGGAACCGGAAACATTTGTCCAATAGCTTCAAATTTATCTGACATCTAGATGATTCTCTGTCACTAAACAATCTTAGTTGCAATGACAACGTACCTCTACTATATTTCAGTCAGCTTAAGACTAATGTTTTAGATTAATTTTTTGACAATTGTCTCTCTCCGTTTGATGGCATCTTCAAACTTTGAAAATGAACGACAAATACTTTCGTAGATTTAGGATAAACCTTATGACTTCTATTTTCTTATGGTGAATTTTCATTTCATCAGTACCAACATTCCTGTGTTTGGTTTTTAAATTCCAATTGATATTCCATATGGAATCAACTATGTGCATTATTAATATGAGTTCGAACTGTTCAAACTTTTGCTCTATTGTTTTTGCATGACACTTGTGTGTGTATTGTCATCATTTTGAGTCCGGACCATGGTTTTATCCGAATATTCCTTCTGAATAAGGATTGTTTATTTAATAATACGCTACGTCATAAGTCATTCGAGTGAGTTATCTCCAACATATTCCAATTATATCAGCTCAGTGGAAAAAGCCTCAAATAAACGTTAGATAATACCGAAAGGACAATAGAATTAGGGTACAAAAAACCAAGACAAACAAAACAACACCACAAAACCAACACAACACAAAATCTGCTGGACGCCACTATGCGCAAAGATACACAAATAATGTAAGTAAAACATGCGCCTTTCTACAAACAACTGGAGGTAAGGACGCGCCGAACAGAGTTTTTTTCCGGAAATTGTAGCAAACATGACAACATGGAACTCAGAAAGTAAAGAAAATGTCGATAGACCATTCGAAGACTTGAGGACTGCTATCTGTAGTTTAATTGTTACTCAAAGACCTAGGAAAATATAAAGCTATCCAGTTTATTATTTCTATGCTAAAACAAATAATTTTAAGCAACAATTACATCGGATGGTTTTGTTTGAAAATAATGCTACAAGAAGATAAATGTATTTATATTGAGTGGAGAGAAAACTTAGCTTGCACAAATTCTTACACCAATTGCACTGAAGATAACATTATAAAAATGATGGACTGTTTAATAGACACCATATTTGTCGTGTTTGGTGAGATGATGTTACAACAGACCATGCACAACATGAAATACAACTGGAACGAACAAACTATACACCTCTACTTGGAGTTTAAAAAATTTGTGTGTGCTATTTTTTTGGTTGTTTTTGTTTGTAATGCCAATTGATTTTCAAAAGCATGTTTTTGTAAGTGTGTTTTACACAGTAAGATACATATAAAGTAGTTAATCAGGGTTACGAGAAACCTTTACCTAAACAATATTATCAAGATTGTTATGGTTGACACCATCTGTGGATGCATATGTAATCCACTGTTCGCAGACATTCTCTGAATTCTTAGTTCGGTTTTCTTATTAGGACTTCTCTAAAAGCATTATTAATGGGACGGGATATGGTATCCGACCTGGAGCACCTAGTGTTAAATCTTAAATCTTATGTCAAAGATGAGAACCAAAAACATGTATCCCATAGCATACATATCATGTTTTGTCACTAACATTAACTTACAATAGACTAGGCACAATAGCAAATCACTTTGGGACAAATATAATTGCACTACTACTTCTCCACTTACTCTTGCAGTCTCAAAAGCTGCAATTTCAAAGGCCATTGCATTGTCTGTCCTTCAACTTATGGATTTTTGGTTTCCTATTACCTCTTTGGCACCAAACACGTGATTAACGATCAAATGACAAGAGGTATTTACAATAGAGTATGTACAATAGGAAATATGTCAAAGATGAGAACCGAACACATTTATCCCATAGCTTTAATTTCTCTGACATATAGAAGATGTTTTGTGACTAAACAATCCTAATTTTGATAGTCACGTACCTCTAATATATTTCAGTGAGCTTAAGATTAATGTTTTTGCTGCTCAATATTTAATTTCTGTGTGGTGTTTTGTAGAGAATTGTTTGTCTTTTCCCCTTTTTCTTTTAATCATTCCATTGTCTTCGATTTATGGATGTATGGTTTCTCAATATCTCTTTGATATCTTCAAACTATGAAAATGAACGACAAATACTTTCGCAAATTTCAGATAATGTTTTGACTTCCATTTACATATGGTAATTTTTCCTTTCTTGAATATCAAATTTCCTGTTTGATTTTTAAATTCCAATTGATATTCCAGAGATTGTTTATGCAAGCGATTTCTTTAATCAGTAAAATACAAGCGAGATTCCAACCCTCCCCTCTTGATAACTGGATATCCAACGGGAAAGTACTGAATCCGGATTATGAAAAACCTTTACTTAAGCCATTTTTTCAGGAATTCTATGGTCAATATCATGCGTTAGTGAATGAATTTGCAAATATTTTTTTCTCCAATATGATCATGAGATCTCTGAATTCGTAGTTGTTTTTTTTTTATTAGAACTTCTTTAATAAGAACATTATTATAGGGACGGGAGACGCTAATCGACTTGGTTTTACTCCCGAAGTTTATTGGAGTTCGAATTGTTCAAATGTTTGCTCAATAAATTTTGTACTACGCTTGTTTTTATTTTGAGTCCTTATTGTATCGAAATCGATAATTGATTGGACTTTATGACGGAATTTACCCGATATTGTGCATATATTACTTATGTACCTCAAACAATAGGTTTCCTTCCCCGGTATTATAGAGCTCCTTTGTTGATTGGTTTTGGACGCGGCTGTCCACGGAAAACCAAACTGTGAAATATAATTAGACTGGATATGGCATATTGCCCGTCATTGTGTAAGTTTGAAATAATACTGACATTATGTTTTTTGTTTAATTTCAATAGTCAATTCAATTCAGTTCTCAACAATACGTTCATTGTTATTCAACAATACTCATAATATTTATTATTCATGTATTTCAGGTTGAAACACCATTACCAAAATAAAGTTATAACCTTTGACGTAGTATTTATTGCCATAATACACAAAACATTTCAACACAAGGGAAGATGTCAGAAGATGCAGAAAACACGAAGATTACTAAGAAGAAAAGAAGTACTGCAAAAGGTAAATTTCATAGAATTTATGGGCGTTTACTAGAAGGGATACAGGAGCAAATCGATATTGCTGTAATTAGTAAAATATTACAAGAACTGGAATCAGCATATGTAGAATTAGAAGCGAGACATGAAACATATCTAGAAACATTTGAATCAGACAATGAGGATGACAAAACCAAGGTCAATGAGCTGAACCATGATATAACCGTCATGTATAAAGAACTATGTAAATCAAGATCATTGTGTGAAGACATGAAGGAAAGAGTAAAAGCTGAAAGGGCAAGTGAAAAGAAATCACATTATAATGAAAAAGGTCAAACAAAGGGAGCATTTGAGACTTTTAAGGTGAAAAAATTAGATGCCCCTACGTTTACTGGGAATATACGACAATATCCAAGTTTTAAGGTTGACTATGAAAGACACATGCTACCATCGTATGGATGTGATTCATACGCTCTTAAGCAATGTTTAAGTGGTGAAGCATTAAGGGTTGTGAAAGGGGTGGATAACGATTTCGAAGAAATGTTTCGACGTCTTGATCTAAAATATGGGAGGCCTGAAAAACTGGCTGATAATATTTTGAGCGAATTAAAAGGGCTTAAGAACATTCCAGAAGGTGATCATATGAAATTCATCTCAATGGTCGAGACTGTAGAGACATGTTGGCTTGATCTAAAACGAATGAAATTAGAATCTGAGATGAATACTGCGACAATGATTAGTCAAATAGAAAAATTGCTTCCGCCATTACAAAAGCGTGAATGGGCATTACGAAAACAAAGATTTCAATTGAAAACTCGTACAGGATTTCATGATTTTTTACAATTCTTACTTGAGGAAAAGAATGCGATTGAATACATGCAGGACGACATGAGAGAATGTGGTAATAGTAGAGGCAAAGCACATTCCGTTATTACAACAATTAATCAGGACGACGAGAAGGATGGAATTGTAAATACATTACAAATGCAAATGCAAGAAAATCAAAACATGATGAAACAAATAGTTGAAGGGTTGACACAAGTGGCACAGATAGTATCACATTCAAATAATCGAACTAGTTTTAACAGATTTGGTCAAGATAGATCCTCTAGTAATAACAGAGGTTTTGAAAGGATGAAGTGTTGGTATCATAAATCTGACGCTCATGAAATCGGAGATTGCAGTATATTTGCAAAACTAGATAGTCAAACAAAGATTGATATGTTGAGAAAAACTGGCGGATGTTTCAGTTGTTTAAAGATAGGACATTTATCAAGACAATGCAACAAGCGTATGCCTTGTGATGTATCAGATAATGGATATCAAAGATGTGGACGAATGCATCATAGAAGTTTGCATACTGCACATGTAGATGGGATATCGTTCCATAATTCTGCTCAGATAATAAACAACGACAAGGCAAATGATGGTGTATTACTAATGATTAGCTCGGTGTCATGTAAGGGCCATTCTCTGACAACAATTTCGGATCCTGGTGCAAATATGTCTCTTATTACTCATAAGGCTGCAAGAAAACTAGGATTGTCTGGACAAGAAATAACATTATAAGTAACAAAGGTTGGAAATGTAACGGAATGTGTTCAAAGCAAGGAGTATATACTACCATTAACTGATCTAAGTGGTAACACATGGACAATAAAGGCATACGGCATGGAAGAAGTTACAGCTGATATTTCCGATGTTGATATTAGTAAAGTTGCTAGATTGTTTAAAGGAATTGACAAAAAGGACGTTAAAAGACCAACTGGACAAGTAGACATATTAATTGGCACGGACTGTTGCATATTAATGCCTAATAAATTGGATGAAATCGATAATCTTCAGCTAATGAGGAATCAGTTTGGATACTGCCTCAGGGGAAGCCACCCTCTACTTGGGGTACCAAAAGTAACAAATCATGGAATCGTGAAAATATATTTTGTTTCCGGACAATTGGCCCAGTTAAATGCAACGCATGTTGTGGACAGAAGTGGAATTAAAGAACGATTAGATTCCTTTTTTGATATTGAAGGACTGGGGACCCAATGTGCTTTAAAGTGTGGGTCATGTAAGTGTGGAAAGTGTGCTATTGGACAATCGAATCACAGTTTGAGAGAAGAGAGGGAACTAAATATAATAAAATCAGGACTTAAACATGACAAAGTATCGAAGCAATGGACAGTACAATATCCCTGGATAAAAAATCCCAATCAACTGACTAACAACGTAGCATCAGCAATTGCCAGACTTTTGTCGACAGAGAAAAGATTGATTCGGAATGGGTTGGAATACGCAATTGCATACAATGAACAAATCATAGACATGATAAATCGAGGAATCGCCAAAAAATTCACAAAGAAAGAAATGGAAGAACACAAAGGACCTGTTCAATACATACCACACCATGAAGTGTTAAAACCAGAGTCAAATTCAACACCAGTTAGGATCGTATTTAATTCATCAGCTTCGTTCATGGGACACGTACTCAACGATTATTGGGCGAAAGGATCGAATATAATGAATGCCTTGATAGCTGTACTTATACGCTTCAGACAAAAACATACAGCTTTAGCTGGTGATATCTCCAAAATGTACAACGCAGTTAAGCTATCAACGCTTGATCAACATACACATAGATTTGTGTGGAGAAATCTTGAAACTCATAGAGAACCAGATCACTATGTTTTGATGGCAGTAGCCTTTGGTGATCGACCAAGCGGAGCGATCGCTACTCTTGCATTACGCCAAACAGCGACAATGTATCAGCATATATACCCGGACGCATCGAAAATGGTTATCAGAAATAGTTACGTAGATGATATATTACAATCGGTTGATAACGTTGAAGAAGCACGGCGAATTGCTCAGGAAACAGAAACAATGCTAGCATTTGGGGGATTTTCTATCAAACATTGGATTATTTCTGGCATGGAAACCGGATACAAAGGAATTGTAAATACTAATATGAAATTGGCTGAATCAGGACCAGAAAAAATTCTAGTAATGAGATGGATTCCAAAATCAGACATGTTTGAATTTCAAGTTAAGATTAACTTCTCACCAAAACACAGAAATATTCGGGCTGGCAAAAATATTGCAAGGAATCAGATTGATTGTAGTGTGCCTGAATTGTTGACGCCGAGGATGGTACTTAGTCAGGTGTCTAGCATTTACGACCCGCTTGGACTTGCTACTCCGTTCACCTTAGCTGCAAAAGTTCTAATGCGAAAATTATGTACATTAAGAATAACAGATGATAAAACAAAGAAATGGGATTGTCCAATGTCAACAGAATTAAGAATAGAATGGGTGAATTTTTTCAAAGAACTGTTTGGATTAGAAAACTTAAGATTTCAGAGGTGTGTACAACCGGGAAATGCGATTGGAGATCCGATGTTAGTTGTGTTTTCAGATGGTAGCAAGATCGCATATGGTGCATGTGCTTATGTAAGATGGCAAGTGGGAATGGATAACTTTAAGTCGCGATTAGTTATAGCCAAGAATCGAATAGCACCTATCAAACAGTTATCAGTTCCGCGATTGGAATTATGTGGAGCCGTCTTAGCAGCCAGGTTGAGAGAAATACTAGAGAACGAAATGGATTACACATTTTGTCGAGTAATTCACATAGTGGATTCGACTATTGTCAGGGCGCAGATACAGCGGGAAAGTTATGGATTTGGTACGTTCGTTGCTACAAGGATAGCTGAAATTCAGAATAAAACCGATCCATCTGAATGGTGGTGGGTACCTACTGATAAAAATGCAGCAGATCTCACAACTAGAATCACATCTCCACGTGATTTAGAAATGAATTCCATATGGCAAAACGGACCGCAGTTTTTGAGATACCCGATAGAAAATTGGCCAATTAGACAAGATTGTAATGTTGAATCAAGTCAGCTGCCTGACACAATAGGAGTTGCAATGTCATCTGACATCAAGGTAGTCACTGAAGATAATTCTATTTTGAATTTTGAAGATATTAACCTAGAAAACATTTCAAAGTTCTCGAAGTTATTGCGAGTGACTTGTATACTTATGCAAATTGCTAAAACAAAGTCTTTCAAGAATGTAACAAGGAATATAACGGCTGAAGATTTAGTTAATGCAGAATTGGAATGGATTAGAGTTTTACAAAGGGAGATAACAAATGATTGGCGGAGAAATTATCAACGTTTGGGACCGGAAATGAGTGAACAAGGAATCATTGTTGTAGGAAAAAGATTGACTGAATGGATGAAAAATACTTGGAATAGAACCGAGATTGTGTTATTGCCTAACAAAGGAAGATTTGTGTGGTATGTATATCCAATCAGTTCACGAACATGATCACGCAGGAATAGACGTAACATTAGCAAAAGTGAGACGTAAGTTCTGGATACCAGGAATTCGTAGAACTGTAAAGCTTATCAAAAGACAATGTATTGTTTGTCGCAGACGAAACGAGAGGTGTGTTGGCCAAGAAATGGGACCATTGCCACTAGAAAGGATGCAGCCGTCACCTGTATTTTCATACTGTTCAGTGGATCTTTTTGGTCCTTTTAATATCAAGGACACTGTAAAAGGTCGAACTCACGGGAAAGCCTACGGTGTATTATTTAATTGCATGAGTAGTAGAGCTGTTTATGTAGATTTGGCCGAAGGATACGATACAAGCAGTTTCATAATGGTTCTCCGAAGATTTGTTTCAATGAGAGGATATCCAAAGAAGATCAGATCCGACGCTGGTTCACAGCTTGTGGCAGCAAGTAAGGAACTTAACACGATGGCTCAAAGTTGGAACTGGGATGCAATAAAAATGTTCGGGAAAGATAATGGCATGGAATGGGAAATAACGAAATCGGCAGATGCTCCCTGGGAAAATGGTTGTAGTGAAGCTTTAATTAAATCGGTTAAGAAAAGTTTAGTGCTTGCTGTTGGACAATCCATCATGACTTTTTCAGAATTACAAACTGTAATGTTTGAAGTAGCTAATCTATTAAATGAGCGACCTATAGGTACGAAAGAAACCGATCCCAATGAGGAATCTTATTTGTGTCCTAATGATCTTATTATAGGAAGGGCATCTTCAAACGTTCCTATTGGCCAATGGGATGAAGCTGAAAACTTCAAAAAACGATGGAAATTCGTACAACAAGTAATTAATACTTTTTGGAGAAAATGGCACCATGACTATTTTCCTACACTAATTGTTCGTCAAAAATGGCATACAAATAAAAGAAATCTTCAAGTTGGGGACATTGTTCTTGTCCAGGACAATAGTGCGTTTCGTGGAAACTGGAAATTAGGACAAGTAGCTGAGGTTAAGCCTGGTAAGGATAGCATCATAAGAGATGTGACAATTCGTTATAAGAACGTAGGTCCAGGAACTAAGTACACAGGAACACAGGATATGTTGATTCGTCGGTCAGTGCACATACTTGTTGTATTGCTTCCGGTTGAGGAACAGTATCAGAACAATTAAGCTTTTTGGCGGGGAATGTATCGAAATCGATAATTGATTGGACTTTATGACGGAATTTACCCGATATTGTGCATATATTACTTATGTACCTCAAACAATAGGTTTCCTTCCCCGGTATTATAGAGCTCCTTTGTTGATTGGTTTTGGACGCGGCTGTCCACGGAAAACCAATCTGTGAAATATAATTAGACTGGATATGGCATATTGCCCGTCATTGTGTAAGTTTGAAATAATACTGACATTATGTTTTTTGTTTAATTTCAATAGTCAATTCAATTCAGTTCTCAACAATACGTTCATTGTTATCCAACAATACTCATAATATTTATTATTCATGTATTTCAGGTTGAAACACCATTATCAAAATAAAGTTATAACCTTTGACGTAGTATTTATTGCCATAATACACAAAACACTTATGTTTCTTCAAATATAAGAGTGAAATATTTAGTGGTTGTGCAACTATTGAATGACGCTATATCTTACATGTATAAATGCAAATCCGTTTCAAAGTGTTAATAAGCAGTAACGAATTCTCTGTGTTTGTATGTAAAGGCTTTTGAATATAGTTATATTGAAATCCGATAATTCGTTTCTTTAGATGTTTCCAAACATTGTTTTGTTGACAGCAGATCTCAACATTATTTATTCTGGATAACTTGAATATTTCTAAAATAAAATCGTCAGACCCTTCGTCTTCTACACAACAGAATACTTACAATTCCTGTGTTGTTGCAGGTATTCCAGATGGAATTTCTGCCAAATTTCTAATGCTGCAATTCACTGTGTTGCCGGAACAGCTACAAACACTGGGACAAGTGTAGGAAACCTTGATACAGGAAAGCAACACGACAACAACACACACTGGCTTCATTACGTATATCTTTTTTTCTGAAAAAGTATTATAGCACTAAGTTGAATTTATAAAATAGATTAATTTGGGCACATAAAACTAGCTTAGTCCCGCAACTTTGTATTCAATCCCTTGTATCAAGCCAGGAATACGCGCAGTCATTTTGCCTCTTTCTCCTTTTTTTTAGAATTGTGAAACAGTTCCGCCACAGTGGTAATTTTTTTTTTGCTTTTCATTTTAATAACATATATGAACAAGAATCTATCATATCAACGATATAAGAAACCATGATGGTTGTGTTTGAGGCGCCATGTCATTTAAAGTAATATGAAAGGTAAATATCGTGAAATTTTTGGATTAAGTCAATTTATCCATTTATGGGATAAATTCAATTAAATTAGTGGTGTTAATATTTCATAATATCAAATGCGAGTTATCTCGCTTTTGAGGTCTTTACTCTAAAATTAATGACTGATTTTCAGAAAATCATTGATTTGTGGAAATCGGTATCACGTGTCCATTAAGGGCCAATCATACGAATGTGACGTCATAACCCCCTTGTTCTCAAAGATTTGGAAGGGTTGCAGACGAAGAAATATTTCAGCGAAGCATAATTATAATTTGATACTTAATTTTATAGAAACGAAAATAATTTGTCGACTTTTTTAGGATTTGTCAAATATTTTAGCCATTTTATGTCTTGTCAGGTTTTCACCAGAGGTTTTGGACTTATTCTTGATAGAAGCACATGGTGCTAGAAGCACGTGGTCGAGGATTTTTGATTTTTCAATCGTTCAAGACACCAAATCGATTCATAGTGTATATATTCTATTTATATACTTTTTTTTAAATAATCACAAGGTTTTTACACGCTTGTACATTTTGAAAAGAATTTTAAACTAATTAGTAGCTAATCTCAGATGTGTTTAATCGTTATCTGAATGTTTTCTCTACTAATTTTAAAGGAATGCAACTATAGTTTTACAGAGTGTTGTACGTTAAATATGGGTCGAACTGCCAGGAAGTCGAAAAGCCCCTTTGCAGCGATCAACAGAAGGAAATCAGCCCACAAAGAATCCTCTGCTGAAACTACCCTGCGTCAGAGCAGACATGATTACCAGCCAGGACCAGCAGTCCTAACCCATGATATGGATCGTATGGCTATTACAGTGATGGAGCGGATAATGCCTGAACTACAGGAACAGAAAACCCAAGCCATAGAGGCTATGAACAGGTCACCACATGTTGCTTCAACTCCAGAAAATATTCAGCAGCCAATGCTTTCAGGTATAAATCATACAAACACAAATTTATCAACTAATGAGAGGTCAAATATTGCACCAAGTTTTAGTGATGACTTGGGAACAAAAGTATCTCAGCAATTAAGAGACAACATTATAAATGGTGAATACCTCGAGTTAGAATTTCTATTATCAAATTCACACAATGACCAGTCTAGAACTATAGTTATAGATAGCAATGGCAATCTGAATTTAAAACAAAAGTCTGGAAAGAAAATTACTGATATAGGTACATGGATAGATGCATTTGTAATCTATACAAGCATTTACACGGCAGCCCACCCCAGTAACACTAAGGGTCTGTTATAATATATGTCAAATGTTAAGCTAGAGGCAAACAGGTGTTTTGGTTTAAGTTGGTTAATAATAAGTTATGATCAACAATTCAGTTATTTGGCTTGGGGAGCAAATGATATGGAGTTGTGGCTTCTGTTAATGACGCAGGGTCAGACTCCTGCAACTGATAGCATATCTTTAGGTAAATGTTTTACTTATAACAATAAGGGCAGGTGTGGTCGACCTACATGCCGTTATCTGTACAAGTGGTTAAGATGCGCGAGGCCACATGCTGCGTTATATTGTACATTAAATAAATCGGGTCAAAATACTCAGGCAGAAAGGAGAATTGTTAAATATTCAGACACAAACACCAATAGCGGACGCAGTGACTTTCGGAAAGAAAGAAATCTTACAAACCATAACGGATTTCGTTTTCGTCAAAGAAAGTCCGCGATATCGAGAACAGGAAAACTCCCAGTTGATAGAGCTTGGAAGAACTCCCATTAAGGTGGATAACTTGAGACATTATTTGAAGATATATCTTAATCGTGGTGATGCATTTGTTTTACTTGATGGATTTACAAGTGGATTTACAGTTAATTATACAGGCCAATGAATAACGTTTAATTGTAAAAATATAATTTCAACGGAACAACACGAGGCCGAATTAAAAGTTAAAATTTCGAAAGAAATCGAAGCGGGTCTTTTCCTAATCTGCGCTTATCATCGATAGGTCTCGTAGCCAAGAAACCTTCTGGTTGGCGCATGATTCAACATTTGAGTTTTCCGTTAGGAAATAGCGTTAATAGCTATTTTGATCCTGAATTAGCAACTGTACAGTATACATCTTTCGATAAGGTTTTATCCACGATAAGTGAGATCGGTAGGGGCGCTGAGTTAGCGCGTATGGATATACTCTCAGCCTTTAGATTGTTAATTCTACATCCAAACGAATTCGAATTATTTGGTTTCCACTTTAAAAAATCAATTTTATTTTGAAAAATGCTTACCCATGGGTTGTTCCGCGTCATGCGCTCTGCTTACATTTTTTTCAACATTCCTTGAATGGGCAATTAAGCTTAAATCGGGAAAAATATCAGTAGAACACTACCTTGACGACTTTTTATTAGCGGAAAAGCCGGGACAGGGGAATGCTTGCAGTTAATGGATCGTCTTAGGATAATCTGTGAAGATTGGGGGGTTCCCCTTGCAGAAGATAAAACAATTGGTCCTTCGTTTATTTTGACATTTCTCGGATTGGAAATAGAAACATTGGAAATGGTAATTCGAATACCACAATGCAAATTGTCGGAGGTAAAAGAAAAATTGGAATCTGCACTTGGCAGAACAAAAATAACTCTCTGGGATTTACAATCTCTAGTCGGCTCTCTAAATTTCTGCTCCAAAGCCATCCCATCAGTAAAGGCGTTTAATCGAAGGTTTTGCGATGCAATGTGTGGTATAAATAGTCCTTTTCATTATATTAGGGTATCTTCAGGTATGAAAGCGGATATTAAAATTTGGCTTTCGCTTCTAGAAAATTTCAACAGCACATTTTCTTTCGGGCAGAATATCTGCCTTTCAAATTCTCAAATAAATTTATTTACAGATAGCGCTGGAAACCCGGATTTAGGTTGAGGGGTATTTTTGCAGGCCACTGGACTTATTATCAGTTGTTTGATCATTGGCATAAGCCTGACATTATGGCAGACATTACATTTTTGGAGTTGGTTCCCATTGTTTTATCCATTTTTCTGTTCAAGCAGGGCCTGTCCAATAAACAGATATTTGTTTCATACGGACAATAAGGCATGAGTATATATTTTGAATAAAAAGTCCTCAAAATCAAGGCGGGTAATGGGGTTGATTCGGCCTTTAGTCTTGTATGCAATGTTATATAATATGCAATTCAAAGCTATATACATTGAAGGCCAAATCAATTGCATTGCTGATGTTATATCAAGCAAACAGTGGCAACGATTCGGGAGTCTTTTGAGGGAAGCAGATCTAGAGATGACCCCAGTACCACAGGAATTTCTGCAGTTGATATTGGATGTGAAATTGGTCGTCTAGTCGATGCATCTATGGCGTCAAATACAAAAGACACTTACACAGGTGGCTTAGATAGTTTTCAAGCTTTTCGCGTAGAGTATAGCTTAGATTTAATATGGCCACCCCCTCCATCCCATATTGTATTATTTGTAGCTTATTTATCACTAAAGGGGAAAGCACACAGTACTGCTAGATGTTATGTGGCAGCTATTCGTTTTCGTTGTAAAATTTTACAGTCAACTTCTGTTTCTCAAGACCTTTCACATAATTTTATAATGAGTAAAATGCTAGAAGGTATGAAACGAACGAAAAGCTCAAAGGATTATAGAATTCCTATCACGCTTGAGCTCTTGACTAAAATAATCGATAAATTGTCATCAATTTGTTTTTCCTCATATGAAGCTCTGTTGTTCGCAACAGCATTTACTTTCGCATTTCATGGTTTTCTCCGAGTTGGAGAGATAGTTTACACAAAGCCTGGTCAGGCACACCAAATTATTGGCTTAAAAGATGTGATAGTCGTAATAGTAGGCGATTTACAGTCAATAAAGGTTCGAATTAATCATTCAAAAAATGATCAGAGAGGAAAAGGAGTTTATATATATATATAAATGAGACACGCACAAAAATATGTCCGTTGGAGATTTTTAATAAGTACATCGCAGAAAGGCCGTCTATAAGCGGCCCTTTGTTTTGTCATTTTAACGGAAAGCCTATGTCACGATCAGTTGGTCTCTGTTCTAATCAAAGCATTGAAGGTCTTGGGGATTGATGCCTCTGGTTACAAATCACATTCCTGCAGAATAGGAGCTGCGTCGTTGGCCGCAGCTCAAAACATTAGTAATGAGGAAATCATGAAATTGGGGCGTTGGAAGTCAAACGCATTCAAGTCATACATACGCTCATAATTACTTGTTGAGAAAGTTGATATATTAAATCTGTTTTTTTTTTTTTAGTTAAGTGTATATTATCACAAAGTTTTATTTTAAAAACGAACAATTTGTATTTTGGTTAATAGGTGATACGGAATGGCCAATTAGGAAATCGGTGTGGATTGTAGGTTCGTTCATCATTAAACGTGATTTCGTTTACGCCCGAGGCAAGTTTGAAGGCTCTAATCTTGTTCCGTATGCAGGCATACCTGTTTGATTTCATTTAAGCATGCCATATGATAAACACTTGACTTTGCAATGGTACTATTGTGAATGTAAATATGAACTTCTGATTTTTAACAATTCGTATAAGCTGACATTATTGAGAAACGAATGGGCGTTTAGCAAACAAATGTAAATAATTTTTTTCTTTAAAATGTGTATTATCGTTTTGCCTGCTTGCGAAGATAATTTGATGTTTGTGTGTATATTGTTGTAAATACAAGTGCGAACAGGCCACGGCTGGATGTTGTGTCACTTCCACCATGAGGTGGCGGTGGCCGGATATATAATGTGCAATTTTATATGTGGCCATTTGGCGAAACAGCGACACAACATCAACAGTTCTGCACCATGTTCAGGCTATGGACTATAAAATCCGTCAAGTACTGAGCTTCGTCCCCAGGGCCAGTCAGGATAATTATAAGTATGATAATGTTCAATGACAATCGTGATTAATAACCATGATTAATGATCAAACTTATAATGATAATGCAATTCATGATTTATGATAATGTTGATAACCATATGAACAATTATGTTTGTTGACAATCTTAATATTGATTTTCATGATTAATCATGAATAAGGCTAATGATAATGTTTCTGGACTCGTCACTTACGCCTTTTGGCCGGCAGTCCACTTTGTATAAGCCGTGGCCTCTATTCGCCAAAAAAACATATATTCTTTCATTCTCTTATTCTATTTGTCAAACAGAAATCTAATTTAAGTCAATTTATCCATTTATGGGATAAATTAAATTAAATTAGTGCTGTTAATATTTTATAATATCAAATGCGAGTTATCTCGCTTTTGAGGTCTTTATTCTAAAATGAATGACTGATTTTCAGAAAATCATTGATTTATGGAAATCGGTATCACGTGTCCATTAAGGGTCAATCATACCAATGTGACGTCATAACCTCCTTTTTCTCAAAGATTTGGAAGGGTTGCAGACGAAGAAATATTTCAGCGAAGTACAATTATAATTTGATACTTAATTCTATAGAAACGAAAACTCATCCACCGTCCACATTATTTTGTACAAGTTACTGCTGTCGTTTTGCTATATGTTTCAGAAAACGTCGAAAAGAATACACTATTGCTTGTCACGGCTCATCGTGGGAAAATCACGATATATCATGTTACATTTAATGTCAATAACGTTGGTGAAATATTTACTTCTACAGTTTGAAAGCACAGTACAGTAATGAACAGTGTGGTGTTCACACAGGAATATCTACAGTTGACTTTGTTACCAGTTCATTTTAAGCTTCAATTCTTTAGTGTATTGGAACGTGGTTCACAAACGAGACTGTGTTATCACAAAGCGGCGAAACAGCGATACAGCATGAACAGTTCTGCAACATGTTCACATTAATGGACTTTAAAATCGTCAAGTACCGAGCTTGTGTCGGCGAAACAGCGACACGACACCAACAGTTATGCACCATGTTCACGCTATGGACTATAAAATCCGTCAAGTACTGAGCTTCTGTCCCCATGGCCAGTCAAGATAATTATAATTATGATAATGTTCAATGATAATCGTGATTAATAACCATGATTAATGATAAAGCGTATAATGATATAAATTCATGATTTATGATAATGTTGATAACGATATGAACAATCATGTTTGTTGACAATCTTAATAATGATATTCATGATTAATCATGGATAAGGCTAATGATAATGTTTCTGGACTCGTCACTTACGCCTTTTGGCCGGCAGTCCACTTTTGTATAAGCTGTGGCCTCTATTCGCCAATAAAGCATATATTCTTTCCTTCTCGTATTCTGTTTGTCAAACAGAAATTTAATTGACATATTTTCACTTAATATGCCATTCAATTTTAACTAAAATCAACTGCATAACATTACAAATCCACTCAAAAGCAGATTTTCAGAGCAAATCGAAAAATATTTGACAGCAGATAATTTTGTGTTCCAGTACAGTAATGCAAATGAAATGCGCGTGACACAAGATTTGAACTCTTTCGGGGAGATTATCGCTCATGCGCAATGTTCAGTTGATGAAAACACACACACACATATATATATATATATATATATATATATATATATTCCGTGTGTACCACATAAGAATAATTGCAAAAGAAAAATTGGTTCTAGTTGTTGGGAACATATTTCGACTTGAAACATGCATGAATAGCTTAGTAAAGGTACCGCCGTATTGAATTTTCAGGGAAAAAATGTCTTCACCCAAAACTGGTGTAATATTACTTTAAATAACAACATGTCCTGACATCTACTTATTCATATTGTATATGGTTTTCCATGCTCATATATATATGATGGAAAGAACGTATAACAATGATGGTCATGATTGATTTGATTTGATTTGATTGTTGGTGCTTAACGACACTTTCAGCAATATTTCAGCTATATATCATGGTGACCAGTTTTAGTGGTGGAAGAAGCCGGAATACCCGGAGAGAACAACGACCATGGGCAAGCAACTGGTAAACTTTATCACTTGCGGCTGCGAGTCGAGTGCACCTTTTTTGTAATTTACAAAGCCGGCCGAAAACCCACGTCGTATTGGTGATAGGCTTGTATGAGTTGTTAGGTAATCCAACTACCTAGCTCATTGAACCATCCGGGCCCTCAATGATGGTCACTAATTCCAGCAATATCAACAAAATGAACTATCACTTCTCAACTTAACCGAACTCACTGAATACAAAAAAGACCACAACATATGACTTTGTAAATCTAGATCCTGGTTTTGGACCGACACAAAAGTGTGGCGGGATTAAACCGGTTAATGGGATCCCAACCCTCCCCTCTTGATAAGGGGATCTCCAACGACAATAAATTTATATCAAAACTATAAACAAACCTGCACATATTGCTTCTACTCAAAAAGATCACGTACTATTACAAACATGATTGACAATATAAACCTGTACATTACACTAGCAGGGTCAATAAATGCTCGTAGTTGACTGGCGACTAGCTAGGAAGGTAGATTCGGTTAGTTAAAGATCATTAAAAGCATAGCTGATACTTCTAGCATATTTCAATATCAATTATTGATTATGTACATCCAGAGATGGTCTTCGTGAGAGAAAGATTGTCTATATTTTTAGAAAAATGAATCTGTATCAAATAGTGAGCTATAAGTGAGTCATGCCCTTTACGAATAAGATTTTTCAAGGGTTTTAAAAGTTAAGTTGGGTCAGATTTGACATATCTAGTTTTGTTTATTACGTCGCCATAAAAAACATGAAGGGTAAATACTTTGTTTATCAGATATTTACATGTATAATTGTATTTATGTACAAGATCTGTGGCAGTTATACAATTTTGTGAAAGTTTTCAATAATTCATATAAGCAGTATCCTTGGTGTAAACGTTTTTGCTGTTATCACGAGATTACGGTCATTTAAGTCAGACATATTATTACAAATACGTGGAAAATGAACTAAATGAAAAATGTAAGCGAAAAAATTGCCGATAGGAAAAGAAAATAATATCTTCTGTCGTAAACGCGTGGAAAAGTTACATTGATAAACGGTTATCTCTAAACCCAAAAATTACAAGAGTCGCGTGTAATGTTTGCCTTATTCAACGTAAATTCCTTAAAATAAATGTGTGTTGCAAACGTAGGAGAATTAGAATTGCTTACAGTTATGATATCGACAGTTATTGTTGATTGAATTAAAAAGCGAGTGCGTAGACGGGTCTTTTATTTTTACTTTCAATCTATGTTTTGTTGTAAGTAAATACTAATCGTGAGAGTATAGTCAACTTGGTGAAGGTGGTCATTAGACGTAGTGCATTATGTTTCTAAGTTACTGCTTTGGCTTGGAAATGCAAAATTCACTCTTTGTACCAAGCCAAGAAAGTGAGCGGTTATATATATATATATATCTTTATTTCTCATAAACCAAAATGACATAGAGATATAGAATACAAAATATACTATTTACACAATATATGTACAGGTTGGTAACAGTTCAGTATAACTGGGAGGGCACACACCTTTATTTATGATGACAAGAAATTTACATAATGTTTGAAGGTCGTATTTATTTTTAGATGTAATAATTTCATTGCATTTCAAAGTATTATATCTGTTTCTAAGCTTTCCTTTAGGGTACAGTTTTCTTTGGTTATAAAAATTATCATATGAAAATATATAATCGAATTCATCGCCAATTTCAATTTTTTAACATAATGTACAAATTATGTCTTCTCTTAGTATATTATACCAGCGTCTGCATTCAATTGGTAATTTATGATTTGTTGTTCTAATTTTGCAGAGTAGGTTAGTCTTTGTCTTTTAAAATATTAAAGGGGCATTAGCTACGATTTTGACCAAAAAAAATATATGTTTTGGAAATTGGTAAATAGCTTTAAAATGATGAAATAAAGGTAAATATTTCACATTGAACAGCTTATCGTACCACTTTTCGCCTTTTGAGAACGAAAATTACCATCGATTTATTATTTTCTTGCAAGCAAATAATTTGACCTCGCTTTCTTCGTATGCAACTGACCTTACTAATGACAGGTAAAAACGAATAATTTGTATTTTGTCGCTTATTAACTGCAAACTTCCATGGTTCTTTGTCCGTAATGAACGCCGACTAAAAGCAGATTCACAGAAAATAAGAAATAAGTGCATGGTTGTACTGATTTAATGACGATTCGGCAAACTCCGTAAACCATGCCGATAATTAATAAGATGGCGTCCATTTCTTGATCGATCTCAAAACACGAGCAGTTGCACCGTTTTTCCCCGGTGCGCGTACATTTCATAACATTTATAAGTTACAGAAACACATTTTATTAAGGCATCAATCATATCTGATAGTTTTCATGGGTAATAAAAATTTACGATTTTGGCAGATAATGCCCCTTTAAGCTAAAATTTTTAGCTGACAATGTTTTGGTATTTTTGTTCTACCTACCCCCGTAGTACTTCAGGTTGGTATCGGTATTGGTTGAAAGATATATTATTATTATTATTATTATTATTATTATTAGACTCTCAGTTTTTTGTTCAATATTAAAAGCTTTTCTTTGCATTCAAAACTGTAAGATATTTTGCTTCATCTAGATATATAAAATTTACATTTGGAAACTTACCTTGTTGAAATGACAGAAAGATCCGGCACCTATACCGTGTCTTTTCCAGCAATCATTACAATTGCTGTACAAATATAATATACGAATACAGCTTTGATTTATTCGTCTAATATACCAATTACCTTTTAAGTCCCGCCCATTATAAACTTTTTTTTACTATAAACGATCAGCCGTTGTTGATAAATATCCAAATACAAAGGAACAAATGAATAATATGAATCTTATGATTTTAAGATTCACAGTTAACATAAGCCTGTTTATCCAAGTGCATCACGGTCTTTTATACTACTTCGAATTATTTAGATATCTCTGATTATTAATTTTACAGAAATCTAACTCATGATTATAAGTCATACTATGGTATGCAATGCTTTTTCATATCGTACAAAGACAATGCATATTACAATGATTTCGAGCAAGTGACAACCGTAGTGTATCTCTGGATCCAGAAAGGTTGCTAGGTTGTATTGAATATTTCAAATTAACTTCAGCAAATTCAACCCATCAGTGTTTGAGTTAAACGTTTTAGCTGACAATGGTTTTGACATTTTTAAAAGAACCCTCGGCATCATAGGATCTGACTATACATTAAAATATGAAACTGTATTAAAAGTAGATCATATATCTAACATAAACAAGCACACATATCTTACGTTTCTTTTCATTTTTATCGCCATCCCGACTTATCGGCACTGGGGTATAAAAATGATATTAAGAAAAGAATGTACATAAGCTATTGAGTATGATGAAACTCTATTCAGGTGCCGAGTTTCATTTATCTACCCGAGACAAGGTGTACGTGGAAACAAGTTTTCAAGCATGGCACCATGGAGTCAGTGGGCATCCACTTGTGCTTGACAATAACTACGCAGTTCATATACAGCACTGGTTTACTTCCTCAATGAAAACAATTGCTTGAAACCACTAAGTGCAATATTTGACCTGAAAATAATATTTTGTCTTTTAAGCTGCACATGTGTTCACCAGTACAACACAAATTCACATAATCATTCCTCGCAAGTCAACGCTGCATCATACATGATCGGTTTTTCATCACTATTCTGTAATTTCTTTTTCCATGTGAAATTTGTGGAGTGGTTGTCCAAAAATCAAATACCAATTTTCATATTTTTTGATTTTGACAGGACCAGAAATCACACTCGCGAACTTCCGCGTTCGAAGTGATCAATCTTATACAAACTAATGCTAATCTTCGAAAGCAGACAATATTCCACCTAATAAAAGACACTTTTTTAAATATTACCTGCATTTCATTAATACAATATCCGCATGAAAATTATTAAGTCTCCCAAAACAACGTTTGGAGACTTATTGTTTTTGCTCCGTTTCTTATTATTATTATTAGTATTATTCTTATTCTTCTTGTTCTTGTTATTCTCCTTTCTTTCCGTGCACCATGAACTTATCCACGGCAGATCTCAGGAACTACAGGACAGAATTTCATGAAACTTGGTGGAGTTATAGATATATGTTTCTAGTTGATCCTAAAGTTTTCAGATTTGTGGTAAAGGAGGTCAAAGCTATATTTTGGGGGGTTCAAAAGGGGGTGGGGGTTACAATATAATCCTATGGGAAACTTGAAATTTCGTACATTAATGTTGATAACTTCTAACTGGATAATGATAGAGACATAACATTTGACATAGTGATAGGTCACCATTAGAGGAGCAATTCTGCGTTTTCAAAATTTTCAAGATGTCTGCAATTTCCAAATTGGCTGCCAAAACACGGCATAAAAATGGGGGGTAAAAATTCAACATTTTCCGATATCATCAAAATTTGATATGTGGGTAGATAGTGTCAGTGTCCGGTTTGGGAGACTTCATAATCGTTAGATTATAATCATATCTTGTTATATTACAATGTGTGTGGGTTTTTGTCATGTGTGTAGGCTTAAAGTAAGGAATTTAGCGGAGACTTAAAAAGATTTTACTAGTCGTGTTCAGTGTCTACAATATAGAAAAAAATGGAAACAGATCGATTTGTGGCAGGTCGGAGGGTTTCTGTTGGTATTCCGGTCTACCCCACCTATAAAGCTAACAGCCACGATATAATTGAAATATTGTTGAAAGTGGCGTTAACCACAATAACCCTAAGCCTAGTTCATTTGCAGTCAGATTAAACAGTACGTGGAATCCTATTTCATTTCTAGATGACTAAGACTATTATATAATAATGGTAGCATTTATCATAAAGTGAAGTGATCAAGTGTGCAGTTACGATACGTTAACTTTTAAATATATATTTGATAATAAAAAAAATAATCCTACATTAAAAATGTCACCGTTGAAAAAGCAATTATTTTAATATAGTATATGCACGATATGCTTATCAATTGTGGTTGATGAACAAATCTTTGTACGAATCATAGTTTCTAAATATATTACCCTTGACAAATATTAGTATGTAATTTTAATATCGTATTTATTTCATTCCGTTTGTCCGACAAAATATCAAATGCAACACAATCGGCCACATCGGATGAATCTAAATAGCTGAATCAAAAAATGTTTTAAGCCACTTCCCAATATCGGATACCGGATCCTTCTACTCTTTGCTTAACCCAAGATTTCGGTCCATTTTGCCAAGCTTTTTCAGAGTAGAAGAGTTTTAGAAATCGACCAACCAGAAACAAGAATTGTCTGTGGCGACTATGTTTGTTAGTGGATCGGGACAAGATGAGCAATCTTTATAGAGAACCTTCCATAGATGCTTCCTACCAGGTTTCGGTTCATTTGGCGAAGCCGTTTCAGAGGAGAAGATTTTTAGAAATCGACCAAGGTAGCCATATTTGTTAATGGATCGGGACGAAATGAGCAATCGCAACAGAAGACTTTCCATACATGTTTCCTACTAAGTTTGGTTTCAATGGCCAAACGGTTTCAGTAGAGAAGATTATAAAAAGATCTCCCATAGATGCATCCTACCAAGTTTCGGTTCATTTGGCAAAGCGGTTTCAGAGAAGATTTCTTAGAAATCAACCAATCAGAAACAAGAATTGTCTGTGGCGGCCATGTTTGTTGACGGATCGGGACAAAATGAGCAATCGCAACAGAAGACTTTCCATAGATGTTTCCTACTAAGTTTGGTTTCATTGTTCATTGGCCAAACGGTTTCAGTAGAGAAGAATATAAAAAGATCAGCCAATTAAAAATAAGAATCGCCTGTGGCGACCATGATTGCTAACGGACCGGGACGGAATGAGCAATACCCATAGAGGACCTTCCATAGATGCTTCCTACTAAGTTTCGGATCATTTGGCCAAGCAGTTTCAGAGGAGAAGATTTTTAGAAATCAGAACAAGAATTGCCTGTGGATTAATGGATCGGGACGAAATGAACAATCTGTATAGAGAACCTTCCATAGCTGCTTCCTACCAAGTTTCGGTTTATTTGGCAAAGCAGTTTCACAGGAGAAGATTTTTTAGAAATCAACCAATCAGAAACAAGAATTGTCTGTGGCGGCCATGTTTGTTAACGGATCGAGACGAAATGAGCAATCGTAACAGAGGACTTTCCATAGATGCTTCCTACTAAGTTTGGGTTCATTGGCCAAACGGTTTCAGTGAAGAATTTAAAAAAATGAGCCAATCAGAAACAGGAATCGCCTGTGGCGGCCATGTTTGTTAACGGATCGGGACGGAATGAACAATTCCCATAGAACCTTCCATAGATGCTTCCTACTAAGTTTCGGTTCATTTGGCCATAAGGTTTCAGAGGAGAAGAATTAAAAAAATCAGTCAATCAGAAAGAAGAGTCGCATGTGGCCGCCATGTTTGCTAACGGATCGGGACGAAATGAGCAATCTTTACAGAGGACCATCCATAGATGCTTCCTACCAAGTTTCGGTTCAGTTGGCCAAGCGGTTTCAGAGGAGAAGATTTTTAAAAATCGGCCAATCGGAAACAAGAATTGCCTGTGGCGGCCATGTTTGTTTGTGGATTGGGACGAAATGAGCAGTCTTTATAGAGGACCTTCCATAGATGCTTCCTACCAAGTTTCAGTTCATTTGACTGAGGGGTTTCAGAGCCATATATTTGTAATTCAATTCAGATATCTGTTGCAAAAAAAAATTCGAACATTTCAACACGAGGCGATATGGGTTGGTGTTCATGTGTCAGTAAACAACGAATTTCTTGCGTCAGGCTTTTATGTAGGTTATTTCGGATGGACGAAACCAGAACTGTTTCTAAAATTTGACGATGCGCTTCACGGGGGTGAAAATGTTGGAACCACGAAGTAAATAAAACTGTCGAAATTTTGAATATCCAAAGCGAAGTGAATGATTTAACTTTTAGTACAAAATTTATAATGAAAACCGTTAAAGAAAAGATTGATGTGCGTGACCAGGAAAAATGGTATGATGAATTTTTTACCGATCGAGGAAACCAAAATGGGAACAAATTACGAACTCATAGACAATTTAAGCAAATCCGAAGTACCGAAACATACGTTTCAAGACTAGTTCATATCGTATCGACGTGGTATGGCTCTGTTCCGCGCCGGGTCACTACCGCTTGCCATAGAAACCGGAAGGTACGCCAAGCCGCCAGTACCGGTGGAAAAATAGACTTTGTGTTGTATGTAATAAAAACTGTGTTGAAACTGAAAACCATTTTCTTTTAGACTGTCCTTTCTATGATGATCTGAAATTGATTTTAGTTTAACAATGTTCAGTTTATTGAAGGTTTTAACTGTTTAAATCAGGATCAAAAATTATTTCAAATAATGCATTGTGATGAAATACAGCCATTTTCATGTAAATGTGCTTTTGATTTTTAACGTAAATTGTTTTTTGCATAGAAATTAACTTTCAGAATGAATTTGCCATTTTTCTATTCCCTTTAATCACATGTTTAATGTTTCAACTTGAAGTTAATTAAAGGAAAAATGATACTGTTGATAAATATGGAATATATAGAAATGTTTTTATGCTTTTACTTAATTTACTTTTTTTCTTTTCTTTTTTAATTTTTAATCGATTTTATTTTACGTAAAGGATTTATTTTTGTTGTTTTTTTTTTGTTTACTCATTTTTAACATAATTTATTAAAAAAAAAATTCTGATATAGCTAAATGTATGTTTGTATATATAAATGTATCTCGTAAGTCAATTCTATGGTTGGGTATTGATTGTTTTATATTGTATATTTTGATTTATTGTACCTCAATATATTAACATCACGATAAAATTTCCTACATTAAAATTGCTAATTTGTTATTACTCTTAATTTCTCCTTTTTCAGTTGTTTGACTATTGAGCGGTCCATAGTTTTTAAGACTATGGACCGGCAATGAGAATCGTTTTCGCGGATTTTTAGTTCCGCGACCTGATTGGATAAAAGTTTTGTTTATTCGGAACACTCGGACTTCATTGTCTATTAACGAAAACTCTGAAATTTGAAAAAAAATTAAAAAATTTCATTAGATTTCAAAATTTTCCAAAAATTTCAAAAATGTTAGTTTTCATAAAATTTCATAGAATTTCAAAATTTTCAAAAAAAAATTCAAAATTCTAAAATTAAAAATAAAAATTCAAAATTTTTATAAGTCTTGTACATGTAAATTTATGTTGAAATCTACTTTCCCAAAAGAATCAAACTCTTATGAATGACTGGGGAAATAGCATAAAAATGTCCATGAGACAATATTCAGATTTATAATGCAAAATACTGGCAAAAGATGCGTGATTTTATTGGTCTTTATCATTTTGAGGTGATCATTCAACTATGAGCTTAATGTTTTTCGGTATAATAAAATACTCATAGACTGTGTATTCGGGAATTGCAAGTATGTTGTCCCCACGACCCTTACTATTGACCTCGGCTTCGCCTCGGTCAATAGTTAGTGTCTCTGGGACAACACACTTGCTATTCCCTCATACCCAGTCAATAAGTATATAATGTGTAATGTTATATGTGCAATCAATATGTGACACAATAATAAACAAATTTATCATTATTTTTTTTATCTTGTCGTCTGCCGTCTTGGTAATTTAGCGTGTGCAATAAAAAAGTCATAGGACTTGCATGACGTCATTTAATTTAAACCAATGAGATGAATGAATTAGATAAGTCCGGGAAATATGGTTGCTGAAATTACCACAGGGGGAATAGTCATAATTTTTTTCACCGGCACAACGGGTTAATAGTCATGCAGTTGATTTTAGGATGCAATAACAAAACTACTGTCATGTTTTTATAAAGGAATACAGAGAGTGAAGTATAATACTATACAAATATTCCATGTGATTGTGGACAATATACAATAATATTTCGATAAAATTATTAAATTTTCATACCTCTTTTAGGAGTGACTGGGGTCCACATAAAATGGGGGGAAGGGTCGTTGTTTACATAAGGGATAATATAAATGTGACTCGTCGTTTTGTTCTAGAGATGGATAATCTGGAAGCGGTATGGCTACAATTGAAACTTCAAGGTAAAAAGATATTATTTGGAACATTTTATATCCCTCCGAACAGTAATCAAGACATTTGGCTCAAACTAGAAAATACTTTTGACATGGCCCTAAATGATAACAGTGTAGATTATATTATGGCTACGGGGGATTTTAATGAAAACCAATTGAACAGTTCAAATTCCTAAGTTAAATCTGTATTGGCACAATTTAGTTTAAATCAGTTAATAGACACCCCTACACACTTCACTGAACACTTCTCGTCGCTTATAGATTTGTTCATGACTAATAATGTGAACTATTGTTACATATTGCGGAGTTGGTCCGTCCCTACAAGATCTCACACGCTATCATTGTCCTATTATTGATTTTTTTAAATATTCCTAAAATTTCTCAAGAAACTTCTTAGCGTAAGATATGGCTATATGATCGTGGGGATTATGATAAATCTAAACAGTACTTATTGACTGGGATTCTCTTATTTCTTCTGATAATGTTAATGATCTTACGACAAATATAACAAACGCTATTTTAGATGCTGCGGAATTATGTATTCCCAGTAAAATTATCACTGTTGGAAAAAATCAGGCACAATGGTTAACTAGTAACATTAGAAAACTAATTAGAAAGAAAAATAGAATACATAGAAAAGCTAGGCGTTCCAATAGTCCCTCAGACTGAAATAAGTTCAGACGAATAAGAACAGATGTTACTAATTTAATGAAAAAGTCGAAAGAAGAACATAAAAATAATTTAATTAAAAAAATTTATTAATGAAAACTCGTCTGGTTCAAATTGGTGGAAAACTGTAAAACAGCTTACCGGAATCAAATCACGTGATCATGAAATACCCCCTCTTGTAAAAAATGGCAATCTAATTTTCGATGATATAGAAAGAGCAAATGAATTTAATATTTTCTTTGCTGCACAGTCAAATATTGATGATTGTAATGGAACTCCCCCCAATGAAATGCAAAGTCTAATAGAATATCTTGAATATATTTTCTTTAATGAAGAAGAAGTTGAAGATGTTTTAAACATTATTAATCCCTCTAAAGCGTCAGGTCCCGATTTAATAAATCCTAGATTATTAAAGGAAGCATCTTCTATGCTTAAAAATCCCCTATGCAAATTATTTAACATGTCCTTGCAACAGGCTATTTTTCCAAGCCAATGGAAAAGAGCTAATGTCTCCCCTGTTTTTAAAAATAATAAACCTAACGAAGTGAAAAACTACAGACCTATTTCCTTATTTAGTGTCATTTCTAAATGTATGGAGCGATGTGTATGTAAGCATGTATATAATCATTTATTACAAATAACGGTAATAACAAAATTACCGAACTCCGAGCAATCTTACAAAGGGAAAAAATGATATACTGACGCGTAAGCAGTCTGGTTATGCAAAAGGTGACTCAGCTGTTAATCAACTAGTTAATATTTCTAAGGGGTTTGGAAAAGCTTTAGATAGTGGGAAGGAAATAAAGTTTTTTTTTTTGTGATATCAGTAAGGCGTTTGACAGAGTATGGCACAAAGGATTACTTTTCAAATTAAAACAATCTGGCATTTCATGAAATTTATTAAATTGGTTCGAAAATTATTTAAGTGGGAGGTCCCAGAGAGTGGTTATAAATTGTTCAAATTCTGACTGGTCATCGATCAACTCTGGGGTTCCTCAAGGGTCCACACTAGACTCTCTTCTATTCATAATTTTTATTAATGATATTGTTCAAGATATCGACACTCGAATAAAACTTTTCGCAGATGATACTAGTTTATATCTTGTTGTAGATGACCATATAGAAACTGCGGAGACATTAAATGGCGACTTAGACCAAATTCATATTTGGTCTGAAAAATGGCTCGTAAAATATAACCCACAAAAAACTGAAGCTGATTTTATCTAAGAATCTGGTAAGCCAACCCATTCCCCCCCCCCCCCCCCCCCTAAAATGAATAATTCAGACCTCCAAAAAGTAGATAAACACAAACATTTAAGCGTGATCTCTTCAAGCAATTTATTTTGGCACGATCATGTTGATTACATAATTAAAAACATCATATACTCTATTAAATATGCTAAGGAAAGTGAGAATGACTCTTGATCGTTTTAGTCTTGAAAAAATCTACATGTCATTTATCCGTCCGATCTTGGAATATGCTGACGTTATTTGGGATTTTCAAAATCAAAGTTTAATAAATAAATTAGAAAACGTTCAGCTTGACGTTGCAAGAATAGTAACGGGATGGAATAAATTAACCGGACTTAATAGATTATATGAGGAAACTAAGTGGGAAAAATTATCATCAGATAGAAGACAAAACCATAAA
Source organism: Bathymodiolus septemdierum (assembly GCA_963383655.1). Lineage (NCBI taxonomy): Eukaryota > Metazoa > Mollusca > Bivalvia > Mytilida > Modiolidae > Bathymodiolus > Bathymodiolus septemdierum. The sequence continues at coordinate 10,500,288 of OY726528.1, read as the reverse complement.
CTATAATTTTATTTCACAAAATAAAAATAATAGAACTCCCCAATATTTATTAGATTTGATACCGAATTCCGTAGGTAGTAGACATAACCACAATACTAGACAAGTTAACAACATGTTGGAAATTAATACTCGAACAAATCAATTCGCAGACTATTTCTTGCCGTCGACTATAAGATTTTTGAACAATCTGTCACTCACTCTCCGAAAAACCGAATCTCTATCTATATTTAAAAAAAAACTCAAACATCAAACAACTTCTCACATTATATTCTACACTGTTCTAGATTTGCTGACAGTAGACAGGAATTGTTATTATCCATCTCAAACATCTCTATAAATATTACCGTAACTTTACTCCTTTTTTGAACAAATGAATTGACGGACGAACAGAATACGTTAATTTTCGTTTCGATACAGAAATACATTATCAAAAGTAAAAGGTTTATACCATGATCACATGGCTTACCATACTTTAGTGACGTACATCTCGCCTCAAAATTAATCACAAGTTATCACTTTTCCCGCCTTAGTATACATTATTACTATTTCACACAATTTTATTCTACTCTATCAAATTATTATCTTCCCTGGCCAGGGTTCCTGTGTCCACATAGCGCGATACGTTCATGTCGCGTTGTGTGGACTCAGTGACCTTGACTCGGGAGGATGTCTTATTATAAATTACAACGTACCAGCAATATTATTATATAAATATACTAACAGTTATAGATATATTTTATAAAGAGCATGCTATAATAGTCATGATTATGCTATGCATGCTTATTTTAGGAGACAGATTTATAAAAGCAATGATTGCTTGTTTCTGAATCCTGTCTGTATTTACTATGTTTGATGTAGTGTATATTCTGATTATTTTCTAAATAAATATTGTTTAAATTAATATATTCTCTGTGCAATTCAAGGTACCGAGTGAAAATGTTCTTGTATATTTACATCAGTCACATCGAATATTTGTTTTATTATATTTTAATAGTAAAATAATTAATCAAAACTAAAGAAAAATATTAATAGGTGTAATTTGACATACTAAATGAGACAAACAGCAATAAATTTCAAGTAATCTAACAGTTCTGATAATAAACATTAATAGTACATGTGCTGTTGTTAAAATTAAAAATAGGTTGCGAGCATTTTTACCTTTATCGTCTGTTTACAATAGATTGGTTTAAACCGGAAATCATCACCGGGCAATATAACTCACGCGCGAGAATTTCAAACGTTATGATATTTCCTGGTGGGCGTGGCAAGTGAAGATATAACAGAAAAAAAAACGAAAAATATTGAATTTCTAATATTAAAAGAAATCTAGTTCTAAAATATAATAATATATGTTATAAGCTCCTTAGTGACCGTCTATCGTTATTTAGACGGTCAGTAAATCGTTGAAGGGTGAGCGCTCCAGCGCGAACTCTTTAACTATTTACTTACCGTCTAAATAACCATAGTCGGTCACGGGAGCTTATAACATTTGTGTACGATATTGCTGATTTATAACTTGAAACAGTTACCAAGTTTTTTCCACGAACTATGTTTGACGGACTTTCTTGGAAGTTCTAAGGCTAAAGACGTAATGGTCAATACACAAAATTAAGCACCGCCCACTGACCATCAGTAATTTTCCGTCTCCATCGTTTCGTAACTGCACGTTATTTTAGAAGAAAATATAAATCTTCATCTTTCTTGCAGTAGTGTTTAATTATGCTCAATCAAAATACAACACACATATATATAGAGAGCCTGGTCAAATACCTGCAAGTTTATCTATCGTCTGCATCGTTATTCTTATGAATGGAATGCTAAGGCTAAAGACGTAATGGTCACTACACAAAATTAAGCACCGCCCACTGACCTTCTGTAATTTTCCGTCTGCATTATTTCGTTACTGCGCGTTATTTTTATAAATGGAATTTTCTCCTGGCCAGCTAAAGCGTATTAATCTTATTCTCTAGATTTCTATATATGGCTCTCCTTTCTATCGTTATTTTTAGGAATGATTTTATCCAATCATAGGTCGTCAAATAAATGCAACCTCGTACAATATATGTTATACAGCTATCAGACACCTCGTGACATTCCCGGCTTATGATATATATTCTCTGAGGAGCAGTCAATAGATATCCTGAGCCGGGAATGTCACATTATATACTCTGTCTGATAGTTGAATAACAGACATATTACAGATTTAGACATTAATTTTTTTAATACAGAAACTAAAGTCGTATACAAAAATCATGATATTTTTTCCCCTTTTTGTTCCTTTGTTTTTATTTTCCTTTTTTGTTTTTTACCACGTACATAGTCCCAATTCATATGTAAAACCATATTAGAAATAATTCTAAATATTTTGTGTCATTTACTTTAATTTTACGTATTTCTAAATGTCCCTCTCCGTATTTCAGACATTCTTTCTACGATGACGTCAAAATATGCGTCATGTTATATTTCATGTATGAGATGTATCATGAAGGAAACGGGTTTGTGAAGCAATTTCAATAATTTTAATGTTAACATATAAACAAAAACGTGTGACCTCATGACCTTGTAAGTTTTCAACGCCCAAAGTTTAACACATTTTTACTTGTTTATTGTGATGTTCAAGTTTGTTATGGTACAGCCGTGAAACATAGTGGCGGAACTAACTGTTGTAATTGTTTTTTTTTTTCATGTCGCCGTTTTGGGTATAAAAACAGCATTTGATTTGGTAAAAATACATTTATTATTCCGTATTATGCTATTGATTCAGTGAAGCGTAATTATATCTATTTTTGTCGGCCATATTGTTATTGTTTTTGGGAGACTGAAATATATACCCCGTCTTTTTTCCGAGCATATGCTACCATTCATAGTTGAAGAACCAATGAAAATCTGTGTAGCAAACTAAATCCGTAATATATACTTATATAAAAATTATTTGACATTCGTCAAAGGGAGGTAATTTTTATCATTTACGTTAGCTACTAACAAGGAAGAGAACTCTCTATTTTCTCAAAGAAAGCAAGCATTGACGCGATAGAAAGGGGTGAGTAAAAGAGTCAAACACAGTGAAAGGTGAAGATTGTTAAATCTGAGACACCTTCAGGTATGATTTAAATCGTATCCCACTAAACAATGCCTCGTCGGATACGATTTAATTCTTACCCTCGGATGTCACAGATTTTACTATCTTGCACCTCTCCCGGTGTTAGACCCTATATATCTCTTCGGAAATGGAACTTTTATGCATTATTTTCTCAGGACAAGGATGCTCACATGTGCTATTCTCCGAACTTAGAGAACAGGATATGTAGGCACACGTGTATTATTTCTCCTTTTATGGAAAATCACATTCGTTATTTCACCATTCATGGAGACTCTATGATGAAATCTTAAAAAAGCAGGACTAAAATGTTGTGAAAATATTCAAAACAACTTACGACTAAAAGAAAATAGGCAGGATCAAAAGTTGAATTAACTTTATTTCAAAGTGTTGTTAAACCCAACCAGGTACTTAAGTCGGTTAAATTCCCTGGATTTACTGTTGACTTAAAGCCCAAGTGGTTAAGAACTTTGCCGTCCTTAATATATTTTGCATGGGATATTTAGAGAGACCCCCTTCCATAAAAAAATCAAACATCAATGTTGATATTTGACATCCTGTTGTGGGCTTGAGGTGCAGAAATCCACACAAGCACTTAAGTCAGTTAAAGGCCCGGGAAATACCTTTCATTGAAAACCCATGGAGACTCTATGATGAAATCTTAAAAAAGCAGGACTAAAATGTTGTGAAAATATTCAAAACAACTTATGACTAAAAGAAAATAGGCAGGATCAAAATTTGAATTAATTTTATTCCAAAGTGTTGTTAAAATTGAATAACAAAAATAAATGAAAGCAAAACATACAAAATAAGACGCAATTAACAATATTTATTCCCACCCCGTCTTTTCGTCAGCAATGGTCTACTCCCTCAATAAAAAATTGCTTAGAACCACTAAGTTCAATATTTGACGATAAGACAATATTTTGGCTTTTAAGTTGCAGGAAAACTATTGATCACCGGTACAACACAAGTATCTCAAGATTCACATAAGTATTCCTCGCAAGTTAACGTTACAGCCATACATGATCGGTTCTTCATCACTATTCAATACTTTCTTTTTCCATATGAAATTTGTGGAGTGGTTGTTGTCTAAAAAGCAAAAACCAATTTTGTAATTCTTGATTTTGACCGGACAAGAAAGCACACTCGCGAACTTCCGCGTTCGAAGTGGTCATCCCATGTGTGTAGGCTTAAAGGAAGGATTTTCGCGGAGACGTAGAATAATACAAATAGTCGTGCTCCGAGTCTACAATATAGAAAGCAAATTGGAAACAGTTGGACTTGCGTCAGATCGGTGGGTTTCGGTTTCCCCCACCAATAAAACTGACCGCCACGATATAACTGAAATATTGTTGAAAGTGGCGTTGAGCACAATAACCCTAAACCTAACCCATTTGGATTCAGGTTCAACAGTACGTAGAAACAGATTTCATTTCTAGATGACTAAGACTTTTATATAATAATGATCATAAAGTGAAGTGACCAAGTGTGCAGTTACGATACGTTAAATTTTATATATATGTTGAATAATGCAAATAAATCCTACATTAAAAAGCAATTATTTTGATATAGTATAGATCAGTATGTGGTACGCGATATTCAAATTAATTGTGGTTGATGAAAGCATCTTGCTACACATCATAATTTCTAAATAAATTACTGTCGACAAATATTATTATGTATTCTAATATGACGTCCTTCAAACGCTTTGAGTCCAAACCCGTGATGAAAATAATATTTATCTATGACCGATTACGTTATAGATAGAGGTGGTCTGTGCTTTATAAGCGGCTTTTCCATGACACTCCCCTGTTAAAGGTACACAATGATAAGTATGCAATACACAAAATAACTAAACATTCGTGTATTGGAAATCGGCTCAGGCGATATAGAAAACAGACAGGGAATATAAACCCACATCCATTGCGAAGATCCCGAATAACATATAGTATTCTTGCATATCCCTGGGCCTAAAAATCACACAAATTAAAATTCCGCGAAATGTTGTTGACGATTTTGGCACGTAAGCAACATGACGTCATATGAAGACTTCCAGTTTAGAACATAAAGATCCTGACGTTATTTTGGCTTCGTGTACGCCTCCTTGTCGAAGTGGAATTTGTAGTATTTTCCCTTTCTTTTGAATTGATGTTCATGAATGATAACATTTAGTAATCTCAAAACATATTTGTCATTGGCATGAACCACCTTTTCGGTTGTCATTTCAAACATTTTTGGAAAACAACGGAATATTATTGTAACATTTCAGTCGGTTCAATTAACGGAACAGCCAAAAACACAGGATGACCTAGGCTGCTTCGATTTGAACATGTTCCGTAATTGTTCTATTAGAATCGAAATAATTATCGGTAGCCATATATTTATATTGTTTTTATCACGGGTTGTCACTTTATGCCTTCATTTTACCGCTCGCTACCGCTCGTGGTAAAATATTCGGCATAAAGTGCCAACCCGTGACAAAAACAATTAAAATATATGGCTACCGGTAATTATTTCTTAAATTTTAATATCTTATTCATTTCATTATGAATTTGGGTAAAAGTATTTTAAAAAGTAGGCCGTTTTTAGAAATTAAAAGTCGAACATTTTCACGCTTATGACCTGGTTTCTATTTGTTTTGATTAACCAAGAGAAATACTACGCACAAGATACCGCGAATGGGTCGCTTGATTTGTTTACTGGACTGCAATAAAACTTCAGAAAAACCAAAGCGGAAATCTGTAGTATTTGAAATAAATGTTTATTTAAATAAATTTAATATAAAATTTTAATAAAAAATAGTAAATATGTCATGTGATTTACTTTGCTTGATATTTTGTCAATTCATTGGAAATTAAAAACGGAAAACAGTTGATAAAGCGGAATACGCGAATTATTGTTTCAAAGTTAAAAATAAAAATGTCACGATGTTGCAGAATTCTAAATAACTTGCTAAGAAATTGACCAGTAATGATGGAAGCAAGTACAATTAACTTGAATCCTTTAGATTAAAAAAATGTTTTTGCTTCCCCCAGGAGAAAAATGAGGTTGATGACGTTAATAAAGCTAGTGAATAAGGGTAATAACAAAATTACCGAACTCCAAACTATCTTACAAAGGGAAAGTCAAAACTCATAATTTTATAACCAGACAAAAGCAGTCAACAACCGGAAAACTGTGAAAACCGTAATGACCCTGACTTGGTACAGGCATTTCTAAAGAAATGGTGGGTTGAATCAGATTTTAAAGCGCCAAACCTCCCGCTCTCATTACGGTTCAAAGGTTGCGGCTGTCACTATAACAGTAGTTAAATACAGGAACAAAATAGGTAAAATAGTTGTCAAAGCAGTACCATATTCAGTGAACTAAATCTCAAAACACTTTTACTTCACACATTGATAGAAAAATATTTTTAACATTTTTTTTTTACTTCTTTATCTTTATACATTTTCACTGTATGAAAATCCATCGCTTATAATCGTTTCTGCAGAGACGGAATATATTTCGACAAGATCTTGGTATCGGAATATAAACTTTCTTAGAGATCGAATAAGGCGAATCTTTTAATAGCCCTGGTCCAGTAGCGTGTTTCTCAGATGAAGATTACGTTTCAGGAAATCAGAATAATTGCTACTGGCTCTTGCATAGCGAATCAATTGCGATATGTAAACACCATATGCAGGAGAAGCTGGTATATTGTTGCACATGTTTGGAAAATTTATGAGTTTAAAATTGAAGTCGTCCCGTTTGTCATCAATTTTAGTACTGAGTTGACCACTGTCGTCAAATTCGAGGTACAAGTCTAAAAATGACGCGGACGAACTTGTATCTGTGGTCTCTTTAACTTCTAGCTCTGAGGGATATATCAATGGAAGAAATTCTGCAAATCTAGAATTATTGATAGATAAAACGTCATCAATATACCTGTATGTGAAATTAAAGACTCTAGCTTCATGAATCTTCTTATCTTTTACAAGCTTTCGAAGAAACTCCGACTCATATGAGTATAAAAATAAATCGGCTAGAAGAGGGGCACAATTCGTACCCATTGGTATGCCGACGACCTACTGAAACAGTGTCCCTCCAAAGGAGACAAATATGTTATCGATGAGGAACTCCAGCATACTGATCACTTCTTCCTCGGAGTAGCATGTTTTACCTTTTTGAATTTTGCTTGAAAAATATGTGGAATTGTAGCCTAACACAACAAATTTTGAGCCATATTTTCTATGACTGAAAGCTTTATGAATTGTTTCTTTTAAGCGGGTTTTTAATTTGTCATGCGGTAGGGTGGTATATAGAGTTGAAAAATCAAAAGTTTTCATGGGGGATACCTGAGAGAAAGATCTTGATTTCAGGTTATCCAAAAGATCTTTAGAGGTTTTAAAAATCCACATGTGATTTATGCCACTACGCGAGTAAACAGTTTCACAATATTTCTGTTGTCCCTCTTTTACTGCAGACAGAATCTTTGTCAGGTGAATAGACAATTCTGTTTGTGCTTTGAAGTGAGTCTGACCCACTACTGTACCGGTGATGTCGTCTATCTAATCCCATTAAAAAAACTATTCCATGTATAGATGTTGTTGCAGTTAATTATGCTGTTTTTGCAATTAGTATCTTTATTAATTATTACCTGTGATGTACCTGTATTTTATGTCAAATATTGCAGAAAAAGAGAAAATATTTGAGTGAGGTAAGTGTTATTAATAGAAATTGGAATGAAACATTTTTTTCATATGGAGTGAAATCAAGTATGACATAAATAGTAAAATATCTTTTAAAAGATATTTGTACCTTTGAAAAAAAAACATGAATCATAAGAATTTCATTACAAAATTAATAGCAACAAACATCTAAAGCTAAGACATGCTTGTTTATTATTTCATGTAGTTTAAAAAATAAACAATAAGTTCTATGGATGTTGAAATATAAATGTATTGATAGAGATATCACTTATTCATGTATGTATCTGTATGTGTGTTTTTTTTATTAGAATAAAAATGATAAATTAATATATATATTAGTTGTCCATTCTCTAATCAAGGTTAACCCGAAGTTAATGAGCTTTGTTTATACACCCTAAGCCCCAATGTTTGCACATTGTTTATACAATAATTACAGCTTTTCCCACTTTAACAAAAAAAGTGGGATTAGGTGGAGTCAACCCTACCGGTCACCGACACTAACTTGACTAAGTACCGATGCCCCATGCCCAGAAGCTGAATGCCTTGTTACCACTGCGAATGTCACTCCAAAACAACCAATTCAAATTCTTTATTACCTTTATTACACAGCTTCAAATGACATCCAACAACATGTAAATAGTGCAAATAGTGGTGATGTTGATATTCGCAATCTGACTGTCACTCTGATTCGAGTAGTTGTGCTCCAGAGGTCATGGCACCAGATGTCAGGGTGTTCAGTTCAATGCAAAATGAACAAAAATACCCACGGCTATATGACAGTGTGGTACACCAAGGGTATTTATGTAAGTTTTGTGAACTGTTTTGTGGTCATTCTTCCTCATCACAAGAATGTCTTACTGTTGGCATTAACCTTGGAACAGTATGATTGCTATTCTATTACTGGACCTCAAAACTAATAAATGTAGTGCTCTTCCCATCTATTCCCAATTCACATCATTTACGTGCTAATTTTCCCAAATATAAGGGACCCGGACCCCAGCTACAAATGAGTAGGAAAATCATTGACTTGTAATAAGCATGTCGGATTGAAAGCACTTTGTAATAAGCAAGTCGGATTTAAGGCACTTGTAATAAGCAAGTCATGTATTAGTTTTATGATAGGTTGCGTTCGTCGTCCTACGCCACGTACAAACAAAGGGAGTTCGAATAAAACTGATAATATGATTACTGTTAATGGTATATCTGTATTAAACTTTAAATTTAAGATATATTCTCTTTAACCAAAGTATTATATGTCGTAAAGTTTTATTTCCAATGTATTATGTAATCTTCAGGTGAGCGACTGGAGGTATTAAATTCGAGAAAGTGTTATTTCATCTATTACATATTAAGAAGTTATTGTTGAAGTCATGAATTTTTTTAGATTTTACCATGGATAGCAAATAATATGCACCCCCCCTTCTTTTTTTTACCTCACCTGACCCAAAGGATCATGTGAGCCTTTGTCACCAATTTGCGTCGGTCGTCCGTTCGTAATTACTAAAATATTCTCCTCTGAAACCACTTGGCCACTTAAGACCAAACTTTGGTGGAATGGTCTGTTGGTGATCCCCTTCCAAAATTGTGTCCGGCAGTCCCGACCTCCAAGCAACATGGTCGCTGTTACTAAAAATAAAAAAGGGGGATGAAATTAAAAAAAATCTTCATCTCTGAAAAAAAGGTGATGAAATTTAAAAAATCTTAATCTTTGAAACTACTGGGCCAATTGAAACTAGACTTTGCTTAGTCCTTTGATGACCCCCTTTCAAAATTGTGTCCGGCAATCCAGACATCCAACCAACATGGCCACTGTTGCTAAAAACAGAAAAGGTGGATGCAATTTTAATTGTTTTCCTCTCAAACTACTAGGCCAATTGGATTCAAGCTTTGCTAAGATAATCCTTTGGTGATCCCCTTTCAAAATTTTGTCTGGCAGTTCCGTCCTCGGGCAAAGATGGACGCTGTTACTATTTATTAACGATTCCTTGCACATTAAGTAGGATGCAAGGTTTTACATATCTTATCAAATCCTATAAAACCAATATTCTTAGGTTATTTCAATGAAATACTGTTTGTAGAAGAATATAATAGTTGTGCTTCGTCGTATATCTTTTTTTTAAAGATAGTTCTTGTTACCTTTGTCCTCTGTTTACAATAGATTGGTTAAAAGCGGAAATCATAACCGGGCAATATAACTCACGCGCGGGAATTTCAAACGTTATATTTCCTGGTGGGCGTGGCAAGTAAAGATAGAATAGAAAAATTAGCGAAAAATATTGAATTTCTAATATTAAAAGAAATCTAGTTCTAAAATATAATATTATATGTTATACAGCTATCAGACACCCCGTGACATTCCCGGCTTATGATATATATTCTCTGAGGCGCAATCAATATATATCCTAAGCCGGGAATGTCACATTATATACCCTGTCTGATAGTTGAATAACAGATATATTACGGATTTAGATATTATTTGTTTTAATACAGAAACCAAAGTCGCATAAAAAAAATCATGAATTTTTTTAATTTTTTGCTTTTTCCCCTTTTTGTTCCTTTGTTTTTAATTTTCTTTTTTGTTTTTTACCACGTACATAGTCCCAATTCATATGTAAAACCATATTAGAAAAAATTCTAAATATTTTGTGTCCTTTACTTTAATTTTACATATTTCTAAATGTCCCTTTCCGTATTTCTGACATTCTTTCTACGATGACGTCAACATATGCGTCATGTTATATTTCATGTATGAGATGTATCATGAAGGAAACGGGTCTGTGAAGCAATTTCAATAATTTTAATGTTAATATATAAACAAAAACGTGTGACCCCATGACTTCGTAAGTTTTCAACGCCCAAAGTTTAACACATTTTTACTTGTTTATTCTGATGTTCAAGTTTGCTATGGTACAGCCGTGGAACATAGTGGCGAAATATTTTTTTGTTCATGTCGCCGTTTTGAGTATAAAAACAGCATTTGATTTGGTAAGAATATATTTATTATTCCGTATTATGCTATTGATTCAGTGAAGCGTAATTATATTTATCCTGCAATCAGTACATTTGCTGTACAAATATGCTATGCGAATAAATTTTTGCTTTATTCGTACTAGACGAATAAATTTTTCGTACTATACGAATAAACTTTTCAGCTTACGAATAAACTTTCCTGGTACCCTGTAGCTATGCACAGCGGAGGGCGCAGACAAGTATGAAACTGGTACTAACGTAACGCGGACCACGAAGAAGACACCCTTGACAACATTTATGAAAGGCGAGGAATGACGCTTGTTTCTGTCTTTTTTGTTTAAATCTGACAAGTTTTCCGACTTTTTTGACATTGCAGGATAAACACAATATACGTACATTGTCGTTAAATATAAAATTCATTTGTACTCGCTGCGAAACGGGCCTGAAAAGCTCGCAGAAGGCTCGCTATGCTGCCTGTTTCTAAAGCTCGTACAAATAAATTTTATATTTACCGACAATGTACGTATATTGTATATCTATTTTTGTCGGCCATGTTGTTATTGTTTTTGGGAAATGAAATGTATGTCCCATCTGTTTTCCGAACATATGCTGACATTCATGGTTGAAGAACCAATGAAAATCTGTTTAGCAAACTTAATCCGTAATATATAGCAAATAGTTCATGGCACTGGGCTCGAGGGTCATATGGCAGTATATGGACCGGTCCGTCACCAAAAATACATTATATGGACCGAAGCTTCTGAGGTCCATATAATATTTTTTTGGTGACGGACCTGTCCATATACTGCCATATGACACGAAGTGACATGAACTATTTGCTATATTATACTTTTTATCTAAAATAATAATGTTTACCTGGCCGGTCCATATACTACCGGTCCATATACGAAAATAGTAACCGGCTGCGCTAACAAAGACAAATAGGGAATTAAAAACGTAAAGTGTAATATATACTTATATAAAAATTGATTTGACGTTCGTCAAAGGGGTTCATTTTTTATCATTTACGTTAGCTACAAACAAGGGAGATAACTCTCTATTTTCTCAAAGTAAACAAGCATTGACGCGATAGAAAGGGGTGAGAAAAAGAGTCAAACACAGTGAAAGGTGAAGATTGTTAAATCTGAGACACCCTCAGGTAAGATTTAAATCGTATCCCACAGAAAAAGCCTCGTCGGATACGATTTAAATCTTACCCTCGGATGTCACAGATTTTACTATCTTGCACCTCTCCCGGTGTTAGACCCTATATATCTCTTCGGATATGGAAACTCTTATGCATTATTTTCTCAGGACAAGGATGATCACATGTGTCATTCTACGAACTTAGAGAATAGGATATGGAGGCGCACGTGTATTATTTCTTCTTTTATGGAGAATCACATTCGTTATTTCACCATTCATGGAGACTATATGATGAAATCTTAAAAAAACAGGACTAAAATGCTGTGAAAAATAGTCAGAACAACTGATGACTAAAAGAAAATAGGCAGGATCAAAATTTGAATTAACTTTATTCCAAAGTGTTGTTAATATTGAATAACAAAAATAAATGAAAGCAAAACATACAAAGTAAGAGGCAATTAACAATACTAGATTTAAAGTCAATAAGTTTTAGCACAACCGGTATTTAACATATTAAATTGTCTTCAACAAAAACAAAGCACAAAAAAAGACAGGACCAACCAAAAACAAGAAAATTTAGTCTCAAATATGCAGTTGAAAATGCCAGATTTGTATTTATATTAATATTTTTATTCCCACCCCGTCTTTTCGTCAGCAATGGTCTACTCCCTGAATAAAAAAATTGCTTAAAGCCACTAAGTTCAATATTTGACGTAAAGATAATATTTTGGCTTTTAAGTTGCACGAAAACTATTGATCACTGGTACAACATAAATATCTCAAGATTCACATAAGTATTCCTCGCAAGTCAACGTTACAGCCATACATGATCAGTTCTTCATCACTATTCAATAATTTCTTTTTCCATATGAAATTTGTGGAGTGGTTGTCTAAAAAGCAAAAACCAATTTTATAATTCTTGATTTTGACCGGACCAGAAATCACACTCACGAACTGCCGCGTTCGAAGTGATCATCCCATGTGTGTAGACGTAAAGTAAGGATTTTCGCGGAGACTTAAAATAATACAAATAGTCGTGCTCAGAGTCTACAATATAGAAAACAAATTGGACACACTTGGACTTGCGGCAGATCGGTGGGTTTCTGTAGATACTCCGGTTTCCCCCACTAATAAAACTAACCGCCACGATATAACTGAAATATTGTTGAAAGAGGCGTTAATCACAATAACCCTAAACCTAACCAATTTGGATTTAGGTTCAACAGTACGTAGAAACAGATTTCATTTCTAGATGACTAAGATTTTGATATAATAATGATCATAAAGTGAAATGACCAAGTGTGCTGTTACGATACGCTAAATTTTAAATATATGTTGGATAATACAAATAAATCCTACATTAAAAAGCAATTATTTTGATATAGTATAGATCAGTATGTGGTACGCGATATTCAAATTAATTGTGGTTGATGAAAGCATCTTCCTACACATCATAATTTCTAAATAAATTACCGTCGACAAATATTATTATGTAATTTTAATAACCAGGCTCAAGCTAGTGAGCAATTTCTAGCGAGCATTAAGCTAGCGAGCAATACGGCGAAATGTCTCAAAATCAAAAAAATAAATTAGAGCAACATGTACTTTTACAGATTTCTAACGTCCAATAACACATATATTACTGTAAATGCATAGCCAACGCAATAAATCGACATCGGGGCATACAGTAAATATATCTAGAGTTAAATTCCCGTGAAAAAACTGTTGACTTCAACCCCAAGTGGTCAAGAACTTTGCCGTCCTTAATATATTTTTCATGGGATATTTATAGAGACCCCCCCCTCTATAAAAAAAAATCAAATATCTAAGTTGATATTTGACACCCTGCTGTGGGCTTGAGGTGCAGAAACCCACCCAGGCACATTAGTCAGTTAAAGGTCCGGTCAATACCTTTGACTTAAACCTCAAGTGGTCAAGAACTTTACCGTCCTTAATATATTTTTCATGGGATATTTATAGAGACCCCCCTCCATTAAGAAAAAAATCAAATATCAAAGTTGATATGTGACACCCTGCTGTGGGCTTGAGGTGCAGAAACCCACCCAGGTACTTAAGTCAGTTAAAGGCCCGGCCAATACCTTTGATTGAAAAACCAAGTGGACAAGAACTTTGCCGTCCTTCGATATTTTTTCATGGGTTATTATTGATAGGGACCCCCCAAATCCAAATATCAAAGTAGTATTGCGGGACAGCTCAAGGCATATTTCGGGGGAGCAAAGGGGAGCAGGCCATTACGCATGGATTACTGGAAGCGGCTCTGACCCGAAATGACGTCACATGAAGTCACGTGACCGGAAGTTACGTCATAACCAGAAGTATGTTCTGCGCATTCCCGCGCTTTTTTTCTTACCATACTAGTAGTACAAAATGTACCATTGCGCATGGCTACTGGATGTGACGCGACCGAAAGTGACGTCACGGGAAGTGACGTCACAGGAATTGACGTCATAAGACCGAATGTGGGAGATTGCCCTTGTGTGTGATCTTAATTGTTTCAGGTGATGTGTGGTACTCCAAGGGTGTTTTCTATCACGTTCGCGTTGTCACTGTGGTATCTCTACTAAATAACCTAAGTGTCGCTGACCGAGGGCTATGCGTCGCCGCCGCCGCTGACAGAGGGATATACCCCACCACCGCCTCCGCTGACAGATGGATATGTGCAGTCGTAGCCGTAGCAGCAGCAATATTTACAGAGTAATGAAGGAGAACCCTATTATATTTTGAAAACCAATAATCCGTTTTTTTTTTGTTCCAGACGGATACGATCCGATCATTTCATGCCATGGGTACATCCGTTTACCAGTGTGATTGCCGGACCTACAGGCAGTGGAAAGTCGATGTTTGTCCGATGGTTCGTTCACAATATCAAACACATGATGACTCCCAAGCCAGATCGGATCTTAATGTTTAATGGTGAATATCAGACGTTGCATAGAACGTAAGAGGGATAGAATTTCAACAGGGTTTACCGGATCTGGATAATTTAGATCCAAGAGAAAAACATTTGATCATTTTGGACGATCTCATGGACGAAACGGATCAAAGGGTGGCTTCACTGTTTACGAAAACGAGTCACCACAGAAACATCAGCGACAAGTACATCGTTCAGAATCTGTTTCACCATAGAACCATAAGTTTGAAAAAAAAATATGGAGGAGTCTCTATTAATATCCCATGGGAAATATATTAAGGACGGCACAGTTCTTGCCCACTTGGGGTGTTAATCAAAGGTATTTCCAGGGCCTTTAACTGACTTCAGTGCCTGGGTGGGTTTTTGCACCTCAAACCCACAGCAGGGTGTCAAATATCACACTTTGATATTTGATTTTTTTTCATGGAGTGGGGGTCTCTATGAATATCCCATGGAAAATATATTCAAGACGGCAAAGTTCTTGCCCACTAGGGGTTTCAATTAAAGGTATTTCCCGGGCCTTTAACTGACCTAAGTGCCTGGGTGAATCTCTGCACCTCAAGCCCACAGTAGGGTGTCAAATATCAACTTTGATATTTGAAAAAAAAATTATGGATGGGGTGGTCTCTATAAATATCCCATGAAAAATATATTAAGGAGGGCAAAATTCTTGCCCACATGGGGTTTCAATCAATGGTATTTCCCGGGCCTTTAACTGACTTAAGTGCCGGGGTGGGTTTCCGCACCTCAACCTCACAGTAGGGTGTCAAATATCAACTTTGATATTTGAAAAAATAATTATGGAGTGGGGATCTCTATAAATATCCCATAAAAAAATATATTAAAGACGGCAAAGTTCTTGCCCACTTGGGGCTTAAGTCAAAGGTATTGACCGAGCCTCTAACTAACCTAAGTGCCTGTGTGGGTTTCTGCACCTCAAGCCCACAGTAGGGTGTCAAATATCAACTTTGATATTTCAAATTTGTTTTATTGAGGGGATGGTCTCTATGAATATTCCATGAAAAATATATTAAGGAGGGCAAAATTCTTGCCCACTTGGGGTTTCAATCAAAGATATTTCCAGGGTCTTTAACTGACCTAAGTGCCTGGGTAGGTTTCTGCACCTCAAGCCCACAGCAGGGTGTCAAATATCAACTTTGATATTTCATTTTTTTTTATGGAGTGTGGGTCTCTATAAATATCCCATGAAAAATATATTAAGGACGGCATAGTTCTTGCCCACTTGGGATGTCATTCAAAGGTATTTCCCGGGCCTTTAACTGATTTAAGTGTCTGAGTGGGTTTCTGCACCTCAATCCCACAGCAGGGTGTCAAATATCAACTTTGATATTTGATTTTTTTTAATGGAGTGGGGGTCTCTATGAATATCCCAAGAAATATATATTAAAGACCACTTGGGGCTTATGTCAAAGGTATTTCCCGGGCCTTTAACTGAACTAAGTACCTGGGTGGGTTTCTGCAGCTCAAGCCCACAGCAGGGTGTCAAATATGATCTTCGATATTTTATTTTTTTTATGGAGGGGGTCTCTATAAATATTCCATGACTAATATATTCAGGACGGCAAAGTTATTGACCACTTGGGGCTTAAGTCAAAGGTGTTGCCCGGGTCTTTAACTGATTTAAGTGCCTGGGTGGGATTCTGCACCTCATGCCCACAGCAGGGTGTCAAATATCAACTTTGATATTTGAAAAAACAATTATGGAGGGGGGTCTCTATTAATATCCCATGAAAAATATATTAAGGACGGCAAAGTTCTTGCCCACTTGGTGTTTCAATCAAAGGTATTTTCATGGCCTTTAACTGACATAAGTGCCTGGGTGGGTTTCTGCACCTCAAGCCCACAGCAGGGTGTCAAATATCAACTTTGATATTTGAAAAAATAATTATGGAGGAGGGTCTCTATAAATATCCCATGAAAAATATATTAAGGACGGCAAAGTTCTTGCCCACTTGGGGTTTAAGTCAAAGGTATTGCCCAAGTCTTTAACTGGCATAAGTGCCTGCGTGGGTTTCTGCATCTCAAGCCCACAGCAGGGTGTCAAATATCAACTTTGATATTTGAAAAAATAATTATGGAGGGGGGTCTCTATAAATATCCCATGAAAAATATATTAAGGACAGCAAAATTCTTGCCCACTTGGTGTTTCAATCAAAGGTATTTTCATGGCCTTTAACTGACATAAGGGCCTGGGTGGGTTTCTGCACCTCAAGCCCACAGCAGGGTATCAAATATCAACTTTGATATTTGAAAATAAAATTATGGAGAGGGGTCTCTATAAATATCCCATTAAAAAAATATTAAGGACGGGAAAGTTCTTGACCACTTGGGGTTTAAGTCAAAGGTATTGCCCGAACCTTTATCTGACATAAGTGCCTGGGTGGGTTTCTGCACCTCAAGCCCACAGCAGGGTATCAAATATCAACTTTGATATTTGAAAATAAAATTATGGAGAGGGGTCTCTATAAATATCCCATGAAAAATATATTAAGGACGGCAAAGTTCTTGACCACTTGGGGTGTCAATCAAACGTATTTCCCGGACCTTTAACTGACTTAAGTGTCTGAGTGGGTTTCTGCACCTCAATCCCACAGCAGGGTGTCAAATATCAACTTTGATATTTGATTGTTTTTCATGGAAGGGGGTCTCTATGAATATTCCATGAAAAATATATTAAGGACGGCAAAGTTGTTGCCCACTTGGGGTTTATGTCAAAGGTATTGCCCAAGTCTTTAACTGATATAAGTCCCTGGGTGGGTTTCTGCACCTCAAGCCCACAGCAGGGTGTCAAATATCAACTTTGATATTTGAAAAAATAATTATGGAGGGGAGTATCTATAAATATCCCATGAAAAATATATTAAGGATGGCAAAGTTCTTGCCCACCTGAGATGTCAATCAAACGTATTTCCCGGGCCTTTAACTGATTTAAGTGTCTGAGTGGGTTTCTGCACCTCAATCCCAGAGCAGGGTGTCAAATATCAACATTGATATTTGATTTTTTTCAATGGAGTAGGGGTCTCTATGAATATCCCAAGAAAAATGTATTAAAGACGGCAAAGTTGTTGACCACTTGGAGCTTATGTCAAAGGTATTTCCCGGGCCTTTAACTGAATTAAGTACCTGGGATGTTTTATGCACCTCAAGCCCACAGCAGGGTGTCAAATATCAACTTTGATATTTGATTTTTTTCTTGGAGGGGGGTCTCTATAAATATCCCATGACAAATATATTAAGGACGACAAAGTTCTTGCCCACTTGGGGTTTAAGTCAAAGGTATTGCCCAAGTCTTTAACTGATATAAGTGCCTGGGTGGGTTTCTGCACCTCAAGCCCACAGCAGGGTGTCAAATATCAACTTTGATATTTGAAAAAATAATTTTGAAGGGGGGTCTCTATGAATATCCCATGAAAAATATATTAAGGACGGCAAAGTTCTTGACCACTTGGTGTGTCAATCAAACATATTTCCCGGACTTTTAACTGACTTAAGTGTCTGAGTGGGTTTCTGCACCTCAATCCCACAGCAGGGTGTCAAATATCAACTTTGATATTTGAAAAACAAATTATGGAGCGGGGTCTCTATTAATATCCCATAAAAAATATATTAAGGACGGCAAAGTTCTTGCCCACTTCGGGAGTCAATCAAACGTATTTCCCGGGCCTTTAACTGACTTAAGTGCCTGAGTGGGTTTCTGCACCTCAATCACACAGCAGGGTGTCAAATTTTTTCTATGGAGTGGGGGTCTCTATGAATTTTCCAAGAAAAATATATTAAAGACGGCAAAGTTCTTGCCCACTTGTGGCTTAAGTCAAAGGTTTTGCCCGGGTGTTTAACTGACTTAAGTGCCTGGGTGGGTTTCTGCACCCCAAGCCCACAGCAGGGTGTCAAATATCAACTTTTATATTTGAAAAAAAATTATGGAGGGGGGTCTCTATGAATATCCCATGAAAAATATATTAAGGACGGCAAAGTTCTTGCCCACTTGGTGTTCCAATCAAAGGTATTTCCATGGTCTTTAACTGACATAAGTGTCTGGGTGGGTTTCTGCACCTCAAGTGAACAGCAGGTGTCAAATATCAACATTGATATTTGATTTTTTTTTATGGAATGGGGGTCTCTATGAATATCCCAAGAAAAATATATAATACACGGCAAAGTTCTTGACCACTTGGGGCTTATGTCAAAGGTATTTCCCGGACCTTTAACTGAATTAAGTACATGGGTGGTTTTGTGCACCTCAAGCCCACAGCAGGGTGTCAAATATCAATTTTGATATTTATTTTTTTTGGAGGGGGTCTCTATAAATATACCATGAAAAATATATTAAAGACGGCAAAGTTCTTGCCCACTTGTGGCTTAAGTCAAAGGTTTTGCCCGGGTCTTTAACTGACTTAAGTGCCTGGGTGGGTTTCTGCACCCGAAGCCCACATCAGGGTGTCAAATATCAACTTTTATATTTGAAAAAAAATTATGGAGGGGGGTCTCTATGAATATCCCATGAAAAATATATTAAGGACGGCAAAGTTCTTGCCCACTTGGTGTTCCAATCAAAGGTATTTCCATGGTCTTTAACTGACATAAGTGTCTGGGTGGGTTTCTGCACCTCAAGCGAACAGCAGGGTGTCAAATATCAACATTGATATTTGATTTTTTTTTATGGAATGGGGGTCTCTATGAATATCCCAAGAAAAATATATAATACACGGCAAAGTTCTTGACCACTTGGGGCTTATGTCAAAGGTATTTCCCGGACCTTTAACTGAATTAAGTACATGGGTGGTTTTGTGCACCTCAAGCCCACAGCAGGGTGTCAAATATCAATTTTGATATTTTTTTTTTTTGGAGGGGGTCTCTATAAATATACCATGAATAATATATTAAGGACGGCAAAGTTCTTGCACACTTGGGGTGTCAATCAAACGTATTTCCCGGGCGCTTAGCTGACTTAAATGCCTGAGTGGGTTTCTGCACCTCAAGCCCACAGCAGGGTGTCAAATATCAACTTTGATATTTGAAAAAAAAATTATAAAGGGGGATCTCTATGAATATCCCATGAAAAATATAATAAGGACGGCAAAGTTCTTGCCCACTTGGGGTTTCAATCAAACGTATTTCCCGGGCGTTTAGCTAACTTAAGTGCCTGAGTAGATTTCTGCACCTCAAGCCCACAGCAGGGTATCAAATATCAACATTGATATTTGATTTTTATTTTTATGGAGGGGGGTCCCTATAAATATCCCATGAAAAATATATTAAAGACGGGAAAGTTCTTAACCACTTGGGGTTTAAGTCAAAGGTATTACCCTAGTCTTTAACTGACATAAGTGCCTGGGTGGGTTCCTGCACCTCAAGTCCACAGCAGGGTGTCAAATATCCACTTTGATATTTGATTTTTTTTTATGGAGGGGGGTCTCTATTAAAATCCGATGAAAAAAATATTAAGTACGGGAAAGTTCTTGACCACTCGGGGTTTATGTCAAAGGTATTGCCCGAGCCTTTAACTGACTTAAGTGCCTGGGTGAGATCCTGCACCTCAAACCCACAGCAGAGTGTGTCAAATATCAACTTTGATATTTGAAAAAAATAATTATGGAGGGGGTCTCTATAAATATCCCATGAAAAATATATTAAGGACGGCAAAGTTCTTTCCCACTTGGTGTGTCAATCAAACGTATTTCCCGGGCCTTTAACTGACTTAAGTACCTGTGTGGGTTTCTGCACCTCAAGCCCACAGCAGGGTGTCAAATATCAACTTTGATATTTGATTTTTTTTTATGGAGGGGGGTCTCTAGAAATATCCCATGAAAAATATATTCAGGACGTCAATGTTCTTCCCCACTTGGGGTTTAGGTTAAAGGTATTGTCCAAGTCGTTAACTGACATAAGTGCCTGGGTGGGTTTCTGCACCTCAAGCCCACAGTAGGATGTCAAATATCAACTTTGATATTTGAAAATAAAATTATGAAGGGGGGTCTCTATGAATATCCCATTAAAAATATAATAAGGACGGCAAAGTTCTTGCCCACTTGGGGTGTCAATCAAACGTATTTCCCGGACCTTTAACTGACTTCAGTGCCTGAGTAGGTTTCTGCACCTCAATCCCACAGCAGGGTGTCAAATATCAACTTTGATATTTGATTTTTTTTATGGAGTGGGGGTCTCTATGAATTTTCCATGAAAAATATATTAAAGACGGCAAAGTTCTTGCCCACTTGGGGCTTATGTCAAAGGTATTTCCCGGACCTTTAACTGAATTAAGTACATGGGTGGTTTTGTGCACCTCAAGCCCACAGCAGGGTGTCAAATATTAATTTTGATATTTATTTATTTTTGGAGGGGGTCTCTATAAATATACCATGAATAATATATTAAGGACGGCAAAGTTCCTGCCTACTTGGGGTTTCAATCAAACGTATTTCCCGGGCGTTTAGCTAACTTAAGTGCCTGAGTAGGTTTCTGCACCTCAAGCCCACAGCAGGGTGTCAAATATCAACATTGATATTTGATTTTTATTTTTATGGAGGGGGTCCCTATAAATATCCCATGAAAAATATATTAAAGACGGGAAAGTTCTTAACCACTTGGGGTTTAAGTCAAAGGTATTACCCTAGTCTTTAACTGACATAAGTGCCTGGGTGGGTTCCTGCACCTCAAGTCCACAGCAGGGTGTCAAATATCAACTTTGATATTTGAAAAAAAAATTATTGAGGGGGGTCTCTATAAATATCCCATGAAAAATATATTAAGGACGGCAATGTTCTTGCCCACTTGCGGAGTCAATCAAAGGTATTTCCCGGACCTTTAACTGACTTAAGTTCCTGGGTGGGTTTCTGCACTTAAAGCCCACAGCAGGGTGTCAAATATCAACTTTGATATTATATTTTTTTTTATGGAGTGGGGTCTCTATGGATATTCCATGAAAAATATATTAAAGACGGCAAAGTTCTTGACCATTTGGGGTTTAAGTCAACGGTTTTGCTCGGGTCTTTAACTGACTTAAGTGCCTGGGTTAGTTTCTGCACCTCAAGCCCACAGCAGGGTGTCAAATATCAACTTTTATATTTGAAAAAATATTATGTAGGGGGGTCTCTATGAATATCCCATGAAAAATATATTAAGAACGGGAAAGTTCTTGACCACTTGGTGTTCCAATCAAAGGTATTTCCATGGTCTTTAACTGACTTAAGTACCTGTGTGGGTTTCTGCACCTCAAGCCCACAGCAGGGTGTCAAATATCAACATTGATATTTGATTTTTTTTTATGGAGGGGGGTCTCTATTAAAATCCAATGAAAAAAATATTAAGGACGGGAAAGTTCTTGACCACTCGGGGTTTATGTCAAAGGTATTGCCCGAGCCTTTAACTGACTTAAGTGCCTGGGTGAGATCCTGCACCTCAAACCCACAGCAGAGTGTGTCAAATATCAACTTTGATATTTGAAAAAATAATTATGGAGGGGGTCTCTATAAATATCCCATGAAAAATATATTAAGGACGGCAAAGTTCTTGCCCACTTGGTGTGTCAATCAAGCGTATTTCCCGGGCCTTTAACTGACTTAAGTACCTGTGTGGATCTCTGCACCTCAAGCCCACAGCAGGGTGTCAAATATCAACATTGATATTTGATTTTTATTTTTATGGAGGGGGTCCCTATAAATATCCCATGAAAAATATATTAAAGACGGGAAAGTTCTTAACCACTTGGGGTTTAAGTCAAAGGTATTACCCTAGTCTTTAACTGACATAAGTGCCTGGGTGGGTTCCTGCACCTCAAGTCCACAGCAGGGTGTCAAATATCAACTTTGATATTTGAAAAAAAAATTATTGAGGGGGGTCTCTATAAATATCCCATGAAAAATATATTAAGGACGGCAATGTTCTTGCCCACTTGCGGAGTCAATCAAAGGTATTTCCCGGACCTTTAACTGACTTAAGTTCCTGGGTGGGTTTCTGCACTTAAAGCCCACAGCAGGGTGTCAAATATCAACTTTGATATTATATTTTTTTTTATGGAGTGGGGTCTCTATGGATATTCCATGAACAATATATTAAAGACGGCAAAGTTCTTGACCATTTGGGGTTTAAGTCAACGGTTTTGCTCGGGTCTTTAACTGACTTAAGTGCCTGGGTTAGTTTCTGCACCTCAAGCCCACAGCAGGGTGTCAAATATCAACTTTTATATTTGAAAAAATATTATGTAGGGGGGTCTCTATGAATATCCCATGAAAAATATATTAAGAACGGGAAAGTTCTTGACCACTTGGTGTTCCAATCAAAGGTATTTCCATGACCTTTAACTGACTTAAGTACCTGTGTGGGTTTCTGCACCTCAAGCCCACAGCAGGGTGTCAAATATCAACATTGATATTTGATTTTTTTTTATGGAGGGGGGTCTCTATTAAAATCCGATGAAAAAAATATTAAGGACGGGAAAGTTCTTGACCACTCGGGGTTTATGTCAAAGGTATTGCCCGAGCCTTTAACTGACTTAAGTGCCTGGGTGAGATCCTGCACCTCAAACCCACAGCAGAGTGTGTCAAATATCAACTTTGATATTTGAAAAAATAATTATGGAGGGGGGTCTCTATAAATATCCCATGAAAAATATATTAAGGACGGCAAAGTTCTTGCCCAATTGGTGTGTCAATCAAGCGTCTTTCTCGGGCCTTTAACTGACTTGAGTACCTGTGTGGATCTCTGCACCTCAAGCCCACAGCAGGGTGTCAAATATCAACTTTGATATTTGATTTTTTTTCATGGAGGGGGGTCTCTATAAATATTCCATGAAAAATATATTAAGGATAGCAAAGTTCTTGCCCACTTGGGGTTTAGGTCAAAGGTATTGCCCAAGTCTTTAACTGACATAAGTGCCTGGGTGGGTTTCTGTACCTCAAGCCCATAGCAGGGTGTCAAATATCAACTTTGATATTTGAAAAAAAATTATGGAGGGGGGTTTCTATGAATATCCCATAAAAAATATATTAAGGACGGTAAAGTTCTTGCCCACTTGGGGTGTCAATCAAACGTATTTCCCGGGACTTTAACTGACATAGGTGCCTGAGTGGGTTTCTGCACCTCAGGCCCACAGCAGGGTGTCAAATATCACACTTTCATATTTTTTTTTTATGGAGTGGGGGTCTCTATGAATATCCCATGAAAAATATATTAAAGACGGCAAAGTTCTTGACCACTTGGGGCTTATGTCAAAGGTATTTCCCGGGTCTTTAACTGAATTAAGTACCTGGGTGGGTTTCTGCACCTAAAGCCCACAGCAGGGTGTCAAATATCAACTTTGATATTTGATTTTTTTTTATGGAGGGGGGTCTCTATAAATATCCCATGAAAAATATATTCAAGACGGCAAAGTTCTTGCCCACTTGGAATTTATGTCAAAGGTATTGCCCAAGTCTTTAACTGACATAAGTGCCTGGGTGGGTTTCTGTACCTCAAGCCCACAGCAGGGTGTCAAATATCAACTTTGATATTTGAAAAACAAAATTATGCAGAGGGGTCTCTATAAATATCCCATGAAAAATATATTAAGGATAGCAAAGTTCTTGCCCACTTGGGAATTCTATCAAAGGCATTTGCCGGGCCTTTAACTGACTTAAGTGCCTGAGTGGGTTTCTGCACCTCAAGCCCACAGCAGTGTGTCAAAGATCATCTTTGATATTTGATTTTTTTTAATGGAGGGGGTCTCTATTAATATCCCATGAAAAATATATTAAAGACGGCAAAGTTCTTGACCAATTGGGGCTTATGTCAAAGGTATTGCCCGGGCCTTTAACTGAATTAATTTCCTGGGTGGGTTTCTGCACCTCAAGCCCACAGTAGGGTGTCAAATATCAACTTTGATATTTGAAAAACAAATTATGGAGGGGGGTCTCTATATATATCCCATGAAAAATATATTCAGGACGGCAAAGTTCTTGCCCACTTGGAGTTTAAGTCAAAGGTATTTCCCTGGTCTTTAACTGACTTAAGTGCCTGGGTGGGATTCTGCACCTCAAGCCCACAGCAGTGTGTCAAATATCATCTTTGATATTTGATTTTTTTTTATCGAGATGGTCTCTATTAATATCCCATGAAAAATATATTAAAGACGGCAAAGTTCTTGACCACTTGGGGCGTATGTCAAAGGTATTGCCCGGGCCTTTAACTGAATTAATTTCCTGGGTGGGTTTCTGCACCTCAAGCCCACAGTAGGGTGTCAAATATCAACTTTGATATTTGAAAAGCAAATTATGGAGGGGGGTCTCTATAAATATCCCATGAAAAATATATTCAGGACGGCAAAGTTCTTGCCCACTTGGAGTTTAAGTCAAAGGTATTGCCCAAGTCTTTAACTGACATAAGTTCCTGGGTGGGTTTCTGCACCTCAAGCCCACAGCAGGGTGTCAAATATCAACTTTGATATTTGAAAAAAACAATTATGCAGAGGAGTCTCTATAAATATCCCATGAAAAATATATTAAGGACGGCAAAGTTCTTGCCCACTAGGGTTTTCAATCAAAGGTATTTCCCGGGCCTTTAACTGACATAAGTGCCTAGGTTGGTTTCTGCACCTCAAGCCCACAGCAGGGTGTCAAATATCAACTTTGATATTTGATTTTTTTTATGGAGTGGGGGTCTCTATGAATATCCCATGAAAATATATTAAAGACGGCAAAGTTCTTGACCACTTGGGGCTTATGTCAAAGGTATTTCCCGGGCCTTTAACTGACTTAAGTTCCTGGGTGGGTTCCTGCACCTCAAGTCCACAGCAGGGTGTCAAATATCAATTTGGATATTTGAAAAAAACATTATGGAGGGGGGTCTCTATAAATATCCCATGACAAATATATTAAGGACGGCAAAGTTCTTGCCCAATTGGGGTGTCAATCAAAGGTATTTCCCTGGCCTTTAACTGACTTAAGTGCCTGAGTAAGTTTCTGCACCTCAATCCCACAGCAGGGTGTCAAATATCAACTTTGATATTTGATTTTTTTTTTATGGAGTAGGGGTCTCTATGAATATCCCATGAACAATATATTAAAGACGGCAAAGTTCTTGACCACTTGGGGCTTATGTCAAAGGTATTTCCCGGGCCTTTAACTCAATTTAGTGCCAAGGTGGGTTTCTGCACCTCAAGCCCATAGCAGTGTGTCAAATATCATCTTTGATATTTGATTTTTTTTTATGGAGGGGGTCTCTATTAATATCCCATGACAAATATATTAAAGACGGCAAAGTTCTTGACCACTTGGGGCTTATGTCAAAGGTATTGCCCGGGCCTTTAACTGAATTAATTTCCTGGATGGGTTTCTGCACCTCAAGCCCACAGTAGGGTGTCAAATATCAACTTTGATATTTGAAAAAAACAATTATGCAGAGGAGTCTCTATAAATATCCCATGAAAAATATATTAAGGACGGCAAAGTTCTTGCCCACTAGGGGTTTCAATCAAAGGTATTTCCCGGGCCTTTAACTGACTTAAGTGCCTGGGTGGGTTTCTGCACCTCAAGCCCACAGCAGTGTGTCAAATATCATATTTGATATTTGATATTTTTTTATGGAGGGGGTCTCTATTAATATCCCATGCAAAATATATTCAGGACGGCAAAGTTCTTGCCCACTTGGAGTTTAAGTCAAAGGTATTTCCATAGCCTTTAACTGAATTAAGTACCTGGGTGGGTTTCTGCACCTCAAGCCCACAGCAGGGTGTAA
The DNA here is from genome assembly GCA_963383655.1 of Bathymodiolus septemdierum. Classification (NCBI taxonomy): domain Eukaryota; kingdom Metazoa; phylum Mollusca; class Bivalvia; order Mytilida; family Modiolidae; genus Bathymodiolus; species Bathymodiolus septemdierum. The sequence continues at coordinate 10,473,722 of OY726528.1, read as the reverse complement.
AATATCAACTTTTATATTTGAAAAAATATTATGTAGGGGGGTCTCTATGAATATCCCATGAAAAATATATTAAGAACGGGAAAGTTCTTGACCACTTGGTGTTCCAATCAAAGGTATTTCCATGGTCTTTAACTGACTTAAGTACCTGTGTGGGTTTCTGCACCTCAAGCCCACAGCAGGGTGTCAAATATCAACATTGATATTTGATTTTTTTTTATGGAGGGGGGTCTCTATTAAAATCCAATGAAAAAAATATTAAGGACGGGAAAGTTCTTGACCACTCGGGGTTTATGTCAAAGGTATTGCCCGAGCCTTTAACTGACTTAAGTGCCTGGGTGAGATCCTGCACCTCAAACCCACAGCAGAGTGTGTCAAATATCAACTTTGATATTTGAAAAAATAATTATGGAGGGGGTCTCTATAAATATCCCATGAAAAATATATTAAGGACGGCAAAGTTCTTGCCCACTTGGTGTGTCAATCAAGCGTATTTCCCGGGCCTTTAACTGACTTAAGTACCTGTGTGGATCTCTGCACCTCAAGCCCACAGCAGGGTGTCAAACATCAACATTGATATTTGATTTTTATTTTTATGGAGGGGGTCCCTATAAATATCCCATGAAAAATATATTAAAGACGGGAAAGTTCTTAACCACTTGGGGTTTAAGTCAAAGGTATTACCCTAGTCTTTAACTGACATAAGTGCCTGGGTGGGTTCCTGCACCTCAAGTCCACAGCAGGGTGTCAAATATCAACTTTGATATTTGAAAAAAAAATTATTGAGGGGGGTCTCTATAAATATCCCATGAAAAATATATTAAGGACGGCAATGTTCTTGCCCACTTGCGGAGTCAATCAAAGGTATTTCCCGGACCTTTAACTGACTTAAGTTCCTGGGTGGGTTTCTGCACTTAAAGCCCACAGCAGGGTGTCAAATATCAACTTTGATATTATATTTTTTTTTATGGAGTGGGGTCTCTATGGATATTCCATGAAAAATATATTAAAGACGGCAAAGTTCTTGACCATTTGGGGTTTAAGTCAACGGTTTTGCTCGGGTCTTTAACTGACTTAAGTGCCTGGGTTAGTTTCTGCACCTCAAGCCCACAGCAGGGTGTCAAATATCAACTTTTATATTTGAAAAAATATTATGTAGGGGGGTCTCTATGAATATCCCATGAAAAATATATTAAGAACGGGAAAGTTCTTGACCACTTGGTGTTCCAATCAAAGGTATTTCCATGGTCTTTAACTGACTTAAGTACCTGTGTGGGTTTCTGCACCTCAAGCCCACAGCAGGGTGTCAAATATCAACATTGATATTTGATTTTTTTTTATGGAGGGGGGTCTCTATTAAAATCCGATGAAAAAAATATTAAGGACGGGAAAGTTCTTGACCACTCGGGGTTTATGTCAAAGGTATTGCCCGAGCCTTTAACTGACTTAAGTGCCTGGGTGAGATCCTGCACCTCAAACCCACAGCAGAGTGTGTCAAATATCAACTTTGATATTTGAAAAAATAATTATGGAGGGGGGTCTCTATAAATATCCCATGAAAAATATATTAAGGACGGCAAAGTTCTTGCCCAATTGGTGTGTCAATCAAGCGTCTTTCTCGGGCCTTTAACTGACTTGAGTACCTGTGTGGATCTCTGCACCTCAAGCCCACAGCAGGGTGTCAAATATCAACTTTGATATTTGATTTTTTTTCATGGAGGGGGGTCTCTATAAATATTCCAAGAAAAATATATTAAGGATAGCAAAGTTCTTGCCCACTTGGGGTTTAGGTCAAAGGTATTGCCCAAGTCTTTAACTGACATAAGTGCCTGGGTGGGTTTCTGTACCTCAAGCCCATAGCAGGGTGTCAAATATCAACTTTGATATTTGAAAAAAATTTATGGAGGGGGGTTTCTATGAATATCCCATAAAAAATATATTAAGGACGGTAAAGTTCTTGCCCACTTGGGGTGTCAATCAAACGTATTTCCCGGGACTTTAACTGACATAGGTGCCTGAGTGGGTTTCTGCACCTCAGGCCCACAGCAGGGTGTCAAATATCACACTTTCATATTTTTTTTTTATGGAGTGGGGGTCTCTATGAATATCCCATGAAAAATATATTAAAGACGGCAAAGTTCTTGACCACTTGGGGCTTATGTCAAAGGTATTTCCCGGGTCTTTAACTGAATTAAGTACCTGGGTGGGTTTCTGCACCTAAAGCCCACAGCAGGGTGTCAAATATCAACTTTGATATTTGATTTTTTTTTATGGAGGGGGGTCTCTATAAATATCCCATGAAAAATATATTCAGGACGGCAAAGTTCTTGCCCACTTGGAATTTATGTCAAAGGTATTGCCCAAGTCTTTAACTGACATAAGTGCCTGGGTGGGTTTCTGTACCTCAAGCCCACAGCAGGGTGTCAAATATCAACTTTGATATTTGAAAAAAAAAATTATGCAGAGGGGTCTCTATAAATATCCCATGAAAAATATATTAAGGATAGCAAAGTTCTTGCCCACTTGGGAATTCTATCAAAGGCATTTGCCGGGCCTTTAACTGACTTAAGTGCCTGAGTGGGTTTCTGCACCTCAAGCCCACAGCAGTGTGTCAAATATCATCTTTGATATTTGATTTTTTTTAATGGAGGGGGTCTCTATTAATATCCCATGAAAAATATATTAAAGACGGCAAAGTTCTTGACCAATTGGGGCTTATGTCAAAGGTATTGCCCGGGCCTTTAACTGAATTAATTTCCTGGGTGGGTTTCTGCACCTCAAGCCCACAGTAGGGTGTCAAATATCAACTTTGATATTTGAAAAACAAATTATGGAGGGGGGTCTCTATATATATCCCATGAAAAATATATTCAGGACGGCAAAGTTCTTGCCCACTTGGAGTTTAAGTCAAAGGTATTTCCCGGGTCTTTAACTGACTTAAGTGCCTGGGTGGGATTCTGCACCTCAAGCCCACAGCAGTGTGTCAAATATCATCTTTGATATTTGATTTTTTTTTATCGAGATGGTCTCTATTAATATCCCATGAAAAATATATTAAAGACGGCAAAGTTCTTGACCACTTGGGGCGTATGTCAAAGGTATTGCCCGGGCCTTTAACTGAATTAATTTCCTGGGTGGGTTTCTGCACCTCAAGCCCACAGTAGGGTGTCAAATATCAACTTTGATATTTGAAAAGCAAATTATGGAGGGGGGTCTCTATAAATATCCCATGAAAAATATATTCAGGACGGCAAAGTTCTTGCCCACTTGGAGTTTAAGTCAAAGGTATTGCCCAAGTCTTTAACTGACATAAGTTCCTGGGTGGGTTTCTGCACCTCAAGCCCACAGCAGGGTGTCAAATATCAACTTTGATATTTGAAAAAAACAATTATGCAGAGGAGTCTCTATAAATATCCCATGAAAAATATATTAAGGACGGCAAAGTTCTTGCCCACTAGGGTTTTCAATCAAAGGTATTTCCCGGGCCTTTAACTGACATAAGTGCCTAGGTTGGTTTCTGCACCTCAAGCCCACAGCAGGGTGTCAAATATCAACTTTGATATTTGATTTTTTTTATGGAGTGGGGGTCTCTATGAATATCCCATGAAAATATATTAAAGACGGCAAAGTTCTTGACCACTTGGGGCTTATGTCAAAGGTATTTCCCGGGCCTTTAACTGACTTAAGTTCCTGGGTGGGTTCCTGCACCTCAAGTCCACAGCAGGGTGTCAAATATCAATTTGGATATTTGAAAAAAACATTATGGAGGGGGGTCTCTATAAATATCCCATGACAAATATATTAAGGACGGCAAAGTTCTTGCCCAATTGGGGTGTCAATCAAAGGTATTTCCCTGGCCTTTAACTGACTTAAGTGCCTGAGTAAGTTTCTGCACCTCAATCCCACAGCAGGGTGTCAAATATCAACTTTGATATTTGATTTTTTTTTATGGAGTAGGGGTCTCTATGAATATCCCATGAACAATATATTAAAGACGGCAAAGTTCTTGACCACTTGGGGCTTATGTCAAAGGTATTTCCCGGGCCTTTAACTCAATTTAGTGCCAAGGTGGGTTTCTGCACCTCAAGCCCATAGCAGTGTGTCAAATATCATCTTTGATATTTGATTTTTTTTTATGGAGGGGGTCTCTATTAATATCCCATGACAAATATATTAAAGACGGCAAAGTTCTTGACCACTTGGGGCTTATGTCAAAGGTATTGCCCGGGCCTTTAACTGAATTAATTTCCTGGATGGGTTTCTGCACCTCAAGCCCACAGTAGGGTGTCAAATATCAACTTTGATATTTGAAAAAAACAATTATGCAGAGGAGTCTCTATAAATATCCCATGAAAAATATATTAAGGACGGCAAAGTTCTTGCCCACTAGGGGTTTCAATCAAAGGTATTTCCCGGGCCTTTAACTGACTTAAGTGCCTGGGTGGGTTTCTGCACCTCAAGCCCACAGCAGTGTGTCAAATATCGACTTTGATATTTGATATTTTTTTATGGAGAGGGTCTCTATTAATATCCCATGAAAAATATATTAAGGACGGCAAAGTTCTTGCCCACTTGGGGATCAATCAAAGGTATTTCCCGGGCCTTTAACTGACTTAAGTGCCTGGGTGGGTTTCTGCACCTCAAGCCCACAGCAGTGTGTCAAATATCATCTTTGATATTTGATTTTTTTCTATGGAGGGGGTCTCTATTAATATCCCATGAAAAATATATTAAAGACGGCAAAGTTCTTGACCACTTGGGGCTTATGTCAAAGATATTGCCCGGGCCTTTAACTGAATTAATTTCCTGGGTGGGTTTCTGCACCTCAAGCCCACAGTAAGGTGTCAAATATCAACTTTGATATTTGAAAAACAAATTATGGAGGGGGGTCTCTATAAATATCCCATGAAAAATATATTTAGGACGGCAAAGTTCTTGCCCACTTGGAGCTTAAGTCAAAGGTATTTCCAAAGTCTTTAACTGAATTAAGTACCTGGGTGGGTTTCTGCACCTCAAGCCCACAGCAGGGTGTCAAATATCAATTTTGATATTTGATTTTTTTTTATGGAGGGGGGTCTCTATAAATATCCCATGAAAAATATATTCAGGACGGCAAAGTTCTTGCCCACTTGGAATTTATGTCAAAGGTATTGCCCAAGTCTTTAACTGACATAAGTGCCTGGGTGGGTTTCTGTACCTCAAGCCCACAGCAGGGTGTCAAATATCAACTTTGATATTTGAAAAACAAAATTATGCAGAAGGGTCTCTATAAATATCCCATGAAAAATATATAAGGATAGCAAAGTTCTTGCCCACTTGGGATTTCTATCAAAGGTATTTGCCGAGCCTTTAACTGACTTAAGTGCCTGAGTGGGTTTTTGCACCTCAAGCCCACAGCAGTGTGTCAAATATCATCTTTGATATTTGATTTTTTTTTAAGGAGGGGGTCTCTATTAATATCCCATGAAAAATATATTAAAGACGGCAAAGTTCTTGACCACTTGGGACTTATGTCAAAGGTATTGCCCGGGCCTTTAACTGAATTAATTTCCTGGGTGGGTTTCTGCACCTCAAGCCCACAGTAGGGTGTCAAATATCAACTTTGATATTTGAAAAACAAATTATAGAGGGGGGTCTCTATATATATCCCATGAAAAATATATTCAGGACGGCAAAGTTCTTGCCCACTTGGAGTTTAAGTCAAAGGTATTTCCCGGGCCTTTAACTGAATTAAGTGCCTGGGTGGGATTCTGCACCTCAAGCCCACAGCAGTGTGTCAAATATCATCTTTGATATTTGATTCTTTTTTATCGAGATGGTCTCTATTAATATCCCATGAAAAATATATTAAAGACGGCAAAGTTCTTGACCACTTGGGGCGTATGTCAAAGGTATTCCCCGGGCCTTTAACTGAATTAATTTCCTGGGTGGGTTTCAGCACCTCAAGCCCACAGTAGGGTGTCAAATATCAACTTTGATATTTGAAAAGCAAATTATGGAGGGGGGTCTCTATAAATATCCCATGAAAAATATATTCAGGACGGCAAAGTTCTTGCCCACTTGGAGTTTAAGTCAAAGGTATTGCCCAAGTCTTTAACTGACATAAGTTTCTGGGTGGGTTTCTGCACCTCAAGCCCACAGCAGGGTGTCAAATATCAACTTTGATATTTGAAAAAAACAATTATGCAGAGGAGTCTCTATAAATATCCCATGAAAAATATATTAAGGACGGCAAAGTTCTTGCCCACTAGGGGTTTCTATCAAAGGTATTTCCCGGGCCTTTAACTGACTTAAGTGCCTGGGTGGGTTTCCGCACCTCAAGCCCACAGCAGTGTGTCAAATATCATCTTTGATATTTGATTTTTTTTTATGGAGGGGGTCTCTATTAATATCCCATGAAAAATATATTAAAGACGGCAAAGTTCTTGACCACTTGGGGCTTATGTCAAAGGTATTGCCCGGGCCTTTAACTGAATTAATTTCCTGGGTGGGTTTCTGCACCTCAAGCCCACAGTAAGGTGTCAAATATCAACTTTGATATTTGAAAAACAAATTATGGAGGGGGGTCTCTATAAATATCCCATGAAAAATATATTCAGGACGGCAAAGTTCTTGCCCACTTGGAGTTTAAGTCAAAGGTATTTCACAAGTCTTTAACTGACATAAGTGCCTGGGTGGGTTTCTGCACCTCAAGCCCACAGCAGGGTGTCAAATATCAACTTTGATATTTGATTTTTTTTTATGGAGGGGGTCTCTATTAATATCCCATGAGAAATATATTAAGGACGGCAAAGTTCTTGCCCACTTGGGGGTCAATCAAAGGTATTTCCCGGACCTTTAACTGACATAAGTGCCTGGGTGGGTTTCTGCACCTCAAGCCCACAGCAGGGTGTCAAATATCACACTTTGATATTTGATTTTTTGCTATGGAGTGGGGGTCTCTATGAATATCCCATGAAAATATATTAAAGACGGCAAAGTTCTTGACCACTTGGGGCTTAGGTCAAAGGTATTTCCCGGGCCTTTAACTGACTTAAGTGCCTGGGTGGGTTTCTGCACCTCAAGTCCACAGCAGGGTGTCAAATATCAATTTGGATATTTGAAAAAAACATTATGGAGGGGGGTCTCTATAAATATCCCATGAAAAATATATTAAGGACGGCAAAGTTCTTGCTCACTTGGGGTGTCAATCAAAGGTATTTCCCTGGCCTTTAACTGACTTAAGTGCCTGAGTAAGTTTCTGCACCTCAGGCCCACAGCAGGGTGTCAAATATCAACTTTGATATTTGATTTTTTTTTTATGGAGTAGGGGTCTCTATGAATATCCCATGAACAATATATTAAAGACGGCAAAGTTCTTGACCACTTGGGGCTTATGTCAAATGTATTTCCCGGGCCTTTAACTCAATTTAGTGCCAAGGTGGGTTTCTGCACCTCAAGCCCATAGCAGTGTGTCAAATATCATCTTTGATATTTGATTTTTTTTTATGGAGGGGGTCTCTATTAATATCCCATGACAAATATATTAAAGACGGCAAAGTTCTTGACCACTTGGGGCTTATGTCAAAGGTATTGCCCGGGCCTTTAACTGAATTAATTTCCTGTATGGGTTTCTGCACCTCAAGCCCACAGTAGGGTGTCAAATATCAACTTTGATATTTGAAAAAAACAATTATGCAGAGGAGTCTCTATAAATATCCCATGAAAAATATATTAAGGACGGCAAAGTTCTTGCCCACTAGGGGTTTCAATCAAAGGTATTTCCCGGGCCTTTAACTGACTTAAGTGCCTGGGTGGGTTTCTGCACCTCAAGCCCACAGCAGTGTGTCAAATATCATATTTGATATTTGATATTTTTTTATGGAGGGGGTCTCTATTAATATCCCATGAAAAATATATTAAAGACGGCAAAGTTCTTGACCACTTGGGGCTTATGTCAAAGGTATTGCCCGGGCCTTTAACTGAATTAATTTCCTGGGTGGGTTTCTGCACCTCAAGCCCACAGTAAGGTGTCAAATATCAACTTTGATATTTGAAAAACAAATTATGGAGGGGGATCTCTATAAATATCCCATGAAAAATATACTCAGGACGGCAAAGTTCTTGCCCACTTGGAGTTTAAGTCAAAGGTATTTCCATAGCCTTTAACTGAATTAAGTACCTGGGTGGGTTTCTGCACCTCAAGCCCACAGCACGGTGTCAAATATCGACTTTGATATTTGATATTTTTTTTTGGAGAGGGTCTCTATTAATATCCCATGAAAAATATATTAAGGACGGCAAAGTTCTTGCCCACTTGGGGGTCAATCAAAGGTATTTCCCGGGCCTTTAACTGACATAAGTGGCTGGGTGGGTTTCTGCACCTCAAGCCCACAGCAGGGTGTCAAATATCACACTTTGATATTTGAGTTTTTGCTATGGAGCGGGGGTCTCTATGAATATCCCATGAAAAATATATTAAAGACGGCAAAGTTCTTGACCACTTGTGGTTTATGTCAAAGGTATTTCCCGGGCCTTTAACTGACTTAAGTGCATGGGTGGGTTCCTACACCTCAAGTCCACTGCAGGGTGTCAAATATCAATTTGGATATTTGAAAAAAACATTATGGAGGGGGGTCTCTATAAATATCCCATGAAAAATATATTAAGGACGGCAAAGTTCTTGCCCACTTGGGGTGTCAATCAAAGGTATTTCCCTGGCCTTTAACTGACTTAAGTGCCTGAGTAAGTTTCTGCACCTCAATCCCACAGCAGGGTGTCAAATATCAACTTTGATATTTAATTTTTTTTTTATGGAGTAGGGGTCTCTATGAATATCCCATGAACAATATATTAAAGACGGCAAAGTTCTCAACCACTTGGGGCTTATGTCAAAGGTATTTCCCGGGCCTTTAACTCAATTTAGTGCCAAGGTGGGTTTCTTCACCTCAAGCCCATAGCAGTGTGTCAAATATCATCTTTGATATTTGATTTTTTTTTATGGAGGGGGTCTCTATTAATATCCCATGAAAAATATATTAAAGACGGCAAAGTTCTTGACCACTTGGGGCTTATGTCAAAGGTATTGCCCGGGCCTTTAACTGAATTAATTTCCTGGATGGGTTTCTGCACCTCAAGCCCACAGTAGGGTGTCAAATATCAACTTTGATATTTGAAAAAAATCATTATACAGAGGAGTCTCTATAAATATCCCATGAAAAATATATTAAGGACGGCAAAGTTCTTGCCCACTTGGGGTTTCAATCAAAGGTATTTCCCGGGCCTTTAACTGACTTAAGTGCCTGGGTGGGTTTCTGCACCTCAATTCCACAGCAGGGTGTCAAATATCAACTTTGATATTTGATTTTTTTTTATGGAGTAGGGGTCTCTATAAATATTACATGAAACATATATTAAGGATCGCAAAGTTCTTGCCCACTTGGGGTTTAAGTCAAAGGTATAGCCCAAGTCTTTAACTGACATAAGTGCCTGGGTGGGTTTCTGCACCTCAATCCCACAGCAGGGTGTCAAATATCAACTTTGATATTTGATCTTTTTTTATGGAGTAGGGGTCTATAAATATTACATGAAACATATATTAAGGATCGCAAAGTTCTTGCCCACTTGGGGTTTAAGTCAAAGGTATTGCCCAAGTCTTTAACTGACATAGGTGCCTGGGTGGGTTTCTGCACCTCAAGCCCACAGCAGGGTGTCAAATATCAACTTTGATATTTGAAAAACAAATTATGGAGGGTGGTCGCTATGAATATCCCATGAAAAATATATTAAAGACGGCAAAGTTCTTGCCCACTTGGGGTGTCAATCAAACGTATTTCCCGGGCCTTTAACTGACATAGGTGCCTGAGTGGGTTTCTGCACCTCAAGCCCACAGCAGGGTGTCAAATATCAACATTGATATTTGATTTTTTTTTATGGAGGGGGTCTCTATGAATATCCCATGAAAAAAATATTAAGGACGGGACAGTTCTTTACCACTTGGGGTTTAAGTCAAAGGTATTACCCGAGCCTTTAACTGACTTAAGTGCCTGGGTGGGTTCCTGCACCTCAAGCTCACAGCAGGGTGTCAAATATCAACTTTGATATTTGAAAAAAACATATTATGGAGGGGGTCTCTATAAATATCCCATGAACAATATATTAAGGACGGCAAAGTTCTTGACCAGTTGGGGTTTCAATCAAAGGTATTTCCCGGGCCTTTTACTGACATAAGTGCCTGGGTGGGTTTCTGCACCTCATTCCCACAGCAGGGTGTCAAATATCAACTTTGATATTTGATTTTTTTTTATGGAGTAGGGGTCTCTATAAATATTACATGAAACATATATTAAGGATCGCAAAGTTCTTGCCCACTTGGGGTTTAAGTCAAAGGTATTGCCCAAGTCTTTAACTGACATAAGTGCCTGGGTGGGTTTCTGCACCTCAAGCGCACAGCAGGGTGTCAAATATCAACCTTGATATTTGAAAAAAAAATTATGGAGGGTGGTTTCTATGAATATCCCATGTAAAATATATTAAGGACGGCAATGTTCTTGCCCACTTGGGGTGTCAATCAAACGTATTTCCCGGGCCTTTATCTGACATAGGTGCCTGAGTGGGTTTCTGCACCTCAAGCCCACAGCAGGGTGTCAAATATCAACATTGATATTTGATTTTTTTTTATGGAGGGGGGTCTCTATGAATATCCCATGAAAAAAATATTAAGGACGGGACAGTTCTTGACCACTTGGGGCTTAAGTCAAAGGTATTTCCCGAGCCTTTAACTGACTTAAGTGCCTGGGTGGGTTCCTGCACCTCAAACCCACAGCAGGGTGTCAAATATCAACTTTGATATTTGAAAAAAATATTATGGAGGGGGTCTCTATAAATATCCCATGAAAAATATATTAAGGACGGCAAAGTTCTTGCCCACTTGGAGGTCAATCAAAGGTATTTCCCTGACCTTTAACTGACTTAAGTGCCTGGGTGGGTTTCTACACCTCAAGCCCACAGCAGGGTGTCAAATATCACACTTTGATATTTGATTTTTTTTTATGGAGTGGGGGTCTCTATGAATATTCCATGAAAAATATATTAAAGACGGCAAAGTTCTTGACCACTTGGGGCTTATGTCAAAGATATTTCCCGGACCTTTAACAGAATTAAGTACCTGTGTGGGTTTCTGCACCTCAAGCCCACAGCAGGGTGTCAAATATCACACTTTGATATTTGATTTTATTTTATGGAGGGGGGTCTCTATTAATATTCCATAAAAAATATATTCAGGACGGCAATTTTCTTGCCCACTTGGGGTTTAAGACAAAGGTATTTACCAAGTCTTTAACTGACATAAGTGCCTGGGTGGGTTTCTGCACCTCAAGCCCACAGTAGGGTGTCAAATATCAACTTTGATATTTGAATTTGTTTTTTATGGAGTGTTGGTCTCTATGAATATCCCATGAAAAATATATTAAGGACGGCAAAGTTATTGCCCACTTGGGGTTTCAATCAAAGGTTTTTCCCGGGTCTTTAGCTGACTTAAGTACCTGGGTGGGTTTCTGCACTTCAAGCCCACAGCAGGGTGTCAAATATCAACTTTGATATTTGATTTTTTTATGAAGTGTGGGTCTATATAAATATCCCATCAAAAATATATTAAAGACGGCAAAGTTCTTGACCACTTGGGGATTAAGTCAAATGTATTGCCGGGGCCTTTAACTGACTTAAGTGCCTGGGTGGGTTTCTTCATCCCAAGCCCATACCAGGCTGTCAAATATCAACTTTGATATATGATTTTTTTTTATGGAGTGTGGGTCTCTATAAATATCCCATGAAAAATATATTAAGAACGGTAAAGTTCTTGATCACTGGGGTTTAAGTCAAAGGTATTATCCGAGCCTTTAACTTACATAAGTGCCTGGGTGAGTTTCTTCACCTCAAGCCCACAGTAGGGTGTCAAATATCAACTTTGATATTTGAAAAAAAAAATATGGAGGAGTCTCTATTAATATCCCATGGAAAATATATTAAGGACGGCAAAGTTCTTGCCCACTTGGGGTGTTAATCAAAGGTATTTCCAGGGCCTTTAACTGACTTAAGTGCCTGGGTTAGTTTCTGCACCTCAAACCCACAGCAGGGTGTCAAATATCACACTTTGATATTTGATTTTATTTTATGGAGTGGGGGTCTCTATGAATATCCCATGGAAAATATATTAAAGACGGCGAAGTTCTTGACCACTTGGGGCTTATGTCAAAGGTAATTCCAGGGCCTTTAACTGAATTAAGTACCTGGGTGGGTTTCTGCACCTCAAGCCCACAGTAGGGTGTTAAATATCAACTTTGATATTTGAAAACAAAAATATGGAGAAGGGTCTCTATGAATATTACATGAAAAATATATTAAGGACGGCAAAGTTCTTGACCAATTGGAGTTGAAGTCAGAGGTATTGCCAACTCCTTTAACTGATTTAAGTGCCTGGATGGGTTTCTGCACCTCAAGCCCACAGCAGGGTGTCAAATGTCAACTTTGATATTTGATTTTTACTTATGGAGGGGGTCTCTATAAATATCCCATGAACAATATATTAAGGACGGCGAAGTTCTTGACCACTTGGGGCTTAAGTCAAAGGTATTACCCGGGCCTTTAACTGACTTAAGTGCCTGGGTGGGTTTCTGCACCTCAAGCCCACAGTAGGGTCTAAAATATCAACTTTGATATTTGAAATTTTGCTTATGGAGGAGGGAATCTCTATTAATATTCCAAGAAAAGTATATTAAGGACGGCAAAGTTCTTGCCCACTAGGGGTTTCAATCAAAGGTATTTCCCGGGCCTTTAACTGACCTAAGTGCCTGGGTGAATCTCTGCACCTCAAGCCCACATCAGGGTGTCAAATATCAACTTTGATATTTGAAAAAAAAATTATGGAGGGGGTGGTCTCTATAAATATCCCATGAAAAATATATTAAGGAGGGCAAAATATATTAAGTTCTTGCCCACTTGGGGTGTCAATCAAACGTATTTCCCGGGCCTTTAACTGACATAAGTGCCTGAGTGGGTTTCTGCACCTCAATCCCACAGCAGGGTGTCAAATATCAACTTTGATATTTGATTTTTTTTATGGAGTGCGGGTCTCTATGAATATTCCATGAAAAATATACTAAAGACGGCAAAGTTCTTGACCACTTGGAGCTTATGTCAAAGGTATTTCCCGGACCTTTAACTGAATTAAGTACCTGGGAGGGTTTCTGCACCTCAAGTCCACAGCAGGGTGTCAAATATAAATATCCCTTGAAAAATATATTAAGGACGCAAAGTTCTTGCCCACTTGGGGCTTCAATCAAAGGTATTTCCCGGGCCTTTAACTGACTTAAGTGCCTGGGTGGGTTTCTGCACTTCAAGCCCACAGCAGGGTGTCAAATATCAACTTTGATATTTGATTTTTTTTTATCGAGTGGGGGTCTCTATAAATATCCCATGAAAAATATATTAGAGACAGCAAAGTTCTTGACCACTTGGGGTTTCAATCAAAGGTATTTCCCGGGCCTTTTACTGACATAAGTGCCTGGGTGGGTTTCTGCACCTCAATCCCACAGCAGGGTGTCAAATATCAACTTTGATATTTGATATTTTTTTATGGAGTAGGGGTCTCTATAAATATTACATGAAACATATATTAAGGATCGCAAAGTTCTTACCCACTTGGGGCTTAAGTCAAAGGTATTGCCCAAGTCTTTAACTGACATAAGTGCCTGGGTGGGTTTCTGCACCTCAATCCCACGGCAGGGTGTCAAATATCAACTTTGATATTTGATTTTTTTTTATGGAGTAGGGGTCTCTATAAATATTACATGAAACATATATTAAGGATCGCAAAGTTCTTGCCCACTTGGGGTTTAAGTCAAAGGTATTGCCCAAGTCTTTAACTGACATAAGTGCCTGGGTGGGTTTCTGCACCTCAAGCCCACAGCAGGGTGTCAAATATCAACTTTTATATTTGAAAAAAAATTATGGAGGGGGGTCTCTATGAATATCCCATGAAAAATATATTAAAGACGGCAAAGTTCTTGCCCACTTGGGCTATCAATCAAACGTATTTCCCGGGCCTTTAACTGACATAGGTGCCTGAGTGGGTTTCTGCACCTCAAGCCCACAGCAGGGTGTCAAATATCAACATTGATATTTGATTTTTTTTTATGGAGGGGGTCTCTATGAATATCCCATGAAAAAAATATTAAGGACGGGACAGTTCTTTACCACTTGGGGTTTACGTCAAAGGTATTACCCGAGCCTTTAACTGACTTAAGTGCCTGGGTGGGTTCCTGCACCTCAAGCCCACAGCAGGGTGTCAAATATCAACTTTGATATTTGAAAAACAAAATTATGGAGGAGTTCTCTATAAATATCCCATGAAAAATATATTAAGGACGGCAAAGTTCTTGACCACTTGGGGTTTCAATCAAAGGTATTTCCCGGGCCTTTTACTGACATAAGTGCCTGTGTGGGTTTCTGCACCTCAATCCCATGGCAGGGTGTCAAATATCAACTTTGATATTTGATTTTTTTTCTATGGAGTAGGGGTCTCTATAAATATTACATGAAACATATATTAAGGATCGCAAAGTTCTTGCCCACTTGGGGTTTAAGCCAAAGGTATTGCCCAAGTCTTTAACTGACATAAGTGGCAGAGTGGGTTTCTGCACCTCAAGCCCACAGCAGGGTGTCAAATATTAACTTTGATATTTGAAAAAAAAATTATGGAGGGTGGTCTCTATGAATATCCCATGAAAAATATATTAAGGATGCAAAGTTCTTGCCCACTTGGGGTGTCAATCAAACGTATTTCCCTGGCCTTTATCTGACATAGGTGCCTGAGTGGGTTTCTGCACCTCAAACCCACAGCAGGGTGTCAAATATCAAGATTGATATTTGATTTTTTTTTATGGAGAGGGGTCTCTATGAATATCCCATGAAAAAAATATTAAGGACGGGACAGTTCTTAACCACTTGGGGTTTAAGTCAAAGGTATTACCCGAGCCTTTAACTGACATAAGTGCCTGGGTGGGTTCCTGCGCCTCAAACCCACAGCAGGGTGTCAAATATCAACTTTGATATTTGAAAAAAATATTATGGAGGGGGTCTCTATAAATATCCCATGAAAAATATATTAAGGACGGCAAAGTTCTTGCCCACTTGGGGGTCAATCAAAGGTATTTCCCTGACCTTTAACTGACTTAAGTGCCTGGTTGGGTTTCTACACCTCAAGCCCACAGCAGGGTGTCAAATATCACACTTTGATATTTGATTTTTTTTTATGGAGTGGGGGTCTCTATGAATATTCCATGAAAAATATATTAAAGACGGCAAAGTTCTTGACCACTTGGGGCTTATGTCAAAGATATTTCCCGGGCCTTTAACAGAATTAAGTACCTGTGTGGGTTTCTGCACCTCAAGCCCACAGCAGGGTGTCAAATATCACACTTTAATATTTGATTTTATTTTATGGAGGGGGGTCTCTATAAATATTCCATGAAAAATATATTCAGGACGACAATTTTCTTGCCCACTTGGGGTTCAAGACAAATGTATTTACCAAGTCTTTAACTGACATAAGTGCCTGGGTGGGTTTCTGCATCTCAAGCCCACAGCAGGATGTCAAATATCAACTTTGATATTTGAAAAACAAATTATGGAGGGGGGTCTCTATAAATATCCCTTGAAAAATATATTAAGGACGGCAAAGTTCTTGCCCACTTGGGGTGTCAATCAAACGTATGTTCCGGGCCTTTAACTGACATAAGTGCCTGAATGGGTTTCTGCACCTCAATCCCACAGCAGGGTGTCAAATATCAACTTTGATATTTGATTTTTTTTATGGAGTGCGGGTCTCTATGAATATTCCATGAAAAATATACTAAAGACGGCAAAGTTCTTGACCACTTGGAGCTTATGTCAAAGGTATTTCCCGGACCTTTAACTGAATTAAGTACCTGGGTGGATTTCTGCACCTCAAGCCCACAGCAGGGTGTCAAATATAAATATCCCATGAAAAATATATTAGAAACGGCAAAGTTCTTGACCACTTGGGGTTTCAATCAAAGGTATTTCCCGGGCCTTTTACTGACTTTAGTGCCTGGGTGGGTTTCTGCACCTCAAGCCCACAGCAGGGTGTCAAATATCAACTTTGATATTTTGATTTTGCTTTGTGGAGGGGGGGTCTCTATAAATATATCATGAAAAATATATCAAGGACGGTAAAGTTCTTGCCCACTTGGGGTTTCAATCAAAGATATTTCCGGGTCTTTAACTAATTTTAATGCCTGGGTGTGTTTCCGCACCTCAAACCCACGGCAGGGTGTCAAATATCAACTTTGATATGCGTCAAGTACCATGCTCTGGGATATTCCCTACTCTACAAATAACAACGTCATTCCCGGAATTTCCGTATTGATGTGTCATTCATGAAGACCTCCATAAAGGATTCCAATACAACTAAATGTAACCAAATTTGGGTTCCAAATAATCCTTATATATTCACCTGCAACTACCATTGTTTATACCTTTCCATTTATTTATCTTTTTCAAAATACAACAAAGCGAAAGGAACTTTTTTCTTTAAAAAGGACTACTTTTGTATATGTTCTAAGCTCTGATTGGTGAATTAAATTGGCGATTTGACACCTTTAAATACACAATTTAAAAATAAATACATGTAGATAAAACATGTGACACGCACATGCGGGATTTAGATTTTGTTTATTTTTTCATAAAAGTTACTGTTATATTTTTCTAATGTTCTATAATTACACTATTTTTAGATTGATGAGATGTCTTCATGTGAACCGGAATCTTATGACTTTATATTGCTTGACAAAACGCTGTCCAAATTATCTGCCGGTTTAAAACATTAAAGTAAATGATTTTTTATTCTGTGTTTATTGAAAGCTCGCCATCCGAAAAATATTTATGTCTTCGTTATTTTGCATTGTGTGGGCGGGGGGGGGGGGGGGGGGACTTTAGATATCATTCACTGTATGCCCCGATGTTGATTTAATGTGTTGGCTATGCATTTACAGTAATATATTTGTTTTTGGACGCTAGAAATCTTTAAAAGTACATGTTGCTCTTATTTATTTTTTTGGTTTTGAGACATATCGCCTTATTGCTCGCTAGCTTAATGCTCGCTAGAAATTGCTCGCTAGCTGGAGCCTGGTATTTTAATATCTTATTTATTTCATTATGAATTTGGGTAAAAGTATTTTAAAAAGTAGGCCGTTTTTATAATTTTTCTGAATTTAATTATATTCTTTTAATCTCATATCGAAAACTTGCCAATTCTTGAATTATGATATTTACTAACCTAGCTATTTAAATTTTAGAGAAAAACTCAGATTCTCAAAAAACGGTACTTATTGGTACATCTTAATCCCATATTTCTGTTAAGAATGGTTTGAAGATACCAAAGGAGTAATCAGAATCCGTAAATCGAAGAAGGACAGACAACACAATGGCCGCAAGAAAAAGGACAAAAGGACAAACAACCATCTACAAAACATAGAAATAAAACTAAAGATCGAGTAACACGAACCCCAATAAAAACCGGTTTTAAATGTGCAATTCCAATGTTTGCAAATCTTGCGCCGCCATTCCGAAAGCTACCTAGTCATATGTAAAGCCACCAAGATGTTCGGAATTTCATGGAGTTTCCCATAATCAAACGCATTAACTGATATTTGTTCATATTTTTTTCTTAAATTTAATTTCCAAAGCATAGGAAAATTAAAATTCCTGTGAAAAAAATACTTTTCCCATAAGACATAAGAAAACAGTTTTCCAAAAGGATTTATCACATTTCCATAGGAAAACCTTGGTCCAATGAAATATTACACTTCCAAGGGAAGCAAAATAATTCCATGGAAATTAAATACTCCAACGGACTTTAAAACATCAATGAATTTTGAAATTCCAGTTGGGCTTTAAAATTCTTCTGCGAATCGATAGACCATTCCTTTAAAAAGTATTTCAATTTTGGTTCATTGCTTTTGTTATGCACTATGATATCTTCTGAAACACTGTCCAGGTAAGGTTGCACACGATTGCATTATTTTGAATATTCGATTTTCAAAGTCTCGTCAATTTTGTTCATTTCATTTTTATTAAAATATTTTCTGAGTTATTTTTGTTAGATCGTCTTTCATTGTCAACATACAAACTTTTGCTCAATTTCGAAAAAAAATTAAAATATTTTTCGGAAAACAAATTGTACGGAAGCCCAGAAGGATCATTCGAAAATAAAGATTCGAAATTCGACTCAACATCTGAAATTCGAAATTCGAAATTCAATATCCTGATTAACCAATGGGATGAAAGATAACAAACTGATGTTCTTTATGAGCAATTAAATGCCGTTTAACATATAACTGCACGAGTAATTAAAGGGAAACTTTACATGTTAGCTAAATATGTTCCTGGTGATATAAAATACATATTAGTCAGGTCCAATTTGCTGAAAAGGTGAAGTATAGCGGCATTTTATTAGTATTTGGTCCAACATAGTTTTTTATCTTAATTTGGGTATGAGCAATTCAAAAAAATATGTTGGCTATTCGTGAAAGCTCATCTAGGGGTCGAAAATTGCAAATTAAGATGGCACCCCTAAAATCGCGAATATTTTCGATCGATAATGATTCAGAATGGCTCAAATTTTCTTTTATACATTGAAATCGGTATAAATCTACTGGTATATCATGAATAAGTTTAAATACAACAGAATTGTAACATTAATATATGTAAACCTTCTTTGCGCATGCGTAAATCACTATTTCGTGCGTTTTCTGCTGTAGCTAAATCCTAGAATTAACACATTGGTCATGTTTACCCTGATAACATTTACAGAGGTCTGTACATGGCAATTTGGCTTTTTTACAGCTACATCGTAACGTTATACAACCAGTGGAGCACTGACACGATATCATTTCAAGACATGCTTGTGGGATCGGATCAAGTGTCATAAAAAGTGGTATTAAACGATCACCATCCAAGCTCCAACCCATAGTTATAGGAGATGGCAAAACTGGCTCGACAACATTTGCTTGTTTCCACACACTTGCTTGAAAGTGAGCTCTCTCAATGTGCAATTTCAACGCATCACTAGTAGGGGGAAGACTTTCTGGACTCTTCGATTTTCCAAACATCAGATCCCGAGCTTCATCAGATGTATCAGTCACTTGATTGTAATGTTTGCATATGAAAGCCTCGGCTAATTTGATCTTCTCGTCAGTTAGTTCTGCTTCTCCAATTCCTTCAAGAAGATTGGCATCTTGCTCATAAACCTTATACGCCTTTTTCCTCGCAATCCCATAGAAGAAGGACATAGTATCACAGCCGGTAATTGAGTGAAAAGGCAATAAATTTTGGGCCATACGTCTTGTAGGCAAATTCGTCTCTAAAACAGAGTGTATTGGTATAATCTGTGGGCTTTTAGACGTTCTTGCCATTATCCATATCTTGATATCCATTCCGTAAGCATGATGCAGTAAAAGCAAAAAGACATCGGTATCGGTTGCAGATACAGCGATAGTTCGGCAGTTAGATACATTTTTACAATGAAGCATGTGGAGAATCATGCGCGTGTCTGCCTCTTCATGTGTTGCCTTCAAGTTATCTAAATTCAGGCTCTTGTCATTGCTGTCTGCCTGGTCCTCGGAAATAAACCCCCTCCAGTGATCACAACTTTGCCTTCAGGAGCTTGCCGGATGAGTTCTGTTGCCAAAAAGAAGGCTAAGTTTTCTTTACTTTCAGGCAAAGAAAGAAAACTTGGCAAATTAGAAGGTAGAGGGACGTTACGGTTTTCAATTACTCTTCTAATTGGCTGTGCGGATTTTGATCTTTTTTTTCGTGTTCCTGATTTTATAGACTGTGTACGATATCGATCAAAAACAACATCAATTCATCTAAATCTAACACCTTTTCTTAGCACGACTCCCACATACATGTCTGCATATTCACCAAATGTCCTCAAACTCTCGTGTTTCAAACTCTGAACAAGAAATTGGCCATCTATAATCAATGCAGATCTATCATTAAAGTCTATTACACCATTAGCATCTACGTTTTTCAACAAGATGTCTAATAGCAACGATTTATTCCCTGACCTAAGAGACCCGTTTGTCTCCGCAATAGCTATCGGAACTGACACAAGTTCATGCTTAAGTATTTCTGACATGTTGACATCTCTTCCGGCTTTAAAGGCGGCTACTATTCTATGCAATGCATTCCTGTCAGCCTTAACAATCTTCCCCTTTTCAGATGGGTTTGAACTTGTGTGAATTTTATACAAGGATGCCATTGTTAGTGGATTGTTTTTGCTGATGGGAGTTCGAATTGGAATTTTAGGTGATTGCTCCTCGTCCTTTAACACAAGCCGATCTTTAACAAAATCTTCTAGCTGCTTCTGTCCAATCTTTCTAGCGTTCAGGAGAGATTCTTTAATCACATCTATGGCTTTATCCTTGGTGGCTATGTTTAATAAATGCTCCGACTCATTTGTAAAATTAAACATTCCAAAATTCGTCAGAACCCTGAAAAGTGAATCCTCTGATTTCGAATCAAGTTTTTGTCTGCTCTTTGTGGCTTCTTTGTGATTCATTAAATATTCTGGGTTTACATGAAGCATAGATTTAGTCAAGTAACTGATATGCGACCTCAGGTTGTACGAGAGAGACCACATACTCAGTGCTGTAGGAGTTCTTGTTATCCCGACAATTCCACCCCCTTTCTTACCAGTTGCATTGAGCCATTCCTGACTTTGGTCCGGATCAACCTGCTTATACTTGCCATTCGACTGTTTTACAACAAAGTTTCTTGCGCGAAATTCCTGCAGGATTTCAGCAGGTAGCTGAGTTGCATCTGCAAGATAGACTGCTCCCCATCTTGCGTAGTTAGTATGGTCGTATCTGAAAAACCACGGAAGCATACATCGAAAAGCATATAAGTACAAATCCCAAATACCGTCTCTCTCTCTGCGCGAGTGAACATCAACAATGTAGAGACCATATCTAGATAACTCAACCAGAAAACTAAACTTGGGTACCTATTACTAGTAGCTTTGAATTCTGCTATCTTCTGTCGTACTGCATCAGTCTGCAGCATTTCTAATGCCAATTCTATCGAAACGTGATCTTTCTTTATAGCAATAATGTCGTCATATATTTCTCTGTCACTGTCTTTCAAGAATTATAACAATGGCGGAAGAAGCAATCTCCAAAGAGCCTGGGAAGTAATTTTGTGTGCTCGCATTCCCCTGTTATAATGTTTTCCAGATAGCACTTGCTCAGCTGCAATGGGGTCCAAAAGATCTGATTCTACCCAAATTTCGTGTAAACCCGATCCATTCATGTGATCGCCTATGCACTTCATGAAATTCATGGCAATATGTAAACCTCCCAATCTTGGGAATACTGAATCCGTATACCTTGGTACAGACCACTTCAAATCCATTAGTTTGAAATACAGAGCTTGGTCCACAGTAATAACTGTGTATTTTTGACCAAGCTTTTCTGATATGTGCATACATCGCTGAACGACTGTAATTAGAGTATCAAAATCGTGTGCAGGGGCTTGAATCAATGGCATATACCCAACAGTTGTTAAATCAGGATCACACTTGCTTAAAATCTGGTTGAAAGCCGACCATGTTTGTGGACATTCCTTACCATTTCTGATTATTTGAAAAGCCATGTCTGTGGCTGCAGCAACTCTTGCATCTTCTTCTTCATCTTCTGTTGTATTGAATGTTTCTATTTCCACATTTTCATTGAACAATGGAACCGATTTACCTTCTGGAACATTTGTTGGTACAATCATATCTAATTCAGGGGGAATTTGAAGAATTTTACGAGAAGAAGGCAGCAATTTATCTAATTGCAAACCATTTCCATTTCCACGTTGCCAAGCCGCCATTTGCGTGGCATGAAAAGTATTTTTTCCATCCAAAGTGGAGTCATTTATGTCAATATTGTCAGCCGTAAAATGAGTCAACACCTTATCCTTTAAATTGTGTGCCAGTCCAGTAACTATCTTGAGCACATCATGGTAATTCAATGTATGCCCAACACTGTGAAACAGGTTTACCAACTGTTTAGGTCTGGTCATCTGGTGTAATGTGCAAGACAGGCCAATATGTTTTGGTGTCCATTTTCTACCCTCACTGACACCGTACACTATGTCTTGACAAACACTGAGGATTTTGGTTTGTTTTGTACTCTTTGAATCTTCAGGGTTACCGTCTTGGTTCAAAATATCCTGACCACCATACACAAGATTCAGGAACGTAAATAAACTGTCGGTGACACAATTGATTGCATCATCTCCGCTAACACTGAGACCTACATGACCGTCCATTCCTATCAAATCCCCTCTGATCTTTAGTGCAACATGAACAAGCTGTAGGAAGAAAGTGTCTTTTGGATCATAATTTGGCATAGTAAGCCCTTCATCTTCCTCCACTGGAATTGATCCTTGGTAATGAAGTTCTCCTAAAGCATGTTGCGAGTATGCATGAGGAATCAACAGGGTTTCCCTTTCAAAAATCGACCGATGAAGTGGGCGTAAAAATTGATATTCATCACTGAGTCTGTTTTGTAAGTATTCTTTAAATGTTGTTCTACGGGAGATAGATGACTGAGAGATATCTATGTTGGTCTGTGCTACTAGTGAGCAATATCTTTCCCAATCATCAGACAGTTGGAATATTTGATTTTAGAGGCAGTTCTTGAACTAAAAAAATCATTGCAAGACCTATTGTTTCACATTCCTTTTTCGTTTTCTGTATATCATATTTGAACGCATTGAGACATTTGTTATGATATTTCCCTTCTGCAGCTATTAAATCGTTAACCCCTGCTAAACGTAAACGCATAGTGTTTTCCAATTTTGAATCTTGCAAGATCTTATTGCTGACAGAAAACGTTGAAATATTGAACAACTTATCTTTGTTGGAAGTCTGACAAAAAATGCATAGATTCCAATCGACTGGTTTTACAGATCTTCTACTCGAGTATTTGGACGTCGACGGAGCCATCGAATCCGAACATATAACTCCATGTTCCTGCTTTGGCGATTCAACATCTACCTTTTGCCCTTCAGCTCTGGCTTCAAAGGTTTATATTTGTTTCTGATGAGTGAACTCAGAATAACATTGTCTATGGCAAAATACTTCGTCTGACGTATGAAGATTTTCTAATCGATCAATAGCCTCATAATATCGTACGTCTCTTATCTTTTGTCTTTGAGAGGCACGTTCTTTTAGGGTCTGAATTCCCCTTTCCTTTTTATGTTCTAGGGCATCTGTTTTATTTTCCTGACAAATAACACACTTGTTAACATCGTATTGACCAGAAAAAGATCGTTTTCTAATATTTAAGCTTATATCCATTTTGAACTATCAATGGTTTAGCATGTGCTTAAAAACTGCCGACTAAAGCAAATAGACCAAAAGCATCAATAATTTTTCGAGTATTAGGTAATCTTGATCTTTATACTTTTTCAAAAAATATTAGAACTATGTACCAATGCATGTCAATTGTCATTTCTCTAACAGGGTTTTGGATCCGAATCATGGGGAAATGCACTAGAACGGGTTATTATCCTACAAATTGGTGATACAATATATACTGGCCCCTGACACGACCACCTCTCCACTCCCCCCCCCCCCCCTCTCGACGGGGGTGATACCATGTGATATAGACAAAAAAAAATAGCTGATGCCTAAAATATAGCTTTATTCCAACATTCCTACTCTCATAGGGTCCATTAATGAACAGTGCTGAATATGGTTTGTTCTCAAATGTTGTTTTTTGGGTAGTCATTTTGTTCGCCATTTTGTGACGTTAAACGACATTTTTCGAATGGTCAACATAGATTTTTGGATTCAGCGACCCTGAAATAGGGTGAAAAGGTATGTTGGACTAAATACTAATAAAATGCCGCTAGACTCTTTAAACGACGACTTTTTACAAAAATCGATCTGACTATATTCACAAAGTTGTATCGACATATTTCCACAAATAACGAAGCAAATCGCAAATGTAATTTTAATTTCTAATTATTCAACTAGTTTGTGACGTTTTAAACTAAAAATGCATTGTGGGATTGAAATTTAAAGTCTGGGTCGCTGATGTTAAATTCGCTTCATTTAAAACGCTCAGAGGACTGTAATTTAAATCTAATAACCGTTGGAAAATTAAATACTGAAGTGAACAGCTACGTACCTTTTCGACAAACAACTATTTTAAATGAACAAAATGTTTCATTTCCTTTATATTTACAACGGAAAGAGTGTTTTATAGCAGTCACCTATATTCGCTATATATCGGATCCCTTTTACAATTATGTTCATTTTGTTTTACTGCTAATGTGCTGAGAAACATAATGGATAATTTTGACAACGCTTAACTTGTGTATTGATTTCTAGATTTTGTTTTAATCCCTTTTTTATAATCATTATTCGGCATGCTGTTTAGTGATATTTTGATCTCCGCATGTAGATGTCCGCTTATGTGTTTTCTAGCCGGAGGGTAAAATTATACAGGTGTAAAATTCAAGGTGACCGGATTAATAAAATGGGAATTTGAATACACACTATTTGCTTTCCAAGACGAGTTGGTAGATCGTTTATTGTCTATTAAAGATAAAATATTCTTAAGACATTAGAATAAATATAATGTTGAAATAACAGGAACAATTTATGCTTTAGATGATAAAAAAGTATACACCATCCTTGAAATTTTAAGTTTTCATTATGAGAGGCGCCAAATTGGCCTAACTAGATATAGCTGTCTCGTCATAATAATTTAACGATCGATGTTCATTAAAGATGTTTTAATTTTAATATTAAATAAAATGATTTAGGCCTAAACGTTTAGAAATGAATTTTTCTTTTTAACAATAAAAAAAATGATTATGATTTTACTCAATCATTATTTTAACAGTCGGTGTTCATAAAAGATGTTTTAATTAATTTAATTTAATCAAATGATTATGATTTTACTCAATCAATATTTCTTTACTTTTCTTTTGTTCAACGCGTGTTGTTTGTTTGGGAACATTTCTATCTAAAGCACCGAAATTAACGTTTTAGTTATAGATTAAATATGTCGAGCTCAGGTACGGAAAGTGACTCTAGCGCCTCAAGGGAAGAAGAACTCAGACAAATGGAAGAGGCAGCGAGTGCCCAACGTCGGGAAATAGAGAACATTCCACGTCAGAACGACACAAATTTGATATCCACTGATATTCATTTAGACAAAGTTCGGAAGAGATCATGATCATGAGCGGTATAAATAGATAAAGGGCAGTCAAAAATTAAAAAGAGATTAGGCCACACCAGATTTACTTCTTGTTCTTCTGATTTAGTGCTAAATGTTAATTTCTTTTCCTTTTTTGGGGGGTCATTTTTGATGAGCGAAACGTAAAATATTATGCGGAAAATATAATTCTTATATTTTTCATGTATTTTTAGTTCTAATAATAAAACCCTAAATGCTCGCTTACTCGCAAGGGTTATAACGGGATGCCATTACACGTAATGGAGCAGCCGCCGAGATTTTTTGCGCTCGCTTACAGAGCTTCTGACGCCTGCATTTATCAATAATAAGACATAACCTTTCCTTTTGTCCATTTTTATAACAAGTTTTAATCACCTACCAGTATTTTAGAATGTAATTCCCACAAAATAAAAACTTCTCACCGAATATTTTGAATTTCGTCATTTCCGGCCTCACTATTTCGATGTCGATACCATATTTGGCGATTTAGGCGTGAATGCGTGTAGTAAGAAATACCATATTTAGAAAAGCTCCGCCTTCCGGAGTTTCCGGTTATTGAAAACGATCGATAAATTTGAACAAGGTTGTTGCTACCTTTGAAAAGCATATATTTCTCAGCCAAACCGATTAAACAAGGACTGGGATCATCAGTAATAGTTATAATGAAATATTTGAAGCGTAAATAGTGAGTTTTTATGCTTCAACTGAAACTTTTTTTTTTGCTCCGTTGTGACGAATGGGACCGCGTTGTAGCTCTGCCGAGAAACAAGTTTGTCACAGGAGCTACAATATTGCAGCTATGTATTTTCAGAAGCGAGAGACCATATTTGAATCTTAAATATTTTATTCTTCAATAAATTAAGGCAAATAATTCCTGAAGTAAGAAGTGAAAGGCGGGATTTACTTTTTTTTATTTTCATTCTAAAAACGACAGATTCACACAGGAAATCGCCAGGCAGAATATACAAGTGTCAATTTACATCGGTCGACAGGACTCTGACCGAATGCCTGAATACATGTGTCACAATCTTTGGCAATAATAAGAAACGCCGAATACACATTTTGTGACCCGTTAACTAACTTAACTTACACCCAAGGGTTGAAGGTATGTACAAGGAATATATACAAGCAACGTACACAAGTCAAATAGACAAAAACATAGTAAGAACAGACAAATAAAATGAAAACAAATTACGCTACCCGTGACTAGAATAGCAGATGCAATACACATTTTAAAGGTTCTAATAGGTGATCAAAATACACGACCCTGATAAAGTTGAAATATACATTAGGAATGGGTGCATATCAATGCACACTGCCGGATCAAGGAGGTGTTCGATAATTTAGTAAAATTCGTGTATAAATTGGGTAAAAATTGGCAAACAAGAGCCTGGCACCCCGCTTTCAAAACTGCTGGATCCGCGCCTGATGCAGCAATGATTCATGGGCTATTTTCACAAAAAATCTTAAGATTACCATTGATCGTAAGTTATATTGAATTGTTCATTTTTATCTTGATTTTTTTGTGCCCCATCAGAATGATGTAGCAACAACCAAACATATGAAGTAAAGCAGGGTGAACAGGGCAGGGTAGTAATTCTTCTTGCAAAATAGAAAAAAAACCCATTCGTATGCAGTTTTTCCTTATAAAAACAACAACTAAAATTTGTATGACTATTCTGAGATTAATCAGAAGGGTCCACCAGTTCGAAAAACATGATTAAAATAAACAAAAAATGTTTTCTTTACGCAGAGACATATTATATGTTACGCTTTGTTCAAATCTGAAATAACCGTTATGAAAACAGATTAATCTTTTTACTGTTGGCGAATACGAATATTATGTTACCATAAACAATTTATTATATTACGTAAGAGATGTACCCTGAAGTTTTGTATAATAAACTTTAAAAGTATTTATAATACTCATCGTCTGTAATTGTCAAATGAAAACTATTACAAATTATATGTTTCCATAATCCTCTCAATTTTATGGCTTCCGACCCTGTAACTTTCTTTTTTCACTTAATTTCGTAGTTCTTCAATTTTGGAAAAAAATCTTTTGCAAATGTGTTTCATTAAAGACGGACCTTTCCCCCCCCCCCCCCCCCCCCCCCCCCCCCCCCCCCCGATTCGTTTGTTTTGCCATAAGCATATCTATAGAATAAAAACGTAAATCTGCAAAAAGTGATTGTGTAATAAATTCATATATTTAAAATAATAAGAAAAATAAAAAGAATTACCATCAAGTATCCTTCGAAACAGGAAGTTTCGAAATGGTCTTCGCAAACCAACTTGTTCTTAATACTGGTGAAGCTTTCTATGCTGAGCTAGGTCAGCCAAGTCAAGTAGAGCTCTTTCTTTTTCACGGGATCAGGAAAACAAAATAGGCTTTTTACATACCCTTTTCGATTTTAACAACCGTACGCCTGACCCACACTGAATGAGGACACTGGTTTGTCACGCTTGTTTTGGGGCGTGTTGGTATTTAGATGTCACGTGATACTTGGTATTGAGATGCTATCAAAATGGCGACTTCCATGTATCGTTGACAGAATTTTAAAATCGATTTGATTCCCTTATCTAACATAATAAAACGCTAATATACATATAAACATCCATATTTATACATCAGAAAAAACATATAAAATTTATTTTTTTTGCGAAGTTTCCCTTTAAAACAATGAAAATGGCCTTCAATTGTAAAAGATAACGGTTGCAGTAAATAAAAATATTCTTTCATAATTGAAAATAATTTCACTCTTGATGAACAAGCTAAGACATTTTTATTTATAATTATATAACCCGTCTTTACTGTAGTCCAAATATCAGATCTTTCCAATTTATGGTTATATAAAACTCTCATCACACTAGATCCGAAGTAGAAGAGGGGCCAAAGGGGTGCCATCTACTATTTTGCCAAAATTTAAAATTTTTACTTCTCAAATTATGTGTCAGTTATTAATAAAGTTCACATATGTCACAATCTCTGAAAATGTCAAACTATTATTTTGTACACATTTGTGTGAACATTTGGAATGGCTTATATTTAGTTTATATTTTCTGAATGGATTTTTCAAATATTTTTTCCGAATTTTCTTGATGAATTAGTTGAATATAAACCTACCTATGCAATCAGTGCCCATCACCATTAACGTTGTGGGTTCCAATCCCGTTCATGGCTATAGCTGGATGTACTCGACACAATATTATGTGATCATGTTTGTCAATGACTTGCGACGGGTCTTTTGTTTGCTCTGTGTACTCCGGTTTCCTCCACCAATAAAACTGACCGCTACGGTCTAACTGAACTATTGTTGAAAGTGGCGTTAAACACCATAGCCTTTTCTATCAAGAGTAGTTCTGACCTATTTCTAAATATAATTTCGCGCAGGTTGACAAATAGTATACTCTACCAGGCTTCAATTCTCTAATTAGAAATACTCTTACCATTAATGAAGCATTTATTAAGAATTTCACGAACACTTTGAGCATGAAAATGTTCTTGTATTTCCTCAATTTTTGTATTATCGGTAACTAAATCGCACCTACACACTTGTGGCCCTTTCTTAATCTCTTCATTGCTTCAGAGTGTCCTAGTAATAACGAGCAATTATATCATGAGTTGTAGTAACTTGAACCCACCTCTAGCCAGAGATAACAATTCATGTGTTGCTTGTAGAGGAGATGTGGATTGCAAGACATCACCCTATAATAATGTTATGTGGATAAATAGGATGCACCTCCTAGACTCTCAATGCAGTAAATAACATTTAATAGAACACTACCTTGCACACAGTGGACATGACAAAAGCTGGGTTAAATACATTACAGGGCGTTAATTTCTCATATCACTCATTTGGACCCCCAAAATAAAAAAAAAACATTAAGAAAAACATAATTTCTTAATGCACAGCTACATTGCACACATCATATGTTGTGCAAGGTTCACGTCAAATCGTTTATTGGCTATAAATGAGATGTGAATAGGGTATAATAAACATATTTTAATTAATGTCATAAATCTTCCCATCCAAGCATTCTCGGCTGCCATGAGCTAGTGCATTTTAAACAAACATTCCCACTCGTTGTTTTCAATTTTTTTTCTTTTATTTCTGTACAAGAATGATTGTATTTCATATAATGAAAACGATTTTGTTTGTTTCTTTCTCCTTCTAGATTGTTCTATATGGAATTATGCTAAAAGACATTCATTGGCCATACAATATTCTAGAGGTGTACTCGACACAATATTATGTGATAATGTTTATCTATGACTTGCAATCGCGACTGACAGGTCTGTGGTTTTCTCTGGGTCTTCCGGTTTCCTCCACCAATAAAACTGACCGCCACGATATACTAGTAACTGAACTATTGTTGAAAGTGGCGTTAAGCAAGCAAACTAATTATATCATGATTAAGAGCAAAGACTGCATGACTCGGATTCAGTATAATGTGTCCGAGTGGAGCGACATGTCTACCCGTGGACTGTTGTTTCACTATAAAGATACAACTAAATGGGTTGTTCTACTACAAAGCGGCATCATCATCATCACATCGAAGGTAGCTTGTTCTCGCCATGATATAGCTGGAACAAACTGTTCATTGGGCGGTTAACAACAATCACCCACTCACACTATAGTGTATATGTGCTTGTGGTGATCTACAAATAACACAAATATTTGCTATAAGTAAGCAGATCATATTACATCAATATTCTTCCCCTTATAAAACAATGACTATGCCCCGCGCAGCATGATACGGCCACGGCATGTCAACAAGGGAAAGTTGAACAAGTGTATTTCAAAAGCAAGTGTGAATACAGTATTGTAATTGGCACATTAAACTGTCACTCTAGACACAATAGTGTTTCATCAAAGTAATATGCTGGGCTTACTGTAATTTTAAGAATTGTCTCATTTTTATATACCCCTCACCCCCCACACTTTTGAAATATTACTGTGCTTTGATCTAATTCCACACAAAGTACAGTAACTCATATTTGTGTAGTCTTTAAAAGAGGAAAGATGTCTCAAGAAGGTCCAGCATATGATAGCTAGGGAATGAAAATGTAGCACAAACATATATTGAGATTCAAAAATGAAGCAAGAAAAAGCTGTAATTATTATTTCTCAGACCTCAACTCACATATGTCTACATGTAACAGTTCTATATATAGATCATAATTTAAACCCAGTGATGATTATATATAAAAAACAAATCGGACTTGGAAATAGATTGAAAAAAAACTGAAGCATCCTCATGCATTTCAATGAATATACATCCTTCGAATATACATATTAAAATATTTTATGTCATAGAAATGAGAAGAACATCAATCAAAAGTTAATTTCCTTAAAAGTAGTTTCGGTCAACATTTCCAGTAGCACTGTGTATGATTGTGTTTCCCTTCCAAGGGCCATAACTCGGCCAAAAATCATTGGACCGGAACGAAACGTAAGCTTGATCTGTAACTTATCATTAAACACCCACATACCAAATATCAAGTCAATATCTCAAAGCAGCGTTACAGTTATAGATAATAAATATAACAATTGAACGAAGTCTTATAATTGTAGCCCATCTATATATTATTCATCTGTACATAATGCATTTTCTGCTTTGCATATTTACAAAAATGTGTATATCTATTCCAAAGAAATAAGACACTTAGTTATAACAAGAAATAACCCTCCTGTGGAGAAATAGTTAAGAGTACTCACATCATGTGCGGTAGATCGTGGATTCGATCAACGATCTGATCAAGCCAAAGACTATAACATTTATATTGGCACATGTCGTAAAAGAATAAAGGCGACGACTAGTTGACTCGTAGTGAGAATAATTCCTTCATTGCATGGGATAGAAGTCATGCAGTTTTCCATGAATATAAGCTACATTGCATCTGTCAAGTGTATGACATAGGTTTCAAAGTGTTATCCATGAAAATAAACTACATTGCACCATTCAAACATAAGCATAAGCATCTGAAGCTTGTCCGTGGAAATTAGCTACTCGACCTTTCTTCATTGCATGGAATAGGAGTCATGAAGTTTTCCATAAAAATATGCTACCTTGCATCTGCTCAATGTATGACACAGGTTTCAAAGTGTTATTCATGAAAATAAACTACCTTGCACCATTCAAACATAAGCATAAACATCAGAAGTTTGTCCATGAAAATTAGCTACCTCACATTCCTTCATTGCATGGGATAGGAGTCATGACGTTTTTTCATGAAAATAAGCTACCTTATATATGTTCAATGTATTATACATGTTTCAAAGTGTTATCCATGAAAATAAACTACCTTGCACCATTCAAACATAAGCATAAGCATTAGAAGCATGCCCATGAAAATTAGCTACCTGACATTCCTTCGTTGCAATGGATAGGAGTCATGACTTTTTCCATAAAAAGAAGTGTCATCCGTGAAAATAAACTACAGTGTACCTTGCACCATTCAAACATAAGCATAAACATCAGAAGTTTGCCCAGAAGCGAGAGATAAAATTTACTAATATCCACCAACCCATGCTAAAGCTCAAAACACATTCATTCTTCCATGATTTATTTAGATTCTGATATGTCTAGAATTACAAATACGGTAGTATACTTTGATTGGAAAACGGTAATTTATATTTAACTTTGTGGAAAGTGTCACACACCATTTATGCTGCCAATGGAAAAGTCACTCACATTCACCGGCGGACGTGTGAACGAGATTATATCATCGATAAATCGCCCGTTTGTCTACAAAGCGAAAGAAGGAAGTCATGTTAAAATTTGTGTTATGACCCTGGTATTCATCAAAGCTTTTGAGTAGACGTTGTCAAAGGGAACGTGAGCTATTGATCCGTCGTCCGTCTGTAAACTTTTCACATTTTAATCTTTTGTTCTGAAACCCCTTAGCCCTATGAACTGAAGCTTAGTAGGAAGCATCTATGTAAGGTTTTCTATAAAGATTGTTCATTTCGTCCTGATCCATTAACAAACATGGCCACCATAGGCAATTCTTATTGCTGATTGGTTGATTTCTAAAAAATATTCACCTCTGAAACCGAGTAGCCATAGGCTGTTATTGTCTCTGTTTGGTCAATTTCTAAAAATCTCTGAAACAGCTTGGTCAAATGAATTGAAACTTGGTAGGAAGCATATATGGAATGTCCTCTATAAATATTGTTCAGTTCGGCTCAATTCGTAGTAAACATGGCCGCAGTTCGTGATGCAGATTGGTCGATGCCTAAGCAATTCTTCGACTCTGAAGCCGCTTGACCAAATGAACCTAACTTGGTAGGAAGCATCTATGGAAGGCCCTCTATACAGATTGCTCATTTAGTCCCGATCCCTTAACAAACATGGCCGCCACAGAAAGTTCTTGATGTTGATTGGCAGACATGGGGTCATCGTAATTTGTAATGTTAATCAGTTGTAATTGACTGCATTTGATCATGTACTTGGATGTAATCTGTAATCGTCCATTTTTTTATATTGCATGTAATCGTAATGTAATCTATTACATTCATGTTGACCCTGTAATCACGATTACTTTCTGATTACATTTAGATTACTTTTCATCATTTTGACTTATTTTGTATTAGCTGAAACATATATCTCCTTAGATATTTAATGTTTGATTTATGTAAATGAATTTTCTTCCTGAAATTTAATAAGCAAGTTTACTAGAAAAATATTTAGTTTATTAACATCTGAATAAAGAAATATATAATGAAATTCCGCTCATTCCACCTAATCCCAATTTTTTAAAATTCATTAAAAAATCTAAAATTTCAAGTTATTTGTAAGTTGGAATAGGTAGTTTTAAAAAAGTGGTATTACATAGAAGACACCTGAAATTCAATTGTTAAAAAGTCCCCAAAAATATATTAAAATAAAGTGGCATTCACTACATGATCGATATTATTCTATGTTTAATTGGAATCAAATCAATCACAGCTACCAAAAAAGTATTAAATATTATTTATGGCTTCAAAGACAACAACATCAAATAATATGTCAATTTCAATTTCTTTTGGGTTTCAAAATTTCAGTGAAAACAGTTTGTCTGCTTGTGTAAAGCAAATCAAGCTCTACAATTAATAAATGATCTGACATGATTTCATATATTGAACTGCTTCTATGAAAGACTCACAATGTTCTCATGATTCTCATAAGATAAAGAAATATTTTATATAAACCAAAACATAGGTACGTCATGAAGATTTCTTATACAAGTTTAAAAAGATATAATAATTTCAATAAAGATATTACATAAAAAGCAAAATGTAAATTATAATTTATAAATTATATGTAAATTATAATCTTCAGAAACTTTTATCTTAATTATATAGTAGTGTGGACACAGAAATGTGCTGTCCAAAAGGCAAGTGTGGATGTCAATATTTCATACTATAAACTTTAAAAAAAAAATCATGTACACAGGGGTCCTGAATTTTTTTAATAAAAAATTAATCCTGGATTATTATTTTTGTTTAAAGTCCGGTCCTGTGTTTTTATTTCCAATTTGCATCATAGCCCCCTCACCCTCCCAAGGGATATAAATTTGCATCATTAATAATAAATTAATAAATAACAAATTCAGATTTTCTATTTAAAATAAATCTCATTTACAAAACCACTGATATTTGTTCAATTTTTAACGCTGATTTAAGCTTTAGTCGCAGCAATTTTGTATTTTTCTCTTTAAACTGTCGAAACATAGCATTTAATTAACTGTAAAATTCAGGGTGTTTTAAATCAGTCATCCAAGCTCAATATGCTTGTCCAAGATAAAAATACATCGCTAAAATTACCTGTGGGCGTTTCCCCACTTCAACTCGTAAATTTACATAGAAATCGGAGATATTTCGTCATAAAATTTCACACATGGTTTTGTCTATCATATTTCTTGAAGACAAACATAAAATTGTATTGCATTTATCAATAGTTGATGAGTATCAACAGTTTTTTCAACACCGTATCTGTTTTTCGTTACAGCCACCCGATTACAGTGACCCGTGACCCACTTTAGGACGTTCTACCAGTTTTTTCTTAATAATGTTGTTTAATACATATTTTAAAATCTGTTAATACTATAAATATGTTACAAAATGAAAAACAAGAATATATATAATATTGAATAAATCACAATACATTTTTTATATATACAAAGTATATATACAGGTCGACCTGAGTCTGAATCGCCCATCTGATTAGTCATCTGCTTTGTGCATTCTTGGACGATTCTGAAACAAGAATTGCACTTCGCCACAGACACACAATTACATATATAATCGTTGTAGTGGACCCCCGCCCCACACATAGTCATTAATACTAAGCTAAAATCATCTGGACTTGTCGTTTTATTTTAAGAGAACATTATCTTTTTTCTGTAATTGACTAATCAGAAAATTGGATTGTCTCTCGTTGGATCGGTTCGTAATGTGGGTATTTGTATAAAGGACTTTCCATACACCATTCATGCGGTTTGTTTCCTATTGACCTGGTAGTTTCAGAGAGAAGATTGGTTAAATGCGGCCAATCAGAAACAGGAATTTCCTATGCCAGCAATGCTTTACACTATATAAACAAAATTAAGTCCTTTTGTAGAAAGCCTTTCATACATCATTACTACAATGATTACTTAGAATTTTCTAAATGGCTTCACGAAAGATTATAAATATGTGAAATGGAAACGACAGCCAAAGACGATGGACGGACGCAAAGTGAAATCAATAGACAGTATAACACTGTAAATCATGTGAACTAACAAATAGTGTAAAACAAACCAGCAAAGTACTTCAATGTCTGGCGTTTCTGATATCCGCTGAAATGGTCAAAGCAAAAACAGCTTCATTCAGCAAATGAGAGTTGACGATATTTATGAAGGGTAATCAGAAACCATCAATTGAAAAAGGACGGATAATACTATAATAAAAAAATGAGACAAACCGTGATCCACAAAACTTTACACAAACTAATAAAGATTGAGCAACATGAACCCGAAAAAAAATCGTGGATGATCTCTGGTGCTCAGGAAGGGTAAAGATGTCCTGCTCCTCTAATGGAAAACGTCGGGTTCGTCTTGTTAAATATTCGGTGATATAAGAAACACCAACTCGTCTAACGATATAATCACTATATCTAGGCCAGAAAGTAAGAGTTTAAGCAATTCCTTTATATACAACGAATGACACTTTTCATGAAATATAGTGACTGTGTCTCTCATAGAAGGTAACTTTATCAACTTTTCATTTATATTGTGCTTGGAAGAACACTTTTCCTAAAAAAAAGTATTATACCAATATTTTATATTTCTTAAAAAATAAATGTAAGAAAAGGTGTAATCAGAGGTCATATTTTAAAGATAACAATAGATGTGGCAGGTACCGATAATTATTTCCACTCTAATGGGACAATTAAGGTACAATTTGAAATCGAAGCGGTCTAGGTCATCCAATGTTTTAGGTTAATTCACCCTACTAAAATGTTACAGTAATATTTCTATTTTTCCAAAGATGTTTGAAATGACAACCGAAAAGGTTTTTCAATACCGATGATAAATATGTTTTGAAGTTTCTACATGTTGTCATTCATGATCATTAATTCAAAAGAAAGGGAGAATACTGCAAAATCCACTTTGGCAATGAGGCGTATACGAAGCCAAAATACGCTTGATCTTTGCGTTCCAAACTGGAAGTCTTCATATGACGTCATGTTTATGTGCCAATATCGTCAGCAACATTTCGCTGAATATTAATTTCTATGATTTAGACCCAGTAATATGCAAGAATAGTATGTGTTATTCGGGATCTTCACAGGGGATGCGTATTTATATTCCTTGTCTGTTTTATATATCCCCTTAGCCGATTTCCAATACACGCATGTTTCTATATTTTCTGTATTGCATCATTGGGCATCTTGTACAAGGGAGTGCCATGGAACAACCGATTTTTAAGTACATACCAAGTCTATCTATGACATAATCGGTCATAGATAAATACTCTTTTTACCACGGGTTCCGACTCCAAGCGTTTGAAGGATGTCATATTAGAATATATGTTAACTTCTAAGCTAGTAGGCAGTTAACTACGAGCATTCAGTGACCCTGCTACTGTAGTGTCCGCGTTCATGTTGTCATTCATTTTTTTTCATAGTAAGTGGTCTTTTTGAGTTGATACAAATCTATGTCTGCTTATATTTGTATTGTTAGTGTAGATCCAGTTATCAAGATGAGGCGGGTTGGGATCTCATTAACTGGTTTAGCCCCGCCCTATTCTCATGCCTATCCCACGACAGGCTCTGGATCTGGATTTCCAACATATGTCGCGGTCTGTGTCTATTCAATCGTTACTGGTTGAGATGCGAGTTGGTTGTTAGCTTTGTTGATATTGGTGGAATTGTTGAGCATTATTGTTTAATCTTAGGTGATCCGGAATGCTTCCTATTGATGTCAGTCATATATCAAAACACGTTCGCCAGTTGTGTTTAAATAGTTATTTATCAAGTGGAACTTCGCCTATCGTCGCGGTAAAATCTACTGGGTGGATGATGATAATAATCTCCCAACAGAGGTATCAATCCAGTGATAATAATAAAAACGTCGGGTACATTCATAACCAACATATTGGAATGCCGAATAAGTGAAAATTCTCTGGGATCAAGTAAGCCAAATAGCCTACACATGATAGCCAAAATCAGCTAAGGTGACTGATGTCTGATGGATATAGACCTTGGTTTTAATTAATCTCATTGTTTAGGAACTGGAAATTTCAAGCATATATATATTAAAACATGTCAGTGCCGAAATACTGATTACTGGGAGGATGATATCATGAGGAACGAACCGCTTTCCGAAATGAACAGGTACGCTCATAGTCAAAAGATAGGAAATACCAATGATTTAAGTCATGGGGAGCAAATAAATCAAAGAGCGGGATGATAGGTTAATATTGGTGTTAAATAATCTGTTCATTGATATTTACAAATAATAGTTATTTATTGAAATGGTCAATAGTTATGTAGCAGTTTTATTTCGTGAATTACTGCGAAGTTCGGTAACTCGTGATTTCCTTACGATATTCGGAATCCAAGTGTAGTAATACTATAAATAACAGACTCACCTGGTTTAAATTCAGTGTTGTGATGTCCGTTACGATTTTCGCATCAAATATGTTCGCATCGTCTATACCACAAATTGTTTGTAGGAGGGATCATGTTTTATTTACGTTATTTGTGTTTAATTTCGCATAGTGGTGTCCAACACATATGGTGTTGTATTTTTGCTTTGTTTTTCGTCGTCTTGTATACCCTATGCTACCAGTTTCTTTGGATTATCCATCTTCTGTATCCTTTATTGTTTATTAAGTAACAAAAAAACACGTAGCAATCGCATCCGGCTTCAAAGTAAAATGAACTTGAAAAATATAGTTAATTTGGTTTCTTTCCTCGTTTCTAGCAACTGAAGTCCCTCTCAAAGAAATATATGAATAAGTCGGCCATCAATCACAACAAATCTGTTGTGGATACATATTCCAGGATTTTGACAAGTACACATATATTTTTTTCATAATAACAGTGGTATAAAATATTAGATTAAGTTATTTATATTTAGTGGAGACAAAGCTTAAATTACTTTGTTAAGCCAAACTCATATAAATTTCTGAAACAATTACACTGAAGATGAAATCATTAAAATGATGGACTTTTTAAACGTATTCGTCGTGTTTGGTGACAGGATGTTACAACAGACTACATACAACAGGAACAAACAAACTATGCTCTACCACTTGTTGTTTATAGCAATATTTGTTCTTTCCTCATCTATGACTTATCAGCATATTTATAATAAAAGTAACCTAACACGAAACGATGGGTTTCGCATTTTCGCAGCTTAAGAACGTTAAATAATTTCATTTTGCTGATTTCGTGCTTTCGTTTTCATGTTTCCACTTTTATTGTTTGCGCTTTAGTTTTGCATAGATTAAATGTGCAAACCCTAAAACACGTAGTAATCGCATTCGGCTTGCAAGTTAAACTTAATTTGACGAAGAAAAGAGCTAATGTACTCTCTTTCCTCCTGGCTAGCCACTGATGTCCGCCTCATACAAATATATGAATAATTCGGCCACAATGGCATCACTTCATGTGTCTATTAGAATAATAAGTCTCTATTGAAAACACGACCATCAAGCACAAAACATATGCTGTCGATAAATATTCCAGCATACTGAGGAGTACAAATAATTTGGGGTAAAATAACATAGGCTTACCTATGTGGTCCTGTTTCTTAAAATATAAGAGACAAATATTTACTTGCTGTGCAACTGTTGAAATGTGATTTGAAAGACACTAAATCTTAAATGTACAAATGCACATCCATTAGTTAGTATGTAATATCGTATCTTCTGTATTTGCATGTACAGTCGGCCGAATATTGTTTTAACTCCGCTAATTCGTTCCTTTTAGATATTTCGAAAATTAGATTTGTTGACATCAGTTTCCAACATTACTTATTCCGGATAACTCGAATATTTCCAATATAAAATCAACAAATCCTTCGTCTTACAATCTCTGTAATGGCTCGGGTATTCCAGGGGGAATTGCTGCCAAATTTGTCATTGGAGGTTTTATATGCCTTTAAGCTAGTATATATTATTGAAATTTAAACCACTTACAAAGTTACTAAGGCCGATAGATCTTCAACGGCCTGAGAACTGATATTGGTAATTTGGTGGTCGACCAAAACCTGAAAAAATAAAAATATTCAACTGGAACGAGCAAACTATACACCTCTACTTGGCATTTAACAAGTCTGTGTGTGATGTTTTTGTTTTTTTTATTTTTTTGCTTTTTTGTTTTGTAATGCCAATTGATTTTCAAAAGCATATTTGTGTATGTGTGTTTTAAACTGTAGGATACATACAAAGTACTTAATCATGGTTACGAGAAACCATTACTTAAGCCATATTATCAATAATTATATGGTCGACACCATCTGTGAATGCATATGCAATCAACTGTTTGCAGACATTGTTTTCCAATATGATCCCGAGGTCTCTGAATTTTTAGTTCGGTTTTCTTATTAGGACTTCTCTAAGAGCATTATTAATGGGACGGGATATGCTATCCGAACTGGAGCACCTAGTGGTAAATCTTAAATCTTATATGAAAGATCAGAACCGAAAACATGTATCCCATAGCATACATATAATGTTTTGTCACTTAGCAATCCTAGTTTTGATGCCCACATACCTCTAATATATTTCAATGTACTTAAGATTAATGTTTTTTGCTGCTCAAAATTTGCTTTTTTGTGGTATTTTGTAGAAATTGTTTATCTTTTTCCCTTTTCCTTTTGACCATTCCATTGTCGTCGATTTATGGATATATGGTTTCTCATTACCTCTTTGATATGTTCAAACTTAGAAAATGAACGATAGATACTTTCGCAAATTTCAGATAATGTTATGATTTCCATTTTCATATGTTTTTTAAAATTCCAATTGATATTCCAGAGTCTGTTCTTGTAAGTGAGTTTTTTGCTACAGGTGGATACAAGCAAGGTACTCAATCCGGGTTACGAATCATCTTGTAAGGAATTTCATCGTTGACATCATGTCTTATCGGATGCATGTGCTATCTACTGCTTGCATGTATCTTTTTCTGAAATATGGTCATGAGATCTCTGTATTTGTAGTAAGCTTTTCTTATTAAAACTTCTCTAAAAGCATTATTAATGCGACAGGAGATGTTAAACGACCTAAGTCATCTGGTTTTACTTTGATCTGTAGTTTTTGCATGACACTTGTGTTTGTAGTTTTGTTTTATTTTTCTGTGTGTATAATGCCTTTACCCTAATATCCCTTCTCAATTAGCATTGTTTATTTTATGATAAGTTACGTCATGTGATATTTTTCTGAAATATCTCCAAGTTATTTCATTTCTACTAGTTTGGTGGGCAAATTTCAAATTCCATGGTTGTTCTTAAATACTGGAAACGATTTCTCTATGGAAGCTTTATGCGACCATTTCCAGTTTTCGTGTTTGCACCTTTTCGCTGTTTTATATTCACAAAGCGATAAAGCTACATAATTTCATTTTGCTTTTCGTGTTTTCGTTTTCATGTTTCCACTTTTATTGTTTGCGCTTTAGTTTTGCATAGATTAAATGTGCAAACCCCAAAACACGTAGTAATCGCATCCGGCTTGCAAGTTAAACTTAATTTGAAGAAAAGAGCTAATGTACTCTCTTTCCTCCTGGCTAGCCACTGATGTCCGCCTCATACAAATTTCGCGTTTGCACCTTTTCGTTGTTTTATATTCACAAAGCGAGAAAGCTACATAATTTCATTTTGCTTTTCGTGTTTTCACTTTCATGTATCTATTTATATTTCTTTAGTTTTTGTCTTGTAGAAATTAAATTCCCAAATCCCTAAGCAAGTTGTAATCGCTTCCGGCTTCGAAAGTAAACAGAATGTGAAAAAAATAGCCAATTTCCTCTGTTTGCTATTGGCTAGCCACTGAAGTCCGCCTCAAGTAACAGTAGGAATAAGTCGGCCAAAATGGGATCACATCTAGTGTCCATTGGAATTTTACGTCTCTTAAAAACCACAGGTATAGTTGTTGGTACATATTCTAGCATATTGACGAGAGCAAATACTTTGGAAAAAAAAATATTGGCAAAATTTTGTGGTCATATTTCTGCAAATATAAGAGACAAATATTTTGTTGTTTTGCATTTATTGGAGTGTCAATTGAAAGACATTAAATCTTAAATGTATAGATGCATGTCCGGTTCAAATTTTCAAATATCTGGTTATTATGTAGCATCGTATTTTCTGTATGTACAATCGAATCTGGTTATCTTGAACTGCGATCGGTCGTTTTCTTCGATATTTCGAAAATTTATTGTGTTGATATCAGTTTTCAATATTATTTATTCCGAATAATTTGAATATTTCCAATATAAAATCACCAGACCCTTCGTCTTCTAAACAACAAGGTTCGATCGATTATATATGTAGATACTTACAATATCTCTGTTTTCTCAGGTATTCTAGAGGGAATTGCTGCCAAATTTATTGTTGCAGTTTTTATAGCATTTTAGCGTATATCTACTGTAGAAATTCAAACCACTTACAAAAATTATAATGCCGATAGACCTTGAAAGGCCTGTGGACTGATATCTTTAATTCGGTTGTTCCTTAAATCCCTGGAAAAAAAAGCTATGTTCCTTATTTCTATGCTAAAATGAATAATTTTAAACAACATTTACATCGGATGGTTTTGCATGAAAATAATGCTAGAAATAGATAAATGTATTTATGTTTTGTGGAGAGAAATTATTTTGCTAAGCATAAATTCACGCAACAATTACAAATGTACATTGAACATGGCATTAAAAAAAATAATGGAATTTTCAATCGACACCATATTTGTCGTGTTTGTTGAGATAATGTTACAACAGACTATACACAATAGGAAATACAACTGGAACAACAAAGGTGTGCACTACTACTTGTCGATAATGGCAATGTCATTCTTTCCTCATATTTGACTTATCAGCAGATTTACAGAGTAACGTTACACGACGGGTGCCACTAGTAAAGCATGAACTGCTAACCCAATCGTAAAGCCCTCTCGTATTTTGTGGAGTTCGCTTTGTCTTATCTTTAGTTTTCTGTGTCGTTTTCATATTGGACTATTATCAACTGTTTAAAAAAATAGCGAATATCATGGGACCGAACTGGAAACGATAAAACGGATTTTTTAAGTCTAAGGCATGCAAAGTTGGGAACCGTTTGCAATATTTCTATTTAATATGATTTGTAATGTCAGCAAGCTGAAACAAGCGTTAGATAATACCGAAGGGGCAATCAATAATGGACAATCCAGAGAAACTGGCAACGTAGGGTACATACGACGAGGAAAAACAAAACAAATCCACAATACAACATGCGTTTGCCACCACTGTACGCAAACAAACATAAATAACCTAAGTAAGACATGACCACCTACAAATAACTGGAGGTAAAGACGAACCAAACATCGTCTTCATACGGAAATCGTAACAGACATCACAACATCACAACACGGAACGTAAAGACACATATTAGGACAACACAAAAAGTAAAAAGATGATCAGAAAGATCCGGCAGTGAACGCAGATGCTCGCGAAGGGTAAACAGTTCTTGATTCTTATAAGACACTCGCTGTGTTAGTCATATATAGATTCAAATCCAGTAACAAGTCTTGGCAGTGATAGAGGAAAGAACACATCTACGCAAAAGTAAAAGATCCATTGTCATTTGAGATTTGGATATTTCGCAAGGTCAAGCAATCTTGTGATTACGATTGTAGAATGTTTGTAGCGATGTCGTAAACCTAGGACCTACGTAGCCTTCTATGACTAGCTTTTGCGTCAGCAGCTGAGCTCTGTCCAGAAAAGGATGTCACACTTAACATGTAATTAACGATCAACTGCTAACATTAATTTACAATAGACTAGGCACAATAGGAAATCACTTTGGAACAAAAAAAATGCACTACTACTTCTCGACTTGCTCTTGCAATCTCAAAAAACCGAATTTTCAAAGACAAGAATTTGTTTTGTCTTTTTCCTGTTTTTTCGCCTGGTCATTACATTGTCTGTCCTTCGATTTATGCATTTGTGGTTTCCTATTACCTCTTTGGCACCTAACACGTGATTAACGATCAACTGACAAGATGTATTTACAATAAACTATGTACAATAGGAAATATGTCAAAGATGAAAACCGAAAACATTTATCCCATAGCATGCATATGAAGCTTTGTCACTAAACAATCCTACGTTTGATGGTCACGTACCTCTAATATATTTCAGTGTGCTTAAGATTAATATTTTTTGCTGCTCAATATTTGATTTCTGTGTGGTGTTTTGTAGAAAATTGTTTGTCTTTTCCCCTTTTTCTCTTAGCCATTCCATTGTCTTCGATTTATGGATGTATGATTTCTCAATACCTCTTTGGTATCTTCAAACTATGAAAATGGAAAACAGATACTTTCGCAGATTTCAGATAATGTTTTTACTTCCATTTTGTTATGGTAAATTTTCCTTTCTTGAGTATCAAATTTCCTGTTTGATTTTTACATTTCAATTGATATTCCAGAGACTGTTGATGTAAGCGATTTCTTTAATCAGAAAAATACAAGCGAGATTTGAACTCTCCCCTCTTGATAACTGGATATCCAACGACAAAGTACTAAATCTGGGTTACGAAAAACCTTTACTTAAGCCATCTTTTCAGGAATTCTATGGTCGACATCATACGTTAGTGGATGAATTTGCAATCAACTGTTTGCAAACATTTTTTTATCCAATATGATCATGATATCTCTGAATTCGTAGTTGGGGTTTCTTATTAGAACTTCTATAAAAAACATTATCAATGGGACGGGAGACGCTATTCCACCTGGTTTTACTCCAGAATTTTATTGGAGTTCGAATTGTTCAAATTTTTGCTCAATAGTTTTTTTACTACGCTTGTTTTTATTTTGAGTCCTTATGTTTCTTCAAATATAAGAGTGAAATATTTAGTGGTTGTGAAACTATTGAATGACGCTATATCTTACATGTATAAACGCAAAAGTGTAAAAACGCTGGTTAATAAGCAGCAACGGGTTTTCTGTATTTGTATGTAAAGTCATTCGAATATCGTTATATTGAAATCCGATAATTCGTTTCTTTAGATGTTTCGAAACATTGTTTTGTTGACAGCAGATCTCAACATTATTTATTCTGGATAACTTGAATATTTCTAATATAAAATCGTCAGACCCTTCGTTTTCTACACAACAGAATACCTACAATTTCTGTGTTGTCGCAGGTATTCCAGATGGAATTTCTTCCAGATTCTTATCATAGCAATTCACTGTGCTACCGAACACATACAAGCACTGGGACAAGTGTAAGAAACATTGATACAGGAAAGCAACACGACAGTAACACACAATGGCTTCATTACGTATATCTTTTTTCTGAAATGGTATTATAGCTGTAAGTTGCATTTGTTAAATAGATTAATTTGGGCACATAAAACTAGCATAATCCTGCCACTTTTTATTGAAGCCCCTGTATCAAGCCAGGAATGCGCGGGGTCATTTTGTCTCTTTCTCCTTTTTTTTATAGAATTTTGAAACAGTTCCGCCACAATGTTTTTTTTTTTATTTTTTTTTGCTTTTTATTTTAATAACATATATGAACAGAAATATATCAGATCAACGATATAAGAAGTCAGAATGGTTGTGTTTCATGATCAGGCGCCATGCCATTTAAAATAACAACATGTCCTGACACCTACTTATCTATATTGTATATGGTTTTCCATGTTCATATATCTATGGTGGAAAGAAAGTTTAACAATGATGGTCATCAATTCCACCAATATCAACAAAATGAACAATCACCTCTCATCTTAAACGAACTCACTGAATACAAAAAAGACCACAACATATGACTTTGTAAATCTAGATCCTGGTTTTGGACCGACACAAAAGTGTGGCGGGATTAAACCGGTTAATGGGATCCCAACCCTCCCCTC
Source organism: Bathymodiolus septemdierum (assembly GCA_963383655.1). Classification (NCBI taxonomy): domain Eukaryota; kingdom Metazoa; phylum Mollusca; class Bivalvia; order Mytilida; family Modiolidae; genus Bathymodiolus; species Bathymodiolus septemdierum. The sequence continues at coordinate 10,428,842 of OY726528.1, read as the reverse complement.
TTGATAAGGGGATCTCCAACGACAATAAATATATAACAAAACTATAAACAAACCTGCACATATCTCTTCCGCTCAAAAAGATCACATACTATTACAAAAATGATTGACAATATAAACCTGTACATTACAATAGCAGGGTCAATGAATGCTCGTAGTTGACTGGTGACCATCTAGGAAGGTAGATTCGGTTAGTTAAAGTTCATTAAAGGCATAGCTGATACTTCTAACACATTTACTATCAATTATTGATCATGAACATCCAGAGAAATGTATGGTCTTTGTGAGAGAAAAGAACAAACAGGTCATGAAACTATTGAAAGGAATAGTACTATAATGCAAGATGGACCTACTAGCTGTACTAGCAGATTGTCTATATTTTTTTAGAAAAATGAACCTGTATCAAATAGTGAGCTATAATTGTAAGTCATAGCCTTTACGAATAAGATTTTTCAAGGGTTTTAAAAGTCAAGTTGCGTCAGATTTGACATATCTAGTTTTGTTTATTACGTCGCCATAAACAACATGGAGGGCAAATACTCTTTTTGATTAGATATTTGCATGTAGAATTGTATTTACAAAATCTGTCTGGCAGTTATACAATTTTGTGAAAGTTTTCAATAATTTATTTAAGCAGTTTCCTTGGTGTGAATTTTTTTCTCAGTTATAACGAGATTGCGGTCATTTAAGTCAGACATATTATTACAAATACGTGGAAAATGTACTAAGTGAGAATGGAGTCAAGGGAACGTCACATCACCCCAAAAAAGGGAAATTGATTATAGGAAAAGAAAAAAATGTCTCATCAGTCGTAAACGCGTGGAAAAGTTACATTCATAAAAGGGTATGTCTAAGTCCAAAAATTGTAAGAGTCGCTTGTAATGTTTGCCTTATTCAACGTAAATTCCTTAAAATAAATGTGTATTTGTAAGCGTAAGAGATTTAGGATTGTTTACAGTTAAGAGATCGACATGCATTGTTGAATAAATTACTAAGCGAGTGCGTAGACGAGTCTTTTATTTTTACTTTCAATCTATGCTTTGCTGTAAGTAAATACATAACGTGAGATTATATTCAACTTGGTGAAGGTGGTCATTAGATGTAGCGCATTATGTTTCTAAGTTAGAGTTTGGGTGGGAAATGCAAAATTCACTCTTTGTACCAAGCCAAGAAAGTGAGCGGTTATATATATATATCTTGATGTCTCATAGCGCAACATTTATATTGCTGCTTAAGCTTAAATTTTGCATACACTTGTATATTAAAAACGATAACTGGGACTGTTTACCAGTTAACAATATTACCAAAGATGACATAATTCAGACTTTGATATCAATATACATAGGGTAACGTCCTATTCTCCGTATATCATAAAACTAGACAATTTTAACTTTAAAAGGATCTTACAAAACTTAAGATGAACTCTTTCAATGCTCTCATTATTTCAGAAACCCGATATTTCACTGCCGTATAAAAGAATTGGCTTGATAATCTTGTCAAAAAGATCTAATTGACACTGTATCGATAGCATATCGAGAAGCTATGTTATCCTCGTAGGCGCAGCAGACTGATCAGAACCGAATCACGTCACAGATTTGGCTTACCAAGAGGAGACACTCATGTTAAGCTTCGACAATAAACCACAAATTTACCTGTGTTAAGAAGTAAACGGTGACACACTGGGCGTAGTAAATTTTGTTTTTCGGCATTAGTTATGTAACTTTATCGAGTAAGGCAATATAATCAATGACTCAAAACGTGTGCATTTCACCTTTAATTTTATAATTTGAAATACAAAATGTATATTTTCTTAATAAATGCAATGAGTTAATTCATCTGTTATTCTAAATATTTTCATAATCATCTGACACCTCATGGAATTTAAAAACAGAATTGTATTCCATCATTGCTATCATCATACTATAAAACTTAACGACACACTTTGATGACATAGCACTATATATCATAGAATATTTTCACTGTTTCTACTTTTACATAACTAGTCTGGTTTAATTATTTCATGTGTTTATATCATCAACATATGTTGACATTTATTATTGTAACCATCAGCTGGACAAGTGCAGAGTTTCATCGAGATTTGGAAATGGGTTGTTATACTATAAATGCTTTTAAACATATAAGATTGATCTTATCTAAGACTATGTCTAGAAAATTTTCATTTAAAGAAATAAAATGTTAAATACATGTATAGATTTTATTTAATAACTAGCACCTTCATATGTTCATGTGTTAACTGAGTAATTTTTTCTTAGATATAATATTATTGTAGTACTACATGTAGATCAAATAATAGTTTATTATACTTGTAGTTGAATCTTGATGTATCCTCATAGAAAAAGAAAGATGTAAGCACAAAGAAATTAAAACAATTTAAAACACAATATGTTTATCTAGCAATTTTAATTAAAATATGAGAGCAATATCAACTATATATATATATATTTGGAAAGTTATCAAGAGTGTAAATCATTCAAACGTTTTAGACACAAATGCACATAAAGATTCATTGAATTGAAATGTGTTTTTTAAGAAAAGAAATCTTTATAGAAACATACAATTTTCTCCAAACTGGTGTAGGAAGCATTTGTAAGTAATTAAACTTTACCAACACTGAACTTAAAAGAATCCGATTGAAGAAAAAATCATTGGAGAAAAAGGAAAACGAGGAATAGTTATTTTTGTTTCAAAATGAAAATTCAGTCACGTTTATCTGCAATATATTACATATTCAATAGCATAGTTACGAAATTCGTCTTATTTCTAAAACAATGTATACTATTGGAACTAAGACATTTACATGTGTTTATAGAGTTAAACATCCAAATAATTTTGATTAAGGGCTTATTCACGATTTAATTTCCTGCTGTCTTATAGAAAGTGGACAAATGGTATGCCCACAGTTCCAATTTCCCCTATATATTTGATATAAAACTATATTGTTTTCAAAATATTATTCTGAAGTTAAATGATGTCCGATTTTAACAATATGTTTATCAACAAAAGCAGAAACCGATGTATTCTATAGCAGTTATTTTCAAATATTTTTTCGGAATCATGTTTTTCAAATCCTAAATTCCTCATCGACATATTATTTGGCTGCAAAAGTACTATTAATGTGCTTTTCTCTTTGGATGAAATTAAAAATATTTCCTGCTGAATTTTTAGTTTATGGAATTACTTCGACATAATAGCGAAAAAAAAGCAAACTTATTTTTCATTCTGTTGATAAAAAAACGAAAAAAAAGTTTTTAGCTTATGCTACATTTTTGGGATTGGTATTTCAGAAATACACGTCTAGAGAAGGTGAAAATTCCAGAACCAAAAGTTGAGGTAAATTTATCTCAAGAAGGGTCTATTTCTGTAAAAAGGTAAACATGAATAACATACAATGTCCGAATACTATACGATGAGGGCCCGTATGCTCAAAGTGTTCCTTTAAATAAGATTTCTCTAAGGTTTTCTTCAATTCACGAAAAAGGTTAGGAAGTATGGACAATTAGGGATCGCTTCACTGACGTTTGCTCGACATTCAGTGAAAGAGAAATGCTCATTGACAGTGTAGATACATTTCTCAATTTTTTTCAAATAAAATAAACGGTTAGCTTTTTGAACAAGTTTCTCGTCTTTTAGTGCCTATTATATTATCAGATACATTATTAATAATATATCCAGCTTTTTGTCAATGCTAAGAAATATATAAGTAAAAATTATATATATTTTGTAGAAATAGTATAACATATAATGCACAATGCCTCTTGTTTTTTATTTTTATTCATATTGTACAGTGATCCACTTTTGTCATATACACTTGAACTTAGCCATTATCCTTTTCTTCATGTGTTATTCTACTAACTTGCCGTATACGGGCAGTTATTATTGGTAATAACATATATTAAATGGGAGCTTCTCATGGTTAGTCGAGATTTTTCATGGTAGTAAATAATGGAGTCATACAGAGGCATAGGAATGAACTGGAAGGTGTGCGGGACAATCCTAGAAGTGGGTTGAAAAGAGGCTTCAGGAAATCAACAGAAAGCTTTCAAAACTAACAAACAAGAAAAAAGTAATTCTTGCCTTCGAAGCATACTCTTATTTTTGCATATTTTTACTGAATATGTTTTGTTTCCATGATAAAAATTATGTTTTTGTTCCAAATTGTAGCCACAAAAGGGGGACAAATACAGTTTATCCCCCCCCCCCCCCCCCCGCTCTAATTGTGTCTCCTCTCTATTCTTCTTCTTTGTAAATAACCTAACATTCTAATAAACTAGGCAGGAATGTAGCATAATATCTACGAGTATAATAAGATATCTTAAGATAAACTTGTGGCCGTCGTGGTCGTGATCGGATATTCGTTCGATATGAAACTACCTCTGTAATCAGTGTCTATCACCGTTAGCGCTGTGAGTTCCAATCCCGAACATGGCTAGATGTACTCTACTCAATATTAGGTGAAAATGTTTGTCAATGACTTGTGTCAGGTCTGTGGTTTGCTCTGTGTATTCCGGTTTTCTCCACAAATAAAACTAACCGCCACGATTTCATTGAACTATTCTTGAAAGTGACGTTAAACACCATAACCCTATCTATCAGGATTACATATTATACTGTAGTTCTGACCTATTTCTTAATATAATTTCGCGCTGGTTGACAAATAGTATACTCCACCAGGCCTCAATGTTCTGATTGGAAATACTCTCACCATAAATGAAGCAATTATTTTGAATTTCATGACCATTTAGAGTATGAGAAAGTACTTGTAGTTCCTCAATTGCGGTCTTATCGATACATATATCGCACCTACACACTTGTGGCCATCGCTTAATCTTTTAATTGATTCAGAGTGTCCAAGAAATGACGATCAATTATATCATGAGCTGTTGTAACTGGGAACCACCTCTAGCCAGAGAATTCGATTAGAATAGCAATCCATTTCTTGCTTGTAGAAGAGATGTTGATTGCAGGATATAACCCTATAATAATGTTATGTGGATAAATAGGATGCACCTCCTATAAAGTCTTAATGCAGTAAATAATATTTAATGGAAAACTACCTTGCACACAGTGGACATGATAAAAGCGTGGGCTAAGTACATTAGCAGATGCCGATTACAGGGCATTAATTTCTTATATCACTCCTTTCAACCTCAAAAATAAACAACCACATAAAAAAGCATAATGCACAACTATATTGCATGCATCATATATTGTGCAGGTTTCACTTCAGTTCGTTTGTTGGCTATAAATGAGTTGTGAATTGATGGATATGATAAATCTATTCTAATTAATGTGAATTCAGATTTAATTGTAATTTATGGGAGGTATTCCCACACCCTCAACACATCTGTCATCAATATACTGTTAACACTTCATATTTATCAAGAGATGTCAGTTATTCTCGTTGTTTTCAATTATTTATTATTAATTCCCGTTTGTTCTTATATTTCGGTTTACAATTGAATTTATTTCATATAATGAAAAAGGTTCTGTTTGTTTCTTTTTCCTTCTAGTTTGTTCTGTATGGAATAATGTTAAAAGACATTTCATTGGCCATAAAACATTCTTCGTTTACAACTGTATCTTGATTGGTAGTTTTAGATATTGAATTTCGAATCTTGAATGTTCTTTCTGGATTGTTCTGTGACAGCCTGTATTTTAATCATTTTATATGTTTTTGTATTTCAATTCTTTTTCAGTATTGTCATTGGTAATAATTTAACTAAACGGAATTATTTAATTACTTTCTTTTATTACAGATTAATTACAAAGTGTAATTAAGTATGTTGATATTATTTTGATTAATTGATTTTTACTATAGACCTGTTTGACGGACATGACATAATCACGGACTACATATACTTTTGGTTCTATTATATTTAACTCTAATCATTTCTATCCATGGTTCGTTGAACCGCACTCTTACATTATCTTCATTGGTCACTTCTATTTTTGGCGGTAAATTCTTTTGTCTATTGTCTTAATCTTTCTATACGACACCATATTGCTTTTGATGTACCTCTGTACAACATTGAAATTTAGAGCTGTGATTCAGAAGTTGAAAATCTAATATTTGGAGAACTTATTTTTTTTCTAAGGTAAAATTGAATTGTTTCACCACCTATCCACCTATGGAGATATAATCCTGTACACCTCATGTGAGGTAAGAATCAGTGTATTCTATTTTACTGTTGCTTTGCTTTTGTTTTGTTTTGTTTTGTTTTGCTTTGCTTTTATTAATTAATTTAATTAATAAGTTATTTAACTTATTGGATTAATTGGTGTAAGAAGTTTATTATGATGCTTATTACTTTTGTTTATTTTTAATATGACATTATATTTACATTTTCACATTTACTGTATACGATATATTCCGGAAAATAAGATGTACATGTATATGTTTGTAAAGAAATATTTGTATTTGCTTGCTTCGTCACTCTTAAACATGTTGATGAGTTCATGACCTCCAGGTCACTTCTTTAATATAAATTGTGTAATCACATTGAGTTACCTTGCATTGTATTTTTTTACTGTGATCATGATAATATATTAGAAAGAGCTATCTTTCTTTTCATTTACATTGTATTGATATTGATTATTTTAATTATTATGGTGTTATTAAATGGGTATTTTCATATAAAACCTGTATTATGTCCGAGGCAGTCGTATTGGGTCGAGGTCAGCTGTATAGGCCCGAGGCAACGCCGAGGTACTATACAGCTGATCGAAGCCCAATACTACTGTACGAGGACATAATACAGGCTTTATATGAAAATACCCATTCTAGGACACCTTTATTAACCTATGACTTAACTTTACAGTATTTTTCTTTTTTTTTTCGTTGTGGTCATAACTATACAGCTTATCAAGACCTGATACGACTGCATGATGACTTAATACAGGTTTTATTGGAATGACACCTTCATCAGAAAATGAAATCGTATTGAGATTTGGTTGCTGATATCGACTAAAAACAAGATTTCTGTACATGTGTAGCGAAGTTTCATATTGTACTTATATATTTTTGCTTTCATTGTATATTTAATAAAGTTTTCAGAAATTTGTGAAAAATTTGCTTTGTACCTCATTACATGCTTTTTGCAATAAATACTGCTGTTATTTTCTAGTCTTTCATTTTTCAAAGGAGGAGAGATAATTCAACACAAATTTTCATTCAACATTCAACTCCATAAGTACTGATCATTCGGAGGATTTCCGGCAAGTGCTGATGCTAAAGCCAATAGGTCACTTTGCTCTGGCAATGGTTCATACCTCATGATATCATGAGCAAGAACTTTCATCATATCTTCAACCGATTTGGCATGTCGATCCGACATCCTCTCGGGCACCGCCATGTTTGTTGCTGTCCGTCTGCTAATTCAATACAACTATTGTCTATCTCACAAATTCATTCAAGTTTGCATATAGCTTATTTCAGGATCCGAAAGTTTATAATACAAATTTATACAGGGCATGTGCATATGACATAAATGTCAGGTTGAAGAGCGTGCTGTCATATTAAATGGTAAATTTCTATGTTATTTAAAGTCATTGGTTAATAATATATTTTATCGGTAATTTGTTAGTTTCCTTTGATCTTTACTACCCGATAAATTTGTTTAGTTGACCAAAGAGAATCATGCATTGAAAAGCGGTACTTAACTAGAATTAATGTTTTGAATTTTAAAGAAATAATAAGTAGTAAAACACAATCAAAATTAAGGAAACTCTGTCAGTTGATCAGAAACATTAATTCTAGTTTACTACCTCCTGGGTAATTACTATTGTTATTATTGTATTTATTGTTTTTATTTATTTTCTGTATATATTGTATCTCTATACCAATGTATTACGATGGTTTATGAGAATAAAGATTGTATTGTACCACCGACTCGTGATACTAGAAATTATCAGCTGTTGGTCATTTGTCATGCGAGGTCTAACGTGACGTCACTAAACCTGTCATTAAAAAAAGGTCAAAACATAACAACATAATCACAAAGCTGTGTTAAAATTGTGAAATTACCGATTATTTTTTTTTTTTTTTCGCTCATCTGATATGGACCTGATAATCCTTGTCTTGCGAAAAAAATACTAATAATTAATATATATATGATATATCAAATAATTGTGTCTAAATAAATAAAAGTAGAAGAACCCTACATAAAACGTGTTATTATTATTTGGAGGAAACGTAATAATACTACAGTTCTACATTAATTTCCTTGAAGAAATTAATACTAACTGTTAATTTTCAATTGATTAACTGAATGGTCATTACACTAATTCAATATAGCTAATCGAACACTATCTTCTCATTGTGTCATCCGTAAACAAAGGTTTATGCGGACATAGACATTGCGGTACCAAAGGACAAGAGGTATGCTAAGAGCATAAATTCTGGCAGAAAACCAAATTAGACATTAAGAATAATATCACTAATATTGAAGACTAAATCAATCAGAAACGGTGATTTAATAAAGTTTGTCCTCCGAATTTGTCTTGCGAAAAAGGACAAACAATGATCTGCAAAGCACTACACAGGAAACTACAAATGGAACCGCACAATCCCTATTGAAACCGTGGATGCACTCATATGCTCCATACGGATTTTTAATTCCTGCTGAAACCGGACGGTAGACAAGTCACTCCACTCAGACATATTATCCATAATCCAAGCCAACCAGTCTTTGCTTTTACTCCTGTGTAGCAGCTACTGGTAACATTCGTTTCGTTGTCTGTGGGTTGATCTGACAGGGATGGATTTCACCATCTACCACACTGAAGGTGGGTCAATAACCATTAAACCAGGACTAGTTCATTTATCTAACACAAATTGTATATATAAATTAATGTATATCGACATCGTTACCTTCTAACAATGTTCTTGGGCGCATTGCATTATTGCAGGGCTTTTCAATAACATAGCAAGCAAAAGTACCAGCCGAAGTTCGTATTAAGTAATCCTTATACTATGTTGTTGACAATCAAAATGTTGTAGTTTGGCCCATGTGAACCGCTCACTCCACACCACTCACAGGCCGCTAAATTTACCCCCTGTGAATTTGGGTTTATTATCAATGTATTACCCCACTAAACTGACAAGGGATGACGCAATTGTTAAGCCTTCCTCGCTTCAACTCGTCCTTATTTTACATCTCTTAAATGTCCCCCTTATCGCTTGCACGGATCTTTTAAATACCGTATAGGTGGGTTTTTTTTTCGCGGGAACTAATTTCGCGATTACCTTCCAAATTGCTGGTGATTTTTTTTTTCCGTATTAAATTTTCATGATCTGGAGTTTTAACCGAGATAAAGAGGAAATGTTTTATGATATTTATTTTAATTCATATTCATATTTGAAAAAGGAAATTCTGGAAACAACACATAATTTGCTAGCCGTGCGTGTAGGGTATTTATATACGAGCGAAGCGAGCTCTTTATGGTAATATATATGTACCTAGCTAATTTTGCTATTTTCAAATTTTATTAAATCTATTCTGACATACTGACAGGAAATTGTTTTTCTGCACACCGGAAGTTACCCTTTGAGATCTGATAAGGAACGAAAGCTTGACTTAACGAGACTAGCTTCGACCCTAAGAAAGTCGTCCCCGACATATCTCGGCCCAAAAATATCGACACTCTTTTAATGCACTGGATGATCGTAAAATCGGCAGATAATTTTCAGATTCGCGAGCATACATGACCGCGCCTGTTTCATATTATGATGTATGTCCAGAATCATTGTTCCGAGTGAAATTTGCATTTGTGCATCTAAGTCTATTTTTCGTGCATTTTATTCGTTTCTTTTTTTAAAATATTGAGTGAGAGCTTCTCCATGCGATCTTCCATATCTTAAAATTATATATATGTTCATTAATCGAGAATGCATATATGACATAGATATATACATACGAAAGGATATTTAATATAACTTTTTTACATCATACTTACAAAAATGAGTTGCAAATAAGTCCCATTAACGGATTCCGGCAATTTTTGATCTTTTATTAACACCATAAATTGTAAAATTACAGGTAGCTAAAAATTGTTGAATGCCGATGCTCTTTTCATAAAAAGACATGTTTGTTTATTCAGCTATAACTATCAAGGTTAATTAGATGAGAAATCTAAAAGATAAAAGGGGCTATTAATTAGTTTGAGATTGTAAAATAATTGACTAGGTGTTTGCCATCGGTGTGTTCCCCGAACGTCATCTTTCTTTAATTAAGGATTGATCGCAATTTTTGAAGAAATAGCCTCAATCAGGTTGTATGCACCGCATAACTCGCGTGGGTTACACAAGGGTGTGCACAATCTGAATCGAACAAATAATTTGGATTAAATTAATTAAAAAAAAAAATTGTTATGATATTGAAAAATATATTATTATTTTTTCAAAATAAGGCAAATAATCGGAAATAAATTTAAATAACCTCAAAGGTGCCTCATTTAAAGAAAATCGCCGGATGACAACGGCACGCGACGCCTTGAGAACGACGACTATTTTCAGATTCAGTACATATGAAAATAACCATTCTCTATCCAGAGTTGTCGTTCCTGCTACCCTACTCTCCATCTCTTTCAACACCCATTTTGCAAGATGTTTGTAAAATTTAGAAACAGTAAAAAAATATATTTAAAATTGTTTTAATTATAGTAAATATCAATAAAGATGAAAATATATCACTCATTTCAAATCAATTCTCTCTTAAATATGATTTGTGATCGTTTTTAACTTTTTAATTTTTACCTCCGCAAAATAGTTCTCAAAGAAGTGGGGGGGGGGGGGGGAATCATTTTTAAGAGAGAATTGATTTGAAATGAGTGATTTAAAAAGTTTAAAAAAGGATACAAGTGACAAATAGAACCTTACTGCATGAGTTAAGAACATGGAAGATCGCATGTGTTATATCTCTCCTGACGGATATGCGCTATTTTCTCAGGACAAGAATGCTCACATGTGTTATTTCTCCGAACATAGAGAACCGGATAGATATGGAGGCGCACATGTATTATTTCTCCATTTATGGACAATCACATGTGTTATTTCACCATTCACGGAGACTCTATGATCAACTTTATTTAAAAATGTAGTTATAATTGAATAACAAAATAAAAGAAAGCAAAACATACAAAGTAGGGGCAATAAAACTAACCACCACGATATAACTGAAATATTGTTGAAGGTGGCCATAAACCATAATCCTAACTTTAGAAAACTAAAAGAGACGTTTTGAAACATTCCCTGCATTTCAGTAATAAAATATCCGCATGCAAAATATTATATTACGTTTTGTGTGTTTTTGTTGTGTGTGTACTTAAAGCAAGGCATTTAGGGGAGATTTAAAAGAATACCAATAGTCGTGTTCAGAGTCTACAATATAGAAACATTTCGACTTGTGGCAGGTCGATCGTTTTCTCCCTGTCCTCTCGATCTTAAGCACAATAACACAAACCCTAAAAAGTGAAGAGATACATATATCATTCCTACGTGACTTAGACTTCTATATTTTAATGATAACATTTATAATTGAGTGAAGTCACCCACCGTGCAGTTACGATACTTTAAATTTAAATATATGTTTGATAATAAGAAAAAATTATACATTAATGTCACCGTTTAAAAAGCAATTACATTAATATTCGCATATGCACGATATGCAACAGCAATTGTGGTTGATGATAAATAATTTAATTATTCCTGCATATCACAATTTCTAAATATATTGACGCTTTAAAATCTGATTCAACCCACCATTTCTTTAGAAATGCCTGTACCAAATCAGGGTCAATACGGTTTTCACAGTTTTCCGGTTGTTGACTGATTTTGTCTGTTTATATACTTATGAGTTTTGACATTCCCTTTGTTAGATTGTTAGGAGTTCGGTTATTTTGTTATTACCCTTATTTAAACGGTGACATTAATGTATAATTTATTTGTATTATCAAGCATATATTTAAATTTATCGTATCGTAACTACATCAGTGGTAGACTTAAGACAGCAGAATCCAGCCCAAAATTTTAAAATATCTACAATTTCACTTATGGTTACAAAAACCTCATTTATTACATTGTTAGTACTTTATATCAAAGTCTGGAAGAGGCACCATCTCCTCCTTCAACTTCGATATGAGGCTAAAATATTTAAGACGAGGAATACAGTTGCTTCCCTTATTTGATTTGATAAGCATTTTCATAATTTTCCAGTATGTTTTTGGATTGGATGAGTTTTCTAAAAGAATATAATCTAAATTATTTTCAAAATTTCGTTGTTTTTTTATATAGTTTAATATCAACATTTCAAAACAGTTTTTCTCAATCTGTCCCTCATGCGAATTTCTCTTCGTATTTCGTTATTTCGTTATTTACCCATGACCTATCGTTATTCCTAATATTTACTATTTTTGTCGGAATACTTTCTTTCGCTATTTTTAGGAAATACTTTGTAAATTGTTCGCATATTTCATCAACGTCATTCAAGTGGTCAAGTTTTTCATTTCAGATAATTTCATTTAATATCTCTTCAAACTTTTCGTAACACATTTTTGATACTGCCAAATGTCTTTTTTAAATGATCGAGAGATGTTTTCGAACATTGAATAGTTACGACTGAGGCATCATGATCACTAATATTGTTAGGTAATTTAAAAACATCAGAATTTACATAATTAATTGTGTCACTTACTATAACGGGATCTAATAATGTTCTACTATGATTTGTTACCCTTGTTGGTTTCTCTCTTACATTTGTTAAGTTAAAAAGTCTCATCGTATCAATCAATTGTTATTGCTTAAAGACATAAGGTCAGAATTCAGATCTCCGGAGATCACAATATTTTCGTTGACTTGATATACTAAGCCTATTCCATGATTTAAGCGTGCCCACTATTCAGAGTCGGTCCATTCAGGTTGATATGTATTACACAAAAGAAAAAAGTGACCTTTGGCATGAACTTCAACCCAAATCGCTTCATCTATATCATTTTTAAGTTCGTGTTTCCTGCAAATGCCAGTGTCTTCCTTTGAGTAAATAAGTAATCCGCAACCATAATTAGTACGATCTTTTCGTTAGGGATTTTTATCGGCAAATGAATCGACTTCAATATCTCTGTTTTCAATGCTGTTGTCGAGATGTGTTTCAATTAAAACTATAATATCAAATTCATCAAAAAAAATTTGGAGAAAATTTATTTTATTTCTTATACTTCGAATATTGATATTGCATATGGATATGAATTTATCAGACAAAATATCTACCGCACTTAACCGTGTACTCGATATATAAGCAGACTCAGGTTCAGGATTGGATTCAATATTGCCAACCAATAGCATAAAATGTAAAGCAAAATGGATGAAGGCAACATAAACTTTTGGATTTAGACTTTGAAGAATTAAAAGTGAAGCAAATAGGAAGGAACATCGTAAGTTAGTAACTAAGATATCATGAAAAGTGTCAGAGCGAGAATCATAGCCGATATTAAGACTCATTTCACAGGCATGAAACAGTCCGATAGCCGCTCTATAAGCATCTAAGTTGTTACCCATTTGGTTTTAAAAGAAATGGCTGCATCATTTGCTTCCTGGCTATGCAGATGTTTCGCCGATCTAGAACCAAACACATTTCCATGTGTATTAAAAATATCAAAAAATTAAACACTTGTGATCTAGAAAAAAGTAAGATCACAAACAGAAATACTACATATAAACAGTTTGGAAAATGTACATGTGATTGAAATTTCATTGAATGGAAAAATTCGAAAAAATAAAATGGGAATGTTACATAATAGTCATAATTAAATTTACATGACATCCTTTATGTGGAGAATGAATCTATCCCCTCATATCATGGGTGACTTATGTGTCGCCGTATATGTGATGATAAATTCATTTGAGAAAACAAAGGTCCCTACATATCTTATCGGTAACTTAAAAGAATTAGTTTTGAATTAATAGTTTATCCAGATTGCAAAACATGATGTTTGTTGAAAACTAAAGTTACCATACAAATAATATAAAATTTTAACTTCATTTACCCACAAAACATTGTATAAGCTTAAAATTTCATAACAGGCTATTAAATACACAAAAATTCAATTGTTTACAACATACATAAGTGAATGATAAATATGCTAGTTTCAGTCCAAATGTGTGGGGAAGCGAACACACCACACACCGATAACGTCAGTAGTTTTGGAAAACACGAAGAAGGGCACATCATATTACAATAAAACAATCTTTGAAATTAGATTGGCTATTTATAACCTTATATACCAAGCTGTTAGAAACATCGACACATACTAAGTAATTATATTAACAACCAGTGTATCTTATCACAAATAGTGAATGATAATTTACTTAATATTTTATTCCTAAATTAAATTTAATAATCAGTGTCATGAATAGAGTGTATTGGATGATAGCCAAGCTTGACATGTTTGGTGTGTGGAAATTACTTTCCATCTATGAATTCAGGTACAGTATATATGTCGGTTAAAGTAGGTCGTTTTTAGAATTGTGTCTGGATATAATTATAACTTTTGAATCTCATATCGAAAACTTGTCAAATGTTAAATTTACGATATTTACTAACATATTTGAATTTTAGGGGAAAGATCAGATTCACAGAAAACGGTACGTATTGGTCATTTTAATTCTACATATATATCTGTTAACACATTCCTCTTTTAAATTTCCAATTGCAATGGTTTCCAAATTTTGCGCCGCCATTCATGAAAGCTACCATGGACTTGTATAACACCAATGCATTTTGAAATTCTAACCAAGTCATGGTGGCGACCGCAAAAATTTCGAAGTAATGACTTCAACTTAACCAAGAGGAACCCTTGGTTCAGTAGCTTCCTTGCTAGCAGCAACCCTATATCAAGGAAATCCCGATATGAACCACAAGCTATGGACTATCGTTTCAACTAAGAAATATATACTCCCTATGCAGGTGCTGCTGTAATGTTGCTACATATAAATGGAAAGTTCACAATGGGAAAATTGCAATCATCTCTTTTGTCGTAAAGTTTCGTTCTTAACCTCATTTTCAATTTCGAGGTGTAGGTCAAGGTATGAAGCAAACCTATCTGTATCTGTGGAATCCTTTATCTCAAGCTCAATGGGATAGATGGGATCAACGAAATCGCCAAAGCTACAATTAATTAATAAAAGGACATCATATATATAGCGGAAGCTGAAATTAAAGGATTGGGCTAGCTTCTTTTCGTTTTTCTAGAGAAGCCCCTGTATGAAGTCTGTCTCATACGAATAAAGGAACAATTCGTCGAGAAGAGGGGCACAGTTTGTACACTGAGGTATGCCGACTCTCTGTTGAAGAAAACGTCCACCAAAGAAAACAAATATGTTGTCAATCAAAAACTCGAGCATGTTGATGATATCAGTTTCAGAGAACATTTTGGTAGAATCAGAGTGCTTTTTGCAAAGTAAGATCTCTCCCTTCTTAGAAAAACACAGTTGGACCAACTCCCTTCATCTGTGCTTCAACTTAGAGTGAGGAATAGTTGTGTAGAGGGTAGAGAAGTCAAATGTTTTAATGTTATTGCAGGAGGAGAGGGACCTAGATTGAATGTAGTCTAACAGATTTTTTTAGTTTTTCAGAATCCACATCTGATTCACACCACCCCTCGAGTAACTAATGTCACAATACTTCTGAAGCCCAGTGTTGACCGCCGACATAATACATGTTAATAATTTAGAAAGAGTTTTCATGGAGCATTTGGCATACCCAGCAAAATAGTGCTACCGTATAGCGGGTTATTTTCGCGGGTCTAACATTTCGCGACTTTGGAGGGCAAAGGTATGGTACAAATTGTCGCTGTTTTTATTTTCGCGGATTGAACAAAACTGTATATTTTATTTTGGCGGATGGACACTATGAGTGAAAATGTACAAGAAATTATGGTTCATTTTGTTATTTCTTACCACAAATAAGTCGTTAAATTGATAGAAACAAGTACACAAACAACGATTTTATTTACAAATTGCAAATCAAGATCAGACAACTTAAAATCACATAGAGTTACGAAATATCTACATAAATTGTATCACATGTATTACATAGTTGTCTATTCTCGGGAGACTTTAGACAATTAATGCAATCATATTTTTATATGATATTTCTGACATTTATTAATTCATATAAAACATACAATGCCGTTGGGCACGTTTCTACAATATTGATTAACGATCATCGACCACCAAATCGGAAGTACAAATTTTGTATAAATATTTCGCGGAATTTATTTTGGCGATTTACGTTTGACCGCGAAAATAAGCGAAAATAAAAACACCGCGAAAATAACCTGCAATGCGGTATTTGAAAGCGCTATTACAAAGCATGTCTAAATATTTACATGACATAAAAAAGTTATTATGACCTTCTTCTACTTTGCAAACATTACATAAACTGTTAGTTGATATTTTCCATTTGAACAGATGCGATTTGGTTTGAATAAAAATTGTGTGTGTAAATCACATTACGTAGACTACTTGATAAAGTAATTAGCTATTGACAATTCACTTGGCAAACCTACATATACTCCGACAACGCTTATGAAAGTAGAAATACTGGACAATCATAGGTCTATCTTATGTTCCTTTGGAATTTCAACCAAAGATGAAGAACTGGATCTACCATTACTCTACTGGATTCCTACATTACACGAGCGTCCTTTCAAACATCGTTATATTGCTGGGTCTGCCAAATTCTCCACGAAACCTCTTTCCAAGTTATTAACATGTATTCTATCAGCGGTCAAATCTGAGCTTCAGAGTTGCACAAGCTATCCGATGGGTGGTGTGAATCAAAAGTGGATTCTGAAGAACTCTAAAGATCTGTTAGAGTACATAAAACATTGGTCCCACTCTTCCTGCAATAGCATTATCACATTTGACTTCTCTACCCTTTACACGACTATTCCTCACTCTAAGCTAAAGGACACCTGGAGTGTGGTAGATTGTAGATTCGAGTCTCATCGGGTTCAAACCAAAGACTATGATGTTGGTATTTACTTCCTCTCCATTAAGAATGCAGCACTAAGGATTAGGAGCAAGGACTGCATGGCTGAGAATCAGTATAATGTGTCTGAGTTGAACGACATGTCTACCCGCTGACTGTTGTTTCAGTGAGCTAACACTATAAAGGTATAAGCAAGTGTGTTATTCTAGTACAAAGTAGCCATCATCTTCATCTCATCAAATGTAGCTTGTTCTCGCTATGATATAGCTGGGGAAAAAACTGTTCATTTGGTAGGAAACAGCAATCACTAACTCACTATAGTGTATATGCTCCAGTGGTGATCTACAAATAACACAAATATTCGCTATAAGTAAGCAAATCATATTACACCATTCTTCTCTTTGTAAGACAAGGGCTGTTATAAGTAAACAAATCATATTACACCATTCTTCTCTTTGTAAGACAAGGGCTATGCCCAACACCGCATGATACAACTACAGCATGTCAACAAGGGAAAGTTGAACAAGTGTATCTTAAAAGCAAGGGTGAACCTAGTATATGGATTGACACAGATTTGAGAGACAACATAGCGTTGGTTGTCAACTTTTAATTTACGGTAATCATATATATAATGATCCATAAATAGACAAATCCAATACCAAACGTTGGTAATTTTAGATTATTTATTTAAAAAAAATACAAATATCAGGTGATTTGGAGGGGCCCGGGTGGTTTGATGAGTTAGGTCGTTGGATCTAGCAAATTATACAAGCCTATCACCAATACGACGTGGGTTCGCGCCCAGCTTTGTAAATTATAAAAAAGGGTGCACTCGACTCACAGCCGCAAGTGATAAAGTTTACCAGTTGCTTGCCCATGGCCGATGGTTCTCTCCGGGTATTCCGGCTTCCTCCACCACTACAACTGGTCGCCATGATATAGCTGAACAATTGCTGAAAGTGGCGTTAACACCAAAATTCAAATTCAAATTCACATTCAGGTGTTTTTGGTTTCAATATATTTCTTATACATACATGCAAAAGGCCGCAATGACCGAAAGCATGTGATATACAATGTACATGTAGCTAAACTTACATGTACTTATATATGCAATCCGGGGTCGATGTGGTCGTGATCGTATGGTAGTTGGATTTACAACTACCAATGCAATCAGTGCCTATCGTACTAACGTGAGCTCGAAACTTCCATTTCCGCTCATGGCATGGCATACATGTATTTAATACAACATTTTGTCTGGTCAGATTAATATCCCCAATACACAAATCTGTCGAACGTATATTGCTTACAGATGCTAGTAACTACGCTGCCTCAGGTGTGCTATTACAAAACAAAAAAAAACGAAGTTGTTCATGTAATGTTGGATGAAAATAAAGAAAAAAAACAAAGTTCAACTTTTAGAGAACTCAAGGCGGCAGAATTTGTTCTATTAGCCTTACATTCACATTTAAGCGGTAGATTTGTCAAACTTTTTTCTGACAATCAAAATGTTGTCCGAATAGTTAACGTTGGTAGCATGAAACGTGAACTTCAGAACATACATTCTAAGTTTAATTCACAGTTTTGGACTCAGGGTACATAAGGAGTCGATGCATTTGCTTACGACTCGTCTGATGATAATAATTGGCTAGTGCCACCTATTCATTATATACCTAATGTCATAAATAAAGGTAATAACAAAATTACCGAACTCCGAACAATCTTACAAAGGGAAAGTCAAAACTCACAATTATATAAACAGACAAAATCAGTCAACAACCGGAAAACTGTGAAAACCGTAATGACCCTGACTTGGTACAGGCATTTCTAAAGAAATGGTGGGTTGAATCAGATTTTAAGGCGCCAAACCTCCCGCTCTCATTACGGTTCAAAGGTTCCGGCTGTCACTGTAACAGTATTTAAATACAGGAACAAAATAGGTAACCATATGTTGAAGTACAGGTGTTATGGAACCATAGTTGTTCCTAAGTGGAAATCGGCTTTATTTTGGCCATGCATTGTACAAAATAGCGGTGAATTCGAATGGTTCATTAAAAACAAGATTGAATATGTCAATACAAGGATTTTTTTCAAAGCAGGTTCACATAAATAAAGTGTTTGCTAGATCACCTTTTATAAGCAATGTTTTGGTTCTGAAAATCGATTGTAGAAATATAATATTGTAAATCACTTTGGTGAGTGATCTACAAGTATTTAATAAATCATTTTGGTGAATGATTTTACATAATATACATCATTTTGGTGAAAGAATTTACAGAATACACATCA
The DNA here is from genome assembly GCA_963383655.1 of Bathymodiolus septemdierum. Classification (NCBI taxonomy): domain Eukaryota; kingdom Metazoa; phylum Mollusca; class Bivalvia; order Mytilida; family Modiolidae; genus Bathymodiolus; species Bathymodiolus septemdierum. Next base: position 10,409,553 of record OY726528.1, on the reverse strand, counting down.
TTTTAGTGAATGATTTTACATTTAAGCATCATTTTGGTGAATGATCTTACAGAATACACATCATTTTGGTGAATGATATATTTTTTTTAAATATGAGTGTATGTACTTTTCATAAAATGTTGATTGTAGAAATTAAGTTGCAAATAGATGTACAGTGTTTTTACAAATTAAATGATTTTAAAAAAGATCATTTTGGTAAATGATCCTTCAAAATGGGTATTTTGGGAATGATGGTTTGCATAAACGAAACATATTCATTTTAAAATTGTCTATTTACAAAATGTATACAGTTATGGATCTTGGAAGGACTTACAACCTTTCTATGATCATGATATTTTAGGACCAGCTGTCAAACAAATACCAGATTTAGTGAATGCCAGTAAGGCCGACAGTACCAACAAGAAATATGATAATTATATTAACAAATTTCGAAAGTGGTGTGAATTGCATTCGTTTTCTTCACTTCCAGCGACACTGAATTCTTTATGTTTATACATAAGTTCGTTAGTTTTTCAGCGTGTGTCTATTTCAGTTGTGGATGCTGTATTTTGTAGTATCAGCCGTTTTCACATAGTTTCTTTGAGAAAAAATCCGTGTGATGAAAGAATAGTGAAATTGTGCTTAGAAGACAGTAAGCGATTACTGGCCAAACCTGTCAAGAAAAAACTTCCTATAACTGTGGATATGTTGAAGAAAATTATTGATCGTTATGGGAAAAAGGACTCGACTTTATCCGATTTACGTACATGCACTTTGTGTTGATTAGGTTTTTCTGGATTTTGTCGTTACAGCGAATTGTCGAACATTTTAATGAAAGATCTTGAAATTTTTGATACTCATCTTGAAATAAATATTCAGAAAAGTAAAATATTCAGAAAAGTAAAACTGATATTTATCAAAGGGGTAATAAAGTGGTTATAGCAAAAACAGGAAATACACTATCCAGTTTCTTTTTTATTACGTTACATACAATCAGCTAGTTTAAATTTTAAATCTGGTGAATATTTATGCACTGCTGTTCAGTTTTGTAAAAGTATTAAATCGTACAAATTATGTAATAGATTTAAACCTTTATCCTATACCAGAGCTCGGGAAATCGTTTTGGATACATTGGGTGTCTTGGGTTATAATAAATCCCATTTTTGTCTGCATAGTTCAAGGAATGGTGGTGTTTCTGTTGCGACTCGGAATAATGTATCCGACAGGCTTCTCCGAGCTCATGGTAGGTGGGTAACGGACAAATCCAAAGACGATATATACATTAAATTGTTAGTTTCTAGAAATTTAGATTGATAACAACGTTCGTTAAAATCTCCCTGGGATATCTTTGTGATCGAAGTTGTAGCGAGTCACTCACTCTATTCATTCTTGTTTTATCTTAATATAGAAAAGACTATGTTTATTTTCACATGAGAGTATCGATGGAGAAAGTAAACAATAATGAAATCTATAACAACAAAATGAAAGAAAGTTTCCCGCCTAAAGTTCAACTGACCAAACTGACCAATAAGAAATGAAAAGGACAAAATAGTATGGAGTATTCATTTAACATAATCACTAAATGAATAAATATATAAACTCTAAATACTGATGAAAATAAGCATATGTTACTGAAACAGAAATAGAAATATATTAAGAATTAAATACAGATGTATGACATCATGATGAGCTAATAATCCTTTAATAAGAAGAAATAAATTGTTAATAACTACATTACTTCCGTTTTTCATTGAAAAGCTACAATATGAATGGCTATGAAGTGGTCACATGATTATAAAAGAGATGTTTTACATCCCAATAAAACTCAAACCCGAACTTGCACGTGCCTCCATGACGACGTCAGATGTAAACAATAAATGGCGTAGTAATTTCCAACAGCAAATAATCTAACACAAATAAAATTCACAACGAAAATTTCAACTATGTTAAATTTTGCTGTGATTTAAATGTAATTATAAGAATTGAATGCATTTTCTTGTAGCTTTAAAGGCGTGTAAAAGCGTGGACCGAAGCACTTTTTGTATGAAGCGCGCTCTCACAAAAAGTGCTTCGGTCCACGCTCTTACACCCCAATAAAACTACAACAAAATGCATTCAATTCTTGAATAAAAATAATAATTATACTGAATAAAATATGTACAAATCCACTGTTGTCACCACTAATAATAATTTAAGGTATTTATACTTACTAATCTTACTAATTGTCTATAAAGTAATTTTCTCAGTGAGATTGAGTTGATTGATTGATTGACTGATTTATAAAACATATTAATTGCTATTAAAATGTAAAAGGTTAAATGGGATAATATTTAAAACTATTAAATATGAATTTAATATGATCATTAAATATGAATTTAATATGATCACTTTTACCTTTAAAATATTAAAAGGTGAGTTATTAACAATGTTATGTGTAATCTGTCTGTGTTTTTGTGTAATTGTGCATGTTTTGAGCACAATAGTTATGAACATAATTTCATATTCCGGTTGCCATGATATAATACACACTGATGAACAACAGCATGCTATTGTGATCCTTTGAGGTATATCCTGTATTTTGATTCCAAGACCTTTGCATCCCAGTGTGAGGTAAAGATAGTTGTTTTTATAGTTTTGCTTATTAATGCTAATTTTGCTACTTATTATTTTCCTTGTCATAGTGTTTAGCTTATGTTTATGCTTGCTTGGCTTAAGTTTATTTTTGCTATTATTTTGTTTGGTTCATGTGAAGCTATTTTTCACATGTAATAACACTTTTCTTTCATATTAGAGAATGTCCATGAGAACCATGAGCAGCTATATAGAATGAATATGTTGTTAATATAATGGAATAGAAAACCTGTCATAATTGTAATTTAATTTATTTTAAATATTCCACTGCTAGCATACATAAACTATCAGAGTTATTTTTCTTGACCCGTTATTTATTGATCTAATATTGTTATTACAGGGTCTTTTATTTGGAAGTATTTCCGACTGTAATAAATGCTCGAACTTACAACGTCTTGGTTTTATTATTCACCTGAGAATTGACCCGACGACACATGAAAAATACTATTCCAGTTATTCCTCTTTTACCAAGTTTTGATAGATTAATAGAAGTACGCTGGTTTGATAATTAGTATTTTTGAAGAAAAAGAGGAAGGATGCAGGCGAGGATATCTAATTTTAATTAGATAGATTTATCCCAGAAATGGATATAGCAATCTCCTATTCATCTACATGGAACAAAAGCTGGATGACAATCAGTTATTTCGAGATAAAATATAAATAAATTCAAATAAGAGTAAAACAAAAAGAAAATTGAAAACGAACAAAAATGTATAGCTGACTCATACAGATGAATGAGAGATAGGGTTCTCATCATGGTTCACGAAAAATACTTTTTGCTAATCATTTTTACCGGCAAGACAATTCTGCTCATCACAATTCTTGAGAAAAAAAAATTAAGCCCAGCGTAAATTGCTTACATCCCTACTAATCGTGACAACAATAATCAGTGGAGATGACCAGTAAGGATGCGTGTACTATTGGCGAATAGAGTTGAGAGGGCAACAATTATTGTCAAGAAAATGACATTAAAAACAATCTGAAGTATATGATAAAATGATTAATAATTATTATTCCAAACCACTTAACTTTGAGCCGTAATGAAAGGGGGAGGTTTGGCGCTATATAATCTGATTCAACCCACCATTTCTTTTGAAATGCCTGTACCAAGTCAGGGTCATTACGATTTTCACAGTTTTCTGGTTGTTGACTGATTTTGTCTGTTTATATGCTTATGCGTTTTGACTTTCCCTTTGTAAGATTGTTCGGTGTTCGGTAATTTTGTTATGACCCTTATTTATTATAAGAAAGTAAAAATTTTCAACTTGACGTACTGTCACATTACAAGGAAAATATTTTGAGTGTATTGGGTACAATTTATATTACAAATGAAGTCCCTTCTTACACATTACTAACAACATATAATTTATATGACATGAACAAGTTTCTATGTATATATCAATTACCATATTTTTTTTATCTGTAGATAATGCATTTTTCTGTTTTGCATATACAAAATGTATATATATATAAATATATATATTCCAAGAAAAAAGTTGCGAAGTGTTATCAATGAAAATAAACTACCTTGCATCATTCAAACATAAGCATAATCATCAGACGCTTGTCCATGAGTAACATGGCGGGTGTCTAGCTAGAAGCAGGAACTGCTTACCCTTCTCGAGCACCTGAGTTCACATCTGTTTTTGTTGTGAGTTCTGTGTATCTACTCTCTGTATTTTTCCATACCGTTGTTGTTTTTTTTGCTTCTTTGCATTTGTTCTGTGTCTTGTGCCCACCATTGTTTGTGTCTCTGGATTGTCCATACTTAATTGATCCGTAGGTTTCACAATGTTGATTTATGTGATAGAGTTTGCTTGATGCATATAACGACACGTGGTTTTTGGCTGGTACCCCAGTTTTATCAACCAATAAAACCAACGGCCGTTGTATAATGGAGATTTGATTGAAACAACGAAGTTAAGGAGCAATTCCGATGTCGATTTTTATATTATATTTTACCATCATAATTGATTCATATAATTATTCGAACAGGCTGATTATGTTTCTAAAGCTGGAACTGCCTACCCTTCCGGAGCACCTGAGTTTATCCCCAGTTTTTAGTGGGGTTCGTGTTACTCGATCTATAGTTTTATGTGTATGTTTTGTAGATCGTTGTTTCTCCTTTTGTATTGTTTCTTTTGGCGATTGTGCTCTATGTTCGTCTGTGATATGCGTATTCTGATGACCCCTTTGGTATCTTCAAACTCTTCTTGTTTATCATTTTGTTTTTTCCAACACCTGTCGAATACATATTCCAATCTCTAGAATAATAGACTTGAAGTTTGAATTTGTGATCCGATACAAGCCAATCTATTTCATGACTAGTACTGATGATCATGTTCTATATCAAACCATATACTGTATGCCCTTCGGTATCACCTGAGTCCACCTATTATTTAGAGGGGTTCGCTTTGCTCGATTTCTAGTTTGCTGTGTAATGTGTTGTAGATCATTGTTTGTCTTTTTGTTGTTCTAGTACATGTCAATGTGTAATGAAATAATATAGTGGGTTCTTGGACTAATTTTATTGACAATATAGTGATCTTGGAAAGACTTTCAAGGGAAAGACAACGGTTTTTTTTCAACATAAACAACAAAGATGGCGACAGATGGAAAAGTAAAGACATTAGATAAAGTTATAGCTTATGACGTATGACCATGTCCTATATCAAACCATATACTGCATACCCTTCGGTATCACCTGTGTCCACCTATGCTTTTTAGAGGGATTCGTTTTGCTCTGTGTAGTGTTTTGTAGATCATTGTTTGTCCTTTTAGATTTGTTCTATGGGTCATTGTATCGTTTGTCCTTCTTCCATTTATCACTGCTGATTACCACTTTGATATCTTCAAACTTTTCTTCCTACCACACTCGAGGCCAGCACGCTAACGAGTACATCATCAATGATACCACCAAAACATGTCACGGGCATCATCAGATACAATACCCGGACACGATTCGACTGTTGTCAATTGTAAAATGCTTTACATTCACATCTCAAATAAATTCTTTCCAAAATAAAACATGTTCAATACTTAATAATAATGAGCTGTTAATCTCAATGCCTAGATGCGTAGTCATGGAATAGGCAATAGTCCAGATGAACCGCGACATGGCAACTAAATTGAATATCTACGCTTTTATTACCAAGAACTTAATTTGTCTTTACAAAACTCTACGATAAAGAAGAAACATTCTTTTCGTTGTGTTATATGTAATATATCTTGTATAGCTGTATGTACACAATTTTATCATTGTTCAAGATAAATGCAATATAATAAAATATGTAGTAAAATGTAGATACCCCATTTAGTGCACACGACACTTTGTTTGGAATAACCTTCTCCCGGTACACTCAAATCCAACATATTTGAAAGCCAAGTCATGCATAAGTCATTGGGCGCAAGGAAACTAAAGAGCCTACGCAGGATAGCCAACATCAGCTATGGTCACCAATGCATGAGGGATGATAACCTTAGTTTTATTAATAATTATATTTTTGATGATTGGTTTATTGGTGTTTAACGCCACTTTCAACAATATTTCAGCTATATCGTGGCGGTCATTTTTATTGGTGGAGGAAACCTGAAAAAAACACCGACCTGTTGCAGGACAAACATTATCACATAATGTTGTATCGATCACGACCACCACGTCCCCTATATTTGTGAGGAAGTGATATCTTATAGAAATCTCTAATATTGTCGATGATAAAATCATAAGGACCGATATCTATTCAAAATTGAATGTGATCTTTTTAGTTTACATTTGACAATGATTTAATGACCCACAAATGAAGCATGGTCTCCTTTGCGTTTTTCCAGCGTAGGCACTGGGGAACTGGAGTACCAAGGTTGTTGTCCACCACGAAAAGGCGGCGGTGGATTAAAACAAGGAACAGACACAGGATTGTGTTGCTGTTGTCTTGGTTGGTTTAGGTTTATGGTGTTTAACACCACTTTCAATTATATGTCATCGTGACGGTCAGTTTAATTGGCGGAGGAAACCGGAGAAAACCACCGACCTGTCGCAAGTGGCAGACAAACTTTATCACATACTGTTGTATCGATTAGAGGGGTTCGAACTCACAATGTAAGTGGTGATAGGCACTGATTGCATCGGTAGTTGTAAATCCAACTACCATATAATCACAACCATGGCAGCCCCTCTGTTGCTTTGGAGTATCCTTATTCTTAGATTATTTCTTCAGAATTGCTACTAACAAGGAAGCGACTGAACCAATGGTTCCTCTTGGATAAATTGAAGTCATCACTTCGAATGTTTTATGGTCTCCACCATGACTTGGTTGACCGTTATGGAATATCTGTGTCACAATTGACCACGGATGTGTTTCACTTGTCGTAAACACTTCCCGATTCTTTCCTCATTCATGACTTATCACCGGGTTTGTAACTAGATTAAAATTGTGTTGTCTATTCTTCTTCGATATGCGGATTCTGATTACCCCTTTGGTATCTTCAAACTCTTCTTAGGATCTGATGATCTAGGATTCATTGTCCCAATCACTAGTTATCGGGTTTGCTTTGTACTGACGAGTGGTGTCCCAACCACCATCGGCCTAATCAGCTACTAGTATTTAAGAAAAAAATTATAACGATTTTTAAGTATATCAGTACTAGCAATGATAAGATCACGGAAATAGTATGTTTTTGAAATTGTACGAAGCCCAAAGTGCGTGTGTTAAATCTTCTAGATGTTCGTTGTTAGCATTAAATTAAATGTTATTCCCTTCTGAGCGCCTATTATACTGAGAGTAAGACTTTTACTTTTTAACCTGCGATTTCATGCATTGATATGCTCCATGGATTTCATCATGCAAATATCCAATATTTTCTGATATTTCAGCATCGACTTGTTGCTTCTATTTCCTGGCCTTGATGGTTTACTGCAACCAAAAACCTCTGTAGATATAGTTCAATTTAGGAGGGTGTATCGATATCCATTTTACTAATTAACAAAATAAAACACGACTAATCGAGTCGGCAATGAATGATATTTTCACGAATGGTTGGAAAATACGCAATGGTATATCGGCAGATAACTGGGATTAATAAATTTCAAGCTAATTCAGTTCCTTTAGACGATTGAAATGACATTTTTATTTATTTTAACCTATGAACGAATGGGAAAACCAGTACACACTTCTGCGTAGAAACTACAGGTATCATAGAACACAAACTCTACATGAATGGCTATTGAATGGTTTCTTATAAATTACAAATTTGTATGACTTAAGGCGAGCACACTAACCATTATACCAGGACTAGTTAATCAAACACAATATATATATATATATTATTGCAAATTGCAATCAAATATAGCAAAGCGATACATCTTTTAGCTTAAACAAAATTGTTACTGATTTTGAATACCATACAAAATAATGATTTATACACTTTTTAAAGTACAATAGAACAACAAGGGAGGTAATACCATTGGTGTCTTTTACACAGTGTCTACTGAAACCTGGCTAAGCTGAACCTCATTTGGATTCATGTTTGTGCTCTAATATGCAGGTGATCAGCTTAAACAGGTTAAATTAACAGTGATTCTATATAGTTGAACTTTATTTCAAGGTTTAGTTTAGATAGGTTTCACAGTATTTACAAATCGATCTTTATTAAGAAGTATTTGAAGATACCGAAGGGGTAATCAGACAAAAAACGATCTACAAAACATACACATAAAACTAAAGATCGAGTAACACGAACCCCACTAAATCTGGGAGTGAACTGAGGTACTCCGGAAGGGCAGGCAGCTCCTGCTTCACTAGTGGCACTCGTCGTGGTAATCTAGTTACAAACCCGGTGATAAGTCATGAAAGACAGGGAAGTGTTTACGATAAATGGAAGATATCCTTGGTCATTTGTGACACAGATATTCCATAACGGTCAACCAAGACATGGTGGCGATCGTACAACTTTCGAAGTGATAGATGTACAGGAAATGCTTTTACATGAAATCATGTATTGAACCTCATCCAACTCATTGTTATAAAGCAACAGTACTAGGGGTCTAAAAAGTGAGAGAAACAAATCTAAAATGCTGAGAAATACTTTTCATGACATTGGCACATAGCGTCAGATAAACATTTCAGGACTCTCACTACTTTTAAGTTAGAGGAAGAAGTCACTTCTCTGTCATATAGTTCACAAGGAGAAGCGGAAGAAAACAGATAGAAGTGGGGAGACTTATTGGAGTAGTTAATGGCGATTCATTGAATGAGTGAGTCAGTGAGTGATTGTTGCTTAAAGCCAATTCAGCAATTTTTCAGATATATCATGGCGAGAACAAGTTAAGTCTCAGTGAGATGTTATTGGGGCCGCTTTGTACTAGACCAACACGCTGAGTTGACTTTTTATAGTGCTAGCTCACTGAAACAACAGTCTTTGGTTTGACACGACAGAGGCTCGGACCCATGATCTACCACACGCTAACCATTAAGCCATCGATGCGGTTCCATTGCTTATGATGTATAATTATTAAAGTTATTTGAATATACGTCCATTGTTTATGCTATATTTTGTAGAGAGAAGTGGGGAGACTTATGGGAGAAGTTAATGGCGATTAATTCAAAAACAATAGTGTGTGACACATCTGAGGTTACCCTGACCAAATGTATTAAATAGTTTTACACCTGTCTGATCTGATGTGTTGTTTTATGTTCATCAGTGCCTAAATTACTTATATCCAATGTCAAATATTTATTTCTGTCTACCTTGACTAATGTAGTTTTGCATACCTGTGAATTTTGATATGTACCCCCCCCCCCTTTTTTTAAATATTATTGTGCTTTGATCGAATACGACATCAATTGTAATTACTCATAAGAAGAGAGATGCATCAACCAATTTCTCAAATGTCCAACTAATATATATATATATATAGCTAGGGAATGAAAATGTAGCACAAAAGGATATTGACAGTCAAAAACTGAAGCAAGTAAGGGCTGTGATTATCATTTCCCAGACCTCAACTGAAATTGCAACAGTAGAATAGCATAGCTGTAGCGAAAATCTTGTTTAATTGCTGGGAAGTATCAACGTTCACACCTGTGTGCATATAAGCCGTTCGATAGATAGATTGCAGGAAAAACCAAACCTCTAGTCAGTGATTTGATCCGACAGTGATTAAGCCTATAGTAGCACTCATTCGAAGTGAATGCGATATCCAATACACCAAAGAGGTTGTCTTGTAAATATATGTGTGCTATTTCTTGATATTTATAACTATTTAAAAACATTGCTGAAAAAAAGAACAAAACGACAAGCAATGATCCACAAAATACTATGCAAAAAATGGAGGAACAGGAACCCACTGAAAGATATGGGAGATCTATGGTACTCCAGAAGGGCAAAGAGTTTCTGCTCCCTTAGTGGAAACCGTTATGGATGACTTCTTAAAAATATTACAATAAATTTAATAATTGAAAGAAGCGTTACAGTTATTGATAAAAAAAATAGTACAACAAATATAATAATTGAAACAAACGTTACAGTTATAGATAAACAAATATTGCAATGAATATAATAATTGAAACCAGCATTACAGTTATAGATAACAAATAGCGCAAAAAATATATTAATTGAAACAAATGTAAAGGTTATAGATGAAAAAAATATTAAAATAAATATAATAATTGAAACTAGTGTTACAGTTATAGATAATACATAAAACAATTGAACGAAGCCTAATAGTTATAAACCATCTATATATCGAACATATGGTAGTCCTCATTCGAAGTGAATACGATATCCACTACACCAAAGAGGTTGTCCTGTAAATATATATGTGCTATTTCTTGATATTTATAACTATTTAAAAAAAGTCTTTCGTGCAACATTCTTTTAAAGTGCTTGAACTTTCTTGTGAATAAAAGTCAAAAGTTGAAAAAGAAATGGAGATTTACACGTTAAATAATGTTTTGCTAAATAAATAAATATCTTAGAATCTGTTAATAAAATGAATATGTTAATAAAATATAAAACAAGAATATATATTGCATTGAATAAATCACAATACATTTCTTATATATTTACACTACAGAAAGTAAAAACTCATATTTATATGAACAGACAAAATCAGTCAACAACCGGAAAACTGTGAAAACCGTAATGACCCTGACTTGGTATAGGTATTTCTGAAGAAATGGTGGGTTGAATCAGATTTTAAAGCGCCAAACCTCCCGCTCTCATTACTACAATGATTACTTAGAATTTTCTAAATGGTTTCACGAAAGATTATAAATGTGTGCAATGGTAACGACAGACAAAAGACGATGGACGGAGGCAAAGTGATATCAATAGACCGTATAACACTGTAAGTCATGTGAATTAATAAATAGTGTAAAACAAACAAACAAAGTACTTCAATGTCTGGCGTTTCTGATATACGCTGAAATGGTAAAAACAAAAACAGCTTCATTCAGCAAATGAGAGTTGACGATACTTATGAAGGGTAATCAGAAACCATCAATTGAAGAAGGACGGATAATACTATGATAAAAAAAATGAGACAAACGTGATCCACAAAACTTTACACACAATAATAAACATTGAGCAACACGAACCCGATAAAAAAAAATCGTGGATGATCTCTGGTACTCAGGAAGGGTAAAGATGTCCTGCTCCTCTAATGGCAAACGTCGGGTTCGTCTTGTTAAAATTTCGGTGATATATGAAACACCAAGTCGTCTATCGATATAATCACTATATCTAGGCCAGAAAGTAAGAGTTTAAACAATTCCTTTATATACAACGAATGACACTTTTCATGAAATATAGTGACTTTCTCTATCACAGAAGGTAACTTTATCAACCCTCCATTATATTGTGCTTGGAACAACACTTTTCCTAAAAATAAAGTATTATACCAATATTTTGTCTATTAGAAAAAATAAATGTAAGAAAAGGTGTAATCAGAGGTCATATTTTAAAGATAACTACGGATGTGGCAGGTACTGATAATTATTTCGATTCTAATAGGACAATTAAGGTAAAATTTCAAATCGAAGTGGTCTAGGTCATCCAGTGTTTTTGGTTGTTCCGTTAATTCACCCTACTGAAATGTTACAGTAATATTTTTATTTTTCCAAAGATGCTTGAAATGACAACCGAAAAGGTGTTTCAATGCCGATGGTAAATATGTTTTGAGGCTACTACATGTTGTCATTCGTGATCATTAATTCAAAAGAAAGGGAAAATACTGCAAATTCCACTTTGGCAATGAGGCGTACACGAAACCAAAATACGCTTGATCTTTGCGTTCCAAACTGGAAGTCTTCATATGACGTATTTTTTATGTGCCAAATTCGTCAGCAACATTTCGCGGAATTTTAATTTCTATGATTTAGACCCAGTTATATGCAAGAATAGTATGTGTTATTCGGGATCTTCACAGGGGATGCATATTTATATTCCTTGTGTTTTTTCTATATCCCCTTAGTCGATTTTTATATTTCCTGTATTGCATCATTGGGCATCTTTTACAAGGGAGTGTCATGGAACACCCGATTTTTAAGCACAGACCACGTCTATCTATGACATAATCGGTCATAGATAAATACTCTTTTTACCACGGGTTCGGACTCAAAGCGTTTGAAGGATATCATATTAGAATATATTTTTCGTGAATAACTGCGATGTTCGGTGACTCGTGATTTACTTTACTTATTCAGAATCCAAGAGTAGTTATACTATAAGTAGCAGACTCACATTTTCTTAACACAGTAAGCATAAGCTACACATACACTTATCGCGATAACAACAGCTAAAGCACCAACACTACCTGCTACGATTAATATCAAATTATCTGTGGTGATCGATGACGAATCTACAAAATATATCATTACCAATCATAATCTATGGTGTAATGGTTAGCATGCTCGCCTCAAGTACGGTAGATCATAGGTTCGAGTCCCTGTCGGGTCAAACCAAAATATATAAATTTGGTATTTTTGCCTGTCCGCTAAGCACACAACACTAAAGAGAAAGAGCAAAGACTTGGTTAGCTCGGAATCAGGATATTGTGTCGGAATGGGGCGAAAATGCGGAGTGTTGTTTCAGTGAGATAGCACTATAAAAATCCAACTAAAAGTGTTGGTCTAATACAAAGCGGACTTCATCATCATCGCATTGAAATTAATTTACTCTCACCATGATATAGCTGAATAATTGCTGAGTTGGCGTTAAACAACAATTACTTACTCACTCATAAGCAAAAGCGTATAAGCAAATGACTAAATAAGTATATTGATTGTGATCGAAACCCGTTGTTTTCTATTTCGAAAGCATATACAACGTAAGTATAAATTAACCTAATACTCGAAATAAAATAGTGTGCATATGCTATGGCTAATAAAGCCAAAACCTTATAGATAGGCGCACATCCGTTTTGAAGATCGAGGCAGATATCATCACTAGTATCGTAGCGAGCACCGTAGAACGAGCTGCAATATTAGTGATAATGTATATGGAGACCTTCAACTCGGACGTTATTGTCTATGTCGGTCACATCATAATGTGCTTAACGTCACATTGTCTGATAAATACCCATTACATATATTGGTTGCTGGTACAATAATTTGTGTCAGAGCGAGTCTGTTGAGTATCACTATGAGTTTTCATGTGGTTAGTTCACGCAACAGGGACGACCTGATTTACAGAAAACTAAAAAGAAGAGCAACAGCAAAATATTGGACATCAATATATACGCAAAAATACACAAAAACACAACAAGACATGAGCACTCCTACTGATCACTGGAGGTAAAGACGAACCGAATATATTTTTAATGCGGCAATTGTAACAGACATCACAACACGCAACTAATGACGTAAAGACACATAATAGGACAACATAAAAACCTAAAAAGATGAGCAACACGGACCACACTAAACATACCGGGTAGATTCAGGTGCTCACAAAAGGTAAGTAGTTCCTGCCTCTTATAAGATACCCTTCATATTACTCATAAAGACAATACATGTTGAAGACCACTATACACAACAAATACAAACAGAATATATATGACATGAGCCCTCCTACAAAAAATTGGGGACGAACGGAACATAGCTTTCGTGTGGAAATCATGGTGGATATTACAACACGGAACTAAGTATGTAAAGACACACAATAAAACAACTAAGAGAACTCTAGATATGAGCAACACGGACCCCACCAAAAACCGGTCATGAAGAATAATAGGTTCTTACATACGTACTTGGGAAAGACCGGGTGATCTTCCATGAGTGATATAAGTTTTATGTCTTTTCGCGAGTGGTGCGCAGCGAAACGAGCGAAAAGAAACACAAATTTCTATCACGAGTGGAAGATCACCCGGGCTTTCCCAACAACGCATGTAAGTACCTATTTCTTCCGTAAACCAACAACTTTCACTATCGCAAACTCCTAGAAACCCCCGCCATTGATCAGTAACTAATTTGCCGCATAAGTTATCAGATCAATATCATAAAATTGAGCGTTATGAAATACACATCACATAAAATTGACTTTTGTGACACCGATTGATAATTTAAGTAGCTTTCTACTGATATTTGAGCTTTTCTCACTAATATGTTGTTGAAAGTATAGTATTTTCCTTCATGAGAAACCCCATACATGAAATATGACGTGACAAATATTTTGACGTCATTGAAGAATGACGTCAAAGGTACGGAAAAGAACATCTATAAATACGAAAAAATGAAAATAAAAGACACAAATATATTTAATACGGTTGGAGTCTGTATATGAAAAAAAACAACCAATGGTTAAATCCGTAATATATCTGTTATTCAGCTATCAGACAGGGTATATAATGATGACATTCCTGGCTTAAGATATATATTTAAACGATTTTGTTCTTGTTAGAGGCGTTCTGATTGGATGTTACAACGAATAAAGACCAGTGCTCGTGCACTCGTCTTAACTCGGTCGTTTCAACCCGAAAACGGCCATTTACGGAAGAATACGTAGTTCCTGCTTTCTTATAGGACACTCGCCCTGTTACTCATGTATACAGTCAAGTCTGATTAAAGTATTGGCAGTGATAAAGGAAAATACACCTACGTAAAAATTGAGATACATTGTCATTTGTGATAGCAGTCAATAAGATGTAATGACGACAGTAAAAGTTTTGTAGCGATGACTTCAAACTAACGCAACGTAGCTTTGTTTGAATACCGTTTGCGTCAATAGCTGAGCTTGGTCCAGAATATCACTGTACCAATCACTAGAATAACGTATGACGTCAACTTCATATGCTGGTGATGTTTGAATACTGCTACTGATGAAAGGGAAGTTGACTATTAGAAATGTGACCGCATCACGTTTGTCGTAGAGTTTTGTTTTTAATCTTCCTCGTAATTCATTATTTCAATATGAATGCGGATATATGTTTCTGACAAATTGCTCTAGTTCATATTTGTGCAACAAAACGGACGAGAATTGAAAAAAATATATGAAGTAAACGCATTTACTCTTTAAACAGATGCAAAGCGAGAGAGCCCGAGGGATAGCAATGCAGATCTAGTTTCTGTGCTGTGAGGCAGGAGGTACCCCGTGTGCATGTGACAAATCAAATACAAATAGTTGATTTCTCAGAGAACTCTAGTTTTCTCCAACAATAAACATGGCCGCAAAGATATAACTGAAATGTTGCTGAAAGTGCTGTAGGACATACATAATCAATAATCATAATTACCTTGAGAAGAACCCGTATTGCTAACCAGTGTCGTCATCTCACCTGCAATAAAAAAAAAACATTAACCAAACTTACCATATACAACTACTGTGAAGATTTGTAAATCTATTTCAATAGGTAATATATTATGAAAAAGGAAATTATTATGTTCAAAATATATGTGACCCCAAGGAATGCATGATGTAATCTTATACAGAAGTATAGTGTACGTGCATGTCATGACATTGGTGACAATTGTCATAATTAATTTCTTTTTTTCCAAAATGATTAGAAAAACTTTCAGAATATTGCATTTAAAATAGCTTAAAGATTCAGCGATTTTTTGTTATTTTAAAGAAAATTGTAATAGAGGGGAGATAATGCAGATTGAATTAATAAAAACGTAGATAATTAATCTAGTGTGCAAACATGGTCTCAATTGTTCATACTCTAATTAGTAAGAAAGTATGTAAATGAACATGAGAGACCATCCAACATTACACGAAGACATACACTAAAGTAAAGGAACAACGTTTAGCAAGCAATGATATGGATGTAAATGAACATGAGAGATTATCCAACATTACACAAAATCTAGGAAAGGAACAGTGTTTTAATTACTCCTCTTCATTCCACAATCACAGAAGGATCGTCAACAATGAGCATAACTCATATCATACAATGAATGGAAAACTACCACTTGTAAGCATTTGGGAGGTACTCATTACTTCCATAGGTAAGCCCTACATCTGGGCATCATTGTCGTTTTGGTTCTATTTGGTCATGAAACTTCATTTTGGAGATGGATGTGCGGTTATCAACAAGACACCCAAACGGGAGAAGTAATAGTACAAATATCGACATGCATTGAAAAGTTACCAATACGGACAAAAGCAACCACAGTGCTCCCATCAGATACATTCTGAGAAAATTAGACAGCTTGAAATTGGTTCACTTGTTGGATGGACTGTTTCAGAAGGGTAGATATCTAATTTAGAGCTGGTACAATAATTTGTGTCAGAGCGAGTCTGTTGAGTATCACTATGAGTTTTGATGCGGTTAGTTCACGCAACAGGGACGACCTGATTTACAGAAAACTAAAAAGAAGAGCAACAGCAAAATACTGGACATCAATATATACGCAAATATACACAAAAACACGACACGACATGGGCACACCTACAGATGACTGGAGGTAAAGACGAACCGAACATTTTTTTAATGCGGCAATTGTAACAGACATCACAACACGCAACTAATGACGTAATGACACATAATAGGACAACATAAAAAAACTAAAAGAATGAGCAACACGGACCCCACCAAACATACCGGGGTAGATTCAGGTGCTCGCGAAAGGTAAGTAGTTCCTGCCTCTTATAAGACACCCTCCATGTTACTCATAAAGACAATGCATGTTGAAGACAACTATACGCAACAAATACAAATAGAATATATATGACATGAGCCCTCCTCCAAAAATTTGGGGACGAACGGAACATAGTTTTCGTGTGGAAATCATGGTGGATATTACAACACGGAACTAAGTATGTAAAGACACATAATAAAACAACTAGGAAAACTATAAATATGAGCAACACGGACCCCACCAAAAACAGGTGGTGAGTTCAGATGTTCATGAAGAATACGTAGTTCCTGCTTTCTTATAGGACACTTGCCCTGTTACTCATGTATACAGTCAAATTTGATAAAAGTATTGGCAGTGATAAAGGAAAAACACTTACGTAAACAGTAAGATCCATTGTCATTTGTGATAACAGTTAATTAGATTGTAATGACGACAGTAGAAGTTTTGTAGCGATGACTTCAAACTAACTCAACGTAGCTTTGTTTGAATACCGTTTGCGTCAGTAGCTGAGCTTGGTCCAGAAAATCCCTTTACCAATCTCTAGAATAACGTATGACGTAAACTTCATACACTGGTGATGTTTGAATACTGCTACTGATGAAGGGGAAGCTGACTATTAGAAATGTGACGGCATCACGTTTGTCGTAGAGTTTTGTTTTTAATCTTCCTCCGTAATTCATTATTTCAATATGAATGCGGATATATGTTTCTGACAAATTGCTCTAGTTCATATTTGTGCAACAAAAACGGACGAGAATTGAAAAAAATATATGAAGTAAACGCATTTACTCTTTAAACAGATGCAAAGCGAGAGAGCCCGAGGGATAGCAATGCAGATCTAGTTTCTGTGTTGTGAGGCAGGAGGTACCCCGTGTGCATGTGACAAATCAAATACAAATAGTTGATTTCTCAGAGAACTCTAGTTTTCTCCAACAATAAACATGGCCGCAAAGATATAACTGAAATATTGCTGAAAGTGCTGTAGGACATACATAATCAATAATCATAATTACCTTGAGAAGAACCCGTATTGCTAACCAGTGTCGTCATCTCACCTGCAATCAAAAAAAAACATTAACCAAACTTACCATATACAACTACTGTGAAGATTTGTAAATCTATTTCAATAGGTAATATATTATGAAAAAGGAAATTATTATGTTCAAAATATATGTAACCCCAAGGAATGCATGATGTAATCTTATACAGAAGTATAGTGTACGTCCTGTTGTAGCTACAATATATTGGTTGTAGAAGTCCGCGAGAGAGCGTAATGCTCTATGACACGTGCATGTCATGACATTGGTGACAATTGTCATAATTAATTTCTTTTTTTCCAAAATGATTAGAAAAACTTTCAGAATATTGTATTTAAAATAGCTTAAAGATTCAGCGATTTATTTTTTATTTTAAAGAAAATTGTAATAGAGGGGAGATAATACAGATTGAATTAATAAAAACGTAGATAATTAATCTAGTGTGCAAACATGGTCTCAATTGTTCATACTCTAATTAGTAAGAAAGTATGTAAATGAACATGAGAGACCATCCAACATTACACGAAGACATACACTAAAGTAAAGGAACAACGTTTAGCAAGCAATGATATGGATGTAAATGAACATGAGAGATTATCCAACATTACACAAAATCTAGAAAAGGAACAGTGTTTTAATTACTCCTCTTCATTCCACAATCACAGAAGGATCGTCAACAATGAGCATAGCTCATATCATACAATGAATGGAAAACTACCACTTGTAAGCATTTGGGAGGTACTCATTACTTCCATAGGTAAGCCCTACATCTGGGCATCATTGTCGTTTTGGTTCTATTTGGTCATGAAACTTCATTTTGGAGATGGATGTGCGGTTATCAACAAGACACCCAAACGGGAGAAGTAATAGTACAAATATCGACATGCGTTGAAAAGTTACCAATACGAACAAAAGCTACCACAGTGCTCCCATCAGATACATTCTGAGAAAATTAGACAGCTTGAAATTGGTTCACTTGTTGGATGGACTGTTTCAGAAGGGTAGATATCTAATTTAGAGCTGGTACAATAATGTGTGTCAGAGCGAGTCTGTTGAGTATCACTATGAGTTTTGATGCGGTTAGTTCACGCAACAGGGACGACCTGATTTACAGAAAACTAAAAAGAAGAGCAACAGCAAAATACTGGACATCAATATATACGCAAATATACACAAAAACACGACACGACATGGGCACACCTACAGATGAATGGAGGTAAAGACGAACCGAACATTTTTTTAAAGCGGCAATTGTAACAGACATCACAACACGCAACTAATGACGTAATGACACATAATAGGACAACATAAACAAACTAAAAGAATGAGCAACACGGACCCCACCAAACATACCGGGGTAGATTCAGGTGCTCGCGAAAGGTAAGTAGTTCCTGCCTCTTATAAGACACCCTCCATGTTACTCATAAAGACAATGCATGTTGAAGACAACTATACGCAACAAATACAAATAGAATATATATGACATGAGCCCTCCTCCAAAAATTTGGGGACGAACGGAACATAGTTTTCGTGTGGAAATCATGGTGGATATTACAACACGGAACTAAGTATGTAAAGACACATAATAAAACAACTAGGAAAACTATAAATATGAGCAACACGGACCCCACCAAAAACAGGTGGTGAGTTCAGATGTTCATGAAGAATACGTAGTTCCTGCTTTCTTATAGGACACTTGCCCTGTTACTCATGTATACAGTCAAATTTGATAAAAGTATTGGCAGTGATAAAGGAAAAACACTTACGTAAATAGTAAGATCCATTGTCATTTGTGATAACAGTTAATTAGATTGTAATGACGACAGTAGAAGTTTTGTAGCGATGACTTCAAACTAACGCAACGTAGCTTTGTTTGAATACCGTTTGCGTCAGTAGCTGAGCTTGGTCCAGAAAATCCCTTTACCAATCTCTAGAATAACGTATGACGTAAACTTCATACACTGGTGATGTTTGAATACTGCTACTGATGAAGGGGAAGTTGACTATTAGAAATGTGACGGCATCACGTTTGTCGTAGAGTTTTGTTTTTAATCTTCCTCCGTAATTCATTATTTCAATATGAATGCGGATATATGTTTCTGACAAATTGCTCTAGTTCATATTTGTGCAACAAAAACGGACGAGAATTGAAAAAAATATATGAAGTAAACGCATTTACTCTTTAAACAGATGCAAAGCGAGAGAGCCCGAGGGATAGCAATGCAGATCTAGTTTCTGTGTTGTGAGGCAGGAGGTACCCCGTGTGCATGTGACAAATCAAATACAAATAGTTGATTTCTCAGAGAACTCTAGTTTTCTCCAACAATAAACATGGCCGCAAAGATATAACTGAAATATTGCTGAAAGTGCTGTAGGACATACATAATCAATAATCATAATTACCTTGAGAAGAACCCGTATTGCTAACCAGTGTCGTCATCTCACCTGCAATCAAAAAAAAACATTAACCAAACTTACCATATACAACTACTGTGAAGATTTGTAAATCTATTTCAATAGGTAATATATTATGAAAAAGGAAATTATTATGTTCAAAATATATGTAACCCCAAGGAATGCATGATGTAATCTTATACAGAAGTATAGTGTACGTCCTGTTGTAGCTACAATATATTGGTTGTAGAAGTCCGCGAGAGAGCGTAATGCTCTATGACACGTGCATGTCATGACATTGGTGACAATTGTCATAATTAATTTCTTTTTTTCCAAAATGATTAGAAAAACTTTCAGAATATTGTATTTAAAATAGCTTAAAGATTCAGCGATTTATTTTTTATTTTAAAGAAAATTGTAATAGAGGGGAGATAATACAGATTGAATTAATAAAAACGTAGATAATTAATCTAGTGTGCAAACATGGTCTCAATTGTTCATACTCTAATTAGTAAGAAAGTATGTAAATGAACATGAGAGACCATCCAACATTACACGAAGACATACACTAAAGTAAAGGAACAACGTTTAGCAAGCAATGATATGGATGTAAATGAACATGAGAGATTATCCAACATTACACAAAATCTAGAAAAGGAACAGTGTTTTAATTACTCCTCTTCATTCCACAATCACAGAAGGATCGTCAACAATGAGCATAGCTCATATCATACAATGAATGGAAAACTACCACTTGTAAGCATTTGGGAGGTACTCATTACTTCCATAGGTAAGCCCTACATCTGGGCATCATTGTCGTTTTGGTTCTATTTGGTCATGAAACTTCATTTTGGAGATGGATGTGCGGTTATCAACAAGACACCCAAACGGGAGAAGTAATAGTACAAATATCGACATGCGTTGAAAAGTTACCAATACGAACAAAAGCTACCACAGTGCTCCCATCAGATACATTCTGAGAAAATTAGACAGCTTGAAATTGGTTCACTTGTTGGATGGACTGTTTCAGAAGGGTAGATATCTAATTTAGAGCTGGTACAATAATGTGTGTCAGAGCGAGTCTGTTGAGTATCACTATGAGTTTTGATGCGGTTAGTTCACGCAACAGGGACGACCTGATTTACAGAAAACTAAAAAGAAGAGCAACAGCAAAATACTGGACATCAATATATACGCAAATATACACAAAAACACGACACGACATGGGCACACCTACAGATGAATGGAGGTAAAGACGAACCGAACATTTTTTTAAAGCGGCAATTGTAACAGACATCACAACACGCAACTAATGACGTAATGACACATAATAGGACAACATAAACAAACTAAAAGAATGAGCAACACGGACCCCACCAAACATACCGGGGTAGATTCAGGTGCTCGCGAAAGGTAAGTAGTTCCTGCCTCTTATAAGACACCCTCCATGTTACTCATAAAGACAATGCATGTTGAAGACAACTATACGCAACAAATACAAATAGAATATATATGACATGAGCCCTCCTCCAAAAATTTGGGGACGAACGGAACATAGTTTTCGTGTGGAAATCATGGTGGATATTACAACACGGAACTAAGTATGTAAAGACACATAATAAAACAACTAGGAAAACTATAAATATGAGCAACACGGACCCCACCAAAAACAGGTGGTGAGTTCAGATGTTCATGAAGAATACGTAGTTCCTGCTTTCTTATAGGACACTTGCCCTGTTACTCATGTATACAGTCAAATTTGATAAAAGTATTGGCAGTGATAAAGGAAAAACACTTACGTAAATAGTAAGATCCATTGTCATTTGTGATAACAGTTAATTAGATTGTAATGACGACAGTAGAAGTTTTGTAGCGATGACTTCAAACTAACGCAACGTAGCTTTGTTTGAATACCGTTTGCGTCAGTAGCTGAGCTTGGTCCAGAAAATCCCTTTACCAATCTCTAGAATAACGTATGACGTAAACTTCATACACTGGTGATGTTTGAATACTGCTACTGATGAAGGGGAAGTTGACTATTAGAAATGTGACGGCATCACGTTTGTCGTAGAGTTTTGTTTTTAATCTTCCTCCGTAATTCATTATTTCAATATGAATGCGGATATATGTTTCTGACAAATTGCTCTAGTTCATATTTGTGCAACAAAAACGGACGAGAATTGAAAAAAATATATGAAGTAAACGCATTTACTCTTTAAACAGATGCAAAGCGAGAGAGCCCGAGGGATAGCAATGCAGATCTAGTTTCTGTGTTGTGAGGCAGGAGGTACCCCGTGTGCATGTGACAAATCAAATACAAATAGTTGATTTCTCAGAGAACTCTAGTTTTCTCCAACAATAAACATGGCCGCAAAGATATAACTGAAATATTGCTGAAAGTGCTGTAGGACATACATAATCAATAATCATAATTACCTTGAGAAGAACCCGTATTGCTAACCAGTGTCGTCATCTCACCTGCAATCAAAAAAAAACATTAACCAAACTTACCATATACAACTACTGTGAAGATTTGTAAATCTATTTCAATAGGTAATATATTATGAAAAAGGAAATTATTATGTTCAAAATATATGTAACCCCAAGGAATGCATGATGTAATCTTATACAGAAGTATAGTGTACGTCCTGTTGTAGCTACAATATATTGGTTGTAGAAGTCCGCGAGAGAGCGTAATGCTCTATGACACGTGCATGTCATGACATTGGTGGCAATTGTCATAATTAATTTCTTTTTTTCCAAAATGATTAGAAAAACTTTCAGAATATTGCATTTAAAATAGCTTAAAGATTCAGCGATTTTTTTTTTATTTTAAAGAAAATTGTAATAGAGGGGAGATAATACAGATTGAATTAATAAAAACGTAGATAATTAATCTAGTGTGCAAACATGGTCTCAATTGTTCATACTCTAATTAGTAAGAAAGTATGTAAATGAACATGAGAGACCATCCAACATTACACGAAGACATACACTAAAGTAAAGGAACAACGTTTAGCAAGCAATGATATGGATGTAAATGAACATGAGAGATTATCCAACATTACACAAAATCTAGGAAAGGAACAGTGTTTTAATTACTCCTCTTCATTCCACAATCACAGAAGGATCGTCAACAATGAGCATAACTCATATCATACAATGAATGGAAAACTACCACTTGTAAGCATTTGGGAGGTACTCATTACTTCCATAGGTAAGCCCTACATCTGGGCATCATTGTCGTTTTGGTTCTATTTGGTCATGAAACTTCATTTTGGAGATGGATGTGCGGTTATCAACAAGACACCCAAACGGGAGAAGTAATAGTACAAATATCGACATGCGTTGAAAAGTTACCAATACGAACAAAAGCAACCACAGTGCTCCCATCAGATACATTCTGAGAAAATTAAACAGCTTGAAATTGGTTCACTTGTTGGATGGACTGTTTCAGAAGGGTAGATATCTAATTTAGAGCTGGTACAATAATTTGTGTCAGAGCGAGTCTGTTGAGTATCACTATGAGTTTTGATGCGGTTAGTTCACGCAACAGGGACGACCTGATTTACAGAAAACTAAAAAGAAGAGCAACAGCAAAATACTGGACATCAATATATACGCAAATATACACAAAAACACGACACGACATGGGCACACCTACAGATGACTGGAGGTAAAGACGAACCGAACATTGTTTTAATGCGGCAATTGTAACAGACATCACAACACGCAACTAATGACGTAATGACACATAATAGGACAACATAAAAAAACTAAAAGAATGAGCAACACGGACCCCACCAAACATACCGGTGTAGATTCAGATGCTCGCAAAAGGTAAGTAGTTCCTGCCTCTTATAAGACACCCTCCATGTTACTCATAAAGACAATGCATGTTGAAGACAACTATACGCAACAAATACAAATAGAATATATATGACATGAGCCCTCCTCCAAAAATTTGGGGACGAACGGAACATAGTTTTCGTGTGGAAATCATGGTTGATATTACAACACGGAACTAAGTATGTAAAGACACATAATAAAACAACTAGGAAAACTATAAATATGAGCAACACGGACCCCACCAAAAACCGGTGGTGAGTTCAGATGTTCAAGAAGAATACGTAGTTCCTGCTTTCTTATAGGACACTTGCCCTGTTACTCATGTATACAGTCAAATTTGATAAAAGTATTGGCAGTGATAAAGGAAAAACACTTACGTAAATAGTAAGATCCATTGTCATTTGTGATAACAGTCAATTAGATTGTAATGACGACAGTAGAAGTTTTGTAGCGATGACTTCAAACTAACGCAACGTAGCTTTGTTTGAATACCGTTTGCGTCAGTAGCTGAGCTTGGTCCAGAAAATCCCTTTACCAATCTCTAGAATAACGTATGACGTAAACTTCATACACTGGTGATGTTTGAATACTGCTACTGATGAAGGGGAAGTTGACTATTAGAAATGTGACGGCATCACGTTTGTCGTAGAGTTTTGTTTTTAATCTTCCTCCGTAATTCATTATTTCAATATGAATGCGGACATATGTTTCTGACAAATTGCTGTAGTTCATATTTTTGCAACAAAACGGACGAGAATTGAAAAAAATATATGAAGTAAACGCATTTATTCTTTAAACAGATGCAATGCGAGAGAGCCCGATGGATAGCAATACAGATCTAGTTTCTGTGTTGTGAGGCAGGAGGTACCCCGTGTGCATGTGACAAATCAAATACAAATAGTTGATTTCTCAGGGAACTCTAGTTTTCTCCAACAATAAACATGGCCGCAAAGATATAACTGAAATATTGCTGAAAGTGCTGTAGGACATACATAATCAATAATCATAATCACCTTGAGAAGAACCCGTATTGCTAACCAGTGTCGTCATCCCACCTGCAATCAAAACAAACATTAACCAAACTTACCATATGCAACTACTGTGAAGAATTGTAAATCTATTTCAATAGGTAATATATTTATGAAAAAGGAAATTATTATGTTCAAAATATATGTAACCCCAAGGAATTCATGATGTAATCTTATACAGAAGTACAGTGTACGTCCTATTGTAGCTACAATATATTGGTTGTAGAAGTCCTCGATTTCGGGTAGAAACGGTAACAGAGCGTAATGCTCTATGACACGTGCATGTCATGACATTGGTGACAATTGTCATAATTTTTTCCAAAATGATTAGAAAAACTTTCAGAATATTGCATTTAAAATAGCTTAAAGATTCAGCGATTTTTTGTTATTTTAAAGAAAATTGTAATAGAGGGGAAATAATGCAGATTGAATTAATAAAAACGTAGATAATTAATCTAGTGTGCAAACATGGTCTCAATTGTTCATACTCTAATTAGTAAGAAAGTATGTAAATGAACATGAGAGACCATCCAACATTACACGAAGACATACACTAAAGTAAAGGAACAACGCTTAGTAAGCAATGATATGGATGTAAATGAACAAGAGAGATTATCCAACATTACACAAAATCTAGGAAAGGAACAGTGTTTTAATTACTCCTCTTCATTCCACAATCACAGAAGGATCTTCAACAATGAGCATAACTTATATCATACAATGAATGGGAAACTGCCACTTGTAAGTATTTGAGAGGTACTCATTACTTCCATAGGTAAGCTCTACATCTGGGCATCATTGTCGTTTGGGTTCTATTTGGATATGAAATTTCATTTTGCTGATGGATGTGCGGTCATCAACAAGATACCCAACGGGAGAAGTAATCGTACAAATATCGACATGCGTTGAAAAGTTATCAATACGGACAAAAGCAACCACAGTGCTCCCATCAGATACATACTGAGAAAATTAGAGAGCTTGAAATTGGTTCACTTGTTTGATGGACTGTTTCAGAAGGGTAGATATCTAATTTAGCGCGGACGACACGTTTCTAGAATAACATTCATAAAGTACGCTCGACGCCAAACTATTTGAAAGTCAAATGTATATTGGTCAAAAATAAAAACATAGATAGCAAATTTAGTATGCACGACGCATTTCTGCACTAACATTCACGTCCTTCACCAGGTACGAGCAAAGCCAAACTATTTGAAAGACAAATATATAATACATGTATATACAAGCATCTATAGATCTACTATAGCAACACTTCTATGTGGTATGCATATAACATATTCATGAATGAGCTATTGTTTGTGCGAATAAAGTATCGTACTTCTTCATTTATTGAGGTTTAAATTTAAATATATTCATATTCTCGCCAGTCTGTCATTTCTGTAAATTTCTCGACAGTTCAATTATGTTTGAATCTACTTCTTTCACAACATTTACCTGTGCAATTTTCAAAATCATGGTTGACAACATAGGTGTTTGTACCATTGCATTTTGCGTTAGCATTTCCAATATGTGTTTGATTATTCAGGAACACTTTCAATGCTTCAAGATCACAAGAGGAACAGTCCAACGGGTTATTTTCTAAATCTCTGTTAAAAAGGAGAAAAAATATGATGTAAATGATTAATTCCTGTCAATGTTAATGTTCAACTCTCATCCAACAGTTCACCCTTCAGGAGCACTTGAGATCACTCCCGGCTTTAAATGGGGTTCGCGTTATTCGATCTTTAGTTGTATGTGTAATGTCTTGTAGATCATTGTTTGTCCTCTTGTTATTTTTTTCTTTTGGGCTATTGTGTTGTCTGTCCTTTTCCGATTTACAGAATCTGATAACCCATTTGGTATCTTCAAACTCTTCTTGATCATATTAGATAAATCAATATTTAACATTTACAAAATATCTATGATATCAATAGCACTGAAAGACGTCGTTTTGGAAAGATACGTGTTGTCTGTATCGTAGTTTTCTTTCTATTTGTTTATTTCTGTGGTTGTCATGTAATATTTGTATAATTTACTCTAAAATCTTATCTGACGACGATATTCTACGTTGGTCCGTTTGGCAAAATAATTGACAACATTTAAGAAATTCATCTATAATTTATTATTATGATATCACTGTCACTTTAACATAAGAAAATGTTAACAATGGATTTTTTTTAAACCGGAAGTTACGAAAATCCAATACAACCATATATTATCACAATCAGGAGACAAAGATCCATCAAATGAGTTGTTTTTCCGGTCCGAAAGTAGTATTACTAACAAACTGGAGATGTGGCAGTCATATATTTCTGGAATCAGGAGAACATAAGCTATCACATAGTTCAATAGCAAATTCAAAAGGCAAAGTCTAACTGGGTATTCTTGGAATCACGACATCAAATACGATCAAATTGAAGATCATGTCTTGGGGAAAACATTTCAAATTATTTGGCCTTAAAATCTTTGCGCTTTCAGAGTAACTGAAGAAAGTTATTCCAGAAACACGTCGGACACACTAAATTTGATATTTACGTTTTCAGTTACTATCGATATCTCTTCTGGTAAGCAATTAGTCCCCGAGGGTTTAATCCGCCAGGTAGTCATTGCTTCGATACTGACGTGGTTATTAAATATATATTTACCAAAATGTACAATTACTGAATCATGTAAGCATAATCAAATGTAAGTTCAACTCTCTCGGGTATATGTTACCTTAGCCAATCTTCCTATCCTGTTTTCTTGATCCCAAAGGTTTCTAAATTATTTGGCATTCAAGCATTTTTGCTTTTAGCCTATCTGATGAAGGTTATTCCAGAAACGTTATATTGGGAACTACATTTCATATCTACGTATTCATTGGTTTAGCACATTGATATTCATATAAGACTCGTCTACCGTGGCGAGAACAAGTTGAATTTCGATGAGATGATGTCTGCTTTCAGCCACGCAACATGTTTATATTAGATGTATTTAATAGTGCTAGATAATTGCAACAACAGTTCGCGGATATACATTTTGCTCCACTCGGACACATTATCATTATTTCTAGTCATTCAGTCTTTGCTATTACTGCCTGATTAGTAGAGCGAACACCAATTTTGCGTGTCTTTGCGCTCTAAATTCAGTGTTGTGATATCCGTTACGATTTTCGCATAAAATAATGTTCATTTCGTTTCTACCTCCACTTGTTTTATTTTAAATCATTTGTGTTTATTTTCGCATAGTGGTGTCCAACGCATATTGTGTTGTGTTTCTGTTGTGTCTTGTATATCCTATGCTACCAGTTTCTTTGGATTATCCATCTTCTGTATTCTTTATTGTTTATTAAGTACCAAAAACACGTAATAATCGCATCCGGTGTTATTGGAGTTTTCATAGCTTTAAATCAAGTATATAATGTAGAAATTCAAACCACTTACAAAGATTCTAACGCCGATAGACCTTCAAAGACTTGAGGACTGATATTGGTAATTTGGTTGTTGTACAAATCCCTGGAAAAATAAACATTATTCAGTTAATTATGTATATGCTAAGATAAATAATCTTAAACAACATTTACATCGGATGGCTTTGTTGGAAAATAATGTTAGAAGAAGATTAAGCTATTCATATTTGATGGAAAGAAACCTTAAATTATTTTGTACAACAAAAATCACACAAATTCACGCAACGATTGCCCTGAAGATGATATTAAAAAACTGATAGAATGTTTAAATCTATTCAGTTGCTTATTTCTATGCTAAAATAAATAATTTAAAACAACATCTACATCGGATGGTTTTGCTTGAAAATAATGTTACAATCAAATTAAGTTATTTATATTTAGTGGAGAGAAAGCTTAAATTACTTTGCTAAGCCAAAATCATATAAATTTCTGAAACAATTACACTGAAGATGACATTAAAATGATGCACTTTTTAATCGTATTCGTCATTTTTGGTGACATGATGCTACAACAGACTCCACACTACAGGAACAAACAAACTATGCACCACTACTTGTTGTATATAACAATCTTTGTTCTTTCCTCATCTATGACTTATCAGCATATTTATAATACAAGTAACCTAACACGAAACGATGTTTTTTGCATTTTAGCAGCTAAACAACGTTAAATAATTTCATTTTGCTGTTTCGTGCTTTCGTTTTCATGTTTTCACTTTTATATGTTGTGATTTAGTTTTGCATGGATTAAATGTGCAAACCATAAATCACGTAGTAATGGCATCCAGCATCCAAGAGAAACTTAATTTAAAGAAGAAAAGAGCAAATGTACTTTCTTTCCTCCTGGCTAGCCACTGAAGTCCGCCTCATACAAATATATAAAAGATTCGGACAAAATGGCATCACATCAAGTGTCTATTACAATGCTAAGTCTTTATTGAAACCACGACCACCAAGCACAATAAATATGTTGTCGATAAATATTCTAGCATACTAACGAGGACAAATACTTTGGGGTAAAATAACGTAAGCTTACTTATGTGGTCATTTTTCTTAAAATATAGGAGACAAATATTTAGTTGCTGTGCAACTGTTGAAATGTGATTTGAAAGACGTTAAGTCTTAAATGTACAAATGCATATCCTTTTAAAACACTGATTAGTAGTAATATTGTATTTTCTGTATTTGCATGTACAGTCGGTCGAATTTCTTCGATAATTAGCTTCGCTAGATATTTCGAAAATTTGATTTGTTGATAGCAGTGCGAAACCTTTGTTATTCCGGATAAATCGAATATTTGCAATATAAAATCACCAAACCCTTCGTCTTCTAAACAACAAGGTTCGACCGATTATATATGTAAATACTGACAATATCTCTGTTGTCTCAGGTATCCTAGAGGGAATTGCTGCCAAATTTATTATTGGAGTTTTCATAGCTTTAAATCAAGTATATAATGTAGAAATTCAAACCACTTACAAAGATTCTAACGCCGATAGACCTTCAAAGACTTGAGGACTGATATTGGTAATTTGGTTGCTGTACAAATACCTGGAAAAATAAACAATATTCAGTTAATTATGTATATGCTAAGATAAATAATCTTAAACAACATTTACATCAGATGGCTTTGTTGGAAAATAATCTTAGAAGAAGATTAAGCTATTCATATTTGATGGAAAGAAACCTTAAATTATTTTGTTCTACAAAAATCACATAAATTCACGCAACGATTGCCCTGAAGATGATATTAAAAAACTGATAGAATGTTTAAATCTATTCAGTTGCTTATTTCTATGCTAAAATAAATAATTTAAAACAACATCTACATCGGATGGTTTTGCTTGAAAATAATGTTACAATCAAATTAAGTTATTTATATTTAGTGGAGAGAAAGCTTAAATTACTTTCCTAAGCCAAAATCATATAAATTTCTGAAACAATTACACTGAAGATGAAATTAAAATGATGCACTTTTTAATCGTATTCGTCATGTTTGGTGACATGATGCTACAACAGACAACAGACTACACACAACAGGAACAAACAAACTATGCACCACTACTTGTTGTATATAACAATCTTTGTTCTTTCCTCATCTATGACTTATCAGCATATTTATAACACAAGTAACCTAACACGAAACGATGTTTTTTGCATTTTAGCAGCTAAACCACGTTAAATAATTTATTTTGCTGTTTCGTGTTTTCATTTTCATGTTTTCACTTTTATTTGTTGTGCTTTAGTTTTGCATGGATTAAATGTGCAAACCAAAAAACACGTAGTAATGGCATCCAGCATCCAAGAGAAACTTAATTTAAAGAAGAAAAGAGCTAATGTACTTTCTTTCCTCCTGGCTAGCCACTGAAGTCCGCCTCATACAAATATATAAAAGATTCGGACAAAATGGCATCACATCAAGTGTCTATTACAATGCTAAGTCTTTATTGAAACCACGACCACCAAGCACAATAAATATGTTGTCGATAAATATTCTAGCATACTAACGAGGACAAATACTTTGGGGTAAAATAACGTAAGCTTACTTATGTGGTCATGTTTCTTAAAATATAGGAGACAAATATTTAGTTGCTGTGCAACTGTTGAAATGTGATTTGAAAGACGTTAAGTCTTAAATGTACAAATGCATATCCTTTTAAAACACTGATTAGTAGTAATATTGTATTTTCTGTATTTGCATGTACAGTCGGTCGAATTTCTTCGATAATTAGCTTCGCTAGATATTTCGAAAATTTGATTTGTTGATAGCAGTGCGAAACCTTTGTTATTCCGGATAAATCGAATATTTGCAATATAAAATCACCAAACCCTTCGTCTTCTAAACAACAAGGTTCGACCGATTATATATGTAAATACTGACAATATCTCTGTTGTCTCAGGTATCCTAGAGGGAATTGCTGCCAAATTTATTATTGGAGTTTTCATAGCTTTAAATCAAGTATATAATGTAGAAATTCAAACCACTTACAAAGATTCTAACGCCGATAGACCTTCAAAGACTTGAGGACTGATATTGGTAATTTGGTTGCTGTACAAATACCTGGAAAAATAAACAATATTCAGTTAATTATGTATATGCTAAGATAAATAATCTTAAACAACATTTACATCAGATGGCTTTGTTGGAAAATAATCTTAGAAGAAGATTAAGCTATTCATATTTGATGGAAAGAAACCTTAAATTATTTTGTTCTACAAAAATCACATAAATTCACGCAACGATTGCCCTGAAGATGATATTAAAAAACTGATAGAATGTTTAAATCTATTCAGTTGCTTATTTCTATGCTAAAATAAATAATTTAAAACAACATCTACATCGGATGGTTTTGCTTGAAAATAATGTTACAATCAAATTAAGTTATTTATATTTAGTGGAGAGAAAGCTTAAATTACTTTCCTAAGCCAAAATCATATAAATTTCTGAAACAATTACACTGAAGATGAAATTAAAATGATGCACTTTTTAATCGTATTCGTCATGTTTGGTGACATGATGCTACAACAGACAACAGACTACACACAACAGGAACAAACAAACTATGCACCACTACTTGTTGTATATAACAATCTTTGTTCTTTCCTCATCTATGACTTATCAGCATATTTATAACACAAGTAACCTAACACGAAACGATGTTTTTTGCATTTTAGCAGCTAAACCACGTTAAATAATTTATTTTGCTGTTTCGTGTTTTCATTTTCATGTTTTCACTTTTATTTGTTGTGCTTTAGTTTTGCATGGATTAAATGTGCAAACCAAAAAACACGTAGTAATGGCATCCAGCATCCAAGAGAAACTTAATTTAAAGAAGAAAAGAGCTAATGTACTTTCTTTCCTCCTGGCTAGCCACTGAAGTCCGCCTCATACAAATATATAAAAGATTCGGACAAAATGGCATCACATCAAGTGTCTATTACAATGCTAAGTCTTTATTGAAACCACGACCACCAAGCACAATAAATATGTTGTCGATAAATATTCTAGCATACTAACGAGGACAAATACTTTGGGGTAAAATAACGTAAGCTTACTTATGTGGTCATGTTTCTTAAAATATAGGAGACAAATATTTAGTTGCTGTGCAACTGTTGAAATGTGATTTGAAAGACGTTAAGTCTTAAATGTACAAATGCATATCCTTTTAAAAAAACTGATTAGTATGTAATATTGTATTTTCTGTATTTGCATGTACAGTCGGTCGAATTTCTTCGATAATTAGTTTCGCTAGATATTTCGAAAATTTGATTTGTTGATAGCAGTGCGGAACATTTGTTATTCCGGATAAATCGAATATTTGCAATATAAAATCACCAAACCCTTCGTCTTCTAAACAACAAGGTTCGACCGATTATATATGTAAATACTTACAATATCTCTGTTGTCTCAGGTATCCTAGAGGGAATTGCTGCCAAATTTATTATTGGAGTTTTCATAGCTTTAAATCAAGTATATAATGTAGAAATTCAAACCACTTACAAAGATTCTAACGCCGATAGACCTTCAAAGACTTGAGGACTGATATTTGTAATTTGGTTCTTACTCAACGACCTAGGAAAATATAAAATTATTCAGTTCATTATTTCTATGCTAAAGCAAACAATTTTAAGCAACATTTACATCGGATGGTTTTGTTTGAAAATAATGCTACAAGACTATCAATGTATTTATATCTAGTGGAGAAAAAACTTACCTTCCATAAATCTTTAGACCAATTGCACTGAAGATAACATTATAAAAATGATGGACTTTTTAATAGACACCATATCTGTGTGTGCTATTTTTGTTGTTGTTTTTTTTTGTAATGCCAATTGATTTTCAAAAGCAAGTTTTTGTAAATGTGTTTTAAACAGTAGGATACATACAAAGTACTTAATCAAGGTTACTAGAAACCTTTACTTAAGCCATATTATCAAGATTTCTATGGTGGACACCATGTGTGGATGCATATGCAATCAATTTTCAACGAGCACAAATATTTTGGGGTAAAATAACATAGGCTTACTTATGTGGTCATGTGTCTTAAAATATAAGAGACAAATATTGATTTGCTGTACAACTGTTAAAATATGATTTGAAAAACGGTAAATTTTATATGTAGAAATGCACATCCATTTAAAAAGCCTCTGGTTCAGTATGTAATATCGTATTTGTTTTAACTCTGCTAATTCGTTTCTTTAGATATTTTGAAAATTAGATTTGCTGACATCAGTTCCCAACATTACTTATTCCGGATAACTCGAATATTTCCAATATAAAATCAACAAATCCTTCGTTTTGCAATATCTGGAATGTCTCCGGTATTCCAGAGGGAATTGTTGTCCAATTGTCGTTTGAGGTTTTATAAGCCTTTAAGCTGGTATATATTGTAGAAATTTAAACAACTTACAAAGTTATTAATGCCGATAGACCTTCAAAGGCTTGCGGACTGATATTGGTAATTTGGTTGCTGTACAACTTCCTGGAAGAATAAAAATATTCAGTTAATTATGTATATGCTAAAATAAGAAGATCAATGTATTTATATTTAGTGGAGAGACAAGTTAACCTACATAAATTCTTAGACCAATTGCACTGAAGATAACATTATAAAAATGATGGACTTTTTAATAGACATCCTATCTGTGTGTGCTATTTTTTTTTGTTTTTTTTTTTTTTTCTTTGTAATGCCAATTAATTTTCAAAAGCATGTTTTTGTAATTGTGTTTTAAACAATAGGATACATACAAAGTACTTAATAAGGGTTACGAGAAACCTTTACTTTAGCCATATTATCAAGAATTATATGGTGGACACCATGTGTGGATGCATGTGCAATCAACTTTCAACGAGCACAAATACTTTGGGGGGAAATAACATAGGCTTACACATGTGGTCATGTTTCTTAAAATATAAGAGACAAATATTTAGTTGCTGTGCAACTGTTGAAATATGATTTGCAAAACGTTAATTTTTATATGTAGAAATGCACATCCATTTAAAAAAACCTCTGATTTAGTATGTAATATCGTATTTGTTTTACTCCGCTAATTCGTTTCTTTAGATATTTCGAAAATTAGATTTGTTGACATCAGTTCCCAACATTACTTATTCCAGATAACTCGAATATTTCCAATATAAAATCAACAAATGTTTCGTTTTACAATCTCTGTAATTTCTCGGGTATTCCAGAGGGAATTGCTGCCAAATTGTCATTTGAGGTTTTATAAGCTTTTAAGCTGGCATATATTGTAGAAATGTAAACCACTTACAATTTTGTTAAAGCCGATAGACCTTCAAAGGCCTGATAACTGATATTGGTAAATTGGTTGCTGTACAAATACCTGGAAAAATAAAAAATATTCAGTTAATTATGTATATGCTAAAATAAATAATCTTAAACAACATTTACATCGGATGGCTTTGTTGGAAAATAATGTTAGAAAATATTTAGTTGCTGTGCAACTGTTGAAATGTGATTCGAAAGACGTTAAATCTTAAATGTACAAATGCATATCCTTTTAAAAAACTGATTAGTATGTAATATTGTATTTTCTGTATTTGCATGTACAGTCAGTCGAATTACTTCGATAATTAGTTTCGCTAGATATTTCGAAAATTTGATTTGTTGATAGCAATGCGGAACATTTGTTATTCCGGATAAATCGAATATTTGCAATATAAAATCACCAAACCCTTCGTCTTCTAAACAGCAAGGTTCGACCGATTATATATGTAAATATTTACAATATCTCTGTTGTCTCAGGTATCCTAGAGGGAATTGCTGCCAAATTTATTTTTGGAGTTTTCATAGCTTTAAGTCAAGTATATAATGTAGAAATTCAAACCACTTACAAAGTTTCTAACGCCGATAGACCTTCAAAGACTTGAGGACTGATATTTGTAATTTGGTTCCTACTCAAGGACCTAGGAAAATATAAAATTATTCAGTTCATTATTTCTATGCTAAAGCAAACAATTTTAAGCAACATTTACATCGGATGGTTTTGTTTGAAAATAATGCTACAAGACTATCAATGTATTTATATCTAGTGGAGAAAAAACTAACTTTCCATAAATCCTTTGACCAATTGCACTGAAGATAACATTAAAAAAATGATGGACTTTTTAATAGACACCATATCTGTGTGTGCTATTTTTGTTGTTGTTTTTTTTTGTAATGCCAATTGATTTTCAAAAGCAAGTTTTTGTAAATGTGTTTTAAACAGTAGGATAAATACAAAGTACTTAATCAGGGTTACTAGAAACCTTTACTTAAGCCATATTATCAAGATTTCTATGGTGGACACCATGTGTGGATGCATATGCAATCAATTTTCAACGAGCACAAATACTTTGGGGTAAAATAATATTAGCTTAGTTATGTGGTCATGTTTCTAAAAATATAAGAGACTTATTATTTTGTTGCTGTGCAACTGTTGAAAAGTGATTTGAAAGACGTTAAATCTTAAATGTACAAATGCACATCCATTTAAAAAAAACTCTGGCTTAGTATGTAATATCGTATTTGCTTTAACTCTGCTAATTCGTTTCTTTAGATATTTAGAAAATTAGATTTGGTGACATCAGTTCCCAACATTACTAATTCCGGATAACTCGAATATTTCCAATATAAAATCAACAAATCCTTCGTTTTACAATCTCTGTAGTGTCTCGGGTATTCCAGGGGGAATTGCTACCAAATTGTCATTTGAAGTTTTATAAGCTTTAAAGCTGGTATATATTGTAGAAATGTAAACCACTTACAAATATTTTAATGCCGATAGATCTTCAAAGGTTCGTGGACTGATATTGGTAATTTGGTTGCTGTACAACTTCCTGGAAAAATCAAAAAATATTCAGTTAATTATGTATATGTTAAAATAAATAATCTTAAACAAAATTTACATCGGATGGCTTTGTTGGAAAATAATGTTAGAAGAAGATTAAGCTATTCATATTTGATGGAAAGAAATCTTAAATTATTTTGTTCAACAAAAATCACACAAATTCACGCAACGATTTTGCATTGCACAATCTCTTGTTTTCTGTGAAGTGTTCATGTTGGATGACTATCAACTATTACCAAAAACAATGACTATCATTTGGATTGAATTGGAAAAGATGAAAACGGATACCAGAGTTTTTAAGTCTAACGCATGGGGATGTTACACTTAACATGTGATTAACGATCACTGGCAAGATGATTTTTCAGTAGACACTGCAAAATAGGAAATACAATTGGAACAAAAAAACTGTGCACCACAACTTCTCGACTTATTCTACCAGCATCCAAGAGAAACTTAATTTAAAGAAGAAAAGAGCTAATGTACTTTCTTTCCTCCTGGCTAGCCACTGAAGTCCGCCTCATACAAATATATAAAAGATTCGGCCACAATGGCATCACATCAAGTGTTTATTACAATGCTAAGTCTCTACTGAAAACACGACCACCAAGCACAATAAATATTTTGTCGATAAATATTCCAGCATACTGAAGAGTACAAATTCTTTGGGGTAAAATAACGTAGGTTTACTTATGTGGTCATGTTTCTTATAATATAGGAAACAAATATTTAGTTGCTGTGCAACTGTTGAAATGTGATTTGAAAGACGTTAAATCTTAAATGTACAAATGCATATCCTTTAAGAAAAAACTCTGGTTAGTATGTAATATCGTATTTTCTGTGTTTGCATATACAGTCGGTCGAATTTCTTCGATAATTCGTTTCTTTTGATATTTCGAAAAATTGATTTGTTGATAGCAGTTTCCAACATTACTTATTCCAGATAACTCGAATATCTGCAAAATAAAATCAACAAATCTTTCGTCTGTAATGTGTACGATATCCAGAGGGAATTGTTGCCAAATTTGTCATTTTAGGTTGTATATGCCTTTAAGCTAGTATATATTATAGATATTTAAACCACTTACAAAGTTATTAAGGCCGATAGATCTTCAAAGGCCTGAGAACTGATATTGGTAATTTTGTTCTTGTACAAATTCCTGGAATATAAACATATTCAGTTAATTATGTATATGTTAAAATAAATAATATTAAACAACATTTACATCGGATGGCTTTGTTGGAAAATAATGTTAGAAGAAGATTAAGTTATTTATATTTCATGGAAACAAATCTTAGATTATTTTGTTCAACAAAAATCACACAAATTCACGCAACGATTACACTGAAGATGATATCATAAAAATGATGGAATTTTTAATGGACATCATAGTCATCTTGTTTGGTGACATGATGCTACAACACACTATATACAACAAGAAGTACAACTGGAACAAACAAAACTATTCACCACTACTTACCGTTTATAGCAATCGTGTTCTTATTAATCTATGACTTATCAGCAGATGTTAGCAAGAGTAACGCAGCACGATGGTTCCAATAGTGGAGCATGCACTTCTTGCCAAACCGGAACAATCGAGTTGACTCTCGTATTTTGTGGAGTTTGCATTGCACAATCTCTTGTTTTTTGTGAAGTGTTCATGTTGGATCACCATCAACTATTACCAAAAACAATGACTATCATTTGAATCGATCGAATTGGAAAAGACGAAAACGGATACCAGAGTTTTTAAGTCTAATGCATGGGGATGTTACACTTAACATGTGATTAACGATCACTGGCAAGATGATTTTTCAGTAGACACTGCAAAATAGGAAATACAATTGGAACAAAAAAACTGTGCACCACAACTTCTCGACTTATTCTACCACTCTTACACGGCCTAGTTTTCAAAGAGATCCTCACACATGTCAAAGATGGGAACCGGAAACATTTGTCTGATTTATCTGACATCTAGATGATTCTCTGTCACTAAACAATCTTAGTTGCAATGACAACGTACCTCTACAATATTTCAGTCAGCTTAAGATTAATGTTTTAGATAAATTTTTAGACAATTGTCTCTCTTCGTTTTAAAGCATCTTCAAACTTTGAAAATGAACGACAAATAATCTCGTAGATTTAGGATAAACGTTATGACTTCTATTTTCTTATGGTGAATTTTCGTTTCATCAGTACCAACATTTCTGTGTTTGGTTTTTAAATTCCAATTGATATTCCATATGGAATCAACTATGTGCATTATTAATATGAGTTCGAACTGTTCAAGGTTTGCTCTATTGTTTTTCCATGACACTTGTGTGTGGATTGTCTTCATTTTGAGACTGGACCATGGTTTTATCCGAATATTCCTTCTGAATAATGATTGTTTATTTAATAATATGCTACGTCATAGGTCATTTGAGTGAGTTATCTCTAAATTATTCCAATTCTTCCAGTTCAGTAGAAAAGCCTCAAATAAACGTTAGAGAATACCGAAAGGGCAATAGAATGTGGGTACAAAAAACGAAGACAAACAACACAAAACAAACACAACACAAAATGTACTTGACGCCACTATGCGCAAACAAACACAAATAACGTAAATAAAGCATCCGCATTCCTACAAACAACTGGAGGTAAGGACGAGCCGAACAGCGTTTGTTTCCGGAAATCGTAGCAAACATGACAACATGGAACTCAGAAAGTACAGAATTTTTTTGAGATTGTTCTTAAATAATTGTACAAGACGCGATTGCTCTATGGAAGTTGTATGAGACTATTTCTCGTTTTTGCGATTGTGCCTTACTGGTGTTTAGTTTTCACAAGCGAAAACGCAATATAATTTCATTTTACATGTTCGCTCTTTCGCTTTCATGTTTCCGCTTTTATTTTGCGCGTTCTCGTTTTGCAAGAATTAAATGCGCAAACCCCAAAAGACGTAATATTCGCATAAAAGACAAATATGTAGTGGTTTTACAACTCTTCAAAGGTCATTTGAATTACGTTAAATCTTAAATGTATAAATGCATATCTGTTTCAAAGTATCAAAACTCTGGTTTGTATGTAGTATCGTATTTTCTGTATTTGTATGTACAAACGGTCGAATATCGTTATCTTGAACTCAAATAATTCGTTGTTTAGGATATTTCGAAAATTGTGTTTGTTAATAGCAGTGCGGAACATTTATTATTCCGGATAAATCGAATATTTGCAATATAAAATCACCAAACCCTTCGTCTTCTAAACAACAAGGTTCGACCGATTATATATGTAAATACTTACAATATCTCTGTTGTCTCATGTATCCTAGACGGAATTGATGCTAAATTTATTTTTGGAGTTTTTATTGTTATTAATCAAGTATATATTGTAGAAATTCAAACCACTTACAAAGATTCTAACGCCGATAGACCTTCAAAGACTTGAGGACTAATATTTGTAATTTGGTTACTACTCAACGACCTAGGAAAATATAAAACTATTCAGTTCATTATTTCTATGCTACAACAAACAATTTTAAACAACATTTACATCGGATGGTTTTGTTTGAAAATAATACTACAAGAATATCAATGTATTTATATCTAGTGAAGAGAAAACTTAGCTTACACAAATTCTTAGACCAATTGCACTGAAGATAGCATTATAAAAATGATTGACTTTTTAATAGATACCATATCTGTGTGTGCTATTTTTGTTTGTTTGTTGTTTTTTGGTTTGTAATGCCAATTGATTATCAAAAGGATGTTTTTGTAAGTGTGCTTTAAACAGTAGGATACATACAAAGTACGTACTTAATCAAGGTTACGAAAAACCTTTTCTTAAGCCATATTATCAAGAATTATATGGTCGACACCATGTGTGGATGCATATGCAATCAACTTGCAACGAGTACAAATACTTTGGGGTAAAATAACATAGGCTTACACATGTGGTCATGTTTCTTAAAATATAAGAGACAAATATTTAATTGCTGTCCAACTGTTGAAATGTGATTTGAAAGACGTTAAGTCGTAAATGTACAAATGCACATCCATTTAGAAAAACCTCTGGTTCAGTATGTAATATCGTATTTGTTTTAACTCTGCTAATTCGTTTCTTTAGATATTTTGAAAATTAGATTTGCTGACATCAGTTCACAACATTACTTATTCCGGATAACTCGAATATTTCCAATATAAAATCAACAAATCCTTCGTTTTGCAATCTCTGGAATATCTCGGGTATTCCAGAGGGAATTGTTGTTAAATTGTCGTTTGAGGTTTTATAAGCCTTTAAGCGGGTATATATTGTAGAAATTTAAACAACTTACAAAGTTATTAATGCCGATAGACCTTCAAAGGCTTGCGGACTGATATTGGTAATTTGGTTGCTGTACAACTTCCTGGAAGAATAAAAATATTCAGTTAATTATGTATATGCTAAAATAAATAGTCTTAAACAACATTTACATCGGATGGCTTTGTTGGAAAATAATGTTAGAAGAAGATTAAGTTTATTTATATTCGATGGAAAGAAACCTTAAATTATTTTGTTCAACAAAAATCACACAAATTCACGCAACGATTACACTGAAGATGATATTAAAAAAATGATAGATTTTTTAAAGCTATTCAGTTGCTTATTTCTATGCTAAAATAAATAATTTAAAACAACATCTACATCGGATGGTTTTGCGTGACAATAATGTTACAATCAGATTAAGTTATTTATATTTAGAAGAGAAAGCGTAAATTACTTTGCTAAGTCAAAATCATACAAATTTCTGAGACAATTACACTGAAGATGACAGCATAAAAATAATGGACTTTTTAATCGTATTTGTCATGTTTGGTGACATGATGTTACAACAGAATACACACAACAGGAACAAACAAACGATTCACCACTACTTGTTGTTTATAACAATCGTTGTTCTTTCCTCATCTATGACTTATCAGCATATTTATAATAAAAGTAACCTAACACGAAACGATGGTTTTTGCATTTTCGCAGCTTAATAACGTTCAATAATTTTATTTTGCTGTTTCGTGCTTTCGTTTTCATGTTTTCACTTTTATTTGTTGTGCTTTAGTTTTGCATGGATTAAATGTGCAAACCATAAATCACGTAGTAATGGCATCCAGCATCCAAGAGAAACTTAATTTAAAGAAGAAAAGAGCTAATGTACTTTCTTTCCTCCTGGCTAGCCACTGAAGTCTGCCTCATACAAATATATAAATAATTCGGCCACAATGGCATCACATCAAGTGTTTATTACAATGCTAAGTCTCTACTGAAAACACGACCACCAAGCACAATAAATATTTTGTCGATAAATATTCCAGCATACTGAAGAGTACAAATTCTTTGGGGTAAAATAACGTAGGCTTACTTATGTGGTCATGTTTCTTAAGATATAGGAAGCAAATATTTAGTTGCTGTGCAACTGTTGAAATGTGATTTGAAAGACGTTAAATCTTAAATGTACAAATGCATATCCTTTATAAAAAAAATTCTGGTTAGTATGTAATATCGTATTTTCTGTGTTTGCATATACAGTCGGTCGAATTTCTTCGATAATTCGTTTCTTTTGATATTTCGAAAAATTGATTTGTTGATAGCAGTTTCCAACATTACTTATTCCAGATAACTCGAATATCTGCAAAATAAAATCAACAAATCTTTCGTCTGTAATGTGTACGATATCCAGAGGGAATTGTTGCCAAATTTGTCATTTTAGGTTTTATATGCCTTTAAGCTAGTATATATTATAGATATTTAAACCACTTACAAAGTTACTAAGGCCGATAGACCTTCAAAGGCCTGAGAACTGATATTGGTAATTTTGTTCTTGTACAAATTCCTGGAAAATAAACATATTCAGTTAATTATGTATATGTTAAAATAAATAATATTAAACAACATTTACATCGGATGGCTTTGTTGGAAAATAATGTTAGAAGAAGATTAAGTTATTTATATTTCATGGAAACAAATCTTAAATTATTTTGTTCAACAAAAATCACACAAATTCACGCAACGATTACACTGAAGATGATATCATAAAAATGATGGAATTTTTAATGGACATCATAGTCATCTTGTTTGGTGACATGATGTTACAACACACTATATACAACAGGAAGTACAACTGGAACAAGCAAAACTATTCACCACTACTTACCGTTTATAGCAATCGTGTTCTTTTTTAATCTATGACTTATTAGCAGATGTTAGCAAGAGTAATGCAGCACGATGGTTCCAATAGTGGAGCATGAACTTCATACCAAACCGGAACAATCGAGTTGACTCTCGTGTTTTGTGGAGTTTGCATTGCACAATCTCTTGTTTTTTGTGAAGTGTTCATGTTGGATCACCATCAACTATTACCAAAAACAATGACTATCATTTGGATCGATCGAATTGGAAAAGATGAAAACGAATACCAGAGTTTTTAAGTCTAACGCATGGGGATGTTACACTTAACATGTGATTAACGATCACTGGCAAGATGATTTTTCAGTAGACACTGCAAAATAGGAAATACAATTGGAACAAAAAAACTGTGCACCACTACTTCTCGACTTATTCTACCACTCTTACACGGCCTAGTTTTCAAAGAGATCCTCACACATGTCAAAGATGGGAACCGGAAACATTTGTCCAATAGCTTCAAATTTATCTGACATCTAGATGATTCTCTGTCACTAAACAATCTTAGTTGCAATGACAACGTACCTCTACAATATTTCAGTCAGCTTAAGATTAATGTTTTAGATTAATTTTTAGACAATTGTCTCTCTTCGATTTAAAGCATCTTCAAACTTTGAAAATGAACGACAAATAATCTCGTAGATTTAGGATAAACGTTATGACTTCTATTTTCTTATGGTGAATTTTCGTTTCATCAGTACCAACATTTCTGTGTTTGGTTTTTAAATTCCAATTGATATTCCATATGGAATCAACTATGTGAATTATTAATATGAGTTCGAATTGTTCAAGCTTTGCTCTATTGTTTTTCCATGACACTTGTGTGTGGATTGTCTTCATTTTGAGACCGGACCATGGTTTTATCCGAATATTCCTTCTGGATAATGATTTCTTATTTAATAATATGCTACGTCATAGGTCATTTGAGTGAGTTATCTCTAAATTATTCCAATTCTTCCAGTTCAGTAGAAAAGCCTCAAATAAACGTTAGAGAATACCGAAAGGGCAATAGAATGTGGGTACAAAAAACGAAGACAAACAACACAAAACAAACACAACACAAAATGTACTTGACGCCACTATGCGCAAACAAACACAAATAACGTAAATAAAGCATCCGCATTCCTACAAACAACTGGAGGTAAGGACGAGCCGAACAGCGTTTGTTTCCGGACATCGTAGCAAACATGACAACATGGAACTCAGAAAGTACAGAATTTTTTTGAGATTGTTCTTAAATAATTGTACAAGACGCGATTGCTCTATGGAAGTTGTATGAGACTATTTCTCGTTTTTGCGATTGTGCCTTACTGGTGTTTAGTTTTCACAAGCGAAAACGCAATATAATTTCATTTTACATGTTCGCTCTTTCGCTTTCATGTTTCCGCTTTTATTTTGCGCGTTCTCGTTTTGCAAGAATTAAATGCGCAAACCCCAAAAGACGTAATATTCGCATAAAAGACAAATATGTAGTGGTTGTGCAACTCTTCAAAGGTCATTTGAATTACGTTAAATCTTAAATGTATAAATGCATATCTGTTTCAAAGTATCAAAACTCTGGTTTGTATGTAGTATCGTATTTTCTGTATTTGTATGTACAAACGGTCGAATATCGTTATTTTGAACTCAAATAATTCGTTGTTTAGGATATTTCGAAAATTGTGTTTGTTGATAGCAGTGCGGAACATTTATTATTCCGGATAAATCGAATATTTGCAATATAAAATCACCAAATCCTTCGTCTTCTAAACAACAAGGTTCGACCGATTATATATGTAAATACTTACAATATCTCTGTTGTCTCATGTATCCTAGACGGAATTAATGCTAAATTTATTTTTGGAGTTTTTATTGTTATTAATCAAGTATATATTGTAGAAATTCAGACCACTTACAAAGTTTCTAATGCCGATAGACCTTCAAAGACTTGAGGACTGATATTTGTAATTTGGTTACTACTCAACGACCTAGGAAAATATAAAACTATTCAGTTCATTATTTCTATGCTACAACAAACAATTTTAAACAACATTTACATCGGATGGTTTTGTTTGAAAATAATACTACAAGAATATCAATGTATTTATATCTAGTGAAGAGAAAACTTAGCTTACACAAATTCTTAGACCAATTGCACTGAAGATAGCATTATAAAAATGATTGACTTTTTAATAGATA
This sequence comes from Bathymodiolus septemdierum, assembly GCA_963383655.1. Classification (NCBI taxonomy): domain Eukaryota; kingdom Metazoa; phylum Mollusca; class Bivalvia; order Mytilida; family Modiolidae; genus Bathymodiolus; species Bathymodiolus septemdierum. Next base: position 10,364,891 of record OY726528.1, on the reverse strand, counting down.
CCATATCTGTGTGTGCTATTTTTGTTTGTTTGTTGTTTTTTGGTTTGTAATGCCAATTGATTATCAAAAGGATGTTTTTGTAAGTGTGTGTTTTAAACAGTAGGATACATACAAAGTACGTACTTAATCAAGGTTACGAAAAACCTTTTCTTAAGCCATATTATCAAGAATTATATGGTCGACACCATGTGTGGATGCATATGCAATCAACTTGCAACGAGTACAAATACTTTGGGGTAAAATAACATAGGCTTACACATGTGGTCATGTTTCTTAAAATATAAGAGACAAATATTTAATTGCTGTCCAACTGTTGAAATGTGATTTGAAAGACGTTAAGTCGTAAATGTACAAATGCACATCCATTTAGAAAAACCTCTGGTTCAGTATGTAATATCGTATTTGTTTTAACTCTGCTAATTCGTTTCTTTAGATATTTTGAAAATTAGATTTGCTGACATCAGTTCACAACATTACTTATTCCGGATAACTCGAATATTTCCAATATAAAATCAACAAATCCTTCGTTTTGCAATCTCTGGAATGTCTCGGGTATTCCAGAGAGAATTGTTGTCCAATTGTCGTTTGAGGTTTTATAAGTCTTTAAGCTGGTATACATTGTAGAAATTTAAACAACTTACAAAGTTATTAATGCCGATACACCTTCAAAGGCTTGGGGACTGATATTGGTAATTTGGTTGCTGTACAACATCCTGGAAGAATAAAAATATTCAGTTAATTATGTATATGCTAAAATGAATAATCTTAAACAACATTTACATCGGATGGCTTTGTTGGAAAATAATGTTAGAAGATTAATCTATTCATATTTCATGGAAAGAAACCTTAAATTATTTTGTTCTACAAAAATCAGACAAATTCACGCAACGATTACACTGAAGATGATATTTAAAAAATGATAGAATGTTTCAAGCTATTCAATTGCTTATTTCTATGCTGAAATAAATAATTTAAAACAACATCTACATCGGATGGTTTTGCTTGAAAATAATGTTACATTCAAATTAAGTTATTTATATTTAGTGGAGAGAAAGCTTAAATTACTTTGCTAAGCCAAAATCATATAAATTTCTGAAACAATTACACTGAAGATGACATAAAAATGATGGTCCTTTTAATCGTATTCGTCATGTTTGGTGACATGATGTTACAACAGACTACACCCAACAGGAACAAACAAACTATGCTCTAGTACTTGTTGTTTATAACAATCTTTGTTCTTTCCTCATCTATGACTTATCAGCATATTTATAATAAAAGTAACCTAACACGAAACGATGGTTTTTTGCATTTTCGCAGCTTAACAACGTTCAATAATTTCATTTTGCTGTTTCGTGCTTTCGTTTCCATGTTAACACTTTTATTTGTTGTGCTTTAGTTTTGCATATATTAAATGTGCAAACCCTAAAACACGTAGTAATCGCATCCAGCTTCCAAGAGAAATTTATTTTGAAGAAGAAAAGAGCTAATGTACTTTCTGTCATCCTGGCTAGCCGCTGAAGTCCGCCTCATACAAATATATGAATAATTCGGCCAAAATGGCATCACATCTAGTGTCTATTACAATGCTAAGTCTTTATTGAAAACACGACCACCAAGTACAATACATATGTTGTCGATAAATATTCCAGCATACTGACGAGGACAAATACTTTGGGGTGAAAAAACGTAGGCTTACTTATGTGGTCATGTTTCTTAAAATATAAGAGAAACATATTTAGTTGCTGTGCAACTGTTGAAATGTGATTTGAAAGACCTTAAATCTTACATGTACAAATGCATATCGTTTAAAAAAAAAACTCTGGTTAGTATGTAATATCGTATTTTCTATATTTGCATGTACAGTCAGTCGAATTTCTTCGTTAATTCGCTTCTTTAGATATTTCGAAAATTTGATTTGTTGATAGCAATTCCTAACTTATTCCAGATAACGCGAATATTTCCAAAATAAAATTAACAACTCCTTCATCTTAGAATCTCTGTAATTTCTCGGATATTCCAGAGGGAATTGCTGCCAAATTTGACATTCGAGGTTTTATATGCTTTTAAGCTGGCATATATTGTAGAAATGTAAACCAATTACAATTTTGTTAAAGCCGATAGACCTTCAAAGGCCTGAAAACTGATGTTGGTAATTTGGTTGCCGTACAATAACCTGGAAAAATAAAAATATTCAGTTAATTATGTATATGTTAAAATAAATAATCTGAAACAACATTTACATCGGATGGCTTTGTTAGAAAATAATGTTAGAGGAAAATTAAGTTATTTATATTTCATGGAAAGAAATCTTAAATTATTTTGTTCAACAAAAATCACACAAATTCACGCAACGATTACACTGAAGATGATATTATAAAAATGATGGAATTTTTAATCGACATCATATTCATCGTGTTTGGAGACATGATGTTACAACACACTATATACAACAGGAAGTGCAACTGGAACAAGCAAAACTATTCACCACTACTTACCGTTTATGACAATCGTGTTCTGTCTTCATCTATGACTTAACAGCAGATTTTAGCAAGGGTAACGCAGCACGATGGTTCCAATAGTGGAGCATGAACTTCTTACCAAATCGGAACAATCGAGTTGACCCTCGTGTTTTGTGGAGTTTGCATTGCACAATCTCTTGTTTTCTGTGAAGTGTTCATGTTGGATCACTATCAACTATTACCAAAAACAATGACTATCATTTGGATCGAATTGGAAAAGATGAAAACGGATACCAGAGTTTTTAAGTCTAACGCATGGGGATGTTACACTTAACATGTGATTAATGATCACTGGAAAGATGATCTTACAGTAGATGCTGCATGATATGAAATACAATTGGAACAAACAAACTGCGCACTACTACTTCTCGACTTATTCTACCACTCTTACAAGGCCTAGTTTTCAAAGAGCTCCTCACACATGTCAAAGATGGGAACCGGAAACATTTGTCCAATAGCTTCAAATTTATCTGACATCTAGATGATTCTCTGTCACTAAACAATCTTAGTTGCAATGACAACGTACCTCTACTATATTTCAGTCAGCTTAAGATTAATGTTTTGGATTAATTTTTTGACAATTGTCTCTCTTCGTTTTATGGCATCTTCAAACTTTGAAAATGAACGACAAATACTCTCGTACATTTATGACTTCTATTTTCTTATGGTGAATTTTCATTTCATCAGTACCAACATTCTTGTGTTTGTTTTTTAAATTCCAATTGATATTCCATAAGGAATCAACAGTGTGCATTATTAATATGAGTTGGAACTGTTCAAACTGTTCAAACTTTTGCTCTATTGTTTTTGCATGACACTTGTGTGTGTATTGTCATCATTTTGAGTCCGGACCATGGCTTTATCCGAATATTCCTTCTGAATAAGGATTGTTTATTTAATAATACGCTACGTCATAGGTCATTCGAGTGAGTTATCTCCAACATATTCCAATTCTATCAGCTCAGTGGAAAAAGCCTCAAATAAACGTTAGATAATACCGAAAGGACAATAGAATTAGGGTACAAAAAACGAAGACAAACAAAACAACAACACAAAACCAACACAACACAAAATATGCTGGACGCCAGTATGCGCAAAGAAACACAAATAACGTAAGTAAAACATGCGCCTTTCTACAAACAACTGGAGGTAAGGACGCGCCGAACAGAGTTTTTTTCCGGAAATCGTAGCAAACATGACAACATGGAACTCAGAAAATAAAGAAAATGTCGATAGACCTTCAAAGACTTGAGGACTGCTATATGTAACTTGATTGCTACTAAAAGACATAGGAAAATATAAAACTATCCAGTTGATTATTTCTATGCTAAAACAAATAATTTTAGACAATAATTACATCGGATGGTTTTGTTTGAAAATAATGCTACAAGAAGATAAATGTATTTATATTGAGTGGAGAGAAAACTTAGCTTGCACAAATTCTTACACCAATTGCACTGAAGATAACATTATAAAAATGATGGACTGTTTAATAGACACCATATTTGTCGTGTTTGGTGAGATGATGTTACAACAGACCATGCACAACATGAAATACAACTGGAACGAACAAACTATACACCTCTACTTGGAGTTTAAAAAATTTGTGTGTGCTATTTTTTTGGTTGTTTTTGTTTGTAATGCCAATTGATTTTCAAAAGCATGTTTTTGTAAGTGTGTTTTACACAGTAGGATACATATAAAGTAGTTAATCAGGGTTACGAGAAACCTTTACTTAAACCATATTATCAAGAATGTTATGGTTGACACCATGTGTGGATGTATATGCAATCAACTGTTCGCAGACATTCTCTGCATTCTTAGTTCGGTTTTCTTATTAGGACTTTTCTAAAAGCATTATTAATGGGACGGGATATGTTATCCGACCTGGAGCACCTAGTGTTAAATCTTAAATCTTATGTCAAAGATGAGAATCAAAAACATGTATCCCATGGCATACATATCATGTTTCGTCACTAATATTAATTTACAATAGACTAGGCACAATAGCAAATCACTTTGGGACAACAATAATTGCACTACTACTTCTCCACTTACTCTTGCAGTCTCAAAAGCCGACTTTTCAAAGGCCATTACATTGTCTGTCCTTCAACATATGGATTTTTGGTTTCCTATTACCTCTTTGGCACCTAACACGTGATTAACGATCAAATGACAAGAGGTATTTACAATAGACTTTGTACAATAGGAAATATGTCAAAGATGAGAACCGAAAACATTTATCCCATAGCTTTAATTTCTCTGACATATAGAAGATGTTTTGTGACTAAAAAATCCTAATTTTGATAGTCACGTACCTCTAATATATTTCAGTGAGCTTAAGATTAATGTTTTTGCTGCTCAATATTTAATTTCTGTGTAGAGAATTGTTTGTCTTTTCCCCCTTTTTCTTTTAATCATTCCATTGTCTTCGATTTATGGATGTATGGTTTCTCAATATCTCTTTGATATCTTCAAACTATAAAAATGAACGACAAATACTTTCGCAAATTTCAGATAATGTTTTTACTTCCATTTTCATATGGTACATTTTCCTTTCTTGAATATCAAATTTCCTGTTTGATTTTTAAATTCCAATTGATATTCCAGAGATTGTTTATGTAAGCGATTTCTTTGATCAGTAAAATACAAGCGAGATTCCAACCCTCCCCTCATGATAACTGGATATCCAACGGGAAAAGACTGAATCCGGATTATGAAAAACCTTTACTTAAGCCATTTTTTCAGGAATTCTATGGTCAATATCATGCGTTAGTGAATGAATTTGCAAATATTTTTTTCTCCAATATGATCATGAGATCTCTGAATTCGTAGTGTTTTTTTCTATTAGAACTTTTTTAATAAGGACATTATAATAAGAACGGGAGACGCTAATCGACTTGGTTTTACTCCCGTATTTTATTGGAGTTCGAATTGTTCAAATTTTTGCTCAATAAATGTTGTACTACGCTTGTTTTTATTTTGAGTCCTTATGTTTCTTCAAATATAAGAGTGAAATATTTAGTGGTTGTGCAACTATTGAATGACGCTATATCTTACATGTATAAATGCAAATCCGTTTCAAAGTGTTAATAAGCAGTAACGAATTATCTGTGTTTGTATGTAAAGGCTTTTGATTATAGTTATATTGAAATCCGATAATTCGTTTCTTTAGATGTTTCCAAACATTGTTTTGTTGACAGCAGATCTCAACATTATTTATTCTGGATAAATTCGTCTTCTACACAACAGAATACCTACAATTCCTCTGTTGTCGTAGGTATTCCAGATGGAATTTCTGCCAAATTTCTATTGTTGCAATACACTGTGTTGCCGGAACAGCTACAAACACTGGGACAAGTGTAGGAAACCTTGATAAAGGAAAGCAACACGACAACAACACACACTGGCTTCATTACGTATATCTGTTTTTCTGAAAAAGTATTATAGCACTAAGTTGAATTTATAAAATAGATTAATTTGGGCACATAAAACTAGCTTAGTCCCGCAACTTTGTATTCAATCCCTTGTATCAAGCCAGGAATACGCGCAGTCATTTTGCCTCTTTCTCCTTTTTTTTAGAATTGTGAAACAGTTCCGCCACAGTGGTATTTGTTTTTTTTGCTCTTCATTTTAATAACATATATGAACAAAACTCTATCATATCAACGATATAAGAAACCATGATGGTTTTGTTTGAGGCGCCATGTCATTTAAATTAATATGAAAGGTAAATATCGTGGAATTTTTGTATTAAGTCAATTTATCCATTTATGGGATAAATTAAATCAAATTAGTGGTGTTAATATTTCATAATATCAAATGCGAGTTATCTCGCTTTTGAGGACTTTACTCTAAAATTAATGACTGATTTTCAGAAAATCATTGATTTGTGGAAATCGGTATCACGTGTCCATTAAGGGCCAATCATACGAATGTGACGTCATAAAGATTTGGAAGGGTTGCAGACGAAGAAATATTTCAGCGAAACATAATTATAATTTGATACTTAATTTTATAGAAACGAAAATAATTTGTCGACTTTTTTAGGATTTGTCAAATATTTTAGTAATTTTATGTCTTGTCAGGCTTTTACCAGAGGTCTTGGACTTATTCTTGATAGAAGCACATGGTGCTAGAAGCACGTGGTCGAGGATTGTGATTTTTCAATCGTTCAAGACACCAAAATCGATTCATAGTGTATATATTCTATTTTATATACTTTTTTTAAATAATCACAAGGTTTTTACACGCTTGCACATTTTGAAAAGAATTTTAAACTAATTAGTAGCTAATCTCAGATGTGTTTAATCGTCATCTGAATGTTTTCTCTCCTAATTTTAAAGGAATGCAACTATAGTTTTACAGAGTGTTGTACGCTAAACATGGGTCGAACTGCCAGGAAGTCGAAAAGCCCCTTTGCAGCGATCAACAGAAGGAAATCAGCCCACAAAGAATCCTCTGCTGAAACTACCCTGCGTCAGAGCAGACATGATTACCAGCCAGGACCAGGAACTACAGGAACAGATAATCCAAGCCATAGAGGCTATGAACAGATCATGTTGTTTCAACTCCAGATAATATTCAGCAGCCAATGCTTTCAGGTAAAAATCATACAAACACAAATTTATCAACTAATGAGAGGTCAAATATTGCACCAAGTATTAGTGATGACTTGGGAACAAATGTATCTAAGCAATTAAGAGACAAAATTATAAATGGTGAATATCTCGAGTTAGAATTTCTATTATCAAATTCACACAATGACCAGTCTAGAACTATAGTTATAGATAACAATGGCAATCTGAATTTAAAACAAAAGTCTGGAAAGAAAATTACTGATATAGATACATGGATAGATACATTTTTAATCTATACAAGCATTTACACGCAGCCCACCCCAGTAGCACTCAGGGTCTGTTATAATATATGTCAAATGTTAAGCTAGAGGCAAACAGGTGTTTTGGTTTAAGTTGGTTAATAATAAGTTATGATCAATAATTCAGTTATTTGGCTTGGGGAGCAAATGATATGGAGTTGTGGCTTCTGTTAGTGACGCGGGGTCAGACTCCTGCAACTGATAGCATATCTTTAGGTAAATGTTTTACTTATAACAACAATGGCAGGTGTGGTCGACCTACATGCCGTTATCTGCACAAGTGGCTAAGATGCGCGGGGTCACATGCTGCGCTATATTGTACATTAAATAAATCGGGTCAAAATACTCAGGCAGAAAGGGGAATTGTAAATATTCAAACACAAACACCAATAGCGGACGCGGTGACTTTCGGAAAGAAAGAAATCTTACAAACCATAACGGATTTCGTTTTCGTCAAGGAAAGTCCGCGACATCGAGAACATGAAAACTCCTAGTTGATAGAGCTTGGAAGAACTCCCATTAAGGTGGATAACTTGAGACATTATTTGAAGATATATCCTAATCGTGATGATGCATTTGTTTTACTTGATGGATTTACAAGTGGAATTAGAGTTAATTACACAGGCCAATGAATAACGTTTAATTGTAAAAATATAATTTCAACGGAACAACACGAGGCCGAATTAAAAGTTAAAATTTCGAAAGAAATCGAAGCGGGTCTTTTCCTAATCTGCGCTTATCATCGATAGGTCTCGTTGCCAAGAAGCCTTCTTGTTGGCGCATGATTCAACATTTGAGTTTTCCGTTAGGAAATAGCGTTAATAGCTATTTTGATCCCGAATTAGCAACTGTACAGTATACATCTTTCGATAAGGTTTTATCCACGATAAGTGAGATCGGTAGGGGCGCTGAGTTAGCGCGTATGGATATACTCTCAGCCTTTAGATTGTTAATTCTACATCCAAACGGATTCGAATTATTTGGTTTCCACTTTAAAAAATCAATTTTATTTTGACAAATGCTTACCCATGGGTTGTTCCGCGTCATTCGCTCTGCTTAAAATTTTTTCAACATTCCTTGAATGGGCAACTAAGTTTAAATCGGGAAAAAGATCAGTAGAACACTACCTTGACGACTTTTTATTAGCCGAAAAGCCGGGACAGGGGAATGCTTGCAGTTAATGGATCGTCTTAGGATAATCTGTGAAGATTGTGGGGTTCCCCTTGCAAAAGATAAAGCAATTGGTCCTTTGTTTATTTTGACATTTCTCGGATTGGAAATAGAAACATTGGAAATGGTAATTCGAATACCACAATACAAATTGTCGGAGGTAAAAGAAAAATTGGAATCTGCACTTGGCAGAACAAAAATAACTCTCTGGGATTTACAATCTCTAGTCGGCTCTCTAAATTTCTGCTCCAAAGCCATCCCATCAGTAAGGGCGTTTAATCGAAGCTTTTGCGATGCAATGTGTGGTATAAATAGGCCTTCTCATTATTTTAGGGTATCTTCAGGTATGAAAGCGGATAATAAAATTTGGCTTTCGCTTCTAGAAAATTTCAACAACGCATGTTCTTTCGGGCAGAATATCTGGCTTTCAAATTCTCAAATAAATTTATTTACAGATAGCGCTGGAAACCCGGATTAAGGTTGAGGGGTATTTTTTGCAGGCCACTGGACTTATTATCAGTGGTTTGGTCATTGGCATAAACCTGACATTATGGCAGACACTACATTTTTGGAGTTGGTTTCCATTGTTATATCCCTTTTTCTGTTCAAGCAGGACCTGTCCAATAAACAGATATTGTTTCATACGGACAATAAGACATTAGTATATATTTTGAACAAAAAGTCCTCAAAATCAAGGCGGGTAATGGGGTTGATTCGGCCTTTAGTCTTGTATACAATGTTATATAATATGCAATTCAAAGCTATACACATTGAAGGCCAAATCAATTGCATTGCTGATGTTATATCAAGCAAACAGTGGCAACGAATCCGGAGTCTTTTGAGGGAAGCAGACCTAGAGATGACCCCAGTACCACAGGAATTTCTGCAGTTGATATTGGATGTGAAATTGGTCATCTAGTCGATGCATCTATGGCGTCAAATACAAAAGACACTTACACAGTTAGCTTAGATAGTTTTCAAGCTTGTCGCGTAGAGTATAACTTAGATTTAATATGGCCACCCCCTCCATCCCATATTGTACTATTTGTAGCTTATTTATCACTAAAGGGGAAAGCACACAGTACTGCTAGATGTTATGTGGCAGCTATTGGTTTTCGTTGTAAAATTGTACAGTCAACTTCTGTTTCTCAAGACCTTTCACATAATTTTATAGTGATTAAAATGCTAGAAGGTATGAAACGAACGAAAAGCTCAAAGGATAATAGAATGCCTATCACGCTTGAGCTCTTGACTAAAATAATCGATAAATTGTCATCAATTTGTTTTTCCTCATATGAAGCTCTGTTGTTCGCAACAGCATTTCTTTCGCATTTCATGGTTTTCTCCGAGTTGGCGAGATAGTTTACACAAAGCCTGGTCAGGCACACCAAATTATTGGCTTAAAAGATGTGACAGTCGTAATAGTAGGCGATTTACAGTCAATAAAGGTTCGAAATAATCATTCAAAAAATGATCAGAGAGGAAAAGGTGTTTATATATATATATAAATGAGACACGCACAAAAATATGTCCGTTGGAGTTTTTTAATAAGTACATAGCAGAAAGGCCGTCTATAAGCGGCCCTTTGTTTTGTCATTTTAACGGAAAGCCTATGTCACGATCAGTTGGTCTCTGTTCTAATCAAAGCATTGAAGGTCTTGGGGATTGATGCCTCTGGTTACAAATCGCATTCCTTCAGAATAGGAGCTGCGTCGTTGGCCGCAGCTCAAAACATTAGTAATGAGGAAATCATGAAATTGGGGCGTTGGAAGTCAATCGCATTCAAGTCATACATACGCTCATAATTACTGGTTGAGAAAGTTGATATATTAAATCTTTTTTTTTTATTTAAATGTATATTATCACAAAGTTTTATTTTAAAAACGAACAATTTGTATTTTGGTTAATAGGCGATACGGAATGGCCGATTAGGAAATCGGTGTGGATTGTAGGTTCGTCCATCATTAAACGTGATTTCGTTTACGCCCGAGGCACGTTTGAAGGCTCTAATCTTGACCTGAGACGGAGAGATTGTAGCCTATGGTGGCAAGGCAAAGGAGGAATGCATTGAGGGGGAATTAATTCCTAGAGCTAAGTATCTGTTACGTTTTAATCAACTACCTGATTTCTTGGTAGTACATTGTGGACGTAACAGCAATGGAGCCGTAAAGTTGCATGAACTCAGATGTCAGATTAAGGACTCGGTAGGTCAGCTGATGGCTCTTCTACCAACAGCAAAATTGATATGTTCCCAAATACTACCTAGGATTTCTTGGAGATATAGTCAGAACAGTAGAGCTTTGAATAGAGCAGCGGCACGAATCAACAACTATGCTGCTTGGATTTGCATACAGGCTGGTGGGGGTTATATAAGGGACCCTGAATTAGCCTGGAACGAGACTATGATGTTTTGTGAGGACGGTGTTCACCTTTCTGACATAGGAAACGAACTATTTTTGTTCCGTATGCAGGCATACCTGTTTGATTTCATTTAAGCATGCCATATGATAAACACTTGACTTTGCAATGGTACTATTGTGAATGTAAATATGAACTTCTGATTTTTAACAATTCGTATAAGCTGATATTATTGAGAAACGAATGGGCGTTTAGCAAACAAATGTAAATATTTTTTTTCTTTAAAATGTGTATTATCGTTTTGCCTGCTTGCGAAGATAATTTGATGTTTGTGTGTATATTGCTGTAATTACAAGTGCGAACAGGCCACGGCTGGATGCTGTGGCACTTCCACCATGAGGTGGCGGTGGCCGGATATAAAATGTGCAATTTTATATGTGGCCATTTGGCGAAACAGCGACACAACATCAACAGTTCTGCACCATGTTCAGGCTATGGACTATAAAATCCGTCAAGTACTGAGCTTCGTCCCCAGGGCCAATCAGGATAATTATAAGTATGATAATGTTCAATGACAATCGTGATTAATAACCATGATTAATGATCAAACTTATAATGATAATGCATTCATGATTTATGATAATGTTGATAACCATATGAACAATCATGTTTGTTGACAATCTTAATAATGATTTTCATGATTAATCATGAATAAGGCTAATGATAATGTTTCTGGACTCGTCACTTACGCCTTTTGGCCGGCAGTTCACTTTGTGTAAGCCGTGGCCTCTATTCGCCAATAAAACATATATTCTTTCATTCTCTTATTCTATTTGTCAAACAGAAATCTGATTTACGTCAATTTATCTCGCTTTTGAGGTCTTTATTCTAAAATTAATGACTGATTTTCAGAAAATCTTTGATTTATGGAAATCGGTATCACGTGTCCATTAAGGGTCAATCATACCAATGTGACGTCATAACCTCCTTTTTCTCAAAGATTTGGAAGGGTTGCAGACGAAGAAATATTTCAGCGAAGTACAATTATAATTTGATCCTTAATTTTATAGAAACGAAAACCCATCCACCCTCCACATTATTTTGTACAAGTTACTGCTGTCGTTTTGCTATATGCTTCAGAAAACGTCGAAAAGAATACACTATTGCTTGTCACGGCTCATCGTGGGAAAATCACGATATGTCATGTTACATTTAATTTCAATAGCGTTGGTGAAATATTTACCTTTACAGTTTGAAAGCACAGTACAGTAATGAACAGTGTGGTGTTCACACAGGAATATCTACAGTTGATTTTGTTACCAGTTCATTTTAAGCTTCAATTCTTTAGTGTATTGGAACGTGGTTCACAAACGAGACTGTGTCATCAAATTTAATATGTATATCCACAAGAGACTACGCTATCGAGTTACTATCCGAAATCACAAAAGTATTTCAGCACTTCGTTTGTGTAATGGATTTGGTTGCGTTCACTTCAACCCTTAACTCGTGGTCACAAAGCGGAGAAACAGCGATACAACATAAACAGTTCTGCAACATGTTCACATTAATGGACTTTAAAATCCGTCAAGTACCGTGCTTGTGTCGGCGAAACAGCGACACGACATCAACAGTTATGCACCATGTTCACGCTATGGACTATAAAATCCGTCAAGTACTGAGCTTCTGTCCCCAGGGCCAGTCAGGATTATAATAATTATGATAATGTTCAATGATAATCGTGATTAATAACCATGATTAATGATAAAGCTTATAATGATAATGCAATTCATGATTTATGATAATGTTGATAACGATATGAACAATCATGTTTGTTGACAATCTTAATAATGATATTCATGATTAATCATGGATAAGGCTAAGGATAATGTTTCTGGACTCGCCACTTACGCCTTTTGGCCGGCACTCCACTTTTGTATAAGCTGTGGCCTCTATTCGCCAATAAAGCATATATTCTTTCATTCTCTTATTCTATTTGTCAAACAGAAATCTAATTTAAATATTTTCACTTAATATGCATTTAAATTTAACTAAAATCAACTGGATAACATTAAAAATCCACTCAAAAGCAGATTTTCAGGGCAAATCGAAAAATATTTGACAGCAGATAATTCTGTGTTCCAGTACAGTAATGCAAATGAAATACGCGTGACACAAGATTTGAACTCTTTCGGGGAGATTATCGCTCATGCGCAATGTTCAGTTGATAAAAACACACATATATATATATATATATATATTCCGTGTGTTCCACATAAGAATAATTGCAAAAGAAAAATTGGTTCTAGTTGTTGGGAACATATTTCGACTTGAAACATGCATGGATAGCTTAGTAAAGGTACCGCCGTATTCCATATTGAATTTTCAGGGAAAAAATTTCTTCACCAAAACTGGTGTAATATTACTTTGAATAACAACATGTCCTGACATCTACTTATTAATATTGTATATGGTTTTCCATGTACATATATATATGATGGTAAGAAAGTATTACAATGATGGTCATGATTGATTTGATTGTTGGTGCTTAACGACACTTTCAGCAATATTTCAGCTATATATCATGGTGACCAGTTTTAGTGGTGGAAGAAGCCGGAGTACCCGGAGAGAACACCGACCATGGGCAAGCAACTGGTAAACTTTATCACTTGCGGCTGCGAGTCGAGTGCACCCTTTTTGTAATTTACAAAGCCGGGCGAAAACCAACGTCGTATTGGTGATATGCTTGTATGAGTTGTTAGGTAATCCAACTACCTAGCTCATTGAGCCATCCGGGCCCTCAATGATGGTCATCAATTCCACCAAAATCAGCAAAATGAGCTATCACTTCTCATCTTATCCGAACTCACTGAATACAAAAAAGACCACAACATATGACTTCGGGGTTCTGGTTTTGGACCGATAAAAAAGTGTGGCGGGATTAAGCCGGTTAATGGGATCTCCCCCCTCCTCTTGATAAGGGGATCTCCAACGACGATAAATTTATAACAAAACTATAAACAAGCCTGCACATATTGCTTCTACTCAAAAAGATCACATACTATTACAAACATGATTGACAATATAAACCTGTACATTACAATTGCAGGGTCAATGAATGCTCGTAGTTGACTGGCGACTAGCTAGAAAGGTAGATTCGGTTAGCTAAAGATCATTAAAAGCATAGCTGATACTTCTAACATATTTCAATATCAATTATTGATCATGTACATCCAGAGATGGTCTTCGTGAGAGAAAGATTGTCTATATTTTTTGAAAAATGAATCTATCAAATAGTGAGCTATAGGTGAGTCATACCCTTTACGAATACGATTTTTCAAGGGTTTTTAAAGTTAAGTTGTGTCAGATTTGACATATCTAGTTTTATTTATTACGTCGCCATCAAAAAACATGGAGGGTAAATACTTTTTTTTATCAGATATTTACCTGTAGAATTGTATTTATGTACAAGATATGTGGCAGTTATTCAATTTTGTGAAAGTTTTCAATAATTCATATGAGCGGTATTCTTGGTGTAAACATTTTTGCTGTTATTACGAGATTACGGTCATTTAAGTCAGACATATTATTACAAATACGTGGAAAATGAACTAAATGAAAAATGTAAGCGAAAAAATTGACGATAGGAAAAGGAAAAAATATCTCTTCTGTCGTAAACGCATGAAAAAGTTACATTGATAAAAGGGTATGTCTAAATCCCAAAAATTGCAAGAGTCGCTTTTTATGTTTGCCTTATTCAACGTAAATTCCTTAAAATAAATGTGTGTTGCAAACGTAGGAGAATTAGGATTGCTTACAGTTAAGATATCGACAGTTATTGTTGAATATATTAAAAATCGAGTGCGTAGACGGGTCTTTTATGTTTACTTTCAATCTATGTTTTGTTGTAAGTAAATACTAAACGTGAGATTAGAGTCAACTTGGTGAAGGTGGTCATTAGACGTGGTGCATTATGTTTCTAAGTTACTGCTTTGACTTGGAAATGCAAAATTCACTCTTTGTACCAAGCCAAGAAAGTGAGCGGTTATATATATATCTTTATTTCTCATAAACCAAAATGACATAGAGATACAAAATACACAATATACTATTTACACAATATATGTACAGGTTGGAAGCAGTTCAGTATAACTGGGAGGGCACACACCTTTATCTATGATGACAACAAATTTACACAATGTGGTATTTATTTTTAGATGTAATAATTGCATTGAATTTCAAAGTAATAGATCTGTTTCTAAACTTTCCTTTAGCGTACAGTTTTCTTTGGTTATAAAAATTATCATATGAAACAAGTGCCATTCTATAAAGAATTATGAGAGACTATAAATTTCAATAAATTAAAACTTTAAATCATGTCTATAAATCATTTCAGTTCAGTAAAAACTTAACTATCAATCAAGAATATAAAAAAACTATTTATTCTACCTTAAATATTAAAAAGAAACCATCATAAAGAAAGATAATTAAAAAGTTGGCATGCGGTGACATATTTCTCCAATTACGAATGATACCTCAAAAAACGGCATTGTCATAATTTGGTCTTAATTTATGGTACAAGGATGTGCTTTGTAAAGTTTTGACCTTTTTATCTAAGACATAAGCATATCTGACATGCATCCGGGATATGTACAATGAAAGCAGAACACAGGATTTACACAGACATCCTGTTCTTTGTATTTGATCTCGATCTACTTTATTAGATTTAAATAAAATACCTTGTCTTTTGTATGAACAATTATTTATATACACGACTATATGGTTTAAAAGGAATATATTACTTGGATCTATTTTAAGCTTGTCTTATTATTTGTTATGTTAATTTGTCAAGTACGCACATGTGTTTACCAAGAAGCTAACTGTATTGATTGATCAATTAAAAAGTAATATTTTTTTTTATTAGAATTACCATGCAGAGTCAGTGTGTTTTAAATCGATCATCCAATCAGGACGCTCATTATTCTTGTCCAACATAAAAATACATCGCTAAAGTAAATTTACCTGTGGTTTCAGAATAGAAGATTTTTAGAAATTTAACATAAAATTTCCCCACTTCAACTCGTAAATTTACATAGAAATCGGAGATATTTCGTCATAAAACTTCACACATGGTTTTGTCTATCATATTTCTTGAAGACAAACATAAAATTTTATAGCATTTATCAATATTTTATGAGTATCAACAGTTTTTTCAACACCGTATCTGTTTCTCGATACATCCGCCCGATTACAGTGACCCGTGACCCAGATTAGCAGATCTCAGCAGATTTTTCTGAATAAGGTTGTTTAAATATATAATGGAATTCATCGCCAATTTCAATTATTTAACATAATGTACAAATTATGTCTTCTCTTGGTATATTATAGCAGCGTCTGCATTCAATTGGTAATTTATGATTTGTTGTTCTAAATTTGCAGAGTAAGTAAGTCTTTGTCTTTTAAAATATTAAAGGGGCATTAGCTACGATTTTGACCAAAAAAATTATATGTTTTGGAAATTGGTAAATAGCTTTAAAATGATGAAATAAAGGTAAATATTTCACATTGAACAGCTTATCGTACCACTTTTCGCCTTTTGAGAACGAAAATTACCATCGATTTATTATTTCCTTGCAAGCAAATAATTTGACCTCGCTTTCTCTGTATGCAACTGACCTTACTAATGCCAGGTAAAAACGAATAATTTGTATTTTGTCGCTTATTAACTGCAAACTTGTATGGTTCTTTGTCCGTAATTAACGCCGACTAAAAGCAGATTCACAAAATAAGAGATAAGTGCATTGTTCGTCCATTTCTTGATCGATCTCAAAACACGAGCAGTTGCACCGTGTTTCCCCGTTGCGCGTATATTTCATAACATTTATAAGTTACAGAAACACGTTTTACTAAGGCATCAATCATATCTGATAGTTTTTATGGGTAACACAAATTTACGATTTTGGCAGAAATCGTAAAATATTTAGCTGACAATGTTTTGGTATTTTTCTTCTACCTACCCCCGCAGCAATTCAAATGTGAAACTGTATTAAAAGTAGATCCTATATCTAACATAAACAAGCACACATATCTTACGTTTCTTTTCATTTTTTTCGCCATCCCGACTTATCGCACTGGGGTAAAAAAATTATATTAAGAAAAGAATGTACATAAGCTATTGAGTATGATGAAACTATTCAGGTGCCGAGTTTCATTTATCTACCCGAGACAAGGTGTACGTGGAAACAAGTTTTCAAGCATGGCACCATGGAGTCAGTGAGCAACCACTTGTGCTTGACAATAACTACGCAGTCCATATACAGCAATGGTTTACTTCCTCAATGAAAACAATTGCTTGAAACCACTAACTGCAATATTTGATCTGAAAATAATATTTTGTCTTTTAAGCTGCACATGTGATCACCAGTACAACACAAATTCATATAGTCATTCCTCGCAAGTCAACGCTGCATCATACATGATCGGTTTTTCATCACTATTCTGTAATTTCTTTTTCCATGTGAAATTTGTGGAGTGGTTGTCTAAAAATCAAATACCAATTTTCATATTTCTTGATTTTGACAGGACCAGAAATCACACTCGCGAACTTCCGAGTTCGAAGTGATCAATCTTATACAAACTAATACTAATCTTCGAAAGCAGACAATATTCCACCTAATAAAAGACACTTTTTGAAATATTACCTGCATTTCATTAATACAATATCCGCATGAAAATTATTAAGTCTCCCAAACAACGTTTGGAGACTTATTGTTTTTGTTCCGTTTCTTATTATTATTAGTATTATTCTTATTCTTATTATTCTTGTTATTCTCCTTTCTTTCCGTGCACCATGAACTCGTCCACGGCAGATCTCAGGAACTACAGGACAGAATTTCATGAAACTTGGTGGAGTTATAGATATATGTTTCTAGTTGATCCTAAAGTTTTCAGATTTGTGGTAAAGGAGGTCAAAGCCATATTTTGGGGGGTTCAAAAGGGGGTGGGGGTTACAATATAATCCTATGGGAAACTTGAAATTTCGTACATTAATGTTGATAACTTCTAACTGGATAATGATAGAGACATACAATTTGACATAGTGATAGGTCACCATTAGAGGAGCAATTCTGCGTTTTTCAAGATGTCTGCAATTTCCAAATTGGCTGCCAAAACACGGCATTAAAATGGGGGGTAAAAATTCAACATTTTCCGATATCATCAAAATTTGATATGTGGGTAGATAGTGTCAGTGTCCGTTTGGGAGACTTCATAATCGTTAGATTATAATCATATCTTGTTATATTACAATGTGTGTGGGTTTTTTTTCATGTGTGTAGGCTTAAAGTAAGGAATTTAGCGGAGACTTAAAAGG
The DNA here is from genome assembly GCA_963383655.1 of Bathymodiolus septemdierum. Classification (NCBI taxonomy): domain Eukaryota; kingdom Metazoa; phylum Mollusca; class Bivalvia; order Mytilida; family Modiolidae; genus Bathymodiolus; species Bathymodiolus septemdierum. Next base: position 10,346,593 of record OY726528.1, on the reverse strand, counting down.
ATTTTACTAGTCGTGTTCAGTGTCTACAATATAGAACAAAATGGAAACAGATCGACTTGTGGCAGGACGGAGGGTTTCTGTTGGTATTCCGGTCTACCCCACCTATAAAGCTAACAGCCACGATATAATTGAAATATTGTTGAAAGTGGCGTTAACCACAATAACCCTAAGCCTAGTCCATTTGCAGTCAGATTAAACAGTACGTGGAATCCTATTTCATTTCTAGATGACTAAGACTATTATATAATAATGGTAGCATTAATCATAAAGTGAAGTGATCAAGTGTGCAGTTACGATACGTTAACTTTTAAATATATATTTGATAATAAAAAAAATAATCCTACATTAAAAATGTCATCGTTTAAAAAGCAATTATTTTAATATAGTATATGCACGATATGCATATTAATTGTGGTTGATGAACAAATCTTTGTACGAATCATAGTTTCTAAATATATTACCCTTGACAAATATTAGTATGTAATTTTAATATCGTATTTATTTCATTCCGTTTGTCCGACAAAATATCAAATGCAACACAATTGGCCACATCGGATGAATCTAAATAGCTGAATCAAAAAATGTTTTAAGCCATTTCCCAATATCGGATACCGGATCCTTCTACTTGCTTAACCCAAGATTTCGGTCCATTTTGCCAAGCTTTTTCAGAATAGTAGATTTTTAGAAATCGACCAACCAGAAACAAGAATTGTCTGTGGCGACTATGTTTGTTAGTGGATCGGGACAAGATGAGCAATCTTTATAGAGAACCTTCCATAGATGCTTCCTACCAGGTTTCGGTTCATTTGGCGAAGCCGTTTCAGAGGATAAGATTTTTAGAAATCGACCAATTAGAAACAAGAATTGCCTGTGGTAGCAATATTTGTTAATGGATCGGGACGAAATGTGCAATCGCAACAGAAGACTTTCCATAGATGTTTCCTACTAAGTTTAGTTTCATTGGCCAAACGGTTTCAGTAGAGAAGAATATAAAAAAGATCTCCCATAGATGCATCCTACCAAGTTTCGGTTCATTTGGCAAAGCGGTTTCAGAGAAGATTTCTTAGAAATCAACCAATCAGAAACAAGAATTGTCTGTGGCGGCCATGTTTGTTGACGGATCGGGACAAAATGAGCAATCGCAACAGAAGACTTTCCATACATGTTTCCTACTAAGTTTGGTTTCATTGGCCAAACGGTTTCAGTAGATAAGAATATAAAATGATCAGCCAATCAAAAACAAGAATCGGCAGTGACGGCCATGATTGCTAACGGACCGGGACGAAATGAGCAATTCCCATAGAGGACCTTCCATAGATGCTTCCTACTAAGTTTCGGATCATTTGGCCAAGCAGTTTCAGAGGAGAAGATTTTTAGAAATCAGAAACAAGAATTGCCTGTGGATTAATGGATCGGGACGAAATGAGCAATCTTTATAGAGAACCTTCCATAGCTGCTTCCTACCAAGTTTCGGTTCATTTGGCAAAGCAGTTTCACAGGAGAAGATTTTTTAGAAATCAACCAATCAGAAACAAGAATTGTCTGTGGCGACCATGTTTGTTAACGGATCGAGACGAAATGAGCAATTGCAACAGAGGACTTTCCATAGATGCTTCCTACTAAGTTTGGGTTCATTGGCCAAACGGTTTCAGTGAAGAATATAAAAAAAATGAGCCAATCAGAAACAATAATCGCCTGTGGCGGCCATGTTTGTTAACGGATCGGGACGGAATGAGCAATTCCCATAGAGAACCTTCCATAGATGCTTCCTACTAAGTTTCGGTTAATTTGGCTATACGGTTTCAGAGGAGAAGAATTTTAAAAATCAGCCAATCAGAAAGAAGAGTCGCATGTGGCCGCCATGTTTGCTAACGGATCGGGACGAAATGAGCAATCTTTACAGAGGACCATTCATAGATGCTTCCTAACAAGTTTCGGTTCAGTTGGCCAAACGGTTTCAGAGAAGAAGATTTTTAAAAATCGGCCAATCAGAAACAAGAATTGTCTGTGGCGGCCATGTTTGTTCGTGGATTGAGACGAAATGAGCAGTCTTTATAGAGGACCTTCCATAGATGCTTCCTACCAAGTTTCAGTTCATTTGACTGAGGGGTTTCAGAGCCATATATTTGTAATTCAATGCAGATATCTGTTGGAAAAAAACACTTCGAACATTTCAACACGAGGCGATATGGGTTGGTGTTCATGTGTCAGTAAACAACGAATTTCTTGCGTCAGGCTTTTATGTAGGTTATTTCGGATGGACCAAACCAGAACTGTTTCTAAAATTTGACGATGCGCTTCACGGGGGTGAAAATGTTAGAACCACGAAGTAAATAAAACTGTCGAAATTTTGAATATCCAAAGCGAAGTGAATGATTTAACTTTTAGTACCAAATTTATAATGAAAACCGTTATTAAAGAAAAGATTGATGTGCGTGACCAGGAAGAATGGTATGATGAATTTTTTACCGATCGAGGAAACCATAATGGGAACAAATTACGAACTCATAGACAATTTAAGCAAAGCCGAAGTACCAAAACATACGTTTCAAGACTAGTTCATATCGTATCGACGTGGTATGGCTCTATTCCGCGCCGGGTCACTACTGCTTGCCATAGAAACCGGAAGGTACGCCAAGCCGCCAGTACCGGTGGAAAAATAGACTTTGTGTTGTATGTAATAAAAACTGTGTTGAAACTGAAAACCATTTTCTTTTAGACTGTCCTCTCTATGATGATCTGAGATTGATCTTAGTTTAACAATGTTCAGTTTATTGAAGGTTTTAACTGTTTAAATCAGGATCAAAAATTATTTCAAATAATGAATTGTGATGAAATACAGCCATTTTCATGTAAATGTGTTTTTGATTTTTACACGAGACGTAAATTGTTTTTAGCATAGAAATTAACTTTCAGAATGAATTTGCCATTTTTCTATTCCCTTTAATCACATGTTTAATGTTTCAACTTGAAGTTAATTAAAGAAAAAATGATACTGTTGATAAATATGGAATATATAGAAATGTTTTTATGCTTTTACTTAATTTACTTTTTTTTCTTTTCTTTTTTAACTTTTAATCGATTTTATTTTACGTAAAGGTTTTTTTTTGTTTTTGTTTTTTTTGTTTTCTACTTTTTAACATAATTTATTAAGAAAAAAATTCTGATATAGCTAAATGTATGTTTGTATATATAAATGTGTCTCGTAAGTCAATTCTATGGTTGGGTATTGATTGTTTTATATTGTATATTTTGATTTATTGTACCTCAATATATTAACATCACTATAAAATTTCCTACATTAAAATTGCTAATTTTGTTATTACTCTTAATTTCTCCTTTTTCAGTTGTTTGACTATTGAGCGGTCCATAGTTTTTAAAACTATGGACCGGCAATGAGAATCGTTTTCGCGGATTTTTAGTTCCGCGACCTGATTGGATAAAAGTTTTGTTTATCCGAACACTCAGACTTCATCGTCTATTAACGAAAACTCTGAAATTAAAAAAAAAATTAAAAAATTTCATAAGATTTCAAAATTTTCAAAAATGTAAAATTAAAAATAAAAATTCAAAATTTTTCAGAATTTCAAAAAAATTCAAAATTTTCATAAGTCTTGTAGTCACTATGTAAATTTATGTTGACATCTACTTTCCCAAAAGAATCAAACTCTTATGAATGACTGGGGAAATAGCATAAACATGTCCATGAGACAATATTCAGATTTATAATGCAAAATACTGGCAAAAGATGCGTGATTTTATTGGTCTTTATCATTTTGAGGTGATCATTCAACTATGAGTTTAATGTTTTTCGGTATAATAAAATACTCATAGACTGTGTATTCGAGAATTGCAAGTATGTTGTCCCCACGACACTGACTATTGACCTCGGCTTCGCCTCGGTCAATAGTTAGTGTCTCGGGGACAACACACTTGCTATGCCCTAATACCCAGTCAATAAGTATGCAATGTGTAATGTTATATGTGCAATCAATATGTGACACAATAATAAACAAATTTATCATTATTTTTTTTATCTTGTCGTCTGCCGTCTCGGTAATTTAGCGTGTGCAATAAAAAAAAGTCATAGGACTTGCATGACGTCATTTAATTTAAACCAATGAGATGAATGAATTAGAAAAGTCCGGGAAATATGGTTGCTGAAATTACCACAGGGGGAATAGTCATAATTGTTTTCACCGGCACAACCGGGTGAATAGTCATGCAGTTGATTTTAGGATGCAATAACAAAACTACTGTCATGTTTTTATAAAGGAATACAGAGAGTGAAGTATAATACTATACAAATATTCCATGTGATTGTGGACAATATACAATAATATTTCGATAACATTATTAAATTTTCATACCCCTTTTAGGAGTGACTGGGGTCCACATAAAATGGGGGGAAGGGTCGTTGTTTACATGAGGGATAATATAAATGTGACTCGTCGTTTTGTTCTAGAGATGGATAATCTGGAAACGGTATGGCTACAATTGAAACTTCAAGGTAAAAAGATATTATTTGGAACATTTTATATCCCTCCGAACAGTAATCAGGACATTTGGTTCAAACTAGAAAATACTTTTGACATGGCTCTAAATGATAACAGTGTAGATTATATTATGGCTACGTGGGATTTTAATGAAAACCAATTGAACAGTTCAAATTCCTAAATTAAATCTGTATTGGCACAATTTAGTTTAAATCAGTTAATAGACACTCCTCGTCACTTATAGATTTGTTCATGACTAATAATGTGAACTATTGTTACATATTGCGGAGTTGGTCCGTCCCTACAAGATCTCACACGCTATCATTGTCCTATTATTGATTTTTTTTAAATATTCCTAAGATTTCTCAAGAAACTTCTTAGCGTAAGATATGGCTATATGATCGTGGGGATTATGATAAATCTAAACAGTACTTATCGGATGTTGACTGGGATTCTCTTATTTCTTCTGATAATGTTAATGATTTTACGACAAATATAACAAACGCTATTTTAGATGCTGCGGAATTATGTATTCCCAGTAAAATTATCACTGTTCGAAAAAATCAACCACAATGGTTAACTAGTAACATTAGAAAACTAATTAGAAAGAAAAATAGAATACATAGAAAAGCTAGGCGTTCCAATAGTCCCTCAGACTGGAATAAGTTCAGACGAATAAGAACAGATGTTACTAATTTAATGAAAAAGTCGAAAGAAGAACATAAAAATAATTTAATTAAAAAAATTAATTAATGAAAACTCGTCTGGTTCAAATTGGTGGAAAACTGTAAAACAGCTTACCGGAATCAAATCACGTGATCATGAAATACCCCCTATAGTAAAAAATGGCAATCTAATTTTCGATGATATAGAAAGAGCAAATGAATTTAATATTTTCTTTGCTGCACAGTCAAATATTGATGATTGTAATGGAACTCCCCCCAATGAAATGCAAAGTCTAATAGAATATCTTGAATATATTTTCCTTAATGAAGAAGAAGTTGAAGATGTTTTAAGCATCATTAATCCCTCTAAAGCGTCAGGCCCCGATTTAATAAATCCTAGATTATTAAAGGAAGCATCTTCTATACTTAAAAATCACCTATGCAAATTATTTAACATGTCCTTGCAACAGGCTATTTTTCCAAGCCAATGGAAAAGAGCTAATGTCTCCCCTGTTTTTAAAAATAATAAACCTAACGAAGTGAAAAACTACAGACCTATTTCCTTATTTAGTGTCATTTCTAAATGTATGGAGCGATGTCTATGTACGCATGTATATAATCATTTATTACAAATAACGGTAATAACAAAACTACCGAACTCCGAGCAATCTTACAAAGGGAAAAAATGATATACTGACGCGTAACCAGTCTGGTTATGCAAAAGGTGACTCAGCTGTTAATCAACTAGTTAATATTTCTAAGGGGTTTGGAAAAGCTTTAGATAGTGGGAAGGAAATAAAGGTTTTTGTTTGTGATATCAGTAAGGCGTTTGACAGAGTATGGCACAAAGGATTACTTTTCAAATTGAAACATCTGGCATTTCATGAAATTTATTAAATTGGTTCGAAAATTATTTAAGTGGGAGGTCCCAGAGAGTGGTTATAAATTGTTCAAATTCTGACTGGTTATCGATCAATTCTGGGGTTCCTCAAGGGTCCACACTAGACTCTCTTCTATTCATAATTTTTATTAATGATATTGTTCAAGATATTGACACTCGAATAAAACTTTTCGCAGATGATACTAGTTTATATCTTGTTGTAGATGACCATATAGAAACTGCGGAGACATTAAATGGCGACTTAGACCAAATTCATATTTGGTCTGAAAAATGGCTCGTAAAATATAACCCACAAAAAACTGAAGCTGATTTTATCTAAGAAAGTTTTAAGCCCTACGGAAAGTGCGAATGACTCTTGATCGTTTTAGTCTTGAAAAAATCTACATGACATTTATCCGTCCGATCTTGGAATATGCTGACGTTATTTGGGATTTTCAAAATCAAAGTTTAATAAATAAATTAGAAAACGTTCAGCTTGACGTTGCAAGAATAGTAACGGGATGGAATAAATTAACCGGACTTAATAGATTATATGAGGAAACTAAGTGGGAAAAATTATCATCAGATAGAAGACAAAACCATAAACTATAATTTTATTTCACAAAATAAAAATAATAGAACTCCCCAATATTTATTAGATTTGATACCGAATTCCGTAGGTAGTAGACATAACCACAATACTAGACAAGTTAGCAACATGTTGGAAATTAATACTCGAACAAATCAATTCGCAGACTATTTCTTGCCGCCGACTATAAAACTTTTGAACAATCTGTCGCTCACTCTCCGAAAAACCGAATCTCTATCTATATTTAAAAAAAAACGCAAACATCAAACAACTTCTCACATTATATTCTACACTGTTCTAGATTTGCTGACAGTAGACAGGAATTGTTATTATCCATCTCAAACATCTCTATAAATATTACCGTAACTTTACTCCTTTTTTGAACAAATGAATTGACGGACGAACAGAATACGTTAATTTTCGTTTCGATACAGAAATACATTATCAAAAGTAAAAGGTTTATTCCATGATCATATGGCTTACCATACTTTAGTGACGTACATCTCGCCTCAAAATTAATCACAAGTTATCACTTTTCCCTCCTTAGTATACATTATTACTATTTCACACAATTTTATTCTACTCTATCAAATTATTATCTTCTCTGGCCAGGGTTCCTTTGTCCACATAGCGCGATACGTTCATGTCGCGTTGTGTGGACTCAGTGACCTTGACTCGGGAGTATGTCTTCTTATAAATTACAATGTACCAGCAATATTATTATATAAATATACTAATAGTTATAGATATATTTTATAAAGAGCATGCTATAATAGTCATGATTATGCTATGCATGCTTATTTTAGGAGACAGATTTATAAAAGCAATGATTGCTTGTTTCTGAATCCTGTCTGTATTTACTATGTTTGATGTAGTGTATATTCTGATTATTTTCTAAATAAATATTGTTTAAATTAATATATTCTCCGAGGTACCCCGAATTGCATGGATGTGTAATATTGCCCGACGCCAACGGCGAAGGGTAATATAGCACATCTGTGCAATTCAAGGTACCGAGTGAAAATGTTCTTGTATATTTACATCAGTCACATCGAATATTTGTTTTATTATATTTTAATAGTAAAATAATTAATCAAAACTAAAGAAAAATATTAATAGGTGTAATTTGACATACTAAATGAGACAAACAGCAATAAATTTCAAGTAATCTAACAGTTCTGATAATAAACATTAATAGTACATGTGCTGTTGTAAAAATTAAAAATAGGTTGCGAGCATTTTTACCTTTATCGTCTGTTTACAATAGATTGGTTTAAACCGGAAATCATCACCGGGCAATATAACTCACGCGCGAGAATTTCAAACGTTATGATATTTCCTGGTGGGCGTGGCAAGTGAAGATATAATAGAAAAAAAACGAAAAATATTGAATTTCTAATATTAAAAGAAATCTAGTTCTAAAATATAATAATATATGTTATAAGCTCCTTAGTGACCGTCTATCGTTATTTAGACGGTCAGTAAATCGTTGAAGGATGAGCGCTCCAGCGCGAATTCTTTAACTATTTACTTACCGTCTAAATAACCATAGTCGGTCACGGGAGCTTATAACATTTGTGTACGATATTGTTGATTTATAACTTGAAACAGTAACCAAGTTTTTTCAACGAACTATGTTTGACGGACTTTCTTGGAAGTTCTAAGGCTAAAGACGTAATGGTCAATACACAAAATTAAGCACCGCCCACTGACCATCAGTAATTTTACGTCTCCATCGTTTCGTAACTGCACGTTATTTTAAAAGAAAATATAAATCTTCATCTTTCTTGCAGTAGTGTTTAATTATGCTCAATCAAAATACAACACACACATATATAGAGAGCCTGGTCAAATACCTGCAAGTTTATCTATCGTCTGCATCGTTATTCTTATGAATGGAATGTTAAGGCTAAAGACGTAATGGTCACTACACAAAATTAAGCACCGCCCACTGACCTTCTGTAATTTTCCGTCTGCATCATTTCGTTACTGCGCGTTATTTTTATAAATGGAATTTTCTGCTGGCCAGGTAAAGCGTATTAATCTTATTCTCTAGATTTCTATATATGGCTCTCCTTTCTATCGTTATTTTTAGGAATGATTTTATCCAATCATAGGTCGTCAAATAAATGCAACATCGTACAATATATGTTATTCAGCTATCAGACACCTCGTGACATTCCCGGCTTATGATATATATTCTCTGAGGAGCAGTCAATAGATATCCTGAGCCGGGAATGTCACATTATATACTCTGTCTGATAGTTGAATAACAGACATATTACAGATTTAGACATTAATTTTTTTTAATACAGAAACTAAAGTCGTATAAAAAAATCATGATATTTTTTCCCCTTTTTGTTCCTTTGTTTTTATTTTCCTTTTTTGTTTTTTACCACGTACATAGTCCCAATTCATATGTAAAACCATATTAGATATAATTCTAAATATTTTGTGTCATTTACTTTAATTTTACGTATTTCTAAATGTCCTTTCCGTATTTCAGACATTCTTTCTACGATGACGTCAAAATATGCGTCATGTTATATTTCATGTATGAGATGTATCATGAAGGAAACGGGTTTGTGAAGCAATTTCAATAATTTGAATGTTAACATATAAACAAAAACGTATGACCTCATGACCTTGTAAGTTTTCAACGCCCAAAGTTTAACACATTTTTACTTGTTTATTGTGATGTTCAAGTTTGTTATGGTACAGCCGTGGAACATAGTGGCGGAACTAACTGTTGTAATTGGGTTTTTTTTCATGTCGCCGTTTTGGGTATAAAAACAGCATTTGATTTTGTAAAAATACATTTATTATTCCGTATTATGCTATTGATTCAGTGAAGCGTAATTATATCTAAAAGAAAATAGGCAGGATCAAAAGTTGAATTAACTTTATTCCAAAGTGTTGTTAAACTCAACCAGGTACTTAAGTCGGTTAAATTCCCGGGAAATACTGTTGACTTAAAGCCCAAGTGGTTAAGAACTTTGCCGTCCTTAATATATTTTGCATGGGATATTTATAGAGACCCCCTTCCATAAAAAAATCAAACATCAATGTTGATATTTGACACCCTGTTGTGGGCTTGAGGTGCAGAAATCCACACAAGCACTTAAGTCAGTTAAAGGCCCGGGAAATACCTTTGATTGAAAACCCATGGAGACTCTATGATGAAATCTTAAAAAAGCAGGACTAAAATGTTGTGAAAATATTCAAAACAACTTATGACTAAAAGCAAATAGGCAGGATCAAAATTTGAATTAATTTTATTCCAAAGTGTTGTTAAAATTGAATAACAAAAATAAATGAAAGCAAAACATACAAAATAAGACGCAATTAACAATATTTATTCCCACTCCGTCTTTTCGTCAGCAATGGTCTACTCCCTCAATAAAAAATGCTTAGAACCACTAAGTTCAATATTTGACGATAAGATAATATTTTGGCTTTTAAGTTGCAGGAAAACTATTGATCACCGGTACAACACAAGTATCTCAAGATTCACATAAGTATTCCTCGCAAGTTAACGTTATAGCCATACATGATCGGTTCGTCATCACTATTCAATACTTTCTTTTTCCATATGAAATTTGTGGAGTGGTTGTTGTCTAAAAAGCAAAAACCAATTTTGTAATTCTTGATTTTGACCGGACAAGAAAGCACACTCGCGAACTGCCGCGTTCGAAGTGGTCATCCCATGTGTGTAGGCTTAAAGGAAGGATTTTCGCGGAGACGTAGAATAATACAAATAGTCGTGCTCCGAGTCTACAATATAGAAAGCAAATTGGAAACAGTTGGACTTGCGGCAGATCGGTGGGTTTCGGTTTCCCCCACCAATAAAACTGACCGCCACGATATAACTGAAATATTGTTGAAAGTGGCGTTCAGCACAATAACCCTAAACCTAACCCATTTGAATTCAGGTTCAACAGTACATAGAAACAGATTTCATTTCTAGATGACTAAGACTTTTATATAATAATGATCATAAAGTGAAGTGACCAAGTGTGCAGTTACGATACGTTGAATTTTATATATATGTTGGATAATGCAAATAAATCCTACATTAAAAAGCAATTATTTTGATATAGTATAGATCAGTATGTGGTACACGATATTCAAATTAATTGTGGTTGATGAAAGCATCTTGCTACACATCATAATTTCTAAATAAATTACTGTCGACAAATATTATTATGTATTCTAATATGACGTCCTTCAAACGCTTTGAGTCCAAACCCGTGGTGAAAATAATATTTATCTATGACCAATTACGTCATAGATAGACGTGGTCTGTTCTTTATAAGCGGCTGTTCCATGACACTCCCCTGTTAAAGGTACACAATGATAAGTATGCAATACACAAAATAACTAAACATTCGTGTATTGGAAATCGGCTCAGGCGATATAGAAAACAGACAGGGAATATAAACCCACATCCATTGCGAAGATCCCGAATAACATATAGTATTCTTGAATATCCCTGGGCCTAAAAATCACAAAAATTAAAATTCCGCGAAATGTTGTTGACGATTTTGGCACGTAAGCAACATGGCGTCATATGAAGACTTCCAGTTTAGAACATAAAGATCCTGACGTTATTTTGGCTTCGTGTACGCCTCCTTGTCGAAGTGGTATTTGTAGTATTTTCCCTTTCTTTTGAATTGATGTTCATGAATGATAACATTTAGTAATCTCAAAACATATTTGTCATCGGCATGAAACACCTTTTCGGTTGTCATTTCAAACATTTTTGGAAAACAACGGAATATTATTGTAACATTTCAGTCGGTTCAATTAACGGAACAGCCAAAAACACAGGATGACCTAAGCTGCTACGATTTGAACATGTTCCGTAATTGTTCTATTGTTTTTATGACGGGTTGTCACTTTATGCCTTCATTTTACCGCTCGCTACCGCTCGTGGTAAAATATTCGGCATAAAGTGCCAACCCGTGACAAAAACAATTTAAATATATGGCTACCGGTAATTATTTCTTAAATTTTAATATCTTATTCATTTCATTATGAATTTGGGTAAAAGTATTTTAAAAAGTAGGCCGTTTTTAGAAATTAAAAGTCGAACATTTTCACGCTTATGACCTGGTTTCTATTTGTTTTGATTAACCAAGAGAAATACTACGCACAAGATACCGCGAATGGGTCGATTGATTTGTTTACTGGACTGCAATAAAACTTCAGAAAAACGAAAGCGGAAATCTGTAGTATTTGAAATAAATGTTTATTTAAATAAATTTAATATAAAATTTTAATAAAAAATAGTAAATATGTCATGTGATTTACTTTGCTTGATATTTTGTCAATTCATTGGAAATTAAAAACGGAAAACAGTTGATGAAGCGGAATACGCGAATTATTGTTTCAAAGTTAAAAATAAAAATGTCACGATGTTGCAGAATTCTAAATAACCTGCTAAGAAATTGACCAGTAATGATGGAAGCAAGTACAATTAACTTGAATCCTTTGGATTAAAAAAATGTTTTTGCTTCCCCCAGGAGAAAAATGAGGTTGATGACGTTAATAAAGCTAGTGAATAAGGGTAATAACAAAATTACCGAACTCCAAACTATCTTACAAAGGGAAAGTCAAACTCATAATTTTATAAACAGACAAAAAGCAGTCAACAACCGGAAAACTGTGAAAACCGTAATGACCCTGACTTAGTACAGGCATTTCTAAAGAAATGGTGGGTTGAATCAGATTTTAAAGCGCCAAACCTCCCACTCTCATTACGGTTCAAAGGTTGCGGCTGTCACTATAACAGTAGTTAAATACAGGAACAAAATAGGTAAAATAGTTGTCAAAGCAGTACCATATTCAGTGAACTAAATCTCAAAACACTTTTACGTCACACATTGATAGAAAAATATTTTTAACATTTTTTTTTTACTTCTTTATCTTTATACATTTTCACTATATGAAAATGCATCGCTTATAATCTTTTCTGCAGAGACGGAATATATTTCGACAAGATCTTGGTATCGGAATATAAACTTTCTTAGATATCGAATAAGGCGAATCTTTTAATAACCCTGGTCCAGTAGCGTGTTTCTCAGATGAAGATGACGTTTCAGGAAATCAGAATAATTGCTACTGGCCCTTGCATAGCGAATCAATTGCGATACGTAAACACCATATGCAGGAGAAGCTGGTATATTGTTGCACATGTTTGGAAAATTTATGATTTTAAAATTGAAGTCGTCCCGTTTATCATAAATTTTAGTACTGAGTTGACCACTGTCGTCAAATTCGAGGTACAAGTCTAAAAATGACGCGGACGAAGCTGTATCTGTGGTCTCTTTAACTTCTAGCTCTGAGGGATATATCAATGGAAGAAATTCTGCAAATCTAGAATTATTGATAGATAAAACGTCATCAATATACCTGTATGTGAAATTAAAGACTCTAGCTTCATGAATCTTCTTATCTTTTACAAGCTTTCGAAGAAACTCCGACTCATATGAGTATAAAAATAAATCGGCTAGAAGAGGGGCACAATTCGTACCCATTGGTATGCCGACGACCTACTGAAACAGTGTCCCTCCAAAGGAGACAAATATGTTATCGATGAGGAACTCCAGCATACTGATCACTTCTTCCTCGGAGTAGCATGTTTTACCTTTTTGAATTTTGCTTGAAAAATATGTGGAATTGTAGCCTAACACAACACATTTTGAGCCATAGTTTCTACGACTGAAAGCTTTATGAATTGTTTCTTTTAAGCGGGTTTTCAATTTGTCATGCGGTAGGGTGGTACATAGAGTTGAAAAATCAAAAGTTTTCATGGGGGATACCTGAGAGAAAGATCTTGATTTCAGGTTATCCAAAAGATCTTTAGAGTTTTTAAAAATCCACATGTGATTTATGCCACTACGCGAGTAAACAGTTTCACAATATTTCTGTTGTCCCTCTTTTACTGCAGACAGAATCTTTGTCAGGTGAATAGACAATTTTTTTTGTGCTTTGAAGTGAGTCTGACCCACTACTGTACCGGTGATGTCGTCTATCTAATCCCATTAAAAAAACTATTCCATGTATATATGTTGTTGCAGTTAATTATGCTGTTTTGCAATTAGTATCTTTATTAATTATTACCTGTGATGTACCTGTATTTTATGTCAAATATTGCAGAAAAAGAGAAAATATTTGAGTGAGGTAAGTGTTATTAATAGAAATTGGAATGAAACATTTTTTTTCATATGGAGTGAAATCAAGTATGACATAAATAGTAAAATATCTTTTCAAAGATATTTGTACCTTTGAAAAAAAAAACATGAATCATAAGAATTTCATTACAAAATTAATAGCAACAAACATCTAAAGCTAAGACATGCTTGTTTATTATTTCATGTAGTTTAAAAAATAAACAATAAGTTCTATGGATGTTGAAATATAAATGTATTGATAGAGATATCACTTATTCATGTATGTATCTGTATGTGGTTTTTTTTTATTAAAATAAAAATGATAAATTAATATATATTAGTTGTCCATTCTCTAATCAAGGTTAACCCGAAGTTAATGAGTTTTTGTTTATACATCCTAAGCCCCAATGTTTGCACATTGTTTATACAATAATTACAGCTATTCCCACTGTAAGAAAAAAAGTGGGATTAGGTGGAGTCAACCCTACCGGTCACCGACACTAACTTGACTAAGTATCGATGCCCCATGCCCAGAAGCTGAATGCCTTGTTACCACTGCGAATGCCACTCCAAAACAACCAATTCAAATTCTTTATTACCTTTATTACACAGCTTCAAATGACATCCAACAACATGTAAATAGTGCAAATAGTGGTGATGTTGATATTCGCAATCTGACTGTCACTCTGATTCGAACAGTTGTGCTCCAGAGGTCATGGTACCAGATGTCAGGGTGTTCAGTTCAATGCAAAATGAACAAAAATACCCACGGCTATATGACAGTGTGGTACATCAAGGGTATTTATGTAAGTTTTGTGAACTGTTTTGTGGTCATTCTTCCTCATTACAAGAATGTCTTACTGTTGGCATTAACCTTGGAACAGTATGATTGCTATTCTATTACTGGACCTCCAAACTAATAAATGTAGTGCTCTTCCCATCTATTCCCAGTTCACATCATTTACGTGCTAATTTTCCCAAATATAAGGGACCCGGACCCCAGATACAAATGAGTAGGAAAATCATTGACTTGTAATAAGCATGTCGGATTGAAAGCACTTTGTAATAAGCAAGTCGGATTTAAGGCACTTGTAATAAGCAAGTCATGTATTAGTTTTATGATAGGTTGCGTTCGTCGTCCTACGCCACGTACACACAAAGGGAGTTCGAATAAAACTGATAATATGATTACTGTTAATGGTATATCTGCATTAAACTTTAAATTTAAGATATATTCTCTTTAACCAAAGTATTATATGTCGTAAAGTTTTATTTCCAATGTATTATGTAATCTTCAGGTGAACGAATGGAGGTATTAAATTCCGAGAAAGTGTTATTTCATCTATTACATATTAAGAAGTTATTGTTGAAGTCATGAATTTTTTTAGATTTTACCATGGATAGCAAATAATATGCACCCCCCCCCCCCCCCTTCTTTTTTTTTTACCTCACCTGACCCAAAGGATCATGTGAGCCTTTGTCACCAATTTGCGTCGGTCGTCCGTCCGTAATTACTAAAATATTCTCCTCTGAAACCACTTGGCCACTTAAGACCAAACTTTGGTGGAATGGTCTGTTGGTGATTCCCTTCCAAAATTGTGTCCGGCAGTGCCGACCTCCAAGCAACATGGTCGCTGTTACTAAAAATAAAAAAGGGGGATGAAATTAAAAAAATCTTCATCTCTGAAAAAAAGGTGATGAAATTCAAAAAATCTTCATCTCTGAAACTACTGGGCCAATTGGAACTAGACTTTGCTTAGTCCTTTGATGACCCCCTTTCAAAATTGTGTCCGGCAA
Source organism: Bathymodiolus septemdierum (assembly GCA_963383655.1). Lineage (NCBI taxonomy): Eukaryota > Metazoa > Mollusca > Bivalvia > Mytilida > Modiolidae > Bathymodiolus > Bathymodiolus septemdierum. The sequence continues at coordinate 10,330,991 of OY726528.1, read as the reverse complement.
TCCAGACATCCAACCAACATGGCCACTGTTGCTAAAAACAGAAAAGGTGGATGCAATTTTAATTGTTTTCCTCTTAAACTACTAGGCCCATTGGATTCAAGCTTTGCTAAGATAATCCTTTGGTGATCCCCTTTCAAAATTTTGTCTGGCAGTTCCGTCCTCGGGCCAAGATGTACGCTGTTACTATTTATTAACGATTCCTTGCACATTAAGTAGGATGCAAGGTTGTACATGTCTTATCAAATCCTATAAAACCAATATTCTTAGGTTATTTCAATGAAATACTGTTTGTAGAAGAATATAATATTTGTGCTTCGTCGTATATCTTTTTTTTAAAGTTAGTTCCTGTTACCTTTGTCCTCTGTTTACAATAGATTGGTTAAAAGCGGAAATCATCACCGGGCAATATAACTCACGCGCGGGAATTTCCAACGTTATCTTTCCTGATGGGCATGGCAAGTGAAGATAGAATAGAAAAATTAGCGAAAAATATTGAATTTCTAATATTAAAAGAAATCTAGTTCTAAAATATAATATTATATGTTATACAGCTATCAGACACCCCGTGACATTCCCGGCTTATGATATATATTCTCTGAGGCGCAGTCAATATATATCCTAAGCCGGGAATGTCACATTATATACCCTGTCTGATAGTTGAATAACAGATATATTACGGATTTAGATATTATTTGTTTTAATACAGAAACCAAAGTCGCATAAAAGAAATCATGAATTTTTTTTATTTTTTGCTTTTTCCCCTTTTTGTTCCTTTGTTTTTAATTTCCTTTTTTGTTTTTTACCACGTACATAGTCCCAATTCATATGTAAAATCATATTAGAAAAAATTCTAAATATTTTGTGTCCTTTACTTTAATTTTACATATTTCTAAATGTCCCTTTCCGTATTTCTGACATTCTTTCTACGATGACGTCAAAATATGCGTCATGTTATATTTCATGTATGAGATGTATCATGAAGGAAACGGGTCTGTGAAGCAATTTCAATAATTTTAATGTTAACATATAAACAAAAACGTGTGACCCCATGACTTCGTAAGTTTTCAACGCCCAAAGTTTAACACATTTTTACTTGTTTATTCTGATGTTCAAGTTTGCTATGGTACAGCCGTGGAACATAGTGGCGAAATTTTTTTTTTTTTCATGTCGCCGTTTTGAGTATAAAAACAGCATTTGATTTGGTAAGAATATATTTATTATTCCGTATTATGCTATTGATTCAGTGAAGCGTAATTATATTTATCCTGCAATCAGTACATTTGCTGTACAAATATGCTATGCGAATAAATTTTTGCTTTATTCGTACTAGACGAATAAACTTTTCGTACTATACGAATAAACTTTTCAGCCTACGAATAAACTTTCCTGGTACCCTGTAGCTATGCACAGCGGAGGGCGCAGACAAGTATGAAACTGGTACTAGCGTAACGCGGACCACGAAGAAGACACCCTTGACAACATTTATGAAAGGCGAGGAATGACGCTTGTTTCTGTCTTTTTTGTTTAAATCTGACAAGTTTTCCGACTTTTTTGACATTGCAGGATAAACACAATATACGTACATTGTCGTTAAATATAAAATTCATTTGTACTCGCTGCGAAACAGGCCTGAAAAGCTCGCAGGAGGCTCGCTATGCTGCCTGTTTCTAAAGCTCGTACAAATAAATTTTATATTTACCGACAATGTACGTATATTGTATATCTATTTTTGTCGGCCATGTTGTTATTGTTTTTGGGAAATGAAATGTATGTCCCATCTGTTTTTCGAACATATGCTTACATTCATGGTTGAAGAACCAATGAAAATCTGTTTAACAAACTTAATCCGTAATATATAGCAAATAGTTCATGGCACTGAGCTCGAGGGTCATATGGCAGTATATGGACCGGTCCGTCACCAAAAATATATTATATAGACCGAAGCTTCTGAGGTCGATATAATATTTTTTTGGTGACGGACCGGTCCATATACTGCCATATGACACGAAGTGACATGAACTATTTGCTATATTATACTTTTTATCTAAAATAATAATGTTTACCTGGCCGGTCCATATACTACCGGTCCATATACGAAAATAGTAACCGGCTGCGCTAGCAAAGACAAATAGGGAAAATAAAAACGTAAAGTGTAATATATACTTATATAAAAATTGATTTGACGTTCGTCAAAGGGGGTAATTTTTTATCATTTACGTTAGCTACAAACAAGGGAGATAACTCTCTATTTTCTCAAAGTAAACAAGCATTGACGCGATAGAAAGGGGTGAGAAAAAGAGTCAAACACAGTGAAAGGTGAAGATTGTTAAATCTGAGACACCCTCAGGTAAGATTTAAATCGTATCCCACAGAAAAAGCCTCGTCGGATACGATTTAAATCTTACCCTCGGATGTCACAGATTTTACTATCTTGCACCTCTCCCGGTGTTAGACCCTATATATCTCTTCGGATATGGAAACTCTTATGCATTATTTTCTCAGGACAAGGATGATCACATGTGTCATTCTACGAACTTAGAGAATAGGATATGGAGGCGCACGTGTATTATTTCTTCTTTTATGGAGAATCACCTTCGTTATTTCACCATTCATGGAGACTATATGATGAAATCTTAAGAAAACAGGACTAAAATGCTGTGAAAAATAGTCAGAACAACTGATGACTAAAAGAAAATAGGCAGGATCAAAATTTGAATTAACTTTATTCCAAAGTATTGTTAATATTGAATAACAAAAATAAATGAAAGCAAAACATACAAAGTAAGAGGCAATTCAAAATACTAAATTTAAAGTGAACAAGTTTTAGCACAAGCGGTATTTAACATATTAAATTGTCTTCAACAAAAACAAAGCACAAAAAAAGACAGGACCAACCAAAAACGAGAAAATTTAGTCTCAAAAATGCAGTTGAAAATGCCAGATTTGTATTTATTTTAATATTTTTATCCCCACCCCGTCTTTTCGTCAGCAATGGTCTACTCCCTGAATAAAAAAAATTGCTTAAAGCCACTAAGTTCAATATTTGACGTAAAGATAATATTTTGGCTTTTAAGTTGCACGAAAACTATTGATCACTGGTACAACATAAATATCTCAAGATTCACATAAGTATTCCTCGCAAGTCAACGTTACAGCCATACATGATCGGTTCTTCATCACTATTCAATAATTTCTTTTTCCATATGAAATTTGTGGAGTGGTTGTTGTCTAAAAAGCAAAAACCAATTTTATAATTCTTCATTTTGACCGGACCAGAAATCACACTCACGAACTGCCGCGTTCGAAGTGATCATTCCATGTGTGTAGACTTAAAGTAAGGATTTTGGCGGAGACTTAAAATAATACAAATAGTCGTGCTCAGAGTCTACAATATAGAAAACAAATTGGACACACTTGGACTTGCGGCAGATCGGTGGGTTTCTGTAGATACTCCGGTTTCCCCCACTAATAAAACTAACCGCCACGATATAACTGAAATATTGTTGAAAGAGGCGTTAATCACAATAACCCTAAACCTAACCAATTTGGATTTAGGTTCAACAGTACGTAGAAACAGATTTCATTTCTAGATGACTAAGATTTTTATATAATAATGATCATAAAGTGAAATGACCAAGTGTGCTGTTACGATACGCTAAATTTTAAATATATGTTGGATAATACAAATAAATCCTACATTAAAAAGCAATTATTTTGATATAGTATAGATCAGTATGTGGTACACGATATTCAAATTAATTGTGGTTGATGAAAGCATCTTGCTACACATCATAATTTCTAAATAAATTACCGTCGACAAATATTATTATGTAATTTTAATAACCAGGCTCAAGCTAGTGAGCAATTTCTAGCGAGCATTAAGCTAGCGAGCAATACGGCGATATGTCTCAAGATCAAAAAAATAAATTAGAGCAACATGTACTTTTACAGATTTCTAGCGTCCAATAACACATATATTACTGTAAATGCATAGCCAACGCAATAAATCGACATCGGGGCATACAGTAAATATATCTAGAGTTAAATTCCCGTGAAAAACTGTTGACTTCAACCCCAAGTGGTCAAGAACTTTGCCGTCCGTAATATATTTTTCATGGGATATTTATAGAGACCCCCCCTCTATAAAAAAAAAATCAAATATCTAAGTTGATATTTGACACCCTGCTGTTGGCTTGAAGTGCAGAAACCCACCCAGGCACATTAGTCAGTTAAAGGTCCGGTCAATACCTTTGACTTAAACCTCAAGTGGTCAAGAACTTTACCGTCCTTAATATATTGTTCATGGAATATTTATAGAGACCCCCTCCATTAAGAAAAAATTCAAATATCAAAGTTGATATTTGACACCCTGCTGTGGGCTTGAGGTGCAGAAACCCACCAAGGTACTTAAGTCAGTTACAGGCCCGGCCAATACCTTTGATTGAAAAACCAAGTGGACAAGAACTTTGCCGTCCTTCGATATTTTTTCATGGGTTATAATTGATAGGGACCCCCCAAATCCAAATATCAAAGTAGTATTGCGGGACAGCTCAAGGCATATTTCGGGGGAGCAAAGGGGAGCAGGCCATTACGCATGGATTACTGGAAGCGGCCCTGACCCGAAATGACGTCACATGAAGTCACGTGACCGGAAGTTACGTCATAACCAGAAGTATGTTCTGCGCATTCCCGCGCTTTTTTTCTTACCATACTAGTAGTACAAAATGCACCATTGCGCATGACCGGGAGTGGCATGGCTACTGGATGTGACGTGACCGAAAGTGACGTCACGGGAAGTGACGTCACAGGAATTGACGTCATAAGACCGAATGTGGGAGATTGCCCTTGGGTGTGATCTTAATTGTTTCATGTTATGTGTGGTACTCCAAGGGTGTTTTCTATCACGTTCGCGTTGTCACTGTGGTATCTCTACTAAATAGCCTAAGAGTCGCTGACCGAGGGCTATCCGTCGCCGCCGCCGCTGACAGAGGGATATACACCACCACCGCCTCCGCTGTCAGATGGATATGTGCAGTCGTAGCCGCAGCAGCAGCAATATTTACAGAGTAATGAAGGAGAACCCTATTATATTTTGAAAACCAATAATCCGTTTTTTTTTTTTGTTCCAGACGGATACGATCCGATCATTTCATGCCATGGGTACATCCATTTACCAGTGTGATTGCCGAACCTACAGGCAGTGGAAAGTCGATGTTTGTTCGATGGTTCGTTCACAATATCAAACACATGATGACTCCCAAGCCAGATCGGATCTTAATGTTTAATGGTGAATATCAGACGTTGTATATAACGTAAGAGGGATAGAATTTCAACAAGGTTTACCGGATCTGGATAATTTAGATCCAAGAGAAAAACATTTGATCATTTTGGACGATCTCATGGACGAAACGGATCAAAGGGTGGCTTCACTGCTTACGAAAACGAGTCACCACAGAAACATCAGCGTCATGTACATCGTTCAGAATCTGTTTCACCATAGAACCATAAGTTTGAAAAAAAAAATATGGAGGAGTCTCTATTAATATCCCATGGGAAATATATTAAGGACGGCACAGATCTTGCCCACTTGGGGTGTTAATCAAAGGTATTTCCAGGGCCTTTAACTGACTTCAGTGCCTGGGTGGGTTTCTGCACCTCAAACCCACAGCAGGGTGTCAAATATCACACTTTGATATTTGATTTTTTTTTATGGAGTGGGGGTCTCTATGAATATCCCATGGAAAATATATTCAAAACGGCGAAGTTCTTGCCCACATGGGGTTTCAATCAATGGTATTTCCCGGGCCTTTAACTGACTTAAGTGCCGGGGTGGGTTCTGCACCTCAACCTCACAGTAGGGTGTCAAATATCAACTTTGATATTTGAAAAAATAATTATGGAGTTTGGATCTCTATAAATATCCCATAAAAAATATATTAAAGACGGCAAAGTTCTTGCCCACTTGGGGCTTAAGTCAAAGGTATTGCCCGAGCCTCTAACTGACCTAAGTGCCTGTGTGGGTTTCTGCACCTCAAGCCCACAGTAGGGTGTCAAATATCAACTTTGATATTTCAATTTTTTTTTATTGAGGGGGTGGTCTCTATGAATATTCCATGAACAATATATTAAGGACGGCAAATTTCTTCCCCACTTGGGGTTTCAATCAAAAATATTTTCCGGGCCTTTAACTGACCTAAGTGCCTGGGTAGGTTTCTGCACATCAAGCCCACAGCAGGGTGTCAAATATCAACTTTGATATTTCATTTTATTTTTATGGAGTGTGGGTCTCTATAAATATCCCATGAAAAATATATTAAGGACGGCAAAGTTCTTGCCCACTTGGAGATTCAATCAAAGGTTTTTCCCGAGCCTTTAACTGACTTAAGTGCCTGGGTGGGTTTCTGCACTTCAAACCCACAGCAGGGTGTCAAATATCAACTTTGATATTAGATTTTTTTATGGAGGTGGTGGTCTCTATGAATATCCCAAGAAAAATATATTAAGGACGGCAAAGTTCTTGCCCACTTGGGGTTTCAATCAAAGGTATTTCTCGGGTCTTTAACTGACCTAAGTGCCTGGATGGGTTTCTGTACCTCAAGCCCACAGTAGGGTGTCAAATGTCAACTTTGATATTTGAAAAAAATAATTATGCAGTGGTGATCTCTATAAATATCCCATAAAAAATATATTAAAGACGGCAAAGTTCTTGACCACTTGGGGCTTAAGTCAAAGGTATTACCCGATCCTTTAACTTACATAAGTGCCTGGGTGAATTTCTTCACCTCAAGCCCACAGTAGGGTGTTAAATATCAACTTTGATATTTGAAAGCAAAAATATGGAGGAGGGTCTCTATGAATACCCCATGAAAAATATATTAAGGACGGCAAAGTGCTTGCCCACTTGGAGTTTCGATCAAAGGTTTTTCCCGCGCCTTTAACTGACTTCAGTGCCTGGGTGGGTTTCTGCACCTCAAACCCACAGCAGGGTGTCAAATATCAACTTTGATATTTGATTTTTTTTATGGAGGTGGTGGTCTCTATGAATATCCCATGAAAAATATATTAAGGACGGCAAAGTTCTTGCCCACTTGGGGTTTCAATCAAAGGTATTTCCCCGGCCTTTAACTGACCTAAGTGCCTGGATGGGTTTCTGTACCTCAAGCCCACAGTAGGGTGTCAAATACCAACTTTGATATTTGAAAAAATAATTATGGAGTTGTGATATCTATAAATATCCCATAAAAAATATATTAAAGACGGCAAAATTCTTGACCACTTGGGGTATAAGTCAAAGGTATTGTCCGAGCCTCTAACTAACCTAAGTGCCTGTGTGGGTTTCTGCACCTCAAGCCCACAGTAGGGTGTCAAATATCAACTTTGATATTTGAAAGCAAAAATATGGAGGAGGGTCTCTATGAATATTACATGAAAAATATATTAAGGACGGCAAAGTTCTTGACCAATTAGAGTTGAAGTCAGAGGTATTGCCACCTCCTTTAACTGATTTAAGTACCTGGATGGGTTTCTGCACCTCAAGCCCACAGCAGGGTGTCAAATATCAACTTTGATATTTGATTTTTTTTATGGAGGTGGTGGTCTCTATGAATATCCCATGAAAAATATATTAAGGACGGCAAAGTTCTTGCCCACTTGGGGTTTAAGTCAAAGGTATTGTCCGAGCCTCTAACTAACCTAAGTGCCTGTGTGGGTTTCTGCACCTCAAGCCCACAGTAGGGTGTCAAATATCAACTTTGATATTTGAATTTGTTTTTTATGGAGGGGTGGTCTCTATGAATATCCCATGAAAAATATATTAAGGACGGCAAAGTTATTGCCCACTTGGGGTTTCAATCAAAGGTTTTTCCCGGGTCTTTAGCTGACTTAAGTGCCTGGGTGGGATTCTGCATTTCAAGCCCACAGCAGGGTGTCAAATGTTAACTTTGATATTTGATTTTTTTTGATGAAGTGTGGGTCTATATAAATATTCTATCAAAAAAATATTAAAGACGGCAAAGTTCTTGACCACTTGGGGCTTAAGTCAAAGGTATTGCCGGGGCCTTTAACTGACTTAAGTGCCTGGGTGGGTTTCTTCATCCCAAGCCCATAGCAGGCTGTCAAATATGAACTTTGATATTTGATTTTTTTTATGGAGTGTGGGTCTCTATAAATATCCCATGAAAAATATAATAAGAACGGCAAAGTTCTTGATCACTTGGGGTTTAAGTCAAAGGTATTGCCCGAGCCTTTATTTTACATAAGTGCCTGGGTGAGTTTCTTCACCTCAAGCCCACAGTAGGGTGTCAAATATCAACTTTGATATTTGAAAAAAAAAATATGGAGGAGTCTCTATTAATATCCCATGGAAAATATATTAAGGACGGCAAAGTTCTTGCCCACTTGGGGTGTTAATCAAAGGTATTTCCAGGGCCTTTAACTGACTTCAGTGCCTGGGTGGGTTTCTGCACCTCAAACCCACAGCAGGGTGTCAAATATCACACTTTGATATTTGATTTTATTTTATGGAGTGGGGGTCTCTATGAATATCCCATGGAAAATATATTAAAGACGGCGAAGTTCTTGACCACTTGGGGCTTATGTCAAAGGTATTTCCAGGGCCTTTAACTGAATTAAGTACCTGGGTGGGTTTCTGCACCTCAAGCCCACAGTAGTGTGTTAAATATCAACTTTGATATTTGAAAACAAAAATATGGAGGGGGTCTCTATGAATATTACATGAAAAATATATTAAGGACGTCAAAGTTCTTGACCTATTGGAGTTGAAGTCAGAGGTATTGCCAACTCCTTTAACTGATTTAAGTGCCTGGATGGGTTTCTGCACCTCAAGCCCACAGCAGGGTGTCAAATATCAACTTTGATATTTGATTTTTATTTATGGAGGGGGTCTCTATAAATATCCCATGAACAATATATTAAGGACGGCAAAGTTCTTGACCACTTGGAGCTTAAGTCAAAGGTATTACCCGGGCCTTTAACTGACTTCAGTGCCTGGGTGGGTTTCTGCACCTCAAGCCCACAGTAGGGTCTAAAATATCAACTTTGATATTTGAAATTTTGCTAATGCAGGAGGTAATCTCTATTAATATTCCAAGAACAGTATATTAAGGACGGCAAAGTTCTTGCCCACTTGGGGTTTCAATCAAAGGTATTTCCCGGGCCTTTAACTGAACTAAGTGCCTGGGTCAATCTCTGCACCTCAAGCCCACATCAGGGTGTCAAATATAAACTTTGATATTTGAAAAAAAAAATTATGGAGGGGGTAGTCTCTATAAATATCCCATGAAAAATATAATAAGGAGGGCAAAATTCTTGCCCACATGGGGTTTCAATCAAAGGTATTTCCCGGGCCTTTAACTGACTTAAGTGCCTGGGTGGGTTTCTGCACTTCAAACCCACAGCAGGGTGTCAAATATCAACTTTGATATTTGATTTTTTTTATGGAGGTAGTGGTCTCTATGAATCTCCCAAGAAAAATATATTAAGGACGGCAAAGTTCTTGCCCACTTGGGGTTTCAATCAAAGGTATTTCTCGGGTCTTTAGCTGACTTAAGTGTATGGGTGGGTTTCTGCACCTCAACCTCACAGTAGGGTGTCAAATATCAACTTTGATATTTGAAAAAATAATTATGGAGTGGGGATCTCTATAAATATCCCATAAAAAATTATATTAAAGACTACAAATTTCTTGACCACTTGGGGCTTAAGTCAAAGGCATTGCCTAGGCATTTAACTGACTTAAGTGCCTAGGTGGGTTTCTGCACCTCAACCCCAGAGTAGGGTGTCAAATATCAACTTTGATATTTGATTTTGTTTTATGGAGTGTGAGTCTCTATAAATATCCCATGAAAAATATATTCAGGACGGCAAAGTTCTTGCCCACTTGGGGTTTAAGTCAAAGGTATTGCCCTAGTCTTTAACATACATAAGTGCCTGGGTGGGTTTCTGCATCTCAAGCCCACAGCAGGGTGTCAAATATCAACTTCGATATTTGAAAAAAAAAATTATGAAGGGGGGTGTCTATGAATATCCCATGAAAAATATATTAAGAACGGCAAAGTTCTTGCCCACTTGGGGTGTCAATCAAACGTATTTCCATGGCCTTTAACTGACTTAAGTGCCTGGGTGGGTTTCTGCACCTCAAGCCCACAGCAGGGTGTCAAATATCAACTTTGATATTTGATTTTTTTTCATAGAGGGGGGTCTCTATAAATATCCCATGAAAAATATATTAAGGACGGGAGAGTTCTTGACCACTTGGGGTTTAAGTCAAAGATATTGCCCGAGCCTTTAACTGACTGGGTGGGTTCCTGCACCTCAAGCCCACAGCAGGGTGTCAAATATCAGCTTTGATATTTGAAAAAAACATTATGGAGGGGGTATTCTATAAATATCCCATGAAAAAATATTAAGGACGAGAAAGTTCTTGACCACTTGGTGGTTCAATCAAAGGTATTTTCATGGTATTTAACTGACATAAGTGCCTGGGTGGGTTTCTGCACCTCAAGCCCACAGCAGGGTGTCAAATATCAACTTTGATATTTGAAAAAAACAATTATGGAGGGAGGTCTCTATAAATATCCCATGAAAAATATATTAAGGACGGCAAAGTTCTTGCCCACTTGGGGTGTCAATCAAATGTATTTCCCGGGCCTTTAACTGACTTAAATGCCTGAGTGGGTTTCTGCACCTCAAGCCCACAGCAGGGTGTCAAATATCAACATTGATATTTGATATTTTTTTTATGAAGGGTGGTCTCTATAAATATTCCATGACAAATATATTCAGGACGGCAAAGTTATTGACCACTTGGGGCTTAAGTCAAAGGTTTTGCCCGGGTCTTTAACTGATTTAAGTGCATGGGTGGGATTCTGCACCTCAAGCCCACAGCATGGTGTCAAATATCAACTTTGATATTTGAAAAAATAATTATGGAGGGGGGTCTCTATAAATATCCCATGAAAAATATATTAAGGACGGCAAAGTTTTTGCCCACTTGGAGTTTATGTCAAAGATATTTCCCGGACCTTTAACTGACTTTAGTGCGTCAGTGGGTTTCTGCACCTCAATCCCACAGCAGGGTGTCAAATATCAACACAGGCCAATGAATAACGTTTAATTGTAAAAATATAATTTCAACGGAACAACACGAGGCCGAATTAAAAGTTAAAATTTCGAAAAAAATCGAAGCGGGTCTTATCCTAATCTGCGCTTATCATCTATAGGTCTCGTTGCCAAGAAGCCTTCTGGTTGGCGGATGATTCAACATTTGAGTTTTCCGGTAAGAAATAACGTTAATAGCTATTTTGATCCTGAATTAGCAACTGTACAGTATACATCTTTCGATAAGGTTTTATCCACGATAAGTGAGATCGGTAGGGGCGCTGAGTTAGCGCGTATGGATATACTCTCAGCCTTTAGATTGTTAATTCTACATCCAAACGAATTCGAATTATTTGGTTTCCACTTTAAAAAATCAATTTTATTTTGACAAATGCTTACCCATGGGTTGTTCCGCGTCATGCGCTCTGCTTAAAATATTTTCAACATTCCTTGAATGGGCAATTAAGTTTAAATCGGGAAAAAGATCAGTAGAACACTACCTTGACGACTTTTTATTAGCCTAAAAGCCGGGACAGGGGAATGCTTGCAGTTAATGGATCGTCTTAGGACAATCTGTGAAGATTGGGGGGTTCCCCTTGCAGAAGATAAAGCAATTGGTCCTTCGTTAATTTTGACATTTCTCGGATTGGAAATAGAAACATTGGAAATGGTAATTCGAATACCACAATGCAAATTGTTGGAGGTAAAAGAAAAATTGGAATCTGCACTTGGCAGAACAAAAATAACTCTCTGGGATTTACAATCTCTAGTCGGCTCTCTACATTTCTGCTGCAAAGCCATCCCATCAGTAAAAGCGTTTAATCGAAGGTTTTGCGATGCAATGTGTGGTATAAATAGGCCTTCTCATTATATTAGGGTATCTTCAGGTATGAAAGCGGATAATAAAATTTGGCTTTCGCTTCTAGAAAATTTCAACGACACATGTTCTTTCGGGAAGAATATCTGGCTTTCAAATTCTCAAATAAATTTATTCACAGATAGCGCTGGAAACCCGGATTTAGGTTGAGGGGTATTTTTTGCAGGCCACTGGACTTATTATCAGTGGTTTGATCATTGGCATAAACCTGACATTATGGCAGACATTACATTTTTGGAGTTGGTTCCCATTGTTTTATCCATTTTTCTGTTCAAGCAGGACCTGTCCAATAAACAGATATTGTTTCATACGGACAATAAGGCATTAATATATATTTTGAATAAAACGTCCTCAAAATCAAGGCGGGTAATGGGGTTGATTCGGCCTTTAGTCTTGTATACAATGTTATATAATATGCAATTCAAAGCTATACACATTAAAGGCCAAATCAATTGCATTGCTGATGTTATATCAAGCAAACAGTGGCAACGAATTGGGAGTCTTTTGAGGGAAGCAGATCTAGAGATGACCCCAGTACCACAGGAATTTCTGCAGTTGATATTGGATGTGAAATTGGTCGTCTAGTCGATGCATCTATGGCGTCAAATACAAAAGACACTTACACAGTTGGATTAGATAGTTTACAAGCTTTTCGCGTAGAGTATAACTTTAGATTTAATATGGCCATCCCCTCCATCCCATATTGTACTATTTGTAGCTTATTTATCACTAAAGGGGAAAGCACACAGTACTGCTAGATGTTATGTGGCAGCTATTGGCTTTCGTTGTAAAATTGTACAGTCAACTTCTGTTTCTCAAGACCGTTCACATAATTTTATAGTGAGTAAAATGCTAGAAGGTATGAAACGAACGAAAAGCTCAAAGGATTATAGAATTCCTACCACGCTTGAGCTCTTGACTAAAATAATCGATAAATTGTCATCAATTTGTTTTTCCTCATATGAAGCTCTGTTGTTCACAACAGCATTTACTTTCGCATTTCATGGTTTTCTCCGAGTTGGCGAGATAGTTTACACAAAGCCTGGTCAGGCACACCAAATTATTGGCTTAAAAGATGTGACAGTCGTAATAGTAGGCGATTTAGAGTCAATAAAGTTTCGAATTAATCATTCAAAAAATTATCAGAGAGGAAAAGGTGTTTATATATATATATAAATGAGACACGCACAAAAATATGTCCGTTGGAGTTTTTAAAAAGTACATAGCAGAAAGGCCGTCTATAAGCGGCCCTTTGTTTTGTCATTTTAACGGAAAGCCTATGTCACGATCAGTTGGTCTCTGTTCTAATCAAAGCATTGAAGGTCTTGGGGATTGATGCCTCTGGTTACAAATCGCATTCCTTCAGAATAGGAGCTGCGTCGTTGGCCGCAGCTCAAAACATTAGTAATGAGGAAATCATGAAATTGGGGCGCTGGAAGTTAAGCGTATTCAAGTCATACATACGCTCATAATTACTTGTTGAGAAAGTTGATATATTAAATCTTTTTTTTTTTATTTAAATGTATATTATCACAAAGTTTTATTTTAAAAACGAACAATTTGTATTTTGGTTAATAGGTGATACGGAATGGCCGATTGGGAAATCGGTGTGGATTGTAGGTTCGTCCAGCATTAAACGTGATTTCGTTTACGCCCGAGGCACGTTTGAAGGCTCTAATCTTGACCTGAGACGGAGAGATTGTAGCCTGTGGTGGCAAGGCAAAGGAGGAATGTATTGAGGGGGAATTAATTCCTAGAGCTAAGTATCTGTTACGTTTTAATCAACTACCTGATTTCTTGGTAGTACATTGTGGAGGTAGCAGCAATGGAGCCGTAAAGTTGCGTGAACTCAGATGTCAGATTAAGGATTCGGTAGGTCAGCTGATGACTCTTCTACCAACAGCAAAATTGATATGTTCCCAAATACTGCCTAGGATTTCTTGGAGATATAGTCAGAACAGTAGAGCTTTGAATAGAGCAGCGGCACGAATCAACAACTATGCTGCTTGGATTTGCATACAGGCTGGTGGGGGTTACATAAGGGACCCTGAATTAGCCTGGAACGAGACTATGATGTTTTGTGAGGACGGTGTTCACCTTTCTGACATAGGAAACGAACTATATTTGTTCGGTATGCAGGCATACCTGTTTGATTTCATTTAAGCATGCCATATGATAAACACTTGACTTTGCAATGGTACTATTGTGAATGTAAATATGAACTTCTGATTTTTAACAATTCGTATAAGCTGACATTATTGAGAAACGAATGGGCGTTTAGCAAACAAATGTAAATATTTGTTTTTCTTTAAAATGTGTATTATCGTTTTGCCTGCTTGCGAAGATAATTTGATGTTTGTGTGTATATTGTTGTAATTACAAGTGCGAACAGGCCACGGCTGGATGATGTGTCACTTCCACCATGAGGTGGCGGTGGCCGGATATAAAATGTGCAATTTTATATGTGGCCATTTGGCGAAACAGCGACACAACATCAACAGTTCTGCACCATGTTCACACTATGGACTATAAAATCCGTCAAGTACTGAGCTTCTGTCCCCAGGGCCAGTCAGGATAATTATAAGTATGATAATGTTCAATGACAATCGTGATTAATAACCATGATTAATGATCAAGCTTACAATGATAATGCAATTCATGATTTATGATAATGTTGATAACGATATGAACAATCATGTTTGTTGACAATCTTAATAATGATATTCATGATTAATCATGGATAAGGCTAATGATAATGTTTCTGGACTCGCAACTTACGCCTTTTGGCCGGCACTCCACGTTTGTATAAGATGTGGCCTCTATTCGTCAATAAAGCATATTCTATTTGTCAAACAGAAATCTAATTTAAATATTTTCACTTAATATACCATTTAATTTTAACTAAAATCAACTGCATAACATTAAAAATCCACTCAAAAACAGATTTTCAGGGCAAATCGAAAAATATTTGACAGCAGATAATTCTGTGTTCCAGTACAGTAATGCAAATGAAATGCGCGTGACACAAGATTTGAACTCTTTCGGGGAGATTATCGCTCATGCGCAATGTTCAGTTGATGAAAACATATATATATATATATATTCCGTGTGTACCACATAAGAATAATTGCAAAAGAAAAATTGGTTCCAGTTGTTGGGAACATATTTCGACTTGAAACATGCATGGATAGCTTAGTAAAGGTACCGCCGTATTCCATATTGAATTTTCAGGGAAAAAATTTCTTCACCCAAAACTGGTGTAATATTACTTTAAATAATAACATGTCTTGACATCTACTTATTCATATTGATATGGTTTTCTATGTTCATATATATATGATGGAAAGAAAGTATAGCAATGATGGTCATGATTGATTTGATTTGATTTGATTGTTGGTGCTTAACAACACTTTCAGTAATATTTCAGCTATATATCATGGTGACCAGTTTTAGTGGTGGAAGAAGCCGGAGTACCCGGAGAGAACACCGACCATGGGCAAGCAACTGGTAAACTTTATCAGTTGCGGCTGCGAGTCGAGTGCACCCTTTTTGTAATTTACAAAGCCGGGCGAAAACCAACGTCGTATTGGTGATAGGCTTGTATGAGTTGCTAGGTAATCCAACTACCTAGCTCATTGAGCCATCCGGGCCCTCAATGATGGTCACCAATTCCACCAATATCAACAAAATGAATTATCACTTCTCATCTTAACCGAACTCACTGAATACAAAAAAGACCACAACATATGACTTCGGGGTTCTGGTTTTGGACCGACACAAAAGTGTGGCGGGATTAAACCTGCTAATGCGATCCCAACCCTCCCCTCTTGATAAGGGGATCTTCAACGACAATAAATTTAAAACAAAACTATAAACAAACCTGCACATATTGCTTCTACTCAAACAGATCACATACTATTACAAACATGATTGACAATATAAACCTGTACATTACAATTGCAGGGTCAATGAATGTTCGTAGTTGACTGGCGACTAGCTAGGAAGGTAGATTCGGTTAGTTAAAGATCATTAAAAGCATAGCTGCTACTTCTAACATAGTTCAATATCAATTATTGATCATGCACATCCAGAGATGGTCTTCGTGAGAGAAAGATTGTCTATATTTTTAGAAAAATGAATCTGTATCAAATAGTGAGCTATAAGTGAGTCATACCCTTTACGAATAAGATTTTTCAAGGGTTTTAAAAGTTAAGTTGGGTCAGATTTGACATATCTAGTTTTGTTTATTACGTCGCCATAAAAAACATGGAGATAAAATACTTTGTTTATCAGATATTTACATGTAGAATTGTATTTTTGTACAAGATCTGTGGCAGTTATACAATTTTGTGAAAGTTTTCAATAATTCATATAAGCGGTATCCTTGGTGTAAACGTTTTTGCTGTTATTACGAGATTACGGTCATTTAAGTCAGACATATTATTACAAATACGTGGAAAATTAACTAAATGAAAAATGTAAGAGAACAAATTGACGATAGGAAAAGAACAAATGTCTCTTCTGTCGTAAACGCCTGGAAAAGTTACATTGATAAAGAGGTATGTCTAAATCCAAAAACTTGCAAGAGTCGCTTGTAATGTTTGCCTTATTCAACGTAAATTCCTTAAAATAAATGTGTGTTGCAAACGTAAGAGAATTAGGATTGTTTACAGTTAAGATATCGACAGTTATTGTTGAATGAATTAAAAAGCGAGTGCGTAGACATGTCTTTTATTTTTACTTTCAATCTATGTTTTGTTGTACATGTAAGTAAATACTAAACGTAAGAGTATAGTCAACTTGGTGAAGGTGGTCATTAGACGTAGTGCATTATGTTTCTAAGTTACTGCTTTGGCTTTGAAATGCAAAATTCACTCTTTGTTCCAAGCCAAGAAAGTGAGCGGTTATATATATATCTTTATTTCTCATAAACCAAAATGACTTAGAGATATAAAATACAAAATATACTATTTACACAATATATGTACAGGTTGGTAGCAGTTCAGTATAACTGGGAGGGCACACACCTTTATTTATGATGCAACAAATTTACATAATGTTTGAAGGTCGTATTTATTTTTAGATGTAATAATTTCATTGAATTTCAAAGTATTAGATCTGTTTCTAAGCTTTCCTTTAGGGTACAGTTTTCTTTGGTTATAAAAATTATCATATGAAAATATATAATCGAATTCATCGCTAATTTCAATTTTTTAACATAATGTACAAATTATGTCTTCTCTTAGTATATTATTCCAGCGTCTGCATTCAATTGGTAATTTATGATTTGTTGTTCTAAATTTGCAGAGTAGGTAAGTCTTTGTCTTTTAAAATATTAAAGGGGCATTAGCTACGATTTTGACCAAAAAAAATATATGTTTTGGAAATTGGTAAATAGCTTTAAAATGATGAAATAAAGGTAAATATTTCACATTGAACAGCTTATCGTACCACTTTTCGCCTTTTGAGAACGAAAATTACCTTCGATTTATTATTTTCTTGCAAGCAAATAATTTGACCTCGCTTTCTCCGTATGCAACTGACCTTATTAATGACAGGTAAAAACGAATAATTTGTATTTTGTCACTTATTAACTGCAAACTTCCATGGTTCTTTGTCCGTAATGAACGCCGACTAAAAGCAGATTCACAGAAAATAAGAAATAAGTGCATTGCTGTACTGATTTAATGACGATTCGGCAAACTCCGTAAACAATGCCGATAATTAATAAGATGGCGTCCATTTCTTGATCGATCTCAAAACACGAGCAGTTGCACCGTTTTTCCCCGGTGCGCGTACATTTCATAACATTTATAAGTTACAGAAACACGCTTTATTAAGGCATCAATCATATGTGATAGTTTTTATGGGTAATACAAATTTACGATTTTGGCAGATAATGCCCCTTTAAGCTAAAATTTTTAGCTGACAATGTTTTGGTATTTTTGTTCTACCTACCCACGTAGTACTTCAGGTTGGTATCGGTATTGGTTGAAAGATATATTATTATTATTATTATTATTATTATTATTATTAGACTCTCAGTTTTTTGTTCAATATTAAAAGCTTTTCTTTGCATACAAAACTGTAAGATGTTTTGCTTCATCTAGATATATAAAATTTACATTTGGAAACTTACCTTGTTGAAATGACAGAAAGATCCGGCACCTATACCGTGTCTTTTCCAGCAATCATTACAATTGCAGTTACGATACGTTAAATTTTATATATATGTTGGATAATGCAAATAAATCCTACATTAAAAAGCAATTATTTTGATAAAGTATAGATCAGTATGTGGTACGCGATATTCAAATTAATTGTGGTTGATGAAAGCATCTTGCTATACATCATAATTTCTAAATAAATTACTGTCGACAAATATTATTATGTATTCTAATATGACGTCCTTCAAGCTCTTTGAGTCCAAACCCGTGGTGAAAATAATATTTATCTATGACCGAATACGTCATCGATAGACGTGGTCTCTGCTTTATAAGCGGCTGTTCCATGACACTCCCCTGTTAAAGGTACACAATGATAAGTATGCAATACACAAAATAACTAAACATTCGTGTATTGGAAATCGGCTCAGGCGATATAGAAAACAGACAGGGAATATAAACCCACATCCATTGCGAAGATCCCGAATAACATATAGTATTCTTGCATATCCCTGGGTCTAAAAATCACACAAATCTAAAATTCCGCGAAATGTTGTTGACGATTTTGGCACGTAAGCAACATGACATCATATGAAGACTTCCAGTTTAGAACATAAAGATCCTGACGTTATTTTGGCTTCGTGTACGCCTCCTTGTCGAAGTGGAATTTGTAGTATTTTCCCTTTCTTTTGAATTGATGTTCATGAATGATAACATTTAGTAATCTCAAAACATATTTGTCATCGGCATGAAACACCTTTTCGGTAGTCATTTCAAACATTTTTGGAAAACAACGGAATATTATTGTAACATTTCAGTCGGTTCAATTAACGGAACAGCCAAAAACACAGGATGACCTAGGCTGCTTCGATTTGAACATGTTCCGTAATTGTTCTTTTAGAATCGAAATAATTACCGGTAGCCATATATTTATATTGTTTTTATCACGGGTTGTCACTTTATGCCTTCATTTTACCGCTCGCTACCGCTCGTGGTAAAATATTCGGCATAAAGTGCCAACCCGTGACAAAAACTATTTAAATATATGGCTACCGGTAATTATTTCTTAAATTTTAATATCTTATTCATTTCATTATGAATTTGGGTAAAAGTATTTTAAAAAGTAGGCCGTTTTTAGAAATTAAAAGTCGAACATTTTCACGCTTATGACCTGGTTTCTATTTGTTTTGATTAACCAAGAGAAATACTACGCACAAGATACCGCGAATGGGTCGCTTGATTTGTTTACTGGACTGCAATAAAACTTCAGAAAAACGAAAGCGGAAATCTGTAGTATTTGAAATAAATGTTTATTTAAATAAATTTAATATAAAATTTTAATAAAAAATAGTAAATATGTCATGTGATTTACTTTGCTTGATATTTTGTCAATTCATTGGAAATTAAAAACGGAAAACAGTTGATGAAGCGGAATACGCGAATTATTGTTTCAAAGTTAAAAATAAAAATGTCACGATGTTGCAGAATTCTAAATAACTTGCTAAGAAATTGACCAGTAATGATGGAAGCAAGTACAATTAACTTGAATCCTTTGGATTTAAAAAATGTTTTTGCTTCCCCCAGGAGAAAAATGAGGTTGATGACGTTAATAAAGCTAGTGAATAAGGGTAATAACAAAATTACCGAACTCCAAACTATCTTACAAAGGGAAAGTCAAACTCATAATTTTATAAACAGACAAAAGCAGTCAACAACCGGAAAACTGTGAAAACCGTAATGACCCTGACTTGGTACAGGCATTTCTAAAGAAATGGTGGGTTGAATCAGATTTTAAAGCGCCAAACCTCCCGCTCTCATTACGGTTCAAAGGTTGCGGCTGTCACTATAACAGTAGTTAAATACAGGAACAAAATAGGTAAAATAGCTGTCAAATCAGTACCATATTCAGTGAACTAAATCTCAAAACACTTTTACGTCACACATTGATAGAAAAATATTTTTAACATTTTTTTTTTACTTCTTTATCTTTATACATTTTCACTATATGAAAATGCATCGCTTATAATCGTTTCTGCAGAGACGGAATATATTTCGACAAGATCTTGGTATCGGAATATAAACATTCTTAGAGATCGAATAAGGCGAATCTGTTAAAAGCCCTGGTCCAGTAGCGTGTTTCTCTGATGAAGATTACGTTTCAGGAAATCAGAATAATTGCTACTGGCCCTTGCATAGCGAATCAATTGCGATATGTAAACACTATATGCAGGAGAAGCTGGTATATTGTTGCACATGTTTGGAAAATTTATGATTTTAAAATTGAAGTCGTCTTGTTTATCATAAATTTTAGTACGGAGTTGACCACTGTCGTCAAATTCGAGGTACAAGTCTAAAAATGACGCGGACGAAGCTGTATCTGTGGTCTCTTTAACTTCTAGCTCTGAGGGATATATCAATGGAAGAAATTCTGCAAATCTAGAATTATTGATAGATAAAACGTCATCAATATACCTGTATGTGAAATTAAAGACTCTAGCTTCATGAATCTTCTTATCTTTTACAAGCTTTCGAAGAAACTCCGACTCATATGAGTATAAAAATAAATCGGCTAGAAGAGGGGCACAATTCGCACCCATTGGTATGCCGACGACCTACTGAAACAGTGTCCCTCCAAAGGAGACAAATATGTTATCGATGAGGAACTCCAGCATACTGATCACTTCTTCCTCGGAGTAGCATGTTTTACCTTTTTGAATTTTGCTTGAAAAATATGTGGAATTGTAGCCTAACACAACACATTTTGAGCCATAGTTTCTATGACTGAAAGCTTTATGAATTGTTTCTTTTAAGCGGGTTTTCAATTTGTCGTGCGGTAGGGTGGTATATAGAGTTGAAAAATCAAAAGTTTTCATTGGGGATACCTGAGAGAAAGATCTTGATTTCAGGTTATCCAAAAGATCTTTAGAGTTTTTAAAAATCCACATGTGATTTATGCCACTACGCGAGTAAACAGTTTCACAATATTTCTGTTGTCCCTCTTTCACTGCAGACAGAATCTTTGTCAGGTGAATAGACAATTTTGTTTGTGCTTTGAAGTGAGTCTGACCCACTACTGTACCGGTGATGTCGTCTATCTAATCCCATTAAAAAAACTATTCCATGTATAGATGTTGTTGCAGTTAATTATGCTGTTTTTGCAATTAGTATCTTTATTAATTATTACCTGTGATGTACCTGTATTTTATGTCAAATATTGCAGAAAAAGAGAAAATATTTGAGTGAGGTAAGTGTTATTAATAGAAATTGGAATGAAACATTTTTTTCATATGGAGTAAAATCAAGTATGACATAAATAGTAAAATATCTTTTAAAAGATATTTGTACCTTTGAAAAAAAAACATGAATCATAAGAATTGCATTACAAAATTAATAGCAACAAACATCTAAAGCTAAGACACGCTTGTTTATTATTTCATGTAGTTTAAAAAATAAACAATAAGTTCTATGGATGTTGAAATATAAATGTATTGATAGAGATATCACTTATTCATGTATGTATCTGTATGTGTTTTTTTTTATTAAAATAAAAATGATAAATTAATATATATTAGTTGTCCATTCTCTAATCAAGGTTAACCCGAAGTTAATGAGTTTTTGTTTATACACCCTAAGCCCCAATGTTTGCACATTGTTTATACAATAATTACAGTTATTCCCACTTTAACAAAAAAAGTGGGATTAGGTGGAGTCAACCCTACCGGTCACCGACACTAACTTGACTAAGTACCGATGCCCCATGCCCAGAAGCTGAATGCCTTGTTACCACTGCGAATATCACTCCAAAACAACCAATTCAAATTCTTTATTACCTTTATTACACAGCTTCAAATGACATCCAACAACATGTAAATAGTGCAAATAGTGGTGATGTTGATATTCGCAATCTGACTGTCACTCTGATTCGAACAGTTGTGCTCCAGAGGTCATGGTACCAGATGTCAGGGTGTTCAGTTCAATGCAAAATGAACAAAAATACCCACGGCTATATGACAGTGTGGTACACCAAGGGTATTTATGTAAGTTTTGTGAACTGTTTTGTGGTCATTCTTCCTCATCACAAGAATGTCTTACTGTTGGCATTAACCTTGGAACAGTATGATTGCTATTCCATTACTGGACCTCAAAACTAAAAAATGTAGTGCTCTTCCCATCTATTCCCAATTCACATCATTTACGTGCTAATTTTCCCAAATATAAGGGACCCGGACCCCAGATACAAATGAGTAGGAAAATCATTGACTTGTAATAAGCATGTCGGATTGAAAGCACTTTGTAATAAGCAAGTCGGACTTAAGGCACTTGTAATAAGCAAGTCATGTATTAGTTTTATGATAGGTTGCGTTCGTCGTCCTACGCCACGTACAAACAAAGGGAGTTCGAATAAAACTGATAATATGATTACTGTTAATGGTATATCTGTATTAAACTGTAAATTTAAGATATATTCTCTTTAACCAAAGTATTATATGTCGTAAAGTTTTATTTCCAATGTATTATGTAATCTTCAGGTGAGCGACTGGAGGTATTAAATTCCGAGAAAGTGTTATTTCATCAATTACATATTAAGAAGTTATTGTTAAAGTCATGAATTTTTTTAGATTTTACCATGGATAGCAAATAATATGCACTCCCCCCCCCCCCCCCCCCCCTTCTTTTTTTTACCTCACCTGACCCAAAGGATTATGTGAGCCTTTGTCACCAATTTGCGTCGGTCGTCCGTCCGTAATTACTAAAATATTCTCCTCTGAAACCACTTGGCCACTTAAGACCAAACTTTGGTGGAATGGTCTGATGGTGATCCCCTTCCAAAATTGTGTCCGGCAGTCCCGACCTCCAAGCAACATGATCGCTGTTACTAAAAATAAAAAAGGGGGATGAAATTAAAAAAATCTTCATCTCTGAAAAAAAGGTGATGAAATTTAAAAAATCTTCATCTCTGAAACTACTGGGCCAATTGGAACTAGACTTTGCTTAGTCCTTTGATGACCCCCTTTCAAAATTGTGTCCGACAATCCAGACATCCAACCAACATGGCCACTGTTGCTAAAAACAGAAAAGGTGGATGCAATTTTAATTGTTTTCCTCTTAAACTACTGGGCCAATTGGATTCAAGCTTTGCTAAGATAATCCTTTGGTGATCCCCTTTCAAAATTTTGTCTGGCAGTTCCGTCCTCGGGCAAAGATGGACGCTGTTACTATTTATTAACGATTCCTTGCACATTAAGTAGGATGCAAGGTTTTACATGTCTTATCAAATCCTATAAAACAAATATTCTTAGGTTATTTCAATGAAATACTGTTCGTAGAAGAATATAATATTTGTGCTTCGTCGTATATCTTTTTTTTAAAGATAGTTCTTGTTACCTTTGTCCTCTGTTTACAATAGATTGGTTAAAAGCGGAAATCATCACCGGGCAATATAACTCACGCGCGGGAATTTCCAACGTTATATTTCCTGGTGGGCGTGGCAAGTGAAGATAGAATAGAAAAATTAGCGAAAAATATTGAATTTCTAATATTAAAAGAAATCTAGTTCTAAAATATAATATTATATGTTATACAGCTATCAGACACCCCGTGACATTCCCGGCTTATGATATATATTCTCTGAGGCGCAGTCAATATATATCCTAAGCCGGGAATGTCACATTATATACCCTGTCTGATAGTTGAATAACAGATATATTACGGATTTAGATATTATTTGTTTTAATACAGAAACCAAAGTCGCATAAAAAAAATCATGAATTTTTTTAATTTTTTGCTTTTTCCCCTTTTTGTTCCTTTGTTTTTAATTTCCTTTTTTGTTTTTTACCACGTACATAGTCCCAATTCATATGTAAAATCATATTAGAAAAAATTCTAAATATTTTGTGTCCTTTACTTTAATTTTACATATTTCTAAATGTCCCTTTCCGTATTTCTGACATTCTTTCTACGATGACGTCAAAATATGCGTCATGTTATATTTCATGTATGAGATGTATCATGAAGGAAACGGGTCTGTGAAGCAATTTCAATAATTTTAATGTTAACATATAAACAAAAACGTGTGACCCCATGACTTCGTAAGTTTTCAACGCCCAAAGTTTAACACATTTTTACTTGTTTATTCTGATGTTCAAGTTTGCTATGGTACAGCCGTGGAACATAGTGGCGAAATATTTTTTTTTTTCATGTCGCCGTTTTGAGTATAAAAACAGCATTTGATTTGGTAAGAATATATTTATTATTCCGTATTATGCTATTGATTCAGTGAAGCGTAATTATATTTATCTTGCAATCAGTACATTTGCTGTACAAATATGCAATGCGAATAATTTTTTGCTTTATTCGTACTAGACGAATAAACTTTTCGTACTATACGAATAAACTTTTCAGCCTACGAATAAACTTTCCTGGTACCCTGTAGCTATGCACAGCGGAGGGCGCAGACAAGTATGAAACTGGTACTAACGTAACGCGGACCACGAAGAAGACACCCTTGACAACATTTATGAAAGGCGAGGAATGACGCTTGTTTCTGTTTTTTTTGTTTAAATCTGGCAAGTTTTCCGACTTTCTTGACATTGCAGGATAAACACAATATACGTACATTGTCGTTAAATATAAAATTCATTTGTACTCGCTGCGAGACAGGCCTGAAAAGCTCGCAGAAAGCTCGCTATGCTGCCTGTTTCTAAAGCTCGTACAAATAAATTTTATATTTACCGACAATGTACGTATATTGTATATCTATTTTTGTCGGCCATGTTGTTTTTGTTTTTGGGAAATGAAATGTATGTCCCATCTGTTTTCCGAACATATGCTTACATTCATGGTTGAAGAACCAATGAAAATCTGTTTAACAAACTTAATCCGTAATATATAGCAAATAGTTCATGGCACTGAGCTCGAGGGTCATATGGCAGTATATGGACCGGTCCATATACTGCCATATGACACGAAGTGACATGAACTATTTGCTATATTATACTTTTTATCTAAAATAATAATGTTTACCTGGCCGGTCCATATACTACCGGTCCATATACGAAAATAGTAACCGGCTGCGCTAACAAAGACAAATAGGGAAAATAAAAACGTAAAGTGTAATATATACTTATATAAAAATTGATTTGACGTTCGTCAAAGGGGGGTAATTTTTTATCATTTACGTTAGCTACAAACAAGGGAGATAACTCTCTATTTTCTCAAAGTAAACAAGCATTGACGCGATAGAAAGGGGTGAGAAAAAGAGTCAAACACAGTGAAAGGTGAAGATTGTTAAATCTGAGACACCCTCAGGTAAGATTTAAATCGTATCCCACAGAAAAAGCCTCGTCGGATACGATTTAAATCTTACCCTCGGATGTCACAGATTTTACTATCTTGCACCTCTCCCGGTGTTAGACCCTATATATCTCTTCGGATATGGAAACTCTTATGCATTATTTTCTCAGGACAAGGATGATCACATGTGTCATTCTACGAACTTAGAGAATAGGATATGGAGGCGCACGTGTATTATTTCTTCTTTTATGGAGAATCACATTCTTTATTTCACCATTCATGGAGACTATATGATGAAATCTTAAAAAAACAGGACTAAAATGCTGTGAAAAATAGTCAGAACAACTGATGACTAAAAGAAAATAGGCAGGGTCAAAATTTGAATTAACTTTATTCCAAAGTATTGTTAATATTGAATAACACAAATAAATGAAAGCAAAACATACAAAGTAAGAGGCAATTCACGATACTAAATTTAAAGTGAACAAGTTTTAGCACAACCGGTATTTAACATATTAAATTGTCTTCAACAAAAACAAAGCACAAAAAAAGACAGGACCAACCAAAAACGAGAAAATTTAGTCTCAAATATGCAGTTGAAAATGCCAGATTTGTATTTATTTTAATATTGTTATCCCCACCCCGTCTTTTCGTCAGCAATGGTCTACTCCCTGAATAAAAAAATTGCTTAAAGCCACTAAGTTCAATATTTGACGTAAAGATAATATTTTGGCTTTTAAGTTGCACGAACACTATTGATCACTGGTACAACATAAATATCTCAAGATTCACATAAGTATTCCTCGCAAGTCAACGTTACAGCCATACATGATCGGTTTTTCATCACTATTCAATAATTTCTTTTTCCATATGAAATTTGTGGAGTGGTTGTTGTCTAAAAAGCAAAAACCTATTTTATAATTCTTGATTTTGACCGGACCAGAAATCACACTCACGAACTGCCGCGTTCGAAGTGATCGTCCCATGTGTGTAGACTTAAAGTAAGGATTTTTGCGGAGACTTAAAATAATACAAATGGTCGTGCTCAGAGTCCACAATATAGAAAACAAATTGGACACACTTGGACTTGCGGCAGATCGGTGGGTTTCTGTAGATACTCCGGTTTCCCCCACTAATAAAACTAACCGCCACGATATAACTGAAATATTGTTGAAAGAGGCGTTAATCACAATAACCCTCAAACCTAACCAATTTGGATTTAGGTTCAACAGTACGTAGAAACAGATTTCATTTCTAGATGACTAAGATTTTGATATAATAATGATCATGAAGTGTGCTGTTACGATACGCTAAATTTTAAATATATGTTGGATAATACAAATAAATCCTACATTAAAAAGCAATTATTTTGATATAGTATAGATCAGTATGTGGTACGCGATATTCAAATTAATTGTGGTTGATGAAAGCATCTTGCTACACATCATAATTTCTAAATAAATTACTGTCGACAAATATTATTATGTAATTTTAATAACCAGGCTCAAGCTAGTGAGCAATTTCTAGCGAGCATTAAGCTAGCGAGCAATACGGCGATATGTCTCAAAATCAAAAAAATAAATTAGAGCAACATGTACATTTACAGATTTCTAGCGTCCAATAACACATATATTACTGTAAATGCATAGCCAACGCAATAAATCGACATCGGGGCATACAGTAAATATATCTAGAGTTAAATTCCCGGGAAAAACTGTTGACTTCAACCCCAAGTGGTCAAGAACTTTGCCGTCCTTAATATATTTTTCATGGGATATTTATAGAGACCCCCCCCCCCCCTCTATAAAAAAAAAATCAAATATCTAAGTTGATATTTGACACCCTGCTGTTGGCTTGAGGTGCAGAAACCCACCCAGGCACATTAGTCAGTTAAAGGTCCGGTCAATACCTTTGACTTAAACCTCAAGTGGTCAAGAACTTTGCCGTCCTTAATATATTTTTCTTGGAATATTTATAGAGACCCCCCTCCATTAAGAAAAAATTCAAATATCAAAGTTGATATTTGACACCCTGCTGTGGGCTTGAGGTGCAGAAACCCACCAAGGTACTTAAGTCAGTTACAGGCCCGGCCAATACCTTTGATTGAAAAACCAAGTGGACAAGAACTTTGCCGTCCTTCGATATTTTTTCATGGGTTATTATTGATAGGGACCCCCAAATCCAAATATCAAAGTAGTATTGCGGGACAGCTCAAGGCATATTTCGTGGGAGCAAAGGGGAGCAGGCCATTACGCATGGATTACTGGAAGCGGCCCTGACCCGAAATGACGTCACATGAAGTCACGTGACCGGAAGTTACGTCATAACCAGAAGTATGTTCTGCGCATTCCCGCGCTTTTTTTCTTACCATACTAGTAGTACAAAATGTACCATTGCGCATGACCGGGAGTGGCATGGCTACTGGATGTGACGTGACCGAAAGTGACGTCACGGGAAGTGACGTCACAGGAATTGACGTCATAAGACCGAATGTGGGAGATTGCCCTTGGGTGTGATCTTAATTGTTTCAGGTGATGTGTGGTACTCCAAAGGTGTTTTCTATCACGTTCGCGTTGTCACTGTGGTATCTCTACTAAATAACCTAAGAGTCGCTGACCGAGGGCTATGCGTCGCCGCCGCCGCTGACAGAGGGATACACACCACCACCGCCTCCGCTGACAGATGGATATGTGCAGTCGTAGCCGTAGCAGCAGCAATATTTACAGAGTAATGAAGGAGAACCCTATTATATTTTGAAAACCAATAATCCGTTTTTTTTTTGTTCCAGACGGATACGATCCGATCATTTCATGCCATGGGTACATCCATTTACCAGTGTGATTGCCGAACCTACAGGCAGTGGAAAGTCGATGTTTGTCCGATGGTTCGTTCACAATATCAAACACATGAAGACTCCCAAGCCAGATCGGATCTTAATGTGTAATGGTGAATATCAGACGTTGCATAGAACGTAAGAGGGATATAATTTCAACAAGGTTTACCGGATCTGGATAACTTAGATCCAAGAGAAAAACATTTGATCATTTTGGACGATCTCATGGACGAAACGGATCAAACGAGTCACCACAGAAACATCAGCGACACGTACATCGTTCAGAATCTGTTTACCCATAGAACCATAAGTTTGAAAAAAAAAATGGAGGAGTCTCTATTAATATCCCATGGGAAATATATTAAGGACGGCAAAGTTCTTGCCCACTTGGGGTGTTATTCAAATGTATTTCCAGGGCCTTTAACTGACTTCAGTGCCTGGGTGGGTTTCTGCACCTCATATTTGATTTTTTTTTATGGAGTGGGGGTCTCTATGAATATCCCATGGAAAATATATTCAAGACGGCGAAGTTCTTGACCACTTGGGGCTTATGTCAAAGGTATTTCCGGTGCCTTTAGCTGAATTAAGTACCTGGGTGGGTTTCTGCACCTCAAGCCCACAGTAGGGTGTAAAATATCAACTTTGATATTTGAAATTTTGCTTATGCAGGAGGGGACCTCTATTAATATTCCAAGAAAAGTATATTAAGGACGGCAAAGTTCTTGCCCACTAGGGGTTTCAATTAAAGGTATTTCCCGGGCCTTTAACTGACCTAAGTGCCTGGGTGAATCTCTGCACCTCAAGCCCACAGCAGGGTGTCAAATATCAACTTTGATATTTGAAAAAAAAATTATGGATGGGGTGGTCTCTATAAATATCCCATGAAAAATATATTAAGGAGGGCAAAATTCTTGCCCACATGGGGTTTCAATCAATGGTATTTCCCGGGCCTTTAACTGACTTAAGTGCCGGGGTGGGTTTCCGCACCTCAACCTCACAGTAGGGTGTCAAATATCAACTTTGATATTTGAAAAAATAGTTATGGAGTGGGGATCTCTATAAATATCCCATAAAAAAAATATATTAAAGACGGCAAAGTTCTTGCCCACTTGGGGTTTCAATCAAAGATATTTCCAGGGCCTTTAACTGACCTAATTGCCTGGGTAGGTTTCTGCACCTCAAGCCCACAGCAGGGTGTCAAATATCAACTTTGATATTTGATTTTTTTTATGGAGGTGGTGGTCTCTATGAATATCCCATGAACAATATATTAAGGACGGCAAAGTTCTTGCGCACTTGGGGTTTCAATCAAAGGTATTTCCCGGGCCTTTAACTGACCTAAGTGCCTGGATGGGTTTCTGTACCTCAAGCCCACAGTAGGGTGTCAAATACCAACTTTGATATTTGAAAAAATAATTATGGAGTGGTGATCTCTATAAATATCCTATAAAAAATATATTAAAGACGGCAAAGTTCTTGACCACTTTGGGCTTAAGGCAAAGGTATTGTCCAAGCCTCTAACTGACCTAAGTGCCTGTGTGGGTTTCTGCACCTCAAGCCCACAGCTGGGAGTCAAATATCAACTTTGATATTTGAATTTGTTTTTTATGGAGTGGTGGTCTCTATGAATATCCCATGAAAAATATATTAAGGACGGCAAAGTTATTGCCCACTTGGGGTTTCAATCAAAGGTTTTTCCCGGGTCTTTAGCTGACTTAAGTGCCTGCGTGGGTTTCTGCACTTCAAGCCCACAGCAGGGTGTCAAATATCAACTTTGATATTTGATTTTTTATGAAGTGTGGGTCTGTATAAATATCCCATCAAAAATATATTAAAGACGGCAAAGTTCTTGACCACTTGGGGCTTAAGTCAAAGGTATTGCTGGGGCCTTTAACTGACTTAAGTGCTCGGGTGGGTTTCTTCATCCCAAGCCCATAGCAGGCTGTCAAAGATCAACTTTGATATTAGATTTTTTTTTATGGAGTGTGGGTCTCTATTAATATCCCATGAAAAATATATTAAGAACGGCAAAGTTCTTGATCACTTGGGGTTTAAGTCAAAGGTATTACCCGAGCCTTTAACTTACATAAGTGCCTGGGTGAGTTTCTTCACCTCAAGCCCACAGTAGGGTGTCAAGTATCAACTTTGATATTTGAAAAAAAATATATGGAGGAGTCTCTATTAATATCCCATGGAAAATATATTAAGGACGGCAAAGTTCTTGCCCACTTGGGGTGTTAATCAAAGGTATTTCCAGGGCCTTTAACTGACTTCAGTGCCTGGGTGGATTTCTGCACCTCAAACCCACAGCAGGGTGTCAAATATCACACTTTGATATTTGATTTTATTTTATGGAGTGGGGGTCTCTATGAATATCCGATAGAAAATATATTAAAGACGGCGAAGTTCTTGACCACTTGGGGCTTATGTCAAAGGTATTTCCAGGGCCTTTAACTGAATTAAGTACCTGGGTGGGTTTCTGCACCTCAAGCCCACAGTAGGGTGTTAAATATCAACTTTGATATTTGAAAACAAAAATATGGAGGAGGGTCTCTATGAATATTACATGAATAATATATTAAGGACGGAAAAGTTCTTGACCAATTGGAGTTGAAGTCAGAGGTATTGCCAACTCCTTTAACTTATTTAAGTGCCTGGATGGGTTTCTGCACCTCAAGCCCACAGCGGGGTGTTAAATATCAACTTTGATATTTGATTTTTATTTATGGAGGGGGTCTCTATAAATATCCCATGAACAATATATTAAGGACGGCGAAGTTCTTCACCACTTGGGGCTTAAGTCAAAGGTATTACCCGGGCCTTTAACTGACTTAAGTGCCTGGGTGAGTTTCTGCACCTCAAGCCCACAGTAGGGTCTAAAATATCAACTTTGATATTTGAAATTTTGCCTATGCAGGAGGGAATCTCTATTAATATTCCAAGAAAAGTATATTAAGGACGACAAAGTTCTTGCCCACTAGGGGTTTCAATCAAAGGTACTTCCCGGGCCTTTAACTGACCTAAGTGCCTGGGTGAATCTCTGCACCTCAAGCCCACATCAGGGTGTCAAATATAAACTTTGATATTTGAAAAAATAATTATTGAGTGGTGATCTCTATAAATATCCCATAAAAAATATATTAAAGACGGCAAAGTTCTTGACCACTTGGGGCTTAAGGCAAAGGTATTGTCCAAGCCTCTAACTGACCTAAGTGCCTGTGTGGGTTTCTGCACCTCAAGCCCACAGTTGGGTGTCAAATATCAACTTTGATATTTGAATTTGTTTTTTATGGAGTGGTGGTCTCTATGAATATCCCATGAAAAATATATTAAGGACGGCAAAGTTATTGCCCACTTGGGGTTTCAATCAAAGGTTTTTCCCGGGTCTTTAGCTGACTTAAGTGCCTGGGTGGGTTTCTGCACTTCAAGCCAAACAGCAGGGTGTCAAATATCAACTTTGATATTTGATTTTTTATGAAGTGTGGGTCTGTATAAATATCCCATCAAAAATATATTAAAGACGGCAAAGTTCTTGACCACTTGGGGCTTAAGTCAAAGGTATTGCTGGGGCCTTTAACTGACTTAAGTGCCCGGGTGGGTTTCTTCATCCCAAGCCCATAGCAGGCTGTCAAATATCAACTTTGATATTTGATTTTTTTTTATGGAGTGTGGGTCTCTATTAATATCCCATGAAAAATATATTAAGAACGGCAAAGTTCTTGATCACTTGGGGTTTAAGTCAAAGGTATTATCCGAGCCTTTAACTTACATAAGTGCCTGGGTGAGTTTCTTAACCTCAAGTCCACAGTAGGGTGTCAAATATCAACTTTGATATTTGAAAAAAAAAATATGGAGGAGTCTCTATTAATATCCCATGGAAAATATATTAAGGACGGCAAAGTTCTTGCCCACTTGGGGTGTTAATCAAAGGGATTTCCAGGGCCTTTAACTGACTTCAGTGCCTGGGTGGATTTCTGCACCTCAAACCCACAGCAGGGTGTCAAATATCACACTTTGATATTTGATTTTATTTTATGGAGTGGGGGTCTCTATGAATATCCCATGGAAAATATATTAAAGACGGCGAAGTTCTTGACCACTTGGGGCTTATGTCAAAGGTATTTCCAGGCCCTTTAACTGAATTAAGTACCTGGGTGGGTTTCTGCACCTCAAGCCCACAGTAGGGTGTTAAATATCAGCTTTGATATTTGAAAACAAAAATATGGAGGAGGGTCTCTATGAATATTACCTGAATAATATATTAAGGACGGCAAAGTTCTTGACCAATTGGAGTTGAAGTAAGAGGTATTGCCAACTCCTTTAACTGATTTAAGTGCCTGGATGGGTTTCTGCACCTCAAGCCCACAGCGGGGTGTCAAACATCAACTTTGATATTTGATTTTTATTTATGGAGGGGGTCTCTATAAATATCCCATGAACAATATATTAAGGACGGCGAAGTTCTTGACCACTTGGGGCTTAAGTCAAAGGTATTACCCGGGCCTTTAACTGACTTAAGTGCCTCGGTGAGTTTCTGCACCTCAAGCCCACAGTAGGGTCTAAAATATCAACTTTGATATTTGAAATTTTGCTTATGCAGGAGGGAATCTCTATTAATATTCCAAGAAGAGTATATTAAGGACGGCAAAGTTCTTGCCCACTAGGGGTTTCAATCAAAGGTATTTCCCGGGCCTTTAACTGACCTAAGTGCCTGGGTGAATCTCTGCACCTCAAGCCCACATCAGGGTGTCAAATATAAACTTTGATATTTGAAAAAATAATTATTGAGTGGTGATCTCTATAAATATCCCATAAAAAATATATTAAAGACGGCAAAGTTCTTGACCACTTGGGGCTTAAGGCAAAGGTATTGTCCAAGCCTCTAACTGACCTAAGTGCCTGTGTGGGTTTCTGCACCTCAAGCCCACAGTTGGGTGTCAAATATCAACTTTGATATTTGAATTTGTTTTTTATGGAGTGGTGGTCTCTATGAATATCCCATGAAAAATATATTAAGGACGGCAAAGTTATTGCCCACTTGGGGTTTCAATCAAAGGTTTTTCCCGGGTCTTTAGCTGACTTAAGTGCCTGGGTGGGTTTCTGCACTTCAAGCCCA
This sequence comes from Bathymodiolus septemdierum, assembly GCA_963383655.1. Lineage (NCBI taxonomy): Eukaryota > Metazoa > Mollusca > Bivalvia > Mytilida > Modiolidae > Bathymodiolus > Bathymodiolus septemdierum. The sequence goes on along the minus strand of OY726528.1, from coordinate 10,297,590 downwards.
CAGCAGGGTGTCAAATATCAACTTTGATATTTGATTTTTTATGAAGTGTGGGTCTGTATAAATATCCCATCAAAAATATATTAAAGACGGCAAAGTTCTTGACCACTTGGGGCTTAAGTCAAAGGTATTGCCAGGGCCTTTAACTGACTTAAGTGCCCGGGTGGGTTTCTTCATCCCAAGCCCATAGCAGGCTGTCAAATATCAACTTTGATATTTGATATTTTTTTATGGAGTGTGGGTCTCTATTAATATCCCATGGAAAATATATTAAGGACGGCAAAGTTCTTGCCCACTTGGGGTGTTAATCAAAGGGATTTCCAGGGCCTTTAACTGACTTCAGTGCCTGGGTGGATTTCTGCACCTCAAACCCACAGCAGGGTGTCAGATATCACACTTTGATATTTGATTTTATTTTATGGAGTGGGGGTCTCTATGAATATCCCATGGAAAATATATTAAAGACGGCGAAGTTCTTGACCACTTGGGGCTTATGTCAAAGGTATTTCCAGGGCCTTTAACTGAATTAAGTACCTGGGTGGGTTTCTGCACCTCAAGCCCACAGTAGGGTGTTAAATATCAGCTTTGATATTTGAAAACAAAAATATGGAGGAGGGTCTCTATAAATATTACCTGAATAATATATTAAGGACGGCAAAGTTCTTGACCAATTGGAGTTGAAGTAAGAGGTATTGCCAACTCCTTTAACTGATTTAAGTGCCTGGATGGGTTTCTGCACCTCAAGCCCACAGCGGGGTGTCAAACATCAACTTTGATATTTGATTTTTATTTATGGAGGGGGTCTCTATAAATATCCCATGAACAATATATTAAGGACGGCGAAGTTCTTGACCACTTGGGGCTTAAGTCAAAGGTATTACCCGGGCCTTTAACTGACTTAAGTGCCTGGGTGAGTTTCTGCACCTCAAGCCCACAGTAGGGTCTAAAATATCAACTTTGATATTTGAAATTTTGCTTATGCAGGAGGGAATCTCTATTAATATTCCAAGAAGAGTATATTAAGGACGGCAAAGTTCTTGCCCACTAGGGGTTTCAATCAAAGGTATTTCCCGGGCCTTTAACTGACCTAAGTGCCTGGGTGAATCTCTGCACCTCAAGCCCACATCAGGGTGTCAAATATAAACTTTGATATTTGAAAAAATAATTATGGAGTGGTGATCTCTATAAATATCCCATAAAAAATATATTAAAGACGGCAAAGTTCTTGACCACTTGGGGCTTAAGGCAAAGGTATTGTCCAAGCCTCTAACTGACCTAAGTGCCTGTGTGGGTTTCTGCACCTCAAGCCCACAGTTGGGTGTCAAATATCAACTTTGATATTTGAATTTGTTTTTTATGGAGTGGTGGTCTCTATGAATATCCCATGAAAAATATATTAAGGACGGCAAAGTTATTGCCCACTTGGGGTTTCAATCAAAGGTTTTTCCCGGGTCTTTAGCTGACTTAAGTGCCTGGGTGGGTTTCTGCACTTCAAGCCCACAGCAGGGTGTCAAATATCAACTTTGATATTTGATTTTTTATGAAGTGTGGGTCTGTATAAATATCCCATCAAAAATATATTAAAGACGGCAAAGTTCTTGACCACTTGGGGCTTAAGTCAAAGGTATTGCCAGGGCCTTTAACTGACTTAAGTGCCCGGGTGGGTTTCTTCATCCCAAGCCCATAGCAGGCTGTCAAATATCAACTTTGATATTTGATATTTTTTTATGGAGTGTGGGTCTCTATTAATATCCCATGGAAAATATATTAAGGACGGCAAAGTTCTTGCCCACTTGGGGTGTTAATCAAAGGGATTTCCAGGGCCTTTAACTGACTTCAGTGCCTGGGTGGATTTCTGCACCTCAAACCCACAGCAGGGTGTCAAATATCACACTTTGATATTTGATTTTATTTTATGGAGTGGGGGTCTCTATGAATATCCCATGGAAAATATATTAAAGACGGCGAAGTTCTTGACCACTTGGGGCTTATGTCAAAGGTATTTCCAGGCCCTTTAACTGAATTAAGTACCTGGGTGGGTTTCTGCACCTCAAGCCCACAGTAGGGTGTTAAATATCAGCTTTGATATTTGAAAACAAAAATATGGAGGAGGGTCTCTATGAATATTACCTGAATAATATATTAAGGACGGCAAAGTTCTTGACCAATTGGAGTTGAAGTAAGAGGTATTGCCAACTCCTTTAACTGATTTAAGTGCCTGGATGGGTTTCTGCACCTCAAGCCCACAGCGGGGTGTCAAACATCAACTTTGATATTTGATTTTTATTTATGGAGGGGGTCTCTATAAATATCCCATGAACAATATATTAAGGACGGCGAAGTTCTTGACCACTTGGGGCTTAAGTCAAAGGTATTACCCGGGCCTTTAACTGACTTAAGTGCCTCGGTGAGTTTCTGCACCTCAAGCCCACAGTAGGGTCTAAAATATCAACTTTGATATTTGAAATTTTGCTTATGCAGGAGGGAATCTCTATTAATATTCCAAGAAGAGTATATTAAGGACGGCAAAGTTCTTGCCCACTAGGGGTTTCAATCAAAGGTATTTCCCGGGCCTTTAACTGACCTAAGTGCCTGGGTGAATCTCTGCACCTCAAGCCCACATCAGGGTGTCAAATATAAACTTTGATATTTGAAAAAATAATTATTGAGTGGTGATCTCTATAAATATCCCATAAAAAATATATTAAAGACGGCAAAGTTCTTGACCACTTGGGGCTTAAGGCAAAGGTATTGTCCAAGCCTCTAACTGACCTAAGTGCCTGTGTGGGTTTCTGCACCTCAAGCCCACAGTTGGGTGTCAAATATCAACTTTGATATTTGAATTTGTTTTTTATGGAGTGGTGGTCTCTATGAATATCCCATGAAAAATATATTAAGGACGGCAAAGTTATTGCCCACTTGGGGTTTCAATCAAAGGTTTTTCCCGGGTCTTTAGCTGACTTAAGTGCCTGGGTGGGTTTCTGCACTTCAAGCCCACAGCAGGGTGTCAAATATCAACTTTGATATTTGATTTTTTATGAAGTGTGGGTCTGTATAAATATCCCATCAAAAATATATTAAAGACGGCAAAGTTCTTGACCACTTGGGGCTTAAGTCAAAGGTATTGCCAGGGCCTTTAACTGACTTAAGTGCCCGGGTGGGTTTCTTCATCCCAAGCCCATAGCAGGCTGTCAAATATCAACTTTGATATTTGATATTTTTTTATGGAGTGTGGGTCTCTATTAATATCCCATGGAAAATATATTAAGGACGGCAAAGTTCTTGCCCACTTGGGGTGTTAATCAAAGGGATTTCCAGGGCCTTTAACTGACTTCAGTGCCTGGGTGGATTTCTGCACCTCAAACCCACAGCAGGGTGTCAGATATCACACTTTGATATTTGATTTTATTTTATGGAGTGGGGGTCTCTATGAATATCCCATGGAAAATATATTAAAGACGGCGAAGTTCTTGACCACTTGGGGCTTATGTCAAAGGTATTTCCAGGGCCTTTAACTGAATTAAGTACCTGGGTGGGTTTCTGCACCTCAAGCCCACAGTAGGGTGTTAAATATCAGCTTTGATATTTGAAAACAAAAATATGGAGGAGGGTCTCTATAAATATTACCTGAATAATATATTAAGGACGGCAAAGTTCTTGACCAATTGGAGTTGAAGTAAGAGGTATTGCCAACTCCTTTAACTGATTTAAGTGCCTGGATGGGTTTCTGCACCTCAAGCCCACAGCGGGGTGTCAAACATCAACTTTGATATTTGATTTTTATTTATGGAGGGGGTCTCTATAAATATCCCATGAACAATATATTAAGGACGGCGAAGTTCTTGACCACTTGGGGCTTAAGTCAAAGGTATTACCCGGGCCTTTAACTGACTTAAGTGCCTGGGTGAGTTTCTGCACCTCAAGCCCACAGTAGGGTCTAAAATATCAACTTTGATATTTGAAATTTTGCTTATGCAGGAGGGAATCTCTATTAATATTCCAAGAAGAGTATATTAAGGACGGCAAAGTTCTTGCCCACTAGGGGTTTCAATCAAAGGTATTTCCCGGGCCTTTAACTGACCTAAGTGCCTGGGTGAATCTCTGCACCTCAAGCCCACATCAGGGTGTCAAATATAAACTTTGATATTTGAAAAAATAATTATGGAGTGGTGATCTCTATAAATATCCCATAAAAAATATATTAAAGACGGCAAAGTTCTTGACCACTTGGGGCTTAAGGCAAAGGTATTGTCCAAGCCTCTAACTGACCTAAGTGCCTGTGTGGGTTTCTGCACCTCAAGCCCACAGTTGGGTGTCAAATATCAACTTTGATATTTGAATTTGTTTTTTATGGAGTGGTGGTCTCTATGAATATCCCATGAAAAATATATTAAGGACGGCAAAGTTATTGCCCACTTGGGGTTTCAATCAAAGGTTTTTCCCGGGTCTTTAGCTGACTTAAGTGCCTGGGTGGGTTTCTGCACTTCAAGCCCACAGCAGGGTGTCAAATATCAACTTTGATATTTGATTTTTTATGAAGTGTGGGTCTGTATAAATATCCCATCAAAAATATATTAAAGACGGCAAAGTTCTTGACCACTTGGGGCTTAAGTCAAAGGTATTGCCAGGGCCTTTAACTGACTTAAGTGCCCGGGTGGGTTTCTTCATCCCAAGCCCATAGCAGGCTGTCAAATATCAACTTTGATATTTGATATTTTTTTATGGAGTGTGGGTCTCTATTAATATCCCATGGAAAATATATTAAGGACGGCAAAGTTCTTGCCCACTTGGGGTGTTAATCAAAGGGATTTCCAGGGCCTTTAACTGACTTCAGTGCCTGGGTGGATTTCTGCACCTCAAACCCACAGCAGGGTGTCAGATATCACACTTTGATATTTGATTTTATTTTATGGAGTGGGGGTCTCTATGAATATCCCATGGAAAATATATTAAAGACGGCGAAGTTCTTGACCACTTGGGGCTTATGTCAAAGGTATTTCCAGGGCCTTTAACTGAATTAAGTACCTGGGTGGGTTTCTGCACCTCAAGCCCACAGTAGGGTGTTAAATATCAGCTTTGATATTTGAAAACAAAAATATGGAGGAGGGTCTCTATGAATATTACCTGAATAATATATTAAGGACGGCAAAGTTCTTGACCAATTGGAGTTGAAGTAAGAGGTATTGCCAACTCCTTTAACTGATTTAAGTGCCTGGATGGGTTTCTGCACCTCAAGCCCACAGCGGGGTGTCAAACATCAACTTTGATATTTGATTTTTATTTATGGAGGGGGTCTCTATAAATATCCCATGAACAATATATTAAGGACGGCGAAGTTCTTGACCACTTGGGGCTTAAGTCAAAGGTATTACCCGGGCCTTTAACTGACTTAAGTGCCTGGGTGAGTTTCTGCACCTCAAGCCCACAGTAGGGTCTAAAATATCAACTTTGATATTTGAAATTTTGCTTATGCAGGAGGGAATCTCTATTAATATTCCAAGAAGAGTATATTAAGGACGGCAAAGTTCTTGCCCACTAGGGGTTTCAATCAAAGGTATTTCCCGGGCCTTTAACTGACCTAAGTGCCTGGGTGAATCTCTGCACCTCAAGCCCACATCAGGGTGTCAAATATAAACTTTGATATTTGAAAAAATTATTATGGAGTGGTGATCTCTATAAATATCCCATAAAAAATATATTAAAGACGGCAAAGTTCTTGACCACTTGGGGCTTAAGGCAAAGGTATTGTCCAAGCCTCTAACTGACCTAAGTGCCTGTGTGGGTTTCTGCACCTCAAGCCCACAGTTGGGTGTCAAATATCAACTTTGATATTTGAATTTGTTTTTTATGGAGTGGTGGTCTCTATGAATATCCCATGAAAAATATATTAAGGACGGCAAAGTTATTGCCCACTTGGGGTTTCAATCAAAGGTTTTTCCCGGTTCTTTAGCTGACTTAAGTGCCTGGGTGGGTTTCTGCACTTCAAGCCCACAGCAGGGTGTCAAATATCAACTTTGATATTTGATTTTTTATGAAGTGTGGGTCTGTATAAATATCCCATCAAAAATATATTAAAGACGGCAAAGTTCTTGACCACTTGGGGCTTATGTCAAAGGTATTGCCAGGGCCTTTAACTGACTTAAGTGCCCGGGTGGGTTTCTTCATCCCAAGCCCATAGCAGGCTGTCAAATATCAACTTTGATATTTGATATTTTTTTATGGAGTGTGGGTCTCTATTAATATCCCATGAACAATATATTAAGAACGGCAAAGTTCTTGATCACTTGGGGTTTAAGTCAAAGGTATTACCCGAGCCTTTAACTTACATAAGTGCCTGGGTGAGTTTCTTCACCTCAAGCGCACAGTAGGGTGTCAAATATCAACTTTGATATTTGAAAAAAAAAATATGGAGGAGTCTCTATTAATATCCCATGGAAAATATATTAAGGACGGCAAAGTTCTTGCCCACTTGGGGTGTTAATCAAAGGGATTTCCAGGGCCTTTAACTGACTTCAGTGCCTGGGTGGGTTTCTGCACTTCAAGCCCACAGCAGGGTGTCAAATATCAGATTTTGATATTTGATTTTTTTTTATGGAGTGGGGGTCTCCAGGAAAAATATATTAAAGACGGCAAAGTTCTTGACCACTTGGGGCTTATGTCAAAGGTATTTCCCGGGCCTTTAACTGAACTAAGTACCTGGGTGGGGTTCTGCACCTCCAGCCCACAGCAGGGTGTCAAATATGAACTTCGATATTTGATTTTTTTTTAATAGTGGGGGTCTCTATAAATATTCCATGAAAAATATATTCAGGACGGCAAAGTTATTGACCACTTGGGGCTTAAGTCAAAGGTTTTGCCCGGGTCTTTAACTGACTTAAGTGCCTGGGTGGAATTCTGCACCTCAAGACCTCAGCAGGGTGTCAAATATCAACTTTGATATTTGAAAAAATAATTATTGAGGGGGGTCTCTATAAATATCCCATGAAAAATATATTAAGGACGTCAAAGTTTTTGCCCACTTGGAGCTTATGTCAAAGATATATCCCGGACCTTTAACTGACTTAAGTGCCTGAATGGCTTTCTGCACCTCAAGCCCACAGCAGGGTGTCAAATATCAACTTTGATATTTGATTTTTTTTTTATCGAGTAGGGTCTCTATTAATATCCCATGAAAAAAATATTAAGGACGGGAAAGTTCTTGACCACTTGGGGTTTAAGTCAAAGGTTTTGTCTGGGTCTTTAACTGACTTAAGTGCCTGTGTGGATTTCCGCACCTCAAGACCACAGCAGGGTGTCAAATATCAACTTTGATATTTGAAAACAAAATTATGGAGTGGGGTCTCTATGAATATCCCATGAAAAATATATTAAGAACGGCAAAGTTCTTGCCCACTTGGTGGTTCAATCAAAGGTATTTTCATGGTCTTTAACTGACATAAGTGCCTGGGTGGGTTTCGGCACCTCAAGCCCACAGCAGGGTGTCAAATATCAACTTTGATATTTGGAAAAACAATTATGGAGGGGGTGGTCTCTATAAATATCCCATGAAAAATATATTAAGGACGGCAAAGTTCTTGACCACTTGGGGTGTCAATCAAACGTATTTCCCGGACCTTTAACTAACTTAAGTGCCTGAGTGGGTTTCTGCACCTCAATCCCACAGCAGGGTGTCAAATATCAACTTTGATATTTGAATTTTTTTAATGGAGTGGGGGTCTCTATGAATATCCCAAGAAATATATATTAAAGACGGCAAAGTTCTGGACCACTTGGGGCTTATGTCAAAGGTATTTTCCGGGCCTTTAACTGAACTAAGTACCTGGTTGGGTTTCTGCACCTCAAGCCCACAGCAGGGTGTCAAATATGAACTTCAATATTTGATTTTTTTTATGGAGGAGGTCTCTATGAATATTCCATGACAAATATATTCAGGACGGCAAAGTTATTGACCACTTGGGGCTTAAGTCAAAGGTTTTGCCCGGGTCTTTAACTGATTTAAGTGCCTGGGTGGGATTTTGCACCTCAAGCCCACAGCAGGGTGTCAAATATCAACTTTGATATTTGAAAAAAAAAATTATGCAGACAGGTCTCTATAACTATCCCATGAAAAATATATTAAGGACGGCAAAGTTCATGCCCACTTGGGGATTCAATCAAAGGTATTTCCCGGGCCTTTAACTGACTTAAGTGCCTGGGTGGGATTATGCACCTCAAGCCCACAGCAGTGTGTCAAATATCATCTTTGATATTTGATTTTTTTTATGGAGGGGGTCTCTATTAATATCCCATGAAAAATATATTAAAGACGGCAAAGTTCTTGACCACTTGGGGCGTATGTCAAAGGTATTTCCATGGCCTTTAACTGAATTAATTTCCTGGGTGGGTTTCTGCACCTCAAGCCCACAGTAGGGTGTCAAATATCAACTTTGATATTTGAAAAACAAATTATGGAGGGGGATCTCTAAGAATATCCCATGAAAAATATATTCAGGACGCAAAGTTCTTGCCCACTTGGAGTTTAAGTCAAAGGTATTGCCCAAGTTTTTAACTGACATAAGTGCCTGGGTGGGTTTCTGCACCTCAAGCCCACAGCAGGGTGTCAAATATCAACTTTGATATTTGAAAAAAACAATTATGCAGAGGAGTCTCTATAAATATCCCATGAAAAATATATTAAGGACGGCAAAGTTCTTGCCCACTAGGGGTTTCAATCAAAGGTATTTCCCGGGCCTTTAGCTGACTTAAGTGCCTGGGTGGGTTTCTGCACCTCAAGCCCACAGCAGTGTGTCAAATATCATCTTTGATATTTGATTTTTTTTATGGAGGGGGTCTCTATTAATATCCCATGAAAAATATATTAAAGACGGCAAAGTTCTTGACCACTTGGGGCCTATGTCAAAGGTATTTCCATGGCCTTTAACTGAATTAAGTACCTGGGTGGGTTTCTGCACCTGAAGCCCAACAGCAGGGTGTCAAATATCAACTTTGATATTTGATTTTTTTTTATGGAGGGGGTCTCTATTAATATCCCATGAAAACTATATTAAGGACGGAAAGTTCTTGCCCACTTGGGGGTCAATCAAAGGTATTTCCCGGACCTTTAACTGACATAAGTGCCTGGGTGGGTTTCTGCACCTCAAGCCCACAGCAGGGTGTCAAATATCACACTTTGATATTTGATTTTTTGCTATGGAGTGGGGGTCTCTATGAATATCCCATGAAAAATATATTAAAGACGGCAAAGTTCTTGACCACTTGGGGTTTATGTCAAAGGTATTTCCCGGGCCTTTAACTGACTTAAGTGCCTGGGTGGGTTCCTGCACCTCAAGTCCACAGCAGGGTGTCAAATATCAATTTGGATATTTGAAAAAAACATTATGGAGGGGGGGTCTCTATAAATATCCCATAAACAATATATTAAGGACGGCAAAGTTCTTGCCCACTTGGGGTGTCAATCAAAGGTATTTCCCTGGCCTTTAACTGACTTAAGTGCCTGGGTAAGTTTCTGCACCTCAATCCCACAGCAGGGTGTCAAATATCAACTTTGATATTTGATTTTTTTTATGGAGTAGGGTTCTCTATGAATATCCCATGAACAATATATTAAAGACGGCAAAGTTATTGACCACTTGGGGCTTATGTCAAAGATATTTCCCGGGCCTTTAACTCAATTTAGTGCCTGGGTGGGTTTCTGCACCTCAAGCCCACAGCAGGGTGTCAAATATCACACTTTGATATTTGATTTTTTGTTATGGAGTGGGGGTCTCTATGAATATCCCATGAAAAATATATTAAAGACGGCAAAGTTCTTGACCACTTGGGGCTTATGTCAAAGGTATTTCCCGGGCCTTTAACTGACTTAAGTGCCTGGGTGGGTTCCTGCACCTCAAGTTCACAGCAGGGTGTCAAATATCAATTTGGATATTTGAAAAAAAAATTATGGAGGGGGGTCTCTATAAATATCCCATGAAAAATATATTAAGGACGGCAAAGTTCTTGCCCACTTGTGGTGTCAATCAAAGGTATTTCCCTGGCCTTTAACTGACATAGGTGCCTGAGTGGGTTTCTGCACCTCAAGCCCACAGCAGGGTGTCAAATATCAACATTGATATTTGATTTTTTTTTATGGAGGGGGGTCTCTATTAATATCCCATGAAAAATATATTAAAGACGGCAAAGTTCTTGACCACTTGGGGCGTATGTCAAAGGTATTTCCATGGCCTTTAGCTGAATTAATTTCCTGGGTGGGTTTCTGCACCTCAAGCCCACAGTAGGGTGTCAAATATCAACTTTGATATTTGAAAAACAAATTATGGAGGGGGATCTCTAAGAATATCCCATGAAAAATATATTCAGGACGCAAAGTTCTTGCCCACTTGGAGTTTAAGTCAAAGGTATTGCCCAAGTTTTTAACTGACATAAGTGCCTGGGTGGGTTTCTGCACCTCAAGCCCACAGCAGGGTGTCAAATATCAACTTTGATATTTGAAAAAAACAATTATGCAGAGGAGTCTCTATAAATATCCCATGAAAAATATATTAAGGACGGCAAAGTTCTTGCCCACTAGGGGTTTCAATCAAAGGTATTTCCCGGGCCTTTAGCTGACTTAAGTGCCTGGGTGGGTTTCTGCACCTCAAGCCCACAGCAGTGTGTCAAATATCATCTTTGATATTTGATTTTTTTTATGGAGGGGGTCTCTATTAATATCCCATGAAAAATATATTAAAGACGGCAAAGTTCTTGACCACTTGGGGCCTATGTCAAAGGTATTTCCATGGCCTTTAACTGAATTAAGTACCTGGGTGGGTTTCTGCACCTGAAGCCCAACAGCAGGGTGTCAAATATCAACTTTGATATTTGATTTTTTTTTATGGAAGGGGTCTCTATTAATATCCCATGAAAAATATATTAAGGACGGAAAGTTCTTGCCCACTTGGGGGTCAATCAAAGGTATTTCCCGGACCTTTAACTGACATAAGTGCCTGGGTGGGTTTCTGCACCTCAAGCCCACAGCAGGGTGTCAAATATCACACTTTGATATTTGATTTTTTGCTATGGAGTGGGGGTCTCTATGAATATCCCATGAAAAATATATTAAAGACCGCAAAGTTCTTGACCACTTGGGGTTTATGTCAAAGGTATTTCCCGGGCCTTTAACTGACTTAAGTGCCTGGGTGGGTTCCTGCACCTCAAGTCCACAGCAGGGTGTCAAATATCAATTTGGATATTTGAAAAAAACATTATGGAGGGGGGGTCTCTATAAATATCCCATAAACAATATATTAAGGACGGCAAAGTTCTTGCCCACTTGGGGTGTCAATCAAAGGTATTTCCCTGGCCTTTAACTGACTTAAGTGCCTGGGTAAGTTTCTGCACCTCAATCCCACAGCAGGGTGTCAAATATCAACTTTGATATTTGATTTTTTTTATGGAGTAGGGTTCTCTATGAATATCCCATGAACAATATATTAAAGACGGCAAAGTTATTGACCACTTGGGGCTTATGTCAAAGATATTTCCCGGGCCTTTAACTCAATTTAGTGCCTGGGTGGGTTTCTGCACCTCAAGCCCACAGCAGGGTGTCAAATATCACACTTTGATATTTGATTTTTTGTTATGGAGTGGGGGTCTCTATGAATATCCCATGAAAAATATATTAAAGACGGCAAAGTTCTTGACCACTTGGGGCTTATGTCAAAGGTATTTCCCGGGCCTTTAACTGACTTAAGTGCCTGGGTGGGTTCCTGCACCTCAAGTTCACAGCAGGGTTTCAAATATCAATTTGGATATTTGAAAAAAAAATTATGGAGGGGGGTCTCTATAAATATCCCATGAAAAATATATTAAGGACGGCAAAGTTCTTGCCCACTTGTGGTGTCAATCAAAGGTATTTCCCTGGCCTTTAACTGACATAGGTGCCTGAGTGGGTTTCTGCACCTCAAGCCCACAGCAGGGTGTCAAATATCAACATTGATATTTGATTTTTTTTTATGGAGGGGGGTCTCTATGAATATCCCATGAAAAAAATATTAAGAACGGGACAGTTCTTGACCACTTGCGGTTTAAGTCTAAGGTATTACCCGAGCCTTTAACTGACTTAAGTGCCTGGGTGGGTTTCTGCACCTCAAGCCCACAGCAGTGTGTCAAATATCATCTTTGATATTTGATTTTTTTTTATGGAGGGGGTCTCTATTAATATCCCATGAAAAATATATTAAAGACGGCAATGTTCTTGACCACTTGGGGCTTATGTCAAAGGTATTCCCCGGGCCTTTAACTGAATTAATTTCCTGGGTGGGTTTCTGCACCTCAAGCCCACAGTAAGGTGTCAAATATCAACTTTGATATTTGAAAAACAAATTATGGAGGGGGGTCTCTATAAATATCCCATGAAAAATATATTCAGGACGGCAAAGTTCTTGCCCATTTGGAGTTTAAGTCAAAGGTATTGCCCAAGTCTTTAACTGACATAAGTGCCTGGGTGGATTTCTGCACCTCAAGCCCACAGCAGGGTGTCAATATCACACTTTGATATTTGATTTTTTTATATGGAGTGTGGGTCTCTATGAATATCCCATGAAAAATATATTAAAGACGGCAAAGTTCTTGACCACTTGGGGCCTATGTCAAAGGTATTTCCATGGCCTTTTACTGAATTAAGTACCTGGGTGGGTTTCTGCACCTCAAGCCCAACAGCAGGGTGTCAAATATCAACATTGATATTTGATTTTTTTTTATGGAGGGGGTCTCTATTAATATCCCATGAAAAATATATTAAGGACGGAAAGTTCTTGCCCACTTGGGGGTCAATCAAAGGTATTTCCCGAACCTTTAACTGACATAAGTGCCTGGGTGGGTTTCTGCACCTCAAGCCCACAGCAGGGTGTCAAATATCACACTTTGATATTTGATTTTTTGTTATGGAGTGGGGGTCTCTATGAATATCCCATGAAAAATATATTAAAGACCGCAAAGTTCTTGACCACTTGGGGTTTATGTCAAAGGTATTTTCCGGGCTTTTAACTGACTTAAGTGCCTGTGTGGGTTCCTGCACCTCAAGTCCACAGCAGGGTGTCAAATATCAATTTGGATATTTGAAAAAAAAATTATGGAGGGGGGTCTCTATAAATATCCCATAAAAATATATTAAGGACGGCAAAGTTCTTGCCCACTTGGGGTGTCAATCAAAGGTATTTCCCTGGCCTTTAACTGACTTAAATGCCTGAGTAAGTTTCTGCACCTCAATCCCACAGCAGGGTGTCAAATATCAACTTTGATATATGATTTTTTTTATGGAGTAGGGGTCTCTATGAATATCCCATTAACAATATATTAAAGACGTCAAAGTTCTTGACCACTTGGAGCTTATGTCAAAGATATTTCCCGGGCCTTTAACTCAATTTAGTGCCTGGGTGGGTGTCTGCACCTCAAGCCCACAGCATGGTGTCAAATATCATACTTTGATATTTGATTTTTTGTTATGGAGTGGGGGTCTCTATGAATATCCCATGAAAAATATATTAAAGACGGCAAAATTCTTGACCACTTGGGGCTTATGTCAAAGGTATTTCCCGGGTCTTTAACTGACTTAAGTGCCTGGGTGGGTTCCTGCACCTCAAGCCCACAGCAGGGTGTCAAATATCAACTTTGATATTTGAAAAAGAAATTATGGAGGGGGTCTCTATAAATATCCCATGAAAAATATATTAAGGACGGCAAAGTTCTTGCCCACTTGGGGTGTCAATCAAAGGTATTTCCCTGGCCTTTAACTGACATAGGTGCCTGAGTGGGTTTCTGCACCTCAAGCCCACAGCAGGGTGTCAAATATCAACATTGATATTTGATTTTTTTTTATGGAGGGAGGTTTCTATGAATATCCCATGAAAAAAATATTAAGGACGGGACAGTTCTTGACCACTTGGGGTTTAAGTCTAAGGTATTACCCGAGCCTTTAACTGACCTAAGTGCCTGGGTGGGTTCCTGCACCTCAAGCCCACAGCAGGGTGTCAAATATCAACTTTGATATTTGAAAAAGAAATTATGGAGGGGGGTCTCTATAAATATCCCATGAAAAATATATTAAGGACGGCAAAGTTCTTGCCCACTTGGGGGTTCAATCAAAGGTATTTCCCTGACCTTTAACTGACTTAAGTGCCTGGGTGGGTTTCTGCACCTCAAGCCCACAGCAGGGTGTCAAATATCACACTTTGATATTTGATTTTTTTTATGGAGTGGGGGTCTCTATGAATATCCCATGAAAAATATATTAAAGACGGCAAAGTTCTTGACCACTTGGGGCTTATGTCAAAGATATTTCCCGGGCCTTTAACAGAATTAAGTACCTGTGTGGGTTTCTGCACCTCAAGCCCACAGCAGAGTGTCAAATATCACACTTTGATATTTGATTTCATTTTATGGAGGGGGTCTCTATAAATATTCCATGAAAAATATATTCAGGACGGCAATTTTCTTGCCCACTTGGGGTTTAAGTCAAAGGTATTTCCCAAGTCTTTAACTGACATAAGTGCCTGGGTGGGTTTCTGCATCTCAAGCACACAGCAGGATGTCAAAAATCAACTATGATATTGGAAAAAAAAATTATGGAGGGGGGTCTCTATAAATATCCCTTTAAAAATATATTAAGGACGGCAAAGTTCTTGCCCACTTGGGGTGTCAATCAAACGTATTTCCCGGGCCTTTAACTGACATAAGTGCCTGAGTGGGTTTCTGCACCTCATTCCCACAGCAGGGTGTCAAATATCAACTTTGATATTTGATTTTTTTTATGGAGTGCGGGTCTCTATGAATATCCCATGAAAAATATATTAAAGACGGCAAAGTTCTTGACCACTTGGGGCTTATGTCAAAGATATTTCCCGGGCCTTTAACAGACTTAAGTACCTGTGTGGGTTTCTGCACCTCAAGCCCACAACAGGGTGTTAAATATCACACTTTGATATTTGATTTCATTTTATGGAGGGGGGTCTCTATAAATATTCCATGAAAAATATATTCAGGACGGCAATTTTCTTCCCCACTTGTGGTTTAAGTCAAAGGTATTTCCCAAGTCTTTAACTGACATAAGTGCCTGGGTGGGTTTCTGCATCTCAAGCCCACAGCAGGATGTCAAATATCAGCTTTGATATTGGAAAAAAATATTATGGAGGGGGGTCTCTATAAATATCTCTTGAAAAATATATTAAGGACGGCAAAGTTCTTGCCCACTTGGGGTGTCAATCAAACGTATTTCCCGGGCCTTTAACTGACATAAGTGCCTGAGTGGGTTTCTGCACCTCATTCCCACAGCAGGGTGTCAAATATCAACTTTGATATTTGATTTTTTTTATGGAGTGCGGGTCTCTATGAATATCCCATGAAAAATATATTAAAGACGGCAAAGTTCTTGACCACTTGGGGCTTATGTCAAAGATATTTCCCGGGCCTTTAACAGACTTAAGTACCTGTGTGGGTTTCTGCACCTCAAGCCCACAACAGGGTGTCAAATATCACACTTTGATATTTGATTTCATTTTATGGAGGGGGGTCTCTATAAATATTCCATGAAAAATATATTCAGGACGGCAATTTTCTTGCCCACTTGTGGTTTAAGTCAAAGGTATTTCCCAAGTCTTTAACTGACATAAGTGCCTGGGTGGGTTTCTGCATCTCAAGCCCACAGCAGGATGTCAAAAATCAGCTTTGATATTGGAAAAAAAAATTATGGAGGGGGGTCTCTATAAATATCTCTTGAAAAATATATTAAGGACGGCAAAGTTCTTGCCCACTTGGGGTGTCAATCAAACGTATTTCCCGGGCCTTTAATTGACATAAGTGCCTGAGTGGGTTTCTGCACCTCATTCCCACAGCAGTGTGTCAAATATCAACTTTGATATTTGATTTTTTTTATGGAGTGCGGGTCTCTATGAATATTCCATGAAAAATATACTAAAGACGGCAAAGTTCTTGACCACTTGGAGCTTATGTCAAAGGTATTTCCCGGACCTTGAAATGAATTAAGTACCTGGGTGGGTTTCTGCACCTCAAGTCCACAACAGGGTGTCAAATATAAATATCCCATGAAAAATATACTAAGGACACAAAGTTCTTGCTCACTTGGGGTTTCAATCAAAGGTATTTCCCTGGCCTTTAACTCACTTAAGTACCTGGGTGGGTTTCTGCACTTCAAGCCCACAGCAGGGTGTCAAATATCAACTTTGATATTTGATTTTTTTTTATGGAGTGGGGGTCTCTATAAATATCCCATGAAAAATATATTAGAGACAGCCAAGTTCTTGACCACTTGGGGTTTCAATCAAAGGTATTGCACAAGTCTTTAACTGACATAAGTGCCTGTGTGGGTTTCTGCACCTCAAGCCCACAGCAGGGTGTCAAATATCACACTTTGATATTTGATTTTATTTTATGGAGGGGGGTCTCTATAAATATTCCATGAAAAATATATTCAGGACGGCAATTTTCTTGCCCACTTCGGGTTTAAGACAAAGGTATTTACCAAGTCTTTAACTGACATAAGTGCCTGGGTGGGTTTCTGCATCTCAAGCCCACAGCAGCGTGTCAAATATCAACTTTGATATTTGAAAAACAAATTATGGAGGGGGGTCTCTATAAATATCCCTTGAAAAATATATTAAGGACGGCAAAGTTCTTGCCCACTTGGGGTGTCAATCAAACGTATTTTCCGGGCCTTTAACTGACATAAGTGCCTGAATGGGTTTCTGCACCTCAATCCCACAGCAGGGTGTCAAATATCAACTTTGATATTTGATTTTTTTTATGGAGTGCGGGTCTCTATGAATATTCCATGAAAAATATACTAAAGACGGCAAAGTTCTTGACCACTTGGAGCTTATGTCAAAGGTATTTCCCGGACCTTTAACTGAATTAAGTACCTGGGTGGGTTTCTGCACCTCAAGCCCACAGCAGGGTGTCAAATATAAATATCCCATGAAAAATATATTAAGGAAGGCAAAGTTCTTGCCCACTTGGGGTTTCAATCAAAGGTATTTCCCTAGCCTTTAACTGACTTAAGTGCCTGGGTGGGTTTCTGCACTTCAAGCCCACAGCAGGGTGTCAAATATCAACTTTGATATTTGATTTTTTTTTATGGAGTGGGGGTCTCTTTAAATATCCCATGAAAAATATATTAGAGACGGCAAAGTTCTTGACCACTTCTGGTTTCAATCAAAGGTATTTCCCGGGTCTTTTACTGACTGGGTGGGTTTCTGCACCTCAAGCCCACAGCAGGGTGTCAAATATCAACTTTGATATTTTAATTTTGCTTTGTGGAGGGGGGGTCTCTATAAATATATCATGAAAAATATATCAAGGACGGTAAAGTTGCCCACTTGGGGTTTCAATCAAAGATATTTCCGGGTCTTTAACTAATTTTAATGCCTGGGTGTGTTTCCGCACCTCAAGCCCACAGTAGGGTGTCAAATATCAACTTTGATATGCGTCAAGTACCATGCTCTGGGATATTCCCTACTCTACAAATAACAACGTCATTCCCGGAATTTCCGTATTGATGTGTCATTCATGAAGACCTCCATAAAGGATTCCAATACAACTAAATGTAACCAAATTTGGGTTCCAAATAATCCTTATATATTCACCTGCAACTACCATTGTTTATACCTTTCCATTTATTTATCTTTTTCAAAATACAACAAAGCGAAAGGAACTTTTTTCTTTAAAAAGGACTACTTTTGTATATGTTCTAAGCTCTGATTGGTGAATTAAATTGGCGATTTGACACCTTTAAATACACAATTTAAAAATAAATACATGTAGATAAAACATGTGACACGCACATGCGGGATTTAGATTTTGTTTATTTTTTCATAAAAGTTACTGTTATATTTTTCTAATGTTCTATAATTACACTATTTTTAGATTGATGAGATGTCTTCATGTGAACCGGAATCTTATGACTTTATATTGCTTGACAAAACGCTGTCCAAATTATCTACCGGTTTAAAACATTAAAGTAAATGATTTTTTATTCTGTGTTTATTTAAAGCTCGCCATCCGAAAAATATTTATGTCTTCGTTATTTTGCATTGTGTGGGCGGGGGGGGGGGACTTTAGATATTATTCACTGTATGTCCCGATGTTGATTTAATGTGTTGGCTATGCATTTACAGTAATATATTTGTTTTTGGACGCTAGAAATCTTTAAAAGTACATGTTGCTCTTATTTATTTTTTGGTTTTGAGACATATCGCCTTATTGCTCGCTAGCTTAATGCTCGCTAGAAATTGCTCGCTAGCTGGAGCCTGGTATTTTAATATCTTATTTATTTCATTATGAATTTGGGTAAAAGTATTTTAAAAAGTAGGCCGTTTTTAGAATTTTTCTGAATATAATTATATTCTTTTAATCTCATATCGAAAACTTGCCAATTCTTGAATTATGATATTTACTAACCTAGCTATTTAAATTTTAGAGAAAAACTCAGATTCTCAAAAAACGGTACTTATTGGTACATTTTAATCCCATATTTCTGTTAAGAATGGTTTGAAGATACCAAAGGAGTAATCAGAATCCGTAAATCGAAGAAGGACAGACAACACAATGGCCGCAAGAAAAAGGAAAAAAGGACAAACAACCATCTACAAAACATAGAAATAAAACTAAAGATCGAGTAACACGAACCCCAATAAAAACCGGTTTTAAATGTGCAATTCCAATGTTTGCAAATCTTGCGCCGCCATTCCGAAAGCTACCTAGTCATATGTAAAGCCACCAAGATGTTCGGAATTTCATGGAGTTTCCCATAATCAAACGCATTAACTGATATTTTTTCATATTTTTTTCTTAAATTTAATTTCCAAAGCATAGGAAAATTAAAATTCCTGTGAAAAAAATACTTTTCCCATAAGACATAAGAAAACAGTTTTCCAAAAGGATTTATCACATTTCCATAGGAAAACCTTGGTCCAATGAAATATTACACTTCCAAGGGAACCAAAATAATTCCATGGAAATTAAATACTCCAACGGACTTTAAAACATCAATGAATTTTGAAATTCCAGTTGGGCTTTAAAATTCTTCTGCGAATCGATAGGCCAGGAAAAAAAAGAGAAATCATTCCATCTTTTTTGTATTAATTCCAGTTTTTTTTTCATGCTGAGCACTTTTGTATCCAGACTGACCATTCCTTTAAAAAGTATTTCAATTTTGGTTCATTGCTTTTGTTATGCACTATGATATCTTCTGAAACACTGTCCAGGTAAGGTTGCACACGACTGCATTATTTTGAATATTCGATTTTCAAAGTCTCGTCAATTTTGTTCATTTCATTTTTATTAAAATATTTTCTGAGTTATTTTTGTTAGATCGTCTTGCATTGTCAACATGCAAACTTTTGCTCAATTTCGAAAAAAAATTAAAATATTTTTCGGAAAACAAATTGTACGAAAGCCCAGAAGGATCATTCGAAAATAAAGATTCGAAATTCGACTCAACATCTGAAATTCGAGATTCGAAATTCAATATCCTGATTAACCAATGGGATGAAAGATAACAAACTGATGTTCTTAATGAGCAATTAAATGCCGTTTAACATATAACTGCACGAGTAATTAAAGGGAAACTTTACATGTTAGCTAAATATGTTCCTGGTGATATAAAATACATATTAGTCAGGTCCAATTTGCTGAAAAGGTGAAGTCTAGCGGCATTTTATTAGTATTTGGTCCAACATAGTTTTTTTTCTTAATTTGGGTATGAGCAATTCAAAAAAATATGCTGGCCATTCGTGAAAGGTCATCTAGGGGTCGAAAATTGCAAATTAAGATGGCACCCCTAAAATCGCGAATATTTTCGATCGATAATGATTCAGAATGGCTCAAATTTTCTTTTATACATTGAAATCGGTATAAATCTACTGGTATATCATGAATAAGTTTAAATACAACAGAATTGTAACATTAATATATATAAACCTTCTTTGTGCATGCGTAAATCACTATTTCGTGCGTTTTCTGCTGTAACTAAATCCTAGAATTAACACATTGGTCATGTTTACCCTGATAACATTTACAGAGGTCTGTGCATGGCAATTTGGCTTTTTTACAGCTACATCGTAACGTTATGCAACCAGTGGAGCACTGACACGATATCATTTCAAGACATGCTTGTGGAATCGGATCAAGTGTCATAAAAAGTGGTATTAAACGATCACCATCCAAGCTCCAACCCATAGTTATAGGAGATGGCAAAACTGGCTTGACAACATTCGCTTGTTTCCACACACTTGCTTGAAAGTGAGCTCTCTCAATGTGCAATTTCAACGCATCACTAGTAGGGGGAAGACTTTCTGGACTCTTCGATTTTCCAAACATCAGATCCCGAGCTTCATCAGATGTATCAGTCACTTGATTGTAAAGTTTGCATATGAAAGCCTCGGCTAATTTGATCTTCTCGTCAGTTAGTTCTGCTTCTCCAATTCCTTCAAGAAGATTGGCATCTTGCTCATAAACCTTATACGCCTTTTTCCTCGCAATCCCATAGAAGAAGGACGTAGTATCACAGCCGGTAATTGAGTGAAAAGCCAATAAATTTTGGGCCATACTTCTTGTAGGCAAATTCGTCTCTAAAACAGAGTGTATTGGTATAATCTTTGGGCTTTTAGACGTTCTTGCCATTATCCATATCTTGATATCCATTCCGTAAGCATGATGCAGTAAAAGCAAAAAGACATCGGTATCGGTTGCAGATACAGCGATAGTTCGGCAGTTAGATACATTTTTACAATGAAGCATGTGGAGAATCATGCGCGTGTCTGCCTCTTCATGTGTTGCCTTCAAGTTATCTAAATTCAGGCTCTTGTCATTGCTGTCTGCCTGGTCCTCGGAAATAAACCCCCTCCAGTGATCACAACTTTGCCTTCAGGAGCTTGCCGGATGAGTTCTGTTGCCAAAAAGAAGGCCAAGTCTTCTTTACTTTCAGGCAAAGAAAGAAAACTTGGCAAATTAGAAGGTAGAGGGACGTTACGGTTTTCAATTACTCTTCTAATTGGCTGTGCGGATTTTGATCTTTTTTTTCCTGTTCCTGATTTTATAGACTGTGTACGATATCGATCAAAAACAACATCAATTCGTCTAAATCTAACACCTTTTCTTAGCACGACTCCCACATACATGTCTGCATATTCACCAAATGTCCTCAAACTCTCGTGTTTCAAACTCTGAACAAGAAATTGGCCATCTATAATCAATGCAGATCTATCATTAAAGTCTATTACACCATTAGCATCTACGTTTTTCAACAAGATGTCTAATAGCAACGATTTATTCCCTGACCTAAGAGACCCGTTTGTCTCCGCAATAGCTATCGGAACTGACACAAGTTCATGCTTAAGTATTTCTGACATGTTGACATCTCTTCCGGCTTTAAAGGCGGCTACTATTCTATGCAATGCATTCCTGTCAGCCTTAACAGTCTTCCCCTTTTCAGATGGGTTTGAACTTGTGTGAATTTTATACAAGGATGCCATTGTTAGTGGATTGTTTTTGCTGATGGGAGTTCGAATTGGAATTTTAGGTGATTGCTCCTCGTCCTTTAACACAAGCCGATCTCTAACAAAATCTTCTAGCTGCTTCTGTCCAATCTTTCTAGCGTTCAGGAGAGATTCTTTAATCACATCTATGGCTTTATCCTTGGTGGCTATGTTTAATAAATGCTCCGACTCATTTGTAAAATTAAACATTCCAAAATTCGTCAGAACCCTGAAAAGTGAATCCTCTGATTTCGAATCAAGTTTTTGTCTGCTCTTTGTGGCTTCTTTGTGATTCATTAAATATTCTGGGTTTACATGAAGCATAGATTTAGTCAAGTAACTGATATGCGACCTCAGGTTGTACGAGAGAGACCACATACTCAGTGCTGTAGGAGTTCTTGTTATTCCGACAATTCCACCCCATTTCTTACCAGTTGCATTGAGCCATTCCTGACTTTGGTCCGGATCAACCTGATTATACTTGCCATTCGACTGTTTTACAACAAAGTTTCTTGCACGAAATTCCTGCAGGATTTCAGCAGGTAGCTGAGTTGCATCTGCAAGATAGACTGCTCCCCATCTTGCGTAGTTAGTATGGTCGTATCTGAAAAACCACGGAAGCATACATCGAAAAGCATATAAGTACAAATCCCAAATACCGTCTCTCTCTCTGCGCGAGTGAACATCAACAATGTAGAGACCATATCTAGATAACTCAACCAGAAAACTAAACTTGGGTACCTATTACTAGTAGCTTTGAATTCTGCTATCTTCTGTCGTACTGCATCAGTCTGCAGCATTTCTAATGCTAATTCTATCGAAACGTGATCTGTCTTTATAGCAATAATGTCGTCATATATTTCTCTGTCACTGTCTTTCAAGAATTATAACAATGGCGGAAGAAGCAATCTCCAAAGAGCCTGGGAAGTAATTTTGTGTGCTCGCATTCCCCTGTTATAATGTTTTCCAGATAGCACTTGCTCAGCTGCAATGGGGTCCAAAAGATCTGATTCTACCCAAATTTCGTGTAAACCCGATCCATTCATGTGATCGCCTATGCACTTCATGAAATTCATGGCAATATGTAAACCTCCCAATCTTGGGAATACTGAATCCGTATACCTTGGTACAGACCACTTCAAATCCATTAGTTTGAAATACAGAGCTTGGTCCACAGTAATAACTGTGTATTTTTGACCAAGCTTTTCTGATATGTGCATACATCGCTGAACGACTGTAATTAGAGTATCAAAATCGTGTGCAGGGGCTTGAATCAATGGCATATACCCAACAGTTGTTAAATCAGGATCACACTTGCTTAAAACCTGGTTGAAAGCCGACCATGTTTGTGGACATTCCTTACCATTTCTGATATTTTGAAAAGCCATGTCTGTGGCTGCAGCAACTCTTGCATCTTCTTCTTCATCTTCTGTTGTATTGAATGTTTCTATTTCCACATTTTCATTGAACAATGGAACCGATTTACCTTCTGGAACATTTGTTGGTACAATCATATCTAATTCAGGGGGAATTTGAAGAATTTTACGAGAAGAAGGCAGCAATTTATCTAATTGCAAACCATTTCCATTTCCACGTTGCCAAGCCGCCATTTGCGTGGCATGAAAAGTATTTTTTCCATTCAAAGTGGAGTCATTTATGTCAATATTGTCAGCCGTAAAATGAGTCAACACCTTATCGTTTAGATTGTGTGCCAGTCCAGTAACTATCTTGAGCACATCATGGTAATTCAATGTATGCCCAACACTGTGAAACAGGTTTACCAACTGTTTAGGTCTGGTCATCTGGTGTAATGTGCAAGACAGGCCAATATGTTTTGGTGTCCATTTTCTACCCTCACTGACACGTACACTATGTCTTGACAAACACTGAGGATTTTGGTTTGTTTTGTACTCTTTGAATCTTCAGGGTTACCGTCTTGGTTCAAAATATCCTGACCACCATACACAAGATTCAGGAACGTAAATAAACTGTCGGGGACACAATTGATTGCATCATCTCCGCTAACACTGAGACCTACATGACCGTCCATTCCTATCAAATCCCCTCTGATCTTTAGTGCAACATGAACAAGCTGTAGGAAGAAAGTGTCTTTTGGATCATAATTTGGCATAGTAAGCCCTTCATCTTCCTCCACTGGAATTGATCCTTGGTAATGAAGTTCTCCTAAAGCATGTTGCGAGTATGCATGAGGAATCAACAGGGTTTCCCTTTCAAAAATCGACCGATGAAGTGGGCGTAAAAATTGATATTCATCACTGAGTCTGTTTTGTAAGTATTCTTTAAATGTTGTTCTACGGGATATAGATGACTGAGAGATATCTCTGTTGGTCTGTGCTACTAGTGAGCAATATCTTTCCCAATCATCAGACAGTTGGAATATTTGATTTTAGAGGCAGTTCTTGAACTAAAAAAATCATTGCAAGACCTATTGTTTCACATTCTTTTTTCGTTTTCTGTATATCATATTTGAACGCATTGAGACATTTGTTATGATATTTCCCTTCTGCAGCTATTAAATCGTTAACCCCTGCTAAACGTAAACGCATAGTGTTTTCCAATTTTGAATCTTGCAAGATCTTATTGCTGACAGAAAACGTTGAAATATTGAACAACTTATCTTTGTTGGAAGTCTGACAAAAAATGCATAGATTCCAATCGACTGGTTTTACAGATCTTCTACTCGAGTATTTGGACGTCGACGGAGCCATCGAATCCGAACATATAACTCCATGTTCCTGCTTTGGCGATTCAACATCTACCTTTTGCCCTTCAGCTCTGGCTTCAAAGGTTTAGATTTGTTTCTGATGAGTGAACTCAGAATAACATTGTCTATGGCAAAAGACTTCGTCTGACGTATGAAGATTTTCTAATCGATCAATAGCCTCATAATATCGTACGTCTCTTATCTTTTGTCTTTGAGAGGCACGTTCTTTTAGGGTCTGAATTCCCCTTTGCTTTTTATGTTCTAGGGCATCTGTTTTATTTTCCTGACAAATAACACACTTGTTAACATCGTATTGACCAGAAAAAGATCGTTTTCTAATATTTAAGCTTATATCCATTTTGAACTATCGATGGTTTAGCATGTGCTTAAAAACTGTCGACTAAAGCAAATAGACCAAAAGCATCAATAATTTTTCGAGTATTAGGTAATCTTGATCTTTATACTTTTTCAAAAAATATTAGAACTATGTACCAATGCATGTCAATTGTCATTTCTCTAACAGGGTTTTGGATCCGAATCATGGGGAAATGCACTAGAACGGGTTATTATCCTACAAATTGGTGATACAATAGATACTGGCCCCTGACACGACCACCTCTCCACCCCCCCCCCCCCCCCTCTCGACGGGGGTGATACCATGTGATATAGACAAAAAAAAAATAGCTGATGCCTAAAATATAGCTTTATTCCAACATTCCTACTCTCATAGGGTCCATTAATGAACAGTGTTGAATATGGTTTGTTCTCAAATGTTGTTTTTTTGGGTAGTCATTTTGTTCGCCATTTTGTGACGTTAAACGACATTTTTCGAATGGTCAACATAGATTTTTGGATTCAGCGACCCTGAAATAGGGTGAAAAGGTATGTTGGACTAAATACTAATAAAATGCCGCTAGACTCTTTAAACGACGACTTTTTACAAAAATCCGACCTGGCTATATTCACAAAGTTGCATCGACATATTTCCACAAATAACGAAGCAAATCGCAAATGTAATTTTAATTTCTAATTTTTCAACTAGTTTGTGACGTTTTAAACTAAAAATGCATTGTGGGATTGAAATTTAAAGTCTGGGTCGCTGATGTTAAATTCGCTTCATTTAAAGCGCTCAGAGGACTGTAATTTAAATCTAATAACCGTTGGAAAATTAAATACTGAAGTGAACAGCTACGTACCTTTTCGAAAAACAACTATTTTAAATGAACAAAATGTTTCATTTCCTTTATATTTACAACGGAAAGAGTGTTTCATAGCAGTCACCTATATTCGCTATATATCGGATCCCTTTTACAATTATGTTCATTTTGTTTTACTGCTAATGTGCTGAGAAATATAATGGATAATTTTGACAACGCTTAACTTGTGTATTGATTTCTATATTTTGTTTTAATCCCTTTTTTATAATCATTATTCGGCATGCTGTTTAGTGATATTTTGATCTCCGCATGTAGATGTCCGCTTGTGTGTTTTCTAGCCGGAGGGTAAAATTATACAGGTGTAAAATTCAAGGTGACCGGATTAATAAAATGGGAATTTGAATACACACTATTTGCTTTCCAAGACAAGTTGGTAGATCGTTTATTGTCTATTAAAGATAAAATATTCTTAAGACATTATAATAAATATAATGTTGAAATAACAGGAACAATTTATGCTTTAGATGATAAAAAAGTATACACCATCCTTGAAATTTTAAGTTTTCATTATGAGAGGCGCCAAATTGGCCTAACTAGATATAGCTGTATCGTCATAATAATTTAACGATCGATGTTCATTAAAGATGTTTTAATTTTAATATTAAATAAAATGATTTAGGCCTAAACGTTTAGAAATGAATTTTTCTTTTTAACAATAAAAAAAAATGATTATGATTTTACTCAATCATTATTTTAACAGTCGGTGTTCATAAAAGATGTTTTAATTAATTTAATTTAATCAAATGATTATGATTTTACTCAATCAATATTTCTTTACTTTTCTTTTGTTCAACGCGTGTTGTTTGTTTGGGAACATTTCTATCTAAAGCACCGAAATTAACGTTTTAGTTATAGATTAAATATGTCGAGCTCAGGTACGGAAAGTGACTCTAGCGCCTCAAGGGAAGAAGAACTCAGACAAATGGAAGAGGCAGCGAGTGCCCAACGTCGGGAAATAGAGAACAATCCACGTCAGAACGACACAAATTTGATATCCACTGATATTCATTTAGACAAAGTTCGGAAGAGATCATGATCATGAGCGGTATAAATAGATAAAGGGCAGTCAAAAATTTAAAAGAGATTAGGCCACACCAGATTTACTTCTTGTTCTTCTGATTTAGTGCTAAATGTTAATTTCTTTTCCTTTTTTTGGGGGTCATTTTTGATGAGCGAAACGTAAAATATTATGCGGAAAATATAATTCTTATATTTTTCATGTATTTTTAGTTCTAATAATAAAACCCTAAATGCTCGCTTACTCGCAAGGGTTATAACGGGATGCCATTACACGTAATGGAGCAGCCGCCGAGATTTTTTTCGCTCGCTTACAGAGCTTCTGACGCCTGCATTTATCAATAATAAGACATAACCTTTCCTTTTGTCCATTTTTATAACAAGTTTTAATCACCTACCAGTATTTTAGAATGTAATTCCCACAAAATAAAAACTTCTCACCGAATATTTTGAATTTCGTCATTTCCGGCCTCACTATTTCGATGTCGATACCATATTTGGCGATTTAGGCGTGAATGCGTGTAGTAAGAAATACCATATTTAGAAAAGCTCCGCCTTCCGGAGTTTCCGGTTATTGAAAACGATCGATAAATTTGAACAAGGTTGTTGCTACCTTTGAAAAGCATATATTTCTCAGCCAAACCGATTAAACAAGGACTGGGATCATCAGTAATAGTTATAATGAAATATTTGAAGCGTAAATAGTGAGTTTTTATGCTTCAACTGAAACTTTTTTTTTTTGCTCCGTTGTGACGAATGGGACCGCGTTGTAGCTCTGCCGAGAAACAAGTTTGTCACAGGAGCTACATTATTGCAGCTATGTATTTTCAGAAGCGAGAGACCATATTTGAATCTTAAATATTTTATTCTTCAATAAATTAAGGCAAATAATTCCTGAAGTAAGAAGTGAAAGGCGGGATTTACTTTTTTTTATTTTCATTCTAAAAACGACAGATTCACACAGGAAATCGCCAGGCAGAATATACAAGTGTCAATTTACATCGGTCGACAGGACTCTGACCGAATGCCTGAATACATGTGTCACAATCTTTGGCAATAATAAGAAACGCCGAATACACATTGTGTGACCCGTTAACTAACTTAACTTACACCCAAGGGTTGAAGACATGTACAAGGAATATATACAAGCAACGTACACAAGTCAAATAGACAAAAACATAGTAAGAACAGACAAATAAAATGAAAACAAATTACGCTACCCGTGACTAGAATAGCAGATGCAATACACATTTTAAAGGTTCTAATAGGTGATCAAAATACACGACCCTGATAAAGTTGAAATATACATTAGGAATGGGTGCATATCAATGCACACTGCCGGATCAAGGAGGTGTTCGATAATTTAGTAAAATTCGTGTATAAATTGGGTAAAAATTGGCAAACAAGAGCCTGGCACCCCGCTTTCAAAACTGCTGGATCCGCGCCTGATGCAGCAATGATTCATGGGCTATTTTCACAAAAAATCTTAAGATTACCATTGATCGTAAGTTATATTGAATTGTTCATTTTTATCTTGATTTTTTTGTGCCCCATCAGAATGATGTAGCAACAACCAAACATATGAAGTAAAGCAAGGTGAACAGGGCAGGGTAGTAATTCTTCTTGCAAAATAGAAAAAAAAACCATTCGTATGCAGTTTTTCCTTATAAAAACAACAACTAAAATGTGTATGACTATTCTGAGATTAATCAGAAGGGTCCACCAGTTCGAAAAACATGATTAAAATAAACAAAAAATGTTTTCTTTACGCAGAGACATATTATATGTTACGCTTTGTTCAAATCTGAAATAACCGTTATGAAAACAGATTAATCTTTTTACTGTTGGCGAATACGAATATTATGTTACCATAAACAAATTATTATATTACGTAAGAGATGTACCCTGAAGTTTTGTATAATAAACTTTAAAAGTATTTATAATACTCATCGTCTGTAATTGTCAAATGAAAACTATTACAAATTATATGTTTACATAATCCTCTCAATTTTATGGCTTCCGACCCTGTAACTTTCTTTTTTCACTTAATTTCGTAGTTCTTCAATTTTGGAAAAAAATCTTTTGCAAATGTGTTTCATTAAAGACGGACCTTTTCCCCCCGATTCGTTTGTTTTGCCATAAGCATATCTATAGAAACAAAACGTAAATCTACAAAAATTGATTGTGTAATAAATTCATATATTTAAAATAATAAGAAAAATAAAAAGAATTACCATCAAGTATCCTTCGAAACAGGAAGTTTCGAAATGGTCTTCGCAAACCAACTTGTTCTTAATACTGGTGAAGCTTTCTATGCTGAGCTAGGTCAGCCAAGTCAAGTAGAGCTCTTTCTTTTTCACGGGATCAGGAAAACAAAATAGGCTTTTTACATACCCTTTTCGATTTTAACAACCGTACGCCTGACCCACACTGAATGAGGACACTGGTTTGTCACGCTTGTTTTGGGGCGTGTTGGTATTTAGATGTCACGTGATACTTGGTATTGAGATGCTATCAAAATGGCGACTTCCATGTATCGTTGACAGAATCTTAAAATCGATTTGATTCCCTTATCTAACATAATAAAACGCTAATATACATATAAACATCCATATTTATACATCAGAAAAAACATATAAATTTTTTTTTCTTTGCGAAGTTTCCCTTTAAAACAATGAAAATGGCCTTCAATTGTAAAAGATAACGTTGCAGTAAATAAAAATATTCTTTCATAATTGAAAATAATTTCACTCTTGATGAACAAGCTAAGACATTTTTATTTATAATTATATAACCCGTCCTTACTGTAGTCCACATATCAGATCTTTCCAATTTATGGTTATATAAAACTCTCATCACACTAGATCCGAAGTAGAAGAGGGGCCAAAGGGGTGCCATCTACTATTTTGCCAAAATTTATAATTTTTACTTCTCAAATTATGTGTCAGTTATTAGTAAAGTTCACATATGTCACAATCTCTGAAAATGTCAAATTATTATTTTGTACACATTTGTGTGAACATTTGGAATGGCTTATATTTAGTTTATATTTTCTGAATGGATTTTTCAAATATTTTTTCCGAATTTTCTTGATGAATTAGTTGAATATAAACCTACCTATGCAATCAGTGCCCATCACCATTAACATTGTGGGTTCCAATCCCGTTCATGGCTATAGCTAGATGTACTCGACACAATATTATGTGATCATGTTTGTCAATGACTTGCGACGGGTCTGTGGTTTGCTCTGGGTACTCCGGTTTCCTCCACCAATAAAACTGACCGCTACAGTCTAACTGAACTATTGTTGAAAGTGGCGTTAAACACCATATCCTTTTCTATCAAGAGTAGTTCTGACCTATTTCTAAATATAATTTCGCGCAGGTTGACAAATAGTATACTCTACCAGGCTTCAATTCTCTAATTAGAAATACTCTCACCATTAATGAAGCATTTATTAAGAATTTCACGAACACTTTGAGCATGAAAATGTTCTTGTATTTCCTCAATTTTTGTATTATCGGTAACTAAATCGCACCTACACACTTGTGGCCCTTTCTTAATCTCTTCATTGCTTCAGAGTGTCCTAGTAATAACGAGCAATTATATCATGAGTTGTAGTAACTTGGACCCACCTCTAGCCAGAGCTAACAATTCATGTGTTGCTTGTAGAGGAGATGTGGATTGCAGGACATCACCCTATAATAATGTTATGTGGATAAATATGATGCACCTTCTAGACTCTCAATGCAGTAAATAACATTTAATAGAACACTACCTTGCACACAGTGGACATGACAAAAGCTGGGTTAAATACATTACAGAGCGTTAATTTCTCATATCACTCCTTTGGACCCCCAAAATAAAATAAAACAATTAAAAAAAAACATAATTTCTTAATGCACAGCAACATTGCACACATCATATGTTGTGCAAGGTTCACTCAAATCGTTTATTGGCTATACATGAGATGTGAATAGGGTATAATAAACATATTTTAATTAATGTCATAAATGTTCCCATCCAAGCATACTCGGCTGCCATGAGCTAGTGCATTTTAAACAAACATTCCCACTCGTTGTTTTCAATTTTTTTTCTTTTATTTCTGTATATGAATGATTGTATTTCATATAATGAAAACGATTTTGTTTGTTTCTTTCTCCTTCTAGATTGTTCTATTTGGAATTATGCTAAAAGACATTCATTGGCCATACAATATTCTAGAGGTGTACTCGACACAATATTATGTGATAATGTTTATCAATGACTTGCGATCGCGACTGACAGGTCTGTGGTTTTCTCTGGGTCTTCAGGTTTCCTCCACCAATAAAACTGACCGCCACGATATACTAGTAACTGAAATATAGTTGAAAGTGGCGTTAAGCAAGCAAACTAATTATATAAGGATTAAGAGCAAAGACTGCATGACTCGGATTCAGTATAATGTGTCCGAGTGGAGCGACATGTCTACCCGTGGACTGTTGTTTCACTACAAAGATCCAACTAAATGGTGTTTCACTATAAAGATACAACTAAATGGGTTGTTCTACTACAAAGCGGCATCATCATCATCACATCGAAGGTAGCTTGTTCTCGCTATGATATAGCTGAAACAAACTGTTCATTGGGCGGTTAACAACAATCACCCACTCACACTATAGTGCATATGTGCTTGTGGTGATCTACAAATAACACAAATATTTGCTATAAGTAAGCAGATCATATTACCTCAATATTCTTCCCCTTGTAAAACAATGAATATGCCCCGCGCAGCATGATACGACCGCAGCATGTCAACAAGGGAAAGTTGGACAAGTGTATTTCAAAAGCAAGTGTGAATACAGTATTTGAATTGGCATATTAAATTGTCACTCTAGACACAATAGTGTTTCATCAAAGTAATATGCTGGGCTTACTGTAATTTTAAGATTTGTCTCATTTTTATATACCCCTCACCCCCCACACTTTTGAAATATCACTGTACTTTGATCTAATTCCACACAAAGTACAGTAACTCATATTTACGTAGTCTTTAAAAGAGGAAAGATGTCCCAAGAAGGTCCAGCATATGATAGC
The DNA here is from genome assembly GCA_963383655.1 of Bathymodiolus septemdierum. Taxonomy (NCBI): domain Eukaryota; kingdom Metazoa; phylum Mollusca; class Bivalvia; order Mytilida; family Modiolidae; genus Bathymodiolus; species Bathymodiolus septemdierum. Next base: position 10,266,034 of record OY726528.1, on the reverse strand, counting down.
TAGGGAATGAAAATATAGCACAAACATATATTGAGAGTCAAAAATGAAGCAAGTAAAAGCTGTAATTATTATTTCTCAGACCTCAACTCACATAGGTCTACATGTAACAGTTCTATATATAGATCATAATTTAAACCCAGTGATGATTATATATAAAAAAAACAAATCGGACTTGGAAATAGATTGAAAAAAAAACTGAAGCATCCTCATGCATTTCAATGAATATACATCATTCGAATATACATATTAAAATATTTTATGTCACAGAAATGAGAAGAACATCAATCAATAGATAATTTCCTTAAAAGTAGCTTCGCTCAACATTTCCAGTAGCACTGTGCATGATTGTGTCCCCCTTCCAAGGGCCATAACTCGGCCAAAAATCATTGGACCGGAACGAAACGTAAGCTTGATCTGTAACTTATCATTATACACCCACATACCAAATATCAAGTTAATATCTCAAAGCAGCGTTACAGTTATAGATAATAAATATAACAATTGAACCAAGTCTTATAATTAGAGCCCATCTATATATTATTCATCTGTACATAATGCATTTACTGCTTTGCATATTTCCAAAAATGTGTATATCTATTCCAAAGAAATAAGACACTTAGTTATAACAAGAAATAACCCTCCTGTGGTGAAATAGTTAAGAGTACTCGCATCATGTGCGGTAGATCGTGGTTTCGATCAACGATCTGATCAAGCCAAAGACTATAACATTTATATTGGCACATGTCGTAAAAGAATAAAGGCGACGACTCATCTAGTCGTAGTCAGAATAATTCCTTCATTGCATGGGATAGAAGTCATGCAGTTTTCCATGAAAATAAGCTACATTGCATCTGTCAAGTGTATGACATAGGTTTCAAAGTGTTATCCATGAAAATAAACTACATTGCACCATTCAAACATAAACATAAGCATCTGAAGCTTGTCCATGGAAATTAGCTACTCGACCTTTCTTCATTGCATGGAATAGGAGTCATGAAGTTTTCCATAAAAATATGCTACCTTGCATCTGCTCAATGTATGACACAGGTTTCAAAGTGTTATCCATGAAAATAAACTACCTCGCTTTCCTTCAGTGCATGGCCCATGAAAATTAGCTACCTGATCTTCCTTCATTTCATGGAATAGGAGTCATGAAGTGTTCCATGAAATTAACCTACCTTAGATATGTTCAATGTATTACACAGGTTTCAAAGTGTTATCCATGAAAATAAACTACCTTGAACCATTCAAACATAAGCATAAGCATATGAAGCTTGTCCATGGAAATTAGCTACTCGACCTTTCTTCATTGCATGGAATAGGAGTCATGAAGTTTTCCATAAACATATGCTACCTTACATCTATTAAATGTATGATACAGGTTTCAAAGTGTTATCCATGAAACTAAACTACTTTGCACCATTCAAACATAAGCATAAGCATCAGAAGCTTACCCATGACAATTAGCTACCTGATATTCCTTCGTTGCATTGGATAGGAGTCATGATGTTTTCCATAACAATTATCTACCTTACATCTGGTCAATGTATGACACAGGTTTCAAAGTGTTATCCATGAAAATAAACTCCTTTGCACCATCATTCAAGCATAAGCATAAGCATCAGAAGCTTTCCCATGAAAATAAGCTACCTCGAATTCCTTGGTTGCATGGAATAGGAGTCATGAAGTGTTCCATGAAAATAACCTACCTTAGATATGTGCAATGCATGACACAGGTTTCAAAGTGTTATCCATGAAAATAAACTACCTTGCACCATTCAAACATAAGCATAAACATCAGAAACTTGCCCATGAAAAATAGCTACCTCACATTCCTTCATTGCATGGGATAGGAGTCATGACGTTTTTCATGACCATAAGCTACCTTACATTTGTTGAAGTATGACACAGGTTTCAAAGTGTTATCCATGAAAATAAAATGCTTTGCAGCATTCAAACATAAGCATAAGCATCAGAAGCATGTCCATGCAAATTAGCTACCTCGCATTCCTTCGTTGCATGGGATAGGAGTCATGACGTTTTTCATGACCATAAGCTACCTTACATTTGATGAAGTATGACACAGGTTTCAAAGTGTTATCCATGAAAATAAAATGCTTTGCAGCATTCAAACAACCATAAGCATAGGAAGCTTGCCCATGAAAATTAGCTACCTGACATTCCTTCGTTGCATGTGATAGGAGTCATGACGTTTTTCATAAAAATAAGCTACCTTCTATCTGTTCAATGTATGACACAGGTTTCAAAGTGTTATCCATGAAAATATACTACTTTGCACCATTCAAACATAAGCATAAGCATCAGAAGCTTGTCCATGAAAATTAGCTACCTCGCATTCATTCATTGCATGGTCCATGAAAATTAGCTACCTCGCATTCATTCATTGCATGGTCCATGAAAATTAGCTACCTGACCGTTCTTCATTTCATGGAATAGGAATAATGAAGTGTTCCATGAACATAAGATACCTTACATCTGTTGAATGCATGACACAGGTTTCAAAGTGTTATCCATGAAAATAAACTACCTTGCACCATTCAAACATAAGCATAAACATCAGAAGTTTGTCCATGAAAATTAGCTACCTCACATTCCTTCATTGCATGGGATAGGAGTCATGGCGTTTTTCATGAAAATAAGCTACCTTATATCTGTTCAATGTATTATACATGTTTCAAAGTGTTATCCATGAAAATAAACTACCTTGCACCATTCAAACATAAGCATAAGCATTAGAAGCATGCCCATGAAAATTAGCTACCTGACATTCCTTCGTTGCATTGAATAGGAGTCATGACTTTTTCCATAGAAAAAGGTGTTATCCGTGAAAATAAACTACAGTGTACCTTGCACTATTCAAACATAAGCATAAACATCAGAAGTTTGCCCAGAAGTGAGAGATAAAATTTACTAATATCCACCAACCCATGCTGAAGCTCAAAACACATTCATTCTTCCATGATTTATTTAGATTCTGATATGTCTAGAATTACAAATACGGTAGTATACTTTGATTGGAAAACGGTAATTTATATTTACCTTTGTGGAAAGTGTCACACACCATTTATGCTGCCAATGGAAAAGTCACTCACATTCACCGGCGGACGTGTGAACGAGATTATATCATCGATAAATCGTCCATTTGTCTACAAAGCGAAAGAAGGACGTCATGTTAAAATTTGTGTTATGACCCTGGTATTCATCAAAGCTTTTGAGTAGACGTTGTCAAAGGGAACGTGAGCTATTGCCATCATTTGATCGTCGTCCGTCTGTAAACTTTTCACATTTTAATCTTTTGCTCTGAAACCCCTTAGCCCAATGAACTGAAGCTTAGTAGGAAGCATCTATGTAAGGTTTTCTATAAAGATTGTTCATCTCGTCCTGATCCATTAACAAACATGACCACCATAGGCAATTCTTATTGCTGATTGGTTGATTTCTAAAAAATATTCACCTCTGAAACCGAGTAACCATAGGCTGTTATTGTCTCTGTTTGGTCAATTTCTAAAAATCTCTGAAACAGCTTGGTCAAATGAATTGAAACTTGGTAGGAAGCATATATGGAATGTCCTCTATAAATATTGTTCAGTTCGGCTCAATTCGTAGCAAACATGGCCGCAGTTCGTGATGCTGATTGGTCGATTCCTAAGCAATTCTTCGACTCTGAAACCGCTTGACCAAATGAACCTAACTTGGTAGGAAGCATCTATGGAAGGCCCTCTATGCAGAATGCTCATTTAGTCCCGATCCCTTAACAAACATGGCCGCCACAGGCAGTTCTTGATGCTGATTGGCAGACATGGGGTCATCGTAATTTGTAATGTTAATCAGTTGTAATTGACTGCATTTGATCATGTAATTGGATGTAATCTGTAATCGTCCATTTTTTTATATTACATGTAATCGTAATGTAATCTATTACATTCATGTTGACCCTGTAATCACGATTACTTTCTGATTACATTTAGATTACTTTTCATCATTTTGACTTATTTTGTATTAGCTGAAACATATATCTCCTTAGATATTTAATGTTTGATTTATGTAAATGAATTTTCTTCCTGAAATTTAATAAGCACGTTTACTAGAAAAATATTTAGTTTATTAACATCTGAATAAAGAAATATATAATGAAATTCCGCTCATTCCACCTAATCCCAAGTTTTTAAAATTCATTAAAAAATCTAAAATTTCAAGTTATTTGTAAGTTGGAATAGTTAGTTTTAAAAAAGTGGTATTAGATAGAAGACACCTGAAATTCAATTGTTAAAAAGTCCCCAAAAATATATTAAAATAAAGTGGCATTCACTACATGATCGATATTATTCTATGTTTAATTGGAATCAAATCAATCACAGCTACCAAAAAAGTATTAAATATTATGTATGGCTTCAAAGACAACAACAAATAATATGTCAATTTCAATTTCTTTTGGGTTTCAAAATTTCAGTAAAAACAGTTTGTCTGCTTGTGTAGCAAAACAAGCTCTACAATTAATAAATGATCTGACATGACTTTCAAGATTTCATATATTGAACTGCTTCTATGAAAGACTCACAATGTCCTCATGATTCTTATAAGATAAAGAAATATTTTATATAAACCAAAACATAGGTACGTCATGAAGATTTTTTATACAAGTTTAAAAAGAGATAATAATTTCAATAAAGATATTATATAAAAAGCAAAATGTAAATTATAATTTATAAATTATATGTAAATTATAATCTTCAGAAACTTTTATCTTAATTATATAGTAGTGTGGACACAGAAATGTGCTGTTCAAAAGGCAAGTGTGGATGTCAATATTTCATACTATAAACTAAAAAAAAAACAAAAATCATGTACACAGGGGTCCTGAATTTTTTTAATAAAAAACTAATCCTGGATTATTATTTTTGCTTAAAGTCCGGTCCTGTGTTTTTATTTCAAATTTGCATCATAGCCCCCTCACCCTCCCAAGGGATATAAATTTGTATCATTAATAATAAATTAATAAATAATAAATTCAGATTTTCTATTTAAAATAAATCTCTTTTACAAAACCACTGATATTTGTTCAATTTTTAACGCTGATTTAAGCTTTAGTCGCAACAATTTTTATTTTTCTCTTTAAACTGTGGAAACATAACATTTATTTAACTGTAAAATCCCCCTCCCCTCTTTTTATCCTTTTTTCTTGCTTAAATCAATGATTAACAATATTCCAGAATCGAACAAATGAATAAATATAACATAGATTTATTTTACATGCATCTTTTTACCATGCGGAGTCAGTGTGGTTTAAATCAGTCATCCAAGCTCAATATTCTTGTCCAAGATAAAAATACATCGCTAAAATTACCTGTGGGTGTTTCCCCACTTCAACTCGTAAATTTACATAGAAATCGGAGATATTTCGTCATAAAATTTCACACATGGTTTTGTCTATCATATTTCTTGAAGACAAACATAACATTGTATTGCATTTATCAATATTTGATGAGTATCAACAGTTTTTTCAACACCGTATCTGTTTTTCGTTACATCCACCCGATTACAGTGACCCGTGACCCACTTTAGCACGTTCTACCAGTTTTTTCTTAATAATGTTGTATAATACATATTTTAAAATCTGTTAATACTATAAATATGTTACAAAATGAAAAACAAGAATATATATAATATTGAATAAATCACAATACATTTTTTATATATATAAATTATATATACAGGTCGACCTGAGTCTGAATCGCCCATCTGATTAGTCATCTGCTTTATGCATTCTTGGACGATTCTGAGACAAGAATTGCACTTCGCCACAGACACACAATTACATATATAATCGTTCTAGTGGACCCCCGCCCCACACATAGTCATTAATACTAAGCTAAAATCATCTGGACTTGTCGTTTTATTTTAAGAGAACATTATATTTTTTCTGTAATTGACTAATCAGAAAATTGGATTGTCTCTCGTTGGATCGGTTCGTAATGTGGGTATTTGTATAAAGGACTTTCCATACACCATTTATGCGGTTTGTTTCCTATTGACCTGGTAGTTTCAGAGAGAAGATTGGTTAAAGGCGGTCAATCAGAAACAGGAATTTCCTATGCCAGCAATGCTTTACACTATATAAACAAAATTAAGTCCTTTTGTAGAAAGCCTTTCATACATCATTACTACAATGATTACTTAGAATTTTCTAAATGGCTTCATGAAAGATTATAAATATGTGAAATGGAAACGAGAGCCAAAGACGATGGACGGACGCAAAGTGAAATCAATAGACAGTATAACACTGTAAATCATGTGAACTAACAAATAGTGTAAAACAAACAAAGAAAGTACTTCAATGTCTGGCGTTTCTGATATCCGTTGAAATGGTCAAAACAAAAACAGCTTCATTCAGCAAATGAGAGTTGACGATATTTATGAAGGGTAATCAGAAACAATCAATTGAAAAAGGACGGATAATACTATAATAAAAAAATGAGACAAACCGTGATCCACAAAACTTTGCACCAACTAATAAAGATTGAGCAACATGAACCCGAAAAAAAATCGTGGATGATCTCTGGTGCTCAGGAAGGGTAAAGATGTCCTGCTCCTCTAATGGAAAACGTCGGGTTCGTCTTGTTAAATATTCGGTGATATAAGAAACACCAACTCGTCTAACGATATAATCACTATATCTAGGCCAGAAAGTAAGAGTTTAAGCAATTCCTTTATATACAACGAATGACACTTTTCATGAAATATAGTGACTGTGTCTCTCATAGAAGGTAACTTTATCAACTTTTCATTTATATTGTGCTTGGAAGAACACTTTTCCTAAAAACAAGTATTATACCAATATTTTATATTTCTTAAAAAATAAATGTAAGAAAAGGTGTAATCAGAGGTCATATTTTAAAGATAACAATAGATGTGGCAGGTACCGATAATTATTTCCACTCTAATAGGACAATTAAGGTACAATTTGAAATCGAAGCGGTCTAGGTCATCCAATGTTTTAGGTTAATTCACCCTACTAAAATGTTACAGTAATATTTCTATTTTTCCAAAGATGTTTGAAATGACAACCGAAAAGGTTTTTCAATGCCGATGATAAATATGTTTTGAAGTTTCTACATGTTGTCATTCATGATCATTAATTCAAAAGAAAGGGAGAATACTGCAAAATCCACTTTGGCAATGAGGCGTATACGAAACCAAAATACGCTTGATCTTTGCGTTCCAAACTGGAAGTCTTCATATGACGTCATGTTTATGTGCCAATATCGTCAGCAACATTTCGCTGAATATTAATTTCTATGATTTAGACCCAGTAATATGCAAGAATAGTATGTGTTATTCGGGATCTTCACAGGGGATGCGTATTTATATTCCTTGTCTGTTTTATATATCCCCTTAGCCGATTTCCAATACACGCATGTTTCTATATTTTCTGTATTGCATCATTGGGCATTTTTTACAAGGGAGTGCCATGGAACAACCGATTTTTAAGTACATACCAAGTCTATCTATGACATAATCGGTCATAGATAAATACTCTTTTTACCACGGGTTCCGACTCCAAGCGTTTGAAGGATGTCATATTAGAATATATGTTAACTTCTAAGCTAGTAGGCAGTTAACTACGAGCATTCAGTGACCTTGCTACTGTAGTGTCCGCGTTCATGTTGTCATTCATTTTTTTTCATAGTAAGTGGTCTTTTTGAGTTGATACAAATCTATGTCTGCTTATATTTGTATTGTTAGTGTAGATCCAGTTATCAAGATGAGGCGGGTTGGGATCTCATTAACTGGTTTAGCCCCGCCCTATTCTCATGCCTATCCCACGACAGGCTCTGGATCTGGATTTCCAACATATGTCGCGGTCTGTGTCTATTCAATCGTTACTGGTTGAGATGCGAGTTGGTTGTTAGCTTTGTTGATATTGGTGGAATTGTTGAGCATTATTGTTTAATCTTAGGTGATCCGGAATGCTTCCTATTGATGTCAGTCATATATCAAAACACGTTCGCCAGTTGTGTTTAAATAGTTATTTATCAAGTGGAACTTCGCCTATCGTCGCGGTAAAATCTACTGGGTGGATGATGATAATAATCTCCCAACAGAGGTATCAACCCAGTGATAATAATAAAAACGTCGGGTACATTCATAATCAACATATTGGAATGCCGAATAAGTGAAAATTCTCTGGGATCAAGTAAGCCAAATAGCCTACACATGATAGCCAAAATCAGCTAAGGTGACTGATGTCTGATGGATATAGACCTTGGTTTTAATTAATCTCATTGTTTAGGAACTGGAAATTTCAAGCATATATATATTAAAACATGTCAGTGCCGAAATACTGATTACTGGGAGGATGATATCATGAGGAACGAACCGCTTTCCGAAATGATCAGGTACGCTCATAGTCAAAAGATAGGAAATACCAATGATTTAAGTCATGGGGAGCAAATAAATCAAAGAGCGGGATGATAGGTTAATATTGGTGTTAAATAATCTGTTCATTGATATTTACAAATAATAGTTATCTATTGAAATGGTCAATAGTTATGTAGCAGTTTTATTTCGTGAATTACTGCGAAGTTCGGTAACTCGTGATTTCCTTACGATATTCGGAATCCAAGTGTAGTAATACTATAAATAACAGACTCACCTGGTTTAAATTCAGTGTTGTGATGTCCGTTACGATTTTCGCATCAAATATGTTCGCATCGTCTATACCACAAATTGTTTGTAGGAGGGATCATGTTTTATTTACGTTATTTGTGTTTAATTTCGCATAGTGGTGTCCAACACATATGGTGTTGTATTTTTGCTTTGTTTTTCGTCGTCTTGTATACCCTATGCTACCAGTTTCTTTGGATTATCCATCTTCTGTATCCTTTATTGTTTATTAAGTAACAAAAAAACACGTAGCAATCGCATCCGGCTTCAAAGTAAAATGAACTTGAAAAATATAGTTAATTTGGTTTCTTTCCTCGTTTCTAGCAACTGAAGTCCCTCTCAAAGAAATATATGAATAAGTCGGCCATCAATCACAACAAATCTGTTGTGGATACATATTCCAGGATTTTGACAAGTACACATATTTTTTTCATAATAACAGTGGTATAAAATATTAGATTAAGTTATTTATATTTAGTGGAGACAAAGCTTAAATTACTTTGTTAAGCCAAACTCATATAAATTTCTGAAACAATTACACTGAAGATGACATCATAAAAATGATGGACTTTTTAATCGTATTCGTCGTGTTTGGTGACAGGATGTTACAACAGACTACATACAACAGGAACAAACAAACTATGCTCTACCACTTGTTGTTTATAGCAATCTTTGTTCTTTCCTCATCTATGACTTATCAGCATATTTATAATAAAAGTAACCTAACACGAAACGATGGGTTTCGCATTTTCGCAGCTTAAGAACGTTAAATAATTTCATTTTGCTGATTTCGTGCTTTCGTTTTCATGTTTTCACTTTTATTGTTTGCGCTTTAGTTTTGCATAGATTAAATGTGCAAACCCCAAAACACGTAGTAATCGCATTCGGCTTGCAAGTTAAACTTAATTTGACGAAGAAAAGAGCTAATGCACTCTCTTTCCTCCTGGCTAGCCACTGATGTCCGCCTCATACAAATATATGAATAATTCGGCCACAATGGCATCACTTCATGTGTTTATTAGAATAATAAGTCTCTATTGAAAACACGTCCATCAAGCACAAAACATATGCTGTCGATAAATATTCCAGCATACTGAGGAGTACAAATAATTTGGGGTAAAATAACATAGGCTTACCTATGTGGTCCTGTTTCTTAAAATATAAGAGACAAATATTTACTTGCTGTGCAACTGTTGAAATGTGATTTGAAAGACACTAAATCTTAAATGTACAAATGCACATCCATTAGTTAGTATGTAATATCGTATCTTCTGTATTTGCATGTACAGTCGGCCGAATATTGTTTTAACTCCGCTAATTCGTTCTTTTTAGATATTTCGAAAATTAGATTTGTTGACATCAGTTCCCAACATTACTTATTCCGGATAACTCGAATATTTCCAATATAAAATCAACAAATCCTTCGTCTTACAATCTCTGTAATGGCTCGGGTATTCCAAGGGGAATTGCTGCCAAATTTGTCATTGGAGGTTTTATATGCCTTTAAGCTAGTATATATTATTGAAATTTAAACCACTTACAAAGTTACTAAGGCCGATAGATCTTCAACGGCCTGAGAACTGATATTGGTAATTTGGTGGTCGACCAAAACCTGAAAAAATAAAAATATTCAACTGGAACGAGCAAACTATACACCTCTACTTGGCATTTAAAAAGTCTGTGTGTGATGTTTTTGTTTTTTTTATTTTTTTGCTTTTTTGTTTTGTAATGCCAATTGATTTTCAAAAGCATATTTGTGTATGTGTGTTTTAAACTGTAGGATACATACAAAGTACTTAATCATGGTTACGAGAAACCATTACTTAAGCCATATTATCAATAATTATATGGTCGACACCATCTGTGAATGCATATGCAATCAACTGTTTGCAGACATTGTTTTCCAATATGATCCCGAGGTCTCTGAATTTTTAGTTCGGTTTTCTTATTAGGACTTCTCTAAGAGCATTATTAATGGGACGGGATATGCTATCCGAACTGGAGCACCTAGTGGTAAATCTTAAATCTTATATGAAAGATCAGAACCGAAAACATGTATCCCATAGCATACATATAATGTTTTGTCACTTAGCAATCCTAGTTTTGATGCCCACATACCTCTAATATATTTCAGTGTACTTAAGATTAATGTTTTTTGCTGCTCAAAATTTGCTTTTTTGTGGTATTTTGTAGAAATTGTTTATCTTTTTCCCTTTTCCTTTTGACCATTCCATTGTCGTCGATTTATGGATATATGGTTTCTCATTACCTCTTTGATATGTTCAAACTTAGAAAATGAACGATTGATATCTTCGCAAATTTCAGATAATGTTATGATTTCCATTTTCATATGTTTTTTAAAATTCCAATTGATATTCCAGAGTCTGTTCTTGTAAGTGAGTTTTTTGCTACAGGTTGATGCAAGCAAGGTACTCAATCCGGGTTACGAGTCATCTTGTAAGGAATTTCATCGTTGACATCATGTTTTATCGGATGCATGTGCTATCTACTGCTTGCATGTATCTTTTTCTGAAATATGGTCATGAGATCTCTGTATTTGTAGTAAGCTTTTCTTATTAGAACTTCTCTAAAAGCATTATTAATGCGACAGGAGATGTTAAACGACCTAAGTCATCTGGTTTTACTTTGATCTGTAGTTTTTGCATGACACTTGTGTTTGTAGTTTTGTTTTATTTTTCTGTGTGTATAATGCCTTTACCCTAATATCCCTTCTCAATTAGCATTGTTTATTTTATGATAAGTTACGTCATGTGATATTTGTCTGAAATATCTCCAAGTTATTTCATTTCTACTAGTTTGGTGGGCAAATTTCAAATTCCATGGTTGTTCTTAAATACTGGAAACGATTTCTCTATGGAAGCTTTATGCGACCATTTCCAGTTTTCGTGTTTGCACCTTTTCGCTGTTTTATATTCACAAAGCGATAAAGCTACATAATTTCATTTTGCTTTTCGTGTTTTCGCTTTCATGTTTCCACTTTTATTGTTTGCGCTTTAGTTTTGCATAGATTAAATGTGCAAACCCCAAAACACGTAGTAATCGCATCCGGCTTGCAAGTTAAACTTAATTTGAAGAAGAAAAGAGCTAATGTACTCTCTTTCCTCCTGGCTAGCCACTGATGTCCGCCTCATACAAATTTCGCGTTTGCACCTTTTCGTTGTTTTATATTCACAAAGCGAGAAAGCTACATAATTTCATTTTGCTTTTCGTGTTTTCACTTTCATGTATCTATTTATATTTCTTTAGTTTTTGTCTTGTAGAAATTAAATTCCCAAATCCCTAAGCAAGTTGTAATCGCTTCCGGCTTCGAAAGTAAACAGAATGTGAAAAAAATAGCCAATTTCCTCTGTTTGCTATTGGCTAGCCACTGAAGTCCGCCTCAAGTAACAGTAGGAATAAGTCGGCCAAAATGGGATCACATCTAGTGTCCATTGGAATTTTACGTCTCTTAAAAACCACAGGTATAGTTGTTGGTACATATTCTAGCATATTGACGAGAGCAAATACTTTGGAAAAAAAAATATTGGCAAAATTTTGTGGTCATATTTCTGCAAATATAAGAGACAAATATTTTGTTGTTTTGCATTTATTGCAGTGTCAATTGAAAGACATTAAATCTTAAATGTATAGATGCATGTCCGGTTCAAATTTTCAAATATCTGGTTATTATGTAGCATCGTATTTTCTGTATGTACAATCGAATCTGGTTATCTTGAACTGCGATCGTTCGTTTCCTTCGATATTTCGAAAATTTATTTTGTTGATATCAGTTTTCAATATTATTTATTCCGGATAATTTGAATATTTCCAATATAAAATCACTAGACCCTTCGTCTTGTAAACAACAAGGTTCGATCGATTATATATGTAGATACTTACAATATCTCTGTTTTCTCAGGTATTCTAGAGGGAATTGCTGCCAAATTTATTGTTGCAGCTTTTATAGAATTTTAGCGTATATCTACTGTAGAAATTCAAACCACTTACAAAAATTATAATGCCGATAGACCTTGAAAGGCCTGTGGACTGATATCTTTCATTCAGTTGTTCCCTAAATCCCTGGGGAAAAAAAGCTAAGTTGCTTATTTCTATGCTAAAATGAATAATTTTAAACAACATTTACATCGGATGGTTTTGCATGAAAATAATGCTAGAAGTAGATAAATGTATTTATGTTTTGTGGAGAGAAATTATTTTGCTAAGCATAAATTCACGCAACAATTACAAATGTACATTGAACATGGCATTAAAAAAAATAATGGAATTTTCAATCGACACCATATTTGTCGTGTTTGTTGAGATAATGTTACAACAGACTATACACAATAGGAAATACAACTGGAACAACAAAGGTGTGCACTACTACTTGTCGATAATGGCAATGTCATTCTTTCCTCATATTTGACTTATCAGCAGATTTACAGAGTAACGTTACACGACGGGTGCCACTAGTAAAGCATGAACTACTAACCCAATCGTAAAGCCCTCTCGTATTTTGTGGAGTTCGCTTTGCCCTATCTTTAGTCTTCTGTGTCGTTTTCATATTGGACTATTATCAACTGTTTGAAAAAATAGCGAATATCATGGGACCGAACTGGAAACGATAAAACGGATTTTTTAAGTCTAAGGCATGCAAAGTTGGAAACCGTTTGCAATATTTCTATTTAATATGATTTGTAATGTCAGCAAGCTGAAACAAGCGTTAGATAATACCGAAGGGGCAATCAATAATGGACAATCCAGAGAAACTGGCAACGTAGGGTACATACGACGAGGAAAAACAAAGCAAATCCACAATACAACATGCGTTTGCCACCACTGTACGCAAACAAACATAAATAACCTAAGTAAGACATGACCACCTACAAATAACTGGAGGTAAAGACGAACCAAACATCGACTTCATACGGAAATCGTAACAGACATCACAACATCACAACACGGAACGTAAAGACACATATTAGGACAACACAAAAAGTAAAAAAATGATCAGAAAGATCCGGCAGTGAACGCAGATGCTCGCGAAGGGTAAACAGTTCTTGATTCTTATAAGACACTCGCTGTGTTAGTCATATATAGATTCAAATCCAGTAACAAGTCTTGGCAGTGATAGAGGAAAGAACACATCTACGCAAAAGTAAAAGATCCATTGTCATTTGAGATTTGGATATTTCGCAAGGTCAAGCAATCTTGTGATTACGATTGTAGAATGTTTGTAGCGATGTCGTAAACCTAGGACCTACGTAGCCTTCTATGACTAGCTTTTGCGTCAGCAGCTGAGCTCTGTCCAGAAAAGGATGTCACACTTAACATGTAATTAACGATCAACTGCTAACATTTATTTACAATAGACTAGGCACAATAGGAAATCACTTTGGAACAAAAAAAATGCACTACTACTTCTCGACTTGCTCTTGCAATCTCAAAAGACCGAATTTTCAAAGACAAGAATTTGTTTTGTCTTTTTCCTGTTTTTTCGCCTGGCCATTACATTGTCTGTCCTTCGATTTATGCATTTGTGGTTTCCTATTACCTCTTTGGCACCAAACACGTGATTAACGATCAACTGACAAGATGTATTTACAATAGACTATGTACAATAGGAAATATGTCAAAGATGAAAACCGAAAACATTTATCCCATAGCATGCATATGAAGCTTTGTCACTAAACAATCCTACGTTTGATGGTCACGTACCTCTAATATATTTCAGTGTGCTTAAGATTAATATTTTTTGCTGCTCAATATTTGATTTCTGTGTGGTGTTTTGTAGAAAATTGTTTGTCTTTTCCCCTTTTTCTCTTAACCATTCCATTGTCTTCGATTTATGGATGTATGGTTTCTCAATACCTCTTTGGTATCTTCAAACTATGAAAATGGATGACAGATACTTTCGCAGATTTCAGATAATGTTTTTACTTCCATTTTGTTATGGTAAATTTTCCTTTCTTGAGTATCAAATTTCCTGTTTGCTTTTTAAATTTCAATTGATATTCCAGAGACTGTTTATGTAAGCGATTTCTTTAATCAGAAAAATACAAGCGAGATTTCAACTCTCCCCTCTTGATAACTGGGTTACGAAAAACCTTTACTTAAGCCATCTTTTCAGGAATTTTATGGTCGACATCATACGTTAGTGGATGAATTTGCAATCAACTGTTTGCAAACATTTTTTTATCCAATATGATCATGATATCTCTGAATTCGTAGTTGGGGTTTCTTATTAGAACTTCTTTAAGAAAACATTATCAATGGGACGGGAGACGCTATTCCACCTGGTTTTACTCCAGAATTTTATTGGAGTTCGAATTGTTCAAATTTTTGCTCAATAGTTTTTGTACTACGCTTGTTTTTATTTTGAGTCCTTATGTTTCTTCAAATATAAGAGTGAAATATTTAGTGGTTGTGAAACTATTGAATGACGCTATATCTTACATGTATAAACGCAAAAGTGTAAAAACGCTGGTTAATAAGCAGCAACGGGTTTTCTGTATTTGTATGTAAAGTCATTCGAATATCGTTATATTGAAATCCGATAATTCGTTTCTTTAGATGTTTCGAAACATTGTTTTGTTGACAGCAGATCTCAACATTATTTATTCTGGATAACTTGAATATTTCTAATATAAAATCGTCAGACCCTTCGTTTTCTACACAACAGAATACCTACAATTTCTGTGTTGTCGCAGGTATTCCAGATGGAATTTCTTCCAGATTCTTATCATAGCAATTCACTGTGTTACCGAACACATACAAGCACTGGGACCAGTGTAAGAAACATTGATACAGGAAAGCAACACGACAGTAACACACAATGGCTTCATTACGTATATCTTTTTTTTCTGAAATGGTATTATAGCTGTAAGTTGTATTTGTAAAATAGATTAATTTGGGCACATAAAACTAGCATAATCCTGCCACTTTTTATTGAAGCCCCTGTATCAAGCCAGGAATGCGCGCGGTCATTTTGTCTCTTTCTCCTTTTTTTTTTAAGAATTTTGAAACATTTCCGCCACAATGTTTTTCTTTTATTTTTTTTGTTTTTCATTTTAATAACATATATGAACAGAAATATATCAGATCAACGATATAAGAAGTCAGAATGGTTGTGTTTGAGGCGCCATGTCACTTTGTATATGGTTTTCCATGTTCATATATCTATGGTGGAAAGAAAGTTTAACAATGATGGTCATCAATTCCACCAATATCAACAAAATGAACAATCACATCTCATCTTAACCGAACTCACTGAATACAAAAAAACCCACAACATATGACTTTGTAAATCTAGATCCTGGTTTTGGACTGACACAAAAGTGTGGTGGGATTAAACCGGTTAATGGGATCCCAACCCTCCCCTCTTGATAAGGGGATCTCCAACGACAATAAGTATATAACAAAACTATAAACAAACCTGCACATATCGCTTCCACTCAAAAAGATCACATACTATTACAAAAATGATGGACAATATAAACCTGTACATTACAATAGCAGGGTCAATGAATGCTCGTAGTTGACTGGTGACCATCTAGGAAGGTAGATTCGGTTAGTTAAAGTTCATTAAAGGCATAGCTGATACTTCTAACACATTTACTATCAATTATTGATCATGAACATCCAGAGAAATTTATGGTCTTTGTGAGAGAAAAGAACTAACAGGTCATGAAACTATTGAAAGGAATAGTACTATAATGCAAGGTGGACCTACTAGCTGTACTAGCAGATTGTCTATATTTTTTTTTAAAAATGAACCTGTATCAAATAGTGAGCTATAATTGTAAGTCATAGCCTTTACGAATAAGATTTTTCAAGGGTTTTAAAAGTCAAGTTGCGTCAGATTTGACATATCTAGTTTTGTTTATTACGTCGCCATAAACAACATGGAGGGCAATTACTCTTTTTGATTAGATATTTGCATGTAGAATTGTATTTACAAAATCTGTCTGGCAGTTATACAATTTTGTGAAAGTTTTCAATAATTTATGTAAGCGGTTTCCTTGGTGTAATTTTTTTTTCTCAGTTATTACGAGATTGCGGTCATTTAAGTCAGACATATTATTACAAATACGTGGAAAATGTACTAAGTGAGAACGTCACATCACCCCAAAAAAGGGAAATTGATAATAGGAAAAGTAAAAAATATCTCTTCAGTCGTAAGTCGTGGAAAAGTTACATTCATAAAGGGGTATGTCTAAGTCCAAAAATTGTAAGAGTCGCTTGTAATGTTTGCCTTATTCAACGTAAATTCCTTAAAATAAATGTGTGTTGTAAGCGTAAGAGATCTAGGATTGTTTACAGTTAAGAGATCGACATGTATTGTTGAATAAATTACAAAGCGAGTGCGTAGACGAGTCTTTTATTTTTACTTTCAATCTATGCTTTGTTGTAAGTAAATACATAACGTGAGATTATATTCAACTTGGTGAAGGTGGTCATTAGATGTAGTGCATTATGTTTCTAAGTTAGAGTTTGGGTGGGAAATGCAAAATTCACTCTTTGTACCCAGCCAAGAAAGTGAGCGGTTATATATATATATCTTGATGTCTCATAGCGCAACATTTATATTGCTGCTTAAGCTTAAATTTTGCATACACTTGTATATTAAAAACGATAACTGGGACTGTTTACCAGTTAACAATATTACAGAAGATGACATAGTTCAGACTTTGATATCAATATACATAGGGTAACGTCCTATTCTCCGTATATCATAAAACTAGACAATTTTAACTTTAAAAGGATCTTACAAAACTTAAGATGAACTCTTTCAATGCTCTCATTATTTCAGAAAACCGATATTTCACTGCCGTATAAAAGAATTGGCTTGATAATCTTGTCAAAAAGATCTAATTGACACTGTATCGATAGCATATCGAGAAGCTATGTTATCCTCGTAGGCGCAGTAGACTGATCAAAACCGAATCACGTCACAGATTTGGCTTACCAAGAGGAGATACTCATGCTAAGCTTCGACAATAAACCACAAATTTATCTGTGTTAAGAAGTAAACGGTGACACACTGGGCGTAGTAAATTTTGTTTTTCGGCATTAGTTATGTAACTTTATCGAGTAAGGCAATAGAATCAATGACTCAAAACGTGTACATTTCACCTTTAATTTTATAATTTGAAATACAAAATGTATATTTTCTTAATAAATGCAATGAGCTAATTCATCTGTTATTCTAAATATTTTCATAATCATCTGACACCTCATGGAATTTAAAAACAGAATTGTATTCCATCATTGTTATCATCATACTATAAAACTTAACGACACACTTTGATGACATAGCACTATATATCATAAAATGTTTTCACTGTTTCTACTTTTACATAACTAGTCTGGTTTAATTATTTCATGTGTTTATATCATCAACATATTTTGACATTTATTATTGTAACCATCAGCTGGACAAGTGCTGAGTTTCATTGAGATTTGGAAATGGGTTGTTATACTATAAATGCTTTTAAACATATAAGATTGATCTTATCTAAGACTATGTCTAGAAATTTTCATTTAAAGAAATAAAATGTTAAATACATGTATAGATTTTATTTAATAACTAGCACCTTCATATGTTCATGTGTTAACTGAGTAGTTTTTTCTTAGATATATTATTATTGTAGTACTACATGTAGATCAAATAATAGTTTATTATACTTGTAGTTGAATCTTGATGTATCCTCATAGAAAAAGAAAGATGTAAGCACAAAGAAATTAAAACAATTTAAAACACAATATGTTTATCTAGCAATTTTAATTAAAATATGAGAGCAATATCAACTATATATATATATATTTGGAAAGTTATCAAGAGTGTAAATCATTCAAACGTTTTAGACACAAATGCACATAAAGATTCATTGAATTGAAATGTGTTTTTTAAGAAAAGAAATCTTTATAGAAACATACAATTTTCTCCAAACTGGTGTAGGAAGCATTTGTAAGTAATTAAACTTTACCAACACTGAACTTAAAAGAATCCGATTGAAGAAAAAATCATTGGAGAAAAAGGAAAACGAGGAATAGTTATTTTTGTTTCAAAATGAAAATTCAGTCACGTTTATCTGCAATATATTACATATTCAATAGCATAGTTACGAAATTCGTCTTATTTCTAAAACAATCTATACTATTGGAACTAAGACATTTACATGTGTTTATAGAGTTAAACATCCAAATAATTTTGATTAAGGGCTTATTCACGATTTAATTTCCTGCTGTCTTATAGAAAGTGGACAAATGGTATGCCCACAGTTCCAATTTCCCCTATATATTTGATATAAAACTATATTGTTTTCAAAATATTATTCTGAAGTTAAATGATGTCCGATTTTAACAATATGTTTATCAACAAAAGCAGAAACCGATGTATTCTATAGCAGTTATTTTCAAATATTTTTTCGGAATCATGTTTTTCAAATCCTAAATTCCTCATCGACATATTATTTCGCTGCAAAAGTACTATTAATGTGCTTTTCTCTTTGGATGAAATTAAAAATATTTCCTGCTGAATTTATAGTTTATGGAATTACTTCGACATAATAGCGAAAAAAAAGCAAACTTATTTTTCATTCTGTTGATAAAAAAACGAAAAGAAAGTTTTTAGTTTATGCTACATTTTTGGGATTGGTATTTCAGAAATACACGTCTAGAGAAGGTGAAAATTCCAGAACCAAAAGTTGGGGTAAATTTATCTCAAGAAGGGTCTATTTCTGTAAAAAGGTAAACATGAATAACATACAATGTCCGAATACTATACGATGAGGGCCCGTATGCTCAAAGTGTTCCTTTAAATAAGATTTCTCTAAGGTTTTCTTCAATTCACGAAAAAGGTTAGGAAGTATGGACAATTAGGGATCGCTTCACTGACGTTTGCTCGACATTCAGTGAAAGAGAAATGCTCATTGACAGTGTAGATACATTTCTCATTTTTTTTCAAATAAAATAAACGGTTAGCTTTTTGAACAAGTTTCTCGTCTTTTAGTGCCTATTATATTATCAGATACATTATTAATAATATATCCAGCTTTTTGTCAATGCTAAGAAATATATAAGTAAAAATTATATATATTTTGTAGAAATAGTATAACATATAATGCACAATGCTTCTTGTTTTTTATTTTTATTCATATTGTACAGTGATCCACTTTTGTCATATACACTTGAACTTAACCAATATCCTTTTCTTCATGTGTTATTCTACTAACTTGCCGTATACGGGCAGTTATTATTGGTAATAACATATATTAAATGGGAGCTTCTCATGGTTAGTCGAGATTTTTCATGGTAGTAAATAATGGAGTCATACAGAGGCATAGGAATGAACTGGAAGGTGTGCGGGACAATCCTAGAAGTGGGTTGAAAAGAGGCTTCAGGAAATCAACAGAAAGCTTTCAAAACTAACAAACAAGAAAAAAGTAATTCTTGCCTTCGAAGCATACTCTTATTTTTGCATATTTTTACTGAATATGTTTTGCTTCCATGGTAAAAATTATGTTTTTGTTCCAAATTGTAGCCACAAAAGTGTGTGTGTGTGTGTGTGTGGGGGGGGGGGTCAAAGTTTAATTTAAGCATATTCTATTTGCTCAAATATGCAAAAAGGATAAGACACAAATTAAGCAAACCAATGAAGTTTTCTCCTACATACAATAAGTTACAACATTATTTGATAGAGCATGCGTGCATATGAATATTTCTTACATTAATATGTGTAAATTGAAGAAGAACAAGGGGGGGCTAATTCAGTTTGCACCCCCCCCCCCCCCCCCCCCCCCCCGCTCTAATTGTGTCTCCTGTCTAATCTTCTTCTTTGTAAACAACCTAACATTCTAATAAACTAGACAGGAATGTTAGCATAATATCTACGAGTATAATAAGATATCTTAAGATAAACTAGTGGCCGTCGTGGTCGTGATCGGATATTAGTTGGATATGAAACTACCTCTGTAATCAGTGTCTATCACCGTTAGCGCTGTGAGTTCCAATCCCGAACATGGCTAGATGTACTCTACTCAATATTAGGTGAAAATGTTTGTCAATGACTTGTGTCAGGTCTGTGGTTTGCTCTGTGTATTCCGGTTTTCTCCACAAATAAAACTAACCGCCACGATTTCATTGAACTATTCTTGAAAGTGGCGTTTAACACCATAACCCTATCTATCAGGATTACATATTATACTGTAGTTCTGACCTATTTCTTAATATAATTTCGCGCTGGTTGACAAATAGTATACTCCACCAGGCCTCAATGTTCTGATTGGAAATACTCTCACCATAAATGAAGCAATTATTTTGAATTTCATGACCACTTAGAGTATGAGAAAGTACTTGTAGTTCCTCAATTGCGGTCTTATCGATACATATATCGCACCTACACACTTGTGGCCATCGCTTAATCTTTTAATTGATTCAGAGTGTCCAAGAAATGACGATCAATTATATCATGAGCTGTTGTAACTGGGAACCACCTCTAGCCAGAGAATTCGATTAGAATAGCAATCCATTTCTTGCTTGTAGAAGAGATGTTGATTGCAGGATATAACCCTATAATAATGTTATGTGGATAAATAGGATGCACCTCCTATAAAGTCTTAATGCAGTAAATAATATTTAATGGAAAACTACCTTGCACACAGTGGACATGATAAAAGCGTGGGCTAAGTACATTAGTAGATGCCGATTACAGGGCATTAATTTCTTATATCACTCCTTTCAACCTCAAAAATAAACAACCACATAAAAAAGCATAATGCACAACTATATTGCATGCATCATATGTTGTGCAGGTTTCACTTCAGTTCATTTATTGGCTATAAATGAGTTGTGAATTGATGGGTATGATAAATCTATTCTAATTAATGTGAATTCAGATTTAATTGTAATTTATGGGAGGTATTCCCACACCCTCAACACATCTGTCATCAATATACTGTTAACACTTCATATTTATCAAGAGATGTCAGTTATTCTCGTTGTTTTCAATTATTTATTATTAATTCCCGTTTGTTCTTATATTTCGGTTTACAAATGAATTTATTTCATATAATGAAAAAGGTTCTGTTTGTTTCTTTTTCCTTCTAGTTTGTTCTGTATGGAATAATGTTAAAAGACATTTCATTGGCCATAAAACATTCTTCGTTTACAACTGTATCTTGATTGGTAGTTTTAGATATTGAATTTCGAATCTTGAATGTTCCTTCTGGATTGTTCTGTGACAGCCTGTATTTTAATCATTTTATATGTTTTTGTATTTCTATTCTTTTTCAGTATTGTCATTGGTAATAATTTAACTAAACGGAATTATTTAATTACTTTCTTTTATTACAGATTAATTACAAAGTGTAATTAAGTATGTTGATATTATTTTGATTAATTGATTTTTACTATAGATCTGTTTGACGGACATGACATAATCACGGACTACATATACTTTTGGTTCTATTATATTTAACTCTAATCATTTCTATCCATGGTTCGTTGAACCGCACTCTTACATTATCTTCATTGGTCACTTCTATTTTTGGCGGTAAATTCTTTTGTCTATTGTCTTAATCTTTCTATACGACACCATATTGCTTTTGATGTACCTCTGTACAACATTGAAATTTAGAGCTGTGATTCAGAAGTTGAAAATCTAATATTTGGAGAACTTATTTTTTTTCTAAGGTAAAATTGAATTGTTTCACCACCTATCCACCTATGGAGATATAATCCTGTACACCTCATGTGAGGTAAGAATCAGTGTATTCTATTTTACTGTTGCTTTGCTTTTGTTTTGTTTTGTTTTGTTTTGCTTTGCTTTTATTAATTAATTTAATTAATAAGTTATTTAACTTATTGGATTAATTGGTGTAAGAAGTTTATTATGATGCTTATTACTTTGTTTATTTTTAATATGACATTATATTTACATTTTCACATTTATTGTATACGATATATTCCGGAAAATAAGATGTACATGTATATGTTTGTAAAGAAATATTTGTATTTGCTTGCTTCGTCACTCTTAAACATGTTGATGAGTTCATGACCTCCAGGTCACTTCTTTAATATAAATTGTGTAATCACATTGAGTTACCTTGCATTGTATTTTTTTTACTGTAATCATGATAATATATTAGAAAGAGCTATCTTTCTTTTCATTTACATTGTATTGATATTGATTATTTTAATTATTATGGTGTTATTAAATGGGTATTTTCATATAAAACCTGTATTATGTCCGAGGCAGTCGTATTGGGTCGAGGTCAGCTGTATAGGCCCGAGGCAACGCCGAGGTACTATACAGCTGATCGAAGCCCAATACTACTGTACGAGGACATAATACAGGCTTTATATGAAAATACCCATTCTAGGACACCTTTATTAACCTATGACTTAACTTTACAGTATTTTTCTTATTTTTTCGTTGTGGTCATAACTATACAGCTTATCAAGACCTGATACGACTGCATGATGACTTAATACAGGTTTTATTAGAATGACACCTTCATCAGAAAATGAAATCGTATTGAGATTTGGTTGCTGATATCGACTAAAAACAAGATTTCTGTACATGTGTAGCGAAGTTTCATATTGTACTTATATATTTTTGCTTTCATTGTATATTTAATAAAGTTTTCAGAAATTTGTGGAAAATTTGCTTTGTACCTCATTACATGCTTTTTGCAATAAATACTGCTGTTATTTTCTAGTCTTTCATTTTTCAAAGGAGGAGAGATAATTCAACACAAATTTTCATTCAACATTCAACTCCATAAGTACTGATCATTCGGAGCATTTCCGGCAAGTGCTGATGCTAAAGCCAATAGGTCACTTTGCTCTGGCAATGGTTCATACCTCATGATATCGTGAGCAAGAACTTTCATCATATCTTCAACCGATTTGGCATGTCGATCCGACATCCTCTCGGGCACCGCCATGTTTGTTGCTGTCCGTCTGCTAATTCAATACAACTATTGTCTATCTCACAAATTCATTCAAGTTTGCATATAGCTTATTTCAGGATCCGAAAGTTTATAATACAAATTTATACAGGGCATGTGCATATGACATAAATGTCAGGTTGAAGAGCGTGCTGTCATATTAAATGGTAAATTTCTATGTTATTTAAAGTCATTGGTTAATAATATATTTTATCGGTAATTTGTTAGTTTCCTTCGATCTTTACTACCCGATAAATTTGTTTAGTTGACCACCGACTCGTGATACTAGAAATTATCAGCTGTTGGTCATTTGTCATGCGCGGTCTAACGTGACGTCACTAAACCTGTCATCTGATATGGACCTGATAATCCTTGTCTTGCGAAAAAAATACTAATAATTAATATATATATGATATATCAAATAATTGTGTCTAAATAAATAAAAGTAGAAGAACCCTACATAAAACGTGTTATTATTATTTGGAGGAAACGTAATAATACTACAGTTCTACATTAATTTCCTTGAAGAAATTAATACTAACTAAACAAAGGTTTATGCGGACATAGACATTGCGGTACCAAAGGACAAGAGGTATGCTAAGAGCATAAATTCTGGCAGAAAACCAAATTAGACATTAAGAATAATATCACTAATATTGAAGACTAAATCAATCAGAAACGGTGATTTAATAAAGTTTGTCCTCCGAATTTGTCTTACGAAAAAGGACAAACAATGATCTGCAAAGCACTACACAGGAAACTACAAATGGAACCGCACAATCCCTATTGAAACCGTGGATGCACTCATATGCTCCATACGGATTTTTAATTCCTGCTGAAACCGGACGGTAGACAAGTCACTCCACTCAGACATATTATCCATAATCCAAGCCAACCAGTCTTTGCTTTTACTCCTGTGTAGCAGCTACTAGTAACATTCGTTTCGTTGTCTGTGGGTTGATCTGACAGGGATGGATTTCACCATCTACCACACTGAAGGTGGGTCAATAACCATTAAACCAGGACTAGTTCATTTATCTAACACAAATTGTATATATAAATTAATGTATATCGACGTCGTTACTTTCTAACAATGTTCTTGGGCGCATTGCATTATTGCAGGGCTTTTCAATAACATAGCAAGCAAAAGTACCAGCCGAAGTTCGTATTAAGTAATCCTTATACTATGTTGTTGACAATCACAATGTTGTAGTTTGGCCCATGTGAACTGCTCACTCCACACCACTCACAGGCCGCTAAACTTACCCCTTGTGAATTTGGGTTTATTATCAATGTATTACCCCACTAAACTGACAAGGGATGACGCAATTGTTAAGCCTTCCTCGCTTCAACTCGTCCTTATTTTACATCTCTTAAATGTCCCCCTTATCGCTTGCACGGATCTTTTAAATACCGTATAGGTGGGGTTTTTTTTCGCGGGAACTAATTTCGCGATTACCTTCCAAATTGCTGGTGATTTTTTTTTTGGCGTGTTAAATTTTCATGATCTGGAGTTTTAACCGAGATAAAGAGGAAATGTTTTATGATATTTATTTTAATTCATATTCATATTTGAAAAAGGATATTCTGGAAACAACACATAATTTGCTAGCCGTGCGTGTAGGGTATTTATATACGAGCGAAGCGAGCTCTTTATGGTAATATATATGTACCTAGCTAATTTTGCTATTTTCAAATTTTATTAAATCTATTCTGACATACTGACAGGAAATTGTTTTTCTGCACACCGGAAGTTACCCTTTGAGATCTGATAAGGAACGAAAGCTTGACTTAACGAGACTAGCATCGACCCTAAGAAAGTCGTCCCCGACATATCTCGGCCCAAAAATATCGACACTATTTTAATGCACTGGATGAGCGTAAAATCGGCAGATAATTTTCAGATTCGCGAGCATACATGACCGCGCCTGTTTCATATTATGATGTATGTCCAGAATCATTGTTCCGAGTGAAATTTGCATTTGTGCATCTAAGACTATTTTTCGTGCATTTTATTCGTCTCTTTTTTTAAAATATTGAGTGAGGGCTTCTCCATGCGATCTTCCATATCTTAAAATTATATATATGTTCATTAATCGAGAATGCATATATGACATAGATATATACATACGAAAGGATATTTAATATAACTTTTTTACATCATACTTACAAAAATGAGTTGCAAATAAGTCCCATTAACGGATTCCGGCAATTTTTATTCTTTTATTAACACCATAAATT
This sequence comes from Bathymodiolus septemdierum, assembly GCA_963383655.1. Taxonomy (NCBI): domain Eukaryota; kingdom Metazoa; phylum Mollusca; class Bivalvia; order Mytilida; family Modiolidae; genus Bathymodiolus; species Bathymodiolus septemdierum. Next base: position 10,240,154 of record OY726528.1, on the reverse strand, counting down.
GTAAAATTACAGGTAGCTAAAAATTGTTGAATGCCGATGCTCTTTTCATAAAAAGACATGTTTGTTTATTCAGCTATAACTATCAAGGTTAATTAGATGCGAAATCTAAAAGATAAAAGGGGCTATTAATTAGTTTGAGATTGTAAAATAATTGACTAGGTGTTTGCCATCGGTGTGTTCCCCGAACGTCATCTTTCTTTAATTAAGGATTGATCGCAATTTTTGAAGAAATAACCTCAATCAGGTTGTATGCACCGCATAACTCGCGTGGGTTACACAAGGGTGTGCACAATCTGAATCGAACAAATAATTTGGATTAAATTAATTTAAAAAAAAAATTGTTATGATATTGAAAAATATATTATTATTTTTTCAAAATAAGGCAAATAATCGGAAATAAATTTAAATAACCTCAAAGGTGCCTCATTTAAAGAAAATCGCCGGATGACAACGGCACGCGACGCCTTGAGAACGACGACTATTTTCAGATTCAGTACATATGAAAATAACCATTCTCTATCCAGAGTTGTCGTTCCTGCTACCCTACTCTCCATCTCTCTCAACACCCATTTTGCAAGATGTTTGTAAAATTTAGAAACAGTAAAAAAATATATTTAAAATTGTTTTAATTATTGTAAATATCAATAAAGATGAAAATATATCACTCATTTCAAATCAATTCTCTCTTAAATATGATTTGTGATCGTTTTTAACTTTTTAATTTTTACCTCCGCAAAATAGTTCTCAAAGAAGTGGGGGGGGGGGGGAATCATTTTTAAGAGAGAATTGATTTGAAATGAGTGATTTAAAAAGTTTAAAAAAGGATACAAGTGACAAATAGAACCTTACTGCATGAGTTAAGAACATGGACGATCGCATGTGTTATATCTCTCCTGACGGATATGCGCTATTTTCTCAGGACAAGAATGCTCACATGTGTTATTTCTCCGAACATAGAGAACCGGATAGATATGGAGGCGCACATGTATTATTTCTCCATTTATGGACAATCACATGTGTTATTTCACCATTCACGGAGACTCTATGATCAACTTTATTTAAAAATGTAGTTATAATTGAATAACAAAATAAAAGAAAGCAAAACATACAAAGTAGGGGCAATAAAACTAACCACCACGATATAACTGAAATATTGTTGAAGGTGGCCATAAACCATAATCCTAACTTTAGAAAACTAAAAGAGACGTTTTGAAACATTCCCTGCATTTCAGTAATAAAATATCCGCATGCAAAATATTATATTACGTTGTGTGTGTTTTTGTCGTGTGTGTACTTAAAGCATGGCTTTTAGGGGAGATTTAAAAGAATACCAATAGTCGTGTTCAGAGTCTACAATATAGAAACATTTCGACTTGTGGCAGGTCGGTGGTTTTCTCCCTGTCCTCTCGATCTTAAGCACAATAACACAAACCCTAAAAAGTGAAGAGATACATATATCATTCCTACGTGACTTAGACTTCTATATTTTAATGATAACATTTATAATTGAGTGAAGTCACCCACCGTGCAGTTACGATACGTTAAATTTAAATATATGTTTGATAATAAAAAAAAAATTATACATTAATGTCACCGTTTAAAAAGCAATTACATTAATATTCGCATATGCACGATATGCAACAGCAATTGTGGTTGATGATAAATAATTTAATTATTCCTGCATATCACAATTTCTAAATATATTGGCGCTTTAAAATCTGATTCAACCCACCATTTCTTTAGAAATGCCTGTACCAAATCAGGGTCAATACGGTTTTCACAGTTTTCCGGTTGTTGACTGATTTTGTCTGTTTATATACTTATGAGTTTTGACATTCCCTTTGTTAGATTGTTCGGAGTTCGGTAATTTTGTTATTACCCTTATTTAAACGGTGACATTAATGTATAATTTATTTGTATTATCAAGCATATATTTAAATTTATCGTATCGTAACTACATCAGTGGTAGACTTAAGACAGCAGAATCCAGCCCAAAATTTTAAAATATCTACAATTTCACTTATGGTTACAAAAACCTCATTTATTACATTGTTAGTACTTTATATCAAAGTCTGGAAGAGGCACCATCTCCTTCTTCAACTTCGATATAAGGCTAAAATATTTAAGACGAGGAATACAGTTGCTTCCCTTATTTGATTTGATAAGCATTTTCATAATTTTCCAGTATGTTTTTGGATTGGATGAGTTTTCTAAAAGAATATAATCTAAATTATTTTCAAAATTTCGTTGTTTTTTTATATAGTTTAATATCAACATTTCAAAACAGTTTTTCTTAATCTGTCCCTCATGCGAATTTCTCTTCGTATTTCGTTATTTCGTTATTTACCCATGACCTATCGTTATTCCTAATATTTACTATTTTTGTCGGAATACCTTCTTTCGCTATTTTTAGGAAATACTTTGTAAATTGTTTGCATATTTCATCAACGTCATTCAAGTGGTCAAGTTTTTCATTTCAGATAATTACATTTAATATCTCTTCAAACTTTTCGTAATACATTTTTGATACTGCCAAATGTCTTTTTTAAATGATCGAGATATGTTTTCGAACATTGAATAGTTACGACTGAGGCATCATGATCACTAATATTGTTAGGTAATTTAAAAACATCAGAATTTACATAATTAATTGTGTCACTTACTATAACGGGATCTAATAATGTTCTACTATGATTTGTTACCCTTGTTGGTTTCTCTCTTACATTTTTTAAGTTAAAAAGTCTCATCGTATCAATCAATTGTTATTGCTTAAAGACATAAGGTCAGAATTCAGATCTCCGGAGATCACAATATTTTCGTTGACTTGATATACTAAGCCTATACCATGATTTAAGCGTGCCCAATATTCAGAGTCGATCCATTCAGGTTGATATGTATTACACAAAAGAAAAGAGTGACCTTTGGCATGAACTTCAACCCAAATCGCTTCATCTATATCATTTTTAAGTTCGTGTTTCCTGCAAATGCCAGTGTCTTCCTTTGAGTAAATAAGTAATCCGCAACCATAATTAGTACGATTTTTTCGTTAAGGATTTTCATCGGCAAATGAATCGACTTCAATATCTCTGTTTTCAATGCTGTTGTCGAGATGTGTTTCAATTAAATCTATAATATCAAATTCATCAACAAAATTTTGGAGAAAATTTATTTTATTTCTTATACTTCGAATATTGATATTGCATATGGATATGAATTTATCACACAAAATATCTACCGCACTTAACCGTGTACTCGATATATAAGCAGACTAAGGTCCAGGATTGGATTCAATATTGCCAACAAATAGCATAAAATGTAAAGCAAAATGGATGAAGGCAACATAAACTTTTGGATTTAGACTTTGAAGGATTAAAAGTGAAGCAAATAGGAAGGAACATCGTAAGTTAGTAACTAAGATATCATGAAAAGTGTCAGAGCGAGAATCATAGCCGATATTAAGACTCATTTCACAGGCATGAAACAGTCCGATAGCCGCTCTATAAGCATCTAAGTTGTTACCCATTTGGTTTTAAAAGAAATGGCTGCATCATTTGCTTCCTGGCTATGCAGATGTTTCGCCGATCTAGAACCAAACACATTTCCATGTGTATTAAAAATATCAAAAAATTAAACACTTGTGATCTAGAAAAAAGTAAGATCACAAACAGAAATACTACATATAAACAGTTTGGAAAATGTACATGTGATTGAAATGTCATTGAATGAAAAAATTCGAAAAAATAAAATGGGAATGTTACATAATAGTCATAATTAAATTTACATGACATCCTTTAAGTGGAGAATGAATCTATCCCCTCATATCATGGGTGACTTATGTGTCGCCGTATATGTGATGATAAATTCATTTGAGAAAACAAAGGTCCCTACATATCTTATCGGTAACTTAAAAGAATTAGTTTTGAATTAATAGTTTATCCAGATTGCAAAACATGATGTTTGTTGAAAACTAAAGTTACCATACAAATAATATAAAATTTTAACTTCATTTACCGACAAAACATTGTATAAACTTAAAATTTCATAACAGGCTATTAAATACACAAAAATTCAATTGTTTACAACGTACATAAGTGAATGATAAATATGCTAGTTTCAGTCCAAATGTGTGGGGAAGCGAACACACCGATAACGTCAGTAGTTTTGGAAAACACGAAGAAGGGCACATCATATTACAATAAAACAATCTTTGAAATTAGATTGGCTATTTATAACCTTATATACCAAGCTGTTAGAAACATACGACACATACTAAGTAATTATATTAACAACCAGTGCATCTTATCACAAATAGTGAATGATATTTTACTTAATATTTTGACCATTTCCGTATTTAGTTTTATTCCTAAGTTAAATTTAATAATCAGTGTCATGAATAGAGTGTATTGGATGATAGCCAAGCTTGTCATGTTTGGTGTGTGGAAAATACTTTCCATCTATGAATTCAGGTACTGTATATATGTCGGTTAAAGTAGGTCGTTTTTAGAATTGTGTCTGGATATAATTATAACTTTTGAATCTCATATCGAAAACTTGTCAAATGTTAAATTTACGATATTTACTAACATATTTGAATTTTAGGGGAAAGATCAGATTCACAGAAAACGGTACGTATATTTTGCGCCGCCATTCATGAAAGCTACCATGAACTTTTATAACACCAATGCATTTTGAAATTCTAACCAAGTCATGGTGGCGACCGCAAAATTTTCGAAGTAATGACTTCAACTTAACCAAGAGGAACCCTTGGTTCAGTAGCTTCCTTGCTAGCAGCAACCCTATATCAAGGAAATCCCGATATGAACCACAAGCTATGGACTATCGTTTCAACTAAGAAATATATACTCCATATGCAGGTGCTGCTGTAATGTTACTACATATAAATGGAAAGTTTACAATGGGAAAATTGCAATCATCTCTTTTGTCGTAAAGTTTCGTTCTTAACCTCAATTTCAATTTCGAGGTGTAGGTCAAGGTATGAAGCAAACCTATCTGTATCTGTGGAATCCTTTATCTCAAGCTCAATGGGATAGATGAGATCAACGAAATCGCCAAAGCTACAATTAATTAATAAAAGGACATCATATATATAGCGGAAGCTGAAATTAAAGGATTGGGCTAGCTTCTTTTCGTTTTTCTAGAGAAGCCCCTGTATGAAGTCTGTTTCATACGAATAAAGGAACAATTCGGCGAGAAGAGGGGCACAGTTTGTACACTGAGGTATGCCGACTCTCTGTTGAAGAAAACGTCCACCAAAGAAAACAAATATGTTGTCAATCAAAAACTCGAGCATGTTGATGATATCAGTTTCAGAGAACATTTTGGTAGAATCAGAGTGTTTTTTGCAAAGTAATATCTCTCCCTTCTTAGCAAAACACAGTTGGACCAACTCCCTTCATCTGTGCTTCAGCTTAGAGTGAGGAATAGTTGTGTAGAGGGTAGAGAAGTCAAATGTTTTAATGTTATTGCAGGAGGAGAGGGACCTAGATTGTATGTAGTCTAACAGATTTTTTTAGTTTTTCAGAATCCACATCTGATTCACACCACCTCTCGAGTAACTAGTGTCACAATACTTCTGAAGCCCAGTTTTGACCGCCGACATAATACATGTTAATAATTTAGAAAGAGTTTTCATAGAGCATTTGGCATACCCAGCAAAATAGTGCTACCGTATAGCGGGTTATTTTCGCGGGTCTAACATTTCGCGACTTTGGGGGGCAAAGGTATGGTACAAATTGTCGCTGTTTTTATTTTCGCGGATTGAACAAAACTGTATATTTTATTTTGGCGGATGGACACTATGAGTAAAAAGTACAAGAAATTATGGTTCATTTTGTTATTTCTATTGTCTATTCCCGGGAGACTTTAGGCAATTAATGCAATCATATTTTTACATGACATTTCTGACATTTATTAATTCATATAAAACATACAATGCCGTTGGGCACGTTTCTACAATATTGATTAACGATCATCGACCACCAAATCGGAAGTACAAATTTTGCTTAAATATTTCGCGGAATTTATTTTGGCGATTTACGTTTGACCGCGAAAATAAGCGAAAATAAAAACACCGCGAAAATAACCTGCTATGCGTTATTTGAAAGCGCTATTACAAAGCATGTCTAAATATTTACATGACATAAAAAAGTTATTATAACCTTCTTCTACTTTGCAAACATTACATAAACTGTCAATAAAGGTAATAACAAAATTACCGAACTCCGAACAATCTTACAAAGGGAAAGTCAAAACTCATAATTATATAAACAGACAAAATCAGTCAACAACCGGAAAACTGTGAAAACCGTAATGACCCTGACTTGGTACAGGCATTTCTAAAGAAATGGTGGGTTGAATCAGATTTTAAGGCGCCAAACCTCCCGCTCACATAACGGTTCAAAGGTTCCGGCTGTCACTGTAACAGTATTTAAATACAGGAACAAAATAGGTAAAATAGTTGTCAAAGCAGTACCATATTCGGTGACGTAAATGTCAATTGATATTTTCCATTTGAACAGATGTGATTTGATTTGAATAAAAATTGTGTGTTTAAATCACATTACGTAGACTACTTGATAAAGTAATTAGCTATTTACAATTCACTTGGCAACTCTACATATACTCCGACAACGCTTATGAAAGTGGAAATACTGGACAATCATAGGTCTATCTTATGTTCCTTTGGAATTTCAACCAAAGATGAAGAACTGGATCTACCATTACTCTGCTGGATTCCTACATTACACGAGCGTCCTTTCAAACAGCGTTATATTGCTGGGTCTGCCAAATTCTCCACGAAACCTCTTTCCAAGTTATTAACATGTATTCTATCAGCGGTCAAATCTGGGCTTCAGAGTTGCACAAGCTATCCAATGGGTGGTGTGAATCAAAAGTGGATTCTGAAGAACTCTAAAGATCTGTTAGAGTATATAAAATATTGGTCCCACTCCTCCTGCAATAGCATTATCACATTTGACTTCTCTACCCTTTACACGACTATTCCTCACTCTAAGCTAAAGGACACCTGGAGTGTGGTAGATTGTAGATTCGAGTCCCATTGGGTTAAAACCAAAGACTATGATGTTGGTATTTGCTTCCTCTCCATTAAGAATGAAGCACTAAGGAATAGGAGTAAGGACCACATGGCTGAGAATCATTATAGTGTATATGCTCTAGTGGTGATCTACACATAACACACATATTCGTTATGAGTAAGCAAATCATATTACACCATTCTTCTCTTTGTAAGAAAAGGGCTGTTATAAGTAAACAAATCATATTACACCATTCTTCTCTCTGTAAGACAAGGGCTGTTATAAGTAAACAAATCATATTACACCATTCTTCTCTTTGTAAGACAAGGGCTGTTATAAGTAAACAAATCATATTACACCATTCTTCTCTTTGTAAGACAAGGGCTGTTATAAGTAAACAAATCATATTACACCATTCTTCTCTTTGTAAGACAAGGGCTGTTATAACTAAACAAATCATATTACACAATTCTTCTCTTTGTAAGACAAGGGCTGTTATAAGTAAACAAATCATATTACACCATTCTTCTCTTTGTAAGACCAGGGCTGTTATAAGTAAACAAATCATATTACACCATTCTTCTCTTTGTAAGACAAGGGCTGTTATAAGTAAGCAAATCATATTACACCATTCTTCTCTTTGTAAGAAAAGGGCTGTTATAAGTAAACAAATCATATTACACCATTCTTCTCTTTGTAAGACAAGGGCTGTTATAACTAAACAAATCATATTACACCATTCTTCTCTTTGTAAGACAAGGGCTGTTATAAGTAAACAAATCATATTACACCATTCTTCTCTTTGTAATACAAGGGCTGTTATAAGTAAACAAATCATATTACACCATTCTTCTCTTTGTAAGACAAGGGCTGCTATAAGTAAACAAATCATATTACACTATTCTTCTCTTTGTAAGACAAGGGCTGCTATAAGTAAACAAATCATATTACACCATTCTTCTCTTTGTAAGACAAGGGCTGTTATAAGTAAACAAATCATATTACACCATTCTTCTCTTTGTAAGACAAGGGCTGTTATAAGTAAACAAATCATATTACACCATTCTTCTCTTTGTAAGACAAGGGCTGTTATAAGTAAACAAATCATATTACACCATTCTTCTCTTTGTAAGACAAGGGCTGTTATAAGTAAACAAATCATATTACACCATTCTTCTCTTTGTAAGACAAGGGCTGTTATAAGTAAACAAATCATATTACACCATTCTTCTCTTTGTAAGACAAGGGCTGTTATAAGTAAACAAATCATATTACACCATTCTTCTCTTTGTAAGACAAGGGCTGTTATAAGTAAACAAATCATATTACACCATTCTTCTCTTTGTAAGACAAGGGCTGTTATAAGTAAACAAATCATATTACACCATTCTTCTCTTTGTAAGACAAGGGCTGTTATAAGTAAACAAATCATATTACACCATTCTTCTCTTTGTAAGACAAGGGCTGTTATAAGTAAACAAATCATATTACACCATTCTTCTCTTTGTAAGACAAGGGCTGTTATAAGTAAACAAATCATATTACACCATTCTTCTCTTTGCAAGACAAGGGCTGTTATAAGTAAACAAATCATATTACACCATTCTTCTCTTTGTAAGACAAGGGCTGTTATAAGTAAACAAATCATATTACACCATTCTTCTCTTTGTAAGACAAGGGCTGTTATAAGTAAACAAATCATATTACACCATTCTTCTCTTTGTAAGACAAGGGCTGTTATAAGTAAACAAATCATATTACACCATTCTTCTCTTTGCAAGACAAGGGCTGTTATAAGTAAACAAATCATATTACACCATTCTTCTCTTTGTAAGACAAGGGCTGTTATAAGTAAACAAATCATATTACACCATTCTTCTCTTTGTAAGACAAGGGCTGTTATAAGTAAACAAATCATATTACACTATTCTTCTCTTTGTAAGACAAGGGCTGCTATAAGTAAACAAATCATATTACACTATTCTTCTCTTTGTAAGACAAGGGCTGTTATAAGTAAACAAATCATATTACACAATTCTTCTCTTTGTAAGACAAGGGCTGTTATAGGTAAACAAATCATATTACACCATTCTTCTCTTTGTAAGACAAGAGCTGTTATAGGTAAACAAATCATATTACACCATTCTTCTCTTTGTAAGACAAGGGCTGTAATAAGTAAACAAATCATATTTCACCATTCTTCTCTTTGCAAGACAAGGGCTGTTATAAGTAAACAAATCATATTACACCATTCTTCTCTTTGTAAGACAAGGGCTGTTATAAGTAAACAAATCATATTACACCATTCTTCTCTTTGTAAGACAAGGGCTGTTATAAGTAAACAAATCATATTACACCATTCTTCTCTTTGTAAGACAAGGGCTGTTATAAGTAAACAAATCATATTACACCATTCTTCTCTTTGCAAGACAAGGGCTGTTATAAGTAAACAAATCATATTACACCATTCTTCTCTTTGTAAGACAAGGGCTGTTATAAGTAAACAAATCATATTACACCATTCTTCTCTTTGTAAGACAAGGGCTGTTATAAGTAAACAAATCATATTACACCATTCTTCTCTTTGTAAGACAAGGGCTGTTATAAGTAAACAAATCATATTACACCATTCTTCTCTTTGTAAGACAATGGCTGTTATAAGTAAGCAAATCATATTACACCATTCTTCTCTTTGTAAGACAGGGGCTGTTATAAGTAAGCAAATCATATTACACCATTCTTCTCTTTGTAAGACAAGGGCTGTTATAAGTAAACAAATCATATTACACCATTCTTCTCTTTGTAAGACAAGGGCTGTTATAAGTAAACAAATCATATTACACCATTCTTCTCTTTGTAAGACAAGGGCTGTTATAAGTAAACACATCATATTACACTATTCTTCTCTTTGTAAGACAAGGGCTGTTATAAGTAAACAAATCATATTACACCATTCTTCTCTTTGTAAGACAAGGGCTGTTATAAGTAAACAAATCATATTACACCATTCTTCTCTTTGTAAGACAAGGGCTGTTATAAGTAAACAAATCATATTACACCATTCTTCTCTTTGTAAGACAAGGGCTGTTATCAGCAAGCAAATCATATTACACCATTCTTCTCTTTATAAGACAAGGGCTGTTATAAGTAAACAAATCATATTACACCATTCTTCTCTTTGTAAGACAAGGGCTGTTATAAGTAAACAAATCATATTACACCATTCTTCTCTTTGTAAGACAAGGGCTGTTATAAGTAAACAAATCATATTACACCATTCTTCTCTTTGTAAGACAAGGGCTGTTATAAGTAAACAAATCATATTACACCATTCTTCTCTTTGTAAGACAAGGGCTGTTATAAGTAAACAAATCATATTACACCATTCTTCTCTTTGTAAGACAAAGGCTGTTATAAGAAAACAAATCATATTACACCATTCTTCTCTTTGTAAGACAAGGGCTGTTATAAGTAAACAAATCATATTACACCATTCTTCTCTTTGTAAGACAAGGGCTGTTATAAGTAAACAAATCATATTACACCATTCTTCTCTTTGTAAGACAAAGGCTGTTATAAGAAAACAAATCATATTACACCATTCTTCTCTTTGTAAGACAAGGGCTGTTATAAGTAAACAAATCATATTACACCATTCTTCTCTTTGTAAGACAAGGGCTGTTATAAGTAAACAAATCATATTACACCATTCTTCTCTTTGTAAGACAAAGGCTGTTATAAGAAAACAAATCATATTACACCATTCTTCTCTTTGTAAGACAAAGGCTGTTATAAGAAAACAAATCATATTACACCATTCTTCTCTTTGTAAGACAAAGGCTGTTATAAGAAAACAAATCATATTACACCATTCTTCTCTTTGTAAGACAAGGGCTGTTATAAGTAAACAAATCATATTACACCATTCTTCTCTTTGTAAGACAAGGGCTGTTATAAGTAAACAAATCATATTACACCATTCTTCTCTTTGTAAGACAAAGGCTGTTATAAGAAAACAAATCATATTACACCATTCTTCTCTTTGTAAGACAAAGGCTGTTATAAGAAAACAAATCATATTACACCATTCTTCTCTTTGTAAGACAAGGGCTGTTATAAGTAAACAAATCATATTACACCATTCTTCTCTTTGTAAGACAAGGGCTGTTATAAGTAAACAAATCATATTACACCATTCTTCTCTTTGTAAGACAAAGGCTGTTATAAGAAAACAAATCATATTACACCATTCTTCTCTTTGTAAGACAAAGGCTGTTATAAGAAAACAAATCATATTACACCATTCTTCTCTTTGTAAGACAAGGGCTGTTATAAGTAAACAAATCATATTACACCATTCTTCTCTTTGTAAGACAAAGGCTGTTATAAGAAAACAAATCATATTACACCATTCTTCTCTTTGTAAGACAAAGGCTGTTATAAGAAAACAAATCATATTACACCATTCTTCTCTTTGTAAGACAAAGGCTGTTATAAGAAAACAAATCATATTACACCATTCTTCTCTTTGTAAGACAAAGGCTGTTATAAGAAAACAAATCATATTACACCATTCTTCTCTTTGTAAGACAAAGGCTGTTATAAGAAAACAAATCATATTACACCATTCTTCTCTTTGTAAGACAAAGGCTGTTATAAGAAAACAAATCATATTACACCATTCTTCTCTTTGTAAGACAAAGGCTGTTATAAGAAAACAAATCATATTACACCATTCTTCTCTTTGTAAGACAAGGGCTGTTATAAGTAAACAAATCATATTACACCATTCTTCTCTTTGTAAGACAAAGGCTGTTATAAGAAAACAAATCATATTACACCATTCTTCTCTTTGTAAGACAAGGGCTGTTATAAGTAAACAAATCATATTACACCATTCTTCTCTTTGTAAGACAAGGGCTGTTATAAGAAAACAAATCATATTACACCATTCTTCTCTTTGTAAGACAAGGGCTGTAATAAGTAAACAAATCATATTACACCATTCTTCTCTTTGTAAGACAAGGGCTGTTATAAGTAAACAAATCATATTACACCATTCTTCTCTTTGTAAGACAAGGGCTGTTATAAGTAAACAAGTCATATTACACCATTCTTCTCTTTGTAAGACAAGGGCTGTTATAAGTAAACAAATCATATTACACCATTCTTCTCTTTGTAAGACAAGGGCTGTTATAAGTAAACAAATCATATTACACCATTCTTCTCTTTGTAAGACAAGGGCTGTTATAAGTAAACAAATCATATTACACCATTCTTCTCTTTGTAAGACAGGGGCTGTTATAAGTAAACAAATCATATTACACCATTCTTCTCTTTGTAAGACAAGGGCTGTTATAAGTAAACAAATCATACTACACCATTCTTCTCTTTGTAAGACAAGGGCTGTTATAAGAAAACAAATCATATTACACCATTCTTCTCTTTGTAAGACAAGGGCTGTTATAAGTAAACAAATCATATTACACCATTCTTCTCTTTGTAAGACAAGGACTTTTATAAGTAAACAAATCATATTACACCATTCTTCTCTTTGTAAGACAAGGGCTGTTATAAGTAAGCAAATCATATTACACCATTCTTCTCTTTGTAAGACAATAGCTGTTATAAGTAAACAAATCATATTACACCATTCTTCTCTTTGTAAGACAAGGGCTGTTATAAGTAAACAAATCATATTACACCATTCTTCTCTTTGTAAGACAAGGGCTGTTATAAGTAAACAAATCATATTACACCATTCTTCTCTTTGTAAGACAAGAGCTGTTATAAGTAAGCAAATCATATTACACCATTCTTCTCTTTGTAAGACAAGGGCTGTTATAAGTAAACAAATCATATTACACCATTCTTCTCTTTGTAAGACAAGGGCTGTTATAAGTAAACAAATCATATTACACCATTCTTCTCTTTGTAAGACAAGGGCTGTTATAAGTAAACAAATCATATTACACCATTCTTCTCTTTGTAAGACAAGGGCTGTTATAAGTAAGCAAATCATATTACACCATTCTTCTCTTTGTAAGACAAGGGCTGTTATAAGTAAACAAATCATATTACACCATTCTTCTCTTTGTAAGACAAGGGCTGTTATAAGTAAACAAATCATATTACACCATTCTTCTCTTTGTAAAACAAGGGCTGTTATAAGTAAACAAATCATATTACACCATTCTTCTCTTTGTAAGACAAGGGCTGTTATAAGTAAACAAATCATATTACACCATTCTTCTCTTTGTAAGACAAGGGCTGTTATAAGTAAACAAATCATATTACACCATTCTTCTCTTTGTAAGACAAGGGCTGTTATTAGTAAACAAATCATATTACACCATTCTTCTCTTTGTAAGACAAGGGCTGTTATAAGTAAACAAATCATATTACACCATTCTTCTCTTTGTAAGACAAGGGCTATGTCCAGCACATCATGATACGACTACAGCATGTCAACAAGTGAAAGTTGAACAAGTGTATCTTAAAAGCAACGGTGAAAACAGTATATGGATTGGCACAGATTTGAGAGACAACATAGTGTCGGTTGTCAACTTTTAATTTACGGTGCTCATATATATAATGATCCATAAATAGACAAATCCAATACCAAACGTTTGTAATTTTAGATTATTTATTAAAAAAAAATACAAATATCAGGTGTTTTGGAGGGGCCCGGGTGGTTTGATGAGTTAGGTCGTTGGATTTAGCAAATCATACAAGCCTATCACCAATACGACGTGGGTTCGCCCCTAGCATTGTAAATTACAAAAAAAGGTGCACGCGATTCGCAGCCGCAAGTGATAAAGTTTACCAGTTGCTTGCCCATGGCCGGTGGTTCTCTCCGGGTATTCCGGCTTCCTCCACCACTACAACTGGTCGCCATGATATAGCTGAACTATTGCTGAAAGTGGCGTTAGCACCAAAATTCAAATTCAAATTCACATTCAGGTGTTTTGGTTTCAATATATTTCTTATACATACATGCAAAAGGCCGCCATGACCGAAAGCATGTGATATACAATGTACATGTAGCTAAACTTACATGTACTTATATATGCAATCCGGGGTCGATGTGGTCGTGATCGTATGGTAGTTGGATTTACAACTACCTATGCAATCAGTGCCTATCGTACTAACGTGAGCTCGAAACTTCCATTTCCGCTCATGGCATGGCATACATGTATTAATACAACATTTTGTCTGGTCAGATTAATATCCCCAATACACAAATCTGTCGAACGTATATTGCTTACAGATGCTAGTAACTACGCTGCCTCAGGTGTGCTATTACAAAACAAAAAAAACGAAGTTGTTCATGTAATGTTGGATGAAAATGGAAAAAAAAACAAAGTTCAACTTTTAGAGAACTCAAGGCGGCAGAATTTGTTCTATTAGCCTTGCATTCACATTTAAGCGGTAGATTTGTCAAACTTTATTCTGACAATCAAAATGTTGTCTGAATAGTTAACGTTGGTAGCATGAAACGTGAACTTCAGAACATACATGCTAAGTTTAATTCACAGTTTTGGACTCAGGGTACATAAGGAGTCGATGCATTTGCTTACGACTGATCTAATGATAATAATTGGCTAGTGCCACCTATTCATTATATACCTAATGTCATAAACCATATGTTGAAGTACAGGTGTTATGGAACCATAGTTGTTCCTAAGTAGAAATCGGCTTTATTTTGACCATGCATTGTACAAAATAGCGGTGAATTCGAATGGTTCGTTTAAGACAAGACTGAATATGTCAATACAAGGATGTTTTTCAAAGCAGGTTCTGAAAAATAAAGTGTGTTTGCTAGATCACCTTTTATAAGCAATGTTTTGGTTCTGAAAATCGATTGTAGAAATATAATATTGTAAATCACTTTGGTGAGTGATCTACAAGTAATTAATAAATCATTTTGGTGAATGATTTTACATAATACACATCATTTTAGTGAATGATTTTACATTTAAGCATCATTTTGGTGAATGATCTTACAGAATACACATCATTTTGGTGAATGATATATTTTTTTTAAATATGAGTGTATGTACTTTTCATAAAATGTTGATTGTAGAAATTAAGTTGCAAATAGATGTACAGTGTTTTTACAAATTAAATGATTTTAAAAAAGATCATTTTGGTAAATGATCCTTCAAAATGGGTATTTTGGGAATGATGGTTTGCATAAACGAAACATATTCATTTTAAAATTGTCTATTTACAAAATGTATACAGTTGTGGATCTTGGAAGGACTTACAACCTTTCTATGATCATGATATTTTAGGACCAGCTGCCAAACAAATACCAGATTTAGTGAATGCCAGTAAGGCCGACAGTACCAACAAGAAATATGATAATTATATTAACAAATTTCGAAAGTGGTGTGAATTGCATTCGTTTTCTTCACTTCCAGCGACACCGAATTATTTATGTTTATACATAAGTTCGTTAGTTTTTCAGCGTGTGTCTATTTCAGTTTTGGATGCTGTATTTTGTAGTATCAGCCGTTTTCACATAGTTTCTTTGAGAAAAAATCCGTGTGATGAAAGAATAGTGAAATTGTGCTTAGAAGACAGTAAGCGATTACTGGCCAAACCTGTCAAGAAAAAACTTCCTATAACTGTGGATATGTTGAAGAAAATTATTGATCGTTATGGGAAAAAGGACTCGACTTTATATCCGATTTACGTACATGCACTTTGTGTTGATAAGGTTTTTCTGGATTTTGTCGTTACAGCGAATTGTCGAACATTTTAATGAAAGATCTTGAAATTTTTGATACTCATCTTGAAATAAATATTCAGAAAAGTAAAATATTCAGAAAAGTAAAACTGATATTTATCGAAGGGGTAATAAAGTGGTTATAGCAAAAACAGGAAATACACTGTCCAGTTTCTTTTTTATTACGTTACATACAATCAGCTAGTTTAAATTTTAAATCTAGTGAATATTTATGCACTGCTGTTCAGTTTTGTAAAAGTATTAAATCGTACAAATTATGTAATAGATTTAAACCTTTATCCTATACCAGAGCTCGGGAAATCGTTTTGGATACATTGGGTGTCTTGGGTCATAATAAATCCCATTTTTGTCTGCATAGTTCAAGGAATGGTGGTGTTTCTGTTGCGGCTCGGAATAATGTATCCGACAGGCTTCTCCGAGCTCATGGTAGGTGGGTAACGGACAAATCCAAAGACGATACATACATTAAATTGTTAGTTTCTAGAAATTTTGATTTATAACAACGTTCGTTAAAATCCCCCTGGGATATCTTTGTGATCGAAGTTGTAGCCAGTCACTCACTCTATTCATTCTTGTTTTATCTTAATATAGAAAAGACTATATTTATTTTCACATGAGAGTATCGATGGAGAAAATAAACAATATAATGAAATCTATAACAAAAAAATGAAAGAAAGTTTCCCGGCTAAAGTTCAACTGACCAAACTGACCAATAAGAAATGAAAAGGACAAAATAGTATGGAGTATTCATTTAACATAATCACTAAATGAATAAATATATTAACTCTAAATACTGATGAAAATAAGCATATGTTACTGAAACAGAAATAGAAATATATTAAGGATTAATTACAAATGTATGACATCAGGATCAGCTAATAATCCTTTAATAAGAAGAAATAAATTGTTAATAACTACATTACTTCCGTTTTTCATTGAAATGCTACAATATGAATGGCTATGAAGTGATCACATGATTATAAAAGAGATGTTTTACATCCCAATAAAACTCAAACCCGATTTTGCACGTCAGATGTAAACAATCAATGGCGTAGTAATTTCCAACAGCAAATAATCTAACACAAATAAAATTCACAACGAAAAAATTCAACTATGTTAAATTTTGGTGAGAGTTAAATGTAATTATAAGAATTGAATGCATTTTTTTTTTGTAGTTTTATACCTAGGCGTGTAAAAGCGTGGACCGAGGCACATTTTTTGTATGAAGCGCTAGCGCGCTTCTTACAAATTAAAAAGTGCTTCGGTCCACGCTTTTACACCCCAATAAAACTACAACAAATGCATTCAATTCTTAAATAAAAATAATAATTATACTGAAAAAAATATGTACAAATCCACTGTTGTCACCACTAATAATAATTTAAGGTATTTATACTTACTAATCTTACTAATTGTCTATAAAGTAATTTTTTCAGTGAGATTGAGTTGATTGATTGATTGACTGATTTATAAAACATATTAATTGCTATTGAAATGTAAAAGGTTAAATGGGATAATATTTAAAACTATTAAATATGAATTTAATATGATCATTAAATATGAATTTAATATGATCACTTTTACCTTTAAAATATTAAAAGGTGAGTTATTAACAATGTTATGTGTAATCTGTCTGTGTTTTTGTGTAATTGTGCATGTTTTGAGCACAATAGTTATGAACATAATTTTATATTCCGGTTGCCATGATATAATACACACTGATGAACAACAGAATGATATTGTGATCCTTTGAGGTATATCCTGTATTTTGATTCCAAGACCTTTGCATCCCAGTGTGAGGTAAAGATAGTTGTTTTTATAGTTTTGCTTATTAATGTTAATTTTGCTACTTATTATTTTCCTTATCATAGTGTTTTAGCTTATGCTTATGCTTGCTTGGCTTAAGCTTATTTTTGCTATTATTTTGCTTGGTTCATGTGAAGCTATTCTTTACATGTAATAACACTTTTCTTTCATATTAGAGAATGTCCATGAGAACCATGAGCAGCTATATAGAATGAATATTTTGTTAAAATAATGGAATAGAAAACCTGTCATAATTGTAATTTAATTTATTTTAAATATTCCATACATAAACTATCAGAGTTTTCTTTCTTGACCCATTATTTATTGATCTAATATTGTTATTACAGGGTCTTTTATTTGGAAGTATTTCCGACTGTAATAAATGCTCGAACTTACAACGTCTTGGTTTTATTATTCACCTGATAATTGACCGGACGACACATTAAGTATACTATTCCAGTTATTTTCCCTTTTACCAAGTTTTGATAGATTAATAGAGGTACGCTCGTATAATAATTAGTATTCTTGAAGGTAAAGGGGATGGATGTAGGCGAGGATATTTAATTTTAATTAGATAGATTTATCCCAGAAATGGATATAGCAATCTCCTATTCATTTACATGGAACAAAAGCTGGATGAAAATCAGTTATTTCGATATAAAATATAAATAAATTCAAATAAAAGTAAAGCAAAAAATATTTGAAAACGAACAAAAATGTATAGCTGACTTTTAAAGATGAATGAGAGATAGGGTTCTCATCACGGTTCAGGAAAAAAAATTTTTGCTAATCATTTTTCACGGGAAGAAAATTCTGCTGATCGCAATTCTTGAGAAAAAACAAATGAAACCAAACGTAAATTGCTTACATCCCTACTAATCGTGTCAACAATAATCAGCGGAGATGACCAGTAAGGATGCGTGTACTATTGGCGAATAGAGGAGAGAGGGCAACAATTGTCGTCAAGAAGATGGCATTAAAAAAAATCTGAAGTATATGTTAAAAAGAATAATATATGACCTTTTCAATATCATCCCGCCCATCATCCCTCGATCTCGTGTTGATATATGGGTCTCGTGATGATACACAGGCTGATATGGAAAATGTTATTTATTAATCTCTATATTAAAAATATATATTTCCTCTGATATGCAATTTAATTTCTTTTTAGTAATAATTATTATTCTAAACCACTTAAGTATAGGAAAGTTTAAATTTACAACTTGACGTACTGTCACATTGCAAGGAACATATTTTGAGTTGATTGAGTACAAGTTATATTACAAATGAAGCCCCTCCTTGCACATTACTAAAAATACATAATTTATATGACATGAACAAGTTTCTATGTATATATCAATCACCATATTGTTTATCTGTAGATAATGCATTTTTCTGTTTTGATATTGGCATATAGCGTAACAAATAAAGGCAGACTAGTTGACTCGTAGTTAGAATAATTCCTTCATTGCATGGCATAGGAGTCATGAAGTTTTCCATGAAAATAAGATACCTTGCATCTGTTCAGTGTATGACATGAGTTTCAATGTGTTATCCATAAAAATAAACTACCGTCCATCATTCAAACATAGGGATAAGCATGAGAAGCTTGTCCATTAAAATTAGTTACCTGACAGTCTGTCATTGCATTGTATAGGTGTTCTGAAGTGTTCCATGAAACTAATTTACCTTACATCTGTTCAGTGTATGAAATAGGTTTCAAGGTGTTATCAAGGAAAATAAACTACATTTCATTATTGAAACAAAAGCATAAGCATCAGCAGTTTGTCATGAAAATTAGCTACCTGACATTCCGTCATTGCATGGTATAAGTGTCATGAAGTTTTCCATGAAAATAAGCTACCTTACACCTGTTCAATGTATGACATAGGTCTCAATGTGTCATCCATGAAAATAAACTACCTTTCATCATTCAAACATGAGCATAAACATCAAAAGCTTGTCCATAGAAATTAGCTACCTGACATTCCTTCATTGCATGGTATAGGAGTTCTGAAGTTTTCCATGAAAATAAGCTACCAGTAAATACCAATTTATTGTCTTTAATTGACACGACCGCGGCTCGAACTAAAGATCTGCCACATCCGATGCAATCAGTGTCTATCACCACTAACGTCGTGAATTCCAATCCTGCACATGCGAGGTGTGCTCGATACAACATTATGTGATAAAGTTTGTCAGTGACTTGCACAGGTCGGTAGTTTTCAGAATTGAGAAGAATCATCCTGGAATAGTTTTTTTTTGCTAGAGACTATGCAAGTAGGGATCAAATTTACCATTACATTCATTTGGCTCTTAGGTTATTTAGTACTCCCACAGTGAGAACGCGGACGTGCTAGAATACTTGGAGTACATAGCCAACATATCCGAAAACACTGTAGGTGAAAACCATTATTGAATATTATATGAAAATAAAATGGCGGGAAAGGGGCAAATAAACAGGGATATAAAACGATAAACGCGGACGTCCTAGAGAGCACCTCAACAGCACATCCGGTTGCACATGTGCGCTCCCATATTTTCCAGGGGAAGCCCTACGGGTGATATCATTTACGGTCAAAAGGCCCCACTAGGGCGGATATTGCTCAACTTCCGGTTACGCATGCGCACACCATTCAACAGGGTTGATATTGCACAATTTCCGGTTGCGCATGCGCACACCCAAAGGAACCCCGGAGGGGTCACGTGACCCTAGGTCACTTTCGGTAGCCATGGTACTTGTACTACTACTATAGTAAGAAAGAAAAAAGCGCGGGGGAAAAAGCCGGGCATGCGCAAAACACACTTCCGGTTATAACGTCACTTCCGGGCATGTGACTTCCGGTCAGGGCCGCTTCCAGTCACGTCACTTCCTATCACGTGACTTTTAGTAGCTCCACCACAAATGTTGTTTGAGCTATTCCCATATACTACTCATGTAACACTGATTTATAGACACGCCCTTTTGGAGTTAGACGGAGTAGAAAGTACAAATGAAAATCCGAAGGTGATAATGGAACATTTTTTTTATTATATCTGATGATGATAAACATGATCAACATTTTACACACTTCGTACAAAAGGAAGTCAGTGAATATTTAAAGTCAATATCATATAATGTTAACACCATGCATGACAATATGTACCAACCACTGATCAAATGTGCGGAGTTATGTGATTTTGTTCGTGACCGTTAGCTGACAGTTCTCGGTTCTCATATCCTAAAATTACTTAGAAAAAGGAAATTGCTGTATATTTTATGTAATTATCTCACGATATTAATTATATGTTTGAAGATCTACTGTTTCTTATTCCAAATGTTGTGAAATTTAATCAGGCATAACAAAATTATTCAAACAAATTTAAACACTGAAAATAAACAGTAACAATTGCACAAAATTAAAAAGAAAATGTTCCCTCAATTCCAAAGTAAAATATAAAATACTGAATAAAAAATAAACATCTTAATTCAAATCTAACATATCTTACGACAACACCCTAATAACGGTGTCATAAATTTTTTTAAGAAACCTTACCCAAGCAAAACATTCATTGTTGACGTTACGCTTTATAGCACCAATACCGTACGCGACGTCTATAACTAACGTTGTGCGTTCGAATCCGCTCAGGCGCGATGTCATAAAGTTTGACAGTGACTATGCCCAAAGGACTTAAACATACTAAGAACAAAGCAAACCAAAGACCCAAAACAAGATAGACAAAATCGGCCACGGTTTGGCTATGACTGAGGGAGGCTGGCCTTAGTTTTTATAGTTTATTACTTAGAAACTGTAAATTTCAAACAAATATGACTAATAAAACATGTCAGTACTGAAGCATTGACTACTAGCGAGAGTGAGTGAGTGAATATTGTTTAGCGACAACTCACCAATTTTCCACATATATCATGAAGAGAACAAGTTAATTATCAATGAGATGATGGTGAGGTCCGCTTTGTACCAGTGCTAGCTTACTGTAACAACAGTCTGCGGATAGACGTGTCGCCCCACTCGTCAACATTATCCGGATGTCGAGCCAACTAGTCTTTGGTCTTTCTCTTTAATGCTGTTTACTTAGGGGAGAAGTAACAAATACCAATTTAATTTGACCCGATCGGGACTCGAAGCCACGATTTAGCGCACTCACGGCTAGCAGCAACCCTGTATTACGGAAATTCCAATATGAGCCACAAGGTTTGGAATATCGTTTCAACTGAGAGATATAAACTCCATATGCAAGTGTTGATGGAATGTTGCTACCACATAGATCATAAATGGAAAGTTAACAATGGGAAATTGAGAGCAACATCAATTAAAAAATTTAGTGCAAGTAGTTCATTGTTAGTTTATATATGGATATGGATGATATTTACACAACGTTCTAAAAGTGATTATTAATCTTTGGAATGTATTTTAGTTTTTAGTGGGGTTTGTGTTAATCGATCTCCAGGTTTATGTGTAATGTTTTTAGATCGTTGTTTGTCTTTTTTCTTTTGGCGTTGTGTTGTCTGTCCTCTTTCGATTTACGGATTCTGATGACCCTTTGGTATCTTCAAACTCATCTTGGTTGAAAGAGTTCATTTTCTATGTACTATGTAGTGTTATTGTTATAGAACGGAGCTTCGTGACTTTTTAATTTGTTAGTGTTATTGTTCAGTCTTGTGTTCCATTTGAGTGTTTGAAGAAGAGTTTGGAGATACCAAAAAGGGGTCATCAGAATCCTTAAATCGAAGGAGAACAGACAACACAATGCCACAAGAAAAAGGACAAGCAACGATCTAAAAACATTACACATAAACCTTAAATCGAAGTTGACGAATAAAGGTAATAACAAAATTACCGAACTCCGAACAATCTTACAAAGGGAAAGTCAAAACTCATAATTATATAAACAGACAAAATCAGTCAACAACCGGAAAACTGTGAAAACCGTAATGACCCTGACTTGGTACAGGCATTTCTAAAGAAATGGTGGGTTGAATCAGATTTTAAGGCGCCAAACCTCCCGCTCTCATTACGGTTCAAAGGTTCCGGCTGTCACTGTAACAGTATTTAAATACAGGAACAAAATAGGTAAAATAGTTGTCAAAGCAGTACCATATTCGGTGACGTAAATGTCAAAAATATTTTCACACATTGACAAAAAAAAATTCTTGACATTTTTTACTTCTTTATCTTTATACATTTTCACTATATGAAAATGCATCGCTTATAAAAAATTTGGCAGAGACAGAATATATTTCGACAAGATATTGGTATCGGAATATAAACTTTTTAAGAGATCGAATAAGGCGAATCTTTTAATAGCCCTGGTCCAGTAGCCTGTTCCTCAGATGAAGATGACGTTTCAGGAAATCAGAATAATTGCTACTGGCCCTTGCATAGCGAATCAATTGCGAGATGTAAACACCATATGCAGGAGAAGCTGGTATATTGCTGCACATGTTTGGAAAATTTATGATTTTAAAATTGAAGTCGTCCCGCTTATCATAAATTTTAGTACTGAGTTGACCACTGTCGTCAAATTCGAGGTATAAGTCCAAAAATGATGCGGACGAAGCTGTATCGGTGGTCTCTTTAACTTCCAGCTCTGGAGGATATATCAATGGAAGAAATTCTGCAAATCTAGAATTATTGATAGATAAAACGTCATCAATATACCTATATGTGAAATTAAAGGCTCTAGCTTCATGAATCTTCTTATCTTTTACAAGCTTTTGAAGAAACTCCGACTCATATGAGTATAAAAATAAATCGGCTAGAAGAGGGGCACAATTCGTACCCATTGGTATGCCGACGACCTGCTGAAACAGTGTCCCTCCAAAGGAGACAAATATGTTATCGATGAGGAACTCCAGCATACTGATCACTTGTTCCTCGGAGTAGCATGTTTTACCTTTATGAATTTTGTTTGAAAAATATGTGGAATTGTAGCCTAACACAACAAATTTTGAGCCATAGTTTCTATGACTAAAAGCTTTATGAATTGTTTCTTTTAAGCGGGTTTTTAATTTGTCATGCGGTAGGGTGGTATATAGAGTTGAAAAATCAAAAGTTTTGATGGAGGATACCTGAGAGAAAGATCTTGATTTCAGGTTATCCAAAAGATCTTTAGAGTTTTTCAAAATCCACATGTGATTTATGCCACTACGCGAGTAAACAGTTTCACAATATTTCTGTTGTCCCTCTTTTACTGCAGACAGAATCTTTGTCAGGTGAATAGACAATTCTTTCGTCGAACAAGTTGATGATTCCGCTATGTACCTTTCTTTGTATGGTGTCTTCTTATGGAGTTTAGGTATCCAATATAAATAAGGTAAATCCTCAGACTCCTTACCAGAGGGAATGTTTAAAGAGGTCATGAATGATCTGTGGTTAGCTAGGATTTCATCTTTGTCGAACGAAGTTGGTTTGTATGTGGTATTACTAGAGGTGTTGCTATTTATGCCTAATTCCTTGATTAGGCATTCGAAGTAATATGATTTACATACAAACACGATATTGTTGGAAGCCTTGTCCGCAGGAACGATAACATATTTGTCATGAAGAGAGGAAAGACACTTAACGGCTTCTTGGTCTTTAAATACAGACTTAGGTCGACTATTAACACAATTTTTGAGTTTGTGAATCCGACCTTGTACTAGAGACCTAATTGTTCTAACCCAGTCTGACAAGGACTCTAACTCAGGATCTTGGTCTACTTCTCTCTTTATCCACCTTCTGGCATAATCTTCAACAGCATCCATAATTATCTTGAAATTATGTTTCCAATTGATGTGTTGAGGTTCTCTGAATTTAGGACCATGAGAAATCACCTTTCGGAGACTCTCATGTTGAATGATATTCAGATCACCAGTGATTACATGTCCAGATGGGTTGTATTGAAAAGGAGAGTGGGAGCAGTCACAAGTCAGAGAGTTCTTACGGTACTCTTCTATGTTAATATCTTGCAATGCTTCTTTGTAGTTGAAAATTTTACGGCCAATGCTGTTAGTGTAGCTATAGGAGACAATGGGAACAGATTGATTTTTGAAATATGGTGGAATTTCTTTTACGACCTCTTTTCTATTAAGAATGTTGCTGATGTTAATAGCATCGATTCCTTTGTTAGCAAATGGAATATGGAGGAATTTTCTGTTGTTATCATGAAGAGGTTCAGATCGAACTGGTTTAAAAAGACGAAAGGACGCCACGTCACATATAATACTAGACAATCTGTACTTAGGAGAAAAAGGATCTACGCCTCCTTTGTCAAGTGAGTAGTTCACACAGACATCTGAATTACATCTGGCAACAATGGACTGAGCAGTGTAATTTTAAAGTAATGACATTGGTATACGTATGACGACATCACATCATATTAACCGGAAACTACTTTTAAATGTCAATAGCAAAATACACCATTGGTCTATTCAATGTTTAAAAGCTTTTCAGTGACTTTCATTTCATCTTTATCATCAATGCGTTTATATTATTCTGATCCATAAATTTGTATATCAATTATGGCCGATCCTAAACTCTAAAACGAAATGTGAGTTATTTTAAAGCATTTTTTAAATTGGTTCCATCTATTTAAACTATGAAATGTAAATATTTACTTCAGAAGAATGTATAGATTAATTGTTAATTTTAAAAGTTAAAAAAAAAATTCCCATAATGATAATGGTACGTTTGCTTATGTACATAAGGGATAAATATTTGCATTGTTTATTTTAAAAGTAACATTTTTTTCGCAATAATTGTACATTTGCTTATTTACAAGCAAGAGAACTTTATTTTTTCCTTTTAATTGAAGATATTAGAAATGTTATCTACAATAGTAATACTGTTGATTATTTTCTGTAATGCAGACATAATTTTTGGGAATAAACGATCTTTAAGAGTGTACCAGGATGTTGCTTTTCAAGATACAATATCCAATTATCAGTCACTACGATCGTCAAAATCAACGTCCATAGCCGGTTGTGTTACTGAATGTATGGATGAAGAGACATGCGGGTCTATTTATTTCCACGCGGCCACGGGTAACTGTAATATGTATACATCTAGAATGTCTGCTGTTTTCAGTGTAATCAGTGAAACAGGATGGAGATTTTATCATAAAAATCAAAGTAAGTTCATATGGGGCTAGAGTTAGGGTTATGGTGTTTAACGCCACTTTCAACAATATTCCATTAATATAGCGGCGGTCAGTTTGTTTTATTGGTGGAGGAAACCGGAGTACCCAGAGAAAACGACCGACCTGTCGCAAGTTACTAACAAAACTTTATCACATAATGTTGTATCGACTACACCTCGCCTGAGCAGAATTCGAACTCGCAACTGATTGCATAGGTAGTTGTAAATCCAATTACCATAGGATCACGGCCACGACGGCCCTGTAAGCTGAAATGTGTTCCACTCAAATCAAACACAAATTTTGCTTGTGAACTGGGTTGCATTAACTTCAATTAAATTTTATACAGATATATCATGTTTGGGAAAATACCAGTCGAGAGACGAAATATTTCCCGAACCGAATGGCGAGGGAAAAATCTCAAGACTGCTATTTTTCGCAAATAGCCCTCCCAGACATGATATATCTGTTTAATTACACCGAATATTATTTAGAACACTAGCTAAATAGATAATACCTTTTGTTTATCGTTTTCAGGACCTTATACAATTATCACCCTTGATGGAGTGTGACCCGACGTTGGTCTCCCAGAGAAAAATAAGGTCACCCGAGGGCTTGCCGGAGGGTGACCTAACTTTTCGAGGGGAGACAAACCGTTGGGTCACACTCCAACAAGGGTGATAATTGGTATAGTATATCGAATATTTTTGCATCAGACACCAAGTAATAGAATACCTGCAGCTTTGCGAAAATATTCGATATAACATATAAGATTTCTTCTTCGCCTACAGCGACGAACCTGTCGCTGGACGCCATGTTTGTTGTCTGTTGAATCAAGGGAAGTAACTATAATTGGAAACACGTGAGGCTCACGTGGGAATTTCCTTGGAATTTCCTCGCGAGCGGTGGACCTTACTATGAGACCTTACGATTAGCGGTTGACCCAACGAATTGATAAATATCACGTGACAGTGTTTTATCAAATCAGATTCAAGATATGTATATGAGTATATAATATAACATGATGTATCTGTTCAATTCTACCGAATGATGTTACATAAAACGCACAACTGATAACGTTTTACAAATTTTGTTACAAGCGTCTCGGTGAAGGGTAAAAACGGCTAATACGATTGTTACATAAAACGCACAACTGATAAGGTATTACAAATTTTGTTACAAGCGTCTCGGTGAAGGGTAAAAACGGCAAATACGATTTTGCAAATACCATGAAAAAAAGTTAAATCTTTTCCAAGTTATAAGATATAAATTATTGACTTTACAATTATAATATTTTCCAGATGCGTGTCCACTGTCGTCAAGCTATACTTACAATGCGGTGTTAGACAGGTGTATCAAAGCACATACTAACACTAAACCTTTTATAAAGGCACGTGAGGTATGTGAAAAAGAAAACGCAGCATTGGTCAAAATAGACAGTTACGAAATGTGGATATTTGTTACCACTGTAGTAGGTATGTTAAGCAGTGCGGTCTTACCGCATGGACACGCTGGGCAGTTGCCCGGGGCACCAATAGCATAAGGGGCCATGCTTATCTGTGTATGTTGTGTACGGCATGTTTTTTAATGTTTATAAACACTACTTTTGTAGGAAGTGCCAATACAATAGATATATGTTTAATTTTATCGACCATTTACATTTTTATTCCTGTGAGTGGTTGTGTAGGTAGGACCCCAGTGTAATGATTTGCCTGGGGGCCTATAATGCTGTTAAGACGGCCCTCATGTTAAGCTCGGGTTCCGAAACACGTCAACATTGACTAAAAAACCCACTGCATCCTATTCGGTGGTGTAATAGGAGGAAGAGTTTGCAGATATCAAAGGGAGGTAATTAGAATCCGTAAATCGAAGAAGGAGAGACAACACAATGGCCAAAAGAAAAAGGACAAATAACTATCTACAAAACACTACACCGAAGCAAAAGATCCCCACTGAAAACCGTGGTTGAGCTCAGGTGCTCCGGAAAGGTAAGCAGTTCCTGCTCCGCCTCGAGTGTGATAGATCGTAGGTTCGAGCCCCAGTTGAGTCAAACCAAAGACAATAAAATTGATGTTTGCTGTTTCACTGCTATGCACGCAGGATTAAGGAGTAACAGCAAATACTGGTTGGTTCTGAATCATGATACTGTGTCCGAGTGGAAGGATCTGTCTTTCCCCCTCAGACTGTTGTTTTAGTGAGCTAGCAGTATGAAAATCCAGCTAATCATGTTTGTCCAGCACAAAGCGGAAATAACCATCATTTAACTGAAATGATACTCGATATAGCTTAAGCATTGCTCCCATGGCTTTATCCCACAGTAACAAACTCCGATTTAACCTCGCCACATTTACATGCCTGTCAGAAGCAAGTGCCTGGATTTCCTTCGGCATATGTCGTAGTCTTTTTTGTGTTCAATGATGTGGGAGGTTGTTGTTCGTTTTGTTGATATCAGTTCAAATTGAATTGACCATCACTATTTAACTTTCTTTTCATACAGATGTTATTGTTGACCATGGAATCCATCCATGCATGGCAAATTCCCTCCACCAACACAACTGACTGCCATGATATAATGTTAATACTTATATAAGCGGTGTTAAGCAATTCCAGAGCACCTGAGTTGAACCTCGGTTTTAAGTGGGTTTCATGTTACTCGATCTTTATTTTTATGTGTGTGTTTTGTGGTTCGTTGTTTGTCCTTTTTTCTCTTGGCAATTGCGTTTTATGTTCCTCGATATACGGCTTCTGATTACCCCTTTGGTATCTTCAAACTTTTCTTCCATAAATAACCAGATAAGCGTGTTGGTCTAGAACAAAGCAGACTTCATCATCATGTCATTGAATGTCACGAGTCTCACTGTATACCGGTAGTAATAAGGTAGATATAAAATTTAGTGCGCACGATGCGGTTCTGGAATAACCTTTAACCTTTATCATGTATACTCATAATAAAAAGATAGGAATAACCTTTATCATGTATACTCATAATAAAAAGATAGGAAAGCCAAATAATTTAAAAGACTTTAAAAGGTGCGAGTACAGACCCTAAGCAGGATAGCCAAAATCGACAATGGTGACCTTTGTCTGAGGAGCCGTCGTGATCTTGATCGTATGGTAGTTGGATCTACAACTACCTATGCAATCAGTGCCTATCACCACTGATGTTGTGAGTTCGAATCTCGACCAGGACGAGACGTACAATAGTATGTGATAAAGTTTGTCAGTGACTTGCGACAGGTCGGTGGTTTTCTCCAGGTCCTCCGGTTTCCTCCATCAATAAAACTGACCGCCGCGACATAACTGAAATATTGTTGAAAGTGGCGTCAAACACCATCAATTAAACAAACAAACATACCTAGGCCTATGGGAGAATAATACTTTTATTGATAATTACATTACTTTTGGAACTGCAATTTTCAATATTTGATATATCTAATAAGCCATGACAATGCCGAAGCAAAGACTACTGGGCGCATGATACCCTCGGGGATTAATAGTCCACCCGCAGTGGTATCAACAAAAACGTGAATATTAATTTTAGTGCATACGTCGCGTTTCTGGGATAACCTTCATCGGGTACTTTCATGATAAAAAGATTGGAAAGCCAAATAAGGAAAGTTTCTAATACATATCGAATGTTGTTCAAATCTCGTTCAGGCGAGGTGTACTTGATACAACATTATGTGATAAACTTTTTCAGTGACTTGCGGCAGGTCGGTGGTTTTCTCCGAGTACTCTAGTTTCCTCCACCAATAAAACTGACTGCCACGATATAATAAGTAAATGAAATATTGTTGAAAGTGGCGTTAAACCCTATAACCTATAACCTATAACCTATAACCATAATCAAATAAGATGTTTCTAATACATAACAAAATAAGATGTTTCTAATACATAACAAAATAAGATGTTTCTAATACATAACAAAATAAGATGTTTCTAATACATAACAAAATAAGATGTTTCTAATACATAACAAAATAAGATGTTTCTAATACATAACAAAATAAGATGTTTCTAATACATAACAAAATAAGATGTTTCTAATACATAACAAAATAAGATGTTTCTAATACATAACAAAATAAGATGTTTCTAATACATCACAAAATAAGATGTTTCTAATACATAACAAAATAAGATGTTTCTAATACATAACAAAATAAGATGTTTCTAATACATAACAAAATAAGATGTTTCTAATACATAACAAAATAAGATGTTTCTAATACATAACAAAATAAGATGTTTCTAATACATAACAAAATAAGATGTTTCTAATACATAACAAAATAAGATGTTTCTAATACATAACAAAATAAGATGTTTCTAATACATAACAAAATAAGATGTTTCTAATACATCACAAAATAAGATGTTTCTAATACATAACAAAATAAGATGTTTCTAATACATCACAAAATAAGATGTTTCTAATACATAACAAAATAAGATGTTTCTAATACATCACAAAATAAGATGTTTCTAATACATCACAAAATAAGATGTTTCTAATACATAACAAAATAAGATGTTTCTAATACATAGCAAAATAAGATGTTTCTAATACATAACAAAATAAGATGTTTCTAATACATAACAAAATAAGATGTTTCTAATACATAACAAAATAAGATGTTTCTAATACATAACAAAATAAGATGTTTCTAATACATAACAAAATAAGATGCTTCTAATACATAACAAAATAAGATGTTTCTAATACATAACAAAATAAGATGTTTCTAATACATAACAAAATAAGATGTTTCTAATACATAACAAAATAAGATGTTTCTAATACATAACAAAATAAGATGTTTCTAATACATAACAAAATAAGATGTTTCTAATACATAACAAAATAAGATGTTTCTAATACATAACAAAATAAGATGTTTCTAATACATAACAAAATAAGATGTTTCTAATACATAACAAAATAAGATGTTTCTAATACATCACAAAATAAGATGTTTCTAATACATAGCAAAATAAGATGTTTCTAATACATCACAAAATAAGATGTTTCTAATACATCACAAAATAAGATGTTTCTAATACATCACAAAATAAGATGTTTCTAATACATAACAAAATAAGATGTTTCTAATACATAACAAAATAAGATGTTTCTAATACATAACAAAATAAGATGTTTCTAATACATAACAAAATAAGATGTTTCTAATACATAACAAAATAAGATGTTTCTAATACATAACAAAATAAGATGTTTCTAATACATAACAAAATAAGATGCTTCTAATACATAACAAAATAAGATGTTTCTAATACATAACAAAATAAGATGTTTCTAATACATAACAAAATAAGATGTTTCTAATACATAACAAAATAAGATGCTTCTAATACATAACAAAATAAGATGTTTCTAATACATAACAAAATAAGATGTTTCTAATACATAACAAAATAAGATGTTTCTAATACATAACAAAATAAGATGTTTCTAATACATAACAAAATAAGATGTTTCTAATACATAACAAAATAAGATGTTTCTAATACATCACAAAATAAGATGTTTCTAATACATCACAAAATAAGATGTTTCTAATACATAACAAAATAAGATGTTTCTAATACATAACAAAATAAGATGTTTCTAATACATAACAAAATAAGATGTTTCTAATACATAACAAAATAAGATGTTTCTAATACATAACAAAATAAGATGTTTCTAATACATAACAAAATAAGATGTTTCTAATACATAACAAAATAAGATGTTTCTAATACATAACAAAATAAGATGTTTCTAATACATAACAAAATAAGATGTTTCTAATACATAACAAAATAAGATGTTTCTAATACATAACAAAATAAGATGTTTCTAATACATAACAAAATAAGATGTTTCTAATACATAACAAAATAAGATGTTTCTAATACATAACAAAATAAGATGTTTCTAATACATATGGAATATTACGGATCACGTATAGTAAGAACATAATGCAGAAAATATTTAACATTTTGTAATTTCAAATAAAAATATATTCTTACAGGTAGTCTTGGTACTAAAGATTTTTACATACAAGGCACAAAAGATAGTTATGGTGTCTGGAGATATGACGACAAGACAGCAATGTCATACATTCCGTGGGGTAAGAATCAACCTGGCAACGGGATTGCCGATATATATTTGGACCTGTGGACAATAGATAGTTATCGTATTCATGACGTCACGGGAAACTCTGCGTTTGGTTCTGTTTGTGAAATAGAGATGAAATAAAACTCCTTTGTAACATAAATGACATTTTTTTACTTGTGATGTTTTTATGATTTATTCAGCTTTAAAATGTGTTTGTGGGAAACCATGGTCTATTATCTGGAATTGATATTGTACAATACTCAATTAACCAGCCATTAAAACTTTGTTGAATCAAAATGAAAATTTGGTAGGGCTTATACCATGGTACAGCAGTTTTGGTCATTTGAAGTTACTGTGGCCATATTGGATGGAGGTCCAGGCTGTGGTATGATATTTTGAAAGATGACCCCCCGAGGACCATCCAGGGTTTCAGAAAAGATTTTTATTGTGAAAGTCGAGTACATTTGCATATTTCTGATGAAAATGAACAAAATGTAAAATACTTAGTCAAAACTCATACCATGTGTCATACTTTTCATTAAAATGTACACACTTTTAATATTTCAATTCAATTGGTGGAAAAATCTTGCTTTATTAGGTCTATATGTTATTCACCATGTATTCTATATATAATAACAGCAGCCATGTTGGATGACGAACAGGATCATCAGATACAATTTTGAAAGAAAACATCCAACTTTGGTTGAATTCAGGCCCAGTGGTTTGCAGAAGAGAAGATTTTTTAAATAGCTTACATTGGACGGACGGATGACGACAAGACACAATGTGATGGCAAAAGCTCAACTGACCCTTTGGGTAAGATGAGTTAAAAATGATCAATTTTAAATATAAATTATTATCAAGATTAAACATTAATTAAGATCTTATAATACAATTAATGATTTGATTTAACGCCATTTTCAGCAATATTTCAGCTATATCATGGTGACCAGTTTTAGTGGTGGAAGAAGCCGGAGTATCCGACCATGGGCAAGCAACTGGTAACCTTTATCAGTTGCGGCTGCAAGTCGAGTTGTTAGGTAATCCAACTACCTAACTCATTGATACAATTATATATACTTGTTCGGTATGGTCTGATTTTACCCTAAATATTGGTCCGAATTGTCCTCAAAAAGTGGTCCGAGTTGTCACGAATTCATCCAGAAATATCTAAGCAAGTTATTTTTACACAATATTTTCAGAGAGGCTATATCCCCCACCTTATCAACAATTCGAGATCTGCATATTTTTGCACCACTTTTCATAGATGTTATACCATTATATTATAGGAATATAAAACAGTTAGGATTCATTGGAATTGTCTAATCTTTTAAGTACTTGTTGGAACCTAGACCCTTCTGTAACAAGGCCGTAACTACCATTGAGGCAGACGAGGCAGTTGCCTAGTCTAATTTATTTTTAAACGAGAGAGAAGGGAAGAAGAAGAACTGAAAGCCAACTTCAGACCGTTTTCCTCATTTGCATACGGCCGCCATATTAAAAACAAAATGGCGTCGGTGTGCTTGTTAAGTTTAATGGCAATTTTTCAAAAAAATGTTTTCTTTTTATAGAAATAATAGAATTTCTGGTCAATTTGTGATGTGTGAAAATTAACCCCGACACCGTTTTCAGTTCATTTCCCAAATTTCAATTTATTTTGGTATAAAACAGTGGTTCCTGAGTGAAATCAGGAAAATGAATATTATTCTTTTCAATATATGTAAACAGTAAACAGTAAAAAAAAAATCGCAATAGAAAACTTCGAAAGAGACACTATTACCAACTGTTAAGTGTACTGTTGATGTGATCAGTGGCTATGAGAAGGGGGCTCAGCCGTAACATCGGTCCGGGGCCCGGAAGCCAAGAAGGGGCCCGTGAATCTCTGAACGGTCCCATAAACGTTTTATTTTGATTTTTAATTTTTTGAAGTATTTTCAACTTTTTTTTATAGTTTATTTAGAAAAATAATTATGTAAAATTTGACTTTTATTAAACTTTATCAGTGGTTTTATAAGATTTCTCCTGGAGGCCCTGCATGTGAAGCCGGCCTTAGTACTACGCACCTCGGCCTTCACCTAAGTACTCATGCGGAAAAAGAAACCCGTAATATCCATTACGGGCCGCTTCTTTTGTTTCACTAGTACTGTATCTTATACAAAATATATAAATCTAGTAGTTCTTGATCTTTATCCACAAAAAAAATCTTTTCGTTCAGCCTAGATTATTAACAGTAAATCCTTGTCTTCACTGATAGGCCTATGTCCACGTGAATCGTGCCCACTCCGAGGCTTCAGTTGCTGGTAAATAGTATTTTTTTTTATAAGTTATCGAGTTCACTACAAAAAGTCACGCTAACATGACGTATAAATAATAAATTATTTAAGTCAACAAAGATAAATTTGCAAAATTTAATTAAATCCAACTACCATACGATAACGGCCACGACGGCCCCCATTAGAACTGATGAAAGGAGATATCCATATATATATTATATATATAACTATACAATACATTTCTTTTATTTACTTTTTGTTTGTTTGTAATTTGTAATTTGCTTAGCAAATAAATAAATAAATTACTCAAAGCGGCACGGTTTGAAGATAGATTTACCTCCCTTTTATCCCCCCCCCCCCCCCCCCCCCCCCCCCCCCCCCCCAACGTTAATTAAGCAGTTCCATAAATAACTTTTTCATGAATGGTTAACTCGTGACCTGTAGTAAAATATTCTTACACATCGTAAATACACGTTGGATGTGTTCGCTGATTCATATATGTATTCGCCGTCAGTAGTTCAAAGATTATTCCATTCTGATTGGTTCCGAGGTACCAGACATCAACTATTTTCTCACGCTAATTAAACATTATTTCTGCAGTCAATTTTACAACTACGTGTACACGTGCTATTTAGAAATTATAAAATGGACGAAAATTATAGGCCAAGAAAACAAGCACGATTGGATACATTTCTGATTCCTCGACGAGACGAGAAAAGTCAAAGGTAAACTACAAAGTAAATTCAATCAATACTTCGAATAATTAATTTAATAATTGATTTCATTTATAAAACATACAACGAAAACCTATAACGAGAGAATCAGATGATGAAACTGAGACAGTGTGTAGAAACTTGAGTGTCTCAAGAAAATGGTCACTTCTCTTTAAATAATGGTTCAAATAGTTCTTGAATTCGAAATTCTGCAATTTCATATGAAAAAAATAATATAAGTTTGATTTGTATACAAATACCCGAAAATGTTGCCTTTTACTTTTCAAGTAAAGATCAGTAAAAATACGCGTTGGTATATTGTACATTAAAATACAAAAGTAACATATTAATAAAAAAAAAAAATTAGCGGCAATTTATTAGTAACAATCTCTGCATCTGCCCGAGGTATCTGCAGAAGAAAGTGTGAACAAATCCTTTGTCCGGGTACGTTTATATTATTTATATCTACCAATGGATGGATGTACAATTTTTTTACACATTTTTAACAAAAAAATTGTGACTACAATTTATTTGTAATAAATTAATATCTACAACTGCACATGAAAGTGTGAAAATAATCTCGACAAAATGGTTTATGCATCTCACACCTGATTTCCGTAAACATATTTCTCGAGAACTTTGATACATTTTGTTTGTTTGATCTTTTAGTGTAATGAGATTTTACGCCCGTTGCTCAAACACTTGATGTCCGTCCGTCCATCCGTCCGTTCGTCCGTCTGTCCGTCTGTAAGATTTCTGCAATCCGCAACTCCCCTGACTGTAACCACGCAATTGATTGACGTTAAACTATATAATGTACTTGAAATACATTGTAGTTGTGCACAATGGTTTTTAGATTTTTAATTTGAAGGCCGGGTGGAGAGTGTAGGGGGATGATTCTTCAACCCGCAACTCCTAAATAACCACTCAATGGATTGAAGTGAAACTTAAACTACAAATTTGACATACAATGTAGTTTGCTCACCACGGTTTTATTTTTAGAATTGGAAGTTAGGGGTAGGAGGGAGATTCTGTAATCTGCTTTTTTGGCGTAAAATGTGAATTTTCACACGAAATACCCCAAAAAAAAAAATTTAAGTGCGCTCCCCCCCCCCCCCCCTAACTTGAAATCCTTGATCCGCCCCTGGTAATGGCGGCAACAATCGTAACTACTCGGCCATTCTCGCTACCCTGCAAATAACCTCGTACGTACATAGTTGAAATTCTTCTTAAATTGTTTGCCGGAAGTTAAGTTAAGTTAAGCCGCACAAAAATATAGTCCACGAAAATCCAATATGGAAGACATACTAAGTAAAATCTAATCATGCAAAACTAATTAAAACTTTAATTGAAATATAGAAAATTGTTTAAAATATAACTTTATCAAACTTTCATGTAACTGACATGTGAAAAGTAGTGCGATTTATACGCCTAATGCATACGAGGTTATTTGCAGGGTAGCGACAATGGCCGAGTAGTTACGATTGATGGCGGCAAGTATGTATAATATACATTGTGCAACTGCAAGACATTTTGAAGCATTTGCTGATATTCCACAAGAATTGGCAGATAAAATAGTGGCGTATATGAAGATACGAAAACGTATTTTCCACATAGACGAGTTGTACAGAATTGGAGGAATTTTATAATATGCGAGCGTCGGCGAACTCTTTATGGTATAAAATGTGTACTTAGGATTTTTTGACAAACATGGCTGAACATAGAGACGAATAAAAAAAAATCTACGCTTTGTAAACACCGTTCCGTGTAACACATTAACACACTCAACTAATATGAAGATCTTCGTAACATAAAGCGCAAATGTGATCTTGAAGTCTCGTACCCTCTCTCGTGCGTCCGATACCACTGAAACCCGGAACCCGTGTGTAATAAAAGTCATTTTGTTAGATTGTTTTACTTATATTGATATTTTTTAATTTATTAAATCTCTTCTGACATACTGACAAGAATTTTTGTTTCTTCGCGGAAGTTAACTTTTGAGATTTCGTAAGGAACGATAACTCGAATAAAGGAACGACAGCTCGATTGAATCAATCATAACTACTCGACCATTCTCGCTACCCTGCAAATAACCTCGTATGCATTAGGCGTATAAATCGCACTACTTTTCACATGTCAGTTACATGAAAGTTTGATAAAGTTATATTTTAAAAAAAAAAATCTATATTTCAATTAAAGTTTTAATTAGTTTTGCATGATTATATTTTAATTAGTATGTCTTCCATATTGGATTTCCGTGGACTATATTTTTGTGCGGCTTAACTTAACTTAACTTCCGGCAAACAATTTAAGAAGAATTTCTACTATGTACGTACGAGGTTATTTGCAGGGTAGCGAGAATGGCCGAGTAGTTACAATTGCGATTGAATGAGACTAGTTTCGGCCCTAAGAAAAAGTCGTCCCCAATATATCTCGGCCAAAAAAATATCGACACTTTTTGATGCACTGCGTGCAATTGCCAGATAATGTTCAGATGCGCGAGCATTCATGGCTGTGACGGTTTCATATTACATTTCTTTTATTTAGTTTTTGTTGGTTTGTAATTACTCAACACGTCACGGTTTGAAGATAGATTTACCTCCCTTTTATTCCCCTCTGGTTATTAACGTCACAATGTCACAACGTCATCATTGTCTTTGCTACTGTAATGGCGGCAAGTATGTATAATATACATTGTGCAACTGCAAGACATTTTGAAGCATTTGCTGATATTCCACAAGAATTAGTAGATAAAATAGTGGCGTATAGGAAGATACGAAAGCGTATTTTCCACATTGACGAGTTGTACAGAATTGGTGGAATTTCCCGTAAGTATTTTGGAAGATTGATTTCCGTTTCTATGAAGAAAAGAAAGATGAAGATTAAGAAGTGTGAGAATCAAAGAAAAATCGAGAAGAGAGATCGTAAAAGGGAGTTGAAAAGAGAGGGTATCTCTACACAGTACAAACCATTGGGTAAAAAGTGTAACCTCAATAGTACTAATCTGAAGAGACTAACTTCACTAAGCACTCATAGCAAACTGGCGGAGAATTTAGGAAAGAAAATTCTAAAGAAAGAAGGCAAAATAGGAAAATATCGTATTGTAAAAAGACGAAAAACAACAGAAATCGAGCAGAACAGTGTTCAATCTTCAGAGTCGATACCATCAACTCGGCGAGCAAATATTAATGAAAGGGTAGACAAAGATAGGTTGTTGGTAGCTATTCCCAAATTAGAAGGTGATAATAAAGATATGGAAGAAGACAACTGGAAGAAGACACTGACAATATTCATGTAGATATGGAAGAAGTTCTTACATACAGAAAAAGACCATATCGTTGTGTAAAAAGACCAGAAACAACAGATACAGAAAATAGCATTGATTCTTCGGAATCGATACAGTCACTGGCATCAGCCATAGTTCAGCGGGCAAATATCAATGACATGGTGTTGGCAGCTGTACCAAAATTCGAAGGTAATAATAAAAATATGAAAGAAGACAATATAGAAATGGAAGAAGACAATATTCATACATACAGAAAAAGACCACATCTGCGTGTAAATAGACAAGAAACAACAAATACCGAGCAGAGACGTGAATCTTCAGAGTCGGCACCACCAATTCGGCGATTAAACATCAATGAAAGGGTAGCCAGGTTGTTGGCAGCTGTACACAAATTCGAATGTGACAATATATATATGGAAGAAGATAAAGTAGATATGGAAGAAGACCATATAGATATGGAAGAAGTTAAAGTATATATGGAAGAAGACAATATAGATATGGAAGAAGACAAAGTAGATATGGAAGAAGACAATATTCCTACATGCAGTAAAAGGCCAGAAACAACGGATACAGACAATAGTAGTGATCCCTCAGAATATAGTAGTGATTCCTCAGAATATAGTAGTGATTCCTCAGAATATAGTAGTGATTCTGCAGAATATAGTAGTGATTCCTCAGAATATAGTAGTGATTCCTCAGAATATAGTAGTGATTCTGCAGAATATAGTAGTGATTCCTCAGAATATAGTAGTGATTCCTCAGAATATAGTAGTGATTCTGCAGAATATAGTAGTGATTCTTCAGAATATAGTAGTGATTCTGCAGAATATAGTAGTGGTTCCTCAGAATATAGTAGTGATTCCTCAGAATATAGTAGTGATTCTGCAGAATATAGTAGTGATTCCTCAGAATATAGTAGTGATTCCTCAGAATATAGTAGTGATTCTGCAGAATATAGTAGTGATTCTGCAGAATATAGTGGTGATTCTTCAGAATCTAGTAGTAATTCTTCAGAATATAGTAGTGATTCCTCAGAATATAATAGTGATTCCTCAGAATATAGTAGTGATTCTGCAGAATATAGTAGTGATTCTGCAGAATATAGTGGTGATTCTTCAGAATCTAGTAGTAATTCTGCAGAATATAGTAGTGATTCCTCAGAATATAGTAGTGATTCCTCAGAATATAGTAGTGATTCTGCAGAATATAGTAGTGATTCCTCAGAATATAGTAGTGATTCCTCAGAATATAGTAGTGATTCTGCAGAATATAGTAGTGATTCTTCAGAATATAGTAGTGATTCTGCAGAATATAGTAGTGATTCCTCAGAATATAGTAGTGATTCCTCAGAATATAGTAGTGATTCTGCAGAATATAGTAGTGATTCCTCAGAATATAGTAGTGATTCCTCAGAATATAGTAGTGATTCTGCAGAATATAGTAGTGATTCTGCAGAATATAGTGGTGATTCTTCAGAATATAGTAGTAATTCTTCAGAATCTAGTTTTAGTAGTGATTCTTCAGAATATAGCAGTGATTCTTCAGAATCGATACCATCAGTTGTAGTTCAACTAGGAAATATCAATGAAAGGGTAGACAGGTTGTTAGCAACTATACCCACATTAGAAGGTGACAATATGGAAATGGAAGAAGACAATAGTTTAACAAACAGAAAAAGAGAATATCAGTTTGTAAAAAGAGGAGAAACAACAGATACCGATCAGAGAAGTAAACATTCAGTATTGATACCAGCAAGTGTCAGGGGTTTCAAAGTTTTTTTTATAATAGGAGGTACTTCTTAAATTTTAGGAGGTACCTAAAAAATTAGACTGAGGGCCGTAAGGGGTCCAGGGGGCGGAAGCTCCCGAAGTCTAGCATTTTGTGGACCAAAAAATGTACTTCAGAGACTGCAAAACATTAAATGTTTTTGAAAGAAAAATCCCATTAACTTTAGAGTTCAGATTTCACCAAGAGTGAAGACCATGCATAATTCCTGGAATTTTTTCCCCCAATTTCTTTATTGAATATTTCAGCTTACAGACTTTAGCCAAGATTATTCATAGATAGTCCGCCATAGCTTAAAAAAAACCAAAAGGACCATAAAGAGCTACGGTTCCGCAGCTAGGCTTGACCAAGCCATTGTTATCAAAGCTTAAACTTCTCAAAATTATTTTGTTGGCTTTGTCCTTTTCTTTTTCACAATACCTTGGCTTGTGTGTTTTTTTTACTTTATTACCAGTAATTAAACTCATCAAAGACCATTGGCACGGATGAAGACATATAAGTGTCATAATTAATGAAACATATAAATTTAATTTGCAATCATCAATCTTTAATAAAATTTATAAGTTTAATAGATCAATACAAATATAATTAAACAAAAACAATATATATTGTTACTTTCACGACTTATGTGCAAAAAAAATGTTCGAACAAAAACGATTCGCGGGAAGACATTTATTAACATTTGAATCACAAAAGTTAAATTATTTTGGAAAAAAAGTGGGGCCGGCGTTTTGACATTACAATGTAATTCGTATTTGAGCCATGTCCGGTCCTTTTTCAAGATTTCTAGTAATTTTCTATCCCTTATCTCCTCGTACCCCCTTTTAAAAATGTTGTTCAGCACACTTTCATTTCTGTGAACAACCGCGGTAGGGCCCCGTCAAAATATGTAAATAAATTAGCCATAGGTTTTTATTTTTTTATACCGGAAGTTAAACAATACGGACGGAGTTAAGCAACAAGACAGTACGCCCCAGAATGATTCGACCCTGGGTTTTAAATGGATAAAAAAATCGCACAAAATATTGTGTAGTCATATATTCATAATACATAATGATCATACTTATATTACTGAAGATTACACTAAATTGTGTTTGAACATAATTTGTAATCGATCATTTTTTATTTTGAAATGATGTCAGCTTTGTTCCGGTCCGAGTTTTACACAAGGATGAAAAGATATTGGGGCGAAAACATATCTATTTACCGCATGCGCAAACTGCTATTTACGATTCTAAGGTAAAGTTATTTTTAAAACAGGGAATATCCCATCAACTTGGTCGTGACGCAGTTGTTAGATTTGAATGCGAGAATTCAGCAATTGACGTGATCATTATTTTTTTATGAAAAATATTCCACAAGCCTATCGTACCGGGTACCGGCTCACTTTGAAACCCCTGAAGTGTAATTGAGCAAGAATATAATGACACTATGGAAATGGTAGCCAGGTGTATACTGGCTATGCCTATATTCGAATGTAACACTATGGATATGGAAGAAAACAATATTGAAATGGAAAAAGAGAACATTAGACCAGGACATGTATACATATAGTTGTTATACCCAAATTTGAAGGTGACCCTATAGAAATGTGCAGGAAGACAATATTTCAGGACAAGAGAACATGTGTACATGTTTATACTAGAATTGTGTAATATAGGAACAACTGGGAAATTCCATTGAAGCTTTATGTGATTATATAATAGTATATTTGTAATACATTAATTTTACATATATATTAATTTCTATCTTCTGTCTGTATTATTGGCCGAATGAGTACCGGAGTCTATCAAGCTAATCAAAGGAAATAGCACAGCACATAGACTAGTAGGGACATAATTGCATTAACACACACACACACACAAAAACAAAAAAAACTCACACGTGCGTACACATATTTTGAACAGAAAAAAGGAAGAAAAAAGAAAAATCACAAGTTCATCATATAGCAATGCGCAAGAAGACAATATTCCATGACACGAGAACTTGTGTATGGATATTTATGCAAGAACTGCGTAATATTGGAACCATTCAATTTCGGACATTCCATTGGAGCTTAATGTGATTGTATAATAATGCTATACAGTACTTGTATTAAATTAATTTTGAATTGATTAATTTCTGTCTTCTGTCTTTATTATTGACCGATGAAGTAGAAAAATGCATGAAGACAATATTGCAGGACACGAAAAATACCTATTTATGCAAGTAACATTTGAATAAAAGATATTACGTTGTTTAAAAAATAAGAATTGCGTAAGATAAGAACCATTGTGACATTCCACTGGAGCTTTATGTGATTATATAAATACTATGCTTGTAATAAATTAATTTTTCCTTTATTAATTTCTGAATTCTGTCTTTATTAATGGCCGATTGAGTTAACAGTCTGTCAAGCTAATCAAAACAAATAGCACAGCACATTGTATGGGCATAGCTGCATCAGCACAAAAACGCACGTGCGTACACATCTTTTGAACAGAAAAAAGAAAGAGAAAAGAAAAATACAAGCTCATCACTGTAGATGGATGACAGGTGATAGAAATCACAGAAAAAACAAATAGTCGTTAAAGGTGATTTTTGACACAAAACAGATGTCCCCCTCTCTCCGATATTCATTCATTTTTTGGGAAAGATACTTGTAATTTCCACTTAAAATATAGGAGGATGTTTGATTGCAAGTTGTTTGTTGAAATATTCCAAATACAAAAGGGCATAATCTGATTAAAATCAGGGCCCGGGTGGCTCAATGAACTAGGTAGTTGGATTACCTAATAACTCATACAAGCCTATCACCAATACGGCGTGGGTTCGCGCCCGGCTTTGTAAATTACAAAAAGGGTGCACTCGACTCGCAAGTGATAAAGTTTACCAGTTGCTTGCCCATGGTCGGTGGTTCTCTCTGGGTTCTCCGGCTTCTTCCACCACTAAAATTGGTCGCCATGATATAGCTGAAATATTGCTGAAAGTGGCGCTAAGCACAATAAATCAAATCAAATCAAATCATAATTAAAATCATATCTCTCAACTTGCTCCCATTTACTGATATGTCTCGGCTCTCACTCCACGACATATCAGTAAAGGGGAGTAAGTGAGATATCTGATCCTACACAGATTGTAAACGGTATTAACTTCTTCAAAAATAGTCCGTTCAAACTTTTGTGTGAGTGCATGATTGTTTTTTTAAGCGGCAAGTGAGCCATTTTTTTTGTATCTATATCATGACGAGAACAAGTTGCATTTTCGATTATATGATGATGTCCACTTTGTACTAGATCAATGCACTTAGTTTGATTTTTTATAGTGCTGGTTCACTGAAAGAACAGTCCGTGGATAGACATGTCGCCCCACTTGACTCTGACTCGTTAATGTCACGTGATTAGTAAAGAAGCAGTAAATACCTATTTGATAGTCTTTAATTAACACGTCGGGGGCTCGAACTAAAGATCTGACACATCCGATGCAATCAGTGTCTATCACCACTTACGTTGTGAGTTCGAATCCTGCACATGCGAGGTGTGCTCGATACAACATTATGTGATAAAGTTTGTCAGTGAATTGCACAGCTCGGTAATTTTCTTCGGGTACTCGGGTTTCCTCCACCAATAAAACCAACAGTCACAAATGCAGCATTGGTTACTATAGTTCCGTCGAAAGAGAAACAACATTCTGAATATTCCTACACACGATGTTTCGGTGCAAATACAATAAAAAGGGTCTGTTTTGTCTTGGTTTAATTTGAGCATATTTGAGCTAACGTCTGATAAACAAGTCTCCAGGCGTCTGGATATTTTTTTCCAGTTATCAAGTGGTTTGATTACATGGTGTCATCGGCATAACTGTGATGACTAAAATTATGGCGTCGGCAAATTTCACTGATAGGTTTTGCAAAAATACAGTACAATCCGCGCCCTAAAACAGAATTTTGCAGCACGCCACATTGAAAATGCATTGCATTTGACACTACTGAACAAACAGCGACACGTTGAGTTCGGTCATTTATATAATTATAGGAGTTCATCCACGTCAGAGCTGCATTGGTAAGGTTAGCTGCGGAACCGTAGCTCTTATGGTCCTTGGCCAGTTTTCTGATATTTGCGGACCTATGGTCAGTTTTCTGATATTTGTGCAGCTATGGTATGGTATTGTAACTGGGAGTAATTTATTTTTTACTCCCATCTTGTAAAGATAAATTTCCTTTCAACAAAAGAATGAAAGGAAGTAATAAGGACATTTTAAACAACGAAAATCAAATTTTTAATAACTTATCAGAATCAAAAAATGTTTCATATATTTTAAACCCATCAACACCATCTCAAGCACATAATCGTCAATAAGATGACGGTGTGCGGAAATTGAAAGAAGAAATAAACTGGGTTCCTTTTTAAAAAAAAGTCATTAGAACTGAGGACAGGGGACTCTTAGCATATTTACTTGAAAATGCCGATTTTATGTGCTCTTTATTACATGTTTATTGTATAATTGTCACAAACTGTTTTGTTTAATGACCATAACAATTTTTTTTGTTGTATTTTGTATGTTGAATTTTAGATCAAGAAATTTAAATTTAACGCGGGAAATACTTTCCCGCCCACAGACATCCGTGAATCTCGGGTTTTATACATTTACTTTAAACTTGTCGTTAGGAGAAAATGGCGATCAGTAGATTTGATTACAACAAAGTGACGATATAAGAAATCAATTAGTTCCACATTAAATACACATTTGTAAGTTCAGGCGATGAAAATAAAGCAAAATTTAACGTAATATAAACATTATAATGAACTTGTTGATGAAAACTTGACCTTCCTCGTACAATTTCCGTACAATCTACTTGGGAGATCACACAAAAAATTCTCCCAAATTTGTCCAAGCATTTTCTCATTGTATTCTGACAAGTGAATAATTTGTTTAATTAAGTTTCTAGATGTGTAAAGGAAAGGCAGGGGAAATGTAATGGTCATACACTACAAAAGTCTTATTGGAACCTGTTTTGTTTATCCTTGAACCAGTTTCAAGTTAAAAACCATGCAGGGCAA
Organism: Bathymodiolus septemdierum; assembly: GCA_963383655.1. Lineage (NCBI taxonomy): Eukaryota > Metazoa > Mollusca > Bivalvia > Mytilida > Modiolidae > Bathymodiolus > Bathymodiolus septemdierum. Next base: position 10,195,203 of record OY726528.1, on the reverse strand, counting down.
GGCTTGGGAGATTTTTTTTTATTTAGATTCCCTTTTCATATGCATGTCCCCTGTGTTACAGGCAATCTTAAACATGTTTATTGTTCAGCCCACAGTAGTTGAATTTTATTGATATATTCTGAATTATTTCATTTGATTTATTGTGTTTAACGCCACTTTCAGCAATATTTCAGCTATATCAAAAGAAGCCAGAGTACAAGGAAAGAACCACCGACCATGGACAAGCAACTGGTAAACTTTATCACTTGCGGGTGCGAGTCGAGTGCACCCTTTTTTGTAATTTACAAAGCCGGGCACGAACCCACGCCGTATTGGTGATAGGCTTGTATGAGTTGTTAGGTTATCCAACTACCTAACTAATTGAGCCACCCAGACCCTTATTCTGAATGAAGTGTTCGTCAAAATAAATAAGGGAAAACAGGTGAAACTTCCCTATTATGCACAATTTTCAGCATTTATTGATAAAATTTCCAACTCCTGTGTTCATCCTTTAACATGTTTAGATCTGTATATTCAATTCAGTATTTATTGTCATATAAAATTGTACTACAACTTTTTTTTCCACAAATTTCAGTAATAAATATATCAAATAAACCATGTCAGTGCTGAAACAGGATCCTCGTGGTCATAATCATATGGTAGTTAGAACTACCTATACAATCAGTGCCTATCACCACTAAAGTTGTGAGTTCGAGTTTGTCAGTGACTTGTGACAGGTCAGTGGTTTTCTACAAGTCCTTCGTGTTCCTCCACCAATAAAACTGACTGCTACGATATAACTGAAATATTGTTGAAAGTGGCATTAAACACCATAACACTAACATATTTGCCATTTTGGATTCCATTTTGAATTTGCCTAAAGCATACACCACACTGAAGGCCTATTTTTTTTCCATTAAACATTGACATGGTTAAAAATAGTTTTGTAGTTATAAACATGTGGTCAAAGGCCTGTGTTTATCCTCAAACTAGTTTCAGGTTAAAAACCTGTTTATTGCAAAAATACCAACATAACATTTAAATTCTATTGTTCTTATTTTATTGTTATTCCTATTGCAAGTCAACCGCATCGGTTGGTGTAATGGTTATCATGCTCACCTCAAGTGCTGTAGATCATGGGTTTGGTAGACTCTAGGTTCAAGGTCAAACCAAAGACTATAAAATTGGTATGTGTTGCTTCTCCTTTTAAGGAATTTTGCACTGTGCCTGGGAAAAAACGTTTTCCTGAGTTACAAACTTGGGCATTTTCAACTTTTCTCCATAAGTGTTAAACCTTTTAACAAATTTATAAAACTTATTTATGCCTGAACGTCCTCAAAAGTTTAAAGTGAGTGAGTGATTGTTGTTTAACTCCTACTCCTAGACATGTCCCCCCACTTGGACACATTATCCTGATTCCGAGCCAACCAGTCTTTGCTCTTTCTCCTGAACGCTATGTGCAAATACCAATTTATTAGTCTTTGGTTTGACCTGATCTGGGCTCGAACCTACAATCTACCGTACTTATGATGAGCATGCTAACCATTACATCACTGGTGCGGTGTCAAAAGTTAAAAGGTACATTTTTTGTATTTTATAAGCATTATTTAAAGTGCCAAAAAAATTAATTTTAAATTAACTTCATTAAAGAAATAAAATATTTTTGTCATCCCTGCATATTTTATTTCTTTCACAGGAAGAATGAATGATTTTAATTTATAGCAGAATCATGAACTGGTACTTGACATACAATGTATAAACAAGAATGACTGATAATACAGGTGAACCACTTGCTGGTACTCAAAATGAAGGAAGAATGACTGATATTACAATAGATCTGTTAACTGATCCACAAAAGAAAAGAATGATGGACATTAATACAGATGAACCTTCAATTGGTACCCCAGAAAGAAAAAGGACTGATAATACAGGAGAACCATCAACTGGTTCCCAAAAAGGAAAAATGGCTGATGATATAGAGGAACCACTAACTGGTACCAAGAAAGGAAAAATAGATCATACATGTAGTACAAGTGAAGATGTTAGATATAATCTGTCAGACAATTGTCATAATTATGCACAGGTGAATATTATACTTAATTATGCCAAAAAACCTAAAAAGCCTGGATTTCCGCTAACCTATCGATCCTAAGTTTTTATTGCCATTTATGGACGAGCTATGTTAAAGTCAATTCCTTGTCCTTTAAAACTACCCAGATACATTTGTAAAATTAAGAGAGAAAAAAATTGCCAACTTACAACTATTGTACCAACCATATTTTTTTTCAAGATTATTAGTGGAAATGCAGGTGGGTTTTTTTTGGTCCTTATTGCAATAAAATATTGCAGAACAAAGATTAAATTGTATTCAGAAGTCTGTTTTAAATACATGCACTAAACAAGGATCCTGTTTAAACTTTCTTTTCATAAGATTTTAATTCATTTAAATTTTGTAAACATTATATTTTCCCTCTTATTAAAAAAAACCCAGCATCGGTGGCATAATGGTTAGCGTGGGTTTGAGCCCCGGTCAGATCAAACCAAAGACTATAAAATTGAGCTAGTACTATAAAAATCCAACTCAGTATGTTGGTCTAGTACAAAGCAGACGTCATCATCATTACATTGAAAATTGACTTGTTCTCACCATGATATAGCTGAAAAATTGCTGAATTGGCATTAAACAACAACAGAAATTCCAGCTATTGAAAAGAAAATACCTTTTTGATAGTGTATGGAGTCAAAGCTATAAGATACAAACTTAAATTATTATAATGTTTTCAAATTTTGCCAGCAACATGTGGAAGCTTCTGAACTAAGAGTTCCTCTTGGTTAAGCTGAAGTCATCACTTCGAAAGTTTTATTGTTGCCACCATGACATGGTTGACCGTTATGGAATATCTGTATCACAAATGACCACGGATATGTTCAACTTGTCATAAACACTTCCTGGTCCTTTCCTCATTCATGACTTATCACCAGGTTTGTAACTAGATTAACACTAGTGCAGAAGGAACTGATTATGCTTCTGGAGCACTTGAGTTCACCCCCAGTTTTTAGTGGGGTTCATGTTATTCAATCTTTCGTTTTATGTGTACTGTATGTTTTGTAGATCGTTGTTTGTTCTTTTTCTTTTGGCCATTGGGTTGTCTGTTCTTCGATATACAAATTCTGATTACCCCTTTGATATCTTCAATCTCTTCTTAAATGGTTTCTTCAACCAAAAAAATGAGATAATTGAAATATTGTTGAAAGTATTATTAAAAACTTGTAATAACAGTGGAACCAACATAAAAAATATCAATGATCGAGGTATGTCTTTTTTTTTTGTCACCGTTTTTCTAATATGGGATTTTTTTTAATTTTAGGCTATAGATGAAAATGAATGTAAAACTGTAATTAGGAGTAAAAGAAGAAAAAGACCAAGACAGATGTTTACTCCAGATGACGATTATGATCCCAAACTTTCCCGTAGGAAACAAAAGAAACCGAAACGTTTCCCGTTTTCCTCAACAGCTCCTGATAGACCATGTGATATTCTGCCAAACGGTGAGTTGCTTCATGTGAATGAGTTTTTCAATTTCTGACAGGAATTAGAAAAATTGAAATGAAAAAAATCTGTGCTGGGCTTATTTCTCAAGAACCAACATTCTAGAAATACAACAGTATACATGTATTACATATATTCCAGTGATATATAACCGCGTCGGTGGTTTAATGGTTAGCATGCTCTCCTCGAGTGCAGTAGATCGTGGGTTCATCAGTGGTGTAATGGTTAGCATGCTCTCCTTGAGTGCAGTAGATCGTGGGTTCATCAGTGGTGTAATGGTTAGCATGCTCTCCTTGAGTGCAGTAGATCGTGGGTTCATCATTGGTGTAATGGTTACCATGCTCTCCTTGAGTGCAGTAGATCGTGGGTTCATCAGTGGTGTAATGGTTACCATGCTCTCCTTGAGTGCAGTAGATCGTGGGTTCATCAGTGGTGTAATGGTTACCATGCTCTCCTTGAGTGTAGTATATCGTGGGTTCATTAGTGGTGTAATGGTTACCATGCTCTCCTCGAGTGCAGTAGATCGTGGGTTCATCAGTGGTGTAATGGTTACCATGCTCTCCTCGAGTGCAGTAGATCGTGGGTTCAATCCCCGATCTGTTCAAACCAAAGACTATAAAATTTATATTTGGTGCTTCTCCACAAAGCAAGGAGCATTCAGTAGAAAGAGCAAAGACTGGTTGGCTCAGAATCGGGATAATGTGTCTGAGTGGGGCGACATGTCTATCCACGGACTGTTGTTTTAGTGAGTTAGTACTACACAAATCCAACTAATCATGTTACTCTAGTACAATGCAGACATCATCATTAACTTCTTCTCGCCATGCTATTGCTGAAGAATTGCTGAGTTGGTGTTAAGCAACAATAACTCACTCGCTCACTCTGAAATCTGGCCCGATAAGAGACATTTGGTGAAATAATGAGATTTCAAAATGAAAGTGTGTGTGTGTGGAGGGGGTGGGGGGTGACACATGCCCCCTAGTCCTTGGCTCCCATGCCCCTGTTAACTATCTCTCGAGTGGAGAAGTATCATAATCCATCTGCAGCAGAAGGAGAATCTATATTTATGAGTGTCTAATTGGGAATGTTTTTGTAATATGATGTCCCTGAAATTATATAATTTTTAGTTGTATTTTTTAACTTTTATAGGAACTCCATTTTGTTGTGATTTATGTAAATCACGGTACATTGTCAATAGATATTCCAAAAAGTCTTTGAAGAACAGAAGATCAAAACATGTTCCAGCGCCACAACAAAAACGTGACTCAGCAACTGGAAAAGTGTTAACATTGTGTAATGCTTGTGGTAAGTAGATAATATTGTGGACGGAGTATTTGGGTAAAAAAAAATACATGTGTGTTTCCAATATCCCTTCCGACCTAAATTTTTAGTGTTAACAATAAAGTTGTTATTGCCATTTTTTAACAACCACTTGTTTAAAACCAGATCATTGTCTTGTGTAATCTAGGTAACAATTGAAGAAAAAAAGATTTGCTTCCTAAACTTAACCATATTTTATTCAAGAATGTTTATTTTTTTCCTTGGCCTTTAAGAAGATTTGATAGGGTGTGTGTGGGGAGGGGTAGAAGGGTTATGATGTTTAACACCACTTTAAACAATATTTCAGTTGTATCATGGCGGTCAGTTTTATCGATGGAGGAAACTGGAGGACCTGGAGAAACTACTGACCTGCCACAAGTCACTGACAAACTTTATGACATGAGGAAAATTTGAGTATATTGTGATCACCAAACAAGTTTTGATGTGAAACCTTCAATAGAGATCAAAGACTGAAATTTGGAGAAAATTCGTGTTATTTGTGCTATGATATCAGTTATTATGTACGTTACAGAAAAAAAAACTTTGAAATCGGTAATAAATTTGTGTTACCTATTGTTCTTTGGCTCTTATCAAAGTCAGCTTTGTGTCTAATGACAATGCATCACAAATCAATTATATTCACCTATGATGGATGCAATTTTTATATTTAATAGCTATTGTGTTATCAGGAACAAACTAATTTACATCATCAACTATTTCAAAAGAACTTTTCTTTTTTCTTTTTAGGAAATTCATTTGATCGTCCTAAGAAGTTCAAAAGAGGTGTTTTATTTACTTCAGAAGAGGAAAAAAACAAATATATACAGGAGTCGAAGGAATGGGCCAAAAGATTGTCTGAAAAGTTTGATCTACCAAACGGTAAAACATCGTGTTATTCTAAGTTATCCTGACAATGGGTCATGATCAACTATTAGTATAAAGCTATAAGTCATTAGGAGCTCTTCATGCTTTTTAAAGATGTGGAAAAAAAACAAAAAAAACAACCAAAATATCCTTGATAGTACACGTTTTTAATAGTCTTTTATGAGATGGTATAGGGTATCATGTAAAATTATTCACAGTAAGCTATTACTAAAAATAACAGTAGTGAAAAAAAAATTCTTTCAATTTGACGCTAATGATAGATCTAAAAAGTGGGTTTGACGAATAAAATTTCAGTTTTGTATGACATTGATGGACGAGGAAAACAAAATGGTGTTTGACGCTTGAAGGTAAAGGGCATTCCCACCTATCATGTCTCTTAAAGATGCAAAAGGTTAAATAAAAACGTAGATGTCAAATTTAGCACACAATGACGCATAACTTTTCCTTTATAGTGCATGTTTATCATTCATCAACAGATTACATTTTTATTCAATTTTATGGGAATGAGAACTAAACTTGTGCATTTACAATATTGTCTACTGTTTGCTTAAAATGAATTAACAAATAAAACTACAGTACAGTCAGAGACTTAGCATGATAAATCACTGTGATAGCCGTATCACTCTTAGTGATACTGATATATTTTTTGCTCTGTTTAATTTATTTAATTACTTTCTTATGCATTTTGGGTGATAGCTTTCAGTGCCTGAAATGGACGGTCGCCCAGTCGCCAAATGCTACTAATATCTTATTCGGGCGACCAAAAGCTGCTCCAAATTAGGTAGTCACTGGCCCAACAAAAAACGTTTGGGCGATTGCCTATTAGACCGTTAAAAATTGTTGTTTTTCCGAAACCCGACATAAACTGTAATGGTAGATAACTCTTCTGTTCTAGTCGAAAACAGTTTGTTTCCAGCACAGCGATTGGTCCAAATACATTTTTGTAGCCAATAAATACACAGCTAATGTAATTTACTGTTCTCCCCAATTATGTATTTTTATCGAGCCAATCAATACACGTTTCCTACACGTTTTCATGTAATACACAAGTATTCACTAAATATTAGAAAAGAAACGTGTTTTTTTGTTTCTTTATGATTTAATTATTAAAATTGTTAAAAATCACGGACGAAGTGGAAAGTTGTGAACAATAAAGAGAATTCTGTCAACTTATAATGTTTGCGATCTGGTATCCACGACCACGGTTCGGAAATTTATTTATTCAATCTGCTGCAAAATGTACATCATACAACATGTACGAATTTCATTTTACAGAAATCGAAAACCTTTTTGTGTCAGTCCTTGGGTAATCATTGAAAAACTTTTCCCCAACGGAGAGAAAATCGTTGACAGTAATGTCAAACTACGGAAACGATCTGGCCTGTCACTTCATTTAAACTTTTCATAGTTCATGTGTACACTGCTACATTTTAATGACAATTAGGAGTGGTTTTCTTTTTTGGAACCAGAACTTTTGTTTACAAATTAAAAAAAACAGGAAAAGTTAACTGTTGTTTAATATATAACAGAAAATGACAGCACCGCTTGTTATTTCAACAAACTGGTGAAATACTTGTTTGGAATGAATAACCAACTGACGTTACCCCGAAATGAGAGGTTATTTTACTTTAAAATCACTTCTTCATAGTGGATTGAAAAAGTGATGTCACTCTGGGAGGTGCAAGAGCGGTCCTTGTAGTGGCATTAGTCTACTCTTTTCTGGATGTCTTTAATGTGATCATGGCATTGATCTCCCCTTACACAAACCAGCCTTATATTGTCCCCATCCGATGGACTAGCATCGTTTCTTAAGACCACCCTAGCCAATGGCGTCAAGGTTGTCAAAAAGGTTATAACAAGTAAATTCAGGTTTCATTAGATAGCAATATATGCATTGGGGTGTTTTCGTAATTTCAGCTGCACACCTGTACCTACCAAAATTACCTTGAAGAACCCCCCCTCCCCCCCCAACCCTCGTGAGACTAGTGAAAGAATTAATTTTAATGTTATTAATAAAAATTAATTAATCTGAACTGTTTATATATTGATATCTGATGTCTTTTTTTTCAAAAAAAAATGTCACAAAATGATTGGGCCACCATTCTGCTATTTGGACCAGTGACTCTAATTTTTTACTGGCCCAACAATTTTTTTTCGGGCCAGCCAAAGGCTAGCGCTCATTTCAGGCACTGGCTTTTAACACTCTAAATACAAAAGAAATTTTGAAGATATATTAAACAGAGCAAAAGATATATCAGGCCACAATTAAAAATATTTCTGTTTCCCCTTACCCAACCCACAATTTTGGAAGTGGGTAGGTAGGTAGGTTTTTGTTGGGTTTTTTTACGACAAAAATGTGCTCGGGAATGCGAAAATATCGATCTTTTGGTGAATCTAAAATACGGAAATTTTAGCAAAACAAATTTTGAGCGAAACGGGAAAAAAAGAAAAAAAAAGTGATGGCAAATTTCCAATAAAAAAATTTCAGTCGGCCAATTTTGACAGGGTTGGTCGGGTAAGGGGAAACAAACTTATTTTTAATTTTGGCCTCAGTATCACTAAGATGAGTAATATGTCTATCACAGTGATTTGTCATGGTATGTCTGACATGGTATATCATATACATCTACAAGCAATATAAAATCCCGCTCTTTGGGTCATATTTTTGCATAAATAACTTTGGCAATTTATGACTCATTTTTTGACTGAAGTTCGCTATCTCACCACTGTCTATCTGAATCACTGTACACATATCTATTTATTTTGTAGCTGTTCATCTGTTCTGTCCAGTATATAAAACAAGAAAATGTGGCTGTCTTCAGAAATATATAGAAGCAAATGGTAAATAATCAGAAATATGGTACAGTGAAACCTGTCTAAACTGAACCTCCTTTGTGTTCAGAATAGACAGGTGTTTTGTTTATACAGGTTACGTTAACAAAGATTTCCTACAGTGGGACTTTATTTAAAGTTTTATTCATACAGCCTACAGGATTCTTGGGATCGGTTGAGATAGGTTTTATTGTATCTTGTCTATAATTATACCAATAATGAAACTCAACAAATCTGAGGGTAGCGGTTCTTTATTTTCATCACAATAGCACAAAGTTTATACAGTAAAGTATATAGCCATGCAATAACAACAAATTAATGATTGATTGAATGTGAGTACTTTCATAATGTTAACGATAAATTGGGTTAGGGTTAGGGTGTTTAATGCCACTTTCAACAATATTTCAGTTACATCGTGGCGGTCAGTTTTATTGGAGAAAACCACCAACCTACTGCGAGTCACTGACAAACTTTATCATATAATGTTATACACCTCGTCATGAGTGGAATTCGAACTCACAACTTAAGTGGTGATAGGCACTGATTGCCCATGTAGTTGTAAATCCAACTACCATATGATCACGGCCACGACGGCTTGCTGATGATGGTATAGGCATTATCACCCTAATATATAAACGATGTTTGGTTCATCTTTACCTCCGGTTGTTTGTAAGAGGGCTAATGTCTTGCTTATGTTATTTATGTTTGTTTACGTATAGTGTTGTCCAACACATTATTGTGTTGTGTTTTTGTTTTGTTTGCCTTCGTCTTGTGTACTCTATGTTGCCAGGTTCTCTAGATTGTCCATTTTTGATTGCCCCTTCGGTCTTCTCTAACGTTTACATAAGATGACATTAGATTATAGATCATAGGGTTTTTCTATATTAAGAACTTTTCCAAGAAATTCAATGCTAGATATATATTCTTTCTTACTAGGTGAAGACAGCGAGTCTCAGAGACGAGCATCACAACTAAGTGCCATGGCATCAGAAGCAAGAAGACTGAGTGCATTGAAATGCTATCAACCTGCAGAGGATGAAATGGATAAAAGTATGCAACAGCAGAAAAACAACAGTGGAAATTCTGACCAAAACCCTGAACAATGTCTGGATCAAAATTTGGAAAACAGTTCTGTTGGAAGTGGCAAGGAGACTGCTGATCAAAGTTCAGAGAAAAAAGTCAAAAAGTAAGAAAAATAGAATGTTTTGCAAACAATGAAATTCATAAGATGATCAGCTTGTGATGGGGTTTCATGCCAATTTCAACAATAATTCAGTTATATCGTGGTGATCAGTTTTATTGGTGGAAGAAAACAGGAGAAAACTACTCACCTGCCGCAAGTCACAGACAAACTTTATCGGAGGGGCCAGTAGTCTATTGAGATACAAGTGTGCAACTAGTGCATAAAAAATGGACGTGATTTGCTCTTAATTTGCATACAGTAGTCTCCCTTTAAATGCCATGCCTCTTATGACAGATTTCAGATGCTGTGAGATATTGACATACTACTAAATTGTGCCACCCTGTTATAAGACCATTTTTTCATTACAGAAGGGATGGCTTTATAAGAAGTGAACTACTATATATACAGAAGTATTTTTATAATCTATAACTGAAATATTGTTGAAAGTGGCATTAAACACCATAATCCCAAACCCCATATAAATTTTACTTCGGACTATATCTACACAGGTTAATTAGTAAAAGGTCATTCTATTTTAAATGGACTAAATATATTATATATGCACATTCAATTGTGTTTGTACAATTATTAGTATCAGTGAGATTATTTCTGTGTTTTTAAGATTATGATAAAAAAAAAATCAATTAAAACATTGTTATATGGGTTTTATTTTTACAAACTTTAAATTTGAACAAACTGTCAAAATATTGTAGATTTGAAACAACCATGAAAACAATCTTTTGATAAGGTATCAAGGATAAAATCCACTAGTGTTCCCAATTTAAATTTTTTTATTTTGCTTTTGTTTTTTTCAGAACTTCTGGTGTTATAGGACTTGGAAATGGACACAAGAAGTCAGAAAAGTTTGCAGCATTTGTATTATCAAAGCGACAGCATCTGAAATTTGGGCTTAACTTATGTGAAAGAGCTACCCAAAAAATTCTATCTTATTCCAATAACTTCTTACATAAAAGACTTAAGACTGAAGAGGTAAACTATGAAATCTAGAAGTTCTTTTGAAATTTGTCATTATTACTTACTTCCATTTTTATTTGTGGAAATTTCTATATAACAAAAAAGGGGAGATAAATATTGCAGTGTTTGATCCTGAGGAGTTTTCTCCCTTTGAAAGATATATCTGACAACTTGACTCCATCAATTACCCCAAAAAATCAAATTGCTAAAACAGTTACATTATAAAAATGAGAGAGAAAGAAAGAATAAGACATAGTATTTATCAGTTTTTAGTAGTAGTACACAGATCGTTGGAAACATCATCTAATCAGTCATACATTAGTGTCTTACCCTACCATTGATTTTTAAACCTTGTGGACGATTCTGATTCACAGTGTTGTAAGACTACATATGTTTAACTTTATTCTTTGTTTTGTCTTTATATTGACAAATAAGTTTTATTTTTAAGTCTGATTTTGATATGAAAATATGAGTTTGCTTCTCATTGGTGGACAATGCAACCATAATTTGCCAGTGAGTTGAGAGCATTTTATTTTTATTTCTCATGTTACTGTGTTTTCCTCCACAAAAAAAAACATCTTGCACAAAATTACTGAAATATTGTTGAAAGTGTCATTAAAAGCATGGTCAGTTTATTAATCGGACAAATACTTACAGGCCTCTGGGATCATAGACTCATTTCCATATCTTTTTTTTTTTGCATTCTATGATTATAAAACTATAATTTATTTTCATTTTTTTGTCTTCACAGAAAAGATTCCGTGCCACACCAATAAAAGGAAAAGCAAGACTTGGACTTCTCCCATCTTTTGACGATATGGCAAAGAAACGATGCTGTGTCGATAATTGTGTAATGGTAATGTATTCATTTTTATATTAACTTAATATCCTTATTCATTATAACCGCATTTGTGGTGTAATGGTTAGCATGCTCGCCTTGAGTCTTGTAGATGGGATAAAACCAAAGACTTTAAAATTGGTATTTATTATACCCCCACTCATAGAGAGGGGGCTATATTGCAATCAACTTGTCCGTCCGTCCGTCCGTCCGTTCACACTTTCGGAACAGATATCTCAGCTTCTACTGGAAGAAATTATTGCACATCTACTTCCTGTTTACCGCACGACTTACAAATGAACGAGTGGGGGGTATTCTTAGCACGACATAGCGTGCAACATTTTGTTGCTTCTTCGCTAAGCATACAGCATTTAGAATAATATTGTGTTGCATTTCCTCTTAATAGATTGGATACAAGTCTAAAGCTAAATGAAATACTCTGGATATATTATTTGTAATAAAAACATAGACATCAAATTTAGTACACATGACACGTTTCTTCAACAACCTTCATCAGGTACTCTCTGAGTTAAAAGATCGGAAAGTCAATAAAAACATAGATATCTAATTTAGTACACATGACACGTTTCTGCAACAACCTTCATCAGGTACTCTCTGAGTTAAAAGATCGGAAAGTCAATAAAAACATAGATATCTAATTTAGTGTACATGACACGTTTCTGCAACAACCTTCATCATGTACTCTCAAATCGAAAGATTGGAAAGCCAAATAATTTAAAGTGTCTTAACAATTGTAATAAATAAGTAGATATATAATTTACTGTTTCTGGTAGACCAAATAATTTGAGTTTTTGGGAGCAAGTAAACCAAAGGCCCTAAACAGAATAGCCAAAATTGACTAACATTACCAATGCCTGAGGGAGATTGAATATCAACGCTTTCTTTGTGTTATGTTATGTTTGATGTATGCAAGAAATATACCGTGTAAAAAATTATGACGAGGTCAAGGCCAAATTTCCAATTATTAGGAAAAAAAATTGTTTGGGTTTATGTTGTTTAATGCCACTTTCAACAATATTTCAGTTATATCGTGGCTGGTCAGTTTTATTGGTGAAGGAAACCGGAGTACCTGAAGGTAACCACTGACCAACTTTATCATATAATGTTGTATCAAGTATACCTTGCCATGAATGGGGTTTGAACTCACAACTTTAGTGGTGATAGGCACTGATTGCACAGGTCGTTGTAAATCCAACTACCATACGACCACGACAGCCCCTTTATTGAATGGCTATTTATTGTTGTAATGAAAACATAAATAATGATACCGTGTTTAATTAAATTTTTTAAGATGGCTCTTACTCACAGAACACTTTTAGAGGAATGGAGAAGAAGGTCAAGGCAAGGTCAGTTAGAGGCCAGGAGAGTAATCGCTGAAATGTTGACTCCATCTGGTAAGTCAGAAAAATATCTGATATATGTTTACTATATTAGGTTGTATTTAATACAGTCCTGTAGCTCCTTTTTCATAAGATCACCCCAAAAAAGGCTGCTTCTGATACCAGACCAGATTTCAGATGCACTGTGATAATGAAGCGTCATCATCAAGAGAGGGCACGCTCTTGTCAGGTCACTTTTTCATTGCAGAAAGAGTGGCTTTATGACAAGTGGGACTACTGTACACCTTTCCAAGGATCATGTGAGCTGTTGGTATCCGCTGGCATCCATTTCACATTTTAATCTTTTTCTCTGGAAATCATTGAGTCAATTTAAACCAGTCCTTTCAAAATTTTATCCAGCAGCCCTGCCCTCTATCCAAAATAATAAAAACTGATACGTCATACGATGTTAAAAATAAATCCCAAGGAAGATTACTTTGAGCAGATATAATTCTCACTTGTACAAATTATTTGGAACCTTGTGTTCTCTAATCCTCAACAAATTGTTTCTGTTTTTTTCATTGCAAGGCGACATTTGATCCCTGATGCATTGACTACTACACAACTTTTGCCACTCAGCTTTTACCACACAGTAATATTTTGTTCTTGTTGTTGTTTTATTTACAGCATGTGCTAGAAAAAACTGCTACACATTTATCACAGCAGTCACAGGATGTTCTAGGACTACAGTCGTACAAGTGAACCAACAGATGTTACACACAGGAGGAGACAGAGAACCTCCGACTCATGGACTGAAAAAATTCCACGAAAACGTTAAAAAGAAAGCTACAGGTATGAGTCTAATTTAGTTAGTTGTTGGGATTTAATGTCCGGCTACCTTCTGCAGGTATTGTGAATAGAGATTAATGCTCTGTCTGTTTTCTTCTGGCTTTTTGCTTAAATGAACCTGTCGTTGGGTCAGTGTTGGTGGTCGGTCACCAAGGTGTGTGTCCCTGTCGTATGTAGCATAACACTAGGGTAGTGTATTGTCATCTGGATCGAAGGCCTTGGATTATGAATCCGTTCCGTCTCAGAATTTGATCAATGACAATCTTAATTAAAATTAAATGTTTTTATACCTTTAAGCAAAAAATTGGCGATACAGTAACTTCTAACTATATCCTGTTTGGAATCTTGTCAAGGTTCATCTTTTCAACCGACCAGTCAGCGAAGACCCTACTTTTTAAAACTGAGTAAATGCCAAGGTCTGCAGTCCGATTGGTCAACATATCTGGAATAACCTTCATCGGGTACGTTCATAATCAAAAGATTGGAAAGCCAAATAACTTAAAGGTCTTTTGGAGCATGAAAATCAAAGGATCTTGATAAAAGTGATCGCCAATATCGGCTAAGTTTACTGTATGCTCGAGGGAGATGAATTTTAGTTTTAACAATAATTGAGTTATTTTGGAACTGTAAATTTTAGTAATGAATATATCGTTAAGCATATTAGTGTCGTAACACTGATTACTGGATGGATGATACCCTTTGCCACTAATAGTCCACCATTAGAAGTATCAAGCTAGCAGGGATGATTTTTGTCAGTTATTTAACTGATTTCAGCTATTTTCCTCTAGAGAGAAATTGCCAAAAGTTGCTGGACACAGTCAAAACAGGTCAAAAATGAACCATTTGAAAGGGGGTGTAGATGGTTTCAACTATTTTTCATTGATTTTCAGTTATTTAATGTTCTAATTACAACCATCCGTGTTATAGTAATTCCCATTGTGAAATCATAATGGTATATTGACTAATCAGATTGTATCGTTCATAATTTATTCATTCCTGCTAATGGGAAAATTTGTGCGTTGTCATTGAAACTACTAAATACAAATCAGTTACGGTACAAACTTGAAATGACAAGTTTTCATATAAATTGACCCGCGGAGAAGGAACAACTGTAATTAACCATGTGTTAGCATTTGATGACTTTTATGTTATTTTGTAGAGCCATCACCTATGCAGAAAATGTTATCTGAGATGCAAACAAACATTGTAAGTAATCTAAAATGATGAATTTCTCCAAAAAAAAAATCCAATGTTTTTAATTAAATACAGTTGAACCTTGTTGTGTCGAAGGGACCAGTGATTATGCTTCAAAATATTTGAGTAATTGAGTTATCCTTGATAAATTCAGATTATTTCAAGAGGTGGAGGCTTTGGATCCCATCATTGGTTTGATTGAAATACATTGTAATAACCAAACCATGAACATATCTTTTTGACAATTTTTTGTGAAAAGAAAAAATGTTCAAACTTCGTGGTCGTGATCGTATGGTAGTTGGATTTATAGCTACTTATGCAATCAGTGCCTATCACTTCTAACGTTGTGAGTTCAAACACCGCTCAGGCGAGGTGTACCCGATACAACATAATGTGATAAAGTTTGTCAGTGACTTGTGACAGGTCATTGGTTTTCTCCGGGTACCGATTTCCTCCACCAATGAAAGTGACCACCACGATATAACTAAAATATTGTTGAAAGTGGCGTTAAGCACCATAACCCTAACCTTCAAAATTGTAGTTGATACATTGTATTATGTTAAAGCATTTAGAATGACCTCCCCTTAATTTTTACTTGTTATGAAAAAAACATCTGTCAAGGTGTATAAACGATTGGAAAAAAAAATGGTTCAATATAGCAGCTTAAAAATAGTGATACCATCCATATATTATGTAAAAGAGAATTTCTAAATAGTTTGAATCAGTGCCTTTCACCAAGTTGTGAGTTCGAAGCCCGTTCGTGGCGAGGTGTACTCGATACACAACATTATGTGATAAAGTTTGTCAGTGACTTGCAATAGGTCGGTGGTTTTCTGCAGATACTCCGGTTTCCTCCAACAATAAATCTGACCGCCACGATATAGCTAAAATATTGTTGAAAGTGGGGTTAAACACCATACCCAAACTCTAAATAGTTTGAAATTGAACAATTGTGGGATGTATTGACATTTGCTGGCACATGTCAAAGTTGACTCTGGTATAATTAGAAGTTTACCAGGACATAAGTTCTTGTGAAACTTTCAATCAATTGGTATCGGTTGTCTAAACTTTTAACATTTCAATCTTTTTCTCAATAACTACTGAAATATTTGCACCAAAACTTTACATAGGAATTATTAATGCGTACTGATTAAACATCCAATATGGCCATCAGCGATCAAAGCAATGTCTAATTGGCTGTAGTGTTATATATATTTTTTTAATTTCTATGGAGGTTTGTTTGGAAAAAAGGGGGATGGTTGACCCCCAAACATTATTAGAATAGAGGCCAAAACTGTAAAAGTAAGGCAACTATCAACATGATGAAAATCAGGGTTGTCTTATCTATGGAAAGGATAAATCTGTTGTTTAAATTAAAACCACATTGTGTTCAGTTGTGTAATACAATGCCCCACCCCACCCCACCCCCCACTCCCCAAAAAGAAAAAAAAATTAATCAAAGCAAAAGAAATACTACAGGCTCCTAGGGGGCCTCTGTTTTTTTTAGATACATGTACATTGTACTTGAACCCTCTGAACAAATTGGAAGCAAATTTCAAATAGAATACAATAATAACATAGATATCTAATTTATAGTGCACAGCAAATTTCTGGAATAACCTTCATCAGGATGCTCATAGTCAAAAGATTACTAAAATACTGATGGTTTATTGATTAAGGCTAAAGATTTGAGCTAATCTTATTACAGGTTCCCTAGAGCCTCTGAGTCTGATTTTAATTTTAAAAAAATGTGTTTTGTTTCAGTTAGATAAGCAGAGAGAACATTTACATCAACTTCAACAACAAGTGACAGAACAACAAGAACAACTACAGCAACAACAACATTTACAACAGCAGCTACTTCAACAAACATTGTCATCACAACAGGGAGAAAATCAACACCAGGTAAGGGAGGCAACTCAGAAGAGGGAAAATCAAAACCAGGTATGGAAGGTAACTCAGAAGAGAGGAAATCAAAACCAGGTAAGGGAGGTAACTCAGAAGAGAGAAAAACAAAACCAGGTAAGGGAGGTAACTCAGAAGAGAGAAAATTAAAACCAAGTATGGAAGCTAACTCTGAAGAGAGAAAATCAAAACCAGGTAAGGGAGGTAACTCAGAAGAGAGAAAATCAAAACCAGGAAAGGGAGGTAACTCAGAAGAGAGAAAATTAAAATCAGGCAAGGGAGGTAACTCAGAAGAGGGAAAATCAAAACCAGGTATGGAAGGTAACTCAGAAGAGAGGAAATCAAAACCAGGTAAGGGAGGTAACTCAGAAGAGAGAAAAACAAAACCAGGTAAGGGAGGTAACTCAGAAGAGAGAAAATTAAAACCAAGTATGGAAGGTAACTCTGAAGAGAGAAAATCAAAACCAGGTAAGGGAGGTAACTCAGAAGAGAGAAAATCAAAACCAGGAAAGGGAGGTAACTCAGAAGAGAGAAAATTAAAATCAGGCAAGGGAGGTAACTCAGAAGAGAAAAAATCAAAACCAGGTAAGGGAGGTAACTGTAGACTGTCACGGCAGAAAATCAGTATGAAACTTGGTTAATTTTACCTCTCTTTTCTTATGTTAAGGTATATATATCATCTGCAGGTGTTTCATCTTCATTTAACCTGCCGGTTGACATTATGAAGAATTCGAAGGTCCTGTATAAAATGGTTGGGTTTTTTTTTTGGTGGTAATCAGAAATCCAGAATGACAATATCCACAGGACATAGATTGACATATGACCCTGTAGGAAAGTGCATTTACAGTTTTTCTTATTAGCACAACTTTAAGCTTGAAGTTGTGAGTTTCAATCTCGATCAGGGCGAGGTGTACAATATTGTGTGATAAAGTTTGTCAGTAACTTGCGACAGGTCGGTGGTTTTCTGCGGGTCTGGTTTCCTCCAGCAATAAAAATGACCGCCAGGATATAACTGAAATATTGTTGAAAGTGGCGTTAAACACCATCAAACAAACAATATAAACATGATTGTAATCAACCTGTATGGTCACCTCTCCTCCTCCTGAAACCCAAGAAGGACTAATAAAGTTGTTAATTTGGTTGAACTATGACTAATAAAACGCCAGATTTTGTATCCGTCCTGGAGACCATGTCGCATTCTGATTCTGTGCCAGTCTTTGCACTAACTCCTTAATACTACATGCTTTATAGCAAAGAAGCTGCAAAAACTTATTTTATAGTGTTTGGTTTGACTCGAATCCCCACTATCTACCACACTCAAGGTGAAAATGCTAGCCATTGTACCATTTATGTGGTTCATAGTTTGCTGATGGTCATTGTAATGTAACAGAAATATTGTTTTTCATCCGACATGCAAATTTTTTGAAACCAGAAAAAATAAGCCTTAATGCATGTTATTTCTATCTTTCAGAACATGGTTCTTCTGCAGCAGATTAATAACCAGTTGAATATGCAAATCCAAAATACACAAAGATCACTACAACAAACCTTGCACAATATGGGACTTCTAATGGGTACCAGTAAACCTGATTCCCAGTCTGGGAGTAGAACAGGAAGTAATATAGGGAACAGTCAAAGCCGTAATTTTGAATCTGATATACCAGTATCACAGTATACTGACAGTATTCAAAATCAAGGAGGATTAAATATAGTATGTACTCCACAAACAACTATGACAACAAGTAGTGTACCTATTCGGCTAAGCAACAATGTTGTAGGACAACAACAGACTGGAGTAGTTGGGATGGCAAACAGTGTTGTTGGACAACAGATGGGAACAGTCGGAATGATGAATAATACTTCACAGTTAATATTTTCATCTCCAACATTTTCTCTGGTTCCTCAACAAAATAACTTGATAAACCAGTCATCACAGCAAATAATCCAAACACCCCAACAAATAATTCAGCCTCATCGACAGATAGTTCAGCCTAACCAGCAAATAATTCAGCCTCCACGACAGATTGTTCAGCCTAACCAGCAAATAATGCAGCCTCCCAGGCAGATAATTCTGCCTAATCAGCAAATAATTCAGGCTCCCCAGCACATAATTCAGCCTAACCAGCAAATAATTCAACCTCCTCGGCAGATAATTCCACCTAACCAGCAGATAATTCAAGCTCAGCAACAAATAATTCAGTCGCCACAGCAAATTATTCTTACTCAGCAACCGAACTACCAAGGAAACATAATTACATCACAAGCAGAACAAAATATGATAACCTTCCAGCGGCTTCCATCAGGGGAGGTAGTTCAAATAGTGAATGAGGAAAAAACTGGAATGAATAATGCATTACAATCTGGAAAGGAAGTAATTCTTGTAGAGAATGTAAACATGCCAGCCGGTTACCATGGTTCTCAGGTAGCAGAAGTTTTGTCAAATGTACAGGTGGTTGAAATGAGAATGCCATCTTCACTGGAGAATGTTGCAAAGCTACATGTAACACGGCCGCACAACGCTCCAACGGGAGTGGCACAGAATCAGTTATTAAGAAATGCAGACCAAAAGGCGAACCTAATGTTAACAACTAATTCATACAGGAAAATAAGAGAGGACGGTAATAGTTCAAATGTAGCAGGGTCAGCTGCAAGTCATGTGAACATCACATCGTCTGCACCTGTTGGAAGAGGAAATAATTTAACCTCTGCCTCACAGAGATCAAATGTGCCAGGTAATACCACCAAATATTCATCGCCGCTAAATATGACCGTTGTTACAAAAACCACAAGTAATATGTCATCAGCAACTACGCACATGTCTACTGAATATTCTTCAAATTTACCAAATATTGTTGCATCTGCATCTACAAATTCAACACTGCAGTCTTTTTATACCGCCACACCGTTGTCAGATATCAGCGATTCAAATGAGAATAAATCTTCCAGTCAACAGCCAGTTTCAAAAGGAATAAGCCAATCAAATGCCAGCCAGAACATTCAATCATCTGTTCATAAAAATTCTGTCCAATCAAAAGTCAGTAGAAATCAATCTGGAAACAAACGTTTTAACCAATCAGAAGTAAATAAAATCATGACAAGGTCAGAGTCAAAATCAGCTACTCGTTTGTCATCACAGAAAGATAGTACATCAGCTACAACTGTAAATTCTGAAAGAAATAAGTTGAAAAAAGCAGAAATGAAGAAACTTTCAACTGCATCGCAATCACCAAATGAAATCAACACTTTACAAAATGATAATCAATCGATAACATCTCAAAATGTCAGTAAATATGTGATGTCATCAAATAATGTCAGTAAAATGACAACATCACGAAATGTCAGTCAGCCTGCCATGTCATCACAGAATGTCAGTCAGCCTGCCATGTCATCACAGAATGTCAGTAAGCCTGCCATGTCATCACAGAATGTTGTTGAGAAAACAAGGGCTAATGAAACTGGAAAAATAAACTCTCATGTGGTAACATCGGGAATTACAACTCCAGTATTAACATCTGAATATATGAGTTTTTCTCTGCCTTTAAGTGATGTTATAACAATGTACACAAACTCAACATCTGATAAACAGAACAATTTGAACAATGACCAAACACATCTTCAATTAAGTTTACAAATTAACCCTATTCAACGTGATGGTGGTGAAAGTGTTTATTCTAGTAATACGTTAAGTTTAGGGTCCATATTGATAATGGACCAAGATAAGGATAGCGAACAACAAAGTCTTATACCAAAGGTCATAACGGACCATGAAAAGTTTGTGCCAAAAGGTCAAAAACAGAGGGATAAGAGAATAAGAAAAGACAGTTACTTCGGAGATGGGCAACTTGTGATAGACGAGGATAGACCTACGGATAGCCCAGCAAAGCGTAGAAATGTATCGTCCGAAAGTTACGTGTCAGATGATGATAATGAAGTTAGACAGATTCTACAAACTTTAACAGGAAAAACCAAAAATACCCATAATGCAATAGACCAACCAGATACTGTGACAAGATCAATGACACTTCCTTTTACACCAATAGAAAGATCCGATACATTAATTTATGGTCAAACACAGTCACTTGAAAGGTCCGACACATTTAAACTTACGGAAGAAATGCAAAGATCCAACACGATGACAATTTCAAAAGAAATGGAGAGATCAGATACTTTAAAACTTCCAGGCACAGAAAGTCCTGGAATCCTTGTACTTCCTATCAAAATATCAAAGTCTAAGAAAAAACGAAATGTGAAAAAAACACTTGACACTCAAGTAGACGATGTTAGTCGAGTTCAAGGTCACAGAAAAGCTTTAGTTAATGAGACTATTCAACCACATAGAATTCCAATTAATAACCAAAGTTTTATCAAATGTCATTCTCCAAATAATCCAGCCATCATCAACTCCACTGACCCAATAATTTTATCAGGAAATATGACCACAATTGATCACACGTGGTTACAGAGACTAGTCAATGATATTCAGAAAAATAATCCTAAGTAAATACCATATGCCATGTTTTGTTAATGCTTATAATTATGTTATAAATGTATCAGTTTATTGTCTGTTTATTTTATAATTTCAAGAATCAACAGAAAATATTAAAAGTTTTTGAACCCCAAAATGATCATGACACTTTAAATTGCAGGTAGTTGTAAATAAGGTCAATTTTTGCTGATTATATATTTCAAATTTTATGAAACAAAATTGGTATAATTTTTTTGTATTTCATTATATTGTTATTGGTGTAACGCTGACTGTAACATTATTTCAGTTATATCACTGCGATCAGTTTTACTAGTACAGCAGGAACTGCATACCCTTCCGGAGCACCTAAGTTCACCTCCGTTTTATTTGTGGGGTTTGTGATGCTCATCTTTAGTTTTTTGTGTTTGTTTTAAATAGTTTCTTTGTATCTTTCTTGTTGTACGGCTACGTGTTGGTCCTTCATTTTTTATCTAAAATTATGTATTACGTCTTCCGTCATTTTTGCAGGAATGATGTATGGAAGTGTCCTGTAAATATCAACTAAATATCAAGATGTATGGGAGAAATGTTGAAGATACCAAAAGGGTAATCAGAAGCCATAAATGAAAGGAGACAATCCACAAAACACTAAAATAAAAAATTAAAGATTGAGCAACACGAAGCCAAGTGACCAATTTTTCACCTATATCATGACAAGAGCATGTTACATTTCGATGAGATGAAAATGAGGTCTTTTTTGTACTAGACCATCATGCTTAGTTGGATTTTTATGGTACTAGCTCACTGACACAACAGTGCGCTAGTAGACATGTCGCTTCATTCAGACACATTATCCTGATTTCATGCCAATCTGTCTTTGTTCTTACTCCTTAATGACGTGTGTTTAACGGAGAAGCAGCAAATACCAATTTTATAGTAAGTTTTAACCAGACCGTGTCTTGAACAACACTCTAGGTGAACAATCTCATCACACCTCTGATGCAGTTTGAACTCCACTAAATATGGGGTGAACTTGTGTGCCCCGGAAGAGTGGTTAGTTCCTGCTTCACTAGTGGCACCTGTCGAGTTACTCGTGTCAAGTTATGAAAGAGAAAAGGAAGGTGGGATTGTGACTACGACACAAATATTCCATAGCGGTTAATCAAGTCATGATGGTGACCTTAAAACTATCAAAATGATGTTCAAAATCCAGTCTAAGTCATGTTATTTTATTCAGGTCCGTCACATAATATGGTTGCAGAGTAAATCCAGGTTTCTTGTTGGTCAAATTAAAAACTAATCTTCTCTGAAACTAGAAATCCGAATGATGTTTTAGGGGCCCTCTACAGAAATTCCAAATTTCGTCCTGATCTAGGAAAAACTGGCTGTCACAGCTAATTCTTGTTTCCAAAATTTAAATAATCTTCTCCTCATGTCCAAATGATTTACAACTTTGTAAAATGGTGTTCCTAGGGTCCTCTTCTAAGATTCCTCATTAAATGTAACTGCGGAACCGTAGCTCTTACTGTCTTTTTTTGGTGACAATAAACTAGGGTCACAAAAAACTAGAGGCTCAGTTGGCTGAGCCTGTGTCGCTCGCCTTTCATAGGTATTTCCCACCAAGTTTCGGTTCATTTGGCTAAGCAGGTACAGAGAAGAAGATTTTTAGAAATCGACAAATCAGAAACAAGAATGGCCTGTGGTGGCCATGTTTATTAACGAATCAGAACTAAATTAGCAATCTTTATAGAGGTTCTTCCAAGGATGCTTCCTACCAAGTTCCAATTCATTTGGCCAAGCGGTTTCAGAGGAGACTATTTTTAAAAAAATACACCAACCAGAAACAAGAATTGCCTGTGGCGGCCATGTTTGTCAACAGATCAGAACTAAATTAACAATCTGTATAGAGGACCTTCCAAGGATGCTTCCTACCAAGTTCCGATTCATTTGGCCAAGCGGTTTCAGAGGAAACTATTTTTTAGAAATCAACCAATCGGAAACAAGAATTGCATATAGTGGCCATGTTTGTTAACGAAACGGGACAAAATGAGCAATCATTATAGAGGACCTGCCATAGATGCTTCCTACCAAGTTTCGGTTCATTTGGCCAAGCGGTTTCAGAGGAGAAGATTCTTTAGAAATCAACCAATCAGAAACAAGAATTGCCTGTGGTGGCCATGTTTGTTAACGGATCGGGATGAAATGAGCAATCTTTATAGAAGACCTTCCAAGGATGCTTCCTACCAAGTTTCAATTCATTTGGCCAAGCGGTTTCAGAGGAGAAGTTTTTTTTTAAATTAACCAATCAGAAACAAGATTTGCCTGTGGCAGCCATGTTTGTTAACGGATCGGGACGAAATGAGCAATCTTAATAAAGGACCTGCCATAGATGCTTCCTACCAAGTTTCGGTTCATTTGGCCAAGTGGTTTCACAGGAGAAGATTTTAAAAAATCGGCCAATCAGAAACAAGAATTGCCTATGGTGGCCATGCTTGTTAATGGATCAGAACTAAATTAGCAATCTTTTATTTTATAGAGGACCTTCCAAGGATGCTTCCTACCAAGTTTTGATTCATTTGGCAAAGCGGTTTTAGAGACGCTTTTTTAGAAATCAACCAATCAGAAACAAGAATTGCCTGTGGTGGCCATGTTTGTTAATGGATCGGAACTAAATGAGCAATCTTTATAGAGGACCTTCCAATGATGCTTCCTACCATGTTTCGATTCATTTGGCAAAGCGGTTTCAGAGGAAATGATTTTTTAGAAATGAAACAATCGGAAACAAGAATTGCCTGTGCATGGTGGCCATGTTTGTTAACGGATCGGGATGAAATGAGCAACCTTTATAGAGGACCTGCCATAGATGCTTCCTACCAAGTTTCGGTTCATTTGGCTAAGTGGTTTCAGAGGAGAAGATTTTTAAAAATCGGCTAATCAGAAACAAGAATTGCCTATGGTGGCCATGTTTGTTAATGGATCGTGACAAAATGAGAAATTTTTAGAGAGGACCTTCCATAGATGCTTCCTACCAAGTTTCACTTCATTTGGATGAGGGGTTTCAGAGGAGAAGATTAAAATATGAAACGTTAACGGACGCCAAGTGATGGCAAAAGCTCACCTTGCCTTTGGCAAGGTGAGCTAAAAAAAAACTTAAGAGCTACGGTTCCGCAGGTACATTTAATATTGATCCAGCAAAAACATCACACCCTCTTGTTTCTGATTGGATGAAATTATGATAAGTTTTTACTCGGATGCAGCGAGATAAGACTGCAGAATATCAACAAAGAAAAGTTAAACCAGTGTACATTAAAAGCAAGTGTTGAAACAATAATGTGTTGGATACAGTAAAATGCTAGAGCCAGTGGTTGTGATACTTGTCGTCTCATTTTACTATTTTAAGCATTGGTCCCTTTAACCCCCTTTAATCTTTGACACCACAAAAACTAGCTAGGTCAAATCTGATTGTAAACCATAAAGTAGAGAATATTACAAGGAATAAAATTCAATCAATTCAACAATAAAATTCTATTACATATTATCCGGATTCGGAGCCAATCAATCTTTGTTCTTAATCCTTAGTGATGTGTACTTAGCAGAAGCAACAAATACCAATTCTATCTAGTATTTGGTTTGACCATCCAGGACCCAAAACCCATGATCCACCGCATTCGAGGTAAGCATACGTGCGATTGCATTTTAACAAGTACAGTGGAAGTGGTCAAAATCTCAAATACCATTCAACGCCATAATATAGCTGAAATACTGCTAATATGTTTTTCCGTTTAAGTTTTTCACATATTTACATACATTGCATTTCAAAATTAACCACAACTGTAAAAAAATACAAATAAATGAATATAACAAACTATAGAAATTGAGTATTTTTTTAATTCATTTTGTAACAGTAGACTTCCAGATCAATCTATTTAAAATTAGATACTTTTTTCCATGGTACACTTGCATCTAAACAACATCCCAAATGTCAGGTCAGGGTTCATATATTCAACAGACCTATCAGCCTACCAAATCTTGATGAAAAACTGTTGTCCAAATGATCAATTTATTTAACTGTCTTGCATATGATTGGATGGTCAAAGATGAATGAAAGTTACCTGACCTGATACCAATGTTATATTTTATCTGACTGATTTGATTTTTGGTGTTTAATGCCACTTTTATCAATATTTAAGCTATATCTTGACGATCAGTTTTATTGGTGGAGGAAACTGAACAAACTTGATCCCATAATGTTATATCGAGTATACCTCACCATGAGTGGGATTCAAACTCACAACTTTAGTGGTGTTAGGCAATGATTGCATAGGCAATTGTAAATCCAACTACTATACGATCATGACGGCCCCTGTTAGATGCAAGTGTATTGCCGAAAATTAAAAATAGATACAACAAACATCTAAATTTAATTAGATTGAATTTTCGTTAGACAAAACAATGCTTACCTCACGTAACACAAATGCAATTGACAAGTGGTATATTAACTGAAAGTACTTTGTTTTCATATTTAGCAAATAATATTCATGAAAACTTCTCACATTCTTAAAGAGTATAACAACAAATAACTGATACATATAAATGTCTTACAAATATACAAAAAACAATTCTAAAACAAAGTTATATCCTCAAAATGTAGATTGACAAATTAGACCCAATTCTAGAGCTTAAAATTAAATTTCACACAAAAAAATAAAAAAGGATTCTCATAGCCCATATTTCTGCATTTTGACTGGGAACCAACTCCTAATGATACAATTTCAGCAAATTCTGGCTTGAAATAAGGCAAGTTTGGTCGATGTAAGAATTTTCTATATTTAGTAACGGTGGCCATCTTGGATGGATGGGGTCAACCCATTGACTATTCCTGTCAATTTGGTTTAAGTTGGAAGAGCAGTTTTCAAGAAAAATATTTTTTTAATGATTATTTGCTTAAATCTCAACCCTCCATCCAAAAATGGCTGCCATTACCAACAATAAAAATTTCTTTAAATGGCGAAAAATGATTAATTTTAATCTGGATTCAGCTGAAGTTTGAAGGATCTTACCTAATAGTACATTTAACTGGTTTTCTGTGAAACAAAGAAGTCTTCTCTAGAATGTCACAACTTAAATGAAAGTTTTCATCCCCTTGTTCAATACATTTGATTATTTCAGGTTTCCAGATTTGGTCACAGATTTCATATCATGAAAAACTTTTTTGAACATTTTTTCTGGTTAAACATCTTTCTACAGACTGAGTATTTCAAGAATTATCTTTTAAGTTGTCTCCTTTTTTGCTCACTATTACTACTTTTTCATTGAGTTATCTCCCATTGCATTATTTGTAAAGTTATCTCCCATTGCGTTATTCTTTGAGTTTTCTCCCGTCAGATTCACAATAGGGTTATCTCCCTCTGTTTCCAATTCACTGTTTTCTCCCCTATTCCCCATCATTTGAATCAGTTCTTTGACTGTCATATTACTATCCTTAGGAATAGATATTAACATTGGATTACCTCCCTTAGCAGATGTTCCAAGAAAAACATGTGACATTTCGGAGGATGTTGGAGTTTCTGTAGATTTCACACTTGTTTTTTCAGGAGAAACAATTAATGTCGGAACTGTAGGACTAGAAATCTCAATCATAGGCATAATTGAGTTGGTACTCATTTCAGGAGTTGCTACAGGTGATTGAATTGGAGGAGACTGGAGCCCTTGATATTGTCCCACCATTGGGCTTGATCCTGAATTTGTTTGTGCTGTGGCATTTTGGGGTATGGCAACAGATGATAAAGCATTATTCCCCTCAATGCTGGGCATTAGTAAAAATGGAAATGGGGTCATTGTTGATGTAGAAGCCCCAGTTGTGGCAGGTGGCATGAGAAACATTGGTTGCATCATACCCTGTGGCAGTGTGCCAATTGTTTGTGTCGTCTGAGTCAATGTTGATGACTGTGGTGGCAGCATCATAGGAACCATGCCCTGTGGCAGTGTGCCAATAGTTTGTGTCGTCGGAGTCAATGTTGATGACTGTGGTGGCAGCATCATAGGAACCATGCCCTGTGGCAGTGTGCCAATAGTTTGTGTCGTCGGAGTCAATGTTGATGACTGTGGTGGCAGCATCATAGGAATCATGCCACCTAACATTGCTGATAATTGTGGCATTAAACCACCAATCATTCCAGACATATTTAGCATTTGGCCTGGGCTTGGTATCATGATGAAACCTGGAGGAATTACCTGCCCTGATGCCTGAGCCACATTGGGTATTATAGGTTCATTTGAATTTGTGGCATTCGCCGTGATCATTGATACTTTGTTATCATTCTCTGACTTTTTACTCTCACTTGTATCGATGACCTTGCGTTTCTTTCCTTTTTGCATTTCCCTGGTCAAGGACTTAAGACTGCGTAGTTTGGGTTTAGTGCTCTGAGAGTCAGGTGTGTCGTCAACAGTAGTTTTTTCTTGCTTTATTAAAAGCCTCTTACTTTTTCTTTTACCGAGATGTTTAAATCTGTTTATCTTCTTTTTTAAATTTTCTTCCTCCTTGGCCTTTCTATCTTCTCTGATTTTTTCTGAAATTGAGCAAACAATATGCTAAGTACAATAAAAATAAACACAGAGGTCTAGTAGTAAAGTTGGCTATGTTTTTTTTAGTACATAGCATATGAAAATGCTTTATTTTGATTGGATGATTAGTGGTTACTATTTTTTGAACAGTGTATGTTTAATTTTGGCAATGGGTGACTATACCTAGCTATGGTAAATATACCACATTGAAACAATTTCAAACGGGGACTATACCTGTGGAATAGATTTTCCAGCGTTATTTTTATATACTTTTGGCAAGATTTACCTCCCATTAAAATAGACAGTGTCTTAAGTCTGTTTATCATTTAAAAAATATTTGAAATTTTTTAACAGGTTATAAGATATAACCTGGTTTGGGGCAGTTTACGCTTAATAAACCGTGAAGCGATTTATGAAAAGCGTAAACTGTTCCAAACTAGGTTATACAAGTATAACCTGTTCAAAAATTTCAAATATTCCTTATAATTTAATTTTTACAACAAAATTTAATGATTCCTAGATTTTAATTACGATTATTTCATGTGACTATTTGAATTTGTCATTGGTGAATGAATACCTTGGTGATGTCACAATACCAACTCAGGTTATCGAGTATAGCCAAAATTTTCTCCAGGCAGATCAGCCAATCAGATTGCCATATTCAAATCAAATTAAATTATTTGAAATTAAGAAAATCGTTGCTGAAATAAGCTTTTTAAAACAAACACCTGCCTATTCTAAACACAAAAGTTGGCTCCAATGAGGTTCAGAATAGACAACTTCATTGTAATTCTTATATGGGTAGCCAATTGACAAACAAAAGCAAACATGGGTTTGATTCAGTCACACAGTGCAGATTAAAACTAGAGGCTCAGTGGGCTGAGCCTGTGTCGCTCACCTTTCATTCTGCTTTGAGGAAACTTAATACAGAACCTTCCATAGGTGTTTCCCACCAAGTTTCGATTCATTTGGCTAAGCAGTTACAGAGAAGACGATTTTCAGAAATCGACCAATCAGAAACAAGAATGGCCTGTGGCGGCCATGTTTATTAATGGATGGGACCTAAATGCACAATCTTTATAGATGACCTTCCAAGGATGCTTCCTACCAAGTTTTGATTCATTTGGCAAAGCCGTTTCAGAGAAGAAGATTTTTTAGAAATCAACCAATCAGAAACAAGCATTGCTTGTGGATGACCTTCCAATGATGCTTCCTACCAAATTTCGATTCATTTGGTCAAGCGGTTAGAGGATAAGATTCTTTAGAAATCAACCAATCCGAAACAAGAATTGCCTGTGGCGGCCATGCTTGTTAACGGATCGGGATGATATTAACAATCTTTATAGAGGAACTGCCATAGATGCTTTCTACCAAGTTTTGCTTCATTTGGCAAAGTGGTTTCAGAGAAGATTTTAAAAAATCGGCCAATCAGAAAAAAAGAATTGCCTATGGCGGCCATGTTTGTTAACTAAATAAGCAATCTTTATAGAAGACCTTCAAAGGATGCTTCCTACCAAGTTTCACTTCATTTAGCTGAGGGGTTTCAGAGGAGAAGATTAAAATATGAAAAGTTAACGGATGACAGACGACGGACGCCAAGTGATGGCAAAAGCTCACATTGCCTTTGGCAAGGTGAGCTAAAAAATCTTTCCATTTAAAACTATGCTAAATATTAAAAGTGATCTTAAATGTCACTAACGTTGTGCGTTCGAAGTCCGCTCAGGCGAGGTGTACTCAATACAACATTATGTGATCAAGTTTGTCAGTGACTTTCGGCAGGTCAGGGGTTTTTCCCGGGTACTCCGGTTTCCTTCATCAATAAAACTGAGTAACAATATAACTAATATCTTGTTAAAAGTGGTGTTAAACACCATAATCCCCCTCTCCCTCCTCCTTTAATGTTTGTGATAGTGTGTGGACTTTTTAAGTGCAAGTGAATCGTAGATGGTTTTTTTTTATATCTGTATTTTCATTACAATGAGGAGAGGAATCCAGTTTAATTCGATCACATTTTTGTGCCTGTCTCATACCAATGACACATGTCATGGGTTTGAAGGTGATTGTTTGTTTTATTGATATTGGTCGAGGTGTTGACCATCACTGTTGAAACTTTTTTTTCATAAACCATCAAAAAATGCATGGTTTTAGGAGTAAGTTTTATGGTGTTTAACGTCATTTTCAACAGTATTTCAGTTATATCGTGGCGGTCAGTTTTATTGGTGGAGAAAACAGGAGTACTCAGACAAAACCACAGACCTGTCGCAAGTCAACAACAAACTTTATCACATAATGTTGTATCGAGTACACCTCACCATAAACGGGGTTCGAAATCACAACTTTAGTGGTGATAGGCACTGATTGCACAGGTAGTTGTAAATCCAATTACAGTAATACTTGTCTAATGTGACCTTCCAAGGAAACAGTGAAATATGGTCACAAAAGACAGGTGGTCGCTTAATACAGGCTTAATTGATATGAAATGCACTGTGAAGGGAAAAAAAATTTAAGGTCACCTAATACAATTATTGCTTAATAGAAGTGGTCACTAAAGCATGTTTTATTGTACCATATCATCATGACCACGACAGCCCCTCTACAAAATATTGTCTTGTCAATGTACTTTTATACAAATCAACTAATACTACCTCGTCCTTTTTCTGCGATACTTTTCATTTGTAGTAGTTTAGCCATTCTTCTCTTCATTCTAAGCTGGAGTTTTTTGTCACGGTATTGTTGTTTGTGTTTCTGGAATAATTTTACTCTCGCTTCTGTATATCTATAAATAGAAAAAAGAAAAAGGCGCATTAAACTAATAGATATATTTAGGTTAATGGTGTTTAATGCCACTTTCAACAATATTTCAATTATATCGTGGCAGTCAGTTTTATTGGTGGAGGAAACCAGAGTACCTGGAGAAAATCACCGACTTGTCGCAAGTCACTGATAAACTTTATCACATAATCGTGTATCAAGTACACCTGATAATCTGTTGGAAAGAACTAAGGGATTGATAATTGTATAAGAGAAACTTTAATGATAGGAATGTTGGTAAGTATCACAGGATTGACACCTGATTTACAAAGAACTTATTATAACGGTAGTTAGTTTCTATATAGTAAATATTCACTTCCCAGAATTTATTTGATAAGCATGTGAACCATCTTGGTGGTGTAACAGTAAGTAATGGTTTATGACAGAAAAGACATCACCATTATCATCATCTCATCAATAAGTAACTTGTTCTTGCCATGATATGGCTGAT
This sequence comes from Bathymodiolus septemdierum, assembly GCA_963383655.1. NCBI lineage: Eukaryota > Metazoa > Mollusca > Bivalvia > Mytilida > Modiolidae > Bathymodiolus > Bathymodiolus septemdierum. Next base: position 10,164,062 of record OY726528.1, on the reverse strand, counting down.
AAAGTGTTCACTTGGTGCTGAACTACATTCACTCACTCACTGATAAGATAAGTCTGTATAAGTATTTTACATAGATAAAGTGTTCACTTGGTGCTGAACTACAATCACTCACTCACTGATAAGATAAACCTGTATAACTATTTTACATAGAAGATGTTTGTACTGCTATCATAATTAAGCATTAAAATGTTCATCCTATGGGTCAATGACATCAATGTAAAGTCACGTTAGAAATCAGTGATAATATGCTTGTATTATACTTGTTACTTGATAATAGATAATGTTCATCCTAGGGGTCAGTGACATCAATGTAAAGTCATGTTAGAAATCAGTGATAATATGCTTGTATTATACTTGTTACTTGATAATAGATAATGTTCATCCTAGGGGTCAGTGACATCAATGTAAAGTCATGTTAGAAATCAGTGATAATATGCTTGTATTACACTTGTTACTTGATAATAGATAATGTTCATCCTAGGGGTCAGTGACATCAATGTAAAGTCACGTTAGAAATCAGTGATAATATGCTTGTATTATACTTGTTACTTGATAATAGATAATGTTCATCCTAGGGGTCAGTGACATCAATGTAAAGTCACGTTAGAAATCAGTGATAATATGCTTGTATTATACTTGTTACTTGATAATAGATAATGTTCATCCTAGGGGTCAGTGACATCAATGTAAAGTCACGTTAGAAATCAGTGATAATATGCTTGTATTATACTTGTTACTTGATAATAGATAATGTTCATCCTAGGGGTCAGTGACATCAATGTAAAGTCACGTTAGAAATCAGTGATAATATGCTTGTATTATACTTGTTACTTGATAATAGATAATGTTCATCCTAGGGGTCAGTGACATCAATGTAAAGTCATGTTAGAAATCAGTGATAATATGCTTGTATTACACTTGTTACTTGATAATAGATAATGTTCATCCTAGGGGTCAGTGACATCAATGTAAAGTCATGTTAGAAATCAGTGATAATATGCTTGTATTATACTTGTTACTTGATAATAGATAATGTTCATCCTAGGGGTCAATGACATCAATGTAAAGTCACGTTAGAAATCAGTGATAATATGCTTGTATTATACTTGTTACTTGATAATAGATAATGTTCATCCTAGGGGTCAGTGACATCAATGTAAAGTCACGTTAGAAATCAGTGATAATATGCTTGTATTATACTTGTTACTTGATAATAGATAATGTTCATCCTAGGGGTCAGTGACATCAATGTAAAGTCATGTTAGAAATCAGTGATAATATGCTTGTATTATACTTGTTACTTGATAATAGATAATGTTCATCCTAGGGGTCAGTGACATCAATGTAAAGTCATGTTAGAAATCAGTGATAATATGCTTGTATTACACTTGTTACTTGATAATAGATAATGTTCATCCTAGGGGTCAGTGACATCAATGTAAAGTCATGTTAGAAATCAGTGATAATATGCTTGTATTACACTTGTTACTTGATAATAGATAATGTTCATCCTAGGGGTCAGTGACATCAATGTAAAGTCATATTAGAAATCAGTGATAATATGCTTGTATTACACTTGTTACTTGATAATAGATAATGTTCATCCTAGGGGTCAGTGACATCAATGTAAAGTCATGTTAGAAATCAGCAATAATATGCTTGTATTACACTTGTTACTTGATAATAGATAATGTTCATCCTAGGGGTCAGAGACATCAATGTAAAGTCATATTAGAAATCAGTGATAATATGCTTGTATTACACTTGTTACTTGATAATAGATAATGTTCATCCTAGGGGTCAGTGACATCAATGTAAAGTCATGTTAGAAATCAGTGATAATATGCTTGTATTACACTTGTTACTTGATAATAGATAATGTTCATCCTAGGGGTCAGTGACATCAATGTAAAGTCATGTTAGAAATCAGCGATAATATGCTTGTATTACACTTGTTACTTGATAATAGATAATGTTCATCCTAGGGGTCAGTGACATTAATGTAAAGTCATGTTAGAAATCAGTGATAATATGCTTGTATTACACTTGTTACTTGATAATAGATAATGTTCATCCTAGGGGTCAGTGACATCAATGTAAAGTCATGTTAGAAATCAGTGATAATATGCTTGTATTACACTTGTTACTTGATAATAGATAATGTTCATCCTAGGGGTCAGTGACATTAATGTAAAGTCATGTTAGAAATCAGTGATAATATGCTTGTATTATACTTGTTACTTGATAATAGATAATGTTCATCCTAGGGGTCAATGACATCAATGTAAAGTCACGTTAGAAATCAGTGATAATATGCTTGTATTATACTTGTTACTTGATAATAGATAATGTTCATCCTAGGGGTCAGTGACATCAATGTAAAGTCATGTTAGAAATCAGTGATAATATGCTTGTATTACACTTGTTACTTGATAATAGATAATGTTCATCCTAGGGGTCAGTGACATCAATGTAAAGTCATGTTAGAAATCAGTGATAATATGCTTGTATTATACTCGTTACTTGATAATAGATAATGTTCATCCTAGGGGTCAATGACATCAATGTAAAGTCACGTTAGAAATCAGTGATAATATGCTTGTATTATACTTGTTACTTGATAATAGATAATGTTCATCCTAGGGGTCAGTGACATCAATGTAAAGTCACGTTAGAAATCAGTGATAATATGCTTGTATTATACTTGTTACTTGATAATAGATAATGTTCATCCTAGGGGTCAGTGACATCAATGTAAAGTCATGTTAGAAATCAGTGATAATATGCTTGTATTATACTTGTTACTTGATAATAGATAATGTTCATCCTAGGGGTCAGTGACATCAATGTAAAGTCATATTAGAAATCAGTGATAATATGCTTGTATTACACTTGTTACTTGATAATAGATAATGTTCATCCTAGGGGTCAGTGACATCAATGTAAAGTCATGTTAGAAATCAGTGATAATATGCTTGTATTACACTTGTTACTTGATAATAGATAATGTTCATCCTAGGGGTCAATGACATCAATGTAAAGTCATGTTAGAAATCAGTGATAATATGCTTGTATTACACTTGTTACTTGATAATAGATAATGTTCATCCTAGGGGTCAGTGACATCAATGTAAAGTCATGTTAGAAATCAGCGATAATATGCTTGTATTACACTTGTTACTTGATAATAGATAATGTTCATCCTAGGGGTCAGTGACATTAATGTAAAGTCATGTTAGAAATCAGTGATAATATGCTTGTATTACACTTGTTACTTGATAATAGATAATGTTCATCCTAGGGGTCAGTGACATCAATGTAAAGTCATGTTAGAAATCAGTGATAATATGCTTGTATTACACTTGTTACTTGATAATAGATAATGTTCATCCTATGGGTCAGTGACATCAATGTAAAGTCATGTTAGAAATCAGTGATAATATGCTTGTATTACACTTGTTACTTGATAATAGATAATGTTCATCCTAGGGGTCAATGACATCAATGTAAAGTCATGTTAGAAATCAGTGATAATATGCTTGTATTACACTTGTTACTTGATAATAGATAATGTTCATCCTAGGGGTCAGTGACATCAATGTAAAGTCATGTTAGAAATCAGCGATAATATGCTTGTATTACACTTGTTACTTGATAATAGATAATGTTCATCCTAGGGGTCAGTGACATTAATGTAAAGTCATGTTAGAAATCAGTGATAATATGCTTGTATTACACTTGTTACTTGATAATAGATAATGTTCATCCTAGGGGTCAGTGACATCAATGTAAAGTCATGTTAGAAATCAGTGATAATATGCTTGTATTACACTTGTTACTTGATAATAGATAATGTTCATCCTATGGGTCAGTGACATCAATGTAAAGTCATGTTAGAAATCAGTGATAATATGCTTGTATTACACTTGTTACTTGATAATAGATAATGTTCATCCTATGGGTCAGTGACATCAATGTAAAGTCATGTTAGAAATCAGTGATAATATGCTTGTATTACATTTGTTACTTGATAATAGATAATGTTCATCCTAGGGGTCAGTGACATTAATGTAAAGTCATGTTAGAAATCAGTGATAATATGCTTGTATTACACTTGTTACTTGATAATAGATAATGTTCATCCTAGGGGTCAGTGACATCAATGTAAAGTCATGTTAGAAATCAGTGATAATATGCTTGTATTACACTTGTTACTTGATAATAGATAATGTTCATCCTAGGGGTCAGTGACATCAATGTAAAGTCATGTTAGAAATCAGTGATAATATGCTTGTATTACACTTGTTACTTGATAATAGATAATGTTCATCCTAGGGGTCAGTGACATCAATGTAAAGTCATGTTAGAAATCAGTGATAATATGCTTGTATTACACTTGTTACTTGATAATAGATAATGTTCATCCTAGGGGTCAGTGACATCAATGTAAAGTCATGTTAGAAATCAGCGATAATATGCTTGTATTACACTTGTTACTTGATAATAGATATTATCGTGGGTAAAGATTAAAGTCAAAGGGAAAATTTACAAATCATTGATAGAAGATGTTATGTAACTTACGCTGTCTTCGGTTTTTCTTCTTTGATTTCTTCTGTTTCTTTCTCTTCGGTCTTGACTTCTGGTTTCCTGTCTTCTTTTGCATCAGTTTCCACCCACTCATCATAAGTGACTAACTTTGTATCATTGTCCACTTTATCAAATACGTTTTCTTTCTCTGGTTTCAATAATGATAAAAATGCTGGCCACAAAAATAAAGCATCAAATCGCTTTTTTAACTTAATATATTCAGGAGTATGTCTTACGTTCTTTAACAAATCTTTCTTCGGATGAATCATAAATGATGTTTTTTCCAACTTAACGCCTCGTCCTCCCAATACAGCATTGACTTTTTTAGCGCCATGTTCAAGCGCTCTATCAATCTTATCATTAAAGTCAAGCTTTGAAACCACATTTTCTTTTTTCACAGCTTTAAGGCGCGACTTAAGAACTCCTGCTCTTTCATTGTAAAAGTATGGATTATACATATCGCCCGCTCGTGATTTCAACAAGTTGCTTTGTATCAGGAACTCCTCGTAGCCACGCATTGTTGTTACACATGGAGGCAAGATTGGAAACTTTTTTGGACATGGTGAAACTGATGGTTGTCTTAATACAATTACACGTGGATTTGATGTTGGTAATTGTTGACCTCGTTTTAAAGTATTTGCGAAAATCATCATTGGAGCAACCATTGAGTGATCTTCCGGTTTGTTAATTGATGTATTCATAATGAGAGCTGTCGGTACAGGGCCTCCTGCTGCACTGGATTTATTCAAAGTTATGATTTTTGGCATTGCAATGCTTCCAGGTGACGAGACTGTTGTTGTCATGGTAATAGGTACCACGTTAGATAATTTCGTAACTTTAGCAGATGGTTCTTCTCCCTGATTATCAGTCGATGTTCTTTTTCTTCCTGGGGAAGTTTTTTCTTTTTCTATAGTTTTTAATATCTTACCAGCCTTTTTCTGTGACTTTCCCTTTGATCTAGTCTGACGAATAGGTTCATCAACCTTTTCTTCTTCATGTCCACACGTTTCAAGACGTGCAGATTCTACAATTGAATCTATAATCTTAGACATGCTTTCATCTGATTTCTTTTGCAAATTCTCATCTTCAATGTCAGATGAACTACATCTGATTTGAGGGCAATCCATTTTTTTCTTAGGTTCATCAGAATCAAGGGAACCTTTTCTTTTGCTTGTTGTCCCTTTAGCGGACGATTTGTTTGCTGTTTTTGACTGTGCTGTCGTGATAACAGTAGATCCTGACGATGTGGACGTGGAAGCAGAAGAATTAGCAGCAGACGACACTGTACTTCTGGATTGTTCAGGTGTTGCCCTGGTTACCTTTGGAGGTGTCTGTGGGAAACATTTACATAATAGCTCATAAAATTGCTTCAAAGCTTTCTTATTTTTTGGAGAAAGAGTTTTATAAACAGCCATTGCCTTTTTGCCATCTATTTCTAATGCCTGCAAAAAAAATAAATATGCTATTTGTTGAAAATGTTTGAATAGATCCTGATAGTGCCCATAGGCATCTTGGGGTTATTTTCGGTATGGTTTGGCTGGTTTTTTGGTGTTGAATGCCACTTTCAACAATATTTCCGTTATATCATTGCGGTCAGTTTTATTGATGGAGGAAACAGGAGTACCCGGAGAAAACCACAGACCTGTCGCAAGTCACTGACAAAATTCATCACATAATGTTGTATCAAGAAGAGTTTGAAAATACCAAAGGGAGGTAATCAGAATCCGTATATCAAGTACACCTCGCCATGAACGGGGTTTGAACTCACAATTTTAGTGGTGATATGCAATGATTGCACAGGTAGTTGTAAATCCAACTACCATACAATCATGACCACGATGGCCCCGAAAATGTTTCAAGTTGATAGTAGAAGTAGACATCACAGATAGAAAATTTAATGTTGACGAGAAATATACCTTGTTTATATTCGTCCACTATTTGAATATTCATGTTGTGGGATAATTGTTCAATTGCCAAATCGTAGGTTAGAAAAACTATAAATAGAGACTGACCATAACATTTCAGGTCACTATTTGAATATTCATGTTGTGGGATAATTGTTCAATTGCCAAATCGTAGGTTAGAAAAACTACAAATAGAGACTGACCATAAAATTTCAGGTCACTATTTGAATATTCATGTTGTGGGATAATTGTTCAATTGCCAAATCGTAGGTTAGAAAAACTACAATTAGAGACTGGCCATAAAATTTCAGGTCACTATTTGAATATTCATGTTGTGGGATAATTGTTCAATTGCCAAATCGTAGGTTAGAAAAACTATAAATAGAGACTGACCATAACATTTCAGGTCACTATTTGAATATTCATGTTGTGGGATAATTGTTCAATTGCCAAATCGTAGGTTAGAAAAACTACAATTAGAGACTGGCCATAAAATTTCAGGTCACTATTTGAATATTCATGTTGTGGGATAATTGTTCAATTGCCAAATCGTAGGTTAGAAAAACTACAAATAGAGACTGACCATAAAATTTCAGGTCACTATTTGAATATTCATGTTGTGGGATAATTGTTCAATTGCCAAATCGTAGGTTAGAAAAACTACAATTAGAGACTGGCCATAAAATTTCAGGTCACTAGGTTTAGAACCACGATTTGAACAGGTTCTTCTAGAAAACTGTTCTGTTGATCTTATTTGTAACTCTAGAATTTTTAGACTTGTTCAGAAATTTATTTCAGATTCACATAAATTTGTTCAAATTTAGCTGATCTTGTAGTGAGTAAGTGTCTGAGTGATCGCTGTTTAACGTTAAATAATAAATTTTTCAGCAATATCATGACGAGAACAAATTGCATTTCGATGAAATATTGCTGATGCCTCTGCTGCTTGTACTAGACCAACACACTTAGTTGGTTTTTTCTAGTGCTAGCTCACTCAAACAATAGTCTGCAGGTAAGCATGTCGCTCCACACATTTTCCTGATTCTAAACCAAACAGTCTTTGCTCTTAATCCTTAATGATACATGCTTAGCGGAGAAGCAACAAATACCAATTTAGTTATTTAGTAAGTTTTTGGTTTGATGCTGTGATCTTGTAGTGAGATACAAAAATCATATCTTTCACATTTATCTTTTATAATTTGTAATATTTTCTTCTACTTTCCACGTTTTTTCAATGTAATGCCATTTGTTTCATAATTTTGTGATTAAATGATATGTCTGTTATATATTGGTTAGGGGTTAGTGTTAGGGTGTTTAACACCACTTTCAACAATATTTCAGTTATATCATGGCGGTCACTTTTATTGGTGGAGGAAATCGGAGTATCCAGAGAAAATCACCGACCTGCCGCAAGTCACTGACAAACTTTATCACATAATGTTGTATCGAGTCTACCTCGCCTCGAACTCACAACTTTAGTTGTGATAGATACTGATTGCATAGGTAGTTATAAATCCAACTATCATATGATCACGACCACGACGCTAAATATTGTCACGACCACGATGTTATATATTGTCATTTAAAATATTGTATTTGTGTTGGGGAAATTTTTATAAGCTTTAGTAAAATATGTTTAAAATAATTGATATCAAATCTGTTAGAAGATTCAGTTGTAATTTTTTCTGATACGAAGTGTAATGGTCTATAACCAACAGATTTGACCTTCTTAGATAGTAGTCAGTTAACTACAGGATTCACTGACCCTGCTGTGACCTTCTTAGATAGTAGTCAGTTAACTACAGGATTCACTGACCCTGCTGTGACCTTCTTAGATAGTAGTCAGTTAACTACAGGATTCACTGACCCTGCTATGACCTTCTTAGATAGTAGTCAGTTAACTACAGGATTCACTGACTTTCTGTTGTACTGTCTAAAGTGTAATGGTCTATAACCAACAGATTTTACCATCTTAGATAGTTGTCAGTTAACTACAGGATTCACTGACCTTGCTGTTGTACTGTTTAAAGTTTAATGGTCTATAACCAACAGATTTCACCATCTTAGATAGTAGTCAGTTAACTACAGGATTCACTGACCCTGCTAATGTACTGTCTAAAGTGTAATGGTCTATAACCAACAGATTTTACCATCTTAGATAGTAGTCAGTTAACTACAGGATTAACTGACCCTGCTGTTGTACTGTCTAAAGTGTAATGGTCTATAACCAACAGATTTTACCATCTTAGATAGTAGTCAGTTAACTACAGGATTAACTGATCCTGCTGTTGTACTGTATAAAGTGTAATGGTCTATAACCAACAGATTTTACCATCTTAGATAGTAGTCAGTTAACTACAGGATTCACTGACCTTGCTGTTGTACTGTCTAAAGTGTAATGGTCTATAACCAACAGATTTAACCATTTTAGATAGTAGTCAGTTAACTACAGGATTAACTGACCTTGCTATTGTACTGTCTAACGTGTAATGGTCTATAACCAACAGATTTTACCATCTTAGATAGTAGTCAGTTAACTACAGGATTAACTGACCCTGCTGTTGTACTGTCTAAAGTGTAATGGTCTATAACCAACAGATTTTACCATCTTAGATAGTAGTCAGTTAACTACAGGATTAACTGACCCTGCTGTTGTACTGTCTAAAGTGTAATGGTCTATAACCAACAGATTTTACCATCTTAGATAGTAGTCAGTTAACTACAGGATTCACTGACCTTGCTGTTGTACTGTCTAAAGTGTAATGGTCTATAACCAACAGATTTTACCATCTTAGATAGTAGTCAGTTAACTACAGGATTAACTGACCCTGATGTTGTACTGTCTAAAGTGTAATGGTCTATAACCAACAGATTTTACCATCTTAGATAGTAGTCAGTTAACTACAGGATTAACTGACCCTGCTGTTGTACTGTCTAAAGTGTAATGGTCTATAACCAACAGATTTTACCATCTTAGATAGTAGTCAGTTAACTACAGGATTAACTGACCCTGCTGTTGTACTGTCTAAAGTGTAATGGTCTATAACCAACAGATTTTACCATCTTAGATAGTAGTCAGTTAACTACAGGATTCACTGACCCTGCTGTTGTACTGTCTAAAGTGTAATGGTCTATAACCAACAGATTTTACCATCTTAGATAGTAGTCAGTTAACTACAGGATTAACTGACCCTGCTGTTGTACTGTCTAAAGTGTAATGGTCTATAACCAACAGATTTTACCATCTTAGATAGTAGTCAGTTAACTACAGGATTCACTGACCTTGCTGTTGTACTGTCTAAAGTGTAATGGTCTATAACCAACAGATTTTACCATCTTAGATAGTAGTCAGTTAACTACAGGATTAACTGATCCTGCTGTTGTACTGTCTAAAGTGTAATGGTCTATAACCAACAGATTTTACCATCTTAGATAGTAGTCAGTTAACTACAGGATTAACTGACCCTGCTGTTGTACTGTCTAAAGTGTAATGGTCTATAACCAACAGATTTTATCCCGATGCTTAATTTGTTTTTGTTTTTTTATATGATAGTGTGTTATCTTTTTGAGTGGAAGTGAATCTTTGCTGGATTTTTGACCTTTTGTTTATATCTGTAGTGTATTGTTGGTTAAGATCCATGACGGGGACCATTGGGATCCCATTAATAGATTTATGGGTACACATTAGGTCCTCGTGAGTTTATGACTTCAATGGTTACCCTTTTATCAAGAGTTATTCAAAGTTTACTCACATTTAGAGGGTGGGTGGGTTTTGGTGTTTAATGCCACTTTAAACAATATTTCAGTTATATCGTGGCGGTCAGTTTTATTGGTGAAGGAAACCAGAGTACCCGGAGAAAACCACCGACCTGTTGCCAGTCACTGACAAACATTATCAGATAATATTGTATCTAGTACACCTCCCCATGAACGGAATTTGAAATCACAACTTTAGTGGTGATAGGCACTGATTGCATACTCACATTTAGAAGAATGGTGGGGATGTGAGCTTATGACTTCAATGGGTTAGTACCTTTTTTTCCAGAGTTAATCAAATTTTACTCACATTTAGAAGAAGGGTGGATGTGACTGTGCTGAGCTGTGCTGTATTTTCATTTTCAAAGTATTTTGGTTTTCGACCTCCAGGATAAACTACAATACAACAATAAATATTTGATGGTTTATGGTGTTTAACTCCACTTTCAACAATATTTCAGTTATAACGAGACTGAAATATTTGAACAGTGATAACAAAACTCCATCAGAAGCGAGGAAGTGATTGTTGTTCAACACCAAATGAGCAATTATACAGCTATATCATGGTGAGAACAAGTTACATTCAATGAAATGGTGATGATGTTCATTTTGTACTAGACCAACACACTCACTTGTATTTTTATAGTGCTAGCTCACTGAAACAACAGTCCGCTGGTAGACAATGCATTCCACTCAGACACATTATTCTGATTCCGAGCCTACCAGTCTTTGATCTTATCCCTTAAAGCTGTGTGCTTAGTGAAGATAACTTCCTTTCACAGTGCACATTTCATATTAATCAAAACCTGTATTTAGTGACCACCTGTCTTGTGTGACCTTATTTCAATGTTTCATTGGAAGGTCACATAAGACAGATTTAACTGCATTTGATTGTGCATAGTAGATATAAATTTAAGAAATAATTCATGGAAGCCATATGTATATATTGTTTTTACCACGGGTAGGCCTTTATGTCACGAAGTTTTACCCCGAGCGTTATCGAGGGGTAAAAAGCTGACATAAAGGCCTACCCATGGTAAAAACAATATATACATATGGCTTCTAGGGGTGTAACGATACACTTTTTCCACAAGCGATACGTATCACGATATTTGATATGTATTACGATACGTATCACGATAAGTTTTATAGGAAACTAACTATTCCTTGAAGTCCATGCTTTTCGACATGTCATGTTTTTTTTTATATGAGGTCGCTTACGTACCATCGGAAATTATAAATATTTGATATTTGATTAATTAATTTTAAAAGCGTAAATTAATCGATTCACTTTTCTCAAAATATTAATTAAATGATCACCAAAAGAAGAAAATGGAAATTCAACGCTACTTTTTTTTCTTTCAAAAAATGAGCATCATATCGTTTGTATCGTAAGCGGCCCCCACGAATCGTGAACCGAACCGTCTCCAAAATAATCGCAATTTCGGTACATACGGTGAATCGTTTCCCCCTTAATGGCTTCCATGAATTATTTTGATTCTAATATGTAAAAATTGGTAAAATATCGTTATATATTGTCGATGACATCATAAATTTAATCGGTCACAGATTAATATTATTTTTACCACGGGTTTGGACTCAAAGCGTTTGAAGGACGTCATATTAGAATGATACACAATACACACTCCTTCCATTGTGTTCTTAAGAATTTATTGTAATAAATAATTGTATTCATAAAATTCATGCCTTATAAGGTGTTTTGTATCTTCTGTACTGAGATAATCACATTAAGTGCTAAAGGAACTGGAAATAGTACATGGAGAACCCAAACAAAATAAGTAATATAAGGTCTAACACTGGGAGAGGTGCAAGATCGTAAAATCTGAGACACCCGAGGATAAAATTAAAATGGTATCTGATGAGGCTTGCAACTTTCATGATTCTTGACTCTTTTTCTCACCTCTTTCTGCCATGTCAATGTTTGCTTACTTTATGTAAATAAAAAATTACCTCCCTTTGACCAAATTCTAAGAAAAGTAGTTGCGGAAATGCAAGATGAGGTACAAATAATTTTTTATAGGTATTCATCACTGTTGTAGCATTTAAGGATATGGTTTATATTGCTTCATTATGAAATACAAATAAAATACTGCCAAGAAATGGATGTATATCGATAAATCAACAATTTACTTCTGCATTGGAAAACAATTTTGCAGGAAAACTCTTTTATATCATGTCTTACCCATGATGTAAATATGTAAATACTGTTGTTTGGTCAATCTTAACTTGACATAGTCAACTGAGAATATTTCTGAAAAATATATGTTCAAATGACCAAATGACATGATAAACAACTTACATATGTAAAACTTTTTAGGACGACCAGACGGTCTCCTCCATTTTGTAATATAACAGTGCTTGTACTGTAAAATGTCACAAATGCGTTTCTCTATCACACTTTCAATCCTATTTTTTCTGGCTCTCTTATATGTGCAAACTTCGGAACATTTGACCTGCTTATCATTTGTCATCTCTATAAGTTCTCGGACAGAAATCTCACATGGGTTCTTCTTCTGTAATACTTTTTGAATTCTATCCATCTGCTTTTCATTCTAAAAATAAATAAATAGAAAATTTAATGTGAACTTAACATAGGATAAATGCTCATTACAAAATACAGTACACACCAAATGTTTTCTAAAATTTACACCAGTCTACGATACAAAATGCATACAGTCTACCCTGTGATTACACAATACAGTACACACCAAATGTTTTCTACAATTTACACCAGTCAATGATACAAAATGCATACAGTCTACTCTGTGACTAACCCAGTTAAAACCTTTCATAAAGACACCGACATTGCAATGACTGCTTATCCACTATACAGGGTGGTAGCAGTTGCAGGTTGTAGTCATCTATTGTTTACTCCTGGTCTATAACCACTGTGGGTAGGTATAAAAAAAACAAGACATGTAGTCTGTAGTGTAGATATTTCATAAAATGCATCATTTAAATTTTTTATTTATTTTATCGAATTTGAAAATTTAAAAAAATCTACTGAATTACTTTATTAGCATATATACTAGCATTTTCCTTTAATATATATTAAATTCGTCTTTATGTCTTACAGATATTTATTCTCCATTTTATTTTCAATTATTGTTTATCACAACTGAAAAAAGATCAATAAAGTTTTTTGTCTCATTATTTTTCATACAATAACAGATTGTACATGAAAAATTATTTAAAATTTTTCGATCCTTTATTACCCTTTATCTCAAATTGAAACCACTCGTAGTCATGTCACATTATTAAATTCTGGCCTTGGGGCAAATGTACAGTTAACTTGTGCATAATTTACCATTAATTGTTTAAAGAAAGGTGATAAAATATGTTTATTGAAGGGTGTTATATTTTAAAAGAGAATTGTTTATACAACACTTACAAGCGTGTCACCACCAGAGTATGGTTTGGAAGTAAATTTGATTTCTATAACCGGAAGTTGTTAAAATCTTTTCAAATATAAACATTTCTGTCGTTTTGACGCATGCATTCAAAATCAAATAATTCACAAACATGTTAACGTGGAATATAACCCATTAAAAGATATGCTCATACTTATTTCGTTATTAAAATTGTCAATTGCACCCCATGCAGCTGATCCAGAAAGTTGAGGTGATTCGAGGGCAGCATCTGTTAATATATCGATGTTAAACTGCTTCCCAAGTTTCATTGTTCGTTGGATTTTTAATTTCGTGGACCCACGAAAATCACAAAAATTTGTACACCACAAATAAAGGTGATTTCACAGTACAGTCAAACTTCGGTGCCTCGAACTCGGATGGGTCGAATACCATGGATGGCTCGAACTGATTTGAAAGTCCCGTCAATTTTCCTTATATTTCTAAGCAAAAAAAAAAACCTTTCGCTCGAACACCAATACCTCGAACAGTCGAACTCAATAAATGGTCCCATCAATAATAAAATCACGAGTTTTACCATGCCAAACTCGAACATTGCAATTTAATTGACAGATGTATGTTACGGTTGAATGTGCTTACTGCAAGGTGTGATAAATGTCAGATTACCAACAGATAATTGTTTACATAACAATTACAGGTAGAGGGATAAACTTGTCATCATATGTGTTAATTAGTCATTAAATTCAGCTGTGGCTTGATTGTTAACCATTAATTATGATTAATAAAGAACGATTATTGAACACTAGACTAGTGTCGCTGATTGTACCAAGACGTGCCTACACTCGACAATAATTAAAACAATCAAATGTTTACAATCGTAATAAAGTTTATTAAAACAATATTTAAAATTGTTATTTCATGAATTATTATTATTGAGAGTTTTTTTTATAATTTTATAGTTGCTGGGAGCCTGGGATCGAATAATATCAAACTGTGTGGTCTCAAGGTTCATCTAAATACCCCCCAAAAAAATAGAAATGTACTCATACTGAAATTCTGATTAACCTGAGTTTTTATGTGTATATAATACCAAAAGAAACAAATACAATTGCTTCAAATTCAATTTAAAGAAAAAGAAAATGGCTAAAAGTTGAAAATTGGCCATTAAAAATATATATCCGAATTATCAAGCATTATACCGATATTGATCCAAGTGTTAATACCCGACCTCGTATTTCCTGTTTATAAAATAGTTCGCGAACAAAGTGAAAAAAACGTTTCTAAGGAACGTTTGAAGATACCAGAAAGGTATTCAGAAGCTGCAGTCTTTGAGAACTTTCTAAAGGATTAAATATTTTTTACGAGAAAGGCCCACTCTACTGTGCATCAGTTATCATAGCGTAATGAAACTGTCCCGGGTCAGATCCGGATTTTTTTCTCTCTAAAATTACGGGACCTCAGTGGCTCGAACTTCCGATAGCTCGAACAGATTTTGACAGTCCCTTTGAGTTCGAGCCAGCAAAGTTCTACTGTATTTTATGTGGTTTTATTTATGTGGACTCATAGACACTTTCCTTAGGTCAACTGAAATAATTGATCTTGCATTAGAACAGAAATTACATTTTTGTGTTTGAAAAGTTGCCGGCGTGAATTAAGGATTTGACAGTCACAAACATCTGTTTTACTGCCTCCGCAACATGACTCAAAGTAAAACTACATTTGCGACCGTCAAATCGCCAACTGACGTTGCCTACTCTTCAAATACAATACAGTTATTCCTTAATCATGCTATCAGTTATACATAATACAGACTGCAGCTAAACCTGTATTAAGAGGTCATCTTTGGAACAAAGAAAAAAATGGCCTTATAAGACAGGTGATCTCTTAAAAGAGGTTCAATTCATACAAAATTTTCGATGACAGGACAAGAAAAAAATGATCTTTTAATACAGGTGACTGCATGGGCAGGCTTGACTGTATATTACCAATGTACTGAATGGCTTGAATTCCTCTGCTGTTTTTTCTGGTATCATGACCCTGTCTTCTGGTTTGATAATTTGTAACTTTGCCAGATGGTTCTCCAGTAAAGTTTTCATGTGTCTCTTCCTTGCCCAAATATTAGTAGTGTTACGTCGTGTATAACGATACATCAGTGGGGGTCTAGGTACCACAAAGTTTCCTGAAAATCATCAACATATACATGGGTTAGTGTTAGGGTTATGGTATTTTACGCCACTTTCAACAATATTTCAGTTATATCGTGGCAGTCAGTTTTATTGGTGGAGAAAACTGGAGTACCCAGAGAAAATCACCGACCTGCCACAAGTTACTGACATACTTTATTATATAAAGTTGTATTGAGTACACCTCACCATGAGTGGGATTCAAACTCAAAACTTCAGTGATGATAGGAACTGATCACATAGGTAGTTGTATAATGAAATAGTGTTACATTGCGTGAATATATCTTTTTTTATCAGTTCAAGTACAAAATGCAAGGAATGGGGTTCTGATTAGCAATTTGGTAGTGTCCTAACAAGAATATATTCCATGATCTAAGAATTAATTAATATCTTAGATTAATCAACACAATTGAAGTGGTATGATCACCTCTCTCCATATTGAATGGTATCGAAAAATGTTAATTGACAGGATAAAAAGATTATCGTTATAGTCAGAAAACCTTCTAGGGTGATAGCATATCTAACCTGTACCAGCCTTTACAAAGTTCTGAGTCACTCAGTTTTGTATCATTCTCATTAGTAAACCTACCAGCCTTTACAAAGTTCTGAGTCACTCAGTTTTGTATCATTCTCATTAGTAAAAAGCAGCATATTTGTATCGAGTGTGGTAGATCATAGGTTCGAGCTCCAGTCTGGTCAATCCAAAGACTGTAATATTGATATTTGCTGCTTTCCTGCTAAGCATGCAACATTTAAGGAGTCAATCCAAAGACTATAATATTGATATTCGCCGCTTTCCTGCTAAGCACGCAACATTTAAGGAGTCAATCCAAAGACTATAATATTGATATTCGCCGCTTTCCTGCTAAGCACGCAACATTAAGGAGTCAATCCAAAGACTGTAATATTGATATTTGCTGCTTTCCTGCTAAGCACGCAACATTAAGAAGTCAATCCAAAGACTGTAATATTGATATTTGCTGCTTTCCTGCTAAGCATGCAACATTAAGGAGTCAATCCAAAGACTGTAATATTGATATTTGCTGCTTTCCTGCTAAGCACGCAGCATTAAGGAGTCAATCCAAAGACTGTAATTTTGATATTTTCTGCTTTCCTGCTAAGCACGCAGCATTAAGGAGTTGGCTCCGTATCGGAATGATGTGTCTGAGTGGAGTGACAAGTTTACCCATGAATTGTTGTGTCAGTGAGCTAGCACTATAAAAATCCAACTAATCATATTTGGTGTTCTAGTACAAAGTGAACACCATCTCATTGAATGTATCTTGTTCTCACCATGAAATACCAGCAGATTAGTTCATTAGGTGTTAAGGTGGTACCTAACACTACAGGGAGATAAAATCAGTTGAATGTTTTGATCATATGATGTTTGTATGCAGATTTCAAGCATCTCTGTGATCAAAACCACAGAAAGAAAAGCTGCTATGTGGCTAGTGAATTTATAGTTCTGAGTTTGTTGGTTGGAATTTGCTAAAATTTTGATATTTATTACAGTGGATATATTCAAACACACTGCCAAAAAATAAGAAAATTAAACGAGCAGATCAAATTTTCCCTGAAGTGTATGGTACCTCCTTAAAAGTCTTGGTCTAGTACAAAATCAGACATCATCACCATTTCATCTAAATATAACTCTTGTTCTCACCTTTATATAGCTGGAAAATTGCTCATTTAGTGTTAAACAGCAATAAATCACTCACTCGTTACAACTGTCAAGGCTTTCCTCCTCCGTTAAGTTTGGTAGTCATGATAAACATGAAATATTGTTTAAAGTGATGATACACACTAGTAGCCCAATCAAAGTCTTACCTTCACGTTTATCCTTCAACTGAGTAATGTAATCAAATTTATATTCATTAACTGGTAACTTTGACAACTGGTGCAATAATCTCTTATAATCGTCAGCTGTTTGTTTATCTCTTGTTTCCTGTCAAAATAAGAAATGCAAAATGCCATTATCTATCATATACGGTAACCTTTTCGGTCCAATTTCTAAAAATAACAAAATTAATATAATAGTCCACTCTTATAAGATCATCTCTTCTGAAATGAAAATGTGACCTTATAACAAGGGTGGTCTCCCTTGATGGGGGCAATTTACTTGTATTTACTATCTCAGTGCCTCTGAAATCTGACCTGGTGAGAGTGACCTTATAACAAGGGTGGTCTCCCTTGATGGGGGCAATTTACTTGTATTTACTATCTCAATGCCTCTGAAATCTGACCTGGTGAGTGACCTTATAACAAGGGTGGTCTCCCTTGATGGGGGCAATTTACTTGTATTTACTATCTCAGTGCCTCTGAAATCTGGCCGGGTGAGAGTGACCTTATAACAAGGGTGGTCTCCCTTGATGGAGGCAATTTACTTGTTTTTACTATCTCAGTGCGTCTGAAATCTGGCCGGGTGAGAGTGACCTTATAACAAGGGTGGTCTCCCTTGATGGGGGCAATTAACTTGTATTTACTATCTCAGTGCCTCTGAAATCTGGCCAGGTGAGAGTGACCTTATAACAAATGTGGTCTCCCTTGATGGAGGCAATTTACTTGTATTTACTATCTCAGTGCCTCTGAAATCTGACCTGGTGAGAGACCTTATAACAAGGGTGGTCTCCCTTGATGGGGGCAATTTACTTGTATTTACTATCTCAGTGCCTCTGAAATCTGGCCGGGTGAGAGTGACCTTATAACAAGGGTGGTCTCCCTTGATGGAGGCAATTTACTTGTATTTACTATCTCAGTGCATCTGAAATCTGGCCGGGTGAGAGTGACCTTATAACAAGGGTGGTCTCCCTTGATGGGGGCAATTAACTTGTATTTACTATCTCAGTGCCTCTGAAATCTGGCCGGGTGAGAGTGACCTTATAACAAGGGTGGTCTCCCTTGATGGGGGCAATTTACTTGTATTTACTTTCTCAGTGCCTCTGAAATCTGGCCAGGTGAGAGTGACCTTATAACAAATGTGGTCTCCCTTGATGGGGGCAATTTACTTGTATTTACTATCTCGGTGCCTCTGAAATCTGGCCAGGTGAGAGTGACCTTATAACAAGGGTGGTCTCCCTTGATGGGGGCAATTTACTTGTATTTACTATCTCGGTGCCTCTGAAATCTGGCCGGGTGAGAGTGACCTTATAACAAGTGTGGTCTCCCTTGATGGAGGCAATTTACTTGTATTTACTATCTCAGTGCCTCTGAAATCTGACCTGGTGAGAGACCTTATAACAAGGGTGGTCTCCCTTGATGGGGGCAATTTACTTGTATTTACTATCTCAGTGCCTCTGAAATCTGGCCGGGTGAGAGTGACCTTATAACAAGGGTGGTCTCCCTTGATGGGGGCAATTTACTTGTATTTACTATCTCAGTGCCTCTGAAATCTGGCCGGGTGAGAGTGACCTTATAACAAGGGTGGTCTCCCTTGATGGAGGCAATTTACTTGTATTTACTATCTCAGTGCCTCTGAAATCTGGCCGGGTGAGAGTGACCTTATAACAAGGGTGGTCTCCCTTGATGGGGGCAATTAACTTGTATTTACTATCTCAGTGCCTCTGAAATCTGGCCGGGTGAGAGTGACCTTATAACAAGGGTGGTCTCCCTTGATGGGGGCAATTTACTTGTATTTACTTTCTCAGTGCCTCTGAAATTTGGCCAGGTGAGAGTGACCTTATAACAAGGGTGGTCTCCCTTGATGGGGGCAATTTACTTGTATTTACTATCTCAGTGCCTCTGAAATCTGACCTGGTGAGAGTGACCTTATAACAGGGTGTCTACAGTATTCAGATTAAATCTATCTAAGTAACAGCATCGGTGGTGTAATGGTTAGCATGCTCGCCATGAGTGAGGTAGATCATGAGCTTGAGCCCCAGTCTAGACAAACCAAAGACTATCAAATTGTTGTCCATTAAATGTTGATTGTGACCTCATATTTCAAATTTGTTTGTTTCTCTCCTTTCACATTGGAATCCAGTTTTGTTAAAAAAAAAATCAATGCAATCTCTCCTACTTTAAAAAACTATGCAGGTTAACACTAACAGTAATTAATAATCAAAATACTTTGTACATGTACATACCGGTTCTTTCACGTTTTTTTTCTTCTTCTCATTCATGTTCACTGATGTACATTGAAATGCATTCTTTTAAATCAATGCAATCTCTCCCACTTTAAAAGGTAACAGAGGCTAACACTAATAGTAATAAATAATTAAAACACTACATACCGGATCTTTAGATTTTCTAAGAGAACGATTTTTCTTAGATTTAGAATCCCCTCTGGCGAGTCCTTCTAAATCAATGTAGCCTAGTTCTGTTCTAACTTTAGGCTGTAAATAGACACAAAAACAATAGCATTAAATCTACTTCAAAATACGTAAGTTGATATTGAATTGCATGCATTGAAAATTTATTGGAAATCTTGTAGTACAGTGGAACTTGTGCAATCCAACACCTGAGTTTTCCGACACCTGAGTTTTCCGACAAAAATATTTGGCCCCAAAGTATTTCTGGTGGCTAAAACAAAACCTGTGTATTCCGACATCCTGTACAATCCGACACATTTTCCTGGTCCCTTGGTGTGTTGGATTAGACAGGTTCCACTGTACCTACATATACACCTCCACTGATGTATCACTGCTGGTTGATTTGGTTTAGTTGGTTGGTTTATAGAGTTTAACGCCAATTTCAACAATATTTCAGTTATATCGTGGCGGTAAGTTTTATTGGTGGGGGAAACCGGAGTACCTGGAGAAAACCACCGACCTGTCGCAAGTCACTGACAAACTTTATCATATAATGTTGTATCGAGTACACCTCGACATGAACGGATTTGAAGTCCCAATGTTAGTGGTGATAGGCACTGATTGCATAGGTATACTAGTTGTAAATCCAACTAACATACTATCATGACCACGACAGCCCCTGTAATTTACAGGAAATCTTGTGGTACCTACATCCCCCCACTGATGTATCACTGCAGTTTTATATTTACTAATATGTGATGCCTATCTTGGTTTTCTTTACCAACATGAACAATAAAATTTTGAATAACATTTCATGTTGTTACAGAAATCAATTTTTGACTACAAATTTTCTATTTTTGTATAACCAATAATATTTTACTTACATCTTGTTTTTCTAACCATTCACATTTTTCTTTCCATTCCATTAGTTTTCTGTGTCGACAGAGAATCATATTATCAGAACGACCCTCCATCATTTCAGCAGCCTGCGCCCATGGTATTTTTCCATCTTTAATAAAAAAATAAAAATAAAAAGAAGATTTTTAAACATCAGGTAGTTTTTAGTTTAAACATATTTTATTGTCCAAAAACATGACAATAGGATACAGGTTTTTCAACTTAAAACGATGACAATAACATCGGGTGAGCATACAAGTTTAAATCTAACATTTATATACCATTGATTAATTCTTTGATTAATTGTTAGGACTATTCCATTTAAATGTTTATATGGGGGTGTAGGAAGGAAGTTTAAATAATATATCATCAAATATAGTCAAAACTGTCCAAGTGGTCACCTCTATTAAGCAGTCACCTGTATTAAGAGGTCATCTTAATCTAGTCCTGTCATAGACAATTTTATTTGAATTGAACCTCTTTTCAGAGGTCACCTGTCTTAAAAAACCACTTGGTCTTTGTCCCAAAGGTGGCCTCTTAATACAGATTTGACTGTTGATGTAATTTTTTGTGCTCATTCATTATGTGTTAAATTCAGAAAAAATGAGGGTTGATATTAAAGAGCCCTTTGGCGAGAGTTAAATTTAACCTAATTGATTTCATGTCGGAAATATATGTTTTACTGGCTCCGCAACATAACTCAAAGCTGCAGAACCGTAGCCCTTTATGGTCCTTTTTTCTTTTTTTTTCTTTCTTTGGCGGACCATAGGGCTACGGATTTCACCCTATCAAAATTTTGCGGAACTGCGCCAAGAATTCGTTGCACCTTTCAACAGTAATTTTCACAACAAAAAGGAACATAAAGGGCTATGGTTCTGCAGCTAAACTGACACCAGCAAATCTTCAAATACAATACATTTATTCTTAATCATGTTCACTTGCACTAGAATAATATAATTTTGCTTAAAAAAAATTAATGCTATCTCTCCCATTTTAAAAGTTCACGGAGGTTAACACTAACGGTAATTCATAATCAAAACACTATATACTAATTGATTTCATGTTGGAAATAAACTTGATGAAATACACACCTTCTTTTTTGAGCTGCTCAGTAATAATCAACATTCTCCTATCCTCTTCATATGTCCACACATGTGGGGGTCGTAAATTAGGATTTAATGATGACTTGTATCGTTCACGACACTGTGCGACAGATCTCTGCGGTACAAACTCTGCAATTTTCTCCCAGTCTTTCTCACCATATAAATACACTGCTGATAACAACTTCTACAAGAATTCAAAAAGATCAAATTTGAGAAAAGAGAGAATGGTGTGGTACATTTCCATAATTTATTGTATCCTCTCGTCCGTTAAAATTGGTCAACACCTGGAATCTGTCACCATTTTGGAATATGCTGTCACGTGAGTTCAGATGTCGATGACGTCATTTATCCAGCAAACTGCGTCCAGAAATAGATAATCAATTTACTTTCACTTTGATCAAGACAACAATGAGATTTAAACAGATAAGAAAAGATATCTACAGGTTTTGGTGCCAAAATGGTGCCATTTTACTACAACCATTCTGACTTAATAATCAAAGTCAAATATTTCCAGAAAAACACAGTCCGTAGTGGATAATTTGCATATCCTGTGTTTGTTTACATTCCACTGCCCATCTTGACCTATATTTACAACTCTATTAGGCAATGGCAATTGTATTGTTTTTGTTTTGAAATTAAGTAATTCCTTAGACAATTTTCAGATTTTTAGCAGGAAATTGTGTGGAATAAATGATTTAATACAAATTCTGTACATGGAAATGGATAAAATTGTACATGAAAACAGAGAAATTCTCTGCTGAAAACAAGTGACAGCAAACACAATCTAATGAAAAAATGGGGAAATGTGGAAAAAGCAAATTAAAAAATATTGTAAAATACAATCTCCTTGGCCTATTGGTGTTCCACATGACTATTTTATTGTTGACTGATTTTAGGTAGTGTGACTTGGGTGCCATTACAAAACTTATAAAAAAGGTCAGTGAACCGACATTTCTTCATCCAATTAAACAATGTTTTTGCATTTTATTTGGCTTAAGTGCCCAAGTAAACATGGCATTTTTCTTTGACATAGATACCAATTTGAATAAGAATAATAAGGAAATGTCTTAACTGACGAATTTACAGTCACAGGTGGATATAGGAGGTTAATTTGGCTGGGGTCAATATTGCAATTTGTGTTTAACAAGCCAATCACATCTACGTTAATTTTGTGCAAAACAATATATAGTTTCCAGTTGGACAAATATATTGAAAACTTTTCATTTGATGGTTATTTTTGTGTATTTCCCTCACATGGACATTTCCACTTAAACAGTATATTTTAACAATAAAAGCAAAACATCTTAAATATTTTAAAACCAAAAGTTACGATTTATAAATTCACGAGCAGAAAAAAGTGCTGAATGTGGATAAAAAGTGCCTTCATCCTACAAGTTTTTTTTTAGATTATCTGTATATAGATTTACCATATCTTCTTCTTCCGACCATTTCCCTCGTTTGATCTCGGGATTTATTTGTACCCATCGCTGACTACACTGCATTGAACTTCTGCCTTCCATGAAATAAGATACTAGAAAACAAAAAATGAAAAAAATCAGTAAATTTTTACCATCTATGAAATATACTAGAAAACAAAATTAGCGAAATTCTGCCTTCTATAAATAGAGGGACATGCTGGTCGTAGCAACTAGATAAGGGTGTCATCAAGTTTAACTAGAAAACCATAACTAGATAACTACCTGAAGCTCTTGTCACAATAAATTTAAAAAAAAATCAAATTCAGATAGAAAAATATAAATTCCAAATATGTGAATTTTCAGAATTTCAGAAATAAAATATCTAATTTTCTTTATTGACTCATTCATAACTTTTTGGAGAGCAGTCGTGGTCGTGATTGTATGGCAGTTGGATTTACATCTACCTTTGCAATCAATGTCTTTCACCACTAAAGTTGTGAGTTTGAATCCCACTCAGGGGAGGTGTATTTGATAAACATTGTGAAATAAAGTTTGTCAGTGACTTGTGACAGGTCAGTGGTTTTCTCCAGGAACTCAGGTTTCCTTCACCAATAAAACTGACCATCACGATATAACTGAAAAATATTGTTGAAAGTGGCATTAAACACCAAAACAGTACCCTTACCCCTCATGAGTAACTCTAAAAGAGAAGCAAATACCATTTACAGTCTTTAATATGATTTTACCAGGGATCAAACTCACAACCTACTGCACTTGATGCAAGCATGTTAACCAATACATCACTGAAGCAGTTTTATATGATTGATCAAGTATACTGACTATAATTCAATCATGAGTTTTTGCTTAGTTTTCTAACTACAGGCCTTCAAGTGGTTTTTGGTCCAAAAATAGGCTTTTTATATGGCCGAATTTCTTGAAAAATAGGGTATAATAGGGCAAATTTAATAATTTATAGGGATATTTCTCTCTACTTCACCCCTTTTTTACTTAAAATACTATATGAAATACATACCTATTTGTGTGATAATTATAAAGAAGCTTACCAATAACATCAAAGAAGACGGTTTCTTAGAAATATTCAAGTACTGGATTTTATCATATCTACAGGTACATGTACTTACGATACTCTTGAAGGTTTTCAAAGGAAGGGAAAGCAAAAAAATACAACATTATAATTTCAGACCAATTAAATCTAATTTATAGGGCTAATATAGGGAAAAGGGCCATTTTATGCCAAAATATAGGGATTATAGGGCATTTTCCAAAACATAGGGATTTTATAGGAAATATAGGGCCGCTTGAAGGCCTGTAACTATATATATGTATGGGCAGTAAGATTCAAATTTCATCAATTCATATCAAAATTGTATGAGTATAGGCTACATCTCCCTTCCCTCATACAGCCCCTCATAGGTTTTTTTATTCTCCATATGAAAACATTTTAACATTCTATTTACAATAATACCTTGCAACATGAATACATTCTTTTCCTTAGATCTTTTTATGGTTTATATACCAGAATGTAAGCAACAGCTAAGAACTATGAAATAATACATGTAAATACAAGATATTGCACACTTTAAATCTGGGCAGTAGTTTTATTACTCTCAGAGAGCCATGCAATAATCAATGGCCTAGATATGATATTGCTTCACATTCGATTGTTTAACCATTTAACTTGGAAAACCATGGTTTAAATAGTACTATATTAGATACCCTGAGTCCATGAAATTGTTGTTCCAACTCGACAATTTTCTACCACTTCTATCAGCATCTGGTCTTCAAGTTCAGTCCAGGGCCTAAAAAATATATTAAATATAGAATATACATACCTTGTCTATGAATATACATGTAAAAATTATTTGTAGAAGACTTAGGCACAGGTAGAAAAACCTTGTTTGTAGAGCATTTCTCACCTGTTCAGGTAGGGTTAGGGTTTTTGGTATTTAGCACATCTTTCAACAATATTTCAGTTATGTTGTGGCGGTCAGTTTTATTGGTGGAGGAAACCGAAGTACCCGGAGAAAACCATCGACCTGTCGCAAGTCACTGACAAAGTTTATCACATAATGTTGTATCGAGTATACCTCGCCTGAGAGGGATTTAAACTCACAACATTAGTGGTGATGGGCACTGATTGTGCAGGTAGTTGTAAATTCACCTACCGTACAATCACAGCCATGACGAACCCCAAGTATTTGAGTTGTAAGACAAATTTAGATAATAATTTCACCGAACAAACCATATTCTTACTTTGCGATAATTCCAACTACCATATGATCACGACCATGATGACATCCGTCACCTGTTCCATGTTAAGTACAAATACATTTTATATTCCCAGACAACGTATGTATATTCTGTTTATTTTTTCTGCAGCATTATAATGTATCAATAAATGTAAGTGTATCGCCAAAAAAAATAAATTAAAATAAAAAGATACAACAAACATCTACTTTCAATTTTAATATGATGTCCTTCTTTTGCTTTGTAAACAAACGAGTGATTTATTTAGATGGCAATATCTCATTAGCACAAACACGGTGCACACATATAAGCCAGGTGAAAAAATCACAAAATAAAATAATTATTTACACTGTTGTCAATGTTTTAAACAACTGCATTCACTGAAAATGATCAATATATAAAAAAAATAATAAACATACATGATGTACAATTAAAACATGTAAACACAATATTATTGTTACGGCTGTTCCATCAATAAGACTTTCCTGTCGTGAAAGCACATGTTGATATGTTATCGTCTGCTCGAATTTGGCAGGTTGAAAGATAGAACAGCCTGCCTGTGCCATATAAATTGTGTGCTACCTTGCCCACAAATGTAAACATAAATTACTGCCTTTCCTATCAATATTGTTTCTTCATTAGACTGACCATTCTATTCATTGTGAAATAAAAGGTCATTAGGCAAAAAAATAAATTGGATGTGGTACCCTGTTATATTTTCCTCTATCTTACCTTTTATTGAAAACTTCATTTAAATTCTGTTGATAGTACTGTAAACACTGGAAAG
Organism: Bathymodiolus septemdierum; assembly: GCA_963383655.1. Classification (NCBI taxonomy): domain Eukaryota; kingdom Metazoa; phylum Mollusca; class Bivalvia; order Mytilida; family Modiolidae; genus Bathymodiolus; species Bathymodiolus septemdierum. The sequence goes on along the minus strand of OY726528.1, from coordinate 10,137,523 downwards.
GTGTTCTATTAGTCTGAGATAAATAAAACAAGAATTAGGGTGAATGAGCGAGTGATTGTTGCTTAACGCCATCTAAGCAATTTTTCAGCTTTCTCCTGGCGAAAACAAGTTAATTGTCAATGAGATGATGATGAGGTCCGCTTTGTACTAGACCATTTCGCTTAGTTGGATTTTTATAGTGCTTGTTCACTGAAACAATATGTCGCCTCATTCTATCTCCTTAATGCTGCATGCATAGTGGAGAAGTAACAAATACCAATTTTATAGTCTTCGGTTTGACCCCACGAGGCTCGAACCTACGATCTACCGCACCCGAGGCGAGCACGCTAAACATTCATCACCGATGCGGTAAATAAGAATCATGAAGTTAAACATTATAATGTATTGATTATCTACACTCCCTAATTTAAAATATATCGTAAAAAAAAGAAAGTAAAAAAGTAATAAAAATAAATCGTACAATTTGAAGAATATTAGATTTCCAATCCCATTAAGCAATGCAAACTTTGTAAAGTATCATCTTATTATTATATTGTTTTGTTAACAGTTTTGTAGAATAAGCTACAGTTGTACCTCGTTGTGTTGAAGTAAAAGAGACTGATTATTTTGGTTAGAATTAGACAAGACTTTGAGGGTTATGGAGTTTAACACCACTTTCAACAATATTTCGTGGTGGTGGGTTTTATTGGTGGAGGAAACCGGAGTACCCGGAGAAAACAACAGACCTGCGGCAAGTCACTGACAAACTTCATCACATACTGTTATATCGAGTACACCTCGTCATGAATGATTCAAACTCACAACATTAGTGGTGATAGGTGCTGATTGCATATGTAGTTGTAAATCCAACTACCATATGATCACGGCCACAATGGCCCACCAAGTATTTGAGTTCTCAAGAAAAATTTAGATAATAATTTCAATGAAAAATCTTCGAGTTATCAAGGGATATGACTTATCTAAGTGAGTGAATGAGTGATCGTTGCTTAAAACCAAATGATCAATTTTTCAGCTATATCATGGCGAGAATAAATTAATTTTCAATGAGATAATGAGATCCACTTTGTACTAGACCAAAATGTTATGTTGGATTTTAATGCTAGCTCACTAAAACAACAGTTCACGGATAGACATCAAACACATTATGCCGATTCCGAGCCAACCAGTATTTGTGTTTTCTCCTAAATGCTTTGTGCTTTGAGGAAAAGCAACAAATACCAATTTTATAGTCTTTGGTTTGATTCGATCGGGGCTCCAACCCATGATCTACTGCACTTGAGGTGAACATGCTAACCATTACACAACTGAAGTGGTTCCCGTGGGAAGATATGTCACTCCACTAATACTTACACCAAGTTCCTCTGCTATAGTTGGCCAATTTCTATGGTCATATTTCTCTGCTAGCTCTTTAAGTTTTTCTTTTTCACTTTTCGTCCATTGTTGTTTGTTAATACTAGGTTTTAGTTCATTATTCCAGTACAGTTCACATTCTCCTGGATCACGTACATTGTTCATCTGCAAATACAACCAATTTGGTTTAAAATTATCAATTTTTTTCTTCTAAACTCTTAACAGCTTCTTATGTATCTTATATCTGTATGAATACATTGTTGATATCAATATTGGCTTTAATACAACAGGAGAGAGAGCGCTGTTGATTTATTGACGTTGCGTTAGTGCAGATTTGATGTTCATGTTGTTTGGGTGTCACATGTGGAGCATTAACTGGGGTGCATTCAACATCGTAGCTGCTAGGTTGAGCTACGTAGAAAAATCCTATTGAACGGAAAGCTAGCCTAGCCGCTACATAGCTCTAGCTAGCATAAAAAATGTCTGCTAGCTTTTGAATCCAAGATGGCGGCTAAAACTCAATTTAATTTCATAAGGTAAAAATAGTGGCATTGCAGGAAGTGGCAACGCTTTTAATACGGATGATAATTTATTAAGGTAACTAGACAAATACGATTAGCTAAAATGTTCCAAGAAATTATTCTATGTGATTGGCGCCATATTTGTTAGCACTGCTACGTAGCTAATCGTTCAATAATGTCATGGCTAGTTTACCTAGCAGCTAGGCTAGCTGCTACGATATTGAATGCAACCCAGCTAACCCTTCCGGAGCACCCGAGTTCACCACCAGTTTTAAGTGGGGTTCATGTTGCTTGATCTCTAGTTTTCTGTGTAATGCTTTGTAGATTGTTGTTTGTCCTTTTGTCCCTTTAGTATCTCCAAACTTTTCTTGAGCCTCTCAATAATTTGGTGTCCAGTTATTGGCCGAAGAGAATACACTGTGTGACCAGTGGGTTAAAAATACATGTATGTTTTTCTAATGACTAATTAAAATTCTTTTCATAATCTGAAAATTCACAATTCAAAGTTGAAGATTATCCTACGGTCGGGCATAAAACGTAATGTTGGTAATAAACAGCTTGGGATATTCTTATTCAAATATCAAATTAACACATCATGTAAAAATATAATGACTGCAGAGAAACTCATCTTTACATTTATTTCAGGTCAAACAAACATGCATGAAAAGAAAGTTTAGACAGTGATGGTCAACAATTCCATAAATACTTAGTATTATCAAAACGAACCATCTCATACCTAAAACCATTGAACATAAGAAAGACATGTAGTGTTGGAAATCCAGGTTCCTGCCTGGGACAGGCACAAAAATGTGGCAGGGTTAAACCGGTATATATTTTTTTACTTTCCTACTGTACATAAAAGCTACCAAATATTTCTTATTTGTCTTTAATTTTTTTATGTAACGAAAATCTAATATAGTACTATAAGACAGATAATCTACCTTAATATAAAACAATACGCTAAGAAGCATGACTATAAATACACTTTATTTAAGTTAAAAATTTCACCTTCGGTCATTGGAACAATGTTCTATTATTAGGTTTTATTAGGTTTATAGGCATTTATCGTCACTTACACCATTTTCTCAGCTACATGTATATCGTGGCTACGAAACATTATGGGAGAAGAATGTCTTGGACAAGCATTTCAAACTGACGAGTGAAACCCCTGGTCATGGGGAGGTGTACCGTTTACATATCTGAATACCCTAATACAGTGGAACCTGTCTAATCCGACACACCAAGGAATCAGGGAAATGTGTAGGATTGTACAGCATGTCGGATAACTCAGGTTTTATGTTAGTTAACAGAAATACTTTGGTACCATAATTTTTGGTCAGATGTCACAGGATGTCGGAAAACTCAGGTGTCGAATTGCACAAATTCTACTGTACTTTATTTTCTATAACTTACTGTCGTATTTGATATTTTCATCCAATCAATTCTCTTTATGTCAGCCATATTTAATATTTCATCTTTTTCTAACATTCTGAAAGAGAAAAATATAAAATGTTTTAATAAAAATCACTTGGGATATATTTCAATAGATGAGCTTTATGTCCCTATAATATTCAGTAATATAGGTCAAGTGCATTTTATGTTCTAATGAATCTCAGTAATATAGGTCACATGCACTTTTTGTCCTGATGATTTTTAGCAATATGAGTCAAATGGGCTTTATGTCCTGATGAATCTCAGTAATATAGGTCAAATGAGTTAATTTCCTGCTGAATCTCAGTAATATAGGTCAAGTGCATTCTTTATGTCCTGATGATTATCAAATATATAGGTCAAGTGAGTTTTATGTTCTTATAATCCTCAGTAATATAGGTCAAATGAGCTTTATGTCTTGATAAATCTAAGTAATATAGGTCAAGTGGGCTGTATGTTCTTATGATTCTATCTCATATTTATATCAAATACACTTATATATAATGTAACTTACGATAATCTTTGTATTTCCGTGTCCAGCTCGTCAATTTTCTCTGACATTTTGTCATACTCCTCCCCATTGGCCTCTTTACTCATCAGTGTCAACTTTTCATAGTAGATCTCTTTCCTTAACGATAAAATAATAATTTTAATGAGATAATTTAACTTAGATGAACAAGCGAGTGATTGTTGTTTAATGCTAAATGAGCAATTTTTCAAATATATCATGGCGAGAACAAGTTAAATTCAATGAGATGATGATGATGTCTGTTTTGTACAAGAACAAGATGCTCAATTGGATTTTCTTAGTGCTAGCTCACTGAAACAACAGGTTGCAGGTATACATATCACTACACACAGACACATTAACTTGATTCCATGCCAACCAGTCTGTGCTCTTACTCATTAATGTTAAGTTCTTAGTGGAGAAGCAATTAATACCAATTTTATAGTCTTTGGTTTGACCTAACCAGGGCTCAGGGTTATTGGTGTTTTTACACCACGTTCAGTTTGTTTGATTGGTGGAGGAAAGCAGAGCCACCAGAAAAAAAAAGCATTCCTCACATCACTAACAATCTTGTCGCACAAAATTGCCGTGAATACTGTCAAATAGTTTTAACAATAGTAGCCTAAAATAAAGACTAACCATTAAATACCAGTGACCTGATGCTCCGAGATTAACTTTGAGAAAGCGCTAACTGGATTAGTAAGGCGATCGCTTATTTGACCTAAAATAACACTTTAAGCAGGTCAACTGGGTCTTAAAATGGCTGTTTACAGCAAGTGGTCGCAAATTCAATACTAACGATAAGGTACGTTTGACTGTAATACAGAAAAACAAGAAGGAATAATGAAGGTTCTGGAATATTTTACAAATCATGAAGATCTTTCAATAATCAAAATCACAAGATACTGATGTTCTTGTAGGATTAAACAATCAATCAAAGAATAATCGATACTGAGGGTTTTGCAAACAAATTTTAACAAGATCTTACATGTTATTCATTACATTACCTGTTCAGTAAAGGTCGCGTTTGTTGATCTAAAGCATTCATAGATTTTAACAAGATCTTACATGTTATTCATTACATTACCTGTTCAGTAAAGGTCGTGTTTGTTGATCTAAAGCATTCACAGATTTTAACAAGATCTTACATGTTATTCATTACATTACCTGTTCAGTAAAGGACGTGTTTGTTGATCTAAAGCATTCACAGATTTTAACAAGATCTTATATGTTATTCATTACATTACCTGTTCAGTAAAGGTCGTGTTTGTTGATCTAAAGCATTCACAGATTTTAACAAGATCTTATATGTTATTCATTACATTACCTGTTCAGTAAAGGTCGTGTTTGTTGATCTAAAGCATTCACAGATTTTAACAAAATCTTATATATTATTCATTACATTACCTGTTCAGTAAAGGTCGTGTTTGTTGATCTAAAGCATTCACAGATTTTAACAAGATCTTATGTTATTCATTACATTACCTGTTCAGTAAAGATTGTGTTTGTTGATCTAAAGCATTCACAGATTTTAACAAGATCTTATATGTTATTCATTACATTACCTGTTCAGTAAAGGTCGTGTTTGTAGATCTAAAGCATTCACAGATTTTAACAAGATCTTATATGTTATCCATTACATTACTTGTTCAGAAAAGGTCGTGTTTGTTGATCTAAAGCATTCACAGATTTTAACAAGATCTTACATGTTATTCATTACATTACCTGTTCAGTAAAGGTCGTGTTTGTTGATCTAAAGCATTCACAGATTTTAACCAGATCTTATGTTATTCATTACATTACCTGTTCAGTAAAGGTCGTGTTTGTTGATCTAAAGCATTCACAGATTTTAACAAGATCTTATATGTTATTCATTACATTACCTGTTCAGTAAAGGTCGTATTTGTTGATTTAAAGCATGCATTACCTGTTCAGTAAAGGTCGTGTTTGTTGATGCAAAGCATTCACAGATTTTAACAAGATCTTATATGTTATTCATTACATTACCTGTTCAGTAAAGGTCGTGTTTGTTGATCTAAAGCATTCACAGATTTTAACAAGATCTTATGTTATTCATTACATTACCTGTTCAGTAAAGGTCGTGTTTGTTGATCTAAAGTATTCACAGATTTTAACAAGATCTTATGTTATTCATTACATTACCTATTCAGTAAAGGTCGTGTTTGTTGATCTAAAGCATTCACAGATTTTAACAAGATCTTATATGTTATCCATTACATTACCTGTTCAGTAAAGGTTGTGTTTGTTGATCTAAAGCATTCACAGATTTTAACAAGATCTTACATGTTATTCATTACATTACCTGTTCAGTAAAGGTCGTGTTTGTTGATCTAAAGCATTCACAGATTTTAACAAGATCTTATATGTTATTCATTACATTACCTGTTCAGTAAAGATCGTGTTTCTTGATCTAAAGCATTCACAGATTTTAACAAGATCTTATGTTATTCATTACATTACCTGTTCAGTAAAGGTCATGTTTGTTGATCTAAAGCATGCATTACCTGTTCAGTAAAGGTCGTGTTTGTTGATCTAAAGCATTCACAGATTTTAACAAGATCTTACATGTTATTCATTACATTACCTGTTCAGTAAAGGTCGTGTTTGTTGATCTAAAGCATTCACAGATTTTAACAAGATCTTATATGTTATTCATTACATTATATGTTCAGTAAAGATCGTGTTTGTTGATCTAATGCATTCACAGATTTTAACAAGATCTTATGTTATTCATTACATTACCTGTTCAGTAAAGGTCGTGTTTGTTGATCTAAAGCATTCACAGATTTTAACAAGATTTTATATGTTATTCATTACATTACCTGTTCAGTAAAGGTCGTATTTGTTGATCTAAAGCATTCACAGATTTTAACAAGATCTTATATGTTATTCATTACATTACCTGTTCAGTAAAGGTCGTGTTTGTTGATCTAAAGCATTCAGGTAAACAGCTTGCTTCAATTCTTCCTTCATCTTTTTTCTCCCTGCAAATAAAGGTGGAAATATAAAATGGGTGGTTTTTTTTAAACAGTAAGCATAAGCAGGAGGTTTGGCGCTTTAAAATCTGATTCAACCCACCATTTCTTTAGAAATGCCTGTACCAAGTCACGGTCATTACGGTTTTCACAGTTTTCCGGTTGTTGACTGATTTTGTCTGTATATATACTAATGAGTTTTGACTTTCCCTTTGTAAGATTGTTCGGAGTTCGGTAATTTTGTTATTACCCTTATAAGCATATGTAGGATGAAAACTAGAAAAACAAATTTCATGCTCAATTTTATTATGGGGCCTTCATGGTCTTAATCGTTTGGTAGTTGGATTTACAACTACCTGTGCAATCAGTGCCTATCACTACTAGAGTTGCGAGTTCGAATCCCACTCATGGTATGATGTACTTGATACAACATTATGTGATAAAGTTTGTCAGTGACTTGTGACAGGTCGGTGGTTTTCTTCAGGTACTCTGGTTTCCTCCATCAATAAAACTGACCGCCACGATACAACTGAAATATTGTTGAAAGTGGCATTAAACACCATAGCCCTAACTCCCTCAATTTTATCAATATTGAATTATACTGACAAGTGTCAATACCATAATGTCCAATTAATTTTTTACCTCAGATACTTTTAGTTTGGATGAATCAAATTTGTTTTTAAGTCAAGTGATTTCAGAAGTACCAACAAAAAAAATAACTTACATCTAAGTCCATAATAGAAAGTCAGAATATGATAATTCATGTGACAATTTTTAAATCCACACACTCTCCCAATAGGGATCTGTCTGCAATTAAAGTTCTGTAAGAGTTTTGCCCCTTTTTGGAGGTTATTTGTACAGTTTGTACTGAAAGTTCTGGGGGTAAGCTCATGTTACCTCCATCTCATTACAATCTGATTAAAGTAACACCTCTCACTGGCTCCCTATTACTAATATGTCGCACCGTGTAAGATCTGAGGAAACTCCTTATTCACATGAAGGTGAGCTTATAAATATTCATGACATTGGGCCACTCGCGAATAACCTGTAATTTTGCTTTGTCAGATTTCCCGCGCCACTACATGTCAGTAGGAGAGGGGAAGTGAGAGATGGAATTTTAATCAGCTTGATCTCATTCAACACAATATCCAATATATTTCACAATGAAGGTTTAGGTTTGGTTTCGGCTTATGGTGTTTAACCTCACTTTCAACAATATCGTGGCGGTGGAGGAAAATCACAGACCTGTCGCATGTCACTGACAAACTTTATCACATAATGTTGTATCGTGTACACCTCGCCATGAACAGCGTTCGAACTCACAACTTTAGTGCTGATATGCACTGATTGCACAGGTAGTTGTAAATTCAACTACAATACGATCACGACCATGACAATGAAGATTGATTTTTAACAAAGACAAAATATACTTACAGGGAAAAGATGGCTTTATATCCTGTCTCTGTTCATCTGTACTCTTCTTTATTACTACATCAGTGTTAGGTGGAGGAACCTGAAATTACAACATGCACAATGTAAATATATCTTCTAATAAATTTATATTTCATGAAAAGAAAGTTTACAAAACGTGATTGTCAACAATTCCACTAATATCAACATAAAAAACAACTCCCTGTCACTGTCACCTCAAAGCATTGAACACAAAAAAAGACCATCACATGTTCAATTAATATGAATTACACTGTGAAGGAAAATCAAAATTAATGACACATAATACAAGCTATTTCTTAATAGAGGCAGTCACTATAGCAGGTTTGACTGTAAACCAAAAATCCTAAGATCCTTTGCTCAGTCATAATTTTATATTGTGTATATTTGAGAATTTAAAAATGAATAGATTTGTTGAAGAATTCATCTTATCCAGATATAGTTGTTCAAACTTTTATTCTACAAGAATCACTGTACAAAGTTGATCAAATTTAAAGTATTTTTATAAATGGTGCCAATAAAATGAAGAACAAAAAATGTCCAACTGTCGTAACAAATCCAAAATCTAATCCAAAAATCATAGAAACAGAGGAAAAATTCATACCCCTAACACACATATATATACAGAATCACTCCATTCCTGGTTTGGTACAAGCAATTGAGTAAAAAGTGGCAGGGCTAAACAGTTTTATGGGCCCAAACCTCCCATCTTAGTAAAATGATGCAGTCATGCAAGTGTCTTTCACATGTGAGTATAATAAAGTTAAAGTCTGCAGATAACAATATACTAACATTTCCATTCTTATCCATGAAGAATGGTCTTTGATAACTAGTAACAGATCGCTTGCAGTCTGCAGATGCTTTTAATTTCTTTGGATTTTCAACAAAATTTTCATGGATTCTATCCTGCAAAAAGAAGAAAAGTAATAATATATCTTTGTAATATTATTTATACATGTATATACATGTATATGTATTTCTTATTTAGGTGAATAAATTTGTGAACTGGAAAGAAACTCAGGACTTACCTGAGATTTTAACTCTCACCTGACTATTCATACACTGTTCAATCAAGTTTATAGTTTCTGAGAAACTTTGTGTCCCATAAAAATTGCTGAAACTCTTATAAAACCATATACATGTGTTTTATTTATTTATGTATGATCAAATAACTACTTTGCTTTTTGTGTATTCGATCACTCACTGTGATTATCAAATCTGATATATACGGTACCTGGTTTTTTTTCTTTCTTTATGACATGAAATTTAATGATAGCTGATGTTCATATCATTATAATCATTTATGTAATCATCTTGTATATTGTGTAATATTTTATTGATTATTCTGCTTTTTATCGGGGCATTGTGCTTAATAACGATAATAAATATTCTTTTCTTAATTCTATTAAAACTAATAATTGTATAGTCACAGTCAGAAATGTGCAAATGGTCTATTAATAAGCAACAAAATTATTCATACATGTATATTAATAATCACATTATATGTTCATTTCATTTAGAAAGCCTTGTGCGATTGGTCAAAAGGTTGACATGTGACTTTGAAATTGAAATTTCATCAGTCAATGAAGCAAGAAATCATTCAACCATGCCCACTTCCTGTAACTATTTTCGAACATCACGAAAACTAATACTGGCAAGTAACTACGCACAATAACAACAGTTTGTAAATGTAGAATATTAAAACAAATAATAATAATTTTAATTGTACCTAATAATTATACCTATGGAATGCAATTTTTGTAGTTTTATAGGGTTGTAAAAGTGTGAATGGAAGAAAAAAAATTATATGAAGCACTACCTTTTTTCATACAAAATGTACTTCTATCAACACTTTTACACACAAGAATAAAGAAACTACAAAAAACTGCATTCAATTCTTAAATAAAACACAATACCAAAATTCAAAAATGCAAAAGACTGCTTTCAAATAAAACTCAAATCTCTCATGGTTACTCTACCTGTTTATCTCTATTTTCAATGAGTGCCATCTCTATAGATCGTAGAGTATCTAACAAAACTTCTTGGTATGCCTTGTTTAAAGCCAGACATGTATCAGGATCTATAGGTACATTCTCATTTAAATTGATAACAATTTCATCTCTGTCATCATCATCATCTGCTGAGGCCTCCTACAGGAAGTAAAATATTTTTTTTCAGTAAGGTTAGTAAATGCTCCAACAATACTTTTTTCAGTATTGTCGAAATTACATTCTATATTATTTAATTCAATTGGCGAGTGATGAGTGATTGTTGCTTAACTCAAAGAGAGCAATTTTTCAGCTATATCATGTCAAGAACATGAGATGGTGGTGATGTCAGTTTTGCACTAAACCAACATGTTTACAACAATCCTGACACATTATTATGATTCGGTGCCAACCAGTCTTTGCTCTTACCCTTTTAATGCATAGAAGCAACAAATACCTACTTTATAGCCCTTTGTTTGACCCGACCAAAAATACAATTGGTTCATGATCAGTGAATAACATTCTAATTGATATATTTTCACTTATTTTGCACTATCATATCAAAATAATGTTATGTTATATCATGTGGTAGTCATGTGTGTAAATGTACATGCATATTTTATTTGTTTAATAAATTGTAACATCATTACAAAATGTATATACTCAATTATGCAAAAAATTACAATATAATACAAGTTTAATCATATGTTATCCATATATGAATATTTTTAATGTATTACATGTAATATATATATAGAAAGTCATATTTTGATATCCGCTTCTTCTCCATAATCAATATGGGAAATGTATACTATAGAATAATACATGGATGATAATAGTAATACATTATAGGAAAACCCTGTGGTATAGAAATGGGACAGAGAGTTTCTTCGGCTTGAAGGGGCATCCGTCGGTTGTGCGGGATGTATAAATTCACAACCAACTCGTCCTGCGGATGAGATGTAAATAAAACCGAGGTCCTGTGTTGAGAGATTGCCACCCTCTCCGCACGTTAAAGAACCCAGTGTAACAGCTCATTATGAGCATTATGCTCATGATGAGTGGTCCATAAGAGACCTGATGCACTGGCAAAATTATTCGTCCCTACCTATCTCCTTTCCTTGTTTCGAGTCCTGTGGCGTTTAAATTTTTAAAAGTTCTCGTCCTGAATATAGCTGAAAAATTGCTCACTGGACGTTAAACACCAATCAATCAATCAATTATAGGAAAGGGGAAATAACTCACTGGAATCACAGATCCTGCACAACTTGAAATGGCACCTGGTGTCTGTCTAAACTCCTCATCACCTACAAATTACACAAATTCACATTAAATATAAGAATGCAAATTTTTTAAGAATTTTTTTCAACTTTTTTTTCCGTATATGACCTGTATTTTTTCAAAGTTCTAAGACAAAATTGACAAGTTACTATTAAATGTTTGCTGTGTATTTATTTTTGCTGATTAAAAGAGGGGGTCGTCGTGGTCGTGATCGTATGTTAGTTGATTTACAACTACTATGCAATTAGTGCCTATCACCACTAATGTTGTGAGTTTGAATCCTGCTCAGGTGAGGTGTACTCGATACAACATTATGTGATCAAGTTTGCCAGTGACTTACAGCAGGTTGGTGGTTTTCCCCATCAATAAAACTGAGAAAAAGATTTTAAAATTATTTTCCCACAAGATTTCCCTAAAACTGTTCAGGGCAGGGGATGGCTTCCATCTTGAATTACAAATCCACTTAAAAAACTTTGTATGGGACACTTCAGTCATTATTCATGTAAAGTTTGGGTTCAGTCATGTTTGTATTTTCTAAGAACAAGCTTGTATTAATTTTCCCATATGGATCTCCTGTTGTGGCAACCATCTTGGATTTTCGATCAGCACAAAATGCATACCCTTTTAGTCCAGAAAAGAAAAATTCAGTGCAGATAAGTCCACCAGAATAAAGTTTTATTAAGGTATATGATGCCTATTCTTAATTTTTTTTCCCTCTTAGCTTGTTTAATTTTTACATATATTTATTTATTTATTTATTTTTAAATAATATAAAGGGGAGTAACTCCTTATTTCATTAAATTAAAAAATATATATTTTCAGCTTTTAAAACAAACAATTCAATTTCCTTTATATATTTAGGTAAATTCATTTAATATATGCTTGAAAATTCAGCAATGGCAGTAAAATAGTTTTTATCAGTTCAAAGTTTGCAAATTTGTTAACCTTCTGTTGGAACTGTGGAGTTGAAGTCTATTTGCAAAACATTTTCTTCGGCCTCATCGTCAGAATTGAAGTCGTCATCGCCAATAACATCACGCAGACGTTCAATATCTTCTTGGAGCTTTCTTCTTTCCGAATCTTTACTTAATTCTTGGTTATTTTCCATGTTTATTTGCAAACTTTCCTAATAAATAATAGCGCTTTCTTCGTCCTCCATTTTATGTCGAGATTTAGACTGGTACCGTAAGTTGTGACATTCACACCCAAGCGACAGAATTTGGATAACCAGTTTTATCTTTGTAGACGAAGAGTCTTTTCCCCTTTCCACCATTCGTTCGTTTTTATGTCTCGTGTGTATTCATTTTATTGATCAAAGAAAAACGAGAGTTTCCGATGTGTAAGCTATTCCATTTTTGTACAATAGGGGAATGGTTTATTGTTTTATATATTAGTCTTTTAATATGATTTAAACAAACGTTAATGGAGATTCTTAACTTCTATATTTATTTCTATTGTTAAGTGGACACATAATTTGCCATTGAAGAATTTCATATTTTTCATTAATAAATCGGTCAACATCCTGACAACCCCATGGTGTAATATAAAGGTCAAAATCTCGTGATGAAGAAAGACGATGAATGTTTGAAAGTTCTGTCATCTGCTTCAGATGTCGATTGAGATGCTATTTAGAATGCAAAATTGTTCGTGAAGTACAAAAATAATCATTTCGGTATTTTTTCACAATTTTAACTTATATAAACCCCAATACGGCAATAGCAATAATCTGCTTGCTCTGCGTGGATTTCCTGTACTTGGCGATCACTAGGGCCTACTAGTATTGTGCACAATACTGGTATAAAAATTTGTTCCAGTATTGTATACCAGTATTGTACGCTTTCGAGATGATCCGGCCTTATGAAAATCCGGCCTTAAACAAATGCGGCCTCAGTTGATTCGGCCTTGATTAATGCGACCTCAGTTAAGAATGATGTGTACCTATGGATATATACGATAAAACGACACATTGTGATGATTTGAGTAAATAATTAATTAATTAATTTGTCTATCAGGTGCCATATAGCATGTTTTGTTTGTCCCGGGCAGGTAGTCGTTGTTTACTTATTTATCTGTTACGAGGAGTTCCGAAGGCAGCTTATCGTTGAGGCGGGATTGCTTATATAACATAGTATATCGTATTTATATTGACGGAAACCTTTCATTCGATAAATGTATATATATATGTATATTATTTCGTATTAACACGATGAAAATCGTTACAAGAAGATGGGCAGTGAAACAAGGAAACAAACCCCATTGTGTTAATATCAGTAAACGGAACCCGTCTATATTAAATCGTATCCAAAAACAAAGCATTGTATTCATAATGTTTATTCCATTGGCTTTTAACAATATGCCAATAAACAGTACTTGAAAAGTTTTAATCGGAACATCAAAATGTTTCTAGATTATAGAAAAATAGGAAAATAGTGAACGTCTTTGGCGTCTTTTGGCTGTTACATTTAATGATAGCAATATCTGACGTTGTGTCATAATATTCTGATCAATGTCAAGCTTTACGTAAGTATTGAACAATTAAACTAACCAAGCGCATATTTATATTGTATATATTAATAAAAAAAAATATATTTTACATACCAGTATTACATAATCTGTGTTGCCACTGGAAACAACTGTCACACTCTAATTTTGAAAATAGTAAGACCATCACCAAAATGTGCTTGCTTATATATTAGTGCGGTTTCATCAAAAGAATTGGAGTACTTTTTGAGTAATTTATAGTATGGCTTCCTTTTACTTTTTGGTAACCCTGATAATCATACTGCCAGTGCAATTATGCGACTATTAAACAAATGATAATTAATTGCAAGAGAACATCTAAGGAATTTCGCTTGTTGACAGCTTGGTATATCAATCTGAATTGTTTTTCTAATCATCAACTTCAATGGAAATGATTTCCGTCATTATTACCAAAAATTACTAATTATTTTTTTTTTTTAAATAATAGCGATTTATTATGGCTTTTCATATTGAGTTACGAGTAAATCTTGTGAAAACACTACAAGTTCCAATATTTTATTCATCATATCCATGAATAAATTTAAATACAACTTTTATTTCTTAATTATTCTTTTCCATTTGATATAAGGCCGGATTTGCCGTAGGCCGCATAAATATATAATAAGGCCGGAACATCCATTTGATATAAGGCCGGATTTGCGTAAGGCCGCATCTGTCATAAGGCCGAATCAACTTGTAAGGTATTGTACCAGTATTGTGATTTAAAAAAAATAATTTTTTACTTGTGTATAGTATTGTAGTAAGTATTGTAATAGGTATTGTGGAAATGTTAGTTCCTGGGTAGACCAGTTCTTGAAGTAGTTGTTCTTGTGTCGCTGTATAATAATCTTGACTCTATCCATAATGGATTGTTGTGTATTGTGATGTATTACTGATACGATGTTATAAATGCCAATAAAATTATCCAAAATGATACACAATGAACTTGTACTTTTAGTATGCTTTTCAACAGTTGATAACATTAACCTTCTAATATGAAGCAATCCAATACACTATAAAAAAATCCATGCAATTTCATATTTTCATAATTGAATTACATTACTGGTATACCAGTATTGTACAAAATTTTGAAAAAAATTCACAATATTGGAACAAATTTGTATACTAGTGATCGCCAAGTACAGGAGATCCCTCTGCGTTGCTGTCGATGATTCGCTGGTGGTCATTTTGAGTGATGATGCAACTGTTATGTGGCAAGTGTTGGGGGGTTTACGGGACCAATAAACTGATTTGCGACAGGTTTATGCAAAGTTACAGGACTACCAAAAGTATAGGATTAAAATGAAGTAACACAATCCATTCTGATATGACCATAAGTAAGATATCTGTTTTAAGGACAATTGATAACAGTTGCCCGACTTGTCACTTGGACACATAAACAAAAGCATATTTAATTTTTATGGATACCCAAGTTAATGTATAGAACTAAAAATGTTGACTCTATTATACCTGCCAACTAAACTTGCACAGTGTAGTGGCAGGAACTGCACAGTTTTGGCCCTCAAATCTGATTACTTGATTAAAACCATGACAGTTTTTTTTCTAAGAAAGTTCCAAAGCCTGTTCTTTCCAATTTCTTCCCAAGGTATATTGTATAAAAACAGGACATAGTTACTTCGAGACTTGTAGAAACTTGTTACTTACCCTAAGATAAGGACCCGATGTAAATGAATGCCATTTAGCCCCTTGCATGTAAAAATCAACAGGCAACAGCTACTAACAAGCAAGTTTTTTTTTGGGAGGGGTGTTGGCTGTTGCAAGCATTTTTGGACTCCATATATCTTCTTATGTCCTGATAGGAATTAAAGCAAAGCATTGGTCATCCATATCTGTGGTATAATGGTTAGTGTGCTCTCCTCGAGTGCAGTAGATCGTGGGTTTGAGTCCTGGTCGGGTCAAACTAAAGACTATAAAATTGATATTTATTGCTTCTTCTCTAAGCACACAGCATTTATTATTTCCTTAACAGGTACAAAACTTGTCATATTTTCTGCATTTACAAGCTGATCATGAGCTCCCTAAAATACTGTGATATGCTTGTACAAATATTCTGAGAAGAAACTGAGTAGCTCTATATTGCCACTGAAATTGTGAGACTTTAAACTTCACAATTAAATTAAAATAACTGTGGAAAACCACTTTCCTAGCTTCTGCAAGTCTCTGTAAGCCTTGTGGAAGTCGTGATATTATGGTTGTTAGATCTACAACTTTCTGTGCAATCAGTGCCAATCACCACTAATGTTGTGAGTTTGAATCCCGCTCAAGCGAGGTGTATTGGATACCACATGTGATAAAAGTGTATTAGTGACTTGCGGCAGGTCTGTGATTTTCTCTGGTTTTCTCCGGTTTCCTCCACCAATAAAACTGACCGCCATAATATAACTGAAATATTGTTGAAAATGGCATTAAACACCATAAACCTAAAACCTAAGACGACTTTCCTAGTCTCTAAGCCTTGCCACTAACAGGAATCAAACTCATAAAATGATATTGTTAATTAGTTTTTCCAGATAATGCAAGAAAATGGCTGGTCATACTGAGAGTAACAATGGAAATAAAGATCTGGAGGTTGATGTTAGAGAATTATTTAATTTATTAGATTCACCAAATATAGCTGATGTCACTGAAATAAAAGAGTTGGTCCAGAAGAAACTAGACTCAAGTAAGTAAAAACAAAAAATATCTACAGGGACAGTCTTCGTGCTAACCCACTTGCCTGAAGCCTGGGACAAGTAAGACTGGATTGGGACAAGTGAAAATTATGAAAGAATAATCAATTTGTTTGAATAGATAGAAAACATTTCTAATTTGGCTTTCGGGCAAGTACTGGTAGCTGAACAAAATTAAGGCAAAGACTGCAGGGAAGATAATGTTTATGGCCGGAGAAATAAAAGTGTTGGTTCAGACAGACTTGGGGTCAATTACTTTCAGATGTAATCGATTACATTACAATTACTTTGCAATTTTCATGATTACATTACATTACGATTACATCAATTTTCAAATGTAATCGATTAAATGACAATTACTTTGTAAATGTAATCGATTACATTACGGATTACATTTAATGTCATGACAACCAATATATCAGTGTTTTATGTTATTTTGTTTCATGACGCATCTGTCCAATATCTCTTCTTTTTTTTATTCAGAGCTATGCATTACAATTCAGTTTTAATGTGATCATTACATGCAATAACATACAGTACATTGTAAATTATAAACAGCAATTCTCGTTTTCCTTTTTTTCATAAAATATGTTGTGTCTTATTACTATGACCAATATTCATTCCATCTTATTCTATATATAATAATATATATCAAATAATTTCAAACATCCTGACCTGCCAAAAGTTTGTTGTGGATAATAAACTAGCAGTTAACTTGTGCCACAGATAAAATTTGTAATTAAGGTCTTATTTATGACACCAAATTATGTAACAATCACCATTACTAAATTTCACACCATTTCAATGTGTGTCTTTTATATATAATTCAGAAGATAAAAAACCAAGTCATTCTGATTCTAATAACCTGCTTAAAAATATGCTTAATTTCTCAGTCTAAATATGAAAACTAAATCCTTAATTTATGTAAATGGGTTTAATAAAAGATCCATTACAAGTAGTAACCCACAAATAATGAAAATTATCATATAATCCAATATTAAAAGGAAAATCAGCACCAAAATAATGCAGAAATATCACATATCTCTGAATATCAGATACAAGCCCCATTGGAATATTCTTTACAAAAAAATCCAAAATTTTACAAATATTACAACTTGCTATTTATCAGTTAATTTGTAATATGCATGATTGAAAATATGTGTTATTCTACTATGAGCATCATAAATAAATGTTTCTGAAAATTATAATTTACATTTTATTTTTATATAATATCTTTAGTGAAATTTTGATCCCTTTTAAACTTTTATGAGAAATCTTCATGAGATACATATGTTTTGGTTTATATAAAATATTTCTTTATCTTACGGAAATCATGAGGACATGGTGATAGTCTTTCATAGAAGTAATTTCATATATGAAATCTTAAAAGTTGTGTCAGATAATTAAAAATTTTAGAGCTTGTTGTGTATTACACAAGGCGGCAAACTGTTTTCACTGAAATTTTGAAACCCTAAAGAAATTGAAATTGAGATATTATTTGATTGGATATCAAGTCTTTGAAGCCATAATTAATACTTAATATTTTTTGTACCTGTGATAGTTTTGATTGCAATTAAACATAGAATAATATCTTTTGATCATGTTGTGATTGCCACTTTATTTTAATAGATTTTTTTTTGGAGTTTTTAACAATTGAATTTCATAATATTTTTTTTTATTTAGATGTCAATAAACTTTAAATTTTATCTAATAAACCATTCTACATTACTTGTTTTATAAATTTCATGAAGAAAATTAATTTACATAAATGATACATTAAATATCTAAGGAGATATATGTTTCAGTTAAGACAAAATAAGTCAAAATGATGAAAAGTAATCTAAATGTAATCAGAAAGTAATCACGATTACAGGGTCAAAATGAATGTAATCGATTACATGTAGTCTAAAAAATGGCAGATTACATCTGATTACATGAAAAAATGTAATCGATTACAACTGATTACGATTACCCCATGTCTGGGTTCAGAAAAACTAGCCTGCAGTAAGTACAAAAAAATTGCTGACAATATGAACATTCATAACCCCATATTACACAATATCGCTGAAATAAAATAATAGGTTCAGAAAAAACAGTAAATATAAAAGCATCTACTTGAAGATAAATGTACCTAACCCCAGATTACAAAATATCACTGAAATAAAAGAGTTTATCCAGAAAAAACTAGAATCCAGTACTTGCAAGCTAATGTTCACGAAAACATATCACAGGAATAATAGAGTTGGTTTTTTTTTTTTTTTTAGAAAAAAAACAACTCGACCCCAGTAATTAAAAACCATCTACTTAAAACTTAAAACCTTTCATGACCCAACAGTCCTCGAAATGAAAATTTGAATTTACTGGTCCAAATCAAATTCTTGAATTTATTTTTATATATATCTAAATAAAAACTGAAAATTTTAATGGTCCGAACAAATTTTCTCAGTCTTGGGCCGAAGAACTGGTGCTCATCGTGAGGACTGATCCAACATTACACAGAATCACTGAAATAAAAAAATTAAAGAATTGGTCATCTAGTTCAAGAGTAACTGTTAATGTTTTTTGCAGCAAAAGAAACATGGATGCTGAGCAGTCTAGTGGATTACTACTATATTACGTCATCAAAAGAGGCCATGGATGTTTTAATCAACGTCAAAGAACCCCATGATAAGGTATGCACTATTATAGAGCTTTTGTTATATTTATGCATTATGAAAAAAAAACGTACATATAAAATTTAGTGCACATGACGTTTTTCTAGAATAACCTTCATCAGGTATGCTCAAAGCCAATATATTTGAAAGCCAAATATTTTTAAATTTTTGCGAGCAAGAAAACCGAAGGGCCTAAACAGAATAGCCAAAATCGGATAATGTCGCCTATGCGTGAGGGAGGAGTACCTTAATTTTGATATTAAATACATGATAAAGCAACTGTATATTTCAATAAAAAAATATATCTAATAAACCATGTCAGTGCCGAAACACTGACTAATGGGGAGGATTCTTGGTATGAGAGTGTATAATCATAAGTTACAGATCAAATTTGAAATTCATTCTGGTTGAATGATTTTTGGCCAACTTACAGCCATTGGGCTATGAAATTTGGCCAAATATTTAGTTGTCATCACTTTTTTTTCACTATGATTTGAGATATTGACTTGATTTTTGGTAGGTGAATTTAAGGAGGCTTGAGGATACAGATTTTAAACAATAGTTTGTTATTCTTAGCCTATTACTGAGGGAATTAAAAAAGGGTGAAACATTTGCGAGCCTCCTTAATATTCACGGTGGGGACATTCGTGTCATTCTGACACATCTAGTTTTTTAATTTTAGCATCTGGTTGATAAGTTAGCTGACAGTATACGGAGTATTACACACAGATTAAAGTCTTAGTTTTCTAATTTTAGCATCTGGTTGATAAGTTAGCTGACGGTATACGGAGTGTTGCACACAGATTGAAGGCTGTACAGTTACTGTTGTATGTTGTATGTAAACAACCCATGTGGATACATAAGATCATGACCCAGTCTGTTTTCACTGCTCTCCTCAAATGTTTAAAGGTATATACTATAGTTATCTTTACTACAGTATTTGGCCGTAGATTATACTCATTTGTACATAATACACACCCCTTCTCGGTCATGAAAACCATGGTAAAAATGTTAATTCTTCTTGATAGTAAGCAACTACGTACTGTCAAGTGAAAATAAATGGCTCAAAACGGTCGTTTTACGTGATACCAAAGTTTCAGCAAAGTTAATATGATGGCCTGGATTCAGACTTTTTCTTTGATATTTACACATCAATATTTTAGTATTATTTGGAAGAAAATTTTAATTGAAAAATATTGTTATACTACCAAATAATTATTCCTTTTTGTTATAAATTTAAAGAGAGATATTGGCAGCTCTCTTTGATATAATGCATTTTTTAAACAAAGATGGCACAGTAATTTAATTTATTTTATCTTTTTTAGAGTGAGACTGATGTACCTATATTGATGACCGGAGTTATGTCCCTTACCATTTTGCTGCCATCCATTCCAACATACCTAGGACAACATCTATCTGTTATATTTGATGTGTTCTCTCATTTAGTAGCTTTTGGTTACAAGAAACCAGGTAAATTGATACAGTTGTCTCCCCTCTTATAAGACCACTCTCCCGTTTTAAGGCCACGCCCCTCTTATAATGCCACTCCCACTAAAGGCCACCTCTCTTATGAGCCCATATTTAAGATGCAATATGATAGTAAAATACTACTAAATCTTTGCCCATAAGAGAGGCCATCCCTCTTATTAGACCACATTTTCATTGCGGAAGTAGTAGCCATATAATAAGAGGGAGGGGGACTTCTTTATGTGATAAAGTAGGTTGGAAGATTTATGTTGTTAGAATTTTTAGAGTTTGTAGGGGTTTTTTTTAAGAATAAAACAAAATTGCTTAAAATAATTGACAATAATAGGATGTGTTGTTGCCTCTAACTTTAAAAAAAGTGAGTTATATTGTTATAATCTGCCTTTTATCTGCCATTACGTATGTGTCTTCTATCTGTCATCATACACCTTCCATATGTTAAATATAACCTCCTGTGTCATCATGTATCTTATACATTGTACAGTGGAACTTGTACAATCTGACACCTGAGTTTTCCCTCATCCTGTGACACCAGACAAACAGTTATGCCCCTAAGTATTTCTGTTAATTAAAATAAAACCTGAGTATTCTGACCTCATGTACAATCCAACACATTTCCCTGGTTCCTTGGTGTGTCGGATTAGATAGGTTCCATTGTATTAAATACATTCATTCTAACCCTCTGAGCCTTGTGCCATAAATAATACTTTCAATCTAACATTATTTAGTATTTTTTGTACTAGAGTGTTAGGTTGAATTAATGTTGTAGTTTAGAGGTTAAATGGACATAAACAATTTTGTAAAGGGTTAAGGTTATGTGTTTAGCGCCACTTTCAGCAATATTTCATTTATATCGTGGCGGTCATTTTATTGGTGGAAGAAACCGGAGTACCTGGAGAAAACAACCGACCTGTTCCAAGTCACTGGCAAACTTTATCACATAATGTTATATGGAGTACCCCTCGCCTAAGCGGGATTCGAACTAACAACATTAGGAGAGATAGGCACTGATTGCACAGGTAGTTATAAATCCAACTAACCATGACGGCCCCTTACAATTAAAAACAAATATCAATTGTCAATATACACATGTACAGTCAAGCATGTCTTAATGGTCATCTCAAATGTGGAGTCACCTGCTGTAAACGGTCAGCTGAAAACCAGATTTACCTGTTTTGATTTTGCTCAAATAAGCAGTTACCTCATCAGTGGTCACTCAAAGTAATTTTTCAGTTTTTATTTAGCTATTTATGAAAATAAACTTAAGAATTTGATTCGACCAGTAAATTCAAATTGTCATTCTGAGGACTGTAAACACATGTACCATATCTCAGGTTTTCAGATTCATGAGAATTATAGGTTAAAGTTTACCTATAGACAAAAAACTAGGATGGGTCCTAAAAACATTGATTTGACAGTCAGGTAAAAAATTAGACCAGGGATGTGTAAAAAAATGGTGGTAGCATCTGGATCGACATAACATGAAGAAGTTCATTAAGTAGCAGTAAGCTTATAAATAGCTAAATAAAAACTGAAAAATTTACTGGTCCGAACAAAGTTTTAGTGGTCTTGGGCTGGAGGACCAATGCTCATCATGAGGACTGTGGTTACATTTTTTGTTAACTCCGACATAATTTTGTAATAAACTTGAATACACAAATATATGCTGGAATAGGGAAGTGTGAATCCTAAAGAGAGGAAACCTATAGTAAATCAATATTATATATTTATTAGGCAGTCCTACTGTCAAAGGAATTATGGGTAAGATCACATGTTTGTAGTGTACTTATGCTTGTTATATGTGGTATGCCATTTTTATTGATATAGCCAGAAAATACTGCTTTTGTACAAACATTACTATGACAACTCAAGCTTCACAATCTGTGCCAAAAACCACGAGCCCTAAGCCCCAGTCTAGTAAAATAATTGCTTAATCATATAGAAAAAATTCTCTTGAAATGCCTTTCGGTCTAGTTTGTCAAAACGTTTTGACTGGCTTCATGTTATATGCATTTAGTCAATGTGCATTTTTCTGATTGATTGATTGGTGTTTAACACCAGCAGTATTTCTGTTATATCATGGTGTTGCATTTTTCTATCAATGTAAGCTTTTTAGGAATGTATAATCTATGATTATTTTGCCATTGTGGCAATAAAAAGCTACGTAATAAGTTTTGTTTTATACACACTTTATTGTCTAGAAAATCTTTTAATCAGTCTTTGTGTGTATTATACACAAAGATATCAGAAAGGTTGCATACATCTATTACAATCAATTTTTTAAAGGACCAACAGCATGCCCATTTACCCTCTGCAGAGGGTTTTTTACCCCCAAAATTGTAGGGACTTTCTATATGCAGGGGTACAAAGCTAAGGAAAAAACAGCAATTGTACCCCAGTTTCAAAACTCAGTGGGCACCCTGGACCAAAGAGCTGCATATTATAGATCAATGCATACTATGCATGATTAATTATGGTAATGGTGTCAGTGCTTTGACAAAGTTCTTATTCTAATTTTGGTTTGAGGTTTCCACACAACACATATGGGCATGAATTCACTCATGGAGTTTTTGGTGTCAATGCTGAAAATTGATGAAAATAAACCCTCAGATGCTTTCTACTCCATAGAAAGTGGTTTCTAACAAATAAGTTCATCATAAATATTAATTTCTACAAGTATTTTGTGTCCTATTATATGTTATATATGTTCTGCATTTATCCATTGTTTGAGGCTGAAGTGACAAATTTATTCATGGAAAACGTGACATTTTTCACCCTGTACATTTTGTGTGCTCATGATCAGTTTAAATGATTTTGTAAGTAGAGGCAGGCTCCGTAATCGTGAACAGGTTCAGAAATGGTTGTGTGAATGGAAATTTTCTGACATTGATAGCTCGTTTGAACTTTAAAAGAATGTCATTTGAAACATGATGAACACACGTAACATTTTCGCGTCAATGATCGTTACGTACTACTTGCTTCAATGAATCTTTACTGTTTGGTCCGATCGATGTATTTGTTACGCAATTTGAAAGATGTTTATACCGGAAATAAATACATTGTCGTATTTCGGTTGAAAAAAAAATGACTTCCACAATTTATTTCATTATTTCCTATGTGTATGTGTTTGTTGTCAAATTCGCTGAAAAGCATACTCTTTATTTGTCAGATTGTAACTTTTAAAATAGATCAATTATAGTCGAGACTTTTATGACAAGCAACGACCATGCCTATTTACATCACCATAAGGTGCATTACCAACATGGCGGACATGGTGGACAGCTCCAGTGAAGAGGAAAACGAATGTGGTAATTTTCCCAATCCTAACTGTTGTTACGTGCATTTCTCCTTTATAAAATTTGCATTTTCTCTTACCAAGCAAGACGTAGATGTTTATTCTAGTATGTTGACGACTATATTTTACATGATAACACCGATCGTTTGTCCTGAACCTCTTTTAAAAGTCTTTTTCGGTAATATTTACTGCTTGCACTTAACTTTGACAACGCGAGGAACAAAACTCAGCTGTGTCAATATTACGTGCTGTGGCAATCCTTGATTTGTATTATGAGGATGACACACCTGTGTAAAACTCTCGAAGTAAATGTAACATAGTTCAAATCTGTTGGTGTATGAAACCAAGAAAGAAAGAAATTTTCAATTCAATGCAAAGTACATGAACGTAACATTGACATATAAATTTGGAGTCAACTGATAACTTGTTACTTACAACACAAGAACCATTATTTCTTTACTTGTTTTGTTTTGATTGATAAGCCACCTAAGGAATTTGAAACTTGCTTTTTTGGAAGTAAAATATCACATCTTCTGTTTTTCATTACCTCATTATATGAATATTCTAAAAGAATGCATGTAACGTTGACAAAAATTTGATTTTTTACTTTTACGTATGTCCTTGTTATGTACAAACACTTTTTATCCTTATCTTGGAAACATTACTTCCCACCTTCAGTGCTGAAGTTAAATCTTTGGTGCACTTTATAAAGAAAGGAATAAATGAGTAAAAGTGCATAATTTTGGCTTGCATATTTGTACCTTAATAGTGTATGTAACATTGACAATAAATTTATGGTCAATTTTTTTTGGTTACATGCAATAACTATACATACATTAATTACCTATACTGTTCTAAAATGATACAGAAATCACTATTTGTCACTATTTGAATCAACATGGAAAAAAAAAATGAAGTATAAATATGCAAATTTTGAAAACCAACTGCTGACTCTCTTACAAAATGTAGCAAGTAACATTTACCCGAATCTTTCATTATGATATAGAGTCAATGTTACATACAGCATAAGAAAAGTGCCATGTATTACATTGAGCATTGATATACAGACTATGAGTTTTTCTGCAGCAATATACATTATTTGTCCAGTGAATAAGACCTTAGAATTTGTATGAGGTTAAAAAACGTGCCTTGGCTGCATGTAACATTGACAATTACTTTATTGTGATTTTTTTTCACACCAGCCGCTAAGTTTTTGTATGAATGCCTAGGGAGGGAACCAAACCCTCGTACACAAGGCCTGGTCGTCGCTAAGTTCAAGTATAAAAAAGAAGAGGAAAATATTTGCAAATTTATGGTTCTGACTAAAATGTGCAAAGCGAGACATTAGTGTGACAGGTACACATTTTCTTGTTTTTCAGATGAATCAGACAATGGAACACCCTTATAGGACAGCTATCAACCATGTAATTGAGTATGATGACCTTTCATCTTCCAGATACATTTGGCAATGATGTCAACAGGTAGATATTTTTATACAAGTACACAAGTCATTTGGATACAATTATTTATTTTATGTGGTTAAGCTATTTTTTATTACAGATACTTCAGAGCTTAATTTTAGCTGTTTTCACTTCTTGATTTTCGAAAGGATACCTGAATAATTGTTAATATAGGGATACCATATAATCTTTTGTTTTTCCACTATAAAGATACAATTTTTTTTATATTAGAATTTCAGTTGGGACATATGTGTCTGTTAAACATGGGAAGCAGTTGTTGCCTGCAGTTGTAAGTGGTTTGGTGTTGCTGTATTGCCATGCATTTGTTCAATGTTCAGAATGCTGCTAATTTTCAGTTTTTGCATTGGGTTGACATGTTTTTGTTTAATGTTCAGAATGCTGCTATTTTTCAGTATTTGCATTGCTAAATTACAATTAAATAACAAAGGACCGAAATTGCAGTAAATTTGAGTTCTGCATATGGCCATTTCGACAACTTATGTCTCATCAGTGCAGATAAAATCAAAACGTATGAATTTCTATGGATAGGATGTTATGCAGTTGATCTTATGATTCTGACAAGAATTTACGTTTATAACTTAGATTTTGCTAACTTAAATTTTGCATGAAAGATTTAGGTCTTGAACTGACTAGAAATTGAAATGCATAACCAAACAAAATTGACATGCATGACCAAACAAATAATAACTATAGAGGATGCTCAGTTCTAATCCCAACAAGATTTAAATAAGAAACTATTTTCTCTTTGCAGGTTACCAGTATTGAGAACAATTACTTTTGGATTCAGTATTTTAAATCTGCTGGTAAAGACAAACCTGACAAATGGACAATGCAGCCAAAACTGTACACAGCCTTGGTTTCAGACTTCGTATAAATTTTGCCACCACCAGACCTTGTGCATGAAAGTGGGACAAGATTTTTCTATAAATTTCAAATTCAATAAAGATCATTTCATTGCATGTTTTCTTCTTCTGCTTTCTTTGATGGTATGACCATGCAGCCACACCTAATGAGGTAACGGAATTTTGTTGGATTTACGTCTGAAAAGGACAGCAGTTTCCATTTTTTTCATTCTGAACTTTTTTTTAACTTAATAAAAGAGAGTTTGGAGAACCTATACAAATGCTATCTTACATATGTGGGTAAACCTGCACAGTTGTGCTTTGACGTCATGGCTCAACAACAGGTTTTTCTTAGATTTAATTTTTTATGCACTAAATGTGAATAAAGTTGTCTTTCTACAACAAATTAATGGATTTTCATGTAATTATAACGTAAAACTTTTTTTTGGTCAAATCGAAATATTTGTGTCCATGTTACATGCACTTGAACCAAGTTATAGTGCTTAGAGTAGTCAAGTCTTTTACCTTGTAAGCTCCTGAAATATTATGCATCCTTCAAGATGATGAACTTTGATGTTCCTAGTGTATTGGGAGAAGGAGTACTTTCTTATCCACAGTTGAACAGTTGTATGTAACATTGACACCAAATAAAACTTTGTCAACAGTTTCCAATAATTCTAGGAATTAATTTTCAGAAATGGAATTGCAAATGGAGAGTACAATGAAGGGCAAATAATAAGCGTAAGAGAAAAGATAGTTTTAATTACCCTGTCAGGTCTTTAAAAGAAAACTACCTTTGTGTCAATGTTACATACACTAAAATTGCATTTTTTGTAATTGACAAGTATATAGACACTCATGGATGAAAAAAAGTTATATTATCCTAATCCTTTGACCTTCCTCCGTATTTAGACAAAATATTAAGACAATATCTCTACTTCTAATTTTTTTCACATCTTGTCACACTTTGTGTTACATTAGTGAATTCATGCCCATTATGATATAGATATTTCTTTGTCAATTTTGATACCCCATTATTTTTAGCTAAGTCGGTGCCTACCATTTTTTATTAGCTCAATCTGGCCAAAGGCAATGTGAGCTTTTGCCATCACTTGGCATCTGTCGTCTGTTAACTTTTTACATTTTAATCTTCTCCTCTGAAACCGCTTAAGGTTGCTCATTCGTTTCGATCCGTTAACAAACATGGCCACCATAGGCAATTCTTATTTCTGTTTGGTAGATTAAAAAAAATCTTCTCCTCTGAAATTGCTTAGCCAAATGAATCGAAACTTGGTAGGAAACATATATGGAAGTTCCTCTATAAAGATTGTTCATTTTGTCCCAATCCATTAACAAACATGGCCTCCATAGGCAATTCTTGTTTCTGGTTGGTTCGACTGGTGTGCGACACAGGCTCAGCCCACTGAGCTTCTAGTGTAAGATTAACTCTCTTTTTACACAACCATAAAAATGTTGTGGTCGTATTATGTTATGGCGTCATCGTCATTCATCTGTAGACGGAATAGTTTTCACGTGATAACATAAGTTATCAGATTCTGTCAGATGTTAGGGAGCAGCGTGGTGAATTATAACATCTGATTTTAATCAAACTGTAATTTTTACTACAATTATCAATTATCTGATATGAAGTCAATTCTAAACCACCATTTTGTTTTGTTAACAATAAATGCAGTAATATATTTTATGTGTGACTAAAAACTCTGCTTGATTAATTACGACATAACAATGATTAATTTGTGTTGAAATTCTGATTTTTGTGTGTTTTGTTTTAGTGGCTAGCTTGTTATTACTACTGCTTGATGTCTGCATGAAGTCTTGTGATGTGTTGTACTACTTGTATTATATTTGTATGTCTAGACATATTTTAAATGTTTCATAAATAAGGGGGGTGGGGTAGGGTTATGGTGTTTAACTCCACTTTCAACAGTATTTCAGTTATATCATGGCAGTCAGTATTATTGTTGAAGGAAACCGGAGTGCCTGGAGAATACCACCGAACTGTCGCAAGTCACTGACAAACTTTAAGTAGTAAGGACTTCAAGTACAAGGCATTAATAATGTGCATGATAAAATTAATATCCCCATGCATCAATGAAACTGTAAAGATATTTCAGTTTGTTTTTATTCTCAAGATAATAGTTTTGTACATGTAGCTACATTGTAATTATTTCAAAGGGTCATGTGAGCTATTGCCATCACTGCATTCGTCATTCAAAGTCTGTCCATCCATTGACGTAGTTAACATTTCACAATTTTAACATCTTCTCTGAAGTACTGGACCAATTGGAACAAAACCTCTGTAAGAATGACCTTTGTAAGGATCTGAAAATAAAATCATCACTTTGTTTTCATCTGACTAAACACATGACCACCATGAGCAATTCTTGGTTCTGATTGGCTGAAGCTCTAAAAATCTACTCTTCTGATGTTATGAGTCCAAATGGTTTGTTAGTTGGTACAAATAATATTTGTGAGATCGTCTGCTAAAATCTGCATTTCATCTTCGGTAATTCTTGGTTTTAATTTTCTGAAATTCTTAAAATATCTTTTCCTGTGAACATGTTGAAACTATAATTCCAAATGATTTGTTAGTTAATAGAAATAATATATGTTAGATCCTCCATAAAAATTCCAAATTGATATGGATCCGATGAAACAGCATGGCCGCCATGGGCAATTCTTTTTTCTGAATTGCTGAAATTTTGAAAATCTTGTATAAAGCTACAGTTCAAATGTTTCGTTACATAGTGAAAATGATGTGTTTTGAAGTCCTTTACAAAAATTCTTCATTTAATCTTGTTCTGGTGAAAACATAGCGGTGATCGCAGAAAATACAAACTTGCTTGAACCCAAGCAGTGCCTGAATAACCAAATGAGTGATTCAGCCTGCTGTGAGCCTCTAGTTTTTGTTTGTTTGTCATAGTTTACTTTAGTTTTAACTCATTGAGTTCAAAGTCAATTTTCTTCACTTAATGGCTGTATGCATATGTCAAAAACTCATTGAGTTTGCATATGCAAAACATGTATGTCTGTCATTGTAATTGATAGTGTGGGAACCTATTGGCACCCTTAAGCTTATGACTTATGCATTGATATAATTTGTAGGCAATATTCTCAAATTTTTTTCCAGTGATTTTTCTTAGTGGAATTCATTTGTCTCCCTTATTACTTCTTGTACACTGTTATAATTTTTAGGTAATGTTACTGATTTTTTTTTCTAATAATTTTTATTGGTGGGAACCACTTGTCTCCCTTGTTTCTTATTATACATTGTTATAATTTGTAGGTAATGTTCCCGATGTTTTCCTGCTTCACCTCCAGGTGGCACTATATTCACTATTCCATCGTCTTTACGGAATGTTCCCATATAATTTCCTGACATATCTACGACATTACTATAGTAAGAAGGAGAATATAGCAGTATATGAAGAAAGTATTAAGGTATACATAAAATAAGGTTAAATTTCAGTGTCATGTGACAATATTTTTGTATTTTCTCAATATTAATTGAGCATTGATAAAATCTGTTATATTTATTGTACATACATGTATTTATCAAATTCCACTTTGGCAGGGTGTACTCGATACAACATTATGTGATAAAGTATGTCAGTGACTCGTGACAGGTCGGTGGTTTTTCCCGGGTACTCTTGTGTTCTTCACCAATAAAACTGACCGCTACGATATAACTGAAATATTGTTGGAAGTGGCATTAAACACCATAAACTAAACCACCTGTATTTATTAGTAAATTAGACATTTTTCTTTTAATCTCACAGGATATTTTCAAACATTTTTTGAGGAATTTAATTTAATAGCTCATTTGAAACAATTTGTTTGTATTTCCTTAAAATGGAAATAACATGCTACCAACATCAGTCTTGGTTATATCTGTAGGAAATATCTGTTTCTGTTTGCAACAGAAAGATGGAGATTGACCTCAGCAAATGCAGCTATTTCCTAAATCTTCAGCCTTTGTTAGTCACAATAAAAGAACCTGTGCTTGTAATCAGTGTGTTAAGACAATATTGTACATGATGTACATAAACAAATCAACTCTAGTGAATTTTTTTTTGTCATGAAGGAAGAATTTGGAACCCCATTAAACAATTCAACCCTGCCACTTTTTTTTTTTGACTGCCCATCGGCATGACCTTGATTTCCATCTACTTTAGTTTTCATTTTTACATTAGGAAGTTTGCCAGAGGTGTGTTTCATATTTTAATTGGTTATATTGTAGACCATCTATATTTAACTTTTACTGCTTAATTTTCAAATGATAAAAAAGAAAAAAAGAAAGCAATGGTACAGCTAAGCATGAACATGTACACAAAATACTATGATACAAAGGTTACTTTGACATTTCTCTATTTTAACAGCCAATGTTGGAGCGAGTACGTTTACATCCTCATCTCATTACGGGTAACAGAGATATGGAAATTTCTAGTCAACGATGGCGGAATATGGAAAGTCAAGATGTTGTCATTGATTGTGCCAAAATGTCACTGGATGTGATGGAGGGAATGTGGGAAGAATCATCAGAAGCACTTCAGAAAAATATACTCCACAAACCCTTGGACCAACCAAAAACAAGAGATCTACAGATACATACCAAAGGTAAGAGATCTACAGATTCATACCAAAAACAAGAAATCTACAGATACATACCACAATTAAGAGATCTACTGCTACATACCAAAGGTAAGAGATCTATAGTTACATACCAAACAAGGAATCTACAGATACATACCAAAAACAAGAGATCTACAGCTACATACCAAAAACAAGAGATCTACAGTTACATACCAAAGGTAAGAGATCTACAGGTACATACCAAAAACAAGAGATCTACAGTTGCATACCAAAAACAAGAGATCTACAAATACATACCAAATGTTAGAGATCTACAGATACATACCAAAAACAAGAGATCTACAGTTACATACCAAAAACAAGAGATCTACAGTTACATACCAAAAACAAGAGATCTACAGTTACATACCAAAAACAAGAGATCTACAGTTACATACCAAAGGTAAGAGATCTACAGGTACATACCAAAGGTAAGAGATCTACAGTTACATACCAAAAACAAGAGATCTACAAATACATACCAAATGTTAGAGATCTACAGATACATACCAAAAACAAGAGATCTACAGAAACATACCAAAAAAACAAGAGATCTACAGATACATACCAAAAACAAGGAATCTACTCTTACATACCAAAAACAAGAGATCTACAGTTACATACCAAAATCATGAAATCTACAGTTGCATACCAAAAACAAGAAATCTACAGCTACATACCAAAAACTAGAGATCTACAGTTACATACCAAAGGTAAGAGATCTACAGGTACATACCAAAAACAAGAGATCTACAGTTACATACCAAAAACAAGAGATCTACAAATACATACCAAAAACAAGAGATCTACAGAAACATACCAAAAAAACAAGAGATCTACAGATACATACCAAAAACAAGGAATCTACTGTTACATACCAAAAACAAGAAATCTACAGTAACATACCAAAAACAAGAAATCTACAGTTGCATACCAAAATCAAGAAATCTACAGTTGCATACCAAAAACAAGAAATCTACAGATACATAACAAAAACGAGATCTACAACTACATACCAAAAACAAGAGATCTACAGATACATACCAAAAAATAAGAAATCTACAGATACATACCAAAAACAAGAGATCTACAGTTACATACCAAAGGTAAGAGATCTGCAGATACATACCAAATGTTAGAGATCTACAGTTACTTACCAAAGACAAGAGATCTACAGATACGTACAAAAAACAAGAGATCTACATATACATACCAAAAACAAGAGATCTACAGATTTATACCAAAAAACAAGAAATCTACAGATACATACCAAAAACAAGAGATCTACAGTTACATACCAAAGGTAAGAGATCTGCAAATACATACCAAATGTTAGAGATCTACAGATGCATACCAAAAACAAGAGATCTACAGTTACATACCAAAGGTAAGAGATATACAGTTACATACCAAAAACAAGAGATCTACAGACACATACCAAATGTTAGAGATCTACAGATACATACCAAAAACAAGAGATCAACAGTTACATACCAAAGGTAAGAGATCTGCAGATACATACCAAATGTTAGAGATCTACAGTTACATACCAAAAACAAGAGATCTACAGATACATACAAAAAAACAAGAGATCTACAGATGCATACCAAAAACAAGAGATCTACAGTTACATACCAAAAACAAGAGATCTACAGCTACATACCAAATGTTCGAGATCTACAGTTACATACCAAAAACAAGAAATCTACAGACACATACCAAAAATAAGAGGTCTACAGTTACATACCAAATACAAGAGATCTACAGCTACATACCAAAAACAAGAGATCTACAGTTACATATCAAAAACAAGAGATCTACAGTTACATATCAAAGGTACAAAACTATATCTGTTATGTTTCAACATATATACATGCACAGTTTACAAGAATTAATGATATGAAATGAAATGGCATCTTTTCTCACAGATGCTGGGTGATTAGATTTTACTGGTAAGGTAGTCTTACAAGTACTGTCATTAATATGCCTGATAATGCATTAAAAATACAAATACTAATGAAAAATGCTACAATCAGGACCTCATCAGGATATGTGTTGATTGAAATAAATGTGTATTACTGTTTAAGCAAATTTAGAACTGCATTGTAGAAAATGAACAAGATCAGTGTCAAGCAAAATTGTTATGTTAAGTAAAAAAAAATATGTGAAGCAAAATTGCTATGTGAAATAAAATTGTTAAATGAAACAAAATTATTATGTGAAGCAAAATTGCTATGTGAAACAACTTTGTTATGTGAAACAACATTGTCATTTGAAACAACATTGTTATGTGAAGCAAAAGATTTATGTGAAACAACATCGTTATGTGAAACAATATTGTTGCGTGAAACAACATTGGTATGTGAAACAACATTTCCATGTGAAACAACATTGCTATGTTAAACAAAATAATTTCATATTTTTTTTACTACAGATGGATAATGATATTTTTTTTCCAGAGAATTCAGAGTTACAGGTAACGGAACCAGTCCCTTTTATAGGTTACCAGTCAGATACATTTTTCAGTCCGTCGTTAGCAATTGGAATGTCAACCCCGCCCCCATCACAGAGAAATACACCTGCTACTAGTGTCCTGGAAACATCAAGTTCTACACATGTACAATCAGGTATGGTATAATCAACTCATCCATCATTTAGTCATGGATCAAAAGTCCTTCCACTCTTAAAGATTTTCCTTTGTAGGTCTTTCATATAAAACATAATTTTGAAAAAAAAATCCTGTCAAGTCATTTCTCACTGGATTTTCACAAATTTTCAGCATTAAAAAACAGAAATAATTTTATTTCTTCTTTTAGAATATGATTAAAACACAAAGTTTTAATTTTTTTCTCCAATTCAGGGCTCTCACTACTTTCAAATTTGGAGGGAGAAGTGACTTCTCTTTCAGAGAGCTCACAGGGAGAAGTGGGAGACAACAGAGAGAAGTTGTGAGACTTCTTGGAGAAGTTAATTGCGATTAATCGAAACATTCTTTTGCAACCCCTCTGAAGTTACCCTGCCCAAATTTAGTAAATAGTTAAAAAGCTGTCTGAACTTATTTGTTCTGGGGTTTTTTTTATTCATAGCTACCTTAAGGACATTTATTCAATGTCACATTTTTATTTCTGCCTACCTTGACTATTGGAGTCTTGCATACCAGTGATTTTTTATATGTACCCCCCCCCCCCTTTTTTTTTTCCTTTTGAAATATTACTGTGCTGTGATTCATTACCACACAAATTGTAATAAATCATATTTGTGTAATCTTCAGCAGAAAAATGATGTCTGTCAATTTGCTCAATGGTCCAACTATATATAGCTAAGGAATGAAAATATAGCACAAACGTATATTGCCACTGTCACTAGTGTCAGTCAAAAACTGAAGAAATAAAGGCTGTAATTATTATTTGCCAGACCTCAAATCAGATTGCAACAATGGAGGAAAGTTACTGTAGTTCAAAGTATTTTTTAATTGGATATGCATTAACGTTTACACATGTCTGGATAAACAGTTCGATAGACCGTAATATTAACCCGGTGTCGAGTATGAAATATCAATGCGGATGGATAAATATCTGAAGCAACCCCCGTGCATTTCAACGAATTTTGAATTGCCAATCTTCGCATATATGAACATATTTGATATGAGAACTATGATTTTATATCACAGAAATGATTAAAAAAAATAATCAAAAGTTCGTTTTGTTGAAAGTAGCTTCGGACAAGAGGTTTGGTCAACATTTCCGGTAGCACAGTACCGCATTGCATCCCCTTTCCAAAATGGCGCCTATGTTGTTTTTTACGAAAAACAAATACAAATAGTTTTATTTTAAGTCGGGGCACATATAAATATAAGCTCTAATGAACGAAATTGAAGTTTCTATAAACCGTAATGGATTACTTTCCAAGAAAATCACTTTTAAAATACTTAACGGATACGATAGACTTCAATAAACACGTGCACGATATCAACATTTTCATAAATGACAAGTGGAGAAAATACGCGGGCGGCGACATAGGGCGACTCTTCAAAATTACAAGGCGACTTGAACTTCGCTTTTGACCAACGAGAAAGCGAAGTCAACCTTCACAAGGCGACTTCTTCACCAGAATCGCCCTCCAACGTGAGCCCTGCAATTTAGCATTACTATTTAATCGTAGAAAATTGTGACGTTGACAGTTTTCCTTTGTGTCTAAATAAAAAATTTGTACAAATAAGAATTCACATATTTATATGATTATAATGTGGAATTAATCTCTACTTAATTAATATGCTTTTAAAGGTGAAAAAAATCAAGAAATATTATATTATATTAAAGGACTTCCTAAGATTTCTTTGAAAATAAGTGGTCCCATATAATATATATAAATGAATGTCTTAATGCAGAAAGACTTGATCTGTAATTGTGTTTAGCATAAGATTCTGTTTGAATCTAGAGACATCTATGTTAGAGATTATATGATAATTAATACCTACATGTATCATCATTAGTTTGTTTCCCATCTTTTGTTAATTACATGTTACAGACCTTGGTTTTTTTCTCAGTAAATATTGGTAAAGTAAATTATTAAATGGATATGTGTGGCTATACATGTAGGTTCAGAGCACATTCACCAGATATCATGGACATGGCTGTGTCGATATGCATGACTGAGTAAAAAAACAGTCTGATATTCATAAATGTTTATTTTACTGTTTTGTAAAACCTTCTCATATTCATTAATCTATGTGTTTGAAAAGAATGGAATAGATTTCATTGACAAAATATTTTGTAAAACTTTATTGTAAAATGAGTATCTGGAAGACTGAACCTCGCATCATAAATACCTCCTTTATATTAAGATTAATTATTTTTACAGCTACCTATGGTAATACACCAGTACTGACACCGAGAGCCACACCACCGATCTTTGAGGACACGGATAAGGTTTGTATCTAAAAATATAAATCATTTCCTTTATGATTGAACATTTTTCTTACAGACATGCTTAAATTTACTCTTAATTATAAACCTATAAAACACATTCATGTATTTTAAAAGTTAAAGGAAAACAATAACAATTTCATGAATGAAAAACTACTTTTGTTGTCTTTTGAGGAAAATGTAAGCTGGAATTAAAATGGATACATTTACCTCAATTGTTTGAGCTATGAATCAGAAAATCATTTTTTTTTATTTGGAAGAAATTCTCAACCCTGCATGATTTCACTAAGAGGGAAGGTTTGGGCTTATAAGACTAATTTCACCCTGTCGCCTGTTGTTGAAGTGTCTGTACAAAGGCAGGAAAGTGAGCAGTCATTTAATTGTGCATTAGGGGTATCTATTCCAGCTCTATTTCTACAATTTAATGATTAGATTTTGGAACTGTTCTGACGGTAAGGTATTTTTTTGCCCTAAATAATTTAAATATTCAATATTCTTCAAGTGTAACAATTTGTTGATACAATAATAATTTATCAAGATTGACCTTTTCTTCAGACTATAAGCAGAAACAGTAGCAGAGGATCATTATTTACCAAGGGGTCAGACAAACGTTTGAATACATCTTTAACGATAACAACAAAGTCACAACCGGGAAGTGATACAAAATCGTCTATTCCACCGTCACCGTTGAAAGCGGAATTCACGTCAGAACCTCCATTTGGAGCATTTAAAACTCTGCCGGTAAAGAAAACAGCTCGGGAACTTACGTTCAACATTATTAATGAACCTGTCTTTGAATCTCCTGCGCAGTCTTTTAGTGATCATGTGATGATGTATCCCGAGGTGTCCAGTGTTGACAACGACGATGGCGGAATAGATTCAGGAAATAAAAACGAATCGGAAGATGTTGATGGACTGAAGAAAAACGGCATTGAAAGACCTGACTTGATGGAATCATTCTCAATGGATACACTGCCAAAAATGATGGAAGAATTACATGACAGTGATGAAGGTAAGGGAGATAACTTAAGTCAGTATACCTTTTGCACATTCTCCATTTTATTCTAAAATTATTCTTTTTCATAGAAGTTATTTCCCTTTCAACAGGAAAAATGGTATCCATTCTAGGAATGGCAACAGAATTTTCTGATGATTTGTTCATATTTGAACCTTGTTAAAAATCAGAGTAACTAGAAATTTTGAAAGTTGTTACAACATTAAAATGTTGTACTGAATACAGGGTTAGTAATACTGATATATCTTATGCTTGGTTTAATTTAATTTATTACTGATGCATTTTGGATGATAGCAAGTAACACTCTAAATATCAAAGAAATTTTGAATGTATATTACACAACAAAAAATAAATTTGTTGTAGCCATGATCGTATGGTAGTTAGATTTACAACTACCTATGCAATCAATGCCTATCACCACTAATGTTGTGAGTTCGAATCTCGATCAGGGCGAGGTGGACAACATTATGTGATAAAGTTTGTCAGTGACTTACGACAGGCTGATGGTTTTATTTGGGTCCTCTGGTTTCCTCCACCGAAAAAACTTACGGCCACGATATTTATTACTGAAATATTGTTGAAAGTGGCATTAAACACCATAACCTTAACTCTTTCCCATTTTGTGTGATAGCAAGTAACACTCTAAATACAAAAGAAATATTAAATATATATTACACTGAACAAAAGATATATTCATATGACCAAGATACATCTATCATGTTGATTTATCACGTTTTGTCTCTGACTACTGCAGTGTCCTGTTCTAAGGGTGAATTATGTATTTAATTCATCTTGCAAAACAGCGGACTCTTCTTTTAGAGGGCTTGTATCCTGCAGAGGAGAAACTGGGTGCTATTTGAAAATTAATAAGTTGGCTTATTTGTATTTTTGCAGATTCTGCTCCTGATGATGAAGTTTCAGAAATCACACAGAGTCACAGAAGTTCCCAGTCATCTGTGCATTTGACTGCAGAATCTGTCGCACAATTCATGAAAAGTGTCAATAGAATCCGCTTTAATAGTCTAACAGCTACTAATACTATGGATATATATAAACAGGAAAGATTTAAAAAGTCAAGGTCTAGGTCGTGCCCTAGTTTACCAAAGGTCATCTCTGTTGAAAATGAGGACAGCGAAGGTGATAGTGACAGTGACCAGTTATCAAGGTCAGTGTCGATGACCTCAAGTTTCAAGCAGATTTTACAAACTAGTCAGAACAATCAACCAACAACGTTACCTGTTGTCACAACTGTTACTACGGATGCGAGAACAGTTACCACAACAACGTCACAGATCAGTATTACGTCGTGTCCAATATTCAGCTCGCAGGACAATCAGTCGCAAATGCAATCCCACAATAGTTTTATGGACATGATGAAAAAATCTTTATTACCAAACTGTATTCATCTCTGCCACAGATGTAAAGCTTACATGATATCTGATAAAAATCAAGGTAAGATATTAAC
This sequence comes from Bathymodiolus septemdierum, assembly GCA_963383655.1. NCBI lineage: Eukaryota > Metazoa > Mollusca > Bivalvia > Mytilida > Modiolidae > Bathymodiolus > Bathymodiolus septemdierum. The sequence goes on along the minus strand of OY726528.1, from coordinate 10,098,974 downwards.
TTCCTACAGGAACAGTGCAGAGCCAGAAAAACTTAAGAAATCAAGAGCTGGGGGGGGTTTGAGATCTGATTATTGTGTTGATTTTGGGGTCAGTAGTTCAAAGTTCAAGGCCTATACATGGATATGTAACAGGTCATATTTTATGGTTATTGGTTAGGGTTATGGTTTTAATGCCACTTTCAACAATATTTTCAGTTATTTCGTGGCAGTCAGTTTTATTGGTGGAGGAAACTGTAGTACCGGAGAAAACCTACAAACTTGAATCACATAATGTTGTATCGAGTACACCTCGCCTGAACAGGGTTCAAACTCCCAATGTTAGTGGTGATAGGTATTGATTGCATAGGTAGTTATAAATCCAACTTCCGTACGATCACGACCACGACGGCCTTCTAGAAAAACTTTAAAATCAAGAGGCAGAGCTATGATATCCAATTATTATGTTGATTTGGCGTCAGTAGGTCAAAGTTCAAAGCCTATACATGGATATGTTACAGGTCATATTTTATTCCCATTTATAAATACAATAGTATAATACATGACCGTTTCATTCTCACAAACGTTTTATGTGATTTTGTACAGTTTAACAAAAATCACTATAGCAACTCAACTTGTGCATGTTACCATGTTTTTTTTTCATCACCATGACAATATAGATTTAGCTGGATGTGTTGTCTTGCATTGGCAGACAGCTTCCACATTGCCACACATATATAGTGCCAGATTATCCATTAGACACTGTGTCTAGGGCCTACAAAGATTAAAAATTACATGAAAAATGACAAATTAGTGCCTATGCATATTAAAGGACGAAGTCCTTATAACGGTAGGCTGTCCGATTTTTCCTTCTATATTGATAGCCAAATATCTGTTCAGCGGAAGTTTAAAAAACAGATCAATTGATAATTTAGAAATGCAAAAGAAATATATTTCAATGAAAAATTCCCAATTCTTTAATTATTTACTCTATGCAAAATCGAAATAAACTTGAAATAAAATTCTAATAAAAAAATCTCTTTCTACGAAACTCCCGACGGAAGAGCGGCGTACAGTAGGTAAAATGAACGGAACAGCCATAACAAATCGGCTACAAAATTCATTCAAAATAACTTGTACAGATTATTGAAATTTTAGGACTTCGTCCTTCAAACAGGTTGTTTGTCTCATATTATGTCATTATTTCTTTACACAGCATTATCTACATACTTAAATATGACATAATGACAGCAAGTAAAACAATGTATTTCATCTTACATCTGATATGTAAATAAAAAATTAATTTTCATGTTTATTTTTAGATACTGAAGTCCCATTATTCCAAGCACTTTCTCCGTTAGAACTTTTAGACAAACATTTGACAATGGGAAGAGAAATCCACGCCAAAGAACTTAGTAAGATACCTATCACAAGTCAAGATGCCATTAACTGGACTCACTTTGGAGGTAGGAAACTGTTATATTTTAGTCACTGAAGCAGAGATATGATATATGTATGCCCATAATAATGCTGACTGTGTCAAAAGTTGATGCAGCCAAGACATGGTATGTTTGCCCATATTCGTCCTGCCTGTAGCAAAAGTTACTGAAACGGAGAATTAGTATGTTTGCCCATATTTGTCCTGCCTGTTTAAAGTTACTGGAGCGGAAAATTATTATGTATGCCCATATTTGTACTACCTGTTTAAAGTTACTGAAGTGGAAAATTATTATGTATGCCCATATTTGTACTGCCTGTTGAAAGTTGCGAATGGAAAATTATTATGTACGCACCATATTTGGCTTGCCTGTGTCGGAAGTTACTGAACCTGACACATATTATATATGTCACTAGATGGCATTATTGTTTCCTTACCTTGTGGTCCTCGATGATCAGCTAGTCATTGAGTATGATTTTGGTGTGAAAAAGTCTATTGGAACAAACTGCATTGATTCAGATTTATTTACGGGTTACCACAATATACACATCATTCATATCCTTATAATAATAAACGAAATCAGTCAATGGGACAAATTATGTCTTTCCAGTTATGAACAACATGCAAGATCAATTGTTTCACTCGATTTTGATAGTGGAAAAAAACCACTAAATAGACAACAATTTTTGGCTGTTTAAAACTGTTATTGAAAACACTGGGAAAACTATTGTTTTGAGAATTTCATTTTGCTAGATGTAACCATGATGACGTCTTCCTTGCATTCAAGAAATTAAAATTTAACTTTTTATGTTCAGGAGCCCCTCCAGCAGATGAAATCAACATTTTACGAGGTCAGATTATTATGATGGAGAATCAATTAATGTATGAACGACACAAACGTGAATTGCATAACAAAAGAAATCGTAGGTTACTTAGGAAGATTACTAATGCTGAAACCTTGGAAGAAAATAATAAAACTATGGTAAGATTCTGTAATTATATTCTTGTGTCATTTCCAGAAGAAATTATTTTGTATGATACATGAAATATGTATCTGTCAATACAGTGGATGCCTTTTTAATATTTGTTTTATTGTTTATGGTGTTTAATGCCACTTTCAACAATATTTCATTTTTATTGGTGGATGAAACCCGGAGAAAGCCACCGTCCGTCCTGTTGCAAGTCACTGACAACTTGATCATATAATGTTGTATCTAGTACACCTTGACGTGAACGGGGTTCGAATGCACAACTTAAGTGGTGATAGGCACTGATTGCACAGGTAATTGTAAATCCAACTACCATACGATCACGACCATGATGGCCCCCCTTTTTAATATAGAATTCAAGGTGATTGCATAATCCTGGAAGTACCACTGATTGCCCATCATTTTAGTACCTTTTATGGAATTTTAACATGTTTGCTCCAAATGAAGATAATGCACTAATGAGCTGAGTTTGAGTAGACATCAAAATTAGATTCTGATATGCGATTGACAATAAATGAGTTTGTAAACAGAAATGCAGAAATTGTTGAAAATGTTAGTCGATACATACGAAATGAGTTTAAATGTTGTTCAATCTCGAACATCGAATGCAGATAGTAACATTTCTTTTATAACGATTTTTAGTAAGTTTTTCAATATTGTTATTTAATACCTTTGAACTACAGTAAAATTTATTGACATGGATATATTTTTAACTAATGTTCTTCAAATGGAAAGGACAGGCAGGATGTACAAAATTAGTCTCCCTGTCTCATATATTGAAAGCCTTTTTTGTTCGAAATCCATGATAAATATATCACTTATTGTAAAACTACTTAGTTACACGTTCAAAATTCTCTTAATATATTATCCATTCAGAAGATAGTTCAGTTGTCCAGTTCAGCCTTCCCACACTTACTGCCAAATAATTGCATTGAGCAAAAAATGGTGGTATATCATAAAAAGAAACACTACTATTGATGAAGTAATACATTTATGTACACACATTTTCATTGTAAAGTCACTACTACTGATGAAGTAATACATTTATATACACACATTTTCATTGTAAAGTCACTACTATTGATGAAGTAATACATTTATGTACACACATTTTCATTGTAAAGTCACTACTGTTGATAAGGAAATACACACATTATAATTACAAGGAAACCATCTGTGACAATAAGTCTTGAATTTCCTATTCTTTAATTAAATCCTGCTTCAAACAATAATATTTATTTGTCTACCAATAATAATTACCATAATTTGAGATAATTCTTGGTAAAACAAAATGTTTAATGTCTGTCTATTTTAGGCTGAACAAATACATATACTAGAAACAGAAATTCAGAATTTTAAGGTCTCCGCCAAATTATTACAAGGTGAAAACAGGCAGTTAAAAGACTCACAGGAAAGTAATGAATATGAGATGCTAGTCAAACTCAGGTACGTTATAAAGAAAAACATGACTCGTCTGAAAACAGGCAGTTAATAGACTCACAGGAAAGTAATGAATATGAGATGCTAGTCAAACTCGGGTACGTTATAAAGAAAAACATGACTCGTCTGAAAACAGGCAGTTAATAGACTCACAAGAAAGTAATGAATATGAGATGCTAGTCAAACTCAGGTACGTTATAAAGAAATAATGACTCTTCTGAAAACAGGCAGTTAATAGACTCACAAGAAAATAATGAATATGAGATGCTAGTCAAACTCAGGTACGTTATAAAGAAAAACATGACTCGTCTGAAAACAGGCAGTTAATAGACTCATAAGAAAGTAATGAATATGAGATGCTAGTCAAACTCAGGTACGTTATAAAGAAAAACATGACTCGTCTGAAAACAGGCAGTTAATAGACTCACAAGAAAGTAATGAATATGAGATGCTAGTCAAACTCAGGTATGTTATAAAGAAAAACATGACTCGTCGCAACTCGGCCAAAATCTATTATTCCATCTATAGCCTTGTCTGTATTATGGTAGCTGCTATTATAACTTCTTTCAGAAATCTCCAGTGGTGGGAGTAATATAAGTAATTTCAAAATGGGTGTGCGTGTGCCAGTTAGAAATATGATGTATTAAACGAGACCATGTAATGACTTTAATATGTAGTACTGTATTTAAGTGATTTTGACATATGATCAGTATGAATACACATTCCAACTGAAAAAGACACATTTCTTTTTCTTCCCACATTATTATGCACATTTGTCACAGGAAATACAATAAGTAATTAACAGGTGACTTTGTTCCAGAATACGACCTTATACATACCCAGAGGGTGATAAAACCAATACCTAGTACAAGACCCCCCAAAATATTATTACAATATGCAAGGTTTTATTATTGCGATCCTTGTCTGAAAAACATCGCAAAAATTTCTGAATAATTGTTTTTGCACAAATTTGTATTGTATTGTTATACATACAAAAATTCATTATCTATTTCTTCAATTACAGAAGTTGTTTACAAGAAAATTCTGATCTGAAATCAACGAAAACAGAACTTAATACTTTGTTAGTTAGACAGAGGGAGGAACAAGATGCTCTGAAAAAGGTAAAATGAAAATTCAGAAATAAGAAATAATAGTTGTTTGGGGTTTTCTTTATCATAGCTTATGCTTATACCATAGTCCCTTCTTACAAGACCACCTCCACCGAAGGTCACCTCTCTTATAAGACCAGATGCTTATACTGTAGTCCCTTCTTACAAGACCACCTCCACCGAAGGTCACCTCTCTTATAAGGCCAGATGATTATACTGTAGTCCCTTCTTACAAGACCACCTCCACCAAAGGTCACCTCTCTTATAAGACCAGATGCTTATACTGTAGTCCCTTCTTACAAGACCACCCCCACCAAAGGCCACCTCTCTTATAAGGCCAGATGGTTATACTGTAGTCCCTTCTTACAAGACCACCTCCACCGAAGGTCACCTCTCTTATAAGGCCAGATGATTATACTGTAGTCCTTTCTTACAAGACCACCTCCACCAAAGGTCACCTCTCTTATAAGGCCAGATGCTTATACTGTAGTCCCTTCTTACAAGACCACCCCCACCAAAGGCCACCTCTCTTATCAGGTCAGATTTGAGATGCACTTGCACTGAGGTAGTAGAATAATACTAAATGGTCTCCCTCAAGAGAGGCCATTCCTCTTATAAGGCCATTGTTTTCATTGCAGAAGGGGTGGCTTTGGCTACAACCTTTTTATTTTACAGGATATTTTTTGTACATATACCAAGTTGTGCATATTATCAGGAATTTGATTTTCTTCAATTTTTCACAAAATTACAGTTTAGTGAACTTAGTCCATTTTTATGAGATTTTTAGCAGTCCAATTTTGTGAAATTTAGTATATGCCAGTAAGCATATGCGTTGTCCTCCTAATTCCTCTGACAGTTTTCAATGTAGAAGCTTTTTAGTTTACAGGATATTTGTACATTTATCAAAGGCATGCTTTTTTTATTTTCTTTAATTTATGTTGAACAGCAAGTGTAGAATTTTGCTGCAGAACCGTAGCTTATGGTCTTTGTGGAATCCAGACTCCAACAGAGGTCGGGCCTTTTGGGTACTATTATCTCATTTGTCGAAGTACATTGATACTATTAGGTTCAATAAATATTTTTCTATCAAATTTTTTAAGGATGTAAATCTAAATATTTTCTAAAAGCTACGGTTCTCCAGCTAGTGTAAAAGTAATAATGCACTTACATTTAAACATCTGGTGTTTCAAATGATATTTATGTATTAATTTTTTAAAACAATATTCTTTTCTTCAGAAATTGCAAGAGGCAGAAAACAAATTATTTCATCATAAACAAGAGATAGTTCATCTGAAGAAACAAGAAGAATTGGCTACAAAACTCAAAGATCAGGTACATGCATATTATTTGCAATATCAATACATGTAAGGGAACTTTGAAATAGGTCATATGAGACAGGTTTGATTTATATGAAATGCTTTGTGAAAGAAAATTAAAATTAAGGTCACATAATACAAGTAATTGCTTAATAGAGGTGGTCACTAAAGCAGGTTTGTATTCCAAATATTGAGTAGTTAACAACATATCCAAAACTACACAGAAGCTGTCATTGATTTAATACAAATGCTCAAGAGAATGGTTGTTGTTTTATTTACTGTACAAAGAAGTTATTTTTGAAATCTATCATAATGTTACTATAAATACATACATATACCTTGACGACCATGATATCTTAGAAAACAATCATAATGTTACTATAAATACATACATATACCTTGACGACCATGATATCATTGAAATCTATCATAATGTTACTATGAATACATACATATACCTTGACGACCATGATATCTTAGAAAACAATCATAATGTTACTATAAATACATACATATACCTTGACGACCATGATATCATTGAAATCTATCATAATGTTACTATAAATACATACATATACCTTGACGACCATGATATCTTAGAAAACAATCATAATGTTACTATAAATACATACATATACCTTGACGACCATGATATCATTGAAATCTATCATAATGTTACTATAAATACATACATATACCTTGACGACCATGATATCTTAGAAAACAATCATAATGTTACTATAAATACATACATATACCTTGACGACCATGATATCATTGAAATCTATCATAATGTTACTATAAATACATACATATACCTTGACGACCATGATATCTTAGAAAACAATCATAATGTTACTATAAATACATACATATACCTTGACGACCATGATATCTTAGAAAACAATCATAATGTTACTATAAATACATACATATACCTTGACGACCATGATATCTTAGAAAACAATCATAATGTTACTATAAATACATACATATACCTTGACGACCATGATATCATTGAAATCTATCATAATGTTACTATAAATACATACATATACCTTGACGACCATGATATCTTAGAAAACAATCATAATGTTACTATAAATACATACATATACCTTGACGACCATGATATCTTAGAACACAATCATAATGTTACTATCAATACATACATATACCTTGACGACCATGATATCTTAGAAAACAATCATAATGTTACTATAAATACATACATATACCTTGACGACCATGATATCTTAGAAAACAATCATAATGTTACTATAAATACATACATATACCTTGACGACCATGATATCATTGAAATCTATCATAATGTTACTATAAATACATACATATACCTTGACGACCATGATATCTTAGAAAACAATCATAATGTTACTATAAATACATACATATACCTTGACGACCATGATATCTTAGAAAACAATCATAATGTTACTATAAATACATACATATACCTTGACGACCATGATATCTTAGAAAACAATCATAATGTTACTATAAATACATACATATACCTTGACGACCATGATATCATTGAAATCTATCATAATGTTACTATAAATATATACATATACCTTGACGACCATGATATCTTAGAAAACAATCATAATGTTACTATAAATACATACATATACCTTGACGACCATGATATCATTGAAATCTATCATAATGTTACTATAAATACATAGATACTCCTTGACAACAATGATAACATAAAAAAACAAACCATTCTTTTTCTATAAACGCATAGTCCTTGGTGAGAACTGTTCAATAACAATTATTACATGATCTTTTATAATTTGTTTTTGTTATATCAGTAAGAATTGTGGAGTTTTTTAGTGCAGACTGATAACCAGATTATTTTATGTCATGTGATTATCTTTTAACCAATAGAATTGAATCTTTGTTATGTGAGGTATAATAATAACAATTATTACATGATCTTTTATAATTTGTTTTGGTTATATCAATAAGAATTGTGGAATTTTTTAATGCAGACTGATAACCAGATTATTTTATGTCATGTGATTATCTTTTAACCAATAGAATTGATTCTTTGTTATGTGAGGTATAATAATAACAATTATTACATGATCTTTTATAATTTGTTTTGGTTATATCAACAAGAATTGTGGAGTTTTTTTTTAGTGCAGACTGATGACCTGTGTGTATAACATGTTAATCTGTGACCTTGGTTTGATTGAGAGATATTATCAGCATGCCCATTCACGTACTGCAGTACGTGTTTCACGTAGAATAAAAATCATGCACATGTAATTGAAAGAACCCTACGTGCGTGCACGTAAAGAACCTGTTGCGAGCACTGTATAAAAAGTACCTCTTGTTTACAATTCACTTCAAAGTACGTATAATAGAGTTGTTCTGATTAGTTAATTTCGGCAATATTATCCAATCAGAACATTCCTTGCATATTTTAAGTGGGATGATATGATTTATAGGTCGCCCAATTCTATTGGCTCCTTATTTTTTAATTGTCCAATCAGAAGAACTGTTACTGTTTAAACCCGTAATATTTACAAAAAACAGCGTGGTGCACGACCTTGACATTCTATCTATCAGCCTACTGACCTACTTGGTATTATACTATGCAGCGATCCTTGAATGATTTCTTCGCCAAAAATAGAAACAAAACTGCTAAAAGAAAACATGACAGTAACAGCGACGATGACAGTGCCGATCCTAACAATAATGTAACTAATGTCAGTGAGCCAGTGCCTTTATTTCTTTTAAGCATCAGAATATAACAGTTCAAATTATGCACTCAAAACAACAACAAATTGAAATTTTATTTCATATGCTTAAAAAAAAAAAAAAAAAACATATACAAAAACTGGACATGTGAAATGAGCAAAATGCAGTTCATTTTCTCTGTACCCCCAAATGAAGAGTTAGAGGGTACATTGGACCCCCGAAAATGAAGGTAAAAGGGTACATGTACCCCCAGATGAAAAAACTTGTGGGCATGCTGATTATATACTAGTTGTTAAATTTTACTTGGACTAGATACGATTATATTGATGCTGGAAACTATTACAATACGGTTGTTTCGAATTATTTTCATTCCGTCAAAATTTTGTTATTTTCGTCTGCCAGATCACGTGATTTCGCTGGACTAATCGGCATTGAACTTCCTGTGTCAATATACACAACAAAAACTCCAATCAATTTGTGCCGTTTTAATGTTCGATCCTCAACTTAAAAAAATCTTAACATTTTCTGTAAAAGACAGATATCGATTAAATTATTTTATTTGTATCATAGACTTCAATGCAGAAACAATTACTTCTTTAAAATTAAATTTGTTTTCTTTCTTTATTTGCGGCTGTCTGCATCATCAAAGGAAAACGATCTGCCTTTATGTATATATTTTTGATATCAGACAGATAGTGTGGTACCGAACACCAGTATTTATTCAGCGGTTTCCATGGCGTCTCCATATTACAATTACTTATAATCTACCGCATCTACGACGTTGTCACAGTAATAGCGTAAACACCGGAAGTCGCCTGCCGATTTGTTCAGACGTCAAGACAAGAAAAAGATGGAACGTGGTCGGAATTGACATGATCCGAAACAACCGTATACTATGAATATATTTTTATTTGTTGAATACCAATTTTGTTGGTTTTCTTTGGTTCAATCAAGCTGTTAAATTTAGTGCATAGCAAAAGACATTGATAACTTGAGAAATCACATACAAGTATCAAAACCATGAATTCAAATGTCAGCAAACATCTCAGTTTCTGCCAATCCACGAGAATTGACAACAACGAGAATAAATGAAACTACTATTAAATTCATAGGTTTAATTAATTGTTTGATATAAAAGCTGTGTTTTTCCCAAGTCTGACCCAAATTTCTATCAGCTTTTTTTTTGTCTTATGGAGTTTGAGGTTTGCTAGAGTTGTTCTTGTTGCAGTTTTTGATATTGTTTTCCATTACTTTTTCCATCTGTAAGGAAAAAAATGTACCCCCTCCCCATTTGCCACAAATAGTTTCTAATTAAGACTAAACAACACACCCAAATACAGCCAAGCATGTATTAAGAGGTTACCTTTGGCACAAAGAAAAGGTGGTCATATAAGACAGGTGACCTCTTAAAAGAGGTTCAATTCATATGATATTTTCTATGACACAACAAGAAAAAGGTGACCTTTTAATGCAGGTGACCACATGGGCAGGTTTGACTGTAATTCTATTGTATTTTTCAGGTGCTTCAAACTCATAAAGAATTGATGTTAATGGGAGAGTTACAACAGAAATATCAAGAGAACTTAAATATAAATAAATATAGGAATAATAAACAGCCTGAACATGAGATGCTTGTGTCAACGTTAAAGGCAGAAATTAAAGGTTTGTAAAAAAAAAAGGACAGGACAAGTTTTTATCAGTAATTTATGCATTTGACCTTTGATCTCATCCATTGATATTGACATTATCAAGGACCTAAGTGTTATAAATATAGAATAACGTCAGTATTGAAGTTGAGACACGTAATCACTAGTATCGCAGCAAGTCTGACAGAACGAGCTGTGATACTAATGATAATGTATGTCAAGATCTTCAAAACTGGCGTTCTTATTTTTATTGGCGACGTCAAAATGTGTTTGACATCACACGGACTCATAATTTTCAATATCAGTCAGTTCTAGCCCATACGAGTTACGAACTGACATAATATTTTTGTGGATCAAGGTCAGTTCAGTAATTCGGACTTTATCAGCGGCACTCATCAAATGGAAAATGTCAAATTTACAGATAATGAAAATGATTGGTCAGTGTGACGTCAAGCACATTATGACATCACAGATAAAAACAACATGTACGATAACGTCTGTTTTGAAGGTCTTCACATGTAATATGAGACAGGCAACCTGTTTGAAGGACGAAGTCCTAAAATTTCAATAATACGATGATCCGTACACGTTATTATCTTTTATTTTGAAAGAATGTTATAGCCGATTTGTTATGGCTGTTCCGTTCATTTTACCTACGCCTCTCTTCCGTCGAGAGTTTCGTAGAAAGAGTTTTTTTTATTAGAATTTTATTTCAAGTTTATTTCGATTTTGCAGATTAAATAAATAAAGAATTGGGAATTTTTCATTGAAATATATTTCTTTTGCATTTCTAAATATCAATTGATCTATTTTTTTAAACGATGAACAGATATTTGGCTATCAATATAGAAAGGAGGAAAAATAGGACAGGCTACGTTAAAAGGACTTTGTCCTTTATTATGAATAGTATCACAGCGTGTCCTGTCTGACTCCCTGTGATACTACCATTCAGACATTATAATATATTTATTAAACATTAAAAGCAGAAATTAAAGATTTGCAAGAAAGAACATAGAAAGGTATTTTGTATGGCATAATTGTTTACAATTTTAATTCTTAAATTTTTCTTTCAGTTCTGCAAGCTCAGTGGGATCGAGATTCACTTCAGTTAACAGCATGTCAACAAAAATTGATGGAACTTGAGGAAAATGTAAAAAATAAGGTATGTCAGTGGGAAAAAAACAGCTGGCATTGATTGTCATTACAACTAATTAGTAAGAAAGGATATGGATGTAAATGAAAATGAGAGACTATCCAGCACTACACATAGACATAAACTAAAATAAAGAATAAAGGAACAGCTTGTAGTAAGAAAAAATATGGATGTAAATGAACGGAGAGACTATCCAGCACTACACTTATACACAAAATAAAGTCAAGGAACAGCACTTTTATTGATGTTCTACAGGAAGCAGAGTACTCTCAGAAAACTACCTGTCTGCTCTAAATTACTGACAAACTATCACATACAGTGTAAGATTGTATCAAGTACACCTTGTATGATCAGAAGGCAAATTTGTGAACATTACTGGCAATAAGCTAGCGATGGTCACTGATTATATAGATATACTACAACCTTTGAAGGTATGTATCATACACACAATATGATCTACTAGATTGACACAATTTGATGTGTATAATTGTATTTTGTAGGATGTTTGTATAAATGAATTGAAAAAGAAATTAGAAGATGTGAAAGTGAGTCAAGAAGACGAAATAAAGGTAAATTGTTTTAGAATAAACAGTTTTTACATTTTAAAATAAACAGAATTTTCACATTTTGAAACTACTAGACTGATTAAAATCAAGCTTTACAGGAATGGGGTCATCTACATAAATTCCTCATTGCGTCTTGAAATGGGGGGGGGGGTTATGATGTTTAACGCCACTTTCAACAATATTTCAGTTATATTGTGGCGGTCAGATTTTTGTGGAGGAAGCCGGAGTACCCAGAGAAAACCACTGACCTGTCGCAAGTCGCTGATCTTAAAATGGGAAAAAATATGTCAGCCACATGCAATTTTTGGCACCGGTTTGGTGAAGCTTTAGAAAATCTTCCTCTCTGACAATTTCTGAAACTATAAGTCCAAGTGATTTTTAGCTCACCTTGCCAAAGGCAACGTGAGCTTTTGCCATCACTTGGTGTTCGTCGTCCGTTAACTTTTCACATTTTAATCTTCTCCTCTGAAACCTCTTAGCCAAATGAACTGAAACTTGGTAGGAAGCATCTATGGAAGGTCCTCTATAAAGATTGCTCATTTTGTCCCGATAGGTTAACAAACATGGCCACCACAGGCAATTCTTGTTTCTGATTGGTTGATTTCTAAAAAAAATCTTCTCTGTTAAAAGAAAGATAACTCTTGCCATTATCTCCCTTAGGAATTAACAAATGCTGATATAGTGTAATGTGTTTATTCTATACATTACAAGTAGGTATTCACATTTTAATATTCTGTTTAACAAACCTTGCCAAAGGCAATATGAGCGTTTGCCATCACTTGGTGTCCGTCGTCTGTCATCCGTTTCCTTTTCACATTTTAATCTTCTCCTCTGAAAACCCTCCGCCAAATGAACTGAAACTTGGTAGGAAGCATCTATGGAAGGTCCTCTCTAAAGAGTGCACATTTTGTTTTGATCCATTACCAAACATAGCCGCCACAGGCAATTCTTGTTTCTGAATGGCCGATTTTTTTAAATCTTCTCCTCTGAAACCGCTTGGCCAAATGAACCGAAACTTGGTAGGAAGCATCTATGGAATGTCCTCTATAAAGATTGCTCATTTCGTCCCGATCGGTTAGCAAACATGGCTACCACTGAAACTTGGTAGGAAGCATCTATGTAATGTCCTCTATGAAGATTGCTCATTTCGTCCCGATCGGTTAGCAAACATGGCCACCACATGCAATTCTTGTTTCTGATTGGTCGATTTCTAAAAAATCTTCTCCTTTGAAACTGCTTAGCCATATGAACCGAAACTTGGTAGGAAGCATCTACATGTATGGAAGGTTCTGTATTAAGTTTCCTCAAAGCAGAATGAAAGGTGAGCGACACTGAGCCTCTAATTAACTTACTACAAATGATATTTTTTGAAGTCATGTACAGAGAATCAACTTTTTTCTTAATCCAGTAGAAAAAAAAAATCAGTTGTGTGGTTCATGGAAGCCCTTGCAATATGTGTTGTATACTATAAATGATGTTTTTGAGGTCTTCTTTAGAGAATATATTGTCTTGATCCGGGAATTTTTTTTCAAATTGATTATAGTGAATGGAAGCCCTTGCAATGTTTGTTGCAAACAAGGCTTTTGCAATAAAGTATTTTTTGTGTTAATTGACTGCTTAAATATGTTTGACTGCACACAAAAATAAATAACAACCAAAAAGACTTCTTTGAAATTTATGTGATTACTGAAACTAAATGTATACATGAGAAACCCATGACAATCTGTCCATTTGTGTGTTGAGCACTTTGATTATGTCTTTTCAAATACACAAAATTTACCCTAAATATTTTACTAAAAAGGATGTGACTTAAAACAATGTATATGTCAATTGCAGGCAGTTGAAGATAAGTATTGATCTGTAAAAGACCCATGACAATCTGTCCATCAGTGTGTTGAGCACTTTGATTATGTCTTTTCAAATTTTACTTATCTTATTTTGCAGGCAGTTGAAGATAAGTATGGATCTGTTATTAAAATAAACCAAGGATTGGAAGGCAAACTGTTACAACTCTATAGTCAAGTTGATGAACTGAAATGTCCAAAACAGACAAAAGGTAAACATGTTTTACTATTACATAAAGGTAGATAATTTGAAGGTACAGTAGATTCTTCTTTGAGACAACCATTTATTGGGTTAGGGTTATGGTGTCTAATGCCACTTTCAACAATATTTCAGTTATATCGTGGCTGTCAGTTTTACTGGTGGAGTAAACCAGAGTACCCGGAGAAAACCACCAACCTGCCGCAAGTCACTAACAAACTTCACAAAGTCACATAATGTTGTATCAAGTACACCTCGCTATGAAAGGGATTCGAACTAACAAAGTTAGTGGTGATAGCCACTGATTACACAGGTAGTAATAAATCCAACTACCATACGGTTATGACCATGGCGACCCCCAATTATTTATTGATAATTTGGACATTTTTTCTTTGATTTCAACTAGTTTTATTTTCAATATCAAAAACTGACTTTAATACTCGTAATTATCAGTCAAATAAGAATGTTAGCGATAAAAATAATAATGTCAGTTTTGAAGATCTTGGTATACATTATGAGACTCGCTGCGATGCTTGTGATAATGTCTGTCTTGTCCTTCAAAACTGTGGTTACTCTATATTTAATAAACAATGACATGGATGATTGAACATGAGGTTAAAATCAAGTTACAAATTACAGTAATTTTAATGCATCCGAGGTAATTCCTGGGTTGTGGTTGTATAAAACAATCCAGCCAGGGGGAAGTAATCATCAAACATTGTGTCGATCAGAAATTTAAGATGGTCACCACTGCAGGACAAAGTATTTAAATAGGACTCTGGGAAATTGAAAAAAAAGATTTTTGCTCAGAAACTTCAATTCACATTGGTACCAAAGGGGAAATCAGAGGCTGTAAATCGTACGATGGCCAAAAGAATAGAAAACAACAGTCCACAAAACACTACACAGAAAACTATTGATAAAGCAATATGAACCACACTAAAAACCAGGGGTGAATTGGGTGCTCCAGAAGGGTAAACCGTTCCTGCTCCAATGGTTAAAAGTGTGTCACTTTTCCTTGTGATGGAATGCTGTCTGTCACTTTGTGTTTAAATTATCAAATTTAGTCAAATATATTCCACATGTACATTAATAATAACTTGATTCGTTTCAGGCGCTAAAGGGGCCTCATTTTCATCATTCCATAATTTCAACGAAGACTTCCTGGAAAGAGGCAGAACTGAATCGGATCCCTCTGCCATGGAAACAGTCACTAAGCCAACGATTTGTAAAGTTCCTAGTGTACCACCGGATTACACATTACATCATCGAACAATGACAGAAGACTCTCATTCAGAAATCAGTGAGAATATCGTTAGAGATTTAGATGGCGATTCTCTCATTTCCAAGGAATCTGGGATTGTACCGTAGGAGTAAAAAAAATAAGCTTTTCAAAGGAATAAAAAACTGAACCTAAACTGGACACGTCATTGACTTCTAAGGGGGGAAAAAAGAGTTGAATAATTAAAAAATATTTTTGTTTCAGCTGTAAAGGAATAAAAATTTGAATTAAACTGGCTTCCAAGAAGCTACGAATTGAACGATTAGAAAAATATATTTTTTCAGATTGAGTACAGTTCTAAACTGAATGATAGAAATATCACAAAAACATATGTTGCAGTCTTTGCCTTCATTTTTGTCACCTACTTGCCCGAAAAACCAAATTTAGATAAATTTTCTATTTATTCAAACAAATTATTTCATAATTATACCCCCGCTCCGCGGAGGGGGTGGGGTACTGTTTTACCTCTGTCCGTCCATCCAAGATATTTTTCGTCGCATTTTTCTCAGCAACTATCGATTGCAGAAATCTGATATTTGGTCACAAGCTTCATATAGGTATGCGATATTGTGGGTAGCATTTTTGGACCCGTCAGATTCCTACTTCCTGTTTGCCGACTTAGTTGCTTTTTATACACATTGAACATATATGCACATTTTTCGTCACATTTTTCTTAGCAACTATTGATGACACAAATCTGATATTTGGTCACAAGCTTCATATCGGTACCCCATATCGTGGGAAGCGTTTTTGGACCCATCAGATTCCTACTTCCTGTTTGCCGACTTTGTTGATTTTTATACACATTTAACATATATGCACATTTTTCGTCACATTTTTCTTAGCAAATATTGATGACAGGAATCTGATATTTGGTCACAAGCTTCATATAGGTATGCCATATTGTGGGAAGCGTTTTTGGGACCCATATATGCTCATTTTTCGTCGCATTTTTACTCAGCAAATATTGATGGCAGAAATCTGATATTTCGTCACAAGCTTCATATAGGTACCCCATTTTGTGGGAAGCGTTTTTTGATCTGTCAGATTCCTACTTCCTGTTTGCCGACTTAGTTGGCTTTTATACACATTTAACATATATGCACATTTTTCTCAGCAACTATTGATGACAAGAATCTGATATTTGGTCATAAGCTTCATATAGGTACCCCATATCGTGGTAAGCGTTTTTGGACCCATCAGATTCCTACTTCCTGTTTGCCGACTTGGTTGGTTTTTATACACATTGAACATATATGTGGGGGTATCATAAGTGAGCATTAGCTCACAGTTCATCTTGTTTTCACTTGTCCAAATCCAGTTTTACTTGTCACTGGCTTCGGGCAAGTGGGTTAGGGCAAAGACTGATGTTGTAAGTTCACAATGCATGAGAAATTTAACTATTGAAATAAAACTTGAAATAAATTATATATTGCATGTTTTCCAAGGAATCTGCAATTGAACTATTTATACAAATGTATTGTAACCATTAAAGGTAATAACAAAAACAGCGTTTTCAATGTGCATATTAGGAATTAAACCATTTAAGAAAAATTTTCAATTCCTAATACAAGTTTCCATGGAAACACAAATGGAATTGTACATATATTATTTCATTAGGAAGAAATATGACATTTTTACACAGGTATTGTACGATATTCATAAGTATATGGGAAATAATGGTTTGGTTTATGGTGTTTAACGCCACTTTCAACAATATTTCAGTTATATCATGGTGGTCAGTTTTATTGGTGGAGGAAACCCGGAGTACCCGGAGAAAACCATCGAACTGTCACAAATCACTGACAAACTTGATCACAAAATGTTGTATCGAGTACACCTTGCCATGAACGGGGTTCAAACTCAGAGCTTTAGTGGCGATAGGCACTGATTGCACAGACAATCATGAACACGACGGCCCCTGGGAAAAATAAGTTTACAAGTGATTATTAAGTGAACTGAAGAAATTGTCACTAATTTCATAGGATTCCAAGGCAAAGACTGAACCAAAGAAATGTGTGTCAAATAAACTACCAGTATGTCAAACAATAATGAGTGAAATAAAAAAAAATCTCAAAATCTAGACTTGATTAAACAAAACCTGTGTCAAATAATCAGGTGAACGATACAGGCTCAGGTGAGCCTCTAGTATTTTATAGAAGTTCATGTAGGCACATATAACTAATATACAGTCAAACATGTATATAAAGAGCACTGAAGGAAACCTGAAAAAGTGCTTTTTATAAACAGTTGCCCTTTATATACAGGTTAAAATTATATGCACTATTCATTAATAGGAAAAATGAGACTGCCCTTTATAGACAGTGATTTGTTATATAGAGGTGCCCTTTAAGGCATGTTTGACTATATAAGTGATTGGGTGATTGTTGTCTTAGCGCCAAATTAGGAATCTTTCGGTCATATGTCGAAAAAAAGTTAATTTTCAATGAGATGATGCCCGCTTTGTTCTACATCAACAGCTTTAGTTGGATTGTTAGTGACAGCTTACTGAAACAACAGTCCGTGGGTAGAAATAGAACTCCACTAGTACCCATTATCTTGACTCCGAACAAAACAATATTTATTCTTACTTATAAAATAGAATAAAATCTATGAATGCGATATTTCTGCAGGATAAACAAAATATTAATATTCTAAAAATGAAAATTGTGTATATATATTCCAAATATGTGAAATTTACTGATTTACTCATGAATAACTCATAAAGATGAACATTTTGCAAAAAAAAAAACCAACATTAAAATTGATTGAAGAATTAAAAAAAGTTCAATTTTTGGATTTTCCACCTTTTATGTCAAACGTTAATAATTAATAATTACGTAACAATATGAATTTTTCTGAAAGGTATTTCCAAAGGAATTCATTAAAAACTTATTGAACAATAAACACTCTTCATACATAAGAGAAAACACACTTTGGCACATTGGTGCCTTTTGTTTGGAAATGAGTAGGGCTTCACTATCCTAACCTTTATTCTGTAGAGCTTCACTATCCTAACCTTTATTCTGTATCAAGGAGGATTGTTTTAAAAATTCAGGAGGATCGATCAATTAGAAAAAAAAATATTGCATGGAAACACTAGCGTCAACAGACCTATAATATATTTTCGATCATATAAAAAGTCGGTCTATCAAGTCTTAGCATGTACGGTAGACCCGTTTCTCCACTCTGACACATTAACCCGATTCCTATCCTATCCAACCAGTACTTGCTCTTACTATTTCGTGCTGTACGTTTAGTGGAGAAGTAGCAGATATCAGTTTTATAGTATCTGCTTTGGCCCGAGTTTAAACACATGAACTACCATTATACCACCAATGTGTTATGTCTAATATGATGTCCTTCAAATGAGTCCAAACCCGTGGTAAAAATAATATTAATCTGTGACCAATTAAATTTATGACGTCATCGACAATTTATAACGATGATTTTACCAATTTTTACATATTAGAATCAAAATAATTCATGGAAGCCATATGTATATAGTTTTTACCATGGGTAGGCCTTTATGTCAGCTTTTTACACCTCGCTAACGCTCGCGGTAAAACTTTGTGACATAAAGGCCTACCCGTGGTAAAAACAATATATACATATGGCTTCCATGAATTATTTCTTAAATAGTACACCACCTAATTGAGTCAACCGAAATCAGCTAAAATGGTATAAATTTACATTTCCTTTTGGGGCCGTCATGGCTGTGATCGTATGGTAGTTGGATTTACAACTACCTATGCAATCGATGCTTATCACCGCTGATGTTGTGAGTTCGAATCTCGATCAGGGTGAGGTGTACAACATTCTGTGATAAAGTTCTCCAGATACTCTGGTTTCCTCCACCAATAAAACTGACCGCTACGATATAACTGAAATATTGTTGAAAGTGGCATTACACCATCAAACAAACAAACCAAAATGTGCTGCATTTCTACATCTCATCCTATAGAAGATTTGACGATGCGAGTATGACAATTGAGAAATTTTTAAGTTATATTGTGGCCATATCAGGTTACTTTTGATGAGATGATGCCTGCTAATGGTTTAACCCTGCCAAATTTTTGTGCCTGTCCAAAGGACTCCAAAGCCATATGTCCTGGTATTTTTGTGTTCAATGATTTAAGGCATTTGTTTTGTTGATATTAACCAAATTGTTAACCATCAATGTTTAAACTTTCTTTTCATAAAATTTGTACTAAACCAACACTTTAAACTGAAGTTTTATAGTGCTAGTCCACAGGTAAACAAGTCATTTCACATTATCCTGCCGGTGGTTTTCTCCAGGTACTCTGGTTTCCTACAGCAATAAAACTGACTGCCACGATATAACTGAAATATTGTTGAAAGTGACACTATAACTCCCCCCTCCCCCCCAGGAGGCTGCCATGGCCATGATCGTATGGTAGTTGGATTTACAACTACCTATGCAATCAGTGCCTATCACCACTAACGTTGCGAGTTTGAATACCACTCAGGCAAGGTATACTCCATATTTGCGACAGGTCGATGGTTTTCTCCAGTTTCTTCCACCAATAAAACTGACTGCCATGATATAACTGAAATATTGTTGAAACAACTCATCAATCATGGGAAGACCAAGTTAATTTTCAATGAAATGATAATGAGGTCCACTTTGTACTAGACCAACACCATAGTTGGATTTTTATAGTGCTAGCTCACTGAAACAACAGTCCGTGGATAGACATGTCGCCCCACTCGGACACATTATCCTGATTTCGAGTCTTTGCTCTTTCTCCTTAATGCTGCATGCTTAGTGAAAAAGCAACAAATACCAATTTTGTTATAGTCTTTGGTTTGATCTGATCGGGGCTCATACCCACAATCTACCGCACTCGAGACAAGCACACTAACCATTACACCATTGATGCAGTTCTGTTGTGTTGAAATGAGTTAAAAAGACTGGACATACATTGTATAACATTTTATTACTTTCTGGGTGAAGGATTGATCATTAAGATAAAAAAACAAAGTAATGTGATTACATCCTCTTGTAAAATCCATGATAAAAGATAAAAATAGTTGATGGCTGATATCCAAAACTTGAAGCGTTTTCATGTCAGTACATAAAAGACCGGATATAAAACATTTGTCACAACACTTTTTCTCTCTCTGAAAATCAAGGTGTACGGCCATTTTCTTTAGGTGATGCTGATGGTGACCGACTGTATGAATGTGATCTGAAAGTAAACAGCATTATTTTTAATTAAGTCAAGTGAGCAATATATTTCAGTTCTATTCAATAAATCAAGTAGGTAATATATTGATTGGTGTTCAACACAAACTTGATAAGTATTTCAGCTATATCGTGGCGTTGTAGGTAATAGACAGTGCTGAGATGGGTCTATTCCAAAATATAGGAATTTGATCCCATTTCAGTCCCTTTTCTATAAAAAAAAAAATAGTTTATTTTCTTTAAACTGCCACTGTCTTCACTGTGTGCAACATTGTCCCTCTGGATTACTTTACAGCTAGCAGCTCACAACCTCTGGATTACTTTACAGCTAGCAGCTCACAACCTCTGGATTACTTTACAGCTAGCAGCTCACAACCTCTGGATTATTTTACAGCTAGCAGCTCACAACCTCTGGATTACTTTACAGCTAGCAGCTCACAAACAAACAATTTGCGGTAGGCATCACCCTACTATTACTTTCACTGTCCTTGTTCTGTGTCCTTACCAAAAACCCCCAGATATTATCAATTTTACAAAGCCTTTCACTGACCTGATTGAATATCAATATCCTCTTTGTATCGCAGTTGGACAGCGCAAAATGTGTAATTAATTTAACTCATCTTAGTGTCCGTAAATTAAATCTATTTTATCCAATCCATCTATTCAACATAACAGTAGCACCATTTAGTGTTATGGTATTTAACGCCACTTTCAACAATATTTCAGTTATATCGTGGTGGTCAGTTTTATTGGTGGATGAAACCGGAGTACCCAGAGAAAACCACTGACCTGTCGCAAGTCACTGACAAACTTTATCACACAATGTTGTATCGAGTACACCTCGCCATGAGCGGGATTCGAATTAACAACTTTAGTGGTGATAGGCACTGACTGCACAGGTAGTTGTAAACCAAACTACCATATTATCATGACTATGAGAGCCCCTCAAGACCATCGCATTAACAATGAGATACAAACAAAACTATAGATATATAATTTACTTGATACGATGTGCTACCATAGAAATATGTACAATTACGTAACTAACAATGTTAACATACCTATCTCTACTCCTGTGTCTGTCATGCGACCTACTTCTTGACCTGCTGTATGACCTCCTGAAATATAAGGAATACTCCTGTTTTCATTTTAGACTTTCTATTGTTTATAGAGCATCGAGATAAACATGATTTTAGCAACAAACTGAAATTAGTATCACCTGTAGCAGCAATACTTGGATGTTCGATCGAAATATATTTTGAGGATCAGGGTAGATAATTCCTGCACTTGATTAATGAGGGAGAAGAAATTAACTCTGATTGTGGGCCAGGGGTAGATAACTTAAAAGTGAAATGTAAACCAATAATTAACAATCTACTTCAGACACCAACTGAGGGCAAAGTTCACATGGCAACTTTAAACAAATCAATGTACTTTAATTACTTTAAACATATTACATTTGTACGAAAAGACGAAATGGATAAGACACAATTTACACAAACTTATGAAGTCTTCTCTAATTTACAATTTTAACTAGATTTTTTATCAGAACATGCACAGTGCAACACAATAAATTACAATCAATGTACTTGCCTTCTGTAGCTTCGACTCCTTGATCTCCTGTAAAACAAAAAATATTACTGTTGACAAAACAGAATTTGAACTTCTACAAGTATTTATGCTTTTTGTCATATTTTTTACTTGAAGCAGTAAATACTAGTTTGGTAAATTTCCACAATTTTATTTGTTGATACTTTTTTGCTGTAATTATTTACTTGTAATGTTAAATAATACTTTTGGTAAATTTCGAAGTTTATTTCTATTAGTGGTGCACTGATAATAGGAAACATTGACAAATCAGTTGTGTGTCAGCGTCCAATCCGTTGATCGATTCCGATTCCAAGTCAACAGATAGGAAAGCCAAATAATTTATAAGTCTTTGCAAGCATGAAAACCATGAAAGCCTAAACATGGTACCCAAAATTGTTTTAGTACGGTTACCTATGCCGGGCAGAGCAGAACCTTAGTTTCAATAAATATCTAGATAAAGCAAACATTGTTATTTTCTGTGATGAAGGCCTTAGACCACAAGGTTACAATATATTTAAATCTGATCAACCATACCTTCTGTCGTATGATCTGGACCTTGATCTTCTGTAAAAAAGATAAAAAATGTCATTACAGAAAATCAAATGTAAACACATTTAGAAATTTCTTGATTACATCTGTGTTTGGACACTTGAGATCAAGTTATTGCGAGGAGGGTTGGGATCCTATCAACTGGTTTAACTCTGCCACATTTGTGTGCCTTCCCAAACCAGAACTTTAATCTATATCAGCATTGTGTTTTTATTTTATGTATTTTGAAGTTTGAGATTAGATAAGGCTTATCTTCACTTTAATTTTTCATTTACAACACAAATATTTTACACTGACCTTCTGTCGGGAGTTCTTGATCGACTTCGAGATCTTCGTCTGAAAAAACAACAACATTCTTTTAACTTGGATGTATTTTTTCTATATTTGTCAAAAATAAAAGTACATGTATATACATGTTTTAATTCAATATACTATATTTGACTTGTCTGGCGAATATGGATTTCTCAGAGCAATATTACATGAACGGTGAAGTCTTAGATGTGAGATGCAATGAGAAGTCTATTTCAAGCAAAACATATTAACAATAGAATCATAGTACATTGGTTTTGTATTTCTTTATCGAGGATATGTCAAAGTGACGTCAAAATAACGTCATGTCAGAAATCAAAATATTACTTTTGTATTCATCTTAGCTGATATTGACCACCACGATATAACTGAAATATTGTTGAAAGTGGCATTAAACACCATAAACCAAACCTTGTTGATATTAATTAAATGATTAGGTTGTTTCTCACCGATGTTACAAATATGTCTTGGAGGAAACATATACAAAAATATAACTGGCAAGTACAATCTGCACCTTCATGTTAAAGTAGCACACATCTGAGGCAAAAGAAAGTGTAATTCATACATGTCTAATTACGGTATACGGAAAAACCAAGAAATCAAGTGCTAACAAATATAGCAAACGTTTTGTATTAATCTACAATATTGATGTCAATGAAAATAATATAATCTCACGTAGAGTCAAATCTGTCTTAAATGACCTTTCAATGGGTAAGGGTTATGGTGTTTAATGCCACTTTCAACAATATTTCAGTTATATCGTGGGGGTCAGTTTTATTGGTGATGGAAACCGAAGTACCAGGAGAAAACCACCTACCTGCCGTAACTCACTGACAAATTTTATCACATAATGTTGTATCGAGTACACCTCACCATGGGCGGGATTCAACTCACAAATTTAGTGGTGATGGGCACCGATTGCATAGGTAGCTGTAAATCCCACTACCATATGATTACGACCACGGTCCAACCTTTCAATGGAACAGTGAAATAAAGTCACAAGTGGTTGCTTTATACAGGTTTAATTAATATGAAATGCACTGCAAATGGAAATAAAATTGAGGATCACATGATACAAGTTATTGTTTAATAGGGGCGGCCATTAAAGCAGGATTGACAGTAGTTCCATTCCTGCATGCATCTCTTTTTTTCTGGAATAAGACTTAGATCCTTAACAAGCTACAAAAACATGTATATACAAACCTTCTTGGGCTACGAGACCTTGATCTGTGTCTGAAATTATTAAAGATTATAGCATTATGAAGATGGTTGGTTGGTTTCAGGTGTTTAACGCCACTTTCAACAATATTTCAGTTATATCGTGGCGGTCAGTTTTATTGGTGGAGGAAACAGGAGTACCCAGAGGAAACCACAGGACTGTCACAAGTCACTGACAAACTTTATTGAATAATGTTGTATTGAGTAGCATTAAAAGAAATTGATCAATACATTTAAACATATACAGGTTTTTCTAATACTTAATTAGATGGTGTTATCAACTTCTCATGTAATTTGTTATTTTACGATACCATGTCAAATTTCTTATTCATTTTTCATAAGATAACAAAAATTCCCCCTTTTTTGCATGATTAGATAACATTTTATATGGATTTTCATTGGCAAGGAAAAAAATGCATCATGTTTGTTTTGGTGTCAATTTAAGGAAATGTGCATACCAGTATACTGAAATAATTGCATTAAACAGCAACAAACCATTACAATTGACAAGTTTCTAATTATCAATAAATTATTTAGTACATTCAATTTATATGTTTTATTTTTCAATATGCACAAAAGTAAATCTAACAATAGGTCAGTTTTGATATTACTATGTGCTCAATTAAATCTAGGTCAATTTTTTGTTAACAGTGTAACATACATAGATATGTGATTTCTTTTTTTGGACAATTTGTATGAACTGTGAATAGCTTGTTTAATATCAAATCTCGTTGTTTAACAACCAATAATAATAAATGCCTCAAGTCTATGCATCTGTGAAAAGTTCATTTCACTGAAATTTAAAATGGGTACTGTCCATGTTCATGTCGCTATTATTTGTGATAATGTGTGGCCTATTATAGATGAAGCAAATCTATGAACTCTTTTTTTTATTGGTTGTATATTTGTCGTTATATCAGTATCGCAGTTAGAGATCTAATTAAAAATCTAATAAAAATGAGTAGCAGACTTGCCTACCCCTTTTTGTTAAAAATAGTAAGATGCTTGAAAAAAAATAGTAAGATGAGATAAAAAAAATAGTAAGGCTCTTTTTTTTTGTCACAAAATGCAATTTTAAGGACAGAAACTACACATATTGCGAATGGCACATGATATAACCACATAATGTTAACATTTTAAATTGATTTTGGGTTTAAAGTTCGTTTTGACATCGTTTTTTTAATCACCGGAAATGCCGATACGATCTATAATATACGGAACCGCAATGAAATGACGGACTGGAACCGAAAACTTTCCGGAAATACTGCAAATTTGTCGAATCGTAAGGGCGTAAGATAGCCCAAAAAATCGTAAGCCTTATGCCAAAATCGTAAGGGTAGACAAGTCTGGGGGGTAGGGTTGTGGTGCGATTAACCGGTTTAACCCTGCTACATTTTCGTGCCTGTCTGTAGCCAGAAACTTGATTTCCATCATTATATGTTGCTTTTCAATGATTTAAGATGAGAGGTAGTTGTTTGTTTTGATTGTATGGGTGGAACCGTTGACAATCGCTGCTTAAACTTTCTTTCGAAAATTACAAGATGTTAATGAAGGAGTCATTTTCTCTGGTGTTACATCATAGGTCCAAAGTCTATTTCTTGTGCTGTTGAGAACAAAATTTTCTGCTTTAACTCAACATTAAAAATGTATATAAGTACCTTCTAGGACTTCTGCTATAGGATCTGCGAGATCTTCTTCTGTCATAGTCATCGTAGCGTGATCCATACGACCGTCCTTTTCCCCTCATCTGTCCTGGACCTATAATAAATTCTCAATGAATTAAAAGTCCAACCTGTTCAACACATTTAACTACAAGATTATTAAGATTTTTGGCTGTGTGTCAAAACTAATAATTGCTAAATCAAATTATAACTCTGGCATAGGTTGACCGTAGCCGATTTTGGCTATCCTGTATAGGCTCTTTGGTTTCATTGCTCCCTAGCACTTTTAAATTATTTGGCTTTCCAATATTTCAATTTTGAGCATGCACACTAAATTTGATATACGCTTGTATTAGCAATGTTCCCGACTAGAATAGGTGCAACCAGGCATGTAGAACAGCAGAAGAGCTGTTCCTTTACTTTCCTTTCTATTAATGTTCAATCAAATATGGAGTACCTCAAGGCTCAATATTTAACCCATTATTGTTTATTTTATATATAAATGATCTGTCTAAGTATTTCAAATTGCAACACTGATATGTATGCTGATGATTTTACAATACACATTTCTGGGAAAAATATTTCAGCTATACAAACTAAAGTCCAAGAAGACTTGAATAGAATTGAATTATGGTGCAAGGATAATAATATGTTTATAAATTGTAGTAAAACTAAATGTATGACGGTTGGAACAAAGCAAAAACTTGCATTTCAAAATGAAGAACTATCTTTGACTATTACTTTTGAATAATTACAACATTCAACTTGTGAAAAATTACTTGGTATCAAAATTGACTCAAATCTAAATTGGAAAAACCAAATTGATCAAATCTGTTCTAAAATATCATCAAAAATCTATCTTTTTTCAAAAATTAAGAAATATTTAAATCTTGAATCAAGGCAACTTTTTTATTCGGGTTATATTTTGCCTTTAATTGATTATTGCTGTGTTGTTTGGGGAAACTGTTCAAATGAGGGACTAAATCGCATTCTTAAATTGCAAAAAAGAACAGCAAGATTGATATTAGATCAAGATCCCATAGCACCATCTGAACCTCTATTTAAACAACTGGGATGGATGACTATTGAACAAAGAATCAAATATAATAAATATCTTCTTGTTTTCAAAATGTCTAAAGAATGAAGCACCTGTATATTTAAAAAATAAAATCCAATACTTGTCTGATAGAAATCCTTACTCTCTTCGAAATGATGTAAGTGAAAAATTACAAATCCCAAAGGCAAAAACTGAATTTTTTAAGAAAACTTTTACATACTCTGGACCAAAGCTATGGAATGAACTTCCGTTTTCGATACGGCAAGCTTCTTCTCATAATGCATTTAAAACAAAAGTTAAAAATCTCATTTTAAATGATGTACCTTAAATTACCATCAAATGTTTACTTAATCTTCTTGTGTATACTTATTATGTACAATGTATTGCTTCTTGTGTATAACTTTTATATAGTGTGCTTTACAATGTATGTTTAAATATGTCAATGATGGCCTCAGGGAAGATTAGTTATTAACTAACTGTTTAACCCTCTATAAATAAAGAATTTATTATTATTATTAATGTGTACATGTAATGTTGGCTAGTCTCTCATGTTAATTTACATTCATATCCTTTCTTACAAATAGAATCAAACCAGACAACAAATCTTGATAAACTTAAAATGCAGTTTTTTTTCTTACTCCTAAATGCTGTGTGCTTTCCCAGAGTAGCAGCAAATATCCATTTTATAGTCACTGAATTTATCTCATCAGAAATTGAATCATTTATATACCGCAATTGTGACAAAATTATAAATCTCAGTGTCAGCTGTGTGATGTGTATGAATTTTTATGATGCTAATAAATGTTCAGCAGTACTTACTTTTTCTGTCTCCTCTGGCAAACTCAATCTCCAACTCCCTGCCCATAAATCGGGTACGATCAAGATGATACAAAGCATCATCAGCATCTCTAGGATCTTCAAACGTCAAAATTGTTAAGGACTTGTCAACATATAAAACGCATGCATGATCTTTTTTTTTTTTCCATTTCACAGCATGCACTGCCACAATATCAATTTTCACAAAAACATTACTTTAAATTCTAATATTTGTATTGGTTTTCCTAGTTTCCATGTCTTATAAGTGTTAGAAATTAATAAATAATTCTAAATTCCGTGAATTTTATAAACAAGCTCAGGCTGTTGAAGTTTATGAACCGAAACTTCAGTAAAAATTTCCACAGAAGAACACAAAATCATGAAAAGCTGTGTATTTCTCATGAGTTTGTTAAGTCCTTGTAATTTCCTTTTATTACATAAATAAATAAATTTCTGCTCTCATTTTTTTCCTTTTAATGTAATAATGATTGACCATATAGATCTTGAGACATTGTAATATATAATTACCAGAAGACGACAAATTACAAACCTCAAAGTAGATAGATGGTTGTCTTAAGTATTTTTACATGTCAAGAAACAATTCGAGAATATTTATGTTTGTATGCACCACGGTCCTGTATGAATATATGAATTTACTTAGGAATGATGTTTATAATTTGTTCGTCAATACACATGTGTGACAGACTTTTTGAAATTTGCTTTCAAAATAATAATTTTCTGCAGGACCAGAATTAAAAAAATTCTAAAATTTAAACGGAATCGGTGATGGGAACAATAAAAATCCGACCCGCCATGTTTTCAAATATGGTCACGTTGATGCATCACAGCCAGTTTAAACTATAAAAATACAATAATTTATAAATAGAATTACTATGGAAACAGTTGCAGTAAATGTCATTTGAAGCAGAATCTAATTCCGAGTTGACCGTGATCAGTTGCATTTCCGATTTCCGGTGCAAAACAAAATATACAAACAAAAAATGTTGTCGGATACCCGGACCGACATACTTGGCAGTATTGTTGGTCCATGTGATTTTCTGCCAGCTCGGTCCGACGAATTTCAAAAAGTCTGGTGTGAATTAAAATATATCAGGAGTTTTATAATGGTATTATTTATATAGCCAATGAAGGATGTCATATTTGATGAAATATTTCCAAGAAATGTGTGTATATGTGTAAAATGTTGTAAAGCGGCATTGTCAAATGTTTATTCTCTTTGTGTTTAAAAAAAAATGTATCTTGTTTTTACCTGGTTTTATTCTTCGTCTTTATACATTCCCTTTATCTTTTGCAAGTGCAAAATGTACTGATCTTTTAACATGATCTTTATCTTTTATCTTTGTATTGTACAGAGTAAACTCTCTAACTTTATCTTTGCCTTTCATACATGTAAATACTCGATAAACTGCTGTCCGAGTACAGTCTTTAACTTTATCTTTACATACTACATTGAGTGCAATCTTTAACTTTATCTTTGTGCATAGTAGATTGAGTATAATCTTTAACTTTGTCTTTGCCTTTCATACGTGTATATGATTGACTAAATATTGCTATTTGAGATAAACCTTTAACTTTATCTTTGCCTTTCATATGTGTGTGTAATAGAATAGACCTTGTTCCTTGCATTGCCTTCAAAATTCGTCCCATGAAAACTTAGTTTTAACCAAATTAACAGTTTTTGTCTGGATCTTTTTACTAGAGGTCTTTAGCTTTGCCTTTAGTTTACGAAATGTGAAGAGTTAGCGTTGCTTGAATAAAGTTTGCAAAAGCTGTTGGAAGTCTTTGTCTTTCGGTTGTGGCTCGAAGCGCTATATTGACCCTTGACTTGTTGTCTGGGAAAAAGAAAAGAAAATAGTTATAAATTGTTCTAACTACTTCTGTATTTTAATCATTGGTCTCATTTTTTATTGAAATTATTATGAAATTATATAACTGAAATCAAATCTGGACACCAAATTTTTAAATAAAAATTATATGATAAAAGCTACTTCACAAAGAGAAGCTTAAGTATCATTAGCTGGTCTTCTATAACGAAAGTAGAACTTTTTTTAACTACTTAGTATATTATTAGTTTAAATACATTACTAAGAAGTGAGATTTTAATTTTTTTTATTTATTGTCTCTACTATATGTACAACACTAAAGATGAACAAAATTCTGGTTATATAACTAATGCAACTAACGAATATTATTTTTGTCTCTGCTATAACAGCAAAGATGAACAAAATACTGAATACAGTAGCCTCCACTCCTTCTGTAATGAAAAGGTGGCCTTTCTTGCGAGGAACAATTTGGTAGTATAGTATACTATGTGTATCTGAAATCTGGCCTGATAAAACTAAAGAGATGGCCTTTGGCAAGAGTGGCCTCATAAGAGGGAGACTACTGTAATGGTCTGATAAAGGGGTTGGCCTAGGCTGAGAAATACCTTATTATGTAATGGTGTTGGCCTTTGGCGAGTGGCCTTTTATAAGAGAGAGACAACTGAAATGGACTGATAAAAGTGTTGGCCTTTGGTGAGTGGCCTTTTATAAGAGAGAGACAACTGAAATGGACTGATAAAAGTGTTGGCCTTTGGTGAGTGGCCTTTTATAAGAGAGAGACAACTGAAATGGACTGATAAGAGTTAGCCTTTGGCGAGAGTGGTCTTTGGTTAGAGAAGCTACTGTATTATAGATATGATCAATAAAGGATATTGTATATATGCAAACCCTCTAGGTTGTCTGGTGTAGTAATCCTGAGGTATATAGACGTCCTTCAGTGGTCCATATTTAGCAAATATAGCTCTTACTTCATCATCCCTAAATCAATCAACATTAATTATAATAATAACACAAACAAGTTATGGGACATCAGTTCTTAACAATAACATAATGCAATCATTAAACAAATTATACAACTTTAGGTTTGGTTTGGGTTAGGATTATGGTGTTTAACACCATTTTAACAATATTTCAGTTATATCATTATACAACTGGAACTCTATTTACTAATTCAACTTCTCTTTCAATTTCAGTTGACTTATGGTAGAAGTGAAGGAAAATATGCATTACACAAATTTGGAATAAAATATTGAATACCAAACTTAGTATACTCCCTTCCTATGGTACCGCGGTATTTATTTTGTCTGTTCCTATGCACTGCAGTGCCACCCGCCGGTTTTTCTATTTATATATTCATAAACACAACAGTCACATTTATCGGAAAGTCTGGTCATTCTGTCCAAATGTCTTGAATTTTTGTAAGTACACGTATTTTTATCTTTTCCTTAGAAATAGTGGACATTTTTATTTTACCCTGATTAAATGTCCAATAATTAAACCATAGTTGTCATAATTCGTCTGCTATTTTTTTTTTTAGAAATGTCGTCCGTTTGTTTACGCTTCATTTCAACCCGATTTGGGATTTTTGGTGCTATTTTTAGTTACTTTCTAGACCGACAAAGTTGATGGAAAAATTAAGCTATGAAAACATATTAACCAACATAACGTTACATCAAATTGACTCAACTTCGTTACATTTGTTATTTCAAAGAAACTTTACTTTATTAAATGTGATAAATTATCAAGATTTTTTTTATGGTACAAGTTTGCCAGATATTCACTTTGATTTAGTATTTATAAACGATGTCTTGATTTATCAAACATTGTGTCCCATAACATTAATTTTGCAAGTACCGCGATATTATAGGAAACCATTTCTGGGAGGTACATCGGCGTTGTCATAGAGAAAAGTGGCGACATATTTTTAAACAAATTCAAAGAATAAAATGAATTGTGGGGGAAAATAGGTTTCTATATCGGGGAATAAAATATAACATTTTTGGATTAATTCCGAAAACTAGTTACGTTACACAGACGTTAAACATTAAGTACTGCGGTACCATAGAACCCTGGGCTATAATAAAGGTCAAATGTCTATAACATGGGAACTCTTGACTGTATGCATGAAAACGAATGATGTGGGTTTCTGAGAAGAAATTTAACATTTTAAATGTTTACGATGACAACAGATACCAATAGTTTAGATTAGCACAGCAAGGTGGGTAAATAAACGTGATAAAAAAAAACATAGTACAAAAAATCAACATATGAAATGCGATGGGTTTGTGTTATTTGTGGTTTAGAGAGAATTGTGCTTGCTGACAATGTTTCTAGATGAAGTTACAATACTTTGACAACCATAAAGAATGTCTCCGTTTTGCCATCATCCACATTTCCCTTACTGGCCTTAGCTTAGGCTTAGCTGCGGAACCGTAACCCTTATGGTCCTTGGCCAATTTTCTGATATTTGCAGACCATCAGAAAATTGGCCAAGGACCATAAGGGCTACGTTCCGCAGCTACATTTCCCTATCCCCCACAGTTTTCCAATATTGGCAATGTGCCATGCTGTATCTGGCCCCATGGCCATTCTGCAATTTCTGGGTATGTCAACAAAGACGTCGTTGACGTGTCCTCGAAGGTTACTGGATGAAATTATCCTGTGCTTATTGAAATAATATAAAATAATAAACTGATTTTCAAGGACTTCATGATATTAACCTTGCTTCCTCGTTCACATTTCTGACATACAAAGATGTATTCGGTGGTCGTGTGTAGCGCGACATTTTAGGTACTTCCTGTAATCGCTGCGCAGGCGGAGTGTGTCAAGATATTTATCCATTCGGTTCACCTCGGAGGTTACCCTATCAGGCGTCAGGTCGATCCGTAACCCGAATAATCCAGTCGTTATATTACTCTCCTGCTAGTCGCTGCATTAACACTGCATTAACAGCGAAAGTGCCGATAGAGGGCGCAGTATTATTCAAGTTACGATAGGGTCAGAAAAGTTCCAAAAATTTATTATTATTAGTATCTAATACTAGGGTCGACACATGCAATTTGATGTTAACATAAGATTGTATGAATATTGATACGAACAAGTTAAAATAAGGAAAAAGAAATGAAATAATAAAGAAATAAAGAAATTTTATTGAAAATAAATTTGTAAACAGAAAGTTAGAAAAAGGGGGGTGGTCCGTGCCACGAGCGCCTGTGGTTGCAACAAGTCAAGGACAGCATTGGAATCGTATTTGGGTCACAACTGACACGCAAAGATGACAATGTTGACATAAAAATATTTCTATTCTAATAGGACATATACGGTAAATTTAAGAAATAATTTATGGAGGGGTAAGTTTGTTGGAGATTTTAATATGGACAAGTCCTAATAAATCGGGGATTTTGATACCCTTTTGTTTACAAAACAGCACAATTCAATTCAATTCAATTCAAAGCTTTATTTAGAGTGATATAAATCATACATATAACACAAGCTCTAATGAGCTTTTAAAATCGACTATGGTATATAACAACACATACAATCATGCATACAAACATATTAAATAAAAACATACATCAATTTATGCAATTCAATATAGACACAAGTTACAGAAGCAGATATCAACTGAACAAAAGCAAGCTAAAAATAAGAGGCTCATGCATTTAAGCAACAACAGAAAATAATAATATAATAAAAATATTTAAACGTATTAAAATTTAGAAATAAAAATTTAAAGGTCATCTGCATGCACTGCACTGGCATGAGCTGCCGTTCCATGTGTGAATTATATTTTTAAAATGTTCTAATGATGTTTCTTGTCTAAAGTGATTCGGCAGCTCATTCCAGATTTGTGCAGCATTATACCGGAAAGAATTTAAACCATACCTTGTTGTTCGTACTCTGGGTAAAACTGCTTTATCTTGATGCCTAAAATTATATTTTTGATCTTTAATTGAAATTAAATCATGAAGATAGCTTGGACTTTGTTAATGGATAATTTTGAATGTTTCAACTGCAATAGTTCTTAATCTTCGAATTTTTAAAGATGGCAATTTAGATTTTTTAAGTATATTGTCATAAGTATTTTCATAGTCTTCATAAATGAAACGGAGAGCTCTTTCCTGGATTTTTTCAATTTTTTTAGTATTTTTTTCGCTGCAAAAGTGCCATGTTACCGGATAGTAATTAAAGTTTGAAAGAATAAAGGAGTAGTAAATGGTAAGGTGTCCTAATCTGTTTAAATATTTACCTATTCGTTTAAGGATATTTAATTGTTGGGATGCTTTTTTACAAATTTCTGATATATGTTTATCAAAATTTAGATGGGAATCAACGGTTATGCCTAAAAGTTTAACATTTTCTTCACATGTAATTTTATTTCCTTTTAAATCAAAAGATAAATTGTGTTTATTTGTTTTAGGACCAATGGCAATAGCCTGAAATTTATCCGGATTTGCTTTCATTAAGTTTTTGGAAAACCAGTCTATTAAGTTTATGCTATCATTTTCTAGAGTTTTAACTACTGTATTTATATTAGTATCAGAATAAGAAAGGGTATTGTCATCTGCATAATTATAAATAGTACTATCTTGAACAAAGTGAAAAATGTCATTTATAAAAACATTAAATAGAACTGGACCTAGGATTGACCCCTGTGGAACCCCTTTGATTAATGTATCCCATTCACTGTAGTTATTACCAATTTTAATGCGTTGTCTTCTGTTTTCTAAATAACTATTTAACAGTTTTAAAGAATTTTCTGAGAGACCATAAGCTTCCAATTTTAACATTAATAAATTGTGTGGGAGACAGTCAAATGCTTTTGATAAATCCATTAAAATTGCTGCAATAAATTTATTATCATCCAAAGCTTTCTTCCAATCTTCTATTATTCTAAGTAAGGCCATCTGACACCCAAAACCTGATCTAAATGCTGAAAGCAGAGGATTGAAATGATTATTTAAAAATTCCATTAGCTGGTCAAATATAGCTCTTTCATAAAATTTAGAAATCATTGGCAAGACACTGATAGGGCGGTAATTACTTTTATCAAGACTATTATTCTTTTTAAAAAGGGGGGATACCTGGGCAGCTTTTAATTTTTCAGGAAAGACTGATTGGTCAATTGATTTATTAATCAAAACTTTAATAGGATTTGTTATTACTGGTTGTGCAAATTTAATGATTTTAGGAGAAATACCATCATACCCTGTAGCTTTTTTAATGTTTAATTTGTTTATTTGTTTAGTGACAAAATCTTCATTTATTGGTTTAAAGAATAACTTATCTTTATTTGTTCTGTTTGTTTCAATTTTATTTATACTAGGATGGGTTTTATCTATTTTGATGTTCTTATCTCCTATATCTTTGGCTACATTCACAAAAAAGTTGTTAAATATTTCAGTCACCTCCTTTGGATCATTTACAATCTGATCATTTTCACATAAAATTATGCTGTTATTTGATTTCATACCTTTATTTGATAAGAAGGGCTTAATGGTTGGATAGAAAGTGGATGATTTTGGACCACCTGCTGTTCTTTCAAAAAAGTATGTTTTTATGGAAGTTTTTTTCAATTTTGTCACAAGGTTCCTTTGTTTTCTGTATGTTTCCCAATTTTTATCAGTTTTTTGTTTAATAAATTTATTATGGTACATCTTTTTCTTATAGATCGTGTTTCTTAGATTTTGATTCATATAAGGTACAGGATATGCTACTGGCTTCCTCTTTTTTATATATGTTTATCAATTATTTCTATAAAAGATGTTTCAAACTTTGAGTATGCCCTATTTACATCATCATCTGCAATTTGGTTTTCAAAATTCACAGACTGTAGATCTTTTAAAAAAAAATTATGATTAAAATCTTTAAAGCTTCTATACAGAATAATTTTGTTTTTTAATTTTGGTACATAACCTTTCAGTTGAAATGAAATTAAATTATGAACATCACTGAGACCACAATTGAAGTTTGTTATGTTTTGGCAATAACTAGGTTTATTTGTAAGAATTACATCTATCAGTGTTGGGTTTGCATTTTTTGTATGACATGTAGCTGTTTTTACTAAGTTTGTGTAGTCAAAAATAGCACACATAGTTGTTAAAGGTGTACCTTTATCTTCATCTAAAACATTATAATTTAAATCACCAATTAAAATGACATTGTCATACTTTACTGAAATTTTGTCAAATGTTTTATTAAAATCTTCCATAAATAGATGATCTGATAAAGAAGAAGGTCTGTATAGACCGCAAATTAACCATTTTCTATTTTTAAAGTTTATTTCGGTAAATATAGATTCGATTGTCCCGCATTCAAGGTTGTTCTTTCTATCACACGCTAAGTCCGACCTTATATAAACCAGTAATCCACCTCCACGTGAAATTCTGTCTGCTCTCCAGAGATGGTAATTGTCAACTGCAAACTGACTATTTATAAAGGTATTGTCCAATTTTGTTTCCGCGATAATTAACATGTCTACCGTGTTTGTTGTTAACAATTCTTTAACGGAACAAAATTTATAGCCAAAACTGTTAATGTTTAGGTAAGCACATGAAAACTGATTTGGATGACGTTTTCTTACCTCTTTCAGTTCCGTAAAAATGTCATTGTTTACATCTGTTTCAAATTCAATATTTACAGCGAAAGTATTGGGTGTCAAAGGGACATAATCAAATTCGGGTGTGTTTGATTCGCAATCACTTGTCGTTTTGTTGTTCGTTTCAAAATATGAATCTGTAAAATTTGGAAGAATACAGTTTTTACAAAACCAACTATCGGTTGATATTGAAAGGCTGTTGTATTCGCTTACAGTCATCTCGATACACTTTATATGATGCCAAAACATACAGTCTTCACATAGGATACCCCGTTGGTTACTTCGGACAGGCCTCTCACACTTCCCACACGGATTTTTAACTGGTCCAGGGTTTTCGGCAACATCACCGCTTATTAAAACTAGTAAAATGAAACAGTACATTTTTGGATCTTTTATAGCTTTCATGTAAGTCTTTGTTTTCAATTTACTATTTGAAATGGCGTCACTTGTACTCACGGTCAGTCCACGTCATATTAGAATGTTAATTATATCTATCAGTACCCAATTATTTATTCATCTTACTACCCAAAAGAAATAGAAAAAATTATACAAAATATCTATAGATACATTGTGAAAAATATAAAGAAAAGAAGATTTTCTTTTACATAGTAAGAGAAGAGAATATTAGGCCACAGGTACCCGGGGTCAAAATATCTCCACCTTTTTTACAAGGGTACCGGTAAACTGAGAAACGAAACGAAACGAAAACAAAATTCAACGAAATCTGTAAAGTAAGAAAACGAAATCCAACGAAATGAAACGAAATCTGTAAAGTAAGAAAACGAAATCCAACGAAATGAAACGAAATCTGTAAAGTAAGAAAACGAATTCCAACGGAAAGAAACGACGAAATCTGTAAAGTAAGAAATCAAAATATAACGAAAAGAAACGAAATCTGTATTATATATTATAGTAAGACAAGAATCGAAAAAAAATAAACGTTTATTCTTTGTAAGCACTACTAGAGATATCCTAAGCTACCTTTACCTATGGTCACGAAGCATGACGCACGGGATCCTACAATGAAGTTTGATTGAAAATTACAATAACATTCAGCATTCATTCAAATACTAGTATTCCACATCACAGTATTTTCTATTTGATACCGACTGGATGCGCACTTCGAATTGATTTATTTATTGTTGTTTGTTTAACGTTCAGCCGCTATTATTTCATGCATAATCGGGACGAGAACAATTGAAAAAAATCAATTTGATAAAGAAAAACGAGGTTGGGATGGGAAACAGGAAAAACAATTTTTGCCATCTGTAGCGGCCCCAAGGTAGCATAGGGGCATACTCTTACGAAATCTACAGATGGGATCTTTTACGTGCATGAAGAGTGTCGCCCTCCACACACGTTGGCCTACTATGGTCCGCGGTAAGATTTTCCTCTAATAGCCTGACAACTCCCGAAGCGAGGGCTACCCTATTTAGCCAACGAGTCACCTAAGATACACACCTTAGTTGCTCTGGGGGCTGAGCATCCGACCCTCGATCAGACTCTAAGTACTCTTAGTCGGCTTTTACGACAAACCGATATCTGCTTCAGGCCTATTCTTTATGACGCCCGGGACTCGCACAGGGCTTTCGGAAAACAACATCTTGAAAAATGTCCTCAGTCAAAATTATGCACATTAACTATATAATTTCATCATATTACATCTTGAATATTTTTTTTAACGGGATAAGTCAGTAAGTGCACATTTTTGGAGCTAAGTGCCCTAAGCACGGGATGTTCGGTCGTCAGGGACCAGGAAGTTCATTTATAGGCGAAATTGTATACAACGGCAGAAAAGCGCTATCCACACGAACATTTTTTTCGAGAAAAAAATGTTGATAACAATAGATCTGAATTAAGTGGCATTGTGTTATTTTAAACAATAGGAATACAAAGCGTGATGTTTCCTCTCACCGTGGATTGATAATTACATTGAAAATCATTAGGATTCTAGAGCTTTTTCAGTCACTAAGTGTGTACCCAAAACAAATGTGACTTTGTCTTTTGACCCGTGACCTTTAAAATCAATTGGAGTCGATAGATCTTTGTTAGTACTCAGTGTAAACCAAGTTTGGTTAATCAAAATCCATTGTACCCTGTTGACAAGTGTTCACAAGAAAAGATACGGACAGACACTAGCCGTTATTATATCCCCCGCAACTTTGTTGGCGATGTGATATAATTAATAATAAATAATGATAGAAACGTTATGAAAATAATTATAAAAACCTGTTAGTGTAAACCTTCCCTTTCCAAATGTCCGACTTAAGGCTCCTATAGGAGTCCGTCATGCGACGTTCGCACGGCCGTCGTGAGACACATTCTACTTCAAAATCGCGCGATAATGGCACGAATGTGGCGCGACAATAGCGGAATTCCTGAGACGGTCCATAAATTTAAAATTAACACTGATGAGATATATTCATTATTTGGTGATTATAAGACTTTATTAAAACGATGATCGTGCGACTCTAAATGAGCTTTAACTCTTGAACGTCAATTCATTTCAGTCTTTTCGTTGGATTTCGTTTCTTTTCGTTATATTTTGTTTTCTTACTTTACAGATTTCGTCGTTTCTTTCCGTTGGAATTCGTTTTCTTACTTTACAGATTTCGTTTCATTTCGTTGGATTTCGTTTTCTTACTTTACAGATTTCGTTTCATTTCGTTGGATTTCGTTTCTTACTTTACAGATTTCGTTGGATTTTGTTTTCGTTTCGTTTCGTTTCGTTTCTCAGTTTACCGGTACCCTCGTGGGACTCTAAATGAGCTTTAACTCTTGAACGTCAATTCATTTCAGTCTTTTCGTTGGATTTCGTTTCTTTTCGTTATATTTTGTTTTCTTACTTTACAGATTTCGTCGTTTTTTCCGTTGGAATTCGTTTTCTTACTTTACAGATTTCGTTTCATTTCGTTGGATTTCGTTTTCTTACTTTACAGATTTCGTTTCATTTCGTTGGATTTCGTTTCTTACTTTACAGATTTCGTTGGATTTTGTTTTCGTTTCGTTTCGTTTCGTTTCGTTTCGTTTCTCAGTTTACCGGAACCCTTTTTACAACACTATGAAAAAAAAAATATCATATCGTATCCTTAGCTATTATTTACAGCTTAAGCATTGGTTATCATCACAAAATGACCAAAAAAAATCCATCATCGGTTTAGTTTTACATTGCATTTGTATGTACAAAGGTTTTGAGAGATTTTTCGTCGATTCAAAAGCTCACTAGAGCTTATGTTATGTGTTATAGATATTTCGACTTTAAATAAAACTTATTTGATTTGATTTGATTTGATTCGTCAGTCTAATCCTACAAAATATTTGAATACTACCAACATCTGCCGAAAATGGTTTAGAATAGTAAGACAATGAATTTTATTGATTTAACTATTTATTATGCCGTTCATACTACAGTATATGTATATCTGCTAATATTTATTTAAACAACATTATTAAGAAAAAAAACTGCTGGAACGAGCTAATCTGGGTCACTGTAATCGGGCGACTGTATCGAGAAACAGATACGGTGTTGAAAAAACTGTTGATACTCATAAAATATTGATAAATGCAATACAATTTTATGTTTGTCTTCAAGAAATATGATAGACAAAACCATGTGTGAAGTTTTATGACGAAATATCTCCGATTTCTATGTAAATTTACGAGTTGAAGTGGGGAAACACCCACAGGTAATTTTAGCGATGTACTTTGATCTTGGACAAGAATATTGAGCGTCCTGATTCAATCAAAATCAATCAAAGTTTTATTTAAAGTCGATACATTTTATAACAGTACAACATAAGCTCTCAAGAGCTTTTCAAACCGACATTGGATGACCGATTTAAAACACACTGACTCCGCATGGTAAAAAGATGAATGTAAAAGAAATCAGGCTATGTTATATTTATTCATTTGTTTGATTCTGGAATATTGTTGATCATTGATTTAAACAAGAAAAAAGGGAAAAGGGGGGAGCAGGGGGGGGGAGTGAATTTTATTTGTGAATTTTAGTTAAATAAATGTTATGTTTCGACAGTTTAAAGAGAAAAATAAAAATTTGTTGCGACTAAAGCTTTAATCAGCATTAAAAATTTAACAAATATCAGTGGTTTTGTAAATGAGATTTATTTTAAATAGAAAATCTGAATTTATTATTTATTAATTTATTATTAATGATACAATTTTATATCCCTTGGGAGGGAGGGGGGGGGGGGGGGGGGGGGCGCTATGATGAAAATTTGAAATAAAAACACAGGACCGGACTTTAAGCAAAAATAATAATCTAGGATTAGTTTTTTATTAAAAAAATCCAGGACCCCTGTGTCCATGATTTTTTTTTTAAGTTAATAATATGAAATATTGACATCCACACCTGCCTTTTGGACAGCACATTTCTGTGTCCACACTTGTTAAACTAATAATATAAATAAAATTGGTAATTCAGTCTTAAACGTATCAACATCGTAAGCGGCCAACAAGCCTGACTCAACGAAATATCGAAGCATATGGAAAACAAACTTATGTTTTCATATAAAGTTATATTAAGTTGATATTTTATCATTTCATACAAAAATAAATCTATAAAATGGTTATTTCTGTGCCATTTAGGGTTATTTTGGTTATTAACAGGTTATTTCGGTTAATCAGAGTTATTTTGGTTATTCGTATCAACGGTGTTTTTGTTTTGAAAGTATGTTCCGAATGATAAGCGGGAGATAACTAGTTTTCCGCGCTTAGAGAAGTCCGCCATGTTTCGTTACGTGTGACCACAGGGCCTTGTCACTATCCACATAAATATACTATCAAATAAACAGTGACAAAGGAGGACACTTTTTTTAACCCCCGCTCGCTTCAAGTCGTGTTTGTTTTTTAAATGCCTTCTAATATATTCAAAACCCTGTTTGGTTCAACTTCCAAGACCTTATTCTTTTCAAAAAATATCATGTCCTCCCCTCGACTACCTCTTGTGAAGACGCAGCGGTCGTTTTTGTCAGGAATTCGCCTGAGTACACAACTCCATGGACCCAAAGTGAAAGTAACAGCACCACCTATGAAAAAAACGGAAGTTCGGAACTCTCGGGGTGTTAGCTTTGAGGTAAGGAAAATACTGTTAAGATTCAAACAACGTTAAACGAGCGGGACAATTTGAAGTTTAATGTTTGAATCTTAACGGTATTTTCCTTACCTCAAAACTAAAACCCCGAGAGTTCCGAACTTCCGGTTTTTTCATAGGTGGCGCTGTTACTTTCACTTTGGGTCCATGGAGTTGTGTACTCAGGCGAATTCCTGCGGGGGCAAACAAAAGTGTCCGCCCTTGTCACTGTTTATGCATTGATAGTTACGTGGAGGGTACCTGTAAAATGCGAAATGAAACGG
This sequence comes from Bathymodiolus septemdierum, assembly GCA_963383655.1. Lineage (NCBI taxonomy): Eukaryota > Metazoa > Mollusca > Bivalvia > Mytilida > Modiolidae > Bathymodiolus > Bathymodiolus septemdierum. The sequence goes on along the minus strand of OY726528.1, from coordinate 10,057,056 downwards.
AATGAAACGTAACGAAATTTACCAAAACGAAACGTAACGGAACGAAACAAAATGAAATGTACACAAAAACTGGAAGGGAATACAATTTAGCGAAACGAATATACCGAAATGGAACAAAACAGAATATGTCGAAACATACATGCCTGTTCCAAGCCCGATCTGGATGACCATTGGTCATATACATGGTTGTTCTTGTCGGAGGAGTTGTGGGTGGTTCTTTTTGTCGATGTTCATATGATTTTTTTCTTTTCAATTTCAATACAAAAAGACGCGAATAATCATGCCGAGGGCTTACTGCAAAAAGGTGCTATGTGTATGTATTTAATATAATTTCCTATATAGGCCCTGTACATAGCCCCTTTATGCATTGAACCCTCGATATACAAACTCCTTGTTGGAAACTTATACTAGTATAGCTTTTTGAGACATTGTATTGTTCAGGAATAACCTAGAATAAACCTGCCATTTACCTCATTGCTGGTCGACGAGTACTCTAGGACATTTTGGCTGCCACAGCAGAATAAAAATGATTTGTAATCGTTTTTAACTTTTAAATTTTTACCTCCGCAAAATAGTTCTCCAAGAAGTGTGTGGGGGGAAATCATTTTTAAGAGAGAGAATTGATTTGAAATGAGTGATTTATTTTCATCTTTATTGATATTTACAATAATTAAAACAATTTTAAGTACATTTATTTTACTGTTTCTAAATTTTACAAAAATCTTGTAAAATGAGCGTTGACAGAGATGGAGTGCAGCGTAGCAGGAACGACAACTCTGGATAGAGAATGGCATTTTACAGGTACCCGAATTCAGGTCGTTCCGGCCCAAGTCGATTCGGCCCCATTTGAAATTAAATACTTTTGAACTGAAATACACAAGTGTTTATCATTTCAAAATGTTTTTGATCGATATTATTTTTTAAAATTCAAACATTAGAAATTTTAGTGTGTAATCAAGAAATCAATGTACTCGTTAAATAAATATATTTATTACAATTAAATGATGATTATACAGCAGTTAGTACTGATTAGTGTACAAGTCTTTGATTTAAATAGTTTAATAGTGCTAAATGTGTATTTATGTATATTGATGTATTGTATGAGTTTATGCATCTGTGTCATCATTTTGTTTGAAATAGTGCTTCTTCTATTAAATAGTCAAGTTACTTCTCTGTGACATTATCAATGAAAATGTTTTGTTAAATATTGTTGAGTGAATGTGATAATAAAATGTGAAAAAAGGTTTGTATTATTCTTTTCAACATTCAAAGCACTTAGATTCAGCAAATAATGGAAAATAACAGAAAAAACATCACCAATAATATTCAACTGTACACAGAAAGTTATATGGTTCTGCAACCAATCAAATCAAAAACAAAGACATACAAGATACAAACACACTGATGCAATAATATAAAGCAATAAAACATACATTTCATGCAAGGATAAACTGAACCAACAAAAATAAGATAAGCACAAGACTACACGATATATGCATGCGTAGAAACTAGAATACAACATAAATAGAACACAAAAACAAAGGGACACAAATTACATGACAAAAACATACTGAATAAACAAAAAAACAACAAACAAACAAACAAAACAAAGCGAAAAAATAAAAAAATTAATATAAAAAAAACTCCAACGGAAATTTTTTTACAACTAACATATCTCTACGTTATTTATTTTTTATTTTTTTTATTCATGTCTGTAACATGTCTAATCTCCATTGAAAAAATGACACTGCCTAAGTAAACAAGTGTTGACTCTTTTGACAGCAATTTCCAGTTGATCATTTCTCAATTATGTAATCCACATTTACGATTAATTGTGACACCTGACAGTTGTAAAATAATTACTTTTACCACTTCCTGGACAACTGTTTCATTTCGTTTCGTTTCGTTCCGTATCGGTATATTTCGTTTCGCGTTTCATTTCGCATTTTACATGTTCCCCCTGAATTCACCCAATCATACATCAATGGGTTTTCTCCCCTACCGGAAATTACATTATTTTAGCACACTGGTTGTCATCGAAAACAAATGGTGGTTGGAGATAGTGTGTTAAATAATTAATTTTTACTTTTAAACAAACACACGTTAATTGACATGGCACTATTATCCCTATGGTGATGTAGAAATGAATTTTCTGTACGAAAACGGCTGATGCTTCCAGCTAACATTGAATATTCTGACGATACCATTCTTTTTTTGTTTGTTTCAAACTTAATTTGTTTTAACATTCCAATCGAAGTATCATATTTCATCGCGTATATTTTTTAATTAATTAAACAACAGCAACAACCATGTCATCTAACTCTGTAAATTATAATATGGATACTTTTAAAAAACCAGAACCAAATAGTTTTAAAATGACAGAATTTAGGAGGGACTTGCACAATCGTCATAAAAGAGAGGTACACATGCGAAAGGAACGTCTTCGGTCTATTGATTCCAGGTTTATTGCAAAGCAAATGATAACCATTGACACGTCCAGAGCAAGGTCTAATTGTGATGTACTCAGAATGTGCATTAAGGAGCTTGGCTTTAAGGAGGTAATTATTATTCAAGATTATTTAGAGCAGGTGAGACCTGAGAGTTAGATAGGCTAGTCATAACATCGTAAGACTTTCATTTAGACCGAAATTCAATTTATATGTATTCTATGGACTGAAAGGAACATGCAACAATTTTTCATTTCTAAAATTTCTGTTAATGGTGTAAACAAAAAGCATGTACTATAAAGAATTGATTTGTCACAAATGTCAAAATACTACAGAATACTACAAAGATTTTTACCACTTGATTTATTACAAATAATTAAAATGCAAACTTTATTATTTTTATTGCTTATGTAGAAGTAGAAACAATCTTGATTTTTTTTGCACGTAATCAACATTGGCAGATAAACTTCCATTTTCCGATGAATTTTTAACTTCTGGTTACCACAAAGACATACCTGCCAACCTCTGAAACCTTCAATGAGAGAGATCTTCCCCTCAGCTATGACAGCTGAGGGGGAGATTTTGCGCGAACGACATTTTCAGCCTAAATATATGACCTGTACACTATACATCTACAAAACACCAATAAGAGTTAATAAATATACTTTATTTCTTCAATTCATTGTTATAATCTATACAAGCTGTTTTTGCCTTTTTCAATACCTCTTAGTCAGGACAATACTCATAACATTCCATATTTTGATTTTGTTTGCTACAAATAAGTGAGTATATAGTGTCATTTGCCAATTCTGACCTATGTTCAGTTTGAATTTTTTTTAGCATCGAGAAAATACGTTCACTATCTGCATTACTATTTGGCAGAACAACACATGCCAGGGCTAACCTAGACAAATTGGAATATCTAGGTTGTTTTGAAAATAACTCCTTTATATCACACATTTCCCCCCCAAAAAGTTCCAACATGATATATCCGAAAAGTTGACTGAACATAATGTGCAAAAAATGAAGATTCATTGCCGAGTGAACTTGGTCGTAAAAATTGAAAATCCTTCATCCAATCTGCTTAAAATTTGTAGTTATATCTCTTCTTTTTTACACTGCCGCTTGGTCCAGACAAAGACCTCTTTCTTGTGGGAGTTGACATGGCAGAAATGATTTTCGATTACTTATAAATCGAACATGAAAACTACTCGCCAAAGTTTTCAAATGATCGCCCATTGTTTGTTTACTTCTATTGACAGTAATGAAAAATCCAGAGAAATACAAATGCGGGTCATTGCGGGTTAAAATATCCGAATGCGGGAGATTTTATACTCCTGTGCGGGAGCGGACCAGCAAGTGGGAGATTTCCGGAATTTCGTCGTATGTGCAGGAGACTCCTGCATAAAACGGGAGGGTTGGCAGGTATGACAAAGAAATCTTTTTCCATAGTATTCATATTTTTTTTTTTTTTTTTTTTTTTGACCACATTGATTTCTACTCTGGCTGAGACACTAACATCAACAAAGTCACATTTTCAAAATGAATACAATGTTTTTGCATAATTTATTTTGGTTTATATTGTGTTTCAGTTTCCTTTCGGTAGGAAGGAGCATTGTGATATACACTGGAATGTTGTAAGCTTTGAAGAAAATCCTGATCTATATGGAGGAAAAGTTAATAAATTTCCAGGTAAACTCTACCAAAAATCATTTGAATTTATACAATAAAAAATGTTAGAAGAAAGTATGGATAAATTGTGGTAATTTTCAACTCGATTTAACTTTTTTAAGATTAATTTTGAGCTAGACTTTTTTTTCTAGAAAAAAATAACAGATTTCCTGGAAAAGGACATTTGTTTTAAAATCTTTGATATACATTTTTGTATATATATTTTTTAAGCAAAATATCGTCCATTGAATCTTTCTAACGTAAAAAAAAAAATACTTTGATATTATCGTTTATTGATGATTTGATTAGATTTTTGGTGTTTAATGCCACTTTCAGCAATATTTCAGCTATATCATGGCGACCAGTTTTAGTGATGGAAGAAGCCGGAGAAAACTACAGACCATGGGCAAGTAACTGGTAAACTTTATCATTATGGATGTGAGTCGAGTGCACCCTTTTTCGCAATTTACAAAGCAGGGTGCGAAACCACGCGTAGTGGTGATAGGCTTGTATGAGTTGTTAGCTAATCCAACTACCTAACTAATTGAGCCACCCAGGCCCTTGATATTGTTTAAGATTTACTATCTCTATTATATGTAACAAGTTACATTCTCAGGAAATATGATACAGAAAACGGTTTAATAGATATGAAATGCACTGTGAAGGGAAATAAAAATTAAGGTCACATAGTACAAGTTACTGCTTTATAGAGGTGGTCACTAATGCAGGTTTGACTGTACAGTCTAACCTGCCTTACTGGTCACCTCAAATAAACGGTCACCTCTGTCTAACGGTCCCTTTGAGACCCGCCCAACTAATATTACTATATAATTTAACTCTTTTCAATGGTCACTTCTCTAATGCGGCCAACGATCACCTATTTCATGTGTGAATTGTGAGATCGTCTTCTAATAACGGCTATTTTGGACATCTTATCACATGACATAATGTGTACGATCGATCACGTGATACGGTTACTTTTAAGATAATAAATAATCGTCGAAGGGAAATACAACTAATTGAGTTGGTAATTTAGCTAATTTAAATAAACATAGATAAAAGAGATCCCAATAAACAATTGAATAGGTGTAAACAGTGTTATTTTCTCATTTCTGTTGCATAAACTCCTAGCTCTTGTATTTAATATGTTCATATATGCGAAGGTTGGCCATTCAAAATTCGTTGAAATGCACGGGGACGCTTCAGATTTTTATCGATCCGCATTGGTATTTTATACTCGACACTGGGTTAATATTACTATCTATCGAATATTACTATCTATCGAACTGTTTATTTACATACAGACAAATGTATGTGTAAACATTAATGCATATGCATTTAAAAAATAAACTTTGAACTACATTATTCAACATAACTTATGTTCATTTACATTCATAAATACATGTACAAAATGTATTACGTGGCAATCCATTTGATGACAACTTTGGTCCATTTTTACTGAACTTCTTTTGAGAGGTCACTTTTGACATTCCCCATGAGTGACTGCCTAAGACAGGTTTGACCGTATATCTTGGAGGTCTGTTTTATTGGTGGAGGAAACCGTTGAAGACCTGTCGCAAATTACTGACAAACTTTATAACATATAATGTTGTATTTATTACACTCTGCCAGGATTGGGGTTTCAACTCACAACTTTAGTGATGATAGGCACTGATTGCATAGGTAGTTGTAAATTCAACCACCATACGATCATGACCATAACTCACGACAGTAATTTATCAAGACGATCTTTAAAGATTACATACAGTACTTCTGCAAATAAAGTTAAAGTCATCTGAATTTTTATTTAACTCTTAATATGTACATATGTACACAAATATTTTAAAAAAAAGTAAAGGGAAGATTCTGAATAATAAGAAATAACAACAGTACAGTCATAAAGTTATATAAAGACAAAAGAATAAAATCTCAGACAACAATGACATATGACAACACAAACCGAATATTTTATAGTTTGATTGGATAGAAGGGATACTGATGACATTAGTCATGAAATCCCTATTTACAAAACCAGTTTAAGGGATTGGGAAGGCCATGCGCCATACACACTTGGCGCTTCCAAGTCGATTGTGGCGCATTGAGGTTTGTTATCTATGCGCCCATGAGTTTAGGAAACAGATGGCTCAATACTTCATCAATATTCATGATAGTTGGAATGATCATTTTGATAATCATTCAAATGTTTTTTGTCTTGTACATGTATTTCAACCGAAAGTTGGATTTTAATGTCTTAGTTCAACCATAATCATGACTTTAATAAGCTTTCATGGGTCAATGGGATTACCGTAAAATTGGGTGAGTAAACTCCCCAAAAAAATGTAGATGGCCTATAATTGGTACTAAGTTAAAAATAAGCATTTTATTCTTCAATCTATGATTTTGAAGGTATATTAAACAAAACACAAGACATATATCCATGTCACCAAAATGAATGATATGTCTATCACAGTGATTTACCATGGAATCTCTCTGACTGTACTGTACTTATTTCTAGCATGATATAAAATTATATTGTAGGAATGACAGATATTTGTAGTAAGATGATGTTATTTAGAAGTTTAGATCAGATGAGGGAACTTTTCCCGTCGGACTACGACTTTTATCCTAGGACTTGGTATATGCCTGCTCAATATCATGACTTTTCTTGTGAAGTACGAAAACAGGTTGAAAAACGTGTAAAACCGAAACCAACATATATCGTTAAACCAGATTCCGGTGCTCAGGGAGAAGGAATATATCTGATACGAGACGCAACAGAATATTCACTAGCTCTTAACGGGAGGCGTCATGTTGTACAAGAATACCTCAGTCACGTCTATATTATTGATAAATTTAAATTTGACCTTCGAGTGTACGTAGTGTTAAAAAGTTTAGAACCATTAGATATACATATTTGCAAAGACGGTCTTGCCAGGTTTTCGACAGTTCCGTATGAAACTCCGACCAATAAAAATTTACACGAATCCTATATGCATTTGACTAATTACTCATTAAATAAAAGAAGTAGCACGTTTAACAGGTCGGAGAGAAGTGACGAAGGAAGTAAACGAACAATTAGTAGTGTCTTACGAAAAATAAATATGAGTGGTAAAGATGGCGATTATGTATGGAAAACAATAGAAAGAATTGTTTGTAAAACTATTATCGCTATCCTGCCTACAATGAAAGTGGAATATCAAGCTGCAATACCTACCGGCAAGACGAGACTCTCATGTTTTCAGGTAAGACAACATATTATTGTTTATTATAATGCAATATGAAAAGAAAGTTTAAACAGTGGTCAAACAATTCCACCAATGAACAACCATATCTCGCCTCAAGCCATCGTACACAAAAAAGGTCACGACATATGACTTTAAAAGTCTTGTGTCCTGGCTTGGCACAGGCCAAAAATCGTGCTCAACTCCTCTAATAGGAAATTTGAGTGATGTTATTATTGTTTTGGAAACTACTAAATACATATCTTTTACTGAACAAACCAGAAACAGCAGTTTTCATATGAAATAGTCCACAATTGATGAGTGGAAAGTATCGGAGTGTCATCAACCGTGGGTTACCAATGATGGGTGGGCCAGTGGACATATGCTTTGAATGCCAAAATGGGAGTTAATAGAAGAGTTTGAAGATACCAAAGGGGTAATCAGAATCTGTATATAGAAGAAGAGCAGACAACACAATGGCCAAAAGAAAAAGTACAAAAGGACAAACAACGATCTACAAAACATACATATAAAACTAAAGATCGAGTAACACGAACCCCACTAAAAACCGGGGGTGAACTCAGGTGCTCCGGAAGGGTAAGCAGTTCCTGCTCCACTAGTGGCACCCGCCGTGTTAATCTAGTTACACACCCGGTAATAAGTCGTTATGAGGAAAGGACCGGGAAGTGTTTACGACAAGTGGAACATATCCGTGGTCATTTGTGACACAGATATTCCATAACAGCCAACCAAGTCATAGTGGCAACCGTAAAATTTTCGAAGTGATGACTTCAACTTTACCAAAAGGAACCCTTATAATCCTATATATAGTCTGTAAATGTTGCACAGGACACCAATAACTGTTCCTTTTTAGGAGCTGCTGAATGTTGTTGTAGATAAGCTGTTATATGCATTTTACAAACACAAGACACATCTAGCATATGCTGCGTTTAAGGGGTCGTACCCAGAGTAAAAAAAAATGCATTCTATTTCTATGACCTGGGGCATACTCTTAAAGTGAGTTATGGTTAAACAGACACATGGTCAGGGGGGAAAATAATAATGTGTTTCTGTTATCTGCATTATACTGATCTTTTATTTTTTTGTGCCATTTTTGGATGTGAACTCAGTATAAGATAGTATTTGCATTAGGTCTACAAATATAATAATACTAGTTAACAATATGTCATTGGTTAAAAGTGCTACCAAATGCTACTGTTACCATGGTTACCGACTTTAAGTTAATACCTGATAAGGCCATCCTTAAAAACATACTATAATCCTGACGAACAAATTTAAATGAGATGGGTTTTTTGGGGTTTTTTTTGGCAATACACTAATACAATACATATCTTATTTTAAATAGATTGTTTTACATTAATGTGACTTGAATACAATATCCCCTCTCCTATGTTTGGTAGTTTAAGGTTTATGCTGGGGAGGAGTGGTTTTTGCCTGTTTGTCAACATTTACTGAAAATTATTGGAATATTGTGTGAGATTATGAATCAGAGACCCATTCCCTTTTAAAACATATTCCAGACATTTGAAATTTTTTTTTTCTCTTAATGTCATTTTCTTGGATAACAACTCAAAGTAAAAATATATTTGTATGGTTCATTCATAGTAGACTAGCTTAATTATTGCTGTAGAATTCAAATACACTTAGTCCCTCCTTTTATAAGACCACTCCCACCAAAGGCCAACTTTCTTATCAAATTTCAGATGCACTCTTAAGTTACTGCTAAATTGTCCCCTCAAGAGAGACCACCCTCTCATAAAGCTTAAACAGTGATGGTCAACAATTCTGCAAATACAATAATTCTGCTTCTTATAAGGCTATTCACACTAAAGGCCACCCTTCTTATCAATCCAGATTTCACATGTACTTAGATAGTAAAATACTACTAAATTATATGGCCACTTTTTCATTGCAGAAGGGATGACCTTATAAGAGGTAGACTGTTGTAACAACAAAATGAAAGACTTCCTCTCCGCTCAAATTATTGAACACAATGTCTTTAAATTTGATACAACAACAAAGTTTAATTGTACTTATAAACTTATTGTACTTAAAAATATATCATTGGTAGTTACACAAAAATGTAATCTGTAAAAATCTATATTTAAATATCTTGTAGTGTGTAAAAACAATACACCAAAATATTTACCATAATGATAATAACGTACCATATGTATACAATTTGAGTACATGTAACTCTCATCAATATTTAGGTTACGGTGTAGTCAGAGATCCTTGCAACTTGCCTAGAGGAGTCCTGAACTCATTATTTTTAGATAGGACTCACCAAAGTTTTCATATTTAAGATTTGTACAATGGTGGGACTCACCAAAATTTTCAGAAATATCTTTTAAGCTCATAGAAATAAATACTACAACTTGTTTCCCTGGTAGTAAATGTGATAACAGGGTTCTTGCTCACAATATATATATTCTGGTACCTGTTACTTGTATGTCTTATCAACTGTAAGAAACTCTCTTTTATTTTCCACAGAATAGCAAAATATGCTTCTATTTATATTTTAACTGTAAATGTGGTTATTTTTTAATTTTTGAAAGCATGTTTTTGATTTCAGCTATGTCAAATTTTCATGCATCTAAATTGCCATAATTAAAAGTATTTTGTAATTGTTGGAAATGTTAAAGTATTATACTTTTCTACTGTATACAAATTATCTAACCATTGAATAATTAAAAATTACTATATAATAAATCATTTCTTTGTCAATATTCAGCACAATTTAATAAAGATCTTGAGTTTATATATTTTTTTTCAAATGAATGAATAAATAACTTGAACTGCATGATAAAGATAGGTGAATTGTGATTTAAATTAAGTTTAGAGTATAAATGTCAGTTTGACTCTTGATTTAATGTTAAATAATTTGATTTAGTATTATAGATTAAGCCTTGCATGAAAATACTAATCAACAGCTACCCTGTATATATTAATCTATTTTTGAGAAATTTAAATCCTCATACGTACATGATATATAATACTAGCAATCTATGCCAATAAAAGGTTTGACAGTTTTAAGAGATTAAGTTACTAAAGAATGTAAATTCCAGTCCTTACTTAATTTTAATAATCATATACTGAAAATCATCGTTATTGTTTCCTTTTTTATGAAGACTGATATATTTTGAGGAAAACCATTCTTAGCCACTGGTTGTCAGCAATCCTTGAAAAATAGATAAAGGGTTAAGGTTATGATATTTAACACCACTTTCAACAATACTTCAGTTATATCTTGCCAGTAAACTTTATTTGTGGAGGAAACAGGAGTGCCCAGAGAAAACCACCAACCTGTCGCAAGTCACAGACAAATGTTGTCACATAATGTTGTATTGAGTACACCTCGTCATGAGCAGGATTCAAACTCACAACATTAGTGATGATAGGCACTGATTGTACACTGGTTGTCGCCAATCCTAGTTAACTAAATTAAAGAATTAAATTAAATGATATATTTCAAGTTTGTCAGTTACTAAAATAAAATGTATTACAGGTCAACCATTTAACTTTTATTTATAAAAAAAAAAATCAGGAAACAAAAATCTTCTTTTTTTTTTGGACTTGAAAAACCAGTAATTTATCCAAATTTTACCCAAAATTCTTGTTGCAAATTACAGGGTAAAATATTTATTTTTTGCATCTTTTGATATTTGTTGTTATAAAATTTGGCAATAGAAATTTAAAAAAAACAACATAAACCACCCTCTCACAGTTAATTGATTGTTCCCTAAGAACATAAGAAGTTGGAAGAGACTACTTCATAATCAGTTCTTTAATTAACCAATTAATATTTTACTTATTTCACTGCAGAGGAGTTGAAAAATGGAAAATTTATATTGAATTTAATTCTTTGTTTATTTAATGAGGATTAATGACAACCAATGGCTATAAGCAGTTTTCCTCAAAATACATACATGAATACATAATTTGAATAAATATAATGGTTATTACAAATATTGGAATGACAACACAAAATATACAAGACAAGACAACACACACACACACACACTGGAAAATTTGTGGTCATTCTTTGTTTGATGCATGCAATTTATTTTCAGAATATAAAAGGTTGGTGGTTTAAGATCATTTCAGATTAATATTGATGTGGTCTTATCTCACTTTATAAAATATGTCTTGTTTTAGCAGTAATTCACTTGAGAGTTGACCCCCCTTTTCAACTCCTATGTCCAATTTTCCAGTGAAGCTAAATTAGAGTAGCCATTCTGCTAAATAACCTGCAACATATTTGAAATTTCACAAGTGCAAAAAGTCTAAAATGTTAAGCCTAATTATTGGAAAAGGACCACCAGACACCTGAACGAGATCTACTTATTTCAGGGTATTAAAATATTATTGCCAAATTTGAACTTTTGCCCGACATACATTTGAAGAACAAGGTTGTACATAAAAAATCTACTTATAATATAATAAGCATGATAAGTAAAACCCAGATATTTTTTCCAAATAACAAATAAACATTCTATTGTATTAAAAATTTGTTTGTAGATTTTAGGCTTTGATATAATACTAATGGACAACCTTAAACCCATGCTGTTAGAGGTCAACGCTGGACCAAGTCTGAGTATTGAATGCGAACAGGAAGTTGCCCCTGGTATATATGAATACCTTGCCAGTCCAAAAGACGAAGAAATCAAACTTCCATTAGTTAGAGATGCTCTGATGCTGGTCATACCAAAAGAAAAACTCAGATACTGGTAATGACAGTGCTTCAAATAAATATACAAAAATGTAGAATAACATCTGTTTTGAAGGTTGAGACATACGGTAAATTATCACTAGGATGAGCTGCAATACTAGTGATAATGTACTGGTAAATTAGTAATGATAGTGCTTCAACATTTCAAATAAATATACAAAAATGTAGAGTAATGTCCGTTTTGAAGGTTGAGACAGACATTACCACTAGTATCACTGTGAGATCAAGTTCGAGGATGAGCTGCAATACTAGTGATAGCACTTTGGTAATGATAGTGCTTCAACACTTCAAATAAATATACAAAGATTTAGAATAACGTCTGTTTTGAAGGTTGAGACAGACATTATCACTATTATTGCAGTGAGTTCGAGTTTGAGGACAAGCTGCGATACTAGTGATAATGTACTGGTATGGGGAGATATTCAAATTGGACTATATTGTTTTAATCTGTAACATCAAAATATGTTTGTTTATACTGAAAATATCACAATTCTTCATAAAATAAATACACACACAAGCATGCAAACAGAATAACTTGATAATATGATGTACTATATGAGGCCACATATAAAAAATGTTAGTTTACCCAAACCTGACCCAATGGATGTTGGACAGGGGTAGGTAGGTAGGTAGGGAAATTTATTTTAAAATTTGGAATAAGATACCTTATTTAAGTATGTCACATGATATTTTTTTTTCTTTGAAATAAAGGGCTTATCCTTACACAATATAAAAAAAAGATACATTGACAAGGATTCCATATCATTTTATTTTTTGGAAATCGGAGAACCCTTTAAAAAGTTACAACATTTTGAGTTTTCAAAAATTTAATTACCTTTGTGCGACTTTGTGGGATTTTTTTGGGGAAAAGTGACATATGAAGCTACCCTTATAACTTTTTTCCAGGCAAATGTAGATATTGAATAACATGAATTTGCTGAACTTTGCATATTTAATAGAAAAATTCACTAGTGCATAATTCCTACTTCAGATAATTCAAAATACAGTAAATTAAAAAATCCAGGTTTTAGCCCATTTATAGAAATGTCCACTGTAAAGACGTCAAGAGGTTGATACAAGAGATCCACTTCTTTAATTGAATGGCTATAGTAATTTACAAAACAACTATTGTTGGACATAAATATAATTTAAAAATGTTGTTTTGCGAACAGAATATGTTCAAGCAGGTAATGTCATATTCTCATTGGCTTAGCAATTTCGGTTGCCATGGTAACCATGGATGTGCATATGAAGAAAACTAAATTATCTATCGTTAAAAAAACAATGGTGTATTTGGAGATCTCACCTCTGTCCATTGAAACTATCTGTCATATTAAAGAAGTATTTTTAGACACTTCTCGACCGCTACCCATGATTTCTGATACCGTCTTAAGTACTCACGACAAATCAGTTATTTTGCAATAAATGAATTTACAGTTTCATAATCTTACAGTGAAAAATACCTTTCTGAAGCTAAGCTTAACAATGTAGACAAAAAAAAAGGACTGATAGTATTCGAAACATCTAGAACTATCCATTCCATCACAAGGCAGCGCCAATGCGATCATGACTATTGTGCTCCCGCATTTAGTCAAGTAAGTTTATTACTGGGTAAAATGCGAATTAAAAAACATAGCAGACGATTTGATTTCTCAACTGCAGATTTAAGAAAATAACTACCAAGCACAAAAGAATTATAAAAAAAGCTCTGATGGTTTGCTTTTGATTAAAACGACGTGTGCTAAATTGCTTTATTTTTAGTGATTATGACGGTTTACATGATGCTCGAAAAAAACCCGGACAAAATAGTTAATATTGATAAAGAAAAATATGAAATTAAGCGCTTGCATGTAAATTCGTGCTATGTTAATATGTAAGGAAATGTTTGTTGTATGGCTTTCGAAAAATCGATACAAATCTACTGTACACTCACAATTCTTATATTATGTAAAAAAAAAAATTAAATAATTTAATATATAGCCTACATTTATATCACTTTAACCAAAATCCATAATGAAACATACATTATGTTGCAAAAAAAAACCACAAAAAAAACCACAACAAAAACAAGACAAAACTGCTCCGATGGGATTCACACTCTCAGTGTAAAGCTGCAGGGGTCGTGAAGTAATAACTATGCGATCACGGCTATGGTACAGTGATCAACTGATCTTACAAATTTGTGGTATATAAGGTGTACCTGATGTAAGGTGATGTAACTCTATAATAAAGCAGACAATGCCTATATTTCATAAAATCATATTTAAGGGAATTTTCCATAAAAAGGAAAGCCTTTTTATGTTACCAAAGAGAAAATTTATAAATATGCATGTTAAAAAGAAAGTTTTGTGTTGCAAGTTTTTGATTTTTAACAATTATAATTTTGTTTGTTTGAAGTGTTTATTTCTTATACACCTACGACCTAGCATTTAAAGCACTTGTATCTGCAAAAATTTATATTTTTTTCTCTTAAAATCAGAGTCAAATCTTCATTTTCCCATCCAGTTTTTGGAAGGAGCGGATGTTGGCTGTCTACCTCTACGGTCATTTTTCTACCTAGCGTTTGGAGATAGCCAAATCCGGTAAAGATCCCAAATGTTCTTTTTTTTTATTACAAATTCTGCATTGGAGCCCAATAATGAATAGTCACGAACAATGTATATAACTAAAGGTAAAATAATCAATTTCTTTATCCTGAATGGAGCCTATCGGAATTTTTATGGGAACCTGAATTGATCTATCAAAAAAGAAAACAAAAGTAAATATCATGCAAAAATAGACATTTTTTAGATAGACTCCAAGCAGATAAAATATCTTGAACATTTCAAGATTAAGATAATCCCTTGTAAAAGGAAATAAAACAAATGGCTCCACTGCGGAAATCGGAATGAATTTTGCATACATTGCTATTAACGTCCGTAATTTTAACCGCAAAAGCCGATTTTCGAGAAAATGCTAAATCTTTGAATATAAAACACTGGATTTACTTATGATTATTACGGTCATTCAGGATATAAACTAAAAATACAGATCTCATAGAATCTACCGATATAAAAAGCTAAGTAAAATAATTTCAATAAATCCGGACTTTATTTGAATAAGAATACATAGTTTTTCAATATTTTAGACGTTCTTAACAATAACGGTTGTTGCTATGGAACTACGAAATTTCTGGAAATTAAAGAAATACTTGAGGAGGCACCTTTTTTCTGATAGGTCGCATTGGGGAAAACAAATAATTTATTAATTATGGCCGCAAAGATATATGGGTTCAAAACAAAAGAGAAACTAATCATGAGTAATTGTTATTTAACGTCAATTTTTCAGCTATATCAAGAACAAGTTACAAAATTAATAAGATAATGATGATGTCTGCTGTGTACTATACCAACTTGTTTGATCTATCAGTGCTAGCTTACTGAAACAACAGTTATCCTGATTCCAAGCCAACCCGTCACTGCTTTTACTCCTGAATGCTGCATGCTCAGTGGAGAAGCAGCAAATACTAATTTTATAGTATTTAGTTTAACTCAACCATGGCTTGAACCCTTAATCTACCACACTGTCGGTGCATACCCCAACCATTACACCACCGATGCGGTTCAGATACTTACTTAAGATATTTACTCTGTGTTAAAAATAAAAATCTTATATTGAAAAATGATTAATTAGTAGTGTTTTTTGTTTTATTTTTCAAGCCGACGACGAAAGAAGAGATTAAAAAGGCATCAACAAGAACAAAGGGAATCCATTCGAAATGGAAAGCGACACATAATTAAATCTGAGCCTCTTTCAAGACAAAGAACTCACATTCTGATCATAAATGCAGATGAACCAGACGAATCCAAACGAGAAATTGATGTTACGAGGCAGATGGCAGAAATGAACATAGATCATTATAACGGTTATTATTTTTGGTGAAGTTAGAAAATTGCTAAGCAACAGAATGAAAAACAAAAAAATACCATACCGTTAGATCAGTTCCAAAATCCAATAGAAAAATCGTAGAAAGAGGCAAAATCGATACCATTAACATACATATACATGACCGTTCACTTTCCTGAAGACATCATTTATAATAGAGTTGAATTTATTGCTCATAAACGTTAAGAAATTATGGAAAGAAAGATTGATCAACAATTCAACCAATATCAACAAAACTAACCTTCACCTTCTTGACTCAAATCATCAACCAATATCAACAAAACTAACCTTCACCTTCTTGACTCAAATCATCAACCAATATCAACAAAACTAACCTTTGCCTTCTTGACTCAAATCATCAACCAATATCAACAAAACTAACCTTCACCTTCTTGACTCAAATCATCAACCAATATCAACAAAACTAACCTTCACCTTCTTGACTCAAATCATCAACCAATATCAACAAAACTAACCTTCACCTTCTTGACTCAAATTATCAACCAACATCATCAGCAGCTTAGTTAGATTTTTGTAGAACTAGTTGACCATGGATAGCAAAATATAAATTTTATAGTTTATGGTTTGACCTGACAGTGGCTCAAACCCACAATCAACTTCACTTGAGGTGAGTATGCTAACCATTAAACCACCAATGGTCAAAGAAATAGGACAAAAAGAGTGATTATGTAATCAATACATGTAGTTGATCGGTTTAGAATTTCAAACCAATTTAAACCAATATTTGATTTTTATTTTTTTACTGATCGCCTGGCAACACTATTTTATTATAAATGGACTCATTTATTTATTTATCCTTACTCCATTCACAGAACAAGGATCTACATCTGCCAGAGATTTATCTGAAGTTGACACACCACGTAAAATGGAAGACATTGAAATGTCCGATGCTCACGATGACGATATGATCCATGAAGAAGACGATCAAGACGAGGATAATGATGACCACGAACATGATCATGATACCG
The DNA here is from genome assembly GCA_963383655.1 of Bathymodiolus septemdierum. NCBI lineage: Eukaryota > Metazoa > Mollusca > Bivalvia > Mytilida > Modiolidae > Bathymodiolus > Bathymodiolus septemdierum. The sequence goes on along the minus strand of OY726528.1, from coordinate 10,040,051 downwards.
ATAGTCAGTCTATGAAGAAAGAATCGTGTTTGAAACACATTTATCCTGCAATATATGATGATGAATATGAGAGATTAAGATTAGTAGAAAGGGTCGCTGACTTGTTCCGTTTTTGTTTAGGTGTTCGAGGATCACTAAGGATGGGACCAACGGGATTCAGAACATTTGCCAGGTACATCTTATTTTTATATTTATCTGTATTTTTGTATGTCCCCCACCTCTTTGCACGGGGATATTAAGTTTTACCTGTGTCTGTACGTCCTACAATTGGTTTCCATTCAATTACTTAAATTCCCTTTAAGCAAATCATTTGAAATTTATGCAGTGTCAGAGACCATAGAAGGAAGGACAAGTTCGATTTCAGACTTTGCCACTTTTATCGTTCTGGTGTTCACTTGAGTTGATGGTATATTTTATTTTGTTCAAAACTGTGTTCATTTCCAATGGTTGAATTTATTCAGCTATATTAAAAGGGATATGAGCTGGTATAGACATCTACCATGTAAAACCTCCAGGATTCTCTTTTTACAACAACCAGTTGCTTGCCCATGGTTGGTGGTTCTCTCTGGGTACTCCGGCTTCTTCCACCACTAAAACTGGTCGCCATGATATTGCTGAAAGTGGAGTTAAACACAATAAATCAATCAAATCAATCTTGTTTAGCACCACTTTCAACAATATTTCAGTTATTTCATGGCAGCATTAATCATACATATGTTATTTTCTTTCATTTATCTATTTCTTTTCAAAGCATTCTGACTTTTCACTTTTGCACTTAGTTAATCTGCTAACAAAATTTTAATCTTTTAATAAACTTAAATAATATTATGAAATCATAATAGAATTTCACCGATCATTGACAGCTGCGGTCTTGTTATGGATTTTTATATTTCATTTTTATTATTTAATAATTGTATTTTTATATGCATGTTACTGTTTCCTTGCATGTCAGCAAAATTTAAAAGCAATCAGACCCATTTTTTAAATTAAAATATATATAAGAATTTTCCCTTCCCCTCCCTTTCCAAGAGATGTTCAAATAGAATGTGAGTCATAAGACACCAACCTTTTTATTATCGGAAGAAAGGGGGGGGGGGGGTTTTCTTTTTTTTTAATTTTGTCTCCTGTCTGCTGTAGTATACCATCTATTTCTCTTTATGACTTTTGTACATTTGGAAGAAAAAAATACACAATTACTTCAAAGATGAAAAAAAATCCATCTATACATGAAATCCACTATGTATAAGAAAATGGGTGGTCCATAAGAGTTGTGTGTTTGATAAGAAATAACCGCATCGGTGGTGTAATGGTTAGCATGCTCGTTTCGAGTGTGGTAGATCGTGGGCTCGAGCCGCGATCAGGTTAATCCAAATACTATAAAATTGGTATTTGTTGCTTCTCCGCTAAGCACACAGCATTAAGGAGAAAGAGTAAAGACTGGTTGGCTCGTAATCGGGATAATGTGTCCGAGTGGGGCGACATGTCTATCCGCGGAATGTTGTTTCAGTGAGCTAGCACTATAAAAATCCAACTAAGCGTGTTGATCTAGTACGAAGCGGACCTCATCATCATCTCATAGAAAATTAACTTGTTCTTGCCATGATATAGCTGAAAAATTGCTGTGTTGGCATTAAACAACAATCACCTACTCACTCTTAAGTGTAATGTGATTATTTCAGGCGTTGTAGACTAAACAGAAGAGGAATGACGAATGCTGCAATAGATATAATGTATATAGACATGCAGAGAAAATGGGATCATATGAATCCAGAGAGAACATCTGGTAAGTCTAAATACCCAGGGAAATAATACTTGATTGGAATTGCTGTATAGCCAGACCACTGTTATATTATTTGACAAATAAATGTGTATAAAAAAATACTGATTTTGAACATGCAAAACTGTATGAGAAAGGAAAACAACTGTTTTTAGTTTAGGTCAAGGGAAACCATTATTTTTAGTTGAGCTCAAGGGAAACAACTCTTTTTTTAGTTTAGGTCAAGGGAAACCATTATTTTTAGTTTAGCTCAAGGGGAAATAACTATTTAGTTTAGCTCAAGGGAAACGACTCTTTTTAGTTCAGCTTAAGGGAAACAACTCTTTGTAGGGTTGAAAGATTTGAAGTTTGTCTCTTTAAGATGTGATTTAATATTGATACTGAAGCAGATTTTTATCACTGAAAAAACAGTTTGTATGTAGACATGGCCCTCAACTTGGACACATTATCTCGATTGCGGGCCAACCAGTCTGCTCATACTTCTTAATGCTGCTTGTTTATCAGATTGATTATTACTAAGCGTCCAGCGAGCAGTATTTCAGCTATATTTAGGACGAATACAAGTTAAATAATTGATGAGAAACTATATGATAATGATGGTAGGGATGGGTCGACCGGGTCAATGATTTTTGACTGCCACCCGAAAAGTATGGAGAGTTGGGTAGGGACGAAAAATGTACCCTTTTCTAGCGGCTACAGTGTAACTACTCTTTTTCGAAATCTACAACAGAGGTCTTTAGTATACTGGGAGCATGGCACTCTCCAAACATGGTCTATGGTCAGGCATTTCATCGAAAGGGCTCTCACTATCCATGATCCGCTCTGTGGGTTTGAACACTAGGAACCTTCACCAGTACCCAGCATGCTTAGCAGAGAAGAAACAGTTTTCAAATTTATAGTCTTTGGTTTGACCTAGTATGTTATTGAGCCTGTGATCTACCTCACTAGAGGTAAGCATGCTAACTATTACACCTCCCTAGAGGCAAGCATGCTAACTATTACACCTCCCTAGAGGTAAGCATGCTAACTATTACACCTCCCTAGAGGCAAGCATACTAACTATTACACCTCCCTAGAGGTAAGCATGCTAACTATTACACCTCCCTAGAGACAAGCATGCTAACTATTACACCTCCCTAGAGACAAGCATGCTAACTATTATACCTCCCTAGAGGCAAGCATGCTAACTATTATACCTCCCTAGAGGCAAGCATGCTAACTATTACACCTCCCTAGAGGTAAGCATGCTAACTATTACACCTCCCTAGAGGTAAGCATGCTAACTATTACACCTCCCTAGAGGCAACCATGCTAACTATTACACCTCCCTAGAGGTAAGCATGCTAACTATTACACCTCCCTAGAGGTAAGCATGCTAACTATTACACCTCCCTAGAGGTAAGCATGCTAACTAATACACCTCCCTAGAGACAAGCATGCTAACTATTACACCTCCCTAGAGGTAAGCATGCTAACTATTACACCTCCCTAGAGACAAGCATGCTAACTATTACACCTCCCAAGAGACAAGCATACTAACTATTATACCTCCCTAGAGGCAAGCATGCTAACTATTATACCTCACTAGAGGTAAGCATGCTAACTATTACACCTCCCTAGAGGCAATCATGCTAACTATTACACCTCCCTAGAGGTAAACATGCTAACTATTACACCTCCCTAGAGGCAAGCATGCTAATTATTACACCTCCCTAGAGGCAATCATGCTAACTATTACACTTCCCTAGAGGTAAACATGCTAACTATTACACCTCCCTAGAGGCAAGCATGCTAACTATTACACTTCCCTAGAGGCAAGCATGCTAACTATTACACCTCCCTAGAGACAAGCATGCTAACTATTACACCTCCCTAGAGGTAAGCATGCTAACTATTACACCTCCCTAGAGACAAGCATGCTAACTATTACACCTCCCTAGAGACAAGCATACTAACTATTATACCTTCCTAGAGGCAAGCATGCTAACTATTATACCTCCCTAGAGGCAAGCATGCTATCTATTACACCTCCCTAGAGACAAGCATGCTAACTATTTCACCTCCCTAGAGACAAGCATGCTAAATATTACACCTCACTAGAGGTAAGCATGCTAACTATTACACCTCCCTAGAGGTAAGCATGCTAACTTACACCTCCCTAGAGGTAAACATGCTAACTATTACACCTCCATAGAGGCAAGCATGCTAACTATTACACTTCCCTAGAGGCAATCATGCTAACTATTATACCTCCTAGAAGCAAGCATGCTAACTATTACACCTCCCTAGAGGTAAGCATGCTAACTATTACACCTCCCTAGAGGTAAACATGCTAACTATTACACCTCCCTAGAGGCAAGCATGCTAACTATTACACTTCCCTAGAGGCAATCATGCTAACTATTACACCTCCCTAGAGGCAAGCATGCTAACTATTACACCTCCCTAGAGGTAAGCATGCTAACTATTACACCTCCCTAGAGGTAAACATGCTAACTATTACACCTCCCTAGAGGCAAGCATGCTAACTATTACACCTCCCTAGAGGTAAGCATGCTAACTATTACACCTCCCTAGAAGTAAACATGCTAACTATTACACCTCCCTAGAGGCAAGCATGCTAACTATTACACTTCCCTAGAGGCAATCATGCTAACTATTATACCTCCCTAGAGGCAAGCATGCTAACTATTACACCTCCCTAGAGGTAAGCATGCTAACTATTACACCTTAGAGGTAAACATGCTAAATATTACACCTCCCTAGAGGTAAGCATGCTAACTATTACACCTCCCTAGAGGCAAGCATGCTAACTATTACACTTCCCTAGAGGCAATCATGCTAACTATTACACCTCCCTAGAGGTAAACATGCTAACTATTACACCTCCCTAGAGGCAAGCATGCTAACTATTACACTTCCTTAGAGGCAATCATGCTAACTATTATACCTCCCTAGAGGCAAGCATGCTAACTATTACACCTCCCTAGAGGCAAGCATGCTAACTATTACACCTCCCTAGAGGCAAGCATGCTAACTATTACACCTCCCTAGAGACAAGCATACTAACTATTATACCTTCCTAGAGGCAAGCATGCTAACTATTATACCTCCCTAGAGGCAAGCATGCTATCTATTACACCTCCCTAGAGACAAGCATGCTAACTATTTCACCTCCCTAGAGACAAGCATGCTAAATATTACACCTCACTAGAGGTAAGCATGCTAACTATTACACCTCCCTAGAGGTAAGCATGCTAACTTACACCTCCCTAGAGGTAAACATGCTAACTATTACACCTCCATAGAGGCAAGCATGCTAACTATTACACTTCCCTAGAGGCAATCATGCTAACTATTATACCTCCTAGAAGCAAGCATGCTAACTATTACACCTCCCTAGAGGTAAGCATGCTAACTATTACACCTCCCTAGAGGTAAACATGCTAACTATTACACCTCCCTAGAGGCAAGCATGCTAACTATTACACTTCCCTAGAGGCAATCATGCTAACTATTACACCTCCCTAGAGGCAAGCATGCTAACTATTACACCTCCCTAGAGGTAAGCATGCTAACTATTACACCTCCCTAGAGGTAAACATGCTAACTATTACACCTCCCTAGAGGCAAGCATGCTAACTATTACACCTCCCTAGAGGTAAGCATGCTAACTATTACACCTCCCTAGAAGTAAACATGCTAACTATTACACCTCCCTAGAGGCAAGCATGCTAACTATTACACTTCCCTAGAGGCAATCATGCTAACTATTATACCTCCCTAGAGGCAAGCATGCTAACTATTACACCTCCCTAGAGGTAAGCATGCTAACTATTACACCTTAGAGGTAAACATGCTAAATATTACACCTCCCTAGAGGTAAGCATGCTAACTATTACACCTCCCTAGAGGCAAGCATGCTAACTATTACACTTCCCTAGAGGCAATCATGCTAACTATTACACCTCCCTAGAGGTAAACATGCTAACTATTACACCTCCCTAGAGGCAAGCATGCTAACTATTACACTTCCTTAGAGGCAATCATGCTAACTATTATACCTCCCTAGAGGCAAGCATGCTAACTATTACACCTCCCTAGAGGCAAGCATGCTAACTATTACACCTCCCTAGAGGCAAGCATGCTAACTATTACACCTCCAAGCCGGTTCAGTCCAAAGTGCCCCAACACTAACAATAGCAAAAATGGTATAATCATGGATTTTATATTGTATCCAAAAGTTAGCAAAATTCAATTCAGAAATAAGTGATGGAAATTTACGATTTTTCAAAATCTTAATACATGTACTGCTAAAGTGGTCGTTAAACACCAATCAATCAATCAAAATCTAAATTGTGCATAAAGTTAAAAGCTGATTCAAACAAATTTCTATTTAACTTTAACATAGGTAATAAACCTCTGTCAAGAAATTCCAACTTTCAAACATTTGGAAGCAGAATCAAAAAAGGAATTGAAGATTACACTATAGGTATAAACACTGTGATCCCCTTATGCAGAAAATAAAAATCTTAACCAAAATTCTGTAACCATGACGATTTTGATAATTTATTTGCTTCTTTTACATCACATTGATTTTGCTGTTGAGTAGCAATCTAATTAAAAAATAATTAATTAATTTTTAGCGATACAGTAACATCAAACAACATCTCATTTATAATCAGGTCAGGGTTCATATTTTTAACCGACCAATCAGCAATGCGTTGTTATTCGATTGGTCAATATATTTACCTTCTTGTATATGATTGGACGGTCAAAGGACTACCTGACATGGTTCAACAGGGTGTTGATAGATGTTAGTGTATTGTGAAAGAAGAACTGTAAAAAAAATCAAAGAGCTTCTAATTTTTATAAGATAGCATTTGCATCACTTTGAATTTCCTGGAGTTGTTGAAAAGTGCACCATTTATTCAAGTGAGCTATCTTCATAATTTAACATCCATTATTCGGAAACTCTTTTGAATTTTAATTTGCTTAAACACTACTATCGGCTTATTGAACCAAAATTGGTCAGAAGTGGATGATCCTCTCAAATGAATCAATAACAACACTCTCTTACAACAAGACATTATTGAGTGCCTCGCATATGGAGAATGCGACGCTCCGTATGCGTAAAAGACAACTTGCAGTTGTAATATTCACGTTACATCTGTAAATAAGAGGCATCTTTGTGCTTTGTGGGATATTTCCAATTTTCAACAAGTCAATTATGTATTTAACAAGTATATTACAACTGATTTTACATTTAATAGCCTTTTTTGTGTGTCTGCGGTATCAATTTTGCCTCTTTCTGCAAATTTTGTTCAATGGATTGTGGAACTGTTATGATAGTGTGGTATTTTTTTGTTTTTTCATTTATTTCCATTATATTTTTCACCAATGGGGGTTAAGAAGATGTTTTTTCTGAATTGAATTAGGAAATGTTTATCATCATCATGCTTAGTAGTTTTTCTGGGCTTCGTTACTGATTTTTACCACAGATGCTCATGACACGGAAGTACCACCACTCTTTTTTAACTATCTGTTTGCATAATTATTTTCATTAAAATTTCTTTATTATTTAATCTCATTTCCCTTAATTAAACTTGTCTGTGTCCATTTTTATTCAATCTTATGTTAACAGCAATTTACCTGTGTCGACCCTAGATTAAGGAAACAGAGATGAAATAATTTAAGAAATTTTTTGGAAAATAAATATGTAAACAGAAAGTTAAAAAAGGGGGGGGGGGGGGTGGCAATTCTGTGCCAAGATTGCCTGTGATTTTTACTATGAAACCTTTAACATGGTGTAGATACTAAAAATATCTGTTTTTGCAAGTACATGTATTTACTTCCCAAATATTGCATCTCGTTTCTGGTAAATATTTACGATTTTTACTGTTATTTTTTTGTACAGACAATAAAACAAAGAAGATTGTAGGTACGGTTGTTCAAATATAGTAGTAAATGAAGCTTGTATTGAACTAAAACACATTTTCAACATTCAACTTTTTTTTTTAGATATTTGCTATGAAACTAATTCGTCTAATAGGACCTTGTCTTAGATACATAATTTTTCCACGATAAATGCAGAATGCCCATGTCATAGGAAACACAAAAAAACAACATTTTGATGACACAAACTTTTGACAGATAACTGTTGTCTGTTGCTCTGGAATGGTCAGTATGCCCTGCCCCCATTAGTTCTCAAACACAGTTAAGGAAGCAAAGATGTTTTCTCATGTTAATATCAGACACAACTCTGTGGCTCCTCCATGATATAGCTGAAATATTGCTGAAAGTGGCATTAAGCACCAAAAATAAAATTCATGATGGTGATTATAGAATTTTTGTAATAATGACAGTCACATTTTGAGTGCATGCTACTAGTAACAGCGATATAATAATCTGGCTGACAAAAGTTACCTCCGTCAAAAATTGGTGGCCAAAAAATTTTACATTATTTATTGTGTCGTCTGCTTCAACATCATGATAATGTCAATTCAAAATTCCTCTATCTCTCGATAAAGCTCACGCAAAATTTACCACATTCTCCATCGGTACCTCCAATTTTATTTTCATTGTAACTGATGTTTTAGGTATCCAGGTGTTCATTTGAGTTAAGACCCTGTTATTTTACTCATCAAAATGAGCAGACTCACATTTTTTTTTATCAAAGACCTATCTTTTTTCTTAGTTTTATCTCAAATTTATTACTACATCACATGTACGCCCTACCCAAGAATCGTATGGTAGTTGGATTTACAACTACCTATGCAATCTGTGCCTATCATCACTAACGTTGTGAGTTCAAATCTCACTCAGACGAGGTGTACTTGATACAACATTATGTGATAAAGTTTGTCAGTGACTTGCGACAGGTCAGTGGTTTTCTCTGGGTACTCCAGTTTCCTCCACCAATAAAACTGAACGCCATGATACAACTGAAATATTGTTGAAAGTGCCGTTAAATACCATAATCCTCATCCTAACCCTCTACCCAATTTTAGAATTCTGTCAGGTGAGTTAGTTTCAAAGTCAGTACCTAAATTAATTTCCTCGTATTAAAAATGCCTTGTTGAAAGGTAACTGCACAAATTTTAAGTGTAATTTAGGGTTCTTTAGATTTAGGTTTTATAATTAACTGTAGGGCTACAATAAAGGGAACTAACCCTATCTGTACACACAGCTTATTTATTGTGTATCAAATTGGCAAGCTTTGGTATATTTTCCACAGAATGAAAATTACCACATGACTATCTTTGTACTTATACTCGAAAAAAAAACAACCAATCAGAACTCCATGTCTAATAAATACAATGCTCTTGATTGGACAATTTTGGAGTATGAGTTCGAAAATTGTAATCAAAAGTTTTAATACCGTAAGACCAGAATTCTTTATTGTCCATTCTTGACCATTGTTTGCCAAGATGAAACATTGGTAATTAGTGATGTAAACTTTGGTAATAGACATCAACACTGTAGTTTTAGCCAGTCACTTTAAACATTTAAACAGTATAATTTATGATTGTAATAATATACCATAGTTATTATTTGTTGTATGTAAATATGTAAAATATATTAGTTTATTTTAGCACATATATATTATGAAAAGAAAGTTTTAGCAATGATGGTCATCAATTCCACCAATATCAACAAAACAAACAATCACCTCTCATCATAACTGAACTCACTGAACACAAAAAAGACCATGACATATGACTCGATCCTGGCTTGAGACAGGCACAACAATGTGGTGGGGTTAAATTGATTAATGGAATCTCAACCTTCCTCTCTGAATAACTCAATATGTACAATATACTGGTACATACATTGTCAGAAAATTTCAGATTTATTTGTAAGTAAAGAGCTTTAGAAACAGGTAGAAAAATGAACATTTCTGGCCTGTATTGCAGCGAGTTCAAATACATTTTTTATTTAAGAAATAATTCATGGCAGGCATAGAGTTGTGCAAATTTACGCATGGGCTGGGCCTTTATATTCGAATTTTACCCCAAGCGATAGGGAGGGGTAAAATCTAAGAATATAAAGGCCCAGCCCATGTGTAAATTTGAACAACTCTATGCCTGCCATGAATTATTTCGATTCTAATAGGACAAATACGGTAATTTTTAACCATTCGTGAACTGTATACACACGGCATTTGGTGGCTGTTCCATTTACCTCCTTCAGAAATTTTGAATTGATTTTGAATTATTTGTATTTGAACGAGATATTTTAAAACAAAGTCGGAGTTCATTAGTTCATCATTTCGTGCGCTAACAAGATGGTGGAGTGGAGTTGTCAAACATAATATCGAACACTTGAACAGTTGTTAATAATCGACAATTATTGTTAGATATGAAATAAAAAAATTAAATGCCAATGGAAAAAAAAGCTTGTATTGTTGACATAAAAAACAATTCCGGTGTCATATGGTATTTTGAAACCCATGGTAAATTGAACCTGGGGTCAATTTACCTATGATATTTTGACCCCGGGTTCATTTCTACCAAAAGAGAGGAGTTCATAATACCATAAGAGAGGGTTTGATATACCATAGGTAGGGGGGTCAATATTCCATGGGCAAGGGGGTCAAAATACCATGGGTTGGGGGGTCGATATACCATGGGTCCCCCTACCATGGGTAGGGGGGTCGATATACCATGGGTAGGGGAGTGGATATACCATTGGTAGGGGGGTCAAAATACCATAGATAGGGGGGTCAATATACCATGGGTAGGGGGGTCGATATACCATGGGTAGGGGGGTCGATTTACCATGGGTAGGAGGGTCAATATACCATGGATAAAGAGGTTGATATACCATGGGTAGGGGGGTTGATATACCATGGGTAGGGGGTCGATATACCATGGGTAGGGGGTCAATATACCATGGGTAGGGGGTCAATATACCATGGGTAGGGGGTAGATATACCATGGGTAGGGGGGTCGATATACCATGGGTAGGGGGTCAATATACCATGGGTAGGGGGTAGATATACCATGGTTAAGGGGGTCAATATACCATGGGTAGGGAGGACGATATACCATGGGTAGGGGGGGTTGATATACCATGGGTAGGGAGGTCAAAATACCATGGGTAGGGGATTCAATATATACTAAGGGTAGGGGGGGTAATAAAATTTCAAAATTTCAAAAATTTGATAAAATTTCAAAAAAAAATATAAATTAAAATCAAAATTTTCAATTTTCAATTTTTTTTTCAATATTTCAAAAATTTCAAAATTTTCATAGAATTAAAAAAAATTATCAAAAACAAATTTCATAAGAATTAAGAAATTAAAAAAAAAAATAAAAATTTTCATTGAATTTTAAGAATCTTTTGGAATAATATGTGGTTATATTGAAAAATGATAAAACAATTATAGCCTACCATGGATTTATAGACCTAAAAATATATATTATTAATTGATAATTTTACGGTCATTTGATTTGTTCAATGCCCATCATGTGGTGTTCTGTATTTTGGCAGGTTGACTTTTGCGGATTGCACGGTTACTAAAAATAGATTAAAAAATTCCAATATTTTCATGACGTTTAACGAACATGAAGTTTAACGATTGAACATGATTCTGGTACTGCATTTGGCAACTCATTTGAACTTCAAGCACTGTCAAGTTCGCAGACAGACCGTATTTAATGATCTGTTACCTGACAATGATGGTGTAGATGACTTTCTTCAATCTCTTGATATTCCTGCACAAGAAACATGTAGTAATGTACCCATTTCTAAGTCGATGTGTCAATTTCCAGTACCAATGATTACTAATTGTCAAAATATCACCATAAACTAAAAAATTTCCCTATGAAATGATTATCACTCATGTCACTACATACATTTTTGTTTTATTGTTATTCCTGTTGAATAGATTGTTTGTTGTTAAAGTTGGGGTCGTATTATGGTATGGTGCAGTCGTCTGTGCACATTTTGTTTCCGTTGTCTTACTTTAGTTCTAGTTTTCAGTAACAAGTACACCTAGTCCCGGATGAATATCCATTTGTAGATCTTCTGTTTCATGTTTTGGTTCAAAATACCATATGACACCGGAATAAATACTTAAGACAACCATCTATCGATTTTGACTTTTGTAATATATCGTCATCCTGTGACGTTGTTTACAAGGGACGCTGATTGACACAAGCTGGTTACTGATTTATTTTACGATTTTGTGAGCATTTTACTTGCTTGAGTAGCAAAATTCAAAATGCCATCAAATTGGAAAATATCAGTAACTTAATTACATCACCGTCCAGTTATCAATGTATACGTAGGAAAACATGAAGGTTAGTGCATTTTCCAGTTATTCATGGCCGACACATATCAATGGAATGTATGTGTGCGTACTGGGGATCCCCAAATGTAAATTTTCAAAACAAATGATAAAAAAATACTTAGTTACAGAATATTTATTTATAACTGAGGGGAAATTTTTATTTTAAGGACTTTAAAAAGATGTTATATGCCGGTGTTTTGTTTGTTTACACTCGGTCGTCATGGTAATTTCACAGCGGGAGTCACATAGGAACAGCCAGATTTGTTGTGTACTGCACTTAGGCTAAATATAGAGTTGTTGAGTATTATCGTGTGTGCCGTATTAGAGACGTCATATTAGAATTACTGATAATGGAGGTATATTGTGTTTATCTTGCAATGTCAAAAGGTTCAAGGGCCCGGGTGGCTCAATGAGTTAGGTAGTTGGATTACCTAACAACTCATACAAGCCTATCACCAATATGGCGTGGGTTCGCGTTCAGCTTTGTAAATGACAGAAAACGGTGCACTCAACTCGCAGCCGCAAGTGATAAAGTTTACCATGGTCGGTGGTTCTCTCTGGGTACTCCGGCTTCTTCCACCACTAAAACTGGTCGCCATGATATAGCTGAAATATTGCTGAAAGTGGCATCAAACACAAAAAAAATCAATCGAACAAATCAAAAAGTTCAAATTGTCTGAAAAGAACAGAAGCAAACGTCAATCTAATAGTTTTCGATGGTGTCCTCAATCATGTCTGCACTTATACTGTTACTGTTTCTTTCTACATGAATCAGGTACCAGTAAAGCTATATCTTGATCAGTGACTGTAAATAACAAAAATTGATCTAGTCAATACAATTTGACTGCTCAAATAGAACCAGTGCAAGATAAAAAGAAATATTGAAGTGCATTTCTTCTGTCAAATTGTCCATCAAATTTGCATCAAACTTTACCCCTGCAACTGTTTCAAACACAAATTTGACTGTTGTCACTCCATCAATATTGGAAGGAAGTTGTATTTGTGTTTGAAACAGGTGCACAGGTAAAGATTGAAGAAATTTTAAGGAAAATGCATGGAAATGCACCTTAAGAATTTTGAAATACTCAACCTTTGAACTGATGTGTAAAATATTACAGTTTTTATCTAATATATATATATTGTATTAGGGTGATAAACTGATATACATGTACATGTATTTAGGAATTCAGAGATCATCCTACTAATGGGATTGGTGATGGTTTTAGGATTATAAATCATTAAGTACCTATACCTGGCAAGAATCTGTTTGAAGTCCACACCTTAAATTTTTCGGTTTAGTTATTTTAATTACCATAAAGATTTAAACTATCCTCGGATTTACGTCATTTTCGTAATAAGATCCACACCATTTTTTGTCATTTTTTAATAATCTTTGCTTTAAGTTTTGGCAACATGAATTACATTAAAGGTTTATTCTATCCTTGGATTTACGTTTGGCTCATTTTCAATTCATATGTTGTGGGGGTTTTTTTTGTTTTATTTTAATCTTGGCTTTAGCTATTAAATTAATCCATAATTACAACATGCATAACAAATTTATGCTAAAGCTGAAATATTTGCAAAATTCCTACTACCTTTTTTTTTTAACCCACACAGTAGTCTCCTTCTTATCAGGCCAGATTTCGGATGCACTGAAATAGTATACACTTATTGACTGGGTATGAGGGTAATAGCACTTTTATTGTCCTCAAGGTACCAACTATTTTCCGAGGCAACGTCGAGGAAAATAGTTGGTACAGAGGGGACAATTAAAGTGCTATTACCCGAATATCAAGTCTATTAGTGTTCTATTATACTGAACAACTGTGCAAATCAAAATTCTAAATTAGGTCCTTTTCTGATGGATTTCTAGTCTACTTTATTAATGCTTTTTAAAACTAATACATTTTCATGTGTGCATTTGAAGAAGAAATTAATTTTTTTTTAAGCACAAAAAAACATGTGATTAAAGTGCTATTCACCGGTGTATAGTACTTTTCAGAATGAAACTATGGAAATAGTATTTTTATTGCAATAAAATTTATATAGAAAAAAGTATGAGAAGTATGATAATACATACTACTTAATTACCCCCTCTCAAGATAGGCCACCTTTTTTATAATGCAGAATGGGAGGTCTTCTAAGACTGGGACTGCTGCATATGAAAAGCTGGTTATAACAAAATTGATTGATTTGAGTTGATGATTACAGCAAAGTGTACTTACGTTCACGAAGAATTGATGCTTGGTGTGAGAATACATTCATTTTTCGGTGCTATTTTTATCATGTAATTGCTAGTATTTTCTTCTTCTTTAATTAGCTCTTATTAGACTATGTCTTCAATTGATGTTGTGAGAATGTTATTTGTATTCTTTATACATCGTAGTTTAGATTTGCATCAGGGGAGATAAACCAATGCTTGGTTTCTCAGTCATAATAATAAAAAAAAAATGTTCTTTAATAGATATGTTGAATTTAATTGGTAAATGTACATGGCTTCTTGAAAAACCAGTTCTTACAGTAAAAACTTTTGAGTACTATTTGTGTACTCATAATTCAAAATTGTCCAATCAGAACAAAGTATTTATTTTCTGTGCAGTGTTATGATTGGCTGTTTATTTTTTTTTATTTTTTTTTTGGAGGTACGATTACAAACTCGTGTTCTCAAATGTTTTATGACCGTAAAACCAGAACTTATTTGAGAACTCTATTCTTAGATCTTTCTGGCTGAGTATACCATTAGTACTGTATGCATTGAAAAAAAACTAAAAACTTATGTTTTAATATATAAATTATTCATTATTCTATTAATATTTGTAGGTCTCTGTTTCCAAGGATTCTTGTCATCATGTCTAGAAATAGCTAGAAGAAAATTTTACGCTCCAACAAAACTTGAAATGTTGGAGAATTTGTTAGAGTATTGCGAGATTAATATTTGTCAGAAAGATGATGATATGCCGCCAACATTGCCACGGTTACAATACAGAACGAAACAAAACCCATTGACGTATCGTCAGCCTTCGACTTTCAGAAGAAAGATATATAACGATATACGTGAAGAAACAATAGCTGATCTTCAAGACAAAACACAGAAAAATTCAGAAATTGAAGCCTTTCTTCGTCGTGGGAGAAGAATTAATTATGTTCCAAAGCCTGTACCAGACAGACAGACAGTTATGTCTTATGATTCAGAGTGATAATGCTAGTAGAGAACCTTTATTTGTTATTGCCATGAATACCAGGATCATTCATTACCATTTTGGTCTACCATGGCCAGTTGTTAGGGATCATCTCTCATATTTATTTGTTTTGTATGCCAAGGGAAAAACTGAGAATATTTTTAGCTAATTTTTGTTTAGTTCTTAGGGATAATCTGAACCATTCTTCATTCAAAGATTTGTAGATAAAGTGGACTTAGTTATTATAAACTAAGATTTAGAGATAATTGACCTAGTTTTTCCACTGTATGAAACAACCTATATGGTAGAGGACAGGGGTGACTTCTGGTTGTGTGGGATAGATTTATATGCAATAGGTTATAATTTGTGAGGAGTAGAAATCTGATTTTTAATATTTCGGCCTTAAAAAGGAGGATTCGTGAAATTTTTTATGAAAATTCTTTTTTTGTGTTAGCCTTCTAATAAAGGATTGTGATATGCAATAGGTAATAATTTATTAGGAGTGGAAATAAGATTTGTTGGGAGTGAAAATAAGATTTTTAATATTCTAACCTTAAAAAGCAGGATTAATGATTTATTTTTATTTTTGCCTTATAAATTTCCTTTTAACTCATTTTTTGACATCTAGTAAGAAAAAACTTTTTTTTAAAGAGTCTTTTTATAAATATTTTTACTATATTATATATTTCCTTTTTAATTTCTTCTAAAAAAAAAAAAAAGATGTCGATTTTTTTTTACTATATAATTATTATATATTATACAAGATTTGCATATTTTAATACTCTTTGAAAATATAGAAAAATTATAGAGATACAGTGAAATCTGTCTAAACAGAACCTGCTTCGTAACCAGCATTTGTGTTCGGAATAGACAGGTATTCAGTTTATGCAGGTTAGATTAACAAAAATGACAAGCATTATGACTTTAATTAAAGTTCAGTTTATATAGGATTCTGGTTTATTCAGGGTTCGGTTTAGACAGAGTTCACTGTATCTTATAATTGCATATAATGTTATTGATATTAAAAGTATATTGTTGTTATATAATATATACAGTCAAACCTGTATTAAGAGGTCATGACCTTTAGGAAAAAGAAAAAGTGGTCATCTAAGACAGGTGACCTCTTAAAAGAGGTTCAATTCAAATGAAATTTTCTATGACAGGACAAGAAAAAAGTGACCTTTTAATACAGGTGACTGCTTAAAAGAGGTGACCTCATGGGCAAGTTTGACTGTATATAGATAATAAGCTTGATTGTGATACTAGTCAGCTTTTTATAGTTAACTGCGCCAATGAGACATAAAAATACACATTTAGGCTATAGTACGGTACTTTCTGAATAAATTAGTATATTTAATTGTAAAAGCTAAGAAACCTCTAGACCAAAATTTTTGTCAGAATTACATATATAGGTATCAGGATTAGAGTTCAGACATTGGGACCATTTCAGAAAATTGATCATTGCTAATTCTTTTCATGCATATACCAAAATTTTTAGCAAGTCTGATATTGGTGATTGCTCTGCTGTTTACAACATTTTCATGACTGTGTAATGTTTTACGAATGTCTCTGTACCCACCATAGGTAGTTTCTGTAATAATAACAGTGGTTAATATTTACGAATAAATGAAGAATATAAACATGTTTGTAAAATCTTAAAAGCAAAGACATTTATGTACGTTTTGTGCTAGCATTATAGAATAGTGCTTTATGAAAGCAGTAGAATTTAGCTAAAGAGGAAAGAGTTGATGTTTGTAATTACAGATTTCCTTAGTATATAAATACATGTACCATTTTTAGATGCTTAGAATTTTCATTAAAAATAGTTAAAAAAAACGGATTTAATAATCATATTCATGTATACTCAAGATACATTTTTTTATATGGAAATATATCTTCACTCATTGCAATTAGTAGAAACTGATTGCCATGTAAATTCTATGTAATTGCACTTGGTTACTTGTATCATATCTATTTATATGTTAGACTGTTTGAATGGGGGGGGGGGGGGGGAAGAAAGAAAAAAAAGGGGGATCATCCATATAAATATTTTAGTTTTCTGTTGTTCCATCAATATAAAGGGGGGATAATCCATGTAAACATTTTAGTTTACTTTAGGTGTAATACCACTAAACCCGGGAACCAGTCGAAAAGGATGTATGATAAAGTAGTACATAAATACAAAATGAATTTCTCCATTGTTAGATAATAAATAAACCCTAGTTGATACTGCAAAATACTGAATGTCAACAGACACCTACAGATATTAGGATAATTTTAAGCCCATATTTGATGACCTTGTTGTTTTAAATAAAAAATTGATTGCATTGGAAAGAAATCACCTGAATTTGTGATAAATCGAAAGTGAAAGTAGGATTTTTGACGGTAGACAACTTCAGATTGTCTTTTTTTCTCGTATGCCATTTAATGTATGTTGATTTTCGGAGATAATCCTCCAATTAGCTACCCCTTCCATGAGATATGAGTGTCACTTATATTAAACTTCAGGTGAAACCTGTATTAAAGCTCAAAAATATTTTATTTAACATAGAATGCTATGGAGAATTCTTTAGTGGTATTACTCCTTTACTTGGAGAAAATTCTGTTGCTCCATCAATATAAAGGAGGGATAATCCATATAAATATTTTAGTTTACTTGGAGAGAACTTCTGTTGCTGCTCCATCAATATAAAGGGGGGATAATCCATATAAATATTTTAGTTTACTTGGAAAGAACTTCTGATGCTCCATCAATATAAAGGGGGGATAATCCATATAAATATTTTAGTTTACTTGGAGAGAACTTCTGTTGCTGCTCCATCTTTTGTTTTATAAACAATAGTTTCGAGTTATTGAAGAAACCATACTTATGATTTATTTTTCAATCTTTTAGTTTAGTTCTTACTTATTTTTAGTGGGAGAGGGGTGTGTGTGTGTGGGGGGGGGGGGGGGGGGGGGGGGGGGGGGGGGGGGGGGGGGGTTATGTGTTTGATCAAATGTCTACTAAATATGAAGTAGAAATTTCTAGTAGGAATAAACATTTTCAACATTTTTAATCTTAGGATTTAGATTTTTTTGTTTAGCAAATAATTGAGGAGACCATATGCAATAATTAAAAATCAAAATTTGTATTTGTATTTTTGTTGTTTGAACTAAATAGGGGAGTTTTGACCTTGGTGTTTCACTGGAACAGTTCTGGATTTACATGTCACCATATTCCAGTGTGTTCTGCGTAGTTAGATGTACAAATGTATGCTCAACAGACACCAGAGGTTGGAAAATGTTAAAAAATGTATTTGACCGTACATCTGGTAAATAATATGGCATGGCAGAACTGTCAGGTGATACATCAAATGAAACCTTTCTTACTTATTTAATATTGCTCAAATTGTGGTTCGTTGTTTAAAAAAAATCTTTTGGAGACTGTTGTTTTTTTGTATATCATAACTTATAATGCCTGTCAGCTGCAGAAACAAATAGTAATTAAACTCATACAGTGAATTATAATTGGGAGTGGCGGTAAGAATCAGAACTGAAAGTTAAGAAGAACCTGCTCATTTGGTACATGTATATGTGTAATCATTGTTTCATTGTTTCTCAGATTGTTGATATATAGACATTATGATCTTAATTTTGTCTGTTTTGTCATAAATTTGTTGCTAGTACATGTATTAATATTTGTTATGGATTTTTTTTACCTATTTAGTGTTAAAAACAAACTGCTATTTGAATGGAATTTTTTTATGATATTCATTTCTGTAATAGATTTATTTGTATATGCTAGATATATGTATGGTTCTAACAATTCAAGGGGGGTGTCATGGTCGTGATCGTATGGTAGTTGGATTTTTTTACTACCTATGCAATCAGTGCCTAACACCAATAACGTTGTGAGTTCGAATCCTACCCAGGTGGGGTGTACTCGATACAACATTATGTGATAAAGTTTGTCAGTGACTTGCGACAGGTTGGTGGTTTTCTCTGGGTACTCCGGTTTCCTTCACGAATAAAACTTGCCGTCACAATATAACTGAAATATTGTTGAAAGAGGCGTTAAATACCATAAACCCCCATCAATAACCCTAATAATTTACAAGTAGTGTGCTGATACTTGACGGTAATTCTTTAATAAAAATTAAGAATCCTTATTTTTTAATGTCCAAGGGACATTACTTACTAGAAATAGTTCTACATTATAATTATTTTTTTAGCTGTTTACGTGGACAAGCTGTTGTCAGAAAAGTTATTATCATTTTATGCCAATCACCCAAATTTTAGTTAAGCAATTCAAGTATTTTTTGTCCACCATAAAATTCGCTATAACCCCCAATGACAATGTTTTGCCGAATTGTTTTGAAATTTTTTAATAAATCACCCCAGTTCCACTAGAAATATATGAAATCATTTTTAATATTAAATGTTGCTTTTAATATAATATAACTTGCTCAATTATTGTTATAAGATTGATATTTACAGTATAAACCTTGTTATTGTGTATTTCACACCTAGTTTTACTATGACGAATCAAAGTAATATTATTATCCCGTTATTGTGGTAATAATTTTTTATTGTTCTTAAACTGAAATAGTGCTTATTTATTTCAAGCAATGCACATTATTTTCTTATTGTATTACATGTACAGTTAAACCTACTTTAGTGGCCACCTCTGTTAAGTTACAGTTAAATCTGCTTTAGTGGCCACCTCTGTTAAGTTACAGTCAAACCTGCTTTAGTGGTCACCTCTGTTAAGTTACAGTTAAACCTGCTTTAGTGGCCACCTCTGTTAAGTTACAGTTAAACCTGCTTTAGTGGCCACCTCTGTTAAGTTACAGTTAAACCTACTTTAGTGGCCACCTCTGTTAAGTTACAGTTAAACCTGCTTTAGTGGCCACCTCTATTAAGTTACAGTTAAACCTACTTTAGTGGCCACCTCTGTTAAGTTACAGTTAAACCTGCTTTAGTGGCCACCTCTGTTAAGTTACAGTTAAACCTGCTTTAGTGGCCACCTCTATTAAGTTACAGTTAAACCTACTTTAGTGGCCACCTCTGTTAAGTTACAGTTAAACCTGCTTTAGTGGCCACCTCTATTAAGTTACAGTTAAACCTACTTTAGTGACCACCTCTGTTAAGTTACAGTTAAACCTGCTTTAGTGGCCACCTCTATTAAGTTACAGTTAAACCTACTTTAGTGGCCACCTCTGTTAAGTTACAGTTAAACCTGCTTTAGTGGCCACCTCTGTTAAGTTACAGTTAAACCTGCTTTAGTGGCCACCTCTATTAAGTTACAGTTAAACCTACTTTAGTGGCCACCTCTGTTAAGTTACAGTTAAACCTGCTTTAGTGGCCACCTCTATTAAGTTACAGTTAAACCTACTTTAGTGGCCACCTCTGTTAAGCAATAACTTGTATTATGTGACCTTAATTTTAATTTCCCTTCACAGTGTATTTTATATTAATTAAATCTGTATTAAGTGACCACCTGTCTTACATGACCCTATATTAATGTTCCCTTAGAAGGTCACATAAGACAGGTCTGACTGTATCTGTCAATGCAAAAACATGGAAATAATTCCGGAAAAGTTCCGGTATTAGAAAAAAATTTGTGACATAATTTGTTAACAGTAATTAGGATGTCCCAGGGCTTTCAATATTTTTTAAGTGTACCAGTACTTCACTATTTACAGGTGGTACTTTTTATTAAAAGTTGAAAAATGTTCATGAATATCTTGTACAACACTTGTTAGAATCAGGATGTATCAAAGACCATTATAGGTGGGTAAAAGTACCTGGTACCGCCCTTTATTTAAAGGCTTGATGTCCTGATTTGTATATCAATGCAGAGTAAACTACGGGTGAGAAATAATTAGTGACGGAATGAATACATTATCGTAAAACCATCTTGCATCAATCAGACATCCTGCATACAGTGTATTAAAAGAAATGATTGTTATCTTTTTTTCATATTTTTGTCATATGATTTTTAGGACAAGGCCGTCACAAAATTTGAAAAACCTATAATAAGAACATGTAATACCAAAACATTTTCACACATTACTTTGTATATCCTGTGTTAGCGGTAGACGATCGCCACGTCGCATTTTGCGAATATAACGGTAGTGTGGCGAGGATAATTTGTGTAGCAGTAGCCACACTGGCGAACGAAAAACTTTTACAGCGTGCATCTGACAACGATCTTTTATTATGTAGAAAGTCAACGTCGAATAAAACGTGTTATAGACAATGATTTGATTGATGTATAATATCCCAAATGATTTTAAAAAGCGGGTCAAATTGATTATTTCCGGTAGTTTTTTCAGTTGAAATAACATTATCCGGGTCCCATTCCGGAAATAGTTTTGAATTTAGTCACCGACTGACTGGTTTCCTAAATTACGGTTTATTCTGTGTGTCCTTCTGTCTACGCTTGAATCTAAAACCAGTAAATTATTTGACAATGAGAAGGTCAAGCATGGCAGTTTGTTTGCCCTAATTACCCTAATTAATACACGTTCGCCCTAAAAGTGGGTCCATTCGCCCTGATAATTATATATATGAAAGTTATTGAAAATAAATGAAGTATTTCGATAATAAAAAAGTTTATCAAAACACACACGAGATCAAAGAACACAAGCTGTAAAGTAAATAATTCTTTTATGTTTAAATTTGTTTTACTTAAACCAAGCTTTACATCAATTAATTGTAATGATGAAATCAACAATCATTCATTTCAAACAATATCTAATAGCTGCTTAATTTCTTAAACAAAAACTTATTTTTTTAATTAAACTTTTCTATATCTTTACTTCTTTAATTTCAATTACAATATTTATTATGTTCATTTAAAGATACTTTTTAATTATCAGGGCGAACAGACCCACTTTTAGGGCGAATAAACCCAGGGCGAACGAACCCAATACCAAGCATGGCTAAGCGCCAGGGATCTATTTTATCCTTTTTTGGCAACGCCAACAGCCCCACACAGCAAAAAACAACAAAATCATACGATAATTGAATGTTCTGTTTATCTAAAGTTCAAAGTTTGTTGTTTATCATGATAATATATGAATTATTATTGTTAGTTAATTAAATAATAAAATTTTGAACTTCAACTGTTTTATACTGTTTGTTTATATTTAGTGTGGCTAACTGAAATTGAGTGTGGCTAAAAGAAATTATTACCCATTAGCCACAGTGGCTAATAAAAAAAAAATGTCTACCGCTAACACAGATATCCATATTGGCTTCACCTTATAACTTGTTTAAAAGTTAGACAAATTTATTTTAATCTACAGCTGTATATGCAAAATTATATACATTTTATCAATAAGCTTGATTTTAAAAGCTGTGAGTTTTTCATACTAAGAATATGATATATTACAACCTTATTATTGCAAAGTCATTTACACAATGTGACTAGGATCCATCATGGTCATATTGTAGTTGGAGTTACAACTACCTATGCTATGCAATCAGTGTCTATCACCACTAACGTTGTGAGTTTGAATCCCGCTCACACGAGGTGTACTTGATACAGCATATGTGATAAAGTTTGTCAGTGACTTGCCACAGATCGGTAGTTTTCTCCGGGTACTCTGCTTTCCTCTACCAATAAAACTGACCGCTATGAGATAACTGAAATATTGTTGAAAGTGGCATTAAATGCCATAATCCTGACCCTAACCCTAACTCAAAAGAACAAATCAAAAAACTTAAGCAGGCCACACCAAAGGGAGATGTAATTTGGCTTTATTGTTATAATTAAAGGAGTAACCAGGTTTGATGACCTTTTACATGTGTTGACTTTGGCATAATAACCTTGTATTTATCATCATTGTTTATCACCTTGGCAACGGATCAGGTAAAAATTGTTTATTATTTATATTTTGCTTAATTTGCATGATTTTATAATGCTATATTATGTGTTAAAGAATAAACATTTATTATTTATATAGGATATAAGAATTATTATTTAGTGCCTGTTAAATACATGTACATTGTACTACAATTGGGTTTTAAAGGCTGAACTTGGGAGGACTGGGGAACTCTGGAATGACCTTCATCAGGTATGCTCAATGTCAAAGATTGGAAAACCACCAAATAATTTACAAATCCGTTTGTACATGTATTATTAACAATGTGGTCTTTTCCCCATGCATGATTTATCATTTAAATTATCGCAAATCCATATACAATCCATATACGAGCATTGGGGCTATTCAACAACATATGTAATCAGGCTGAGGACAGGTAGAGAAGACCCTAGCTAGAAGGCAGTTAATAGTCAAGTCAAATGAGAGCAATAGCTGGTTTATAGAAATTTAAAACATACTGAGGAAATACAACATGCTAGAAGCATGGTGGTACTTAGATAATGCTCCAAAGAAAACTATATGGACAACAGCAGTAAAAAGGAAAATACATGAATATTGGAGCAAGCCAATTGTAGAGTCTACTCCATATTATAATGGCCTTCGGTATTTGAGCTGTGTTAATCTGGAAAAAGGGAAACTGCACCCAATATTGAAGATCAACTGTAGTTCAAAAGGGGGCATCCATATACTACCAACCAAGCTTAAACAACTAACAGGCTCCAAAGCAACCGAATAAAGATATTCAAGAATGAAGCGAACAGTATACTCTGCTTACTATGCAGTAAAGACAAAGAAAATATTGAACACTTCATCCTGGATTGCGAACGATTAGAAGAGGTCAGAAAACCAATACTCCAAGAAATAGAGGAAATATTAAATGAATAAGAAACCAGTTGGAAATGTCTACCACAAGACACAAAAATCCAGCTATTACTGGACATAACATCTGTAATCAGTAAGCTTAATTTAGACCCAGCCAGTGTAGCGAACATAGAATACTGTTCTGGGTGTCTCATGTTCCAACTCCATATGCTTCGACAAACAAGAATATTGGACATGCAGGGAACCATTAAGCAGCAGGGATGCAGATAATACAGTCCGAATATGCTATGATCACGTTCTTGCTATGATTAAGTTACATACACAGTTGAGGGGCCGATGAGCTGTTTTTAGAACATTTGCAACAATGTCTGTGAATTTTAACCAAACGACCAGCACGTTTTAAGTAGTTTTTAACTTTTACTGTGTGAACAGGATATGTTAAGTGAAGTAACTATGACATTTTAAAATACTTTTATATTTTATCCGTTAAACAGGAAAATCAATTGAAGAGACTTTTATCTTTTGTCAGTGAATATTTTAAAACATAAGGGAAAACTGAAGTGACATTTTAGACTTTAGATATGTTGATAATATTAGTGTACAAAGGATTTTATAATTCGTGGTAATGGATAATGGTGGAGGGGTACAACCGGTAGAGTCAGGAGAAGTCCGGTAGAGTCCGGAGGTAAAATATTAGTTTATATGTATATTAAATGATGTATTCCTGTGGTATTGGTTGTTTTTGATATATTTCTTATAATTTCCAACAAAATAAATAATAAATAATAGGTTTTTATTGACATATGCAAGATGATCGGCAATTGTTCATAGATTCAAAATGGCGGATATAGAGTCCGGTAGGAATATCGTCGATTTACAGCATGTATTCTGTACATTTAATGATTGATTATTATTGTATATGTGTTTATCTATAGGCATTTTATCAAAGATTGAATAAAATAGTAAGTAACGTGGAAATATTCATATATACAAGATGATATGTAAATAGAGTCTGGTATTCAAAATGGCGGAACGTAAAGATGTTTGACTTGTTTTTATGTATAAAATGGCAAAGGAAAAAGTAGCTAATACTAAAACAAGACAGAGATAAACCACCATTGAGACAATCAGTGCATTAATCGTCTTCTATTATCCCTAGGCCTCCTTAAGCTTGGAAGACTCAACAAAGACCGGAATTGTTTTTCCTACTATATCTGACTAGCATTGGCTGCCACTTCCGATAATTATTCAAGAGTGCTGTCTGCTCTATTAAATACCAATATATTAAACATGTCAATAATTTTAACCATTGTCATGACCGCATCGGTGGTGTAATTGTTAAGAGTGCTCGCCTCGAGAGTGGTAGATCGTCGGTTCGAGTCCCGATCGGATCAAACCACAGACAATTAAATTGGTGTTTGTTTCTTCTCCTCTAAGCACCCAGCATTAAGGAGAAAGAGGAAAGACTGGTAGACTCAGAATCAAGATAATGTCACAGTGGGGCGACATATCTATCCGCGGACTATTGTTTCAGTGAGCTAGCACTATAAAAATTCAACTAAGCGTGTTGGTCTAGTAAAAAGCAGACCTCATCATTTCATTGAAATGTAACTTTTTCTCGCGATTATATAGTTGAAAAATTGCTGATTTGGCGTTAAGCAACAATCACTCACTCACTGAATTGTCATGTGCAACCTCAGACATAATCTTCAGCTTGTTGAAGGCGATTCGGTATTTAAAAAGTCAAAACAAAGCCAAATAAAGTCTTTGAGAGCAAGCAAACCAACGTGACTAAACAGGATAGCCAAAATTGTATAATGATACAGGGGCCGTCGCTATGGTAATCAATTTGCTTCATAGAAATATAACATCAATTCATAATTTTGTTGTAGATAATTTATTATTCATAGAAGTTCATTTATCAATACTTTTAGTACTTGCAATACATTGAAAATAAATTGTGTGGTCCATTGAACTGTTGGATAAATTGTGTGGTCCATTGAACTGTTGGATAAATTGTGTGGTCCATTGAACTGTTGGATAAATTGTGTGGTCCATTGAACTGTTGGATAAATTAGCTTTGGTTATTGTTGCTTGTCATCATTTTCTGTGTGTTCTGCCGCCATATCATGACTTCAGGATTTAATAGGGGGAAATATGACAGCGATCATATATGATCTGGCCGGTGTAGTTCTTGATTAGGGTAGGTAACTGCAAACTTTAGCGCTTCGGTATCAGGATAATATCTCATTGTTATCTGTTAGACGCATGAGTAAATTTTAACACGCTAAACGTCTGAGCCCCTTGTTGGGTAAGTGTAAACGGATTGCTTATCAAACGTTATAATGTGTGTAGCATTGAGAGGTGTTGAATGATGTGCGTCTATACGGTTCGCTGATCCAACAAACATTGCTTTACATGAATTGCGTAATATCGCGGTCATGATTTCACATTTTGAAAACATATTATTATTTAGCTATTTTACATGCATGATGATATTTTGAATACATGGTAAACATCATTATATATCATTAATTACATTTTTGATAGGAAAGAAAATCATTTTGTTTATAAGTATATTATTTTTAATGTACAATGTATATCAATTTTTGATATTTATGTAAATAGACCATTTGCACTCCCTCCCTTTTTTTTTTATTCTAAAATTATGTTTTTACACCTTTTTCAAAGGAGTTATTTCCGTTACGGCTAGCAAAATATTACATGGTCTAGCAATTAAGATCAATGGAAAGGACAACGAATTTAGAGGCCGTCGTGATCGTATGGTCGTTGGATTTACAACTACCTATGCAATCAATGCCCATCACTGCTAAAGTTGTGAGTTCTAATCCAACTCATGGCGAGGTGTACTCGATACAGCATTATGTGATAAAGTTTGTCAGTGACTTGCGGCAGGTCGGTGGTTTTCTCATGGTATTCTGGTTGCTTCCACCAATAAAACTGACCGCCACGATATAACTGAAATATTGTTAAACACCAAAACCCTAACCCCATTTCGACACAACAATTTTTGCTAATGATATAAGTTGTTGAAATCTCCTCCTATACTGCTGAATCTAATGATTACAAATCAAAGTTGATACAAATATCTGGACAGAGATTTAGATTTGTGTAAAAATTAATGGGTTTTAAAATGGTTCTGAAAGTGGCGTTAAACACCATAAGCATAATCCTAAATATATATGGCTTAGTGAATCATCAAAGAAATATTTCATTTTTATAGCCTATATGTAAATTATTTCAAAGGTCAAGGTCACAGGTAAAAAATATCCATGAACAGATGATGAATAAGACATGCCAACACTGTTGAAGACCAAGAAAAAGAATGAAAAATCAATTGAAAACAAAAGCAAGGTTTATAGTGAGTCAAATATATAAAATGGCCATATCTCGAAAAGTACCTTAGATATTGCCATAAAATTTTCACACAAGCTTTATTGAATCATGATATACATGTAGTACAACACTAAAAATGCTAAAATCTCAAAATCTGATTTTTCCTCATCTGGGCCCCTTTTCTGAGCCATGGTCACATATAATATAAGATAAGATTTTATTGTCCAATCAAGGTCCCAGCAAGGGGCAGAATCATTACAGTGATTTATATTTCACAAAAAAACAATAAACATTCTAATACATAAATGTAATAAACAGTATACAAATAAGCAATTTGCAGAAATTGGTACATAAGTACTAAACATATTTATGTCTCTGATGAGTATAATATTTGGAAGAGTCCACTGGGCAATAAAAAAACAAAAACAACAAAAAAACAATAAATATATATCATTTGTTGATATTTAATAAGTTATTAACTTCTTCTGAACACCGAAATAGAAATAAACCCTTTTATATTTACAAGGGGCTAATTCAATGACAGAAGGCAGATCCAGCGTCCTCCCCATGACCAATGTACATGCATGAGAGCATATGCCATTCATATACAGAGGTCATCAAGGACATTTAGACTGGAAATGATTAAACAAAATGAAATTCAAATGAAATTAAAGTCCTCCTCATGACCCATGTACAAGGAGGAAATTTGCATCATCCAGATACAGAGGCCATCAAGGGCAGGTGCATTAGGACCAATTTTCATCATTATATTCTTAAATGTATCAAGTGCCCAGTGGACCTCGCAACAGCTGTAGAAGAGAGAAACATCTCCCAACTTGATATCAAACTCCAGGAGAGAAGATTAGATATGTTTTAAAAAAGTACAGAGAGCACAAAGAATATCAATATTTTCATTGTTTAAAAGCCATACAAGTTTTGCATCTATATTAAGTAATGAAAAGTTTTTACAATTTTCATTGATAATGAACATTAAGGCTTCTCTTTCCTGAGTTTGATAGTTACAAGAAAATAGGAAGTGTCTCTCATCCTCTACAATATTATCCGTGCATCGTGTGCAAATTCTGTCGTGTCGGGGAATTCCCTTGTATCTGCCAGTTTCTATGGCTAACTTATGAGCAGAGATTCTAAATCTAGTCAAAGTTCTCCTCTGTTCAAAATTCTTAATTTTGTCAAGATATTTTTCAAAACCAAAGTTGTTTTTCACAGTTAAATAAGTGCTCAATTTGCCATCTGAGAATTTTTCTTTATTTTTGTTCCATTCATTAATGAAAAACTTATTTAAAATTGCATTACTTATCTTATTGTTTTTCAGATCCAAAGATTGAGCTATTTTATTGCTGATAAATTTTATTGAAGAAAACCAAGAAGCATGATCTGAATGGGGTCGTCTCATTACTCCGACAGTCATTACTCCGACACTCATTAATACTCCGACCATGCATCCCGGACTATATCATCATATCCTATCTAATCGCAACTCCAAACAACTATAGGATAATTGCACGGAGTGGATATTGAAAATATGATCACGAGTGCCGCAACACGCATCAGATTAAACGTTTGTCTTCTTTCTGTTACAAGTTAAATGTCGGGAACAGGGTTTTCCCATGCGTATTTTTGGGTCTGGTATTGATTTTATCACATAACGTTTATATGTGATCTGGGGCTACATGTAGAACGCCCAGCAGTGGACATTTGTCCATGTTGAAGACTGCTGGCTGGTTGTTTACCATTTGCAAATTGAATTTTGCTGTTTTGCTGGATCGTTGTCTCATGGACATTTGTTCCACATCTCAGTATTTTCTTATTTCACAAATATAAAGTTAGACAAGAGATTTCGTTTCAAAATGGACTTTTTCCTTTTTTACGATCGAAAACCACTGTTATATATATTGTATTATAAAATTTTCAAATTAGGGCGCACTCATTTGCCATTTATGACCCGTGTTTCACACTATAAACCATGGGGCGGTGCGCTCACGACCCTCCTTTGCAACTTTTTAATTGAATCCCAATTTTAAAACTGCAATTATTTTTTTTTATAAAATTACACTTTAGTTTGTTAAATTTTAATTTCTTTAAAAACGAAGTTTGGGAGACTTTTTGTTTTTGTACCATTATTTTTATTTCCAAGCTTTTGATCATGAACTACAAGTCTTAATTGCTTGACCCGAAGTCACTTGGTATAGTGGTTGGTCATCATTCTAAGTTGTGCCAGAGGGCTGAAAAGCTTTAAAAACAATAGCGCTGCATACGAAAAAAACTTCCGACTCCGGGATAAAAACCATGCCCCTTTCAAGTTAAATGGGCAGTTCCGTACTGCATTTGGATTGCTAAAAGCGCCAGAATTGCAAAGACTATCGGTCACTGTCGAAGTATTAAGAGTCGGAGTAATGATTGTCGGAGTAATAAGTGTCGGGGTAATGATTGTCGGAGTAATAAGTGTCGGAGTAATGACTGTCGGAGTAATGACATTATCCCATTTGAATCATCAATTGATATAGATTCTTTATATGCTGCATGCAAAAGAGGAAACATTTCTTCAATTTTTTTAAGTCTATCATAATATCTAATCATTGCTTTAATGACATTAAAATGAAGAGGAAATCTACCAAGTTCTGATAGAACAGCAAAATTTGTTGATTTTTTGTGTACACCTAGTATGTACTTGCAGAATTTCTGGTGCAAAAGTTCAGCTTTTTGCTTACAATAAATTTGGTCAAAAGATAAATTCTGCACCCCATGTCTGAATTTTGCAGAGAAAGTGTTGAATGTTCCCCAAATTTCACAGCCATAGAGCAGCATTGGCTTAATTGTGTGATCAAATACATACATACTTGTATGAAGCCCAGGATTTAATGAAAGGAGGTCTTTTGACAGTTTGAAATATGCTTTCGAAGCTTTATTATAAAGTTCCTCTTGTGCATACATAAATGAACCTGATGAACAAAAAGTTAGACCCAATTATTTGTACCTGTGGACACATTCAAGTACATTATTGTTGAGTTTAAATTGCACATTTGATAGTCTGCCTGCATTGTTAAAAACCATTATTTTTTTTTTAATGTTAACCGTTAGACACCAGTCATCACAAAATTTGCCAAGAATACCTATTTTTTTCTTGTAGTCCTGGTGCGGATGTTGAGAGCAAAATAATATCATCTGCATACATTAAACAGTGTATAGGTTTATCATTAAGGATAACTGGATCAGAAGACTTTTCCAAATATTTAGGAAGTTCATTTATAAATATATTGAATAAGTTGGGTCTAAGATTGTCACCTTGTTTAACCCCTAATTATGTAGGGAAAAAAATCACTTAATGTGTCATCAATCTTAACACAAGATTTACTTACATCATACATATTTTTTATTATGTTGTAGAACAATGATCCACTACCTATTTCTAATAGTTTTAGTTTGATTCCTTCATGAATTACTGTGTCGAAGGCCTTCTTTAAATCAACAAAGCAGGCAAATACCTTTTTGTTTTTTGTTTTTTGCATATATGATACATTGTAATTAATGTCTATTTTTTAATATATTAGTGCTAATCTCGAATATTTCATGTATTAAAATCAAACGTAATTTTTCATATATCACAACTTTTTATAAGAAAGTTATCTTTAATGAATGGTTGGTTTACGGTGTTTAACGCCACTTTCAACAATATTACAGTTATATTGTGGCGGTCAGTTTTATTGATGGAGGAAACCGGAGAAAACCACCTACCTGTCGCAAATAACTGACAAACTTTATCACATAATGTTGTATCGAGTACACCTCGCCACGAACAGGGTTCGAAGTCACACCGTTAGTGGTGATAGCCACTGATTACATAGGAAGTTGTAAATCCAACTACCTTACGATCACGACGACCCCTTAATGTATTGTATTTATTATTAATATATGTTTTATTTTTTTTAAATGATTTGTTTTGATGCATGTAAATTATTTTTATATACAAGTATGATAATTAATTATGATCCATGATTTTTTCACATGCATGTGCATATATATTGAGTATATCTTAATATATTAAAATTACTAAGTTATGACAGGGATGGTATACTACATAATTGCTGGAGCCAGTACCAAAACATTACTCGGACCCGGATTTTATTGACTTTTACCACTCGTCGCAACTTCGGCTGATTCCGTACCTTCATCATACCTCGTCCGTAAATACGATAGCTCCCATTGGAACTACTCTCGGAAATCTTCAATGAAGGAGGTATTCAAATAATTTCACTTTCGAATATTCGTCCGATAATAATATATTTTCATTCGTCGCAATGTCGGCTGATTCCGTACCTTCATCAAAGACCAATATTTTTCAAAGCAAACTCGTCTATTGTCGCCATTTTAGAACTTATTCGCGGTGCGTAATGTTTGATTGAAGTGATACGTTCTTCCGGCGAAGAAATGTGACGCGTAGACGCATATCAAATACCGTATTACAGCCGAGGTATTGAGGGAGAGAAGCGGACTAACCCGAGGTTTGCCGATTGTGACTTTTACGTCTGAAGTAAATAAAACTTCCCCGACTGAAAAACATAATATTGATCTAGATAGATTATATAACTGCAATTAAAAAAAAGAAATAACATAGTGTAAAGCTTTTTAATATCGCTTAATTCTAAAAATAAATTATTTAATAATTAATCAAACTAAGGTTCTCCTTCATCAAGCGTAGGTGACCTCAGCCGATTTGGTTTTATTGCTCCCAAGCACATTTAAAATATTTGACTTTCCAATGTTTTGATTTTGAGCGTACCTGATATAGGTCATTCCAGAAACCTGCCGTGCGTACTAAATTATATATTTACGTCTGTAGAAATCATTTATTAAATGGTACAGTTTCCTGTGATATGAAACGAGCATATTAAATGCTTGTCTCAATAATTCTCCAATGGGATTTTGTATTTATTAATAAGGAAGTAAGGAAGTCGTCTGGGTTTTTCTACATTCCAAGCTGATGACGTCATAAAAGAAGAATTGAAGAAAGTACATTTTGAACGTCAACTTTCTTAAAATCACATATGGCACCATTAAGGGTATGTTACCTCATATTACCTGAATATCAACTTTCTTAAAATTAAATATATACTATGTATATAAAATAAATTTCTAAAACTTTATATGATATAAGGTTTTCTAACATGGGGTATATCTAGTTGTTAACATCCCATTTCCATAGAATACATGATTAAAGTTTGATAAAATAAAACATTCAACAATTATTTATTAATCAAACAATAATTTAATTTGATTTTAATATTTCAATCTGATTGGCCTGGAGTAAATTTTGGTTATACTCGATAACCTGGGTTGGTATTGTGACGTCCCCAACGTGTTCATCCGCCAACAACAAATTCAAATAGTCACATGAAATTAAAATCTAGGAATCATTAAATTTTGTTGTAAAAATTAAATTATAAGGAATATTTGAAATTGTTGAACAGGTTATACTTGCATAACCTGGTTTAGTCAGTTTACGCTTTTCATAAACCGCTTCGCGGTTTATTAAGCGTAAACTGACCCAAACCAGGTTATATCGTATAACCTGTTCAACAATTTCAAATATTCCTCAAATAAATTAATTATTCTAACATTATTCTAACATGACCTCCTTCTTTCGCTTTGTTAACAATCGAGCGAGTTATCCATTCGGTATAACCTCATTGGCACATGCGCCGGTGAATGTGACTGACTTTTCCATTGGCAGCTTAAATTGTGTACTACATTTTCCGCAAGCGTAAATATAAATTACCGTCTTCCAATCAAAGCATACTACCGTATTTGTACTCTTAGACATATTAGAATCGAAATAAATCATGGAAACTAGAATGTGTTTTGAGTTTTAACATGGATTGGCGGATATTAGCTTCTGGCTCGGGATAAAATACTAATATCCGTCAATCCATGTTAAAACTCCCAACACATTCTGGCTTCCATGATTTATTTCTTAATTAATTTTGATTCAAATAGGGACCATCGTGGCCGTGATCGTATGGTAGTTGAGTTTATAACTACCTATGCAATCAGTGCTAATCACCACTGCTGTTGTGAGTTCGATTCTGAATCAGGGCGAGGTGTACAGCATTATGAGATAAGGTTTGTCAATGACTTGCGACAGGTCGGTGGTTTTCTCCTGGTCCTCCGGTTTCCTCCCCCAATCAAAACTGACCGCCATGATATAGCTGAAATATGCAGTGTTGAAAGTGGTCTGAAACACACCTTCAAACAAACAAACAAATATTAATCAAACAACTAATTAATTATTTAATTTAGGTTCAAATATCCCCAATACATTTCTATATAACTCGTGATGAGTTGGCATCTTTATACCTGTATATTACCTTAGAACATTTTAAGTAGAAGTATTTTATTTGGAAAATTACAAATACAAAAATAAGGTGAGAATTATATAACAAATAGCCATTGAATGCATTTCAATAAACATGTTAACAATAGGATGATTTTACAGATTACTTTTAATTCTCAAATTTCATAAGATGTATTAAATTTCGCGGTTTTCCGGTGTCGGTATAGTAAACCTTCGGCATGGCAAACCTTCCCCCGGGATGTTTACTTCCCCCTCGGAATATTTGCTATATAGTAAACCTTCCCACCGAATACTTTGCTATATAGTAAATATTCCCCCGGGGGAAAATTTACTAGCAAACATTCCCTCATCCATAGCCGATCATCCCCCCGGATATTTTGCTATATAGTAAATGTTCCCCCTTAATCCGGATAATTACTATTGATTCGGAATTTAGCACCTTAATCGTGTTAATTTTAATTGTTATATACCAATAATTATATCCGGTTGTTATGATTAAAAGGTAAACAAAAATATACGGAGCCATTTTGCAGTATTTGAGTAGGTATGCAGATTTACTATGCGGAATAAATACTATATAGTAAAAGTCCCCCCTATGACACCGGAAAACGGTAATATTAATATACAACGCCTAATGATTTCGGAATGCAAGAACCGCCACGATATAACTGAAATATTGTTGAACGTGGCGTTAAGCACCATAAACCACACTGGAATGCAAGAGGAGTAATACTGTTTATTACATATATCTAATACTTTTTTGTGCTGATAACACGTTTCAGAAAAGGAAGCATTTTTTTTCATTGTCGCACGATTGTGGTGACGTTGGTACTTTAACGTCATACAGTAAATTCCAACTCGACGTTTTCATTGGCTATATAAATAATACCGTGATAAAACTCCCGATATATTTTATTTCGCACATGCGTATTGACGAACAAATTATAGACCTCATTCCTGCGTAAATTCATGTAAATTCATGTATTCATACAGGACCGTGGTGCATATAAACATAAAAATGCTGGTGACGCTGGTGACATTGGCATAAGCTAGTTACTGATTTATTTAACGATTTTGTAAGCATTTTACTTGTTTAAGTAGCTAAATTCAAAATGCCATTAAATTGGAAAATATCAGTAATTTAATTGCATCACCGTCATAGAAAATCCAACAACTGTACCATTGTGACCTTTGTGAAGGTTGGTGGATTTTGTTATTACGTGTTACATGCATTTCCATTACTGACTTCCACTTCAAATTATAAGTTAGATTTTTCCTACTAGAATCGAAATAATTCATGGAAGCCATAGTTTGTATAACGTTTTAAAATGGGTAAGATTATTTTTGCTGCATTTTATCACTCGCTTTCGCTCGGGATAAAATATTTACGAAAATAATGTTACCCATGTTAAAACTGGATACAAACTAAGGCTTCCATACGTTAATTATTTCTTAAATAAACGTTTAAATTTTATTTCACTTGATGAAATGCCGCATTTTCTTTCACTTGGAAATCTCAGTATTTCATTGGTATCTATTTAAGATGAGTTTGAAGATACCAAAGGGATAATCAGAATCCGTAAGTCGAAGAAGGACAGACAACACTATGACCAAAAGAAAAAGGACAAATGGAACGATCTACAAAGCATAAACATAAAACTACAGATCGAGTAACACGAACTCAAATAAAAACCGGGGGTGAACTCAGGTGCTCCTGAAGGGTAAGCAGTTCCTGCTCCACTATTGGCACCCGTTATGTTAATCTAGTTACAAACCCGTAATAAACGTCTGTAACTGTAATAGATATTCCGAACGTTTTAGAAAGTACATCTACATTATACAGAATATCATTGGTAACGCACGCCTAATCATGTCAACTGACCGAAATGCTCGTCGTTGTGAACTACAAATATCCATGGATATATCTTTTTAAAACATTGATTAGTTCCGACACATTATTTTTACAGCCAATCTAAAATCAGCTTAATATTAAAATGGTTTTTGAAACAAATTAAAATGATTAGAAGGGATGGGTCATAATTACTCTTTGTTTTTCAACGATGAATACTATGTGAGTATGTCGTCTAGTCAGGTTATATATATTTTTTCATAATCTGTTTAATTGGCCTTTAAGCTGAGGAACTTTGTGTGTTGTGATGTCGCTATGGTAACTACTAAATACTAGTTACGGACCAAATAAAAAACTATGGTTTTCATATGAATTGACACACGGGTTATGGCTTGGAGCATGATCAGACTTGATTTACAGAACTTCCAACATACGCTTTGTGCTGGGAAATAATTGGTGTCTCGAGGGAAAATAAACCTGCTATTGTCTTGATAAGTAAATAGGTGTATATACTATTAATTACTATTTTACTATACTGCTGCTTCAGTATCATTTTCTTGTCGAGATATTTGATTAATTGGTTTGTTATTTAACATCAAATTAGCAACCTGAGTAACGGGCAACATTTGTGTACAGACGAAACAAGACGAAGACAAACGAAGGAAAACACAACACAGAAAACTAAAAAGATGAGCAACACGGACTCCATCAAAACCGGGTGTGAACCCAGGGGCACACGAAGGGAAAGCAGTTCCTGCCTCTTATTAGATTTTTTGTGTTTTAACGCCATTTTCAGCAATATTTCAGCTATATCATGGCGACCAGTTTTAGTGGTGGAAGAAGCCGGAGTATCCGGAGAGAACTTTCGACCATAGACAAGCAACTGGTAAGCTTTATCACTTGCGGCTGCGAGTCGAGTGCACCCTTTTTGTAATTTACAAAGCCGGGCGCGAACCCACGCCGTATTGGTGATAGGCTTGTATGAGTTGTTAGATAATACCTAACTCATTGAGCCACCCTGGCCCTCTCTTATTAGACACCCGCCATGATACTCGTATAGTCAATGGCAATATATGTTGGACACCATTATAATATACGCAACAAACACAAATAGC
This sequence comes from Bathymodiolus septemdierum, assembly GCA_963383655.1. Taxonomy (NCBI): domain Eukaryota; kingdom Metazoa; phylum Mollusca; class Bivalvia; order Mytilida; family Modiolidae; genus Bathymodiolus; species Bathymodiolus septemdierum. Next base: position 10,003,414 of record OY726528.1, on the reverse strand, counting down.
ATAAATAAGATATGATGTCGTTAACGTGACGTATAAATGTATTATTTTCAAATACCAAAGAAATTGTAATTTTCATATTGAACGATTAAGATCATCATGAATGTCATGGAAGGAAAGATCTTTGTAATTTTACCTTCATTGATTCCTGATGCAATATCAATGTTGATCCTCCATTTTAAGATTTTCCCCATTAACCAAAGCTAAGATCTTTGAAACGTTAGGTTGTTATAATGTTAAGTAAATAGCACTTGACATGCTGCTGTGTCTTTTAATTATCGCAATAGACTCATATCACAGCCATCAAGAAATACACAAAGTTAATGGATTCAAAACATCTCTTTTATCCTATAGTAGATAGCAAAATGTTATTACTGTTCAAATAACCAAATAAATATACTTTTGTTACTTTTTATCATCTCAAATCGATTAAACAGCCGGGAAGCCAGTGACACAGGAGAGTTCACTTGACGTTTTTTGTCACGTGATTTTCGACGTAAATGTAAATGTGTAAACTTCAGGTCTCTGGACCCCATTCTAGTTTTGCCAGTTTTGGACTTGCATGAGGTCCAATGCATTCATTATTTCGTCGGTTGTAAGAAGAGTAAGTTGTAAGAAAATTCCAAAAGGGATAATCAGAAGCTGTAAATCGAAGAAGGACAGACAATACAATGACCAAAATCTTTACATTTAACCCCGCCACTTTTTGCTATTGTTTCAATCCAATAGATACCAAAAGGGTAATTTGAATCCGTAAAGTGAAGAACAGTCAATAATATGACCCCAAAAAAATGAAAAAAGTACAAACAACGACCCACAAAATATTACATAGAAAACTAAAGATCGAGCAACACCAGCCCCTCCATAGCCAGAAATGATAGTTGATTTGCTCATTTGCATATTCAAAATGGCGGCTCAAAGAGAATTTGGATTTTAACATATAGTTGAACGGGAAACTTTCTGTTAGCTTGGGCCGGACAATTTTCCGGGATAATTAATCAAACTATGCACCGGTTTGAACAATATCTCAAAATATTACAGCTGTACCACGAAAACTCAAGGTTCCCACCCAGTTTCAAATTTGAAGCGTAAGCGCCATTCAAAAGAATTGAGAAGAAGTGAAAAAATGCATCCTGCACGATTTTCAAGACCTAAAAGCACTGTTCTTACAATCCCCATTCTAATTGCCGGGACAAATTCCGTCAGTTCCGGTAACATTGTTGAGGAATCTTTCTTCGATAAATATTTTGCTGACAAATTAAAGGTTCCCACGATAATTTAATAGAGGGCTTCACAAGTTTTTTTTTACCTTTCTAGTAGAAATTCAATAGGGGTTCACGCAAAAAATCTACTATTTCGTAAAACTGCTTCTGCTAGACATAGCATTATTTGAGTAAGCACCGCATTCCATTGTAATACGGTATTTTCGGGTTAAAGCGCTTTTCAAATTGGAGGTACGATTGGTGTATCGTAGCAATCAAACAACAGGCATCTAAACTTCCGGTTTGTCAGCATTTATCAACAGATCGCGTTTATCATTATTATCATGGATATTCAAGTAGATTTCTTCCGATGGCAGGTTCCCGATCTAAAGGAATATTTACAGCATAGAGGCATAACATGTCATTTGTATAGAAAACTTGAATTAGTCAAGTTATGTGAACTTGCCCAAGAATTAGATCTAGAGAAAATAACGTCAACAAATAACTACGAACTTTCACAAGTAAACAGGAGAACAATAACGGAGAACGGTGTAACACAGGTTGTGTGTGAGATCGGACAAGTGCCGATATGGCCGAAAACTGTTGCATAATATTGAACAGTGTGACATACTATTTATTAAAAAAGTGTGATTGGAATGATGATATGATCGCCTCAAACTGTACAAAAAGACAAAAAGACAACGGAAATGCTTTATTTACTTCCCACGCTTCCTTCCATCAGATTTACACTGAGGAACACAGCACCAGTCCTTAGAAAGCTTAATGGGCCTTTCCATTTTTACCGTGAATGACGCTGTATTTACATTTACGTCAGGCGTTGCTACCCAAACCGGAAGTAATGATGCCTGCAGTTTACGTCAAATCACGTGATCAATAAACGAAAAAACCGGAGTTTCTGCCGGAATGGAAATGACTAGAAAATATCGTATTGTAAATAAACAATTAAAAAAGGGCTCCACAAGGGTATTTTTTTTATTTCCATAAAAAAACAAGAGAACAATTACAGAGCTCCAGATAATTTTCAAGTCCAAAGGGTAATTACCCCCTACTTTTGAAAATGATGCGTATTTGCATATTTCCGTTGCACTGTTGTACTCTCTACTTCAGAAAAGATTGCTTACATGTACACTTTTAAAATTATGTTGAACACAAGTGTTATTCAATAAACACAGGATGCAAGTGAAATGTATATCTCTGTTTAATTTGACACGATTGTGTCATGTTTATTAATAAAATGTTGTAAATATTTTGTTTTTTGCTCGTCGATTTCGGCAGTTTTCACAGCCGTGTTGATAATGTCATCAATGATTCCTTTAACTATACTGTCACTAGAAAAGTATATAATTTTCCGTAGCGCGCTTATTCATGTTCTTGCTCATTTTCAACGAACACCGTGTTCTTAACTAAACCGCATTTATTTGTAATATTGACCGCGATTGGATGATTTATCCTAAACATCCAATCAGATCTCTTTTGACATCGATGCTTAGAAAGGCAAGCATTCGGTACCCCTCGGATGTATACACTTTCTCTTTCGAAAAGTATAAAGAGAAGTAATTACGGGGAATTTCTCAAAGTCAAAAATGTATTGTTTATGTACACGATGTATTATCGTCAACAGCGTACAAGTACGCTCCGAATTTGGAAAGTTTGCTTACACAGCTATATGTATACGTAAATGTACACTCTGATCTGATAATACATGCGTTTTTACTCGTTTTCATAGCGTAAAAAATGCAAATACGCAGCTTATCTGGAGCTCTGAATTAGCTATAATACAATTGGTAACAATACTGCTGATATATAAAGTTCAAAAAATTTAACAATATATATCCTATACTAAACGATTTCAATGACATACTAATACTTATAAATGTGGGGCAGAAATTGAAAAAAAAATGCACAATATATTTTTTATTTATATATTTTTATTTCGTAGAAAAAAAGGGGGAGCAGTGCATTAAATATATTTTCGATCTTTTACACACATCAACGGATTCCTAATGAACATATAATGACAATTAATTTTGATACGATCACAAATAATTATGAAGTTATTTATGTGATCAAAACTGTGATGAAATATTATTTAAAAAAAAAAGAGAGATACGAGTTTTCATCAGTGTCTTCCAAATATGGTTCAACGTTTATTTGCTGACGTCATACATGACGCGATTTGGTTTATGAATATTCATGAGCAAAATCATCCATGATTTCTGGCTATGCTAAAAACCGGGGGTGTACTCAGGTGCCCTGGAGGGGTTAGCAGTTCCTGCTCCACATCTAACACCCGTCGTCTTACTGCTAAACGACGCGAACACCATCTGATGTGGAAATCGTGTTGAACGTCAATATACGTAAAGAAATACAAATAACATAAATAAAAGTTGTAAGTTCATTAAACCCTTGCGACGCCACTGATTTCTTATTTTCAAGATTCCCTCTGTGGGTTTCAACCTGTTTGAAGTGAAACATCTTTTATTGTTGTCAATAATTAGCAACCAGACATGTACATCAATTTCCATAAAAATACAAGGTCGTCGCTCGATTATATTTTGTACTGAAAAACCATTTTATTACATAATGCAAAATATAATTTTATTTATCTTGTGTTCAAAAGATTATTAAACCAAAATCCCTTTTAAAAAGTCATCTGTAAATTTTAATGTTGTCCTTGATTTATATGATCATAATTTATCGCGTGTGACGAATCTAGACAAACACGCTCAGTTGGAACTGTATAGTACTAGATCAGTGAACCAATATTCCACGGGTAGACATGTCATTCCACTCGGATACTTTAACCTGAATCAGAGTCAACCAATATTTGTTCTTGCTCCTTAGTATTGCTCGCTTTTAAACAGAGAAGCATCAAATACTAATTTGGTTAGACCGGATCGCTGCTCGAACCCACCATCTACAGCTTTCGGTGCGAGCACGCTAACCATTACACTGCACGTGCGGTTCTGTATCGAGTTACAAGAACAGAATACAGTCAAACCAGTATTAAGAGGTCATGACCTTTGGGACAAAGAAAAAGTGGCCTTATAAGACAGGTGTCCTCTTAAAAGAGGTTCAATTCATATGGAATTTTTTATGACAGGACAAGCAAAATGTGACCTCTTAGTACAGGTCACTGCTTAATAGAGGTGACTGCATGGGCAGGATTAACTGTATTTTATTTAAAAAAAAAGTCAGAACGTCCATAAGACAAAGGACGAACTCAAAAAAACCATAAAACACAGAATATAAAACTAAACAGATGAGGAACACGGACTATGTTCGTTTATCACAACATGTGCTGTGTTATATTATTGTGTAAGATATGTTTGTTATATTTCTATATTCTATGCGTTGTCATCATATACAAGGGGTGCTATGCAATGAACTGTTCTAAAACGTAGATATCAAGATTAGTGCACACGACGCCTTTCTGGACAAACCTTCATCAGATACATTCAAATTGGGAGCAAGTACATCAAAAGACATAAAGGGATGGCCAAAAACCAAAACAACAAAAAACAGCAATAAACAACAAAACAAAAAAAATAAATAAAACAAAACAAACACGTGGGCTTATTCTCGGAGTTTCCGATCGTTTGTTTATTAATACTTTTATGTATCACTGATGCTGTTATGTCTCTCCGGGTGGTGATTATTTGTACTGTTATATATATATAATATGTAATATACCCTTATCTTAAACATTACACACATGAATAATTAATATTTCGCGAATGAATAATTAAAAAAAAAACATCTATAAGCTAATAACTGTAAAGAGGAAATGAAAACAATGTCGGGTAAGGGGATTGCTCTGAGATGAAGACAATAACTATGCATACACACATAGGAAATATCTAATTAAAGAGAAAAAACGATAGAAATGCCTGAACTATTTTGCTACATCTATTGTTAAAAATAAAAACATATTATATGTCTGATTTCTTTCTCATTTAATCTTACGCGGGAGGCAAATTGAGTTTTGATGAAGCATTATATTTCATTGATATGGGAGAACACATTGGACACAGCAATGCGATAAACACGTGGCAGAACAGTTTGTGTTCATTAGAATGCAAATTGTATATCTACAATTGTTCATACTAAAATAATCCAATATGTTCTCAATTAAAAAGTCCACTACTTTAATAAGTAGTCATAAGTCATCTTAAATGTACTAAAGGCGGGAATGGGGGAGTTCTCGAACACAATATGTTCTCTTACAGCCACATCCGATTTAATGTTGTGTGTGTGCGATCGTTAGGAATAAGAGACACGTATCTTTTGTTTTGAAATATAATATTGCAGTGTAAGGTGTTGTAGAAAAAGGTTTTTTATAACCTTATCCATAAATGCAACAATGTTGATTAAAACTACACACTGTAAGAAAAGCGCGCGCCCCCCTAAAATTGGAAAAAATAAGATTTTTTGGCGTAAAATCGTGTTTTTTCATACGAAATACCCCAAAAACTTTCGTGCCTCCCTCCGGTCGGCGCAATTTTTTTAAGTGCGCCCCCTCCCCCCTAACTTGAAATCCTGGATCCGCCCCTGAATCGATTCCACTAACACACATAGACATGACCCTCACCACTTGTGGAGGAGTCAAACTAATTTTGTGGGCACAGACCTCCATTCTTAGTAAATGGTGTGGCCCTTCTGTGTAATTTCAACTTGATTTCTTGCCAGATAAAACGTGTCCTCATTTGATAAGTTGGGTCATAGTTATTTATGCACAAAATGTTGTTATTCTCTGCGTTGGTAGTATATGTTTTAACTTAAGGAAGTATAAATAGTTTATGTGTATGAAAAAACTACATTTATGAAGGCTGAAACAGATTTTATCATTCATCGGAATGCATAAAAAGGGAAAGTATTCAACTACATGATATAAAATGGGATATATTTTAATTATGGTGTATACAAATACGGTTACGGTCACCATTATGGCTTGCTACGGGCATTTTCATAAAAAGGTGGAAGTGTTAAACTCGTTTTATGGACCCAAACATCCTCTCTTAGTGAAATGCTGGGGTCATGCAAGTGCAACATATTGCCCACACTGCCATTCCTTCGTGTAGTAAAAACGTAGATATCAAATTTAGTGCGCACGACGCCTTTATTGAATAACCTTCATCAGGTAGGCTCAAAATCGAAAGATTGGAAAACCAAAAAATTTAATGTTTTGGGAGCAATACAACCATAGTGTCTAAACAGGATAGACAAAATTGGCTAAGGTCACATATGCCTGACGGAGGAGAACCTTAGTTTTATTAATAATTACATTACCGGTATCTAAGAACTGTAAATTTTAGAAATAAATATATCTAATAAACCATGTAAGTGCTGAGATACCCTCGGGGACTAATAATCCACCAGCAGAGGTATCGACTCAGTGATAGTAATAAAAACGTAGATATCATATTTAGTGCCGAATCACTGACTACTTGGCGGATGATACCCTTGGGGACTAATATACCACCATCAGAGGTATCGATCTAGTGATTGTAACACTGACTACTAGGCGGATGATACCCCCGGGGACTAATAGTCCACCAGCAGAGGTATCGATCTAGTGATTGTAACACTGACTACTTGGCGGGTGATACCCCCGGGGACTAATAATCCACCAGCAGAGGTATCGACCTAGTGATTGTAACACTGACTACTTGGTGGATGATACCCCCGGGGACTAATAATCCACCAGCAGAGGTATCGACCTAGTGATTGTAACACTGACTACTTGGCGAATGATACCCCCGGGAACTAATAATCCACCAGCAGAGGTATCGACCTAGTGATTGTAACACTGACTACTAGGTGGATGATACCCTCGGGAACTAATAAACCACCAGCAGAGGTACCAACCTAGTGATTGTAACACTGACTACTAGGTGGATGATACCCCGGGGACTAATAGTCCACCAGCAGAGGTATCGACCTAGTGATTGCAACACTGACTACTAGGCGGATGATACTCTCGGGGACTAATAATCCACAAGCAGAGGTATCGACCTAGTGATTGTAACTGACTACTAGGTGGATGATACCCTCGGGAACTAATAAACCACCAGCAGAGGTATCAACCTAGTGATTGTAACACTGACTACTAGGTGGATGATACCCCGGGGACCAATAGTCCACCAGCAGAGGTATCGACCTAGTGATTGTAACACTGACTACTAGGTGGATGATACCCTCGGGCACTAATAATCCACCAGCAGAGGTATCGACCTAGTGATTGTAACACTGACTACTAGGTGGATGATACCCCGGGGACTAATAGTCCACCAGCAGAGATATCGACCTAGTGATAGAAGCACTGACTACTAGGCAGATGATACCCTCGGGGACTAATAATCCACCAGCAGAGGTATCGACCTAGTGATAGAAGCACTGACTACTAGGTGGATGATACCCTCAGGGACTAATAATCCACCAGCAGAGGTATCAACCTAGTGATTGTAACACTGACTACTAGGTGGATGATACCCTCGGGGACTAATAATCCACCAGCAGAGGTATCAACCTAGTGATAGAAGCACTGACTACTAGGCGAATGATACCCTCGGGGACTAATAATCCACCAGCAGAGGTATCGACCTAGTGATTGTAACACTGACTACTAGGTGGATGATATCCTCGGGGACTAATAATCCACCAGCTGAGGTATCAGCCTAGTGATTGTAACACTGACTACTAGGTGGATGATACCCTCGGGAACTAATAAACCACCAGCAGAGGTAACAACCTAGTGATTGTAACACTGACTACTAGGTGAATGATACCCCGGGGACTAATAGTCCACCAGCAGAGGTATCGACCTAGTGATTGTAACACTGACTACTAGGTGGATGATACCCTCGGGAACTAATAAACCACCAGCAGAGGTATCGACCTAGTGATTGTAACACTGACTACTAGGTGGATGATACCCTCGGGAACTAATAAACCACCAGCAGAGGTATCAACCTAGTGATTGTAACACTGACTACTAGGTGGATGATACCCCGGGGACCAATAGTCCACCAGCAGAGGTATCGACCTAGTGATTGCAACACTGACTACTAGATGGATGATACCCTCGGGGACTAATAATCCACCAGCAGAGGTATCGACCTAGTGATTGTAACACTGACTACTAGGTGGATGATACCCCGGGGACTAATAGTCCACCAGCAGAGATATCGACTTAGTGATAGAAGCACTGACTACTAGGCAGATGATACCCTCGGGGACTAATAATCCACCAGCAGAGGTATCGACCTAGTGATAGAAGCACTGACTACTAGGTGGATGATACCCTCAGGGACTAATAATCCACCAGCAGAGGTATCAACCTAGTGATTGTAACACTGACTACTAGGTGGATGATACCCTCGGGGGCTAATAATCCACCAGCAGAGGTATCGACCTAGTGATAGAAGCACTGACTACTAGGTGGATGATACCCTCGGGGACTAATAATCCACCAGCAGAGGTATCAACCTAGTGATTGTAACACTGACTACTAGGTGGATGATACCCTCGGGAACTAATAAACCACCAGCAGAGGTAACAACCTAGTGATTGTAACACTGACTACTAGGTGAATGATACCCCGGGGACTAATAATCCACCAGCAGAGGTATCGACCTAGTGATTGTAACACTGACTACTAGGTGGATGATACCCCGGGGACTAATAGTCGACCAGCAGAGATATCGACCTAGTGATAGAAGCACTGACTACTAGGCAGATGATACCCTCGGGGACTAATAATCCACCAGCAGAGGTATCGACCTAGTGATAGAAGCACTGACTACTAGGTGGATGATACCCTCGGGGACTAATAATCCACCAGCAGAGGTATCGACCTAGTGATAGAAGCACTGACTACTAGGTGGATGATACCCTCAGGGACTAATAATCCACCAGCAGAGGTATCAACCTAGTGATTGTAACACTGACTACTAGGTGGATGATACCCTCGGGGGCTAATAATCCACCAGCAGAGGTATCGACCTAGTGATAGAAGCACTGACTACTAGGCGAATAATACCCTCGGGGACTAATAATCCACCAGCAGAGATATCGACCTAGTGATAGAAGCACTGACTACTAGGTGGATGATACCCTCGGGGACTAATAATCCACCAGCAGAGTTATCGACCTAGTGATAGAAGCACTGACTACTAGGTGGATGATACCCTCAGGGACTAATAATCCACCAGCAGAGGTATCAACCTAGTGATTGTAACACTGACTACTAGGTGGATGATACCCTCGGGGGTTAATAATCCACCAGCAGAGGTATCGACCTAGTGATAGAAGCACTGACTACTAGGCGAATGATACCCTCGGGGACTAATAATCCACCAGCAGAGGTATCGACCTAGTGATAGCACTGGCTACTAGGTGGATGATACCCTCGGGAACTAATAAACCACCAGCAGAGGTATCGACCTAGTGATTGTAACACTGACTACTAGGTGGATGATACCCTCGGGGACTAATAGTCCACCAGCAGAGGTATCAACCTAGTGATTGTAACACTGACTACTAGGTGGATGATACCCCGGGGACTAATAGTCCACCAGCAGAGGTATCGACCTAGTGATTGTAACACTGACTACTAGGTGGATGATACCCTCGGGGACTAATAATCCACCAGCAGAGGTATCGACCTAGTGATAGAAGCACTGACTACTAGGCAGATGATACCCTCGGGGACTAATAATCCACCAACAGAGGTATCGACCTAGTGATAGAAGCACTGACTACTAGGTGGATGATACCCTCGGGGACTAATAATCCACCAGCAGAGGTATCAACCTAGTGATTGTAACACTGACTACTAGGTGGATGATACCCTCAGGGACTAATAAACCACCAGCAGAGGTATCGACCTAGTGATAGAAGCACTGACTACTAGGCGGATGATACCCTCGGGGACTAATAATCCACCAGCAGAGGTATCGACCTAGTGATAGAAGCACTGACTACTAGGTGGATGATACCCTCGGGGACTAATAATCCACCAGCAGATGTATCAACCTAGTGATTGTAACACGGACTACTAAGTGGAATATACCCTTGGGGACAAATAAACCACCAGCAGAGGTATCGACCTAGTGATTGTAACACTGACTACTAGGTGGATGATACCCCCGGGGACTAATAGTCCCCCAGCAGAGGTATCGACCTAGTGATAGAAGAACTGACTACTAGGTGGATGATACCCCCGGGGACTAATAGTCCCCCAGCAGAGGTATCGACCTAGTGATAGAAGAACTGACTACTAGGTGGATGATACCCCCGGGGACTAATAATCCACAGCAGAGGTATCGACCTAGTGATTGTAACACTGACTACTAGGTGGATGATACCCCCGGGGACTAATAATCCACCAGCAGAGGTATTGACCTAGTGATAGAAGTACTGACTACTAGGCGGATGATACCCCCGGGGACTAATAATCCACCAGCAGAGGTATCGACCTAGTGATAGAAGCACTGACTACTAGGTGGATGATACCTTCGGGGACTAATAAACCACCAGCAGATGTATCGACCTAGTGATCGTAACACTGACTACTGGACGGATGATACCCCCGGGAACTAATAATCCACCAGCAGAGGTATCGACCTAGTGATAGAAGCACTGACTACTAGGCGGATGATACCCTTGGGGACTAATAATCCACCAGCAGAGGTATCGACCTAGTGATAGAAGCACTGACTACTAGGTGGATGATACCCCCGGGAACTAATAGTCCACCAGCAGAGGTATCGACCTAGTGATAGAAGCACTGATCACTAGGCGGATGATACCCTCGGGGACTAATAATCCACCAGCAGAGGTATGGACCTAGTGATAGAAGCACTGACTACTAGGTGGATGATACCCCCGGGGACTAATAATCCACAGCAGAGATATCGACCTAGTGATAGAAGCACTGACTACTAGGCGGATGATACCCCTGGGGACTAATAATCCACAGCAGAGGTGTCGACCTAGTGATAGAAGCACTGACTACTAGGTGGATGATACCCCGGGGACTAATACTCCACAGCAGATGTATCGATCTAGTGATAGAAGCACTGACTACTAGGTGGATGACACCCCCGGGGACTAATAATCCACCAGCAGAGGTATCGACCTAGTGATTGTAACACTGACTATTAGGTGGATGATGCCCCCGGGGACTAATAATCCACAGCAGAGGTATCGACCTAGTGATAGAAGCACCAACTACTAGGTGGATGATACCCTCGGGGACTAATAATCCACCAGCAGAGGCATCGACCTAGTGATAGTAATAAAACCGTAGATATCAAATTTAGCGCGCACGACGCGTTTCTAGAATAATATTCATAAGGTACGCTCAAAATCGAAAGATTGGAAAGCCAAATAAATTAAAATTTGGAGAGCAATAAAACCAACCTTCTCCAGATACATTCACAGTCAAAAGACTGGAAAACTAGATAATCTAAAAGTCTTTGTGAGCATGTAAACAATAAATACAACAGGAGCAAAACAAAATAATACAAAGGTGTCTGGTTTGCTCTCTGTGCAGTTTCTTACAAAGGTGTCTGGCTTGGTCTCTGTGCAGTTTCTTACAAAGGTGTCTGGCTTGGTCTCTGTGCAGTTTCTTACAAAGGTGTCTGGCTTGGTCTCTGTTCAGTTTCTTACAAAGGTGTCTGGCTTGGTCTCTGTGCAGTTTCTTACAAAGATGTCTGGCTTGGTCTCAGTGCAGTTTCTTACAAAGGTGTCTGGCTTGGTCTCTGTGCAGTTTCTTACAAAGGTGTCTGGCTTGATCTCTGTGCAGTTTCTTACAAAGGTGTCTGGCTTGGTCTCTGTGCAGTTTGTTACAAAGGTGTCTGGCTTGGTCTCTGTGCAGTTTCTTACAAAGGTGTCTGGCTTGGTCTCTGTTCAGTTTCTTACAAAGGTGTCTGGCTTGGTCTCTGTGCAGTTTCTTACAAAGGTGTCTGGCTTGGTCTCTGTGCAGTTTCTTACAAAGGTGTCTGGCTTGGTCTCAGTGCAGTTTCTTACAAAGGTGTCTGGCTTGGTCTCTGTGCAGTTTCTTACAAAGGTGTCTGGCTTGGTCTCTGTGCAGTTTCTTACAAAGGTGTCTGGCTTGGTCTCTGTGCAGTTTCTTACAAAGGTGTCTGGCTTGGTCTCTGTGCAGTTTCTTACAAAGATGTCTGGCTTGGTCTCTGTGCAGTTTCTTACAAAGATGTCTGGCTTGGTCTCAGTGCAGTTTCTTACAAAGGTGTCTGGCTTGATCTCTGTGCAGTTTCTTACAAAGGTGTCTGGCTTGGTCTCTGTTCAGTTTCTTACAAAGGTGTCTGGCTTGGTCTCTGTGCAGTTTCTTACAAAGGTGTCTGGCTTGGTCTCTGTGCAGTTTCTTACAAAGATGTCTGGCTTGGTCTCAGTGCAGTTTCTTACAAAGGTGTCTGGCTTGGTCTCTGTGTAGTTTCTTACAAAGGTGTCTGGCTTGGTCTCTGTGCAGTTTCTTACAAAGGTGTCTGGCTTGGTCTCTGTGCAGTTTCTTACAAAGGTGTCTGGCTTGGTCTCTGTGTAGTTTCTTACGAAGGTGTCTGGCTTGGTCTCTGTGCAGTTTCTTACGAAGGTGTCTGGCTTGGTCTCTGTGCAGTTTCTTACAAAGGTGTCCGACTTGGTCTCTGTGCAGTTTCTTACAAAGGTGTCTGGCTTGGTCTCTGTGCAGTTTCTTACGAAGGTGTCTGGCTTGGTCTCTGTGCAGTTTCTTACAAAGGTGTCTGGCTTGGTCTCTGTGTAGTTTCTTACGAAGGTGTCTGGCTTGGTCTCTGTGCAGTTTCTTACGAAGGTGTCTGGCTTGGTCTCTGTGCAGTTTCTTACAAAGGTGTCCGACTTGGTCTCTGTGCAGTTTCTTACAAAGGTGTCTGGCTTGGTCTCTGTGCAGTTTCTTACAAAGGTGTCTGGCTTGGTCTCTGTGCAGTTTCTTACAAAGGTGTCTGGCTTGGTCTCTGTGTAGTTTCTTACAAAGGTGTCTGGCTTGGTTTCTGTGCAGTTTCTTACAAAGGTGTCTGGTTTGGTCTCTGTGCAGTTTCTTACAAAGGTGTCTGGCTTGGTCTCTGTGCAGTTTCTTACAAAGGTGTCTGGCTTGGTCTCTGTGCAGTTTCTTACAAAGGTGTCTGGCTTGGTCTCAGTGCAGTTTCTTACAAAGGTGTCTGGCTTGGTCTCTGTGCAGTTTCTTACAAAGGTGTCTGGCTTGGTCTCTGTGCAGTTTCTTACAAAGGTGTCTGGCTTGGTCTCTGTGCAGTTTCTTACAAAGGTGTCTGGCTTGGTCTCTGCAGTTTCTATTCGACCCACCAAAAAAAAATCGTATTCTCGCTTGATAATGAAAGTCGTTCATATTATGTAAACAAGTTTGGTTTTTATTTGTTTATCAACAAAATGTTGTTATTCGCGTTGGTAGTATATTTTTAACTTAAGGAAGTATAATTTGTTTATATATTTATATATATATAATTAAGCTATATTTATCAAGGCTGAAGCAAAGTTAATGTTTCACTGGAATTTGAATTAAAAGGAAAAGTGTTCAATTACATGATATAAAATAGGGGGAAATTCTAATAATCGTGTGTACAATCACTGTCACCATTACGACTTACCTCAGGCTTTCATTAAAAAGTGAAAGGGTTAAACTAGTTTTACGCGCCCAAAACCTCACCTCTTAGTGGAATGATGTATAAGTGTTGTCCACTTTTCAATTCTATCGTGTTTACAAAAACGTAGATATCCAATTTAGTGAAGAGTGGATTTCTGGAATAACATTATCCAGATACGCTCAGGGTCAAAATATTGGAAAGCCAAATAATCTAACTAAAAGACTTTTGGAGCATGTAAGCAATGAAGGCAACAGGGGCAAAAGAACCAATGCAAAGCTGTCTGACTTGACTTCTGTTTAGTTTCAACTTGCTGCCCCCTTCCCACATAAAACGTATTCTCAGTTGATAAAGGGAGTCGTCCAAAGTATGTAAATATGTCGGGTTTTAGTTATTTATTTATTTATCTATTATTTCGTAGATATCTAATTTAGTACACAGAGCGGAGTTTCTGAAAAAAACTTTCTCCAAATACGTTCATAGTGAAAAATAAAACTGGAAAACTAAATAATTTCAAAGTCTTTTGAGGCATGAAAGTATTGGTAAAAGGACTAATGCAAAGCTCTCTGACTTCACTTCAGTGCAGTTAAACTTGCTCCTATCCCCCTCAGACGTAAAACTTGTTGTTACTTGATGATGGGAGTCGCCCATAGTATGCATATATCTATCAACAAAATGTTGTTATTCTCCGCGTTGGTAATATATTTTTAACTTAAGGAAGTAAAATGCCTTTAAATAAATAATTAAACTATATTTATCAAGGCTGAGACAAAGTTAATCATTTATCGGAATTTATATTAAAAGGAAAAGTATTCAATTTCAAAAATTACAAAATAGGGTATATTTTAATTATCATGTATACAAATACGGTCATGTACAACTTTTATTAATAAATGTCGGTCAAACTATTGCCCACATGACTTAATATACTGTAATGTAGACGTAATGGAGTAATAATTACAATGCCTTAGTTCAAAAAACAAATACAATCAAATCAAAGTTCAAGAACGAATAACATAGTACTTCAAATTATTTGGCTTTCCCAACTTTCGATTTTGAGCTCACGCCGCGATGTGGCTGAAATATTACTCAAGTTTGTGCTAAACATCAATCAATCAATCAATCAATCAATCAATCAATCAATCAATCAATCATTCAATCAATCAATCGACAATGTACGTATATTGTGTTTATCCTGCAATGTTAAATTTTTTTAATGAAAATACACCTACGGGTCAAATGTATTTCCTCACTAAGATATTTCCCTATATATTTCATATAAAGCCACTCATTTTCATAACATTCTCATGAAGTCATTCCTTAGTCGATTTTCATGAAATTTTTGACCTTTAATAGTAAAATTATTAGTTTATTTTAATATCTTCATGTAATTTTTTCGAACTTTTATTTACAAGCATTTATGATTTAAACACAAATGTAAATTCTTGACATCACAATTTTATATGATTATATAGTAAGATTTGGTGAAAATATTAACTTTGTTTTTAAATCAATTCTTAAGAGAAAGTAGAAATAAAATTATTTGAATTATACGAAGAAGAAACTATATTTATTTCTGCTTTTAATGCTGAAAATTTCTTAAAAATCAGATAAGGAATGACTTCATGAGAATGTTATGAAAAAAAGTGGTTTTATATGAAATATATAGGGAAATATCTTAGTGAGGAAATACTTATGACCCGTGAGTTGTATATCACCCGGAAATTTTATTACATGCTTGACTTATAGGAACAACGCTGCAGTGTGGTTTCAACTTGAAGGTAGGTATTTAGCTATTTTATTCCTTTGCTCTGAATATTTGGGTAATATTTCCACATCGGTGGTGTTATAGTTAGCGTGTTCGCCTCGAGATTGTGGGTTTGAGAGTCGCGCTCGGGTCAAATCAAAGACTACAAAACTGATATTTGTTGCTTCTCCGCCAAGCTGGTTACCTAGGAATCAGGATAACGTGTCCGAGTGGGGCGACTGTAAGTTAGCACTATTAAGATCCAACTAAGTGTATTGGTTTAGAACAAAGCAGAATCTCATCAAAATCCAATTGAAAAATAACTTGTTTTTGCTATGAAATAGCTGAAAATTTGGTGAGTTGGCGTTAAAGAATTATCGCTAACTCGCAATGGTTAATCTTACTGTTGTGTTCTTGGATTTATGATAAATTGTGATGATTTCGAGTTCTCAATAGTGAAATTTCCTTTCTCGTACAGAACAATTCCTGATTCTCATCATATGTTTGTATCTTAGTTGAGAGCAGGCTACTTTTGTGTGGACAATTGCTCAACCAAGGGTTAAAAAAACAATTTTATAGACCATTTGTTTATATCGAAAGATAATAATCATCGCGATGCTTTTGAATAGTAGACCGATGATTTTGAAAAACAAGCCGACCTTTTTTCATCATGCAAACTGTTTTGACATCGCAACGGTTATACAAAGTAAGTTGAAGGTGCTTGTCGAAAGTAAGCAGTTACTTGTTGAAATTATCGCGATGGAAAAAGCAAGGTGACGTGTTTATCGCAATTCATACCTCTCTACATGCGCAGACTGAAAATAATATGGAAAACATTTTAGAGTAAGACTTATGCTTTTTATTAAAGGCCATACCGTTACTGTGAAATGTAGAACAGCAATGAAAGCCCTGTGTTGTTCCTTCACTTTAACTTGTGACTGCTTTTATTGACTCGATCAAACTGCCAATGTAATCTCTTATGACTTATAATGTTGAGTTCGTCGTTTGGAAAAAAAACCTAATGAATTCATGTTTTCCATGACAAAAGTTATCTGGATACCAAATGCCATACAGGCATTTAATAATAAAATATTTTAGCTTCAGAAAATCGACTATTCATGATATCGACAACAAGGATGGTATTGGCTGGAGCGCTTTCGAAAGCTGTCCGTAAATGTGTTGTTACGGAGCAGTATTTTATTTTGTGTTTTCCCTGTAATCATTTATTGTTTTATTACCTTGTAACCTTTACACCTATAATGTTTCACCCTAATAAACATATCATAGGTCGGTTACTCTTTTGTATGTACTAGTATGCCTTGATGCATAGGAAATAAATTGGTTATCAGTGATGGGTATCCAGTATCTAACGAATAATATGCTAATATGCAGCAATGTAAATTATTATACCTCAGTATATACTTTCTTAAAGCTTTTTTAAAGAAATAAAAATGCTATTGTTTCACATTTTTAACACTGAGGCTTCGCCTCGGTCAATAGTCAGTGTCTCAGGGACAACAAGCTTGCTATTCCCTCATACCCAGTCAATAAGTATATATTATTATAACGAAAAACATTAGACTCATAGTTGAATGATCACCTCAAATTGATAAAGACCAATAAAATCACGCATCTTTTGCCAGTATTTTGCATTATAAATCTGAATATTGTCTCATGGACATTGTTATGCTATTTCCCCAGTCATTCATAAGAGTTTGATTCTGTTGAGAAATTTTGAACTTTGAAATTTTTATTTTTTTTATTTTAAAGGGATATTGTCTACCAGCTGCGTAATTTTTTCATACCCAAAATTATTGTCGATTTCCGTACTGACCTTCATAAAATGAAGATTAACACCGAGTTATGATGCAAAAGATACAATTTTTTTACAAAAAAGATCCAAAACTATCGTTATCAGAATTATTGTCTGGATGACAATATTCAAATCTATTCATATGGTCTTCTATGTGAACACGTCTTGAGCATGCGCACTGTTTAGAAACAATAAACAACATGTGGTTCTTGGGCAAAAGAGAAACTGTCAACGCGTGGAAGAAAGCGGACTTTGACGGATTCAGAGATAAAGAGGAATAGAAGTGAAGTATCTTCCAAATGGAACAAATGCAGGATATATGTAGGGGATCAGTTGGACCGTTGCCGTTGGATGGAGCGAACTCAAGGAAGTGCTACGCGTCAAATCTCACGCTGAAGTGGCAAAGATTTTGCTTGATTATTGTTGATAGGTAAGCCGAGCATGTTGCCTTCTTTTCTCAATCGTTTTTCATATTTTATGAATTTATGATGATGCCTATGATCATTTTCGGTAGATATTAATCAATATATGTAATTTTGCACCTGGCAACAGCAAATTATTGTCAATGAGTAGCATAAAACGGCCGTATTTGCGAGGTAAACCACAGGCGCACGGGGCATGGATTTCGTTTCCTCCTCCCCCCTTTTCTCTACTACCCCCCTTTTTTCAAAATTTTCATATAAATCATTCCTTTTTCAAAATTTTCATAATCATTCGTTTTTTCTTCATTTGACAATATCAGTAGACGTCATACATCATGAATAATACATGTATTCTGTGTCCACATTTTTTCGACTGATACAGTATAAGAGAAAAAATGTGGACACAGAATACATGTATTATTCATGATGTATGACGTCTACTGATATTGTCAAATGAAGAAAAAACGAATGATTATGAAAATTTTGAAAAAGGAATGATTTATATGAAAATTTTGAAAAAAGGGGGGGGGGGGGGGGGGGGGGTAGTAGAGAAAAGAGGGGAGGAGGAAACGAAATCCATGCCCCATGCGCCTGTGAGGTAAACAAACACAAATTTTAAGAGGCCAGCAAAGGGGAAATGGGAGTGCAAAAATGATATCAATGGCAATGCAGTTTATTATTATCAATTTAAAAAAAAATATCGAATCAATTCATTTTTAATGCAAGAATTAAAACTGTACATGGCTTAATGAAAACCCTATAAAGTTCTTTTTATTCAAGCAAATTTATTTCTTTGATATACAACATATAATTAGGCTTTTAATTTTATCAAATTTCAACAACTTGGACACAGACATGGGGTAATCGTAATTTGTAATTGTAATCAGTTGTAATCGATTACATTTTTTCATGTAATCGGATGTAATCTGTAATTGGCCATTTTTTAGATTACATGTAATCGATTACATTCATTTTGACCCTGTAATCATGATTACTTTCTGATTACATTTAGATTACTTTTCATCATTTTGACTTATTTTTTCTTAACTGAAACATATATCTCCTTAGATATTTAATGTATGATTTATGTAAATGAATTTTCTTCATGGAATTTATTTAACAAATAATGTAGGATGGTTTACTAGAAAACATTTAAAGTTTATTGACATCTAAATACAAAAATATGTTATGAAATTAAAAAAAAAAACTCTATTAAAATAAAGTGGCAATCACAACATGATCATATGTTAAATATTAAGTATGGCTTCAAAGACTTGATATCCAAACAAATAATATCTCAATTTCAATGGGGTTTAAAAATTTCAGTGAAAACGGCTCTAAAATTTTAAATTATATTTTATTAAACCTATTTACATAAATTAAAGATTTAGTTTTCATATTTAGACTGAGAAATTATGCCTGTTTTTAAGCAATTTTTAGAATCAGAATGACTTGGGTTTTTTTTATCTTCTGAATTATATATCAAGGACACCCATGGAAATGGTGTGAAATTTAGTAATGATGATTGTTACATAATTTGGTGTAATAAATAAGACCTTAATTACAAATTTTATCTGTGGCTCAGGTTAACTGCTAGTTTATTATCCACAATAAACTATTGACAGGATGTTTGAAATTATTTGATATATATTATTAAAATGTGCAATTGTATGTTATAATATTTACTAATAGTATAAGATGGAATGAATATTGGTTATAGTAATAAGACACAACTTATTTTATGAAAAAAGGTAAATGAGAATTGCTATTTATAATTTACAACGTAAATGATATATTTATTAATTAACCATAAAATTTCATCTTATAATGGGTAATTATAAAATCATAAACCCAGCCAATATAAAAAAACTAAGCCAATATCGATATTGGTTTATTTTTTTTTATATTGGCCGAGTTTATGATTTTATATTGTAAAGACAGTTTAGGTTGTATTGACAAGAATAATATAGAGTTAATTAATAATGTATCTTATTTCATGTAATGATCACATTAAAACTGAATTGTAATTCATTGTTCTGAGTAAGAAATACATTAAAAAAGGAGATATTGGATAGATGCATATGAGACAAAATTATAACATAAAACACTAATATTGGTTGTCATGACATTAAATGTAATCAGTAATGTAATTGATTACATTTACAAAGTAATTGTAATATAATCGATTACATTTGAAAATTGATGTAATCGTAATGTAATGTAATCATGAAAATTGCAAAGTAATTGTAATGTAATCGATTACATTTGAAAGTAATTGACCGCAAGTCTGCTTGGACATGAAACTTAGTTTTGGGAACCAAAAGTATATACCTTACTTTCTGCGAATTATCACTAGTATAATGGAAAATCAGTATGTATTTTTCAAATAAAAGCTTTCTATTTAAAGAAGCTTCATTTCAATTGCACTTTTAGTTTGGATCCTGTAAGTATAATATATAATTATAAACAAGGTTTTGAAGAAATGATATGAATATCCATTGAAATTTTCAAGTTTCAGAACTTTTTTTATATATGACCACAAAATTTTACTGAAAATTTCAGAAATGTCCTAAAATGCATATTTTAGACCATGGCTAAATGAAAATCATTTTCAATTCCTTTATGCAAACAAGTTTATATCTTGTGTACTGGAAATACATTACATAAATAAGTTTAAAGTACTTTTCAACAAGTTTGAACATAAAACTTTGTTATGGGAGCCAAAATTATATCTTCCTGTTTGTGAATTATCACCATAGTGGAAAATCAGTATGTATCTTTTATATAAAAAACTTTCCATTTAAATAAGTGTCATTTCAGTAGCATTTTTAGTTTGGATCCTGTAAGTATGATACATAAACAAGGTTTTTAAAAAATAATATGAAGATCCATAGAAATTTGCAAGTTTCAGAAACTTTTCTATATATGTGACTATAAAATTTTACTGAAATGTCCTGAACTGCATATTTTAGACTATGACTAAATGAAAATCGTTTTCAATTTCCTTATGCAAACCAAGTTTATTTCTTGACTATTCTAAAAACATTACATTAACTAGTTTTTTACTACATTTCAACAATTTTGGACATAATTTTTAGTTCAGGGAGCCAAAATTATACTTTACTATCTTAGAATTATCAACATAGACATGATAGAGGGAAATCAATATGTAATTTTCATATAAAGGCTTTCTATTTAAAGAATTGTCATTTGAACTGCTTTTTATCCCCTCGCCAACGAAGTTGCAAAGGGATATAGTAACAGTAACGCTACCGTCCGTCCGTCCGTCACATCCTTGTGAACACTCTAGAATCAACATCCTTCAATGGATTTTGACCAAACTTGGTACATAATTAGTCCTTAAGAGAATCTGGAACCCTATTGATTTTCAAGGTCATATGTCAAAGATCAAGGTCACAGGCTCAAATTTTTACCGCATAACATCCTTGTGAACACTAGAATCAACATCCTTCAATGGGTTTTTGACAAAACGTGGTACATACTTAGTCCTTAAGATAACCGAAACCCTATTGATTTTCAAGGTCATAGCCTCATAGGTCAAAGGTCAAGATAACGGGTCAAAATTTTACCACGTAACATCCTTGTGAACACTCTAGAATCAACATCCTTCAATGGATTTTGAGCAAACTTGGTACATACTTAGTACTTAAGAGAATCTGGAACCTTATTGATTTTTAAAGTCAAAGGTCAAGGTCACCAGGTCAAATTTTTAGGCGAGGGGATACGCCACACTTTGCCCTTGTTTAGTGTGGATCTTGTAAGTATGATTTATAAACAAGATTTTTAAGAAATAATGTGAAGATCCATAGCAATTTGCATGTTTCACAGTGTGTGAATTTAACAGTAGACCGATGGCCCATGTCTGTGTTAAAATCATGCAGGTTTTTGTAAAATTATCTTAATTTTTTAGGCAAATTACTACAAAAACTGGTAATTTCAGACAAATGTGATTTTGCAGTGATAGATATTTGTACTTTTGATTTAGATATTGTGACCAAGGTATTTCTAGAGTAGAAGAAATGAGCAGCCATCACATTTCAACGAAACGGATGAAACTGGAGAAATCGAGTTCATTTGTGAACCCATTTGAGTATTTTCATTTTGTTAAAGATTAGACATATTCTACATTATGTTTATAGGTAACATTGTCAATATTGTTCAACACAGTCACTTGTATAACAGTTTCCTATTAATTATTGTGACTTGCATAGTGATACTACTAGTAGCTATATTATATAGGGATCATGTTGGCTTCTGCGTCATCATTACATTTTCATTAATCCACAAGCTGAAATGGCCAGTCCTCCTTAGCTACTTACGGGAATGAAACCAAACTGGGACAGAATCGACGCACGTCTGGCGCACCAAATTTTTTCCTGGAACTTTGATGTAATTTTGTCTCTTTATATTGGGTTGTGTAGATGTGTGCTGGATACATGTATATAGATTTAATATTATTTTGAAAAGCTTTTTCGTTATACAGATGCACATCAGAACCATATAACAAAATTTGTTTCGATATTATACACATACACTGTAATAAACAATTATTTTTTATTCTTACAGTCTCTCAATAGATATTACTGAAGAGGGCAGTGATGTTGGTGATGATTCTGACGATGAAGATTTTGAACCTAGCCTCAACTTCACTCTAAGGTTTGTCATGTTAATTTCATATGTTTCAGTTGTAACTTACATACTTGAAATTTTGTCCTAATAACAGAACCATACATGATCATATGTCATAGGAGCTTTATTATACACCCGCTCCACTGGAAGGGGGGGAGGGGGGTACTATACTGTTTTACTTCTGTTCGTCCGTTCGTCCCAAGATGTTCATAACATTTTTCTCAGTAATTACTTATGACAGCAATCTGATATTTGATCATAGGCTTCAGAAGAGTCAATCGAAAGTCGGAAACCCGCTGCGTTGTCCATGGTCAAGTCCGGTAGAAGTCCCATCCGATGAAGGGAAAGACATCAACAACAAATGAAGATCAGTTCTGATTTGGGTAACAGACACCCTGTAACCATTGACCAGCTCGTGATGCCTGCCGTAGAACTTCTTGAGGGATGACCACAACCTAAAATCTGTCTACAAATCCTTCATAAAGTGGAATTGTAATGATATGTTTAGTTGCTCATTCACTATACATTCGAGATATTCATCTTGAATTGAAAATTAGGGCTCCATAGATCATAATCTCAATTCTATTGTTTTATTCTTGTGAATTACATTGTATGTATTTTTCTACTTCAGGTGGCAGATAAGTTACAACAAAAAGACAGCTAGATGGTCTGTGCAGCCTGTTAAAGCTGACAAGTCATATTCTTATGTTCCAAGACTATTAAGGGTCATCATTTGTATGAGACTGCAAGATAATGAAGGAATGAATTAACGTGTGCAGTTGGAAGTAGATGATCCCAGAAGAATCTCGGTCCATCTTGCACCAATTCCACAACTTCCAACTCGGGATAATATTGTAGCATCTCAGAAATCCAGATTTGAAGACCAAGACAAAACAATTGACTATATTGTCGCATAAAATAAATTTAGATTGTCACTCTTTGTTTTTCCTGGTCTAACAGAAGTTCTGCACATTTAGAGCGGAAAAGTACCCAAGTCAAGATAATGGCTATTACAAATTGTCCAATGCACAATAATGATAGTGCTCAGTGTGTTGGTTTAGTTAGTACAAACCAGGACAACGTTTTAGGACCTCACAAGAAACATCTCTGTCAAGTTTGGTTAAATTCTGTTCGGCTGTTCTCAAGAAGAAGATGAAAATGTTGTTTCCCATAGGGTTTCAATGCAAACTTTGACCTCCGCTGGTGGCCATTTTGAATTTTCAAATGGCGCAAACAGTAACATCACATGTTAAAGACATTCATAGGAACATATATACCAGATTTCAATTCAATCCCTTCAGCGGTTCTTGAGAACAAGTTTCTTGAAAATCGACCAATCAGAATTTTCAAAGTCACATGGTGGCCATGTTTTTTGACGAATCTGCACAAAAGTAACAACTCTTGTGTAGGATCTCATAGAAAACATCTCTGCCAAGTTTGGTTTTGAATTATATAAAAGACTGTCAGTCCATTTTAGAAGAAGTTGTCAGTGCTGATAGAACAAAAAATAATAATAAGATGACAAAACTTTCAAATTAAATTTACAATTCCAACTGACCAACTTGTGAAATTAACAACTCATTAGGGTTGATTTATTTTTTATTTTTGGTGTTTTAATGCCACTTTCAGCAATATTTCAGCTATATCATGGCGACCAGTTTTAGTGGTGGAGGAAGCCAGAGTACCCGGACAACCACCGACCATAGGGAAGCAAGTGGTAAACTTTATCATTAGGGTATATGGGATAAAATACAAAATATCACACGTCTGACCCCAGTTCCAAATCGGCCATGTGCCCAAATGGTATACTGGCGGTAGGCTGCATATATACCTATTGGATCTGTTGTAATCCTCGTCATGGGACATTACTACAATTTCCTCTCGAAACATTCTAGCAACCCCCAACACTTCCTCATCAAGGACAATCCGATCAAAGTCCTGCAATAAAGACAAGAGATTTAATAAAAACAGAGTAAAGACAGATGGTTATATACATTCATCTAGAAAAATGACCTCTATTTAAAAAAGAAATATAATTCATTATAAGTGAAATAGTTTGCACAAATTCAGTTTAGAGAAATAAAAAAAGTCTTATTTTGGAAGGAAAGATTTTCTCGTGGGACTTTCTTATGACCACAGTTTTATTTCGTTTTTTTGTTGGTATATGGGAGAACCATTTTGGTCTTGCAAATTTTTTTATCAATTTACCCCTCAAGCTATTCAATTTTAATTTTATATGGTTTTTTTTCTAAAAAATTATTTTAATTCTGAATCTTGAAGAAAAAAATTTGGCTGGACAGGAGAAAAAAATATATTCCGACTTGACATTTTCACAGTATAATCCACAGGCACTTGTTTCTGGTAATTTTTTTTTACCTAGATACTATATATACTACAAGGTATGTAACCGTTTATTTGTAAAAAATCTAGGTCATCGCGATTTTCGCGTTTTTTTAACTCGACGGACGCCAGCATGGAGGAATGGCCTACATCATCTGAAACTACGATAATTTATCTACAAAATGATGTATAAAACACCTACCTTTGCTGAACCTCAACAATGCAACAGACCTTTTTCCACGGGTCAGTTATCAGCTTTCATCATCCAGTTGGTCACCTGGCAAGTTCTTCCCCGCAGTTTTCCGGGTTTCTCGATAGCGACGATAACGCCAGAGGATCACGCATAGCAATTACCGTAGTTTGTCCAATAAGCGACGTCCAATTAAAAATTCCGCGAAAGTTGTTTAAATTGCCAGTAAATAGTTCAGCGGCAGTCAATAGTCTTGAAAACTATGGACCGGTCAATAGTCTCAGTGTTAAAAATGTGAAACAATAGCTTCACCTCGGTCAATAGTCAGTGTCTCAGGGACAACAAACTTGCTATTCCCTCATACCCAGTCAATAAGTATATATTATATGTTTGTGTTAGTGTATTGCCAAAATAAAAAAATATATAAGACATGTATAACATAAACCTTTAACATGTGGTAATAAATTAACAATAATTCTATGAGATAAATGTTTTCCATTGACTAGATCACATTAGTACAACTCGCATGTGTCAATGATCTGTTTTTCGTGTACATGTATTTGCTTTATTTGCTATTTCTCCCCTTTGATGTCAGTTTTAAGGTTCACCACAGTTATTGCTTATTGCATGTATTTCTTTCTAACTTGACTTACATAAGATGCTCCAAATATTGGAGGAATGTATTTCAGTGCGTATCTGATTAACAATTGCGTATCGGTAAAACAAATGTACAGTACCCTTCCGGAGCACCTGAGTTCACCCCGGTTTTAAGTAGTTTTCGTGTTGCTTAGTCTTTAGTTTTGTCTACCATTGTTTGTTCCATTGATCATTTTTACCATTGTGTTATCTGTCCAGCTGCGATTTACGGCCTCTGATTGCAACTTATCGTATTTCTGGTATTGTGTCATTTCAGTGAAACACCGTTGGTTTCTGTTGTATTCTAGACTATATGTGCCAATCAAAATTAGATATTTGTGTTAGTGTATATAACTGAAACATTGTTGAAAGTGGCGTGAAACACAATAACCCCAACCCTATATAAGGTGCTTCAAATATTGAAGAAATTTATTGCAGTGCATATCTGGTTAACAATTACCAAATTCTTTATCTCGTACCGGTAAAACTAATATACCATAATTGTTTGCAAACATGACTTGGAGCGTACCTGATGAATGTTATTCTGAGCGTCACCTGATGAATGTTATTCTGAGCGTACCTGATGAATGTTATTCTGAGCGTCACCTGATGAATGTTATTTTGAGCGGCACCTGATGAATGTTATTCTGAGCGTACCTGATGAATGTTATTCTGAGCGTCACCTGATGAATGTTATTCTGAGCATCACCTGACGAATGTTATTCTGAGCGTCACCTGATGAATGTTATTCTGAGCGTACCTGATGAATGTTATTCTGAGCGTTACCTGATGAATGTTATTCTGAGCGTCACCTGATGAATGTTATTCTGAGCGTCACCCGATGAATGTTATTCTGAGCGTACCTGATGAATGTTATTCTGAGCATCACCTGATGAATGTTATTCTGAGCGTCACCTGATGAATGTTATTCTGAGCGTCACCTGATGAATGTTTTTCTGAGCGTACCTGACGAATGTTATTCTGAGCGTCACCTGATGAATGTTATTCTGAGCGTCACCTGATGAATGTTATTCTGAGCGTACCTGATGAATGTTATTCTGAGCGTCACCTGATGAATGTTATTCTGAGCGTCACCTGATGAATGTTATTCTGAGCGTCACCTGATGAATGTTATTCTGAGCGTCACCTGATGAATGTTATTCTGAGCGTCACCTGATGAATGTTATTCTGAGCGTACCTGATGAATGTTATTCTGAGCATCACCTGATGAATGTTATTCTGAGCGTCACCTGATGAATGTTATTCTGAGCATCACCTGATGAATGTTATTCTGAGCGTCACTTGATGAATGTTATTCTGAGCGTCACCTGATGAATGTTATTCTGAGCGTACCTGATGAATGTTATTCTGAGCATCACCCGATGAATGTTATTCTGAGCGTACCTGATGAATGTTATTCTGAGCATCACCTGATGAATGTTATTCTGAGCGTGCCTGATGAATGCTATTCTGAGCATCACCTGATGAATGTTATTCTGAGCATCACCCGATGAATGTTATTCTGAGCGTCACCCGATGAATGTTATTCTGAGCATCACCCGATGAATGTTATTCTGAGCATCACCTGATGAATGTTATTCTGAGCATCACCTGATGAATGTTATTCTGAGCGTCACCTGATGAATGCTATTCTGAGCATCACCTGATGAATGTTATTCTGAGCGTCACCTGATGAATGTTATTCTGAGCGTCACCCGATGAATGTTATTCTGAGCGTCACCTGATGAATGTTATTACAAAGGCACGTTGTGTGCACTAACTTTTATATCTACGTTTTTATTATTATAATTGTTTCTATATATAGATGTCCAAAGCAGGTTACAAATTTCTCTATAATTGTCTAGACCATGGTCGTTTCCTAAAGTGTAGAACGACTATTGATTGATATACAAAACATTCAACAAAGGAGGACAAGTATTATTATTGTTATTTCAATAAGGGTAATAACAAAATTACCAAACTCCGAACAATCTTCCAAAGGGAAAGTCAAAACTCATAAGTATATAAACAGACAAAATCAGTCAACAACCGGAAAACTGTGAAAACCGTAATGACCCTGACTTGGTACAGTACTTTTTGTGTACTTGCGATTACCATCTTCTCTATGTAGCGTTTTCAATGACTGCTTACCCTTCCGGAGTACCTGCGTTCACGCCTGGGTTTTAGTGGGGTTCGTATTACTCTTTTTTTTAAATATGACATAATACTTTATTGTTTGACTCGCCTGTTACTCTATCTTTATTTGTATGTGTAATGTTTTGTAGATCGTTGTTTGTCCTTTTGTACTTTTTCTTTTGCCATTGTATTGTCTGTACTTCTTCGATTTATGGATTCGGATTACCCCTTTAGTATCTTCTAACACTTCACTATGTAGTGTTTTTAATGACAGTATTTTGAACATGGTATTCTTGTAGATAGTCCACAACAGGGTATGTTCTTTGGTAATTGCATTTCTGTAGTAACATAATCTGCTTTGGAAATCGGCAAAACACTCTACTAAATTACTAACAAGTAGCCCCCGGTCATTGTTATGTTATGCATGAGACAAGGAATGCCGACATTTTCGAAGCACTTGCCTTTATTTTCGATTTTGTGTATGTTTTCATAGCAAACCCAAAGGCCGTTTAATAATGAATGTTTTAATTTTGAGCAAAACGAACCCCAATAAAAACCGTAGGTGAACTCAGGTGCTCCGAAATGGTAAACAGTTCCTGCTCTGCTATTGCCATCCGTCCTTTTACTCTGGTTACAAGCCAGGTGATAAGTCATGAATGAGAAAAGGACCGGATTGTAATTATGTGCTCGCCCCAAATGCGGCAGATCATGGGTCCTGATCCAAGTCGGGTACAATAAAAGACTGGGAAATTGGTATTTGCTGAGCACACAGTCTTTAAAGAGTAATAGCTGACTATTGTTTCAGTGTGTTAGCACAATAAATATCCAATGAAACGTGTTGGTCTACTAACAAACGGACATCATCATCATTTCATTGAATGTAACTTGTTCTCTCCATGATACAGCTAAAAAATGCTCTTTTGACGCAAATAAACGTTAGAGAATACCGAAGGGACAATCAAAAATGGACGATCCAGAAAAACGGGCAACACTGGGCACACAAGACGAAGAAAAACACAACATGTGTTACACAGCACAATGCGTAAACAAAAACACAACAGAACATGTGTTGCACAGCACCAAGAAAAAAAAAGGATGAACCATGTTCGGTAGCGGATACGAAAACTGTCCGGAGTTTGGCACAGCACAATACGCAAGCAAAAACTAACAACGCAAAGAAGACACGAGCCCTACTACAAACATCAATTACTCAACTCAGTTACTCACTCATGCCTATCAACTCAGAAATATAAGGTATTAAAATGAAACTCCCCATTTAACATTTCCCAGGACAACTTTACAATCCGATTACGGAATATAGCTACCCGTGAATATCAAACAATCTCCGTATACTATATTTTTCTTTATAATATACATCATACGTCTTGCATGATTTGACACACATTAATACCCATTCTCTGTAAGGACTTAAATTGACAGGAAATGCATAGTCTCAGAATCCAACTAATGTTATCTATTTTTTCAAAGTGTCATAAGAAATGATGGAAAATGTTGCAAAATATTTGTAACAAATGCCGGTTTCCATGGCAACCAGCTCAAATATTCCGAGTCTGAAAAATTGTAAAAAATATCACATCCCTCTAAAAGAAAGTTCAGCTGTTAAAACTATTCTTAATTCAAACACCCACTCTTGTTAAAAGGATTTTAATTTGGTTTATAGGTAAAGAATGGTCAGAGTGCCAAATGTGTAACTTGTACCAAACATTGGCTATTGTCTGTCAAAATGTGATTATGACAAAGAAAGAGACAGGAATAACCTTTTTTTGAGTATAAAAAAAATGAGGTTGCCATGCTTATAATTTACTTATACTAAGTTGAATCAATGGTTCCAATAACTTTATTCAATAAACAAAATAATGGGAGCTTCTCTTATATGCGAGCTTAAGCGAGCTCTTTATGGCATAAAATGTGTACTTAGGATTTTTTAACAAACATGGCTGAACATACTATCGAAGAAAAAAAAATCGACGCTTTGTAAACACCGGTTTCCGTGTAACACACTATCACACTCAATTAATGAAGATATTCTTAACATAAAGCGCAAAGGTGATCCTGAAGTCTCGTACCCTCTCTCGTACGTCAGATACCACTGAAATCCTGAACCCGTGTGTAATAAAAGTCATTTTGTTAGCTTGTTTTACTTATATTGATATTTTTTAATTTCTTAAATCTCTTCTGACATACTGACAAGAATTTTTGTTTCTACGAGGAAGTTAACTTTTGAGATTTCGTAAGGAACGATAACTCCAATAAAGGAACGACAGCTCTATTGAATGAGACTAGATTCGGCCCTAAAAATAAGTCGTCCCTAATATATCTCGGCCCAAAAAATCTCGACACTTTTTGATGCACTAGATGATCGTGAAATTGCCAGATAATTTTCAGATGCGCGAGCATTCATGGCCGTGCCGGTTTCATATTATGTGATTACTGAGAGTTGGAATTTCCCTATTGGAGCCCTTGTTATGCAGGTAAGGATTATCTCCCTTCCTTAACTCTCCTTTGTGGAATCAATTATAGTACATGTAAATACATTGGCGGGCTAAACTAACAACTGGCATGATTTTCCTTAACTTGAATACTACTGCGCCCTCTATCGGCACTTTCGCTGGATGAGGGCTTGAACGCAATCGTAACTACTCGGCCATTCTCGCTACCCTGTAAATAACCTCGTATGCATTAGGCGTATACATCGCACTACTTTTCACATGTCAGTTACATGAAAGTTTGATAAAGTTATATTTTAAGCAATTTTCTATATTTCAATTAAAGCTTAATTAGTTTTGCATGATTAGATTTTACTTAGTATGTCTTCCATATTGGATTTTCGTGGACTATATTTTTGTGCGGCTTAACTTAGCTTAACTTCCGGCAAACAATTTAAGAAGAATTTCTACTATGTACGTACGAGGTTATTCGCAGGGTAGCGAGAATGGCCGAGTAGTTACGATTGGGCTTGAACGCTCTTAGTGGTAAAAATCCGTCAGGCTGCTTGCTGGTACAGCCGACCAATCAAATGTCAGATATTAGCGCGTATGCGCATTAGTGAATCCCTTTACTTCCGTTTGTAAATATTGACAAAACAAACACGGAGAATGACTGTGCACGTGCCTTTGCATATTTAGAAAACAAATACACCTTTATTCTCATAATTATGATTTAAATTGCCATTGATTCACAAATCTTTAAAGATTTAAAAAAATAAAACACCGTTTTTTGAAGCTTTTATGTTTTTAATCTAAATTTGCTAAAATGTCGCAATACACATCTAACATGTATTTTTGTAATGTATGTGGGACAATAAAAGTGAATTTATTGTATAATAGGGTCGATACTAGCTGCAATAATGTAGCTCCTGTGACAAACTTGTTTCTCGGCAGAGCTACAACGCGGTCCCATTCGTCACAATGGAGCAAAAAAAAAGTTGCAGTTGAAACATAAAAACTCATTATTTACGCTTCAAACATTTCATTATAACTATTACTGATGATCCCAGTCCTTGTTAAATCGGATTGGCTGAGAAATATATGCTTTTCAAAGGTAGCAACAACCTTGTTCAAATTTATCGATCGTTTTCCATAACCGGAAACTACGGAAGGCGGAGCTTTTTTAAATATGGTATTTCTTACTACACGCATTCACGCCTAAATCGCCAAATATGGTATCGACATCCAAATAGTGAGGCCGGAAATGACGAAATTCAAAATGTTCAGAGACATGGGTTTTTATTTTGTGGGAATTACATTCTAAAATACTGGTAGGTGATAAAAACTTGTGATAATAATGGACAAAAGGAAAGGTTATGTCTTATTATTGATAAATGCAGGCGTCAGATGCTCTGTAAGCGAGCGCAAAAAATCTCGGCGGCTGCTCCATTACGTGTAATGGCATCCCGTTATAACCCTTGCGAGTAAGCGAGCATTTAGGGTTTTATTATTAGAACTAGGTCGATACACGTAACTTGCCGTTAACATAAGATTGTATAAATATGGATATGCACAAGTTAAATTAAGGAAAATGGGATGAAATAATAAAGAAGTTTTATAGAAAATAAATATGTAAACAGAAAGTTGATTATTTCTTAAATTAAAATGATTTTTAATATAATTTATAAAGAAATACCCATCACAATATCGTTATTTAGGTAAATACTTATTAGACTGATTTTTTTTAAACCCATTTTTGTCTTTAATTGATAACTGACCCAAGATAACCTAAATAAATGAAATGTGACTTAATGTGTTAATTATATAAATCCTTGCCTACTAATTCTTATTCTTATTATGTAACAATATGGTCAGGTTGTTATTTTTATTGAATGGCATCTCAAAATAGATGGCTTCACAGTAGAAGCTCTTCCTGTATATTGGTTACATCCTGTATATTACAACTGACAGCTAATGCATGACAAACAATTTTAATCAGCCATCAGTATCATAAAAATACATTTTTTTAAAATCTTTATTTTAAATGAAATTAAAAAATCATTATAAGAGTGAATTCAATTCAAGCTTTTATTTACTTTCCAACTTTGAAATAAAAATCATTATGTTTTAATATTTAAAAAATAATAATTATTCATTTATGTTTTATTTCATGTTTGGTTGTATTTATCCGGATATGTGTATTGCATACAATATTACATCATCTGATCGCTCCATTGGACATTATTTACAAACACTTTAGCTCCTCCTATTTTATGTCAACACGTATTCATTTTTGTGAAATAAATTATGTCAACGGGGGAAAATGATAGAAATAACTTTTATTATATGATAAAATAAGTTGAAATTTGCTAAAAAAAAAATAAACATTGATTGAGCGTTTATGACCTAAATTATATTTTTAAAATTAAATTTCCACTTCAAATTATGTTTTCATGAAGAAAATGCGTCTCTAATTTTATTTAATGCCCATAAACGCTTGATTTAATCATCCCTACAAAATAATTTGCACATATTCGAAGCATTTGCACAGGGTCTCTTTATATAGCCTCTTAATACACGGTGGTAAGTCGTTACGGACACTTTCCGAAGAAACGGCACATTTATGATAAAACAACGGACCTTTTCAGATAAAAACATGGCGTAGAGATGGATGACGATCGGGAAATCGAAGATTTAAGCAAGACGAACAGGTTTATATTAATTTTAATCTTTTTCACGGAATGAAAGGATTATCAAAGATTTTGTTTAGAATGACTTTTTTCAAATATTCAACATAATCAACTTTGTTTTTCGCATTAAAAATGACAGTCTCGGAGAAAGTTTTTTCTTTTGTCCTAAAAAATACTAAAAAGCTCTTAGAGTTGCAATTTAAATTGTACTTTTAATTGTACTAAATATATATTTGAAGTTTAACAAATGGTGCTCCTTGTCATCATTAGATTATCAAAATATATATACTAGCACCCGAAATTTTTTTATAAGCAACGGCCACTTTATGATTGACATTTTTATCGGCACCGGAATCATTTAAAAGGTCAGGTGGCTATATTGCATTTACCTTGACTGTTTGCTTATATAATAATAGTTTGTCCAAGAGCTTTGGGAATATTTTTTCTCAGCTTCTACTGTGTAGAATGAATTTTTATTTGGTACATGTATGTAGCTTTGACATAATTATAGGATAATTAATTGGAGAGTGTGAATATAGAAAATATAATCACGAGTGCCGTAGAACGCAGTGATTTAACGATTGCACATGCGTTCTCGGCATTTGTGTTAGTTTAAACATATTTTATTAATTAATTCAATATAACATTACAATATTCAGCTACATACATTACATAATAAGAAGAAATTAATAGGATTGGGAAACAAGTTACAAGAACTTATATTAATCCCTATCCATAGGAATAAATTTCATATATACTATACTGTGAATCTCTAAGGGGAGAAGCAAATAGAACTAACTTACAAATTTGATATAAATTACAGAAGGTATAAGAAGATAAAACAAAGAAAGTGATCTGGTGTGATTTGTGTTTATGTATTATATTGATAGATCCCATCCAGTTTTGCTATGTATTTGATGTACATATCACAATAGTCATCAAATCATACAAATTCAACTAAAAACTGCCATTTTTTGTGGAAAAAAGACTATTATTAAATGTTGAGGAAAATGAACTAATGGCTAGCACAGGGGCTCGCAGTTATATTTTCACATCACCAGGTATGTATTAAAAAGAAGAAAGGAGGACACTTTTGGGGGGGGGGGGGGGGGGGGGGGGGCAAAAGTGAAAGTAGAGTTTCGGCACCTTTTTTCGCTTCAAAAACGGTTTAGTCTTTGTTCTTCCCATAAAATTAATGCAAATATCGATGTTTTTTGCTGACTGACTGGTTTACAGTGGAATAACGCTCGTTGTTAAATTCCAAGCGGTTTGGACAATTTCTTAGCATACTCAATTCCGGTTTATACGGACTAAATACCAAGGTGAGTTTTCATTGGTCGAAGGATTTAAACTGGCATTTTTGCGGGAAATTATTTACTCATCTTGTCAAAAGATATTCTTAAAATGCTGTCTTCCTATATTTCCAGATTGATTGAGACAAGGAAAAAATATATTTTAATGCAAGAGATTTAAGTTGTCTTTTTTCCTATTTTTTAAAATTATATTTCGATTTTTTTATTTCTATCAATATTATTAAGTCCGTATAAACCGGAAATTAGTATGATAAGAAGTTGTCCAGACCGCTTGGAATTTAAAAACGAGTGTTATTCCACTCTAAACCAATCAATCAGCAAAAAACAACGATATTTACATTAATATTATGGTAAGAACAAAGACTAAACCGTCTTTGAAGCGAAAAAAGGTGCCGAAATTCTACTTTCACTTTGGGCAGCAAAAAAAGTGTCCTCCCTTCTCTTTTAACATATACCTGGCGATGTGAAAATATAACTGCGAGCCCCTGTGATGGCTAGCCTGTGCTATTTTTAGAAACATGCTATGGCTTTAAATTGGATAGATCCCACCCAGATTTGCTATGCATTTGGTTTATCTACCACAAGCGTCATCAAATCATAACAGTTCAACTAAAAATTGCCATTTTTAATGAAAAAAGACTATTATTAAATGTTGAGGAAAATCAGCCAATGGCTAGCCTGTGCTATTTTTAGAATCATGTTAAGGTGCTAAATTGGATAGATCCCATCCATGTTTGCTATGAATTTGGTTTATTCTATCACAAATGCCATCAAATCATGACAATTCAACTAACAATTTCCATTTTTTATGAAAAAAGACTTATTAAATGTTGAGGAAAATCAGCCAATGGCTAGCCTGTGCTATTTTTAGAAACATGTTAAGGTGGTAAATTGGATAGATCCCATCCAAGTTTGCTATGAATTTGGTTTATCTATCACAAGCGTCATCAAATCATAACAATTCAACTGAAAATTGTCATTTTTAATGAAAAAAGATTATCATTAAATGTTGAGGAAAATCAGCCAATGGCTAGCCTGTGTTATTTTAAGAATCATGTTAAGGTGCTAAATTGGATAGATCCCATCCAAGTTTGCTATGAATTTGGTTTATCTATCACAAGCGTCATCAAATCATAACAATTCAACTAAAAATTGCCATTTTTTATAGGAAAAAAGACTTATTAAATGTTGAGGAAAATTAGCCAATGGCTAACATGTGCTATTTTTAGAAACATTTTATGAGGTTAAATTGGAAAGGTCCCACCCAAATTTGCTTTGTATTTTGTTTATTGGTAATAAAGGTCATTAAATCATGAATGTCATTTAGAATAAAATTATGGCAACATAATGTAAACTCAATTTGAAAAACGTAAAAAAAGCAAAAATTTCCAATTTGCAAATTTCGGAAAATATCCCATTCTTAGCCCAGATTTAGCAATGGAAAATGATATTGTGTAACAAAATGGTTTTTGTAGAAAGAAAGCTTAACATACATTTAACTAACATGTATAGATAAAGTTCCTTCATTTACAACCAGTTTTATTTTTATAACTTGGAAAAACAGAAGATTTTGTCCTGAAGAATGCCCTCTCCAGGACCAAGTTTTAGGAAGTATAGTTGCCATGGCAACGGATCGTAATTTTTGAAATTTTATTTTCTTAAGTTGTTAAGCTTGGTCAGGTAAGTGATCTGACAACATAACACCAATGTCTGAAGACATGCATTTCCAGCCCACTGTATAGCTATTGAAGTCCTTACAGAGAATAGGTATTTAAAACTTGTTATTATGTAATTAACCAGTTCAATGAACTGCATTGGTAATAGTGTGACGGTGCCTTTATATCACACATATTTCATGACATTAATACAATTACCATTACAGCATCGTTTTTTATTGTACATTATGAATATTTATTAGCAGCCATTAAATTTGAGTAATATTTTAGCAGTAAAGGTAATTACTGAAGCATGGCCAATAATAGTGAAGGAAATAAAATAATTACCATTTAAATATTGACGCTTTCTGTAAACTGCAGTTACTAATGTAAACCATTCACTCTTCGTTGCTTACAGTTACAGGACTAGGACTAACATGGCTGCAAGAAGTGTCGACGATCCCATGTCACAGTACCAACTGCTTTCAGGAAAAACCGTTCTTGTAATTGGAGCATCGTATATGACCACAGATCGACGTTTTATTTGGAAAACATTCCAGGATTTAAAAGCGAAGGTAAGGTTCTGTAATTCTTGTGAAACCCACGTTAATGCACGAATTTGCAAATTGATTTGCATACATAATGACGGTGTGGTATTTGTTTGTTTTTGTGTTTGTTTTTTCTTCAATTTATTGACATAATCAGCCATTTTATATATTTTTATTTTATTATATTTTTACATGAATAATAGATATAGTAAGATCCCAATGATTACATAAAGCTATAGTAAAAATATGACATGTGTGTTAAACGCTATTTTCAACAACAATATTTTAGTTACATTCTAGAAGTCAGTTTTGTTTCTAGGAGAACCGAAGTACCCGGATATAAACATCGACAAACTGAAAGTTGCTGACAAACGTATCACGTCAAGTTCTGATCCTGTTCACCTGGGGATTGAACCAACAGATATATCGGTGAAATGTTGCATTGATTGCTTAATCAAATTAATATACAATCTTGGTCACGACAGCCTTTATATTAAATTAAAAAGCTGTAGCCTTTTCTAATTTTATGTATAAAATATTCTGATCAAAGCTTATAGAAATCGATTATCATATACTTTGAGCATTCACGCGAAACAAGGCAAAATAACCTCAAATCGAAATAAAAGCAACCCACTGGAACAGTTGCGACACGTTCTTCAAAGAGCGACTGCTGGTTGTGTAGAGGGAATCAAATCCACAAATCATCCCGAGGACGTGCCGTAACGGAGTGCCTCGTGTGGAGTATATGAACCTCTTTGCACTGACCCATAAAACTAGTTTGACCCCGTCACTTTTTTTTATTGAAGTGCATGAACCAAGCCAGGAGAGTGAACAGTCATATATATATGTATCGATTTTGCCTCTGTTACTGCGATTTTTCGATTGCATTTGAGAATTGTTCCAAGAGTGGGGTGGTTTTTTGTTTTTTTTGTTTCTTTCTGGCTTTTGTTTTTGTTGTTGCAGCTCTTAATGAGCAAAAGCTTGTTGTGAGTAGTAATTAGTTGCCAGGGAATATTGTTATCTCCCCTTTTGTATATAATTTGAAGATAGATGCGTCCATAGGCCATCACAGGATCACATTAGTACATACATATGTATTTCTGTTTGTAATGTTGTTTTCAGAATGATAACCGAAACACTGCTGATTTGCCTTAAACAATCAATCAATCAATTAATCAATCAATAGACCTTTTACACATTCTCGATTTGATTCTAAATTCATATGTGTTTATACCCTTCCAATACGAGTTATTTCCCTTACGACGGGATAAATGTTACCCATCTAAGCAACAGCAATGGATATGACAACGACTGTAACTTAAAAATTCACAAGTTGTTACAAACATTGCAGATTTCTACTCATATATTATTTTGATTCAACTTTGCATGCGAGGCGACCCTAAAAAGGCTTTTCACACAAACTGCATCAATGGTGTAATGGTTAGCGTGCTCGCCTCGAGTGTGGTAGATTGTGGGTTCGAGCCTCGATCGGGTCAAACTAAAGATTATAAAATTGGTATTTGTTGCTTCTCTGCTAAGCACACAGCATTAAGGAGAAAAAGCAAAGACTGGTTTGCTCGGAAACAGGATAATATGTCAGAATGAGGCGACATGTCTATCCGCGGACAGTTGTTTCAGTGAGCTAGCACATAAAAATCAAACTAAGCGTGTTGGTCTAGTATAAAGTGGACCTCATCATCATTTAATTGAAAATTAACTTGTTCTCGCCATGATATAGCTGAAAACATTACTGAGTTGGCGTTAAACAACAATTACTCACTCCACCTTAAAGGGAAATAACTCCTGTGAAACGTATAATTTTAGAATCAAAATCGGAAATGTGCAAATGATATATTCATCGACCAAAGTATCGAATAACATCTTAATTGAACATTTGGAAGCAGATGGTGAGTAAAACACAGCACTGTCATGTTGTTCTTCAGCATTAACAATGATTCATGAAACTAAAATGGGGCATCTGAGAAAATAGCTGAAAATGTCCAATTTCAATTGACTATCGTTAGACAAAAGCCAAAATACCTGTCCATCGCAGAAAGAGATTGTATTTATTCCCCTAGTACAATTTAAGGACCCTGTGCCTGTAAATTAATTAGCTAAGCTTCGTATCATATATGTTATCATTCCAGCTGATAAAGCCTTTAATGATATTTTGCGTTTTTGTGACAAATACATTATGATTGATGTCTGCTAAGACTAGGAATCAATTAGTCCTTTAATTCTAGATATACACCTAATACCTACCTACTGTAAGGAAGAAATTCTAAACAGGGCAAATAATGAGTCATCAGAGCTGAGGATGAGAATGGTGGCAACATTCCTTCAATAATTCCAAAATAACACCAGATTCCATACTGTGAGGCTATATAGAAGATCACTCGACAGGTTCAGCAAAATCCCTTTATGCAATTCTCAGTTAAATACAGAAAGCAGTAAAAGAGAGAAAGCAGTTACACTGGGGCTAAGAATGTGGGTTTTATGTGTTGAAATGACACTTTCAAAAAATACTTTTCAAAAATGTTATATCGTGGAGGTCAAATTTATTGGTAGAGGAATCTAGACTACCCGGAGAAATTCACACAGCTGCCGCAAGTCACAGGTAAAGATTATGACTTGATGTTGTATCGAATATATTTCCTCCTCTGGCAGGTGTGATAGGCACCGATTTCATATATAAATGTAAATTCCACTACATGTACTATATATATGTGCAATCATGGTCACAATGGTCACGTGATGCAGTGAACAGACGTACCAAACATGTAACGTCGATCAATATTCAAATCTAAAAATTGTCATTGATATTCATAAATAAAATATAGTTTGTACAATAAAACTTGATTTCTCGAAAATCATACCACAATGCCATATAGTGGAATGTATTGAACAATAGTGGTTGTTCACCCAACATGTTGATTGATAATATATTTATCAAGTTTGATAGGATGGTTCCTTCCGGGAGCAATATAATTATTCCAAGTGTTAATTAGGCAACGTTTATCTCTTTACTAATAAAGCCATATGTATCAAAGATCTTCTTTAAGACAAAAAAGGAAACTATTTGTCCAAGTTGTGGCTATCTTGTTTAGGCCCTTTGATTTAGTTGCTCCAAAACACTTTGAAATTATTTGGCTTTCCAATCTTTCGATTTTGAGCGTACCTGATAAAGGTTATTCCAGAAACGCGTCGTGCGTACTAGATTTGATTTCTACGTTTTTATTGTAATGTAGAAACATAAAGCAGTGTTTTACTCCTGTTTGTTAAGTTTTGTTACCACTATTTTGTCAGTGGCGACTTTTCATATACCAATCGCTTAGCATTATGTCAAGTGCCCTAGACCATATGTCTCGTAATGCGAATCTAGGGATAGAGTCTATAGTTACCAAAGGATAATCAGAAGCCATAGATCAAAGGACAGACAATATAATGGCCAAAATAAAAAAAGGACAAACCGATTACATACAAAACACTACACAGAAAACTAAAGATTGAGCAACCCGAAACTCACTAAAACTGGGATGAACTCTGGAAGGGTTAGCAGTTCGTGCTCCACTAGTGGCATCCGTTATGGTACTCTTGCTACAAATCCATAACTCATGCGTTGCAGGTCTCACACTTTTCCCACAACTAATGATAATATGTGTGAATCAACTGTGGATTCTAAAACATTTAACTTCTTTACTATAAAAAAAAAGTTTAAACAGTTTGAACAAACAGACACGAAGAGTGGTTAATACAGTATCAACAATGTAAATCGGTCAAAATGTAAACAAAGCGGTTTATTTTTTTGCACGTTTTTTTCGTGTAAATCTACGGTGGTATGCTTCGATTCCATACTACCTAAATATACTTCCGTCTTACTTTTTTCGGAAATTAATCCATCATCAGAGCGTCACAGAGAACTTTTTGTTGGATGCTGAAGTTTAATGACTTCCATGGGCGGAAATAGCCATGCAACTGTCCCGGGCTGAATAATTAAAATGCGAAAATCAAATAAAATACTGATATAAATATTATTAACGGTCAGTTGTGTTGTTGTTGTTTTCCTCAATGCAAAAATATATGTGCTTGCTTTGTACAAAATGGCATTCCATTTTTTTATATTTAATTTGGGACGTCATCAAAGGGAGGATTCAGCCCGGGACAGTTGCAATGGATCCTTCCGCCCATGGAAGTCATTAAACTTGAGCATCCAACAAGAAGTTCTCTGTGACGCTCTGATGATGGATTAATTTCCGAAAAAAGTAAGGCGGAAGTATATTTAGGTAGTATGGAATCGAAACATACCACGAGATTTACACGAAAAAAGCGTGCAAAAAAATTAACCGCCTTGTTTACATTTTGACCGATTTTGGCATTTGAAGCCTTGTTATTATTATATATATTGAACACTATTTTCTGCCCATTACTTATGTTATATTCATATTGACACAACGTCTAGTGCCTGTGTATAGGCTGTCATATTAGAAATAAGATCAAGGAATAGGTCGTATGCAGCAAAATGCAACATTAAGAAAATAGAATAAAACGTTACAAACGTCCACGTGTTATGACATTTCTCAATAATAATTCTCAACTTTGAACTCGAATTTAGAAGACATAAGTAAAGATTACTTAATATAATTAATACTTAATTATTTTCTTAATCTGATCTTTGAGGATTATTGTTCAAAAAATACAATGACTTGAAAATAAGCAGACTGATCTTTAAAGATCCAAGCAAATCATCAAAACATTTATATGTTACAATATTATTGGTGGGTCTCATAATTCTGTTCTGTTGTATATCCTCGAAATACAAAGCTGGTTCAAATTAAGCAAGTTAGAAATAGACATGACGGTGTTTTGAAGCCTTTGTATCTGTAAAATACTTGATAGTCGTGTGAAATCAATTTCCCTTGATTTCATGGATCAACCAGTGTACGAAATAAAAAATTCAGAGTATATATTTTACTGTCACTGACTGAAATATATAGCTGTTTCTGGTACCTCTGTCACAGGTTACCTGTTGAGCTTTGGGAACGTAATTGTAAATCCAGTTCACTTCCGGTTCACAGAAAACAAAAGGGATAAATATATAATTTTATTATTTAATTAAATACAAGCGTCATGAATTAATGTGGTTTTCTGCAGGATAAACACATTATTGATACAGTGTCTTAAAATAAAAACAAAGTGTATGTGTATTTGGAACACAACTGGTGAAGGACACGGTGGACGCCAGTTTTATCCCAGTTTTAAGCCTCATACACATAAACTTTATAGTTTGAGATACTGCACTAGTATTGTCTATATATTATGCTATTTTTCAAAACATGAATTTAAGAACCCAGGAATATGGTTTTCATTAGCAATTTGCGACAATTTCAATACTCGAATTTATATTATATTTGAGCATTAGAAGAAACTGTAAATGTGTCAAATAGGATATATAGACCTCTATGTTGACTGCAAGTTCATTACAAGAAGACAGAAGAAGAGTTTGAAGATACCAAAGGGAGGTAATCAGAATCCGTAAATCGAAGACGAACAGACAACACAATGACCAGAAGAAAAAGGACAAAAAGACAAACAATGATCTACAAAACATATATATACTGTAGATCTAAAGGTCGAGTAACACGAACCCCACTATAAACCGGGGCTGAACTCATGTGCTCCGGAAGGGTAGGCAGCTCCTGCTCCACTAGTGGCACCCGTCGTGTTACTCTAGTTAGAAACCCGGTGAGAAGTTATAAATGATGAAAGGACAGGGAAGTGCTTACGACAATTGGAACATATTCGTTGTCATTTGTGACACAGATAAAGGCAAACTATGAGATTTTGCAATTTTTTATCTTTGAATTGATGTAAAACAACCCTCTTGATGATATTCTGGTTAGTTTACTCGCTTCGAGTGTCGTAGATCGTTGTTCGTTGATCAAGCTGAACAATTGCTGAATTGGCGCTATGAAACAATCATTTACTCACTTAAAGCTCGTTTCACCCCTCCGCTTTTGATTGAAGTGTCTGTACCAAGTCAAGAAAGTGAGCGGCCATGTATTTGTGTGTTAAGTGTATCGATTTTGCTTCTTTCTATGATTTTACTATTGGATTTTGGTACCGTTCCGACAGTGTGGTATGTTTTCTTTTTCTAGATTTTGGTACCGTTCCGACAGTGTGGTATGTTTTCTTTTTCTAGATTTTGGTACCGTTCCGACAGTGTGGTATGTTTTCTTTTTCTAGATTTTGGTACCGTTCCGACAGTGGTATGTTTTCTTTTTCTAGATTTTGGTACCGTTTCGACAGTGTGGTATGTTTTCTTTTTCTAGATTTTGGTACCGTTCCGACAGTGGTATGTTTTCTTTTTCTAGATTTTGGTACCGTTCCGACAGTGGTATGTTTTCTTTTTCTAGATTTTGGTACCGTTTCGACAGTGTGGTATGTTTTCTTTTTCTAGATTTTGGTACTGTTCCGACAGTGGTACGTTTTCTTTTTCTAGATTTTGGTACCGTTTCGACAGTGTGGTATGTTATCTTTTTCTAGATTTTGATACCGTTCCGACAGTGGTATGTTTTCTATTTCTAGATTTTGGTACCGTTCCGACAGTGGTATGTTTTCTTTTTCTAAATTTTGGTACCGTTCCGACAGTGGTATGTTTTCTTTTTCTAGATTTTGGTACCGTTTCGACAGTGTGGTATGTTTTCTTTTTCTAGATTTTAGTACCGTTCCGACAGTGGTATGTTTTCTTTTTCTAGATTTTGGTACCGTTCCGACAGTGATATGTTTTCTTTTTCTAGATTTTGGTACCGTTCCGACAGTGGTATGTTTTCTTTTTCTAGATTTTGGTACCGTTTCGACAGTGTGGTATGTTTTCTTTTTCTAGATTTTGGTACCGTTCCGACAGTGGTATGTTTTCTTTTTCTAGATTTTGGTACCATTCCGACAGTGTGGTATGTTTTGTTTTTCATTATATTACTAACATCACTCTTGCAATCACGTAATAGATCAATCAATCAGTCAATCAATCAATCAATCAATCAATCAATCAATCAATCAATCAATCAATCAATCAATCAGTCAGTCAGTCAAAATATTTACAAATAATAATCATATGGATTACAGTAACCAAGGTAACATATTTAGTGATATTTCAGGTGATACTTATAGATGCTGTGTACGAAAGCCATGGATATGGTCACGTGGAACATTTTATCCAATACAATTTCATAGAAAATGAAATCAAAGATGATGAGAGACATGCGACCAATATTATACAACTGCTTGGCAAAAGAGTGGATGAAATCGACGGGTGTTTTACTTTTGAAGAATACCGGATCCACTTGACCGCCATTTTGTGTCAGAAGCTAGGATTATGTGGAATAACTCCGACTTCTGCTCTTGTGGTAATGAGTAAACAAAAGACATACAAACTTATTAAGGAAAATTGTGAGACAACTTTGCATTCCCCTTTATCATACCTCATCCAAAAAGAGGACGACATACCAAATGCCGAGGGGATAACCTTCCCAGCAATATTGAAACCAGAAAATGGCGCTATGTCGACGGCCATTACTGACGTATTCTCCGTAGAGGATTGCATAACGAAATACAGGAAGCTTATCAACAATCCAAAATGTGGAGATTGGGGTTGTTCTGGGTTTGAAAATACGATGGTTCTTATGGAATTTCTACCAGGAATTAATTACACCGTTGACGTGGTCATATTCAATGGAAAACTATTGAAAGCTCTTCTGACAGATATGGGTCCAAAGCTACCACCTGTTTTTGCAGACACAACCACGTGTTTTCCATCTTGTCTACCTAGACACTTGCAAATGCAACTAATTACAGCCTCGTTTCAATGTTGCAAAGCAGTTGGGTTACAAAATGGAGTCTTCAACGTAGAAATGAATTTGACAATTTCCGGTTTCAAACTTGTCGAAATTAATGGCCGGGCCGGAAGTTATCGCAGATGTCTCGTCTTTCGCACTACGGACAACGTGGATGTCTTGCTTGTTCAAGCTCTTATTTGCTGTGGAATCAAGCCAGTCTTTCCAGATTTCCAGCACTCTTATGCTGTCGGCTGCTATCTTTATCCGCCCATTCACGGAAAGACCTTGTCGGATCCAAAATTTCTTAGCAAAATCAAAAGCCTCTGCGAAGCTAATGAAATTTTGTATATAAAGAGAACCCCGGAAATGGGAAAGGATACATCAAAACTCAAATTATTTTCTCATCTAGTTGCGCTGGACAAAACTAGTATATTGTCTGCAAAACAAAAATTGATCGGAATATTTCAAGAGTTTGAAATGTCAACTAAGGATTATGACATTGAT
This sequence comes from Bathymodiolus septemdierum, assembly GCA_963383655.1. Taxonomy (NCBI): domain Eukaryota; kingdom Metazoa; phylum Mollusca; class Bivalvia; order Mytilida; family Modiolidae; genus Bathymodiolus; species Bathymodiolus septemdierum. The sequence continues at coordinate 9,958,639 of OY726528.1, read as the reverse complement.
CAGTTAACAAAGCATTTTTTCTAAGCAGTCATAACATATTATGTCAGGTTTCTGGCATAATTGGTATGATTTCAAATTGATAATTTGCACAGAAGCTACAAGTAATTGGTATACCATACTGAACAAAGGTAATTAATTCTCCCATGCGAAGTAGGGAGAAACTTCCGTTTCTTCTTATTCTCCTCACCTGAAATAGTCCGTCCGTTTCACAAAGACCTTTACCTAAACAATTATTAAATAATTTTTAAAAGAGAATTGATTTACAATAATTAAAACAATTTTAAGTACATTTTTTTTAACTGTTTCTAACTTTTACAAGAATCTTGTAAAATGGGCGTTGACAGAGATAGAGTCTAGCGTAGCAGGAACGACAACTCTGGATAGAGAATGCTTTCATTAAAGTCAGGAAAGTGAGCGGCCATGTGTGCGAGTGTCAGTTGTATCGTCTCTGTTTCTATGATTTTTCTATTAGAATTTGGATCTGTTCCGGCAGTGTGGTAATTTTTGTTTTTCATTTTATGATGATGATGATGATGATGATGATGCTGATGATTATGATAATTTTTATTCAACAAACACAGTAAAGTTAAAGTTTCCAAAACTGTCGATCAAAAACATATGTAGTCCCCAGCGCCTTTGAATCCGCTGGCTCCTACGCACCTGTGAGAAATACATTAAAAAATATTTTGTAGTAGTTATACATCTTACGTTTCCGCTGTACTTATGCTAGGATTAGGCGCTAGGAAACTGTTTAATTATGTACATGTATATAGCAAATATATATATGCACCAATTCACACAATTGCAAAATATTTATCAACATGCTTATATAATTGTTGTAGTTCAATGAATATTTAGATCAATGGTTGGTGTCACTGCGAATTTCATGAAATATTTTATTGGACTTGTATACAATAGAAGATTAACATTGGATGGATTTTGACATTTTCCTTTATATCATTACTGTTGTCATCTGTTTGTTTATATTCTCATACAACGCACGAGACATTGCAGTATTCATATTGTATTTTATATCATATTTTTGTAATATTTTTTTTATTATATTTAATAAATTTACCAAAAGTTCTTAAGTGCTCATTTTATTTTTTCATATTTTATTTTATGATGAAAGAGGAGGTTAAGGGTTATGGTGTTTAACGCCACTTTCAACAATATTTCAGCTATATCGTGGTGGTCAGTTTTATTGGTGGAGGAAACCGGAGTACCCGGAGAAACCTACCGACCTGTCGCAAGTCACTGATAAACTTGATCACATAATGTTGTATCGAGTACACCTCGCCATGAACGGGGTTCGAACTCACAACTTCAGTGCTGATACCATACGATCACGACGACGACGGCCCCAAGATGATGAAAGGGGAAGGTCAAGTGCCAGATAGAAGAAGCAGTCAAAAATGCCCTAATTTGGACAATCTAATACAAATTTCGAACATTCCCGATTTGATTCTAAAATTAAATGATTTAACACATTTATATACCAATCGTAACTACTCGGCCATTCTCGCTACCCTGCAAATAACCTCGTATGCATTAGGCGTATAAATCGCACTACTTTTCACATGTCAGTTACATGAAAGTTTGATAAAGTTATATTTTAAGCAATTTTCTATATTTCAATTAAAGTTTTAATTAGTTTTGCATGATTAGATTTTACTTAGTATGTCTTCCATATTGGATTTTCGTGGACTATATATTTGTGCGGCCTAACTTAACTTAACTTCCGGCAAACAATTTAAGAAGAATTTCTACTATGTACGTACGAGGTTATTTGCAGGGTAGCGAGAATGGCCGAGTAATTACGATTGATTTATATACGAGTTATTTCCCTTACGACGGGCAAAATTATACCCGGTCTACAAAGGGCAACAGGAAACACCACGAATTTGAAAATAAATTTCTCATAATTTGTAGATATTTGAGTGATTGCTGTTTAACGCCAACTCCGAAATTTTCAATGAAATGATGATGATGTCCGCTTTGTACTAGACAAACAGGCTTAGTTGAATTTTATTAGTGCTAGCTCACTAAAACAACAGTCCGCGGATAGACATGTCGCCCCACTCGGACACATTATCGTGATTCCGAGGCAACCAGTTTTTTCTATTACTCCTTAATGTTGCGTGCATAGCGGAAAAGCATCAAATGACAATTTTATAGTCTTTAGTTTGACCCGATCGGAGCTCGAACCCACTATCTACCGCACTCGAGGTGAGCATGATAACATTTTTGATCAAGACTTATTTTTTATCCATTCAAACTATTAAATTTATATCTTAAAGAAAAATATTCTTTGTCTTACGAAATTGATTTTTTGCTTTGACGTTGAAAATATTTTTTCTTCTAATACATTTTCTAGGTAAGTTTAAAGCATACATTATTAATTATATCAGTTACTATTTTAACTCCTGTGACCGTTTTTTTTTTGCAAAGTAAGTTTTATTACTCAGTCTGATTCACAGACATGTTTTTTTTTCTGCGAGATCACACAAACGTTTTTTTTAATAGATTTTGTCCATTGAAGTGAGAAGCTTTGTGTCATGTCGTTCTTTGATGGAAGATTGCGCGTTTCATTTAAGATGGGGTACTAATTGATTATGATCAGATAAATGTGTGAGGGATTCTAACATTAACAGAGCTTACTGGGGGAAGTAGTTCGCACTGAAAACCACACAATCAACCTATAGAGTTAGGTAACAGCTGGGAGAATTACGTACCAAATCTACAATAAATCTAACATTAAAATTAAGTAAAGAGACTTAAAAGTGACCTTTCTTGCATGCATGTTCATAACTTTATCTAAGCATTTACGAGGTATACAAGTCAGAAATATTGTTTTTTCTTCTTGAAAAATATTGGACAAACTCTTATAATTTGCATATTTTCAAGATAAATAATATGAGACCTAAATTGAAAAATCTCTTGTTGAACAATATGTTACCAGGGGCGGATCTAGGATTTCAAGTTAGGGTGGGGACGCACTTAAAAAAATTGCGCTGAGCGGAGGGAGGCGCGAAATTTTGTTTTGGCATTTCGTGTGAAAAATCACGATTTTACGCCAAAAATTCATATATTTTCCAATTTTAGTGGGGTCGCGCACCGGATGCGCGCCCCCCCCCCCCCCCCCCCCCCTGGATCCGCCCCTGGTTACCTTCACATGATATATTAATTTCTGTCTTTTTTCTTTAATATTTGTTGTTTTTCTTCATATTCGTAGCGATACCGTATTGGTGGTGTAATACATTGTTAACGTGCGGTAGATAATCAGGGGTGGATCCAGGGGACGCATCCGGCGCGCGCCCCCCTAAAATTGAAAAAAATATGATTTTTTGGCGTAAAATCGTGATTTTTCACACGAAATACACCCAAAAATTTCCGCGCCTCCCTCCACTCGGCGCAATTTTTTTAAGTACGCCCCCCCCCTAACTTGAAATCCTGGATCCGCCCCTGATAATATAGTAGCTTCGAGACCGGATCGGGTAAACCAAAGACTATAAAATTGGTATTTGTTGCTTCATCGCTAAGCACACAGCATTAAGGAGAAAGAGCAAAGATTGGTTGTCTCGGAATCGGGATAATGTGTCCGAAGTGGGGCGACATGTCTATCCGCGGACTGTTGTTGAACAGTGAGCTAGCCGACTATAAGGGCGATGGACATTTGAGCGAAAATATCAATTTACACTGTGGACATTTGAGCGACAACATTAGTGGACATTTGAGCGACACAATTTCAATTGACCCTAAAATCTATGTGTAAAATTGAGCGACTCTCACAACATCTACCAGTACTCACTTATAAAGTATTACATGAGTTTGTTTTAGTCGACTAATTGTTATCATTCAGTCAAGATGGACATAAAGGTAACGGTCCAGAATGGTCACTAGGTTCCGTTATTATTTGTCTTCTTGCCTTGAAAATCGGGAAAAAATGTTTATCGTCACTGTATGTCAACTACTGTCACAATATGCTTTGATAATGGAATACAGTTTATTCATGCTATTGTCCTTATCTTCATGTATATATACTAATGGAAAAAAGAAACTGCATTCTAAAAATTTATATATATATTTTTATGACCGGGTATTTAATTTTTTATTAGTCATGACTAGTTGAAATATTGATTTTTATACTATCGACCAGTCGCGGGAAACTTGCACGGACTTTGACACGCTCTATGAGTACACCTCGTGTATTTGGCCTTCTTTTGTTTATCATTCTCGTTAAACGATTTGTGACTGTTTGAGGTTTACTAAGGTTTGTTTTTGCCCCTACACATCAGAAAAACAGTTTTGTTTGAATGACATTAATTCCAGTGTTATGCCACGTCTCGACGAAAATCAGCGTCTTCGTGCTATTGGTATGCTCCAAGCTGGACTAGCACAGAACGTTGTCGCTAGACATTTTGACTGTCATCGCAACACGATACTGTCATTATGGAGACGATTTAGACAATCTGGCAACACTAGAGACCGCAGACGTTCAGGTCGTCCACGTGTAACGTCACGTCGTCAAGATAACCACATAAGGCTGGTGCATCTGCGAAATCGATTCCAGACGTCAAGTCTCACTGCAAGAAGCATCCCCGGATTACGAGCGATCAGCTCTAGAACAGTCCGCAATAGACTTCGTGAACATAACATCAGACCAAGACGTCCCGCAATCCGTCCAATTTTGCTGCCTAGACACCGTGCAGCTAGGCTGACGTGGTTTAAGATTCAGAATACAAGATTGGGCCAACATCTTGTTTGCAGATGAATCCCGATTTCACCTAGACAGCAGTGATGGCCACTCTCGTGTTTACCGCCGTGTAGGAGAACGATATGCAGACGCCTGCGTCATTCAACGTCAATCGTTTGGTGGGGGCAGTGTTATGGTGTAGGGAAGCATAACAGCACATGGCAGAACACCATTAGTTGTTATCGCCGGAAATCTGACCGGTATACGCTATCGGGATGAAATTGTTCAGCCTTATGTCATTCCGTTCATCCAAGCTCAGGCCAACAACGTCACATTTCAGCAGGACAACGCTCGACCACATGTTGCGCGAGTAGTGCGTGACTATCTGACACAGCAAAATGTTGATTTGCTACCATGGCCAGCAGTTTCATCCGATCTTTTACCCATTGAGCATGTTTGGGATGAAATGGAACGACGGTTACGCCATCTGCCAAATCAGCCAGTGACGTTAGCGGAAATGGGTCCGGCATTGATCCGCATTTGGAAAAATATCCCACAAGCATTTTTCAACAACTTGGTTAGATCAATGCGTCGCCGTTGCCAAGCATGCATTAATGCAAATGGTGGACACACACGCTACTGACTTTGCTAATGTCTAAAGAGCCTTGTGTTGTTTAAAACGTTTACCAAATGAATTCAAGTGACGTTAAATGTTATTGGTCTGATGGTTTGGTGAAAAATGCATTATTCGACAATATACTGTACACAATTAATAAATTTTATTTTGATATTGATCTTTAATTGATTTTTTAGTAATGCACAGTTTCTTTTTTCCACTAGTATATTTGCTTTAAATTTTTAAAATAGCGCTGAACTTTTATAAATAAAACAAGACAATATCCTGCTCAAAAACCTACTTCCACCTCCCTGTGATGAGCACGGGACAACGGGCTTAATGTCTGGCTAACGGAAGAGTTTTTATTATCGCTCAAATGGGTTATTAAATTTTCGCTCAAATGAGCTACAAGTTGTCGCTCTTTTGTCCTGTCAATTCGCTCAATGTCTTTCGCCGGACTACAAAGATCCAAATAAACGTGTTGGTCTAGTACAAAGCGAACTTCATCATCATCATCATCTCATTGAAAATTAACTTGTTCTCATCATAATATAGCTGAAAATTTACTGAGTTGGGGTTAAACAACATTCACTCACTCACTCTCGGGACAATAACCTTTCTAAAATTATCTTGCATACTTAAATTGGTTTTTTAAATTTCCTATTTTGATCCAGCCCATTAATATTCAAGTTAGAAAATGAAAACGAATCAAAATTATTTGCATTTTCCTTCATACTATTTAAATTATTGATGCAGGTACACGCACAATGACAATATAATAATTAAATATTGTGGCTTATGTTGATATTAACATTGTTGGGGGTATAAATTCGCGGAAGACCGGACAAAAAATATATCAGTTTATAAATAATTAATATAATATATAGTATTTCAAGTAGCTTTGATTGATGATTGATTGATTTTTAGTGTTTAACGCCACTTTCAGCAATATTTCAGCTATAGCATGCCGATAGTAACTTTGAAGTCCAGTGGGCAGTGGGGGATTTATTTTATGGTTGTTAGTTATTTGTAGCAACACAAAAATATCCACAAAATTCGGTAATCCCATATCTATCTGTTATTCAAAACAAACGGTTTCATATTTTCAGTGCCGGATTTACCATTGTGCTTAGGTGCGCTTAAGCACAGGGCCCCGTTGGCCAGGGCCCATCTTCCTGCCAAAAAAAAAATTTACGATTGATTTTTGCTTACGTGGTGCAATTTTAAATTTGAAGGCGTTCTGTTTCGGAACGATTCCAGACATAATGATAGAGTTGATAGTCTATGTGAGTGTGCCACAAAGCAAGCAGTCATACCTCCTTCAGAAAGGAGCCTCACAACTTAACTAGCACAGGGACTCATTTGTCCTAAATACGGCACTACATATTTTGTCTGTGTTTGTTTTATTAACTTGCTTAGTTTTTTCTGATATGATATTTTCACTGTTTTCATCTTGTTCTTTAAATATTTCATACCTGTTGTTTTTGAAATGTAATTTCAGTGTAACTTTTCACATTTATTTTTCACCAGATCAGAATCTTCATCCTGTGTGTTCACAACAGTTGATATCTGTGTCTCATTGACATGCGAAATATACATGTCCATTCCCTTTTTATAGTCGTCAAATCCTCTTTCCAAAGCGGCAACAAGAAAAGTTTGAAGATACCAAAGGGAGGTAATCAGAAGTTGTAATCGAAGAAGAACAGACAATGCAATGGCCAAAAGATACCAAAGAGGTAATCAGAAGCTGTAATTGAAGGACAGACAACACAATGGCCACAAGATACCAAAGGGGGTAATCAGAAGCCATAATTGAAGGACAGACAATACAATGGCCAAAATATACCAAAGGGATAATCAGAAGCCGTAATCGAAGAAGGACAGACAATACAATGGACAAAAGATACCAAAGGGATAATCAGAAGCTGTAATCGAAGAAGGACAGACAATACAATGGCCAAAAGATACCAAAGAGGTAATCAAAAACTGTAATCGAAGAAGAACAGACAATACAATGGCCACAAGATACCAAAGGGGTAATCAGAAGCTGTAATCGAAGAAGGACAGACAATACAATGGCCACAAGATACCAAAGGGGTAATCAGAAGCTGTAATCGAAGAAGGACAGACAATACAATGGCCACAAGATACCAAAGAGGTAATCAAAAACTGTAATCGAAGAAGAACAGACAATACAATGGCCACAAGATACCAAAGGGGTAATCAGAAGCTGTAATCGAAGAAGGACAGACAACACAATGGCCACAAGATACCAAAGGGGTAATCAGAAGCTGTAATCGAAGAAGAACAGACAACACAATGACCAAAAAATACCAAAGGGGTAATCAGAAGCTGTAATCGAAGAAGGACAGACAATACAATGGCCACAAGATACCAAAGAGGTAATCAAAAACTGTAATCGAAGAAGAACAGACAATACAATGGCCACAAGATACCAAAGGGGTAATCAGAAGCTGTAATCGAAGAAGGACAGACAATACAATGGCCACAAGATACCAAAGGGGTAATCAGAAGCTGTAATCGAAGAAGGACAGACAATACAATGGCCACAAGATACCAAAGAGGTAATCAAAAACTGTAATCGAAGAAGAACAGACAATACAATGGCCACAAGATACCAAAGGGGTAATCAGAAGCTGTAATCGAAGAAGAACAGACAACACAATGACCAAAAGATACCAAAGGGGTAATCAGAAGCTGTAATCGAAGAAGGACAGACAATACAATGGCCACAAGATACCAAAGAGGTAATCAAAAACTGTAATCGAAGAAGAACAGACAATACAATGGCCACAAGATACCAAAGGGGTAATCAGAAGCTGTAATCGAAGAAGAACAGACAACACAATGGCCAAAAGATACCAAAGTGGTAATCAGAAGCTGTAATCGAAGAAGAACAGACAACACAATGGCCAAAAGATACCAAAGGGATAATCAGAAGCTGTAATCGAAGAAGGACAGACAATACAATGGACAAAAGATACCACAGGGGTAATCAGAAGCCGTAATCGAAGGACAGACAATACAATGGCCACAAGATACCAAAGGAATAATCAGAAGCCGTAATTGAAGAATGAGAGGTAATCGAAGGACAGACAATACAATGGCCACAAGATACCAAAGGAGTAATCAGAAGCCGTAATTGAAGAATGAGAGGTAATCGAAGGACAGACAATGCAATGGCCACAAGATACCAAAGGGGTAATCAGAAGCCGTAATTGAAGAAGGACAGACAATGCAATGGCCAAAAGATACCAAAGGGGTAATCAGAAGCAGTAATTGAAGGACAGACAATACAATGGCCAAAATATATAAAAAGGGTAATCAGAAGCCGTAATTGAAGGACAGACAATACAATGGCCAAAAGATACCAAAGGGGTAATCAGAAGCCGTAATTGAAGGACAGACTATGCAATGGCCAAAAGATACCAAAGGGGTAATCAGAAGCCGTAATTGAAGAAGGGCAGACAATACAATGACCAAAAGATACCAAAGTGGTAATCAGAAGCTGTAATCGAAGAAGGACAGACAACACAATGGCCAAACGATACCAAAGGGATAATCAGAAGCTGTGAATCAAAGAAGGACAGACAATACAATGACCAAAAGATACCAAAAGGGTAATCAGAAGCCGTAATTGAAGGACAGACAATACAATGGCCAAAAGATACCAAAGGGATAATCAGAAGCTGTGAATCAAAGAAGGACAGACAATACAATGACCAAAAGATACCAAAGGGGTAATCAGAAGCCGTAATTGAAGGACAGACAATACAATGGCCAAAAGATACCAAAGGGGTAATCAGAAGCCGTAATTGAAGAAGGACAGACAATACAACGGCCAAAAGATACCAAAGGGGTAATCAGAAGCCGCAATTGAAGAAGGACAGACAACACAATGGCCAAAAGATACCAAAGGGGTAATCAGAAGCCGTAATTGAAGGACAGACAATACAATGGCCAAAAGATACCAAAGTGGTAATCAGAAGCCGTAATTGAAGGACAGACAATACAATGGCCAAAAGATACCAAAGGGGTAATCAGAAGCCGTAATTGAAGGACAGACAATACAATGGCCAAAAGATACCAAAGGGGTAATCAGAAGCCGTAATTGAAGGACAGACAATACAATGGCCAAAAGATACCAAAGGGGTAATCAGAAGCCGTAATTGAAGAAGGACAGACAATACAACGGCCAAAAGATACCAAAGGGGTAATCAGAAGCCGCAATTGAAGAAGGACAGACAACACAATGGCCAAAAGATACCAAAGGGGTAATCAGAAGCCGTAATTGAAGGACAGACAATACAATGGCCAAAAGATACCAAAGTGGTAATCAGAAGCCGTAATTGAAGGACAGACAATACAATGGCCAAAAGATACCAAAGGGGTAATCAGAAGCCGTAATTGAAGGACAGACAATACAATGGCCAAAAAATACCAAAGGGGTAATCAGAAGCCGTAATTGAAGGACAGACAATACAACGGCCAAAAGATACCAAAGGGGTAATCAGAAGCCGCAATTGAAGAAGGACAGACAACACAATGGCCAAAAGATACCAAAGCGGTAATCAGAAGCCGTAATTGAAGAACAGACAATACAATGGCCAAAAGATACCAAAGGGGTAATCAGAAGCCGTAATTGAAGGACAGACAATACAATGGCCAAAAAATACCAAAGGGGTAATCAGAAGCCGTAATTGAAGGACAGACAATACAATGGCCAAAAGATACCAAAGGGGTAATCAGAAGCCGCAATTGAAGAAGAACAGACAACACAATGGCCAAAAGATACCAAAGGGGTAATCAGAAGCCGTAATTGAAGGACAGACAATACAATGGCCAAAAGATACCAAAGTGGTAATCAGAAGCCGTAATTGAAGGACAGACAATACAATGGCCAAAAGAAAAAGGACAAAAGGACAAACAACGATCTACAAAACATACACATAAAACTAAAGATCGAGCAACACGAACCTCACTAAATACGGGGGTGAAATCGGTTGCTTGGGAAGGTTTAGCAGTTCCTGTTCCACACGTGACACCCGTCTTGTTACTGTTAAATGACAAAAACATCATCTGATATGGAAAATCCGAAATGGTGCAACAACTGGTGTTAATTCTCTCACAGTTTCACAGTTTGGGCCCATCAAACTAGTCTAAGCCCGACACTTTTTATTGAAGTGCCTATACTACGGAAAGTAAGCGGGCTTGTATTTGTGTTTTAGAGGTATCGATTTTGCCTCTTTATCCGATTTGTCTATTGAATTTTGAACATGTTATGACCGTGTGGTATTTTTTTCATTTTATTTCATCTAGTTTTACATCATTGTCTGAACCAACAGTAGGGGCCGTCGTGGTCGTGATCGTATGGTAGGTGAATTTACATCTACCTATGCAATAAGTGCATATCACCACTAATGTTGTGAGTTCGAATCCTGTTCAGGAACGGTGTACTCGATACAACATTATGCAATTATTTACTTTGGAATAGGTTGCTATCTGGATTTATCAACCTGAAAAAATGTAATATTCACCGAGCCGCCGGCGAGGTGAATACGCGTTTTTAAAGGTTGATAAACCAGATAGAAACCTATTCCAGAGTCTATGATTGTTTTATTTCATGAAAATGTTTTATTGTTATCTACTAACAGCTTCATCGTCATTTTGAGCATTTGTTTATGATTCAGCCGAAAAACAAATGTTAAGCACAATCTCATTGGTTATTGAACAACGAAAGAACGAATTTGATAGGATAGCAAAAGTACGGTTTTCCCCAATCTATTTTTAGACCTTGCGAGGGTGATATCACTTTCCGGACACCTGTCAAGATCTATTTATAGCCGAGGGGCTGATATCACAAGTACTCAAAACCTCTTAATCAGTTTTATGCCAATCACATGCAAGCTAAATTACAGTCATGTAATAATATGTGATAACGTTTATCAGTGACTTTCGGTGGTTTTCTCCGTCTATACTCCGGTTTCCTCCATCAATAAAACTGACCGCCACGATATAACTAAAATATTGTTGAAAGTGGCGTTAAACACCATAACCCCAACCCATGAACCGACAGTATTATCTTCGTCATTGCATTATTTGCTTTGTTTGTCTTGTATGGAGCATGACATTTGACCATTTTCTTTAATTCTACTCTGTAAACTCTCCTGTGATGTTAATAACTAGCTAACTATTACCGTATTTCAAAGTTTGAAGATGCCAAAGCCAGGGGTAATCAGATGCTTTAAATCGAAGATGGACGCAATGGCCAAAATAAGAACGACAAAGGGACAATTGAACAATGATGTATAAAACACTATGTACACAGAAAACTAAAGATTGAGCAACACGAAAAATCGGGGTGAATTCATGTGTCCCGGAAGGAAAACAGTTTCTGCATCAACTAGTGGCACACGTCACATTCTCGGAACGCGTGTTCTACTTCTACCAATTATTGACCTACTTCAACAGTTTTAAGATTATCGATAACTCTGTAAAAGATTGACAAAACACGTGCTTTCATAATACGCATTCTGAAAGCATCAAGTTGATACTGTCACCACATGACCACGGCAATACAGCTAACTCTGCCAACGGTGACGAGAAGGATGAACGTAACGCTTTGTTGGCAAAATACCATAATTCCAAACTTCGAATTTATTGATTGATTGATTGATGTTTAACGCCAACATTAGCGATATTTCAGCTATATCGTGGCGCTACTTCGAATTTAGGACCACATCAGTGGTGTAATGGTTAGCGTGCTCGCCACGAGTGCGATAGATCGTGGGTTCGAGCCCCAATCGGGTCAAACCAAAGACTATAACATTGGTATGTGTTGCTTCTCCGCTAAGCACGCAGCATTAAAGAGAAAGAGCAAAGACTGGTTGGTTCTGAATCAGGATAAAGTGTCCGAGTGGGGCAACATGTCTACCCGAAGACTGTCAGTGTTTCAGTGAGATAATACAATAAAAAGCGGACCTCATCATCATCTCATTGAAAATTAAAACTTGTTCTCACCATGATATAGCTGAAAAGTTGCTGTGTTGACGTTAAACAGCAATCACTCAATCGCTCGAATTCAGGGCTTGTTACGTTTAATAATAATAATTGTTATTGTCAAATAAACATCCATGCATGTTTGTGACCAGAAAAAAATCCAACAAAAAAACAAAATAACTAAAGATAAAAAGCATTTCAGTCTATTGTCAATCTATTTAAAATTAAATGTTTGTTATACCTTTTTTGAATTTTTTTCTTTGGCAATATATATACTAACATCTAACAACATCTTGTATGGGGTCATAGTAGTGTTCATATTTTCATCTAACCAATCAGAACCGCATCAGTGGCGTAATGGTTAGCGTGCTAGCATCGAGTTCGGTAGATCGTGGGTTCGAGCCCCGGTCGGATCAAATCAAAGACTATAAAATTGGTATTTGTTGCTTCGCACTATAAAAATCCAACTCGGCGTGTTGGTCTAGAACAAAGCGGACCTCATCATCATCTCATTGAAAATTAAAACTTGTTCTCGCCATGATATAGCTGAAAAGTTGCTGAGTTGGCGTTAAACAATTATCACTCAATCACTCGAATTCAGTACTTATTACGTTTAATAACGATAATATATAATTTGTAACAGTTTGATTTGATTTAATATCATTTTGCAATTTCACGGCTTGCTCTTTGTATATTGTACTTGTAACGCAGCGCTATGAATGGTCTAAAATCGTTACACTACTAGGCATAGTATTTATGACTATTATTTCTATCAAAGCATCTGTGGCCTTATCACAGTATTGTTGTCGTGAAAAGAACAGACGTTTATTTCCTTCTTCAAATACATTAGATTAGTCTAGCAGCCGTCACACCACAAACAAAGGTTTATTACTTATCGAATCTCGAGAATGTTGTTGTGAACAGAATAGACATTTATTAAATCTTTCAAAACATCTGGTCTTTCGATTTTTGTAAAAAAAAAATGGATTTATTATTTTCTTAAAATTATTATTTTTCTAATCTTACGATTGTTGTCATGAACTTTTTGTCATAAATAAAATTAATTTTTATTTTATATTTTTGCTTTTGTTTTGTTTTTGTTTTTTTTCTGCGTCTAGTCTTGCGATTGTTTTCGTGAATAGAACATAGACTCATTATTTCTTTCAAAGCAACTGATCTAAAGATTGTTTGCAGAAATAGAACAGGGGTTAACTTCTTATCTTTCAGAAGCATCTGAGTTCATCCGCGATTTTTTTTCGTTTTTTTTTGGTTGCTTATTCTTATGTTTTCTGCGTGGTGTTTTATTGATCATTGTTTGTCGTTTGGTCTTTTTGCTTTTGGTCATTGCACTGTCTGTCCTACGATTTACGGCTTTTGATTGCCTCTTTGGTATCTTAAAGTAAATATGTAGTAATTGCTTCTTTCAAAACATCGGGTCTACCAACTGTTGTCATAAATATGACAGTGGTTTACTATTTACTCAAAGCAGCTACTACCAATTCTCTTTTCGTGTGGGGACCCGGGTAGCTCAATGAGTTTGGTAGTTGGATTACCTAACAACTCATACAAACCTATCACCAATACGGCGTGGGTTCGCGCCCGGCTTTGTAAATTACAAAAAGGTGCACTCGACTCGCAGCAGCAAGTGATAAAGTTTACCAGTTGCTTGCCCATGGTCGTTGTCTGTGTAGTGTTTTGTAGATCATTGTTTTTCCTTTCCTCATTTTTGCTCAGTCTTATCTGTCCTTGGATTTACGGCTTCTAATTATCCCTTCGGTATCTGTAAGTTTTCCTTACATTATTTAGGAATGTATCCAAAAGTTAGCATGCAATATTCCACAGTATTTTCATTTGTGCAACATCGCTTCAAATCATGATTTCAGTCAAATGTTGCTGTCTTTACTTATTATATGCGGTTATGCAAAAATCGTGTTATTGAACTAATATTATTAATATTGCCTCTCGCAGAGTATCCATCAATATTCTTGCAATAACCCTATTTTATCATTGCAATCGCGATCCATTTTACGATGGCTATTGGGGAGGGGTGGATATTCAAACGTTTTTCGATTTTTTCCTTTTAACATAACTCTAAATTTGATTTTACTACCACTTCGCCCTATCCAATGATATGTTTATGTTGTAAGATGACTTAGGGTCTACTAAAAACCGGGGCGAACTCGGTTGCTCCGGAAGGGTAAATACGCTATTATCTGAAAGTACCCCGTTAGATGTCATATACCCAGATGCACTTTCGTATATGAATCGATATTAACCAACCAACTAGCATTTTACGTTTGTGGTGCGGTAATAAAAATAGGAGATTTTTCCAGCCGCGTTTTCATTGTTTGATCACGAGTTCATCTGGACATGACTTCTAATCGGGTTCCGTCAGATGTTTTGGGATGAGGTTGTAGTGTAATATAAATTCAAAAAATAAAATTATAATAAGGTCTAATATTTTCAAAATTCAAATTTAAAAGATTTCACATTAATATATTTAGGTCTATCGACGTGTTCAAGGAAACAGTGAAAATATTATGTAATTAGATCTTTTTGATGAAGTCAAGGCCAGGATTCATTGAATCAAGGATTTGTATACAATACAAATCCTTGATTGAATAGAACAAAACATATCAATCGATAACGTATATCTTATCTGGGAATAATATATGCTATATTACTCCCAGATTATATCCATTGATCGAATTGTTGTTTAGCAAATAAAAAAGGTAGAACAATGTTAACGGGTGCCACTATTGGAACAGGAATTTGAACTGCTGACCCTTCCGGAGCACCTGCGTTCACCCCCGGTTTTTAGTGGAGTTCGTGTTACTAGATCTTTAACTTTATGTGTATGTTTTTCATTGTTTTGTAGATCGTAGTTTTGTCCCTTTGTCCTTTTTTCTTTTGACCATTGTGTTGTCTGTCCTTCGATGTACGGATTCTGATTACCTCCCATTGGTATCATTAAACCGGCTCTTCTTAATGTACTTATTTTAACAAATTAATTATTTTCGGTTAAATATCACCATAAAAATTTTGGCTCAACTGGATTAAACGGATCAAATAGTTCCGGCATGATCAAGAAATTAATACGCAAAAGAATTAAAATAAATGTTTAAAAAATAAAATAAAACTTTTGTTTTGTCTTTATCTGTTGATTTCCCTTGGTTTAGATGTCTACATATTTTAAGGTCGGCAGTTGACACTTTTGTTTTGGTGTCTACCTATTTTAAGATCGCCAGTCGGCACTTTTGTTTTGATATCTACCTATTTTAAGGTCGGCAGTCGGCACTTTTGTTTTGGTGTCTACCTATTTTAAGGTCGGCAGTTGACACTTTTTTTTCTATGTCTACCTAATTTAAGATCGGCAGTCGGCACTTTTGTTTTGGTGTCTACCTATTTTAAGGTCGGCAGTTGACACTTTTTTTTCGATGTCTGCCTATTTTAAGATCGGCAGTCGGCACTTTTGTTTTGGTGTCTACCTATTTTAAGGTCGGCAGTCGGCACTTTTGTTTTGGTGTCTACCTATTTTAAGGTCGGCAGTTGACACTTTTTTTTCTATGTCTACCTAATTTAAGATCGGCAGTCGGCACTTTTGTTTTGGTGTCTACCTATTTTAAGGTCGGCAGTTGACACTTTTTTTTCGATGTCTGCCTATTTTAAGATCGGCAGTCGGCACTTTTGTTTCGATGTCTACCTATTTTAAGATCGGCAGTTGACACTTTTGTTTTGGTGTCTACCTATATTAAGATCGGCAGTCGGCACTTTTGTTTTAGTGTCTACCTATTTTAAGATCGGCAGTTGGCACTTTTGTTTTGGTGTCTACCTATATTAAGATCGGCAGTCGGCACTTTTGTTTTGGTGTCTACCTATATTAAGATCGGCAGTCGGCACTTTTGTTTTGGTGTCTACCTATTTTAAGGTCGGCAGTTGACACTTTTTTTTCGATGTCTACCTATTTTAAGATCGGCAGTCGGCACTTTTGTTTTGGTGTCTACGTATTTTAAGGTCGGCAGTTGACACTTTTTTTTCGATGTCTGCCTATTTTAAGATCGGCAGTCGGCACTTTTGTTTCGATGTCTACCTATTTTAAGATCGGCAGTCGGCACTTTTGTTTTGGTGTCTACCTATTTTAAGATCGGCAGTCGGCACCTTTGTTTTAGTGTCTACCTATTTTAAGGTCGGCAGTCGGCACTTTTGTTTTGGTGTCTACCTATTTTAAGATCGGCAGTCGGCACCTTTGTTTTAGTGTCTACTTATTTTAAGGTCGGCAGTTGACACTTTTTTTTCTATGTCTACCTAATTTAAGATCGGCAGTCGGCACTTTTGTTTTGGTGTCTACCTATTTTAAGATCGGCAGTTGACACTTTTTTTTCTATGTCTACCTAATTTAAGATCGGCAGTCGGCACTTTTGTTTTGGTGTCTACCTATTTTAAGATCGGCAGTTGACACTTTTTTTCGATGTCTGCCTATTTTAAGATCGGCAGTCGGCACTTTTGTTTCGATGTCTACCTATTTTAAGATCGGCAGTTGACACTTTTGTTTTGGTGTCTACCTATATTAAGATCGGCAGTCGGCACTTTTGTTTTGGTGTCTACCTATTTTAAGATCGGCAGTTGACACTTTTTTTCGATGTCTGCCTATTTTAAGATCGGCAGTCGGCACTTTTGTTTCGATGTCTACCTATTTTAAGATCGGCAGTTGACACTTTTGTTTTGGTGTCTACCTATATTAAGATCGGCAGTCGGCACCTTTGTTTTGGTGTCTACCTATTTTAAGGTCGGCAGTTGACACTTTTTTTTCTATGTCTACCTAATTTAAGATCGGCAGTCGGCACTTTTGTTTTGGTGTCTACCTATTTTAAGATCGGCAGTTGACACTTTTTTTCGATGTCTGCCTATTTTAAGATCGGCAGTCGGCACTTTTGTTTCGATGTCTACCTATTTTAAGATCGGCAGTTGACACTTTTGTTTTGGTGTCTACCTATATTAAGATCGGCAGTCGGCACTTTTGTTTTGGTGTCTACCTATTTTAAGGTCGGCAGTTGACACTTTTTTTCGATGTCTGCCTATTTTAAGATCGGCAGTCGGCACTTTTGTTTCGATGTCTACCTATTTTAAGATCGGCAGTTGGCACTTTTGTTTTGGTGTCTACCTATATTAAGATCGGCAGTCGGCACTTTTGTTTTAGTGTCTACCTATTTTAAGATCGGCAGTTGGCACTTTTGTTTTGGTGTCTACCTATATTAAGATCGGCAGTCGGCACTTTTGTTTTGGTGTCTACCTATATTAAGATCGGCAGTCGGCACTTTTGTTTTGGTGTCTACCTATTTTAAGGTCGGCAGTTGACACTTTTTTTTCGATGTCTACCTATTTTAAGATCGGCAGTCGGCACTTTTGTTTTGGTGTCTACGTATTTTAAGGTCGGCAGTTGACACTTTTTTTTCGATGTCTGCCTATTTTAAGATCGGCAGTCGGCACTTTTGTTTCGATGTCTACTTATTTTAAGATCGGCAATTGGCACTTTTGTTTTGGTGTCTACCTATTTTAAGATCGGCAGTCGGCACCTTTGTTTTAGTGTCTACCTATTTTAAGGTCGGCAGTTGACACTTTTTTTTCTATGTCTACCTAATTTAAGATCGGCAGTCGGCACTTTTGTTTTGGTGTCTACCTATTTTAAGATCGGCAGTTGACACTTTTTTTCGATGTCTGCCTATTTTAAGATCGGCAGTCGGCACCTTTGTTTCGATGTCTACCTATTTTAAGATCGGCAGTTGGCACTTTTGTTTTGGTGTCTACCTAATTTAAGATCGGCAGTCGGCATTTTTGTTTTGGTGTCTACCTATATTAAGATCGGCAGTCGGCACTTTTGTTTCGATGTCTACCTATTTTAAGATCGGCAGTCGGCACTTTTGTTTCGATGTCTACCTATTTTAAGATCGGCAGTTGGCACTTTTGTATTGGTGTCTACCTATATTAAGATCGGCAGTTGACACTTTTTTTCGATGTCTGCCTATATTAAGATCGGCAGTCGGCACTTTTGTTTTGGTGTCTACCTATTTTAAGATCGGCAGTCGGCACTTTTGTTTTGGTGTCTACCTATTTTAAGGTCGGCAGTCGGCACTTTTGTTTTGTCTTTATCTGTTGATCGATTATAAGCATTGTTAAAAGTGTCTGCAAATTTTAAAGTGCCGACCTGCCGACCCGAATAAAAAATATATTGGCAATTATAAAGGTGCCGACCTGCCGACCAATAAATTGTAATTTCTTTAATTGCCATCCTCTGAATATTTTTTAATCACTAAAAGACCGAATCACTCATTATCCGTTCTCTCCACTTGATCCAAAATTATGACACTTTTCATTTGTTCTAAATTTTAGTTTCAAATTTTATAATGGTTAATTTCAGATTCCGGAAAGCGTGTTAGTGATTCCGTGCAACTTTTTCAACTTATAATATAATGTAAACATCCGGTATTAAAAAAGCGGGAGCAATATGAACTAAAATTATAATATTATGCAGTTTACGTGTATGTCAAGGCTTTTAAAGTTTTAAATGTGATCGAACACTTCAATATTTACAGGACTGTGAGAATTCCCTTTACCGTCAAGCCACAGGTACGTGTGGACATGATACGATTTGGTGCTCCTCCCCCTTTTGTGACTAAATCGAAAATATATCATTTTCATCTTAATTTGCATCTTTCTATGCATAACTGAATATCTTAAGTCACTGGCGTTAAACTTATCGTGGTAACTGCAGTTACGACGATTACTACATGGAGGAGGTAGAAATGGGTAAGATCGTTTTCTGCTAATTTCTCCATTCTAGCATGTTGTTGTCAAGAATTACTCAGCCGCAAGGTTGATCTGTACGATTTTGTTGTATGTGTGTGTTCTTGATACCATATATGGTCTCGTTACCAAGAAAATAGCTGTCGGAAATTTAAGGAAGATAATCGTAACTCCAAAAGAAGATAATCTATTTTTATATATTATAATTTATGGAGTTACGATTATCTTCCTTAAATTTCCGACGGCTATTTTCTTGGTAACGAGACCATATATGGTATCAAGAACACACACATACAACAAAATCGTAAAGATCAACCTTGCGGCTGAGAAATTAGCAGAAAACGATCTTACCTATTTCTACCTCCGCCATGTTGTGATCGTCGTCACTGCAGTTACCACGATCAGTTTAGTGCCAGTGTTAAATACAATAAATACGATCAAACAGTATTTTCTATCCATACTGAAGTACTAGAATAAATTATGTTTAGCTAAAATAATAAGATATGTCGGAGGGTACATCATGTTTTTTTTACAAAAACCTCTTTCCCGTCACGGTTATTGAGTATTTGAACGTTTATTCCGTACCAAGAAACAAGGAGGAAAGTTATTCATACAGGTCTATGTAATTTAACAATAGGCGCCATCTAGACATTTACATTATGAGGGCATCACAGTGCTTGAAAGGTACAAAAATGTAAGACATGCAGTGAAATGGACTGATGGTGCTGCACAATGCTAAAACTGCTCAGGGAAAATACTTGATCACTTCCTCACAAGAACATTTGTTTTTATTTGACTAGAGTGAGCGATTGTTGTTTAGCGCAATTTTTCAGCACTGTTTAAATTAGCTGCGGAACCGTAGCTCTTTAGGTCCTTTTTTTTTTTATATTTGCGGACCATAGAGCTATGGATTTTTCTGTAGTAAAACTTTTGACTGCACAGTGAAAATGTTGCGCCGTTTTTTGCAAATTTTTGTCATGAAATCGGGTGCGAGAACGATCAAACATATAAATTTCGTTTCATTAGATATTTATCTACATTCTTCCATACTAAGGTCCACAAATAGAAAGAAAAAAAAGGACCTAAAGAGCTACGGTTCCGCAGCTATGTTTAAATAAAATTATTTTCTCAGTTTTATATATATTTAAATTTTTAATTGAAAAATGATGAAACCATTAAAAAAAAAATCTGGATTATTTTTTAAATAATCAACATCAATCATGTCATGTCAATTTGATTTTGAAATTAAACTATTTACAAGTAAAACAAGTTGTTTGTATACTTCCTATATGAGTATATACTACAATAAAAGAGTCTTACACAAAAATGAAAGTCATCTTCCTTGTCAAAGGGAGGTAACACCCCTTATTTGGAAAAGGGTTAATTTAAGAAAAGGTTATGTGATTTATTTATTATCATACAGGTATGTTTATGCGGTATTTATTTTCTATTTCATTAAATTCATTAAAGGATTAGATTATTCTGTTATCATGTCACAGTGCACTTATAATACAACAGTCTGACTGAGACAGTCTGATAAAATGTTATATGGTCAGCAGAATTCCACTTCAGAAGTTTCATCCAATGAAAAAAGTGGCCCCTTGATGAACTGAAATATTGATAATATTTAAAAGTTGCATTAAAAACATTCTTGATCAATTGAATTCCAAGTAAAAAAAATGTATTTACTGATTAATGGGAGGTAACTCTTGTTGTTCAACAGAAGTACATGTGAGTGATTCCAAACAATGCAGCAAAAGTGTGACTTACATAATTCAGATTTCAACATGGGTCAATTACCCATGCCACCAATCTACCGGTATATTATAGTAAGAGAAAACCAGGACAAAAAAATCAAGAAAATCTGAGAAGAAATAGATTCAAGATATTTTTTTTAAATAAGTGCTTTTATATTAAATTAAGACTTCAACATATGGTAGTTACCCATCTTTATTATAATAGAATCAAAGAGCCACATCCAAAAAATCATAAAAATTGGATTAGAAGATACATTGTAACTACAGGATATTTTTTTTTAATAAGTGGTTTTATATGAAATAAATCAGGAAATATTTTAGTGCAGAAAGATTTTTAACCTGTAAATGTATATATACATGTACATACATTTGTATTATGAGGAATGTATAAAAAAGTAGTAAAATTTTTATCAAAATGTATTAAGTAAAATTACCAATTTTAATTCTGTGCATTGTGTTTTGTCAGTTGAAAGTCTTTTGACCTGTGAAATTGTAAATGTATATTACAGTATATACATATGAGGAGGGGAAAAAGTAAACATTTTGTCAAAATGTATTAAGTTTGATTGCTACTCTTAATTCTGTGTATTGTGTTTTGTCAAGTATTGAGAAATTATTTCCATTTATTAAGTCACTGGCGGGACATTTAATTTGATTGAAAAAATCAATAGCATGAACCACAAAAGAATAAAGAAGTGTGTCTTTAATATTGTGATGTTATGTTGATAATTCTGCATTCTTTCTCAAGATAATAATCTTTGTGAGGTGGATTTCTAAATATCACTTGTGGTAAATTCGAAGAATTATTAATTTATATTTAAATTAGGGAATTTAATTTAAAGTTTCTTTAAAAAAAATAGTGATACAATTAAATTCATACATACCGGTATATATTTTTTTATTATTAAATTTGGTTATTGTTTTTTTGTTTTTTTTCTGACAAAAGCAATAATTTCTAATTATATATATATATATATATATATTTTTTTTATGTAGAAATATACAT
The DNA here is from genome assembly GCA_963383655.1 of Bathymodiolus septemdierum. Lineage (NCBI taxonomy): Eukaryota > Metazoa > Mollusca > Bivalvia > Mytilida > Modiolidae > Bathymodiolus > Bathymodiolus septemdierum. The sequence continues at coordinate 9,936,743 of OY726528.1, read as the reverse complement.
TTTTTACCATTGTTTACCAAAAAACTTTTATAATTAAGTCTCCCAAACAACGTTTGGAGACTTCTTGTTTTTACTCCGTTTCTTCTTATTATTATTATTATTAAGTCTCCCAAATAACGTTTGGGAGACTTATTGTTTTTGCTCCGTTTCTTATTATTATTATTCTCTTTCTTCTCTTTTCTTTCTTTGGCACATGAACTTGTCCACGGCAGATCTCAGGAACTACTGGACAGAATTTCATGAAACTTGGTGGAATTATAGATATATGTTTCTAGTTGATCCTAAATTTTTCAGATTTGTGGTAAAGGGGGTCAAAGCCATATTTTTAGGGGTTCAAAGGGGGTGGGGGTTACTATAGAATCTTATGGGAAAATTGAAATTTCGTACATTAATGTTGATAACTTTTAAATGGATAATGATAGAGACATAAAATTTGATATAGTGATAGGTCACCATTAGAGGAGCAATTCTGCGTTGTCAAAAATTTTCAAGATGTCTGTCATTTACAAAATGGCTGCCAAAACACGGCATAAAAATGGGGGGTTAAAATTCAACATTGTCCGATATCATCAAAATTTGATATGTGGGTAGATAATGATGTCCTGAATTAATTGCCGACGTTGAAAAATTTCTACCGGTCGCCATTTTCAAAATGGCCCCCACAATACCGCAAAAATTCAACATTGACCGATATCATCAAAATTTGATATGTGGGTAAATAATGATGTCTTGACGTGATTCCCGACATTGAACAATTTCTACCGGTCGCCATTTTCAAAATGGCCACCACAATACCGCACAAATTCAACATTGTCCGATTTCAACGAAATTTCATATTTAGGTAGATTTTGATGTCCCGAATTGATTGCTGACATTGCAAAATTTCTACCGGTCTCCATTTTCAAAATGGCCACCACAATACTGCAAAAAATCAAGCTCAGAATTTGTCACAATGCAAAGTGTTCATTTAAACCTATTGTCAGTGGCCGGTTTTGGAGACTTCATTATCGTTAGATTATAATTATATCTTATTATTATTCTCTTTCTTTCTTTCTGTGGACCATGAACTTGTCCACAGCAGATCTCAGGAGCTACTGGACAGAATTTCATGAAACTTGGTGGAGTTATAGATATATGTTTCTAGTTAGTCCTAAAGTTTTCAACATTGTGGTAAAGGGGTTCAAAGGGGGTAGGGGTTACTATAGAATCCTATGGGAAAGTTGAAATTTTGTACATTAATGTTGATAACTTCTAAATGGATAATGATAGAGACATAAAATGTGACATAGTGATAGGTCACCATTAGAGGAGCAATTCTGCATTTTCAAAATTTTCGAGATGTCTGCCATTTTCAAAATGGCTGCCAAAACACGGTATAAAAAATGGGCAGTAAAAATTCAACATTGTCCGATATCATCAAAATTTGATATATGGGTAGATAATGATGTCCCGAATTGATTTTCAACATTGAAAAATTTCTACCGGTCGCCATTTTCAAAATGGCCACCACAATACCTCAAAAATTCAACATTGTCCGATATCATCAAAATTTGATATGTGGGTAGATAATGATGTCCCGACATTGAAAAAATTCAACCGGTCGCCAATTTCAAAATGACTGCCACAATACCGCAAAAATTCAACATTGTCCGATATCATCAAAATTTGATATGTGGGTAAATAATGATGTCCCGACATTGAAAAATTTCTACCGGTCACCATTTTCAAAATGGCCGCCACAATACCGCACAAATTCAAGATTGTCCGATTTCAGCTCCATTTCATATGTGGGTAGATTATGATGTCCCGAATTGATTCCTGACATCGAAAAAGTTCTACCGGTCGCCATTTTCAAAATGGCCACCACAATACCGCACAAATTCAACATTGTTCGATTTCAACGTCTTGAATTGATTGCCAACATCGAAAAATTTCTACCGGTCTCCATTTTCAAAATGGCCACCACAATACCGCAAAAATTCAACATTGTTCGATTTCAAAGGTAGCTTTTGATTTATTTTTTAAAGCTGTTGTCAGTGGCCAGTTTGGGAGACTCCATAATCGTTAGATTATAATCATATCTTGTTGTTATTGTAATTGATGTTTTTTTTATTTTTTTTATATTATGCACAAAAAATAGCTGTGTTTCTGCTAACTTATTGTAGGACTAGGACAAGATTGTTGTACTTTGAACAGCAATTCCCCATAATAAGTAGCAAATTTAGAAATTAAAACTAGAGTCCATTGGTAATTTAGGCATCCAGAAGCTATTTCTATCTCAATTTTATTTCACTCCAAAAAATGGGAGAAGATCTCTATCCAGGACGATTTTTGTAAAGCAACTCGATGGGTATTATATTTATCTATTACAGAAACTTGAAGATGAGTAGTATTGGTAGAGAAGTATGTGTACCAAAGAGATGACAAAGCATCATGGGATACATTATGTTTCTGGTTTGCTTGGCTGTTGTCAGTACAGGAATGCCAGGTACTAATATATAGTGAACGGTTACAAAAGTCTCCTGAAGCCCTCTTGAACCCAGAAATATAATATGAACCCTTTTTGGAAACACCTCAATTTTAAGGAAAAAAATTCAGTTAACATGGAGTTCTATTGGATTTTATGAAAGACCCCATCCTTATTTGAATCCCCCCTCCCCCAAGCACACTTTTAAAGGACCCCATACTTAAAACAAGATTTGATTGCACATCAAGATATCGTAGATCAAACATTATAAAAATTCCTATGAAGCTTCAAAAAGTGAGTGCATGGTTTTTGAGAAAACATGCGGACACGTTCATGGCGGAAGATGAAAGGGACAGAATAAAAACACTGAGTCTCCATGCTTTTTTCGGAGACTTAATATATAAAGCATCCTAATGAATGTTTCGATTAAGCACCATTAACATCTCCCTGTTGTCTTCCACTTCTCCCTGTGTGCTCTCTGAAAGAGAGGTCACTTCTCCCTCTAATTTGAAAGTATTTTTTTTACCTTGTTTACCTTGTCCCGAGGTCATATTGAGAGCCCTTGCATGATTTCTGTTAATGCAGAAATACATGTACCTGGTGTATTTGACGAAGCATATGATCGTGGGATACAATTTAAAAAAAAGTGTTAAAAGGAACAATGATATATTGCAAATGATTTACATCTTACAGCTACATGTACAACTTAAACCCAAAAATTAGAGAGAAATGACATGTATTAGTAAGAAAGGATATGGATGTATATGAACATGAGATGCTATCCAACATTACAGACACAAATTAAAGTAAAGGAACAGCTTGTAGTAAGAAAGGATATGGATGTATATGAACATGAGACGCTATCCAACATTACAGACACAAATTAAAGTAAAGGAACAGCTTGTAGTAAGAAAGGATATGGATGTATATGAACATCAGACGCTATCCAACATTACAGACACAAATTAAAGTAAAGGAACAGCTTGTAGTAAGAAAGGATATGGATGTATATGAACATCAGACGCTATCCAACATTACAGACACAATTTAAAGTAAAGGAACAGCTTGTAGTAAGAAAGGATATGGATGTATATGAACATGAGACGCTATCCAACGTTACAGACACAATTTAAAGTAAAGGAACAGCTTGTAGTAAGAAAGGATATGGATGTATATGAACATGAGACGCTATCCAACATTACAGACACAAATTAAAGTAAAGGAACAGCTTGTAGTAAGAAAGGATATGGATGTATATGAACATGAGACGCTATCCAACATTACAGACACAAATTAAAGTAAAGGAACAGCTTGTAGTAAGAAAGGATATGGATGTATATGAGCATGAGACGCTATCCAACATTACAGATACAAATTAAAGTAAAGGAACAGCTTGTAGTAAGAAAGGATATGGATGTATATGAACATGAGACGCTATCCAACATTACAGACACAATTTAAAGTAAAGGAACAGCTTGTAGTAAGAAAGGATATGGATGTATATGAACATGAGACGCTATCCAACATTACAGACACAAATTAAAGTAAAGGAACAGCTTGTAGTAAGAAAGGATATGGATGTATATGAAATGAGACGCTATCCAACATTACAGACACAAATTAAAGTAAAGGAACAGCTTGTAGTAAGAAAGGATATGGATGTATATGAGCATGAGACGCTATCCAACATTACAGACACAAATTAAAGTAAAGGAACAGCTTGTAGTAAGAAAGGATATGGATGTATATGAACATGAGATGCTATCCAACATTACAGACACAATTTAAAGTAAAGGAACAGCTTGTAGTAAGAAAGGATATGGATGTATATGAACATGAGACGCTATCCAACATTACAGACACAAATTAAAGTAAAGGAACAGATTGTAGTAAGAAAGGATATGGATGTATATGAACATGAGACGCTATCCAACATTACAGACACAAATTAAAGTAAAGGAACAGCTTGTAGTAAGAAAAGATATGGATGTATATGAACATGAGACGCTATCCAACATTACAGACACAAATTAAAGTAAAGGAACAGCTTGTAGTAAGAAAGGATATGGATGTATATGAACATGAGACGCTATCCAACATTACAGACACAAATTAAAGTAAAGGAACAGCTTGTAGTAAGAAAGGATATGGATGTATATGAACATGAGACGCTATCCAACATTACAGACACAATTTAAAGTAAAGGAACAGCTTGTAGTAAGAAAGGATATGGATGTATATGAACATGAGACGCTATCCAACATTACAGACACAAATTAAAGTAAAGGAACAGATTGTAGTAAGAAAGGATATGGATGTATATGAACATGAGACGCTATCCAACATTACAGACACAAATTAAAGTAAAGGAACAGATTGTAGTAAGAAAGGATATGGATGTATATGAACATGAGACGCTATCCAACATTACAGACACAAATTAAAGTAAAGCAACAGATTGTAGTAAGAAAGGATATGGATGTATATGAACATGAGACGCTATCCAACATTACAGACACAAATTAAAGTAAAGCAACAGATTGTAGTAAGAAAGGATATGGATGTATATGAACATGAGACACTATCCAACATTACAGACACAAATTAAAGTAAAGGAACAGCTTGTAGTAAGAAAGGATATGGATGTATATGAACATGAGATGCTATCCAACATTACAGACACAAATTAAAGTAAAGGAACAGATTGTAGTAAGAAAGGATATGGATGTATATGAACATGAGACGCTATCCAACATTACAGACACAAATTAAAGTAAAGGAACAGCTTGTAGTAAGAAAGGATATGGATGTATATGAACATGAGATGCTATCCAACATTACAGACACAAATTAAAGTAAAGGAACAGATTGTAGTAAGAAAGGATATGGATGTATATGAACATGAGACGCTATCCAACATTACAGACACAAATTAAAGTAAAGGAAGAGCTTGTAGTAAGAAAGGATATGGATGTATATGAACATGAGACACTATCCAACATTACACTTAGACATACATTAAAGTAAAGAAACAGATTGTAGTAAGAAAGGATATGGATGTATATGAACATGAGACGCTATCCAACATTACAGACACAAATTAAAGTAAAGGAACAGATTGTAGTAAGAAAGGATATGGATGTATATGAACATGAGACGCTATCCAACATTACAGACACAAATTAAAGTAAAGGAACAGATTGTAGTAAGAAAGGATATGGATGTATATGAACATGAGACGCTATCCAACATTACAGACACAAATTAAAGTAAAGGAACAGCTTGTAGTACATGTAAGAAAGGATATGAATGTATATGAACATGAGACGCTATCCAACATTACAGACACAAATTAAAGTAAAGCAACAGATTGTAGTAAGAAAGGATATGGATGTATATGAACATGAGACGCTATCCAACATTACAGACACAAATTAAAGTAAAGCAACAGATTGTAGTAAGAAAGGATATGGATGTATATGAACATGAGACGCTATCCAACATTACAGACACAAATTAAAGTAAAGGAACAGATTGTAGTAAGAAAGGATATGGATGTATATGAACATGAGACGCTATCCAACATTACAGACACAAATTAAAGTAAAGGAACAGATTGTAGTAAGAAAGGATATGGATGTATATGAACATGAGACGCTATCCAACATTACAGACACAAATTAAAGTAAAGCAACAGATTGTAGTAAGAAAGGATATGGATGTATATGAACATGAGACGCTATCCAACATTACAGACACAAATTAAAGTAAAGGAACAGATTGTAGTAAGAAAGGATATGGATGTATATGAACATGAGACGCTATCCAACATTACAGACACAAATTAAAGTAAAGGAACAGATTGTAGTAAGAAAGGATATGGATTTATATGAACATGAGACGCTATCCAACATTACAGACACAAATTAAAGTAAAGCAACAGATTGTAGTAAGAAAGGATATGGATGTATATGAACATGAGACGCTATCCAACATTACAGACACAAATTAAAGTAAAGGAACAGATTGTAGTAAGAAAGGATATGGATGTATATGAACATGAGACGCTATCCAACATTACAGACACAAATTAAAGTAAAGGAACAGATTGTAGTAAGAAAGGATATGGATGTATATGAACATGAGATGCTATCCAACATTACACTTAGACACAAATTAAAGTAAAGGAACAGCTTGTAGTAAGAAAGGATATGGATGTACATGAACATGAGACGCTATCCAACATTACACTTAGACACAAATTAAAGTAAAGGAACAGTTTGTAGTAAGAAAGGATATGGATGTATATGAACATGAGACGCTATCCAACATTACAGACACAATTTAAAGTAAAGGAACAGCTTGTAGTAAGAAAGGATATGGATGTATATGAACATGAGACACTATCCAACATTACAGACACAAATTAAAGAAAAGGAACAGATTGTAGTAAGAAAGGATATGGATGTATATGAACATGAGACGCTATCCAACATTACAGACACAAATTAAAATAAAGGAACAGATTGTAGTAAGAAAGGATATGGATGTATATGAACATGAGACGCTATCCAACATTACAGACACAAATTAAAGTAAAGGAACAGCTTGTAGTAAGAAAGGATATGGATGTATATGAACATGAGACACTATCCAACATTACACTTAGACATACATTAAAGTAAAGAAACAGATTGTAGTAAGAAAGGATATGGATGTATATGAACATGAGACGCTATCCAACATTACAGACACAATTTAAAGTAAAGGAACAGCTTGTAGTAAGAAAGGATATGGATGTATATGAACATGAGGCACTATCCAACATTACAGACACAAATTAAAGAAAAGGAACAGATTGTAATAAGAAAGGATATGGATGTATATGAACATGAGACGCTATCCAACATTACACTTAGACACAAATTAAAGTAAAGGAACAGTTTGTAGTAAGAAAGGATATGGATGTATATGAACATGAGACGCTATCCAACATTACAGACACAATTTAAAGTAAAGGAACAGCTTGTAGTAAGAAAGGATATGGATGTATATGAACATGAGACACTATCCAACATTACAGACACAAATTAAAGAAAAGGAACAGATTGTAGTAAGAAAGGATATGGATGTATATGAACATGAGACGCTATCCAACATTACAGATACAAATTAAAATAAAGGAACAGATTGTAGTAAGAAAGGATATGGATGTATATGAACATGAGACGCTATCCAACATTACAGACACAAATTAAAGTAAAGGAACAGCTTGTAGTAAGAAAGGATATGGATGTATATGAACATGAGACACTATCCAACATTACACTTAGACATACATTAAAGTAAAGAAACAGATTGTAGTAAGAAAGGATATGGATGTATATGAACATGAGACGCTATCCAACATTACACTTAGACACAAATTAAAGTAAAGGAACAGATTGTAGTAAGAAAGGATATGGATAGATATATGTCTTCAACAATGAGCAAAATTCATTTCCTAAAATGAGTGTGAAATGGTCCCTAGCCTGCAGTTGAGTGATACTCTTTACTTCTCACTAATGTTGGACAGATGATCGATTATAATTGGTTGAAGATAACCGATTACGATAATTAATAAAAAAAATTAAAAAAATGTACCTAGTAAAAGTCCATAATCGATTATTTTTATAAAAAAAAATAGAAACAAGAGGAAATTTTCCAAAAATAATCTAGAATTCAGTGCAGTCTTGCACCCATTTACTTGTAATTTTCAACCTCGAAATTTGTGTTTGAATTAATTAACATTTTTGTGCACAATTCGTAAGAAAGGATATGGATATAAATAAACATGAGAGATTATCTAATTTTACACTTAGACACAAATTAAAGTAAAGGAACAGCACTTTTATTGCTGTTCTACACTTCACTGTCACATATATATACTTGTACATTTTGTACTTGTAATCAATAGTTGATTGGTTTAAGCATAGCAGATTTTGTACAGAAAATTGATTCAAATTTTGATACGACTGTAAAAAATTTTAAATGAATGATAATAGTAATTAATCCCAAATTGTTTTAAGGTAGGTAAGTATTTCAGTTATCGGTATATCATGGTGGTCAATTTTATTGGTGGAGAAAACCAGAGTACCAGAGAAGCAAATTGTTTTAACTAGGTGAATGATGCAGACTCATGTGGGCCTCTGGTTTTATTTTGCCTAATATAGAAATAATGATAAAGATACTTGAATCTAACTATTAAGGAAGTGGAATTTGTCGAAATGTGAAATACTGTGGCTTTTTTATAAATTCTTTTGAACAATTAAATTAGATTTTGTCTGGCGCCAAATTACTGAATCATAGTCTCAAGAATGTTTTTCTGTCATTAATTTCCTCATCGCCTTGTCGATGGAATTTTCACTGGTGCCACATTTTAATTAAGAAGTCGTGAGGCATAATAATCTTTAATTCACATGGATAAATTGTCACCGTTTCTGCCATTCATTATTTCAAATTAAGGGTTTGAATGACTTGGGGCAATTGTTAGAAAAAAAATATTACTCACTATCCTAAATTTATTGACTCTTAAGACTAGTATTGTTAAATATTTTTAAACTAAATATTTTTTTATTTACCATTTCTTTTGACTGTCAAAGCTAGTAAATAATTAATCTCCCAAGCAACGTTTGGAGACTTTTTGTTTTTGCTCCGTTTCTTATTATTATTATTCTCCTCCTCCTTTCTTTCTTTACGTGGCACATGAACTTATCCACGGCAGATCTCAGGAACTACTGGACAGAATTTCATGAAACTTGGTGGAGTTATAGATATATGTTTCTAGTTGGTCCTAAAGTTTTCAGCTTTGTGGTAAGGGGGGTCAAAGTCATATTTTGAGGGGTTCAAAGGGGGTGGGGGTTACTATAGAATCCTATGGGAAAGTTGAAATTTCGTACATTAATGTTGATAACTTCTAAATGGATAATGATAGAGACATAAAATTTGACATAGTGATAGGTCACCATTAGAGGAGCAATTCTGCGTTTTCAAAATTTTCGAGATGTCTGCCATTTTCAAAATGGCTGCCAAAACACGGCATAAAAAATGGGCGGTAAAAATTCAACATTGTCGATATCATCAAAATTTGATATGTGGGTAGATAATGATGTACCGACATTGAAAAATTTCTACCGAACGCCATTTTCAAAATGGCCACCACTATACCGCAAAAAATCAACATTGTCTGATATCATCAAAATTTGATATGTGGGTAGATAATGATGTCCCGACATTGAAAAATTTCTACCGGTCGCCATTTTCAAAATGGCCGCCACAATACCGCAAAAATTCAACATTGTCCGATTATCATAAAAATTTGATATGTGGGTAGATAATGATGTCCCGAATTGATTCCCGACATTGAAAAATTTCTACCGGTGCCAGTTTCAAAATGGCCACAACAATACCGCACAAATTCAACATTGTCCGATTTCAATGACATTTCATATGTGGGTAGATTATGATGTCCCGAATTGATTCCTGACATCGAAAAATTTCTAACGGTCGCCATTTTCAAAATGGCCACCACAATACCGCACAAATTCAACATTGTTTCGATTTCAACCTCCTGAATTGATTCTCGACATCAAAAAATTTCTACCGGTCTCCATTTTCAAAATGGCCACCACAATACCGCAAAAATTCAACATTGTTCGATTTCAAAGGTAACTTTTAATTAATTTTTTAAACCAGTTGTCAGTGGCCGGTTTGGGAGACTTCATAATCATTAAATTATAATCATATCTTGTTTCTTTAGATGTTCATTGACTAATTAATATTAAATCTGTTAAAAGTATGAGTTGTAAATTTTTGTCTAAAGAGTACTGACCTTTAACCAACATATTCTACCTTCATAGTTAGTAGTCAGTTAACTACAAACACATTCACTGACCCTACTATTGTACTGTCCATGTTTATGCTTTCAATTATTTTTGTGATAGTACAAAATTATGTGGTCTTTTTGAGTGGAAACAAATTTCATTTTTTATTATACCCCCGCTCCCCGAAGGGGGAGGGGGGTATACTGTTTTACCTCTGTCCGTCCTTCCGTCCGTCCAAGATATTTTTCGTCGCATTTTTCTCAGTAACTGTTGATGGCAGAAATCTGATATTTGGTCACAAGCATCATATAGGTATACCATATTGTGGGTAGCGTTTTTGGACCCGTCAGATTCCTACTTCCTGTTTGCTGACTTAGTTGGTCTTTATACACATTGAACATATATGCACATTTTTCGTCACATTTTTCTCAGCAACTATTGATGACAGAAATCTGATATTTGGTCACAAGTGTCATATAGGTACCCCATATCGTGGGAAGCGTTTTTGGACTCATCAGATTCCTACTTCCTGTTTGCCGACTTAGTTGGTTTTTATACACATTGAACATATATGCACATTTTTCGTCACATTTTTCTCAGCAACTATTGATGGCAGATATCTGATATTTGGTCGCAAGCTTTATATAGGTATGCCATATTGTGGGAAGCGTTTTTGGACCCGTCAGATTCCTACTTCCTGTTTGCCGACTTAGTTAGTTTCTATACACATTGAACATATATGCACATTTTTCGTCACATTTTTCTCAGCAACTATTGATGGCAGAGATCTGATATTTGGTCACAAGCTTCATATAGGTACCCCATATCGTGGGAAGCAGTTTTGGACCCGTCAGATTCCTACTTCCTGTTTGCCAAAGAGCGGGGGGGGGTATCATAGGTGAGCATTAGCTCACAGTTCATCTTGTTGTTTGTTTATTTATGTATTGCCGATGGAGATTCAGTTATCAAGAGGGAGGGTTCAGATTCCATCAACCGGTTTAACCCCAGCCACATTTTTGTGCCTGCCCTAAGCCAGGAGCTGGATTTCCAACATCACATGTTGTGATGTTTTTGTGTTCAGTGAGATGAGAGGTCATTGTTCATTTTGTTGATGTTGGTGAAATTGATCACCATCACTGTATGAACTTCCTTTCACAATTATTATATTACTTGTATTCCTATGCAAAGCAGGTGCAGCCCTCATCACTATGCCTTGTTAAACAACAATTGTATATTCTAGCTACATTTATGAATCTGAGAATTTTTTATTGACAAATTATCAAGTTATTTTTCCTATTTGTTCACTAGGTCAGGAATATGATTATATAATTGGTTGATATTCAATCCATTGATAGATATTGATGTATAAACTGACCGTTGGAATGTATTTTTCCATTATCAGGAATATATTCAGATACAGTGAATGGATCATGTCATGACGAACCTTGTAAAAATGGAGGATCGTGTATACATAGTACAACAAATGATACATTTCTCTGTGTTTGTCCAGAAAGGTATGTTTATAATAACCTTGTTCTATCTAATATGGTGATACACTGTACATATATTTATTTGAGCTCTAGCTAATGCTCAACTAATTTAATTAAAATAAAGGGTCCCTTTATTGACTTCCTCACAGCAAGGTTCCATTGTAGCTACACTTTACAGGGATACTTGTAGCAATTTATTTTGATGAGTCCAAAAGACATTTCTGAAAAAATGTCTCACCATTGTAAAAATCTAGAATTTGAAAACCTTGGTTAGATCCAACTAAAAATGATGAGTGCAGAACTCATCTAGGCGAGTTGCTTTAAATGAACACATTTTTTTATTGTCTTGAAGCTCTTCAGAGATATAGTGAATTTTGTAACTACATGTGTAGATTAACACGACGGGTGCCACCAGTGGACCAGGAACTGCTTACCCTTCCAGAGCACCTGAGTTCATCCGCGGTTTTTAGTGTGGTTCATGTTACTCGATCTTTAGTTGGATATGTATGTTTTGTAGATCGCTGTTTGTCCTTTTGTCCTTTTTATTTTGGCAATTATGTTGTCAGTCCTTCTTCGATTGATAGATTCTAATAACCCCTTTGGTATCTTCAAACACTTCTTACAGCTAATTGAATCTGATAACCCCTTTGGTATCTTCAAACACTTCTTACAGCTAATTGAATGTCATCATGTGTCTAGAAATCTGTTAATGACCAAATTTATTTGTAGGAATTCTGCAAATAAATGCAGAAAAATCAAATAATACTGTGACTCACTCCCATAAAAGAAGAAAGGACAATGACATTTCCTGACAGTATTATACAAGTTGGAAGATCAAACAATTTTTTCTCTTTGATCTGTTACCACAGATTACAACATTGTCTTGAACTTAATTGGAATTCTTGTCACTTGTGCAGTTTCTAAGGCATTGGAGTGATTAATTAAGAACAAATTTTCTAATTGTTTTTCAACATTTTCTTCAGGAAAGACTCATTTTTCACTAATTATTGGATTTTTGGCAACTTTTTTTGTGTAGATTATGAGAAATAAAAACATTTATTGATTTGAGGTTTGCATATAAATTGATTGCATTACTCAGGGTTGATTTTTTTTTTCAGTTATTTAACTGATTTCTGATATTTTTCTGTGAATATTTTTTTTAAAGTTGCATGATCAGAACAGTTCACATCAAGAATGGACACTTTGAAGGGTAGACACAGGGCTTTCTGAATTTAATATTTTTCAAGTATACCAGCAGTACTTCACTATTTACAGGCGGTACTTTTTATTAAAATTTGAACAATTTTCATGAATATCACTCTTTAAAATCAGGAGGTACCAAAGACCATTTTAGGTGGGTAAAAGTAGCTGGTACCGCCCCTTAATGAAACACATGTAGACATAGTTTCAGTTATTTTATTTTCTAACCAGAATCGTCCCTTGTTACTGAACAAGTGAAGTAATATAAAAAAAACAATAAAAGGTAATTCCCAAGAGGATATACATGTATAATTAACCTGTATAATGGGTACAAATAAAGGAGGGTGACATGAACTTCATGCCGTAGTTGTTAGAGTTTAGTATGCATTGATATATATCCTTCCATTGACCTTTCAATAATTAATACCTTATTGTTTTCATATGACCCAGACTGGTCAAATGATTTGTATATAATACACACCTTGCCTCAAGGTCATGATCGTATGATAGTTGGATTTACAACTACCTGTGCAATCAGTGCCTATTGCCACTAACGCTGTGAGTTGGAATCCTGTTCATGGCAAGGTGTACTCGATACAACATTATGTGATCAACTTTATCAGTGACTTGCACCAGATCAGTGGTTTTCTCTGGGTACTCCGGTTTTCTCCACCAATAAAACTGACCACCACGATATAATTGAAATATTGTTGAAAGTGGCATTAAACACCATAAAACCAACCCCAAAAGTTTTATGATCGAAAGACCTGAACTTACAAAATGACTTTCTGAGAGAAAAAAAGTGATGATTATACACATTTAATTACGGTATAAGTGTACAGTATGAATATAGAGGTTATTTATTATTTATTTATAGATTTACAGGTCAGTTGTGTGAAGTTACATGTAACAACCTAACATGCCCACAGAATTACAGCTGTCATTCATGTATAAATGGTATATATTCTAATATTACAAATATAAATACTGTCAAACCTGCCTTAAAGGGCACCTCTATATAACAAATCACTGTCTATAAAGGGAACCTCTATATAACAAATTTGTCTATAAAGGGCAGTCTCATTTTCCCAGTAATGAATAGTACATATGATTTTAACCTGTATATAAAGGGTGATTGTTCATAAAGGTCACAGTTTCAAGTTCCCTTGAGTGGCCTTTATATACAGATTTTACTACTGTCGTGTACTGTAATTAGTGGTAATATCTTGGAGGGTGTATTTTTCAGTTTAATCTGCCACTGAAGACCTATTCAGGCACATGGAACCAAACTTTATATAATCGTTGGGGATGTAGAGTTATACCCCCTATTTACTTTAATTTGAAGAGGGTACATATTTTTCCATGTTTTGTAAGTATTTAACCAAACCAGTATGTGCTTTATAAATTATTTAATCAAACCAGGATGTGTTTTATCCAATAATTAATGACACCAAAGATGGGCTTTATCAAGTATTACTTCATATCAGTTCTAAATTCGACTTTTCCATTGGTGTAGACATGGTCATGTGACAGTCATGCATTAATCTGCGTTAAAGGAATCCACCAGTCATTAACATGGTAACCATTACCAGTCCTCGAAATTTACTAAATTCTTGTATATCTAAGTAAAAACTGAAAAATTTACTGGTCCGAACAAAGTTTTACTGTTCTTAAGCTGGAGGACCGGTGCTCATCATGAGAACTGCATTAAATCACAAATGCCGTTTTATTTCAGATGATAACTGTACAACAGAACAGACCAGCCATAATACAAATATGTGTTTGTTTGGAGGAAAGTGTACACAGATCACAAATACAGAAAGTCAGTGTTTATGTCCATCTGGAATATCTGGTCAACAATGCCAGCAGGTTCAGTCAGTCACCTTTGATGGTCATGGATTCATCAAGTTACCTCCCCTTCCTGATCTTGTAATGATAAATAATACAGTGAACATAAGTCTGACCTATTCTACCAGTCTTGAGGATGGAGTTATCTTTTTCTTATCAGGTGTAAGTTCAATATTAAAAAATACATGTAATTTTATTTCTCTTTTGCATATAGAAATTAGAATGAAAAAAAACCATAGATATCAAATTTAGTGCACAGGACGCATGTCTGGAATAACCTCTCAACACGTAGGCTCAAAATCGAAAGATTGGAAAGCCAAGTGAACCTCTGTGGGACCAACTCACGATAGATAGGTATTCAGTTTATGCAGGTTAAATTAACAAAGATTTTCTATCTTTGAACTTCAGAGCTCCAGATAATTTTCAAGTCCAAAGGGTAATTACCCCCTACTTTTGAAAATGATGGGTATTTGCATATTTCCTTTGCACTGTTGTACTCTCTACTTCAAAAAAGATTGCTTACATGTACACTTTTAAAATTATGTTTGACACAAGTGTTATTCAATAAATACAGGATGCAAGTGAAATGTATATCTCTGTTTAATTTGACACGATTGTGTCATGTTTATTAATAAAATGTTGTAAATATTTTGTTTTTTGCTCGTCGACTTCGGCAGTTTTCACAGCCGTGTTGATAATGTCATCAATCATTCCTTTAACTATACTGTCACTAGACACAGATGAAACTGTCAGGAACTTTTAAAAAAGTATATAATTTTCCGTAGCACGCTTATTCATGTTCTTGCTCGTTTTCAATGAACAACGTGTTCCCAAATTCACTTTCGTTTTAGTTCTTAACTAAATCGCATTTATTTGTAATATTGACAGCGATTGGATGATTTATCCTAAACATCCAATCAGATCTCTTTTGACATCGATGCTTAGAAAGGCAAACATTCGGTACCCCTCGGATGTATACACTTTCTCTTTCGAAAAGTATAAATTAAAGAGAAGTAATTACAGGGAATTTCTCAAAGTCAAAAATGTATTGTTTATGTACACGATGTATTGTCATCAACAGCATACAAGTACGCTCCGAATTTGGAAAGTTTGCTTACACAGCAATATGTATGCATAAATGTACACTCTGATCTGATAATACATGCGTTTTTACTCATTTTCATAGCGTAAAAAACGCAAATACGCAGCTTATCTGGAGCTCTGAACTTTATTTAAAGTTTGGTTTATACAGGATACGGTTTGATGCAAAGTTTGGTTTAGACAGGCTTCGCTGCACTTAGATTACAGGTATATTTTTACTTCACTTGACCAGATTGTTTTCACTACGTCAATACTCTATTAATGTTTCTCATTTTGAATTTTTGGAAAATCAAATGGTGAAATCAGAGATGAAAGTTTTCCTCTAATCTGCAGATTTTATTTTATTTTTGAATAAAGTATTTATAGATAGAATGCTCTATCTTTTTGGATTTAGGCCATTAAATCCTACGATTGTTTTTTTTTTTTTTTTTTTTCATGAAATCGCAATGATTATCACTAAAGATGTGATATTTCTAAAAATATTTATTTTTTAGTTTGAAGATAGCGAATTCTACCTTAGTTTAGAAATCGTTGAATCAGTTTTACAGTTGTCACACAATCTTGGTACAAAGAAAACACAGATTGAAATCCCCATTCAGCACCCCATTCATGGAGGAATTTATACTGTTACCATAGAAATCATAATCACAATGGCTGAAACCAATGCTACAATACATCCAATCTATTGTAACCAGGCCAACAGATGTCATGTAACCGTAAAGCAAGCGACAGGAAACATTTTGAAATTGAATAAGAATTTTCTGATTGGAGGCATAGATAAGTTTACCACGTTCATTAGAAGTAAACTTTATTCATTAAGTGGATTTAATGGATGTCTTGGGGTGAGTTTTTTTTTATTGCGAACAGGATATTGAACACGCTTGAAATTAAATGACAAAATGTATTTGTATCAAACATCCTATATTGTTGTCATTGCAAGATTTGGGGAGACTTACCTCATTCAGTGTGAACCCTTAAATAATTCACAACAAAGGATACACTATTAATCAGTGTACATGAAAGAGTAGTTTTATTGTTGTTCTTCATCACACACTCGTCTATTTTCTATGTTGTTAGAAAAAAAAAATATCTACAAAAGAATTCGTAGACGAACGCAAGAGTTCTCAAGTCCTAAGTTACATTGGAAGTAAAAGAACGATCTTGGACAACAGTACAAGCAGGAACATGAAACGAAACAAACTCACAAAAACAAGGATTAAGACCAAGCTGCTCTGAAAAGGTTAACATCTCCTGTTCCGTTAATAGCACCTGTCATGATGTCCTAATAGCAAAGCTAAGTAAGGTAACAGAGATTTGAGGATGGTGTTAGAAATATTTCATATATATCAACCATTAGATAAATATACAAGGTGATGTGCTATGCTCATTTTTAATATGCTCCCAAGGCAAACAAAAAATTATTTTTAAAAGTATGTTTCTGCTGGACAAGTCAATTACACTTGAAGGAGTCCAACTCTATAGTGCCTACCCTTAGATTCTTATTTCCATTTTTGGACAAGCACTGATAAGAAACAGACCCTTGTCCATGTATAACCTACATTGTAGGTAAAAATTAAAAAATTAGAAAGATTTGCCTGCCTACCTACCTGTACCCATTTTTTCAAATATGTTAGTAGAAACACAGGTTTTATTTTTTGGCCTAATACCTGGAATGTAGTACAAGTACATTTTATTTTTATTATTTTCAGAATTTTATTATAAATGGAGAACTTCTTGATTTGAACAGACAGACTTTGAATTCATCAGAATCGTCAAAAAAAGGTGTACAATATGGATGCCAAAAACATAATTACTGTACCAAGGATTTCTGTCAAAATGGCGGGAAATGTATTGACTTAGAGGACAGGAAGTACTGCAGATGTCAGAATGGTTACCATGGTGACAAATGTGAATACCAAAATGAGGCCCACTTTTTTAATGGATCATTATTACATTTTGATGGTACAGGAGAAATCAATGAATTGTCAATGTGGATAACATCAACAGCTAACTATGGGATGATTGCCTACACAGTATGTTTCCTTTGTATTTTACTACACTGGCAAAATGCCAAACAGTATGTTCATGTGTTCATGAAAAAAAATCTTTGAAGATACCACAGTAGTAATCAGAAGACGTAAATCAAAGGATGGACAACACAAAAGAAAAAGGACAAACAATTATCTATAAAACACTTCACACAGAAAACTAAAGATTGAGCAACACTAACCCTAAAAAAAATCTACAGTTGAACGCAGGTGCTTCCGATGGTTAAGCAGTTCCTGCTCCACTAGTGGCAGTCTTCAAGTTTTTAGAAGCAGTTCCTGCTCCACTAGTGGCAATCTTCAAGTTTTTAGAATAAGATATAACTCACAATAAAATGTAGGAATAAAAACAATTGTCACACTGTAATAGAAAATCTAAGTGATCCGATTGGTTATTTACTCGATTTTACTAATCCATATAATACGGCTCTAGCCGGTAATATGAAAGCACGTGCCAAGAAAGATAACTCATTTTGAAATCATAAGTAATCAAAATGGCGACCCCCAGGTTCGCCTGTCACTCTGATGCCGATATTGAGGCAATTCTAAATCATTTGTTATTTTTCTGTTCAAATTGTTAAGTTGTTTATTAAATATGTTGAATAATTAATTTCTTCTTTAAAGCAAAGTCATACCTGGGGTTGAATGTTCATGAGACAATACATGTATAGTCATGGTCAGTGTTCTTTATTTAGACTTTACACAGGTAATATGGCCCCATGGTATTGCAGTATGACAAATTCGTTATGTAGGCTTTAGACAGGTAATACGGGTTCGTATAACCTGTCTATGTTGTATATTTCCCTCGCCTTCGGCTCAGGAAATATAAAACACAGACAGGTTATATGAGCCCGTATTACCTGTCTAAAGCCTATATAACTAATAATGTTGTCATTTTGAAAATTTCACTCATCTCTTGATGAGAAATAAACAGAAAATTCTTTTTTTTTAACAATTAATTTTCAATTTTTTATTTTGTTGAAATAATGCCTGCATTGTAATGTTAATAGGGTTAGGGTTATGGTATTTAACACCACTTTCAACAGAATTTCAGTTATATCATGACGGTCAGTTTTATTGGTGGAGGAAACAGGAGTACACAGGGGAAACGACCGACCTGTCGCAAGTCACTGACAAACTTTATCACATAATGTTGTATCAAGTACACCTTGCCATGAGCAGGATTCAAACTCACAACATTAGTGGTGATAGACACAGATTGCATGTTATGCTAATCAAATGTGCTGTATTCAGTTCATGTCAATAATATCACCTTTATAGAGCCTCTAATTTAATGTTCTTATATCTTCAGGTTGGTTTTGATTCTGTAGCCATAATGTTAGATAAAGGTAAATTAAGGTTACATGTTCTGTCGTTAGGAACCAATGAAATCATCAGCCTCATTGGAAACAATTTGTCGGATGGGAATTGGTTTTATATCAGTCTGGTTATATCCTCGTCAAAATACACGTCTCAGTACAAGTTACAAGGTAAGAGTTAGTCTACAAATATAGTTTTTGATTTATGGTGGTTTACGCCACTTTCAACAATATTTCAGTTATATCATGGCGTCAGTTTTATGGATGGAGGAAACTGAATTACCCGGAGAAAAACACCCACCTATTGCAAGTCACTGACAAACTTTATCACATAATATTGTATCGAATACACCACGACTGAGCAGGATTTGAACTCACAATATTAGAGGTGATAGGCACTGATTGCATAGGTAGCTATAGATCCAACTATCATGACCATGACAGCCCCTGAAGATGTTGGTTATATCTTTTTTTTTCTGTTCCGATACAATAACATGTAACAATATTTCTATGGAGTCATGTCATGTAAGCATTCATTCATCTATCACCGCTCAATAATATTCAAGACAGTTAGATATATTGACCAATCAGACAATAGGTCTTGACATGTACTCAGTTTTTATACCTAAAGATGAAGTAGGCTCGTCCCTGGTTGGGTAGATGAAAATATGAACCCTGATGTGACCCCATACAGGATGTCATTAGATGTTAATGTAAACATATAACTTTATTTTGATTGACAATAGACTGAGATGCTTTTTGCGACATTACATTTATTGTAGAAGCTGCTTATCTCCCTTTGAATTTCATCATTCGTGTACATGGTTGATTTTGGTTTCGGTTTTATTGGTGGAGGAAACCGGAGTACACAGAGAAAACCACCAACCTGCGCAAGTCACTAACAAACTTCATCACATAATGTTGTACACATCGCTCTGAGCGGGATTAGAACCCACAACATCAGTGGTGATAGGCATCGATTGCATAGGTAGTTGTAAATCCAACTACCATGCGATCATGCCCATGATGGCCCCCTGGTGTATATTATTTGTATCATTCTTTAATACTTCAACTTTTGTGTTTTACTGCACTCAAGTTAAACTCAAAAACCATGATGGGTTAATCAGGTGATACACAATCTGAAGCCATTGTCACAATGACTTCAATAACAAAACCATAGCTGATGGGTTAATCAGGTGATACACAATCTGAAGCCATTGTCACAATGACTTCAATAAAAAAACCATAGCTGATGGATTAATCAGGTGATACACAATCTGAAGCCATTGTCACAATGACTTCAATAACAAAACCATAGCTGATGGGTTAATCAGGTGATACACAATCTGAAGCCATTGTCACAATGACTTCAATAAAAAAACCATAGCTGATGGGTTAATCAGGTGATACACAATCTGAAGCCATTGTCACAATGACTTCAATAAAAAAAACATAGCTGATGGGTTAATCAGGTGATACACAATCTGAAGCCATTGTCACAATGACTTCAATAACAAAACCATAGCTGATGGGTTAATCAGGTGATACACAATCTGAAGCCATTGTCACAATGACTTCAATAAAAAAACCATAGCTGATGGGTTAATCAGGTGATACACAATCTGAAGCCATTGTCACAATGACTTCAATAAAAAAACCATAGCTGATGGGTTAATCAGGTGATACACAATCTGAAGCCATTGTCACAATGACTTCAATAAAAAAACCATAGCTGATGGGTTAATCAGGTGATACACAATCTGAAGCCATTGTCACAATGACTTCAATAACAAAACCATAGCTGATGGGTTAATCAGGTGATACACAATATGAAGCCATTGTCACAATGACTTCAATAACAAAACCATAGCTGATGGGTTAATCAGGTGATACACAATCTGAAGCCATTGTCACAATGACTTCAATAAAAAAACCATAGCTGATGGGTTAATCAGGTGATACACAATCTGAAGCCATTGTCACAATGACTTCAATAAAAAAACCATAGCTGATGGGTTAATCAGGTGATACACAATCTGAAGCCATTGTCACAATGACTTCAATAAAAAAAACATAGCTGATGGGTTAATCAGGTGATACACAATCTGAAGCCATTGTCACAATGACTTCAATAACAAAACCATAGCTGATGGGTTAATCAGGTGATACACAATCTGAAGCCATTGTCACAATGACTTCAATAACAAAACCATAGCTGATGGGTTAATCAGGTGATACACAATCTGAAGCCATTGTCACAATGACTTCAATAAAAAAACCATAGCTGATGGGTTAATCAGGTGATACACAATCTGAAGCCATTGTCACAATGACTTCAATAAAAAAACCATAGCTGATGGGTTAATCAGGTGATACACAATCTGAAGCCATTGTCACAATGACTTCAATAACAAAACCATAGCTGATGGGTTAATCAGGTGATACACAATCTGAAGCCATTGTCACAATGACTTCAATAACAAAACCATAGCTGATGGGTTAATCAGGTGATACACAATCTGAAGCCATTGTCACAATGACTTCAATAAAAAAACCATAGCTGATGGGTTAATCAGGTGATACACAATCTGAAGCCATTGTCACAATGACTTCAATAAAAAAACCATAGCTGATGGGTTAATCAGGTGATACACAATCTGAAGCCATTGTCACAATGACTTCAATAACAAAACCATAGCTGATGGGTTAATCAGGTGATACACAATCTGAAGCCATTGTCACAATGACTTCAATAACAAAACCATAGCTGATGGGTTAATCAGGTGATACACAATCTGAAGCCATTGTCACAATGACTTCAATAAAAAAACCATAGCTGATGGGTTAATCAGGTGATACACAATCTGAAGCCATTGTCACAATGACTTCAATAAAAAAACCATAGCTGATGGGTTAATCAGGTGATACACAATCTGAAGCCATTGTCACAATGACTTCAATAAAAAAACCATAGCTGATGGGTTAATCAGGTGATACACAATCTGAAGCCATTGTCACAATGACTTCAATAACAAAACCATAGCTGATGGGTTAATCAGGTGATACACAATCTGAAGCCATTGTCACAATGACTTCAATAAAAAAAACATAGCTGATGGGTTAATCAGGTGATACACAATCTGAAGCCATTGTCACAATGACTTCAATAAAAAAAACATAGCTGATGGGTTAATCAGGTGATACACAATCTGAAGCCATTGTCACAATGACTTCAATAAAAAAAACATAGCTGATGGGTTAATCAGGTGATACACAATCTGAAGCCATTGTCACAATGACTTCAATAAAAAAACCATAGCTGATGGGTTAATCAGGTGATACACAATCTGAAGCCATTGTCACAATGACTTCAATAAAAAAACCATAGCTGATGGGTTAATCAGGTGATACACAATCTGAAGCCATTGTCACAATGACTTCAATAAAAAAACCATAGCTGATGGGTTAATCAGGTGATACACAATCTGAAGCCATTGTCACAATGACTTCAATAAAAAAACCATAGCTGATGGGTTAATCAGGTGATACACAATCTGAAGCCATTGTCACAATGACTTCAATAAAAAAACCATAGCTGATGGGTTAATCAGGTGATACACAATCTGAAGCCATTGTCACAATGACTTCAATAAAAAAACCATAGCTGATGGGTTAATCAGGTGATACACAATCTGAAGCCATTGTCACAATGACTTCAATAAAAAAACCATAGCTGATGGGTTAATCAGGTGATACACAATCTGAAGCCATTGTCACAATGACTTCAATAAAAAAACCATAGCTGATGGGTTAATCAGGTGATACACAATCTGAAGCCATTGTCACAATGACTTCAATAAAAAAACCATAGCTGATGGGTTAATCAGGTGATACACAATCTGAAGCCATTGTCACAATGACTTCAATAAAAAAAAAATCCTACAAGATTATATACATGTAAAAATAAAAAATTGTGTATACCTTCCAAATATGCGAACCTTTTAGTGCCTTTTTTCAAAATAAAAAATGTCTTTTTCTTTATAATAGAGTCAAACCTGCTTTAGTGACAACCTCTATTAAGCAACAACTTGTATTATGTGACCTTAATTTAATTTACCTTCATAGTGCATTGCATATTGATTAAATCTGTATTTAGCGACCACCTGTGTTATGTGACCTTATTTAAATGTTCCCTTGGAAGGTCACATAAATCAGGATTTACTGTACGTACTCATAAATAACTCATCACGATAAGATTTTGCATTATAATATATTGACAAATATTATTTTTTCCAGTTTTAAGTAACAGTAGTACCAGTTTGGGAATGACCAGTGGAACTATTGGAAACTTCCTGACTATTGAAATGCCAATCTATTTTGGGAACCTCCTTTCCCATAATGCATTTGCAAAATGGAGGCACACAGAAACAACACTGCCGACCTATAGCAGGTAAAATAGCTACCACAATTTTGGTCTCGTCTTCAATGAAAATGGCAGAAGGTGAGAAATTGGTTCAGTTTTTTTTGGCAACTAGTAACAGATGTCAAAAGGGGTGGTTTGTTTATTCATTCATTATTAAACAGATTTATCCTGCCACTATTTTGTACCCGTCTTAAACTGAAAGTTAAGATATAAAGCAAAACACTTGGTAATGGTATTTAAGATTATATTTAAAGTTTTAATAGTCTACATGTGTAATATCTGACTCGAGGGATGGCAGCATGAGCAACATATATATATATCTTTATACTAATAATCATACAGTTGAACATTTTTTCAAGATCAAGTGGAACCAAATTTGACAGAAAATGTTATTTCTAAAAATGATGAGTATTTTGGCAATACAATTTTGTGTTTTATATTTTTCAGTTTTGTAGGCTGCATAAAAAATTTATCTATAAATGGATACAAAAAAGACCTGTCAACTCATTCCATGACCAAATATAGTAATGACCCGCCCACTCCAAAACCAGGTTGTCCAAGAGATGACAGTTGTCTATCGTTTCCTTGTTTACATGGTGGAGTTTGTGAAGGAGATTGGCAGGGATACAGATGTCAATGTCAAAGTGGTTTCCATGGTTACAATTGTTCTGAAGGTAAAAATATATGTGTTTACGGTTACATCCTCCAAAAAAATAGGGTAGGTAGGTCGGATTTCCATTTTATTTTATTTTATTTTTTCATTTTATTTCACTTACGGAAATTCCGGATTGCGGACCTATTTGTATCCGGAAAAGGTACCGGACTTAAGAATATATTTGATTACTCTCCGGTGTGAAGGTGTTATAATACCTCAAAAAAATTGTTGCGGTCGTATAATAAAAAAATTGATGCCTATTATTTTTCAGGATGTAACCGGAAACAGTTTTTTTAGGTCAAAGATTTCTGATGTGTCCACTTTCACTTTTTATTTACCGATAAAATGAACTAGGGTCGCCACTGAAAATAGGGTCGGTCGGGTAACCGTAAATAGACATATTTTTTTTTTGGCCTTAGGAATGAAAAGGATACAGTGCCATTTAATTTTGAAGATTTCACATATGTCATTCTAGAGTAACTTTATTTATAGAAAACAATTATTTTTCCACATTTTGTATTAAATTCGTATGGAATTTAGAAATTGATAAAAGTTAGCTCTGTTTTGATTTTGATAGTAAAAACATAGATATCAAATTTAGTGTGTACAACACGTTTCTGTAATAACCTTCATCAGGTACGCTGAAAATCTAAAGATTGGAAAGTCAAATAATTTAAAAGTGTTTCGAGGCCATGAACAGGATAGCCAAAATCGAATAAGGTCAAATATGACTGAGGGAAACACTGACTACTGGATGGATGATACCCCCGGATTTAATCCAGATATCTCAAATTGTATGCTATATCAAAGTAAAGTCATCAGTCACTTCAACTTTGACATGACAAAGTTTAATTGTATATAAATTTAAAATGGGTCAGTGTTAGGGTTATGGTGTTTAACGCCACTTTCAACAATATGTCAGTTATATCCTGGTGGCCAGTTTTATTAATGGAGGAAACCGGTGTACTTGGATAAAGTCACCAACCTGTTGCAAGTCACTGACAAACTTCATCACATAATGTTGTATCAAGTAGACCTTGAACGGGGTTCAAACTCACAACGTTAGTGGTGATAGGCACAGATTGCATAGGTAGTGATAAATCCACCTACCATACGACCACGATGCATCACAAAATTAAAATGAAAATAGATGAACATTAACAACGGAGTTAATAAAGTTAAGAATTTAATTTTGCAGTTGAACCAGCAACCTTCAATGGTAGAAGTAGCCATGTGACCGTGGAACTGAATAGGACTGTTTTCCCCTTCGGAGATGCAGGAGCATTCGAATTTCGTACACCCCAGAATACAGCAACGCTGATGTTGATTCAGTTTTATCACCATGACAACAGAATTTTAACTTCATTAGAATTCAGAATACAGGACGAGAAGCTACAAATTGTAGTTAACTATTGTATGTATTTTAGGTTGTCATTTTTGATCATGTCAAACCAAAGACTATAAAAATGGTATTTGTTGCTTCTCCGCTAAGCATGCAGCATTAAGGAGAAAGAGGAAAGAGTGCTTGGCCCGGAATCATGATAATGTGTCAGAGTGGGGCGACATGTCTATCCGCAGATTGTTGTTTCAGTGAGTTAGCACTATAAGAATCCAACTCGGCGTGTTGCCGAGTTGGTCTTATACAATGCGAACCTCATCATCATCTCATTGATAATTAATTTGTTCTCGCCATGAGATAGCTGGAAAATTGCTGAGTTGGTGTTAAACAACAATCACTCACTCACTCACTTGTCATTGTTGGGTAACAGGTCTGCAGATTGTTTCCCAACAGAGGGACTATTTGGATTTTGGTAGCATTTGTGATTAAAAGGTACAGACAGACATTCCTTTATGGTCAACAGCTGTCAACGACAAGTTTAAAGCACTTCAAACTGGCTTTATTTATTTTTATGCAATAAGCACCCACCTCACTAACGCCATCAGCAGTCACTCAAAGTTTATCCCATTGTATCAGTTTACCGGTATTTAGTGGTCAATATACAGTCTAACCTGCCTTTAAGGGTACCTCTATATAACAAATCACTGTCTATAAAGGGCAGTCTCATTTTTCATAATGAATAGTGCATATAATTTTGTTTTTGGTTTTTTTGTTTGTTTTTGGTTTTTTGTATAAACATATTTTATTAATTAATTCAATATTACACATTATGATAATACACATATAAATTATATAGACATTTAGGATTCGGAAACAAGTGGTTAAACTTATATTAATCCATATCCCTGTTGTTATCTGGTGTTCAAGGTTTAATTTTAACCTGTATTTATAGGGAAACTTGATTAATGCTACATTTTGAGGTTGAGTGGTCTTTATATACAGGTTTAACTATATTCATTCTAGATTTTTTATTAAATCATTGGCAGTTAACTTACAAGGTCTTCTTTATACATAACTGTACCAATTAACCTTTGTCAAATTATTGAATAATTAACTAATTAACTTTAAATCGTTAGAAAAATGGCAGTTATATATATAATAAATTGATGCTACCCTTTTACAACATTATGTGATAAAGTTTGTGAGTGACTTGTGACAGGTCGGTGGTTTTCTCCGGGTACTCTTGTTTCCTCCACCAATAAAACTGACCGCCATGATATAACTGAAATATTGTTGAAAGTGGCATTAAACACCAAAAACCTAACAGCCTTTTACAGTTGTCATGTACAAATGTACTATTTCTATTTTTAGCAAGTATCATAACGTTTCCTACATCAGTGTCCAATGGATTGTGGCATCATATAGAGTGGCATCAAATGGGAGCTGACATGACGGTGGATCTAAATGGAATGTCGTTGACACATCCACACCTTGTAGACTTCTTCAGTATTGATCAGAAATCAATGATAATAGTACATATTGGTGCTAAACCATTTGATAGAGGTACTAGAATTATGTTTAAAAAAAATATGTTATACACTCTGGGTTCATGAATCTACATATGGGTTTGGTGGTCCTAATGAAAAAAATGTCAGTCTTCATTAATTTTCTATAAATGCAAAATACCAAGCTTTTGTCACTCCTTAGCAAAATTTGCTCAAATTTTGCTGATCATGTCTGACAGGACTGACAAATTTCTCAGAACTCTGTACACTAACTGATGAGGAATAGATTTGCACTCAGCACATTGCCAGTTTGCTTGATTTACATGTACATAAGGTATTTGTCAGTGTAATTTTTATGCTCCTCTCACTACCCATATCCGTGCATATATGTAATGGGTAGTGTGCTCACCTCGAATGTTCTAGCCTCGGTCTGGTCAAACAAAAGAATGTAATATTGGTATTTGTTCCTTCTCCACTAAGTAAGCGTCATTAGGAAGTAAAAGCAAAGACTGGTTGGCTCAGAATCGGGATGTGTCTGACCGAGTGGAGCGACATATCTACCAGCAGAATGTTGTTGCAGTGAGCTAGCACTATAAATATCCCAACAAAGTTTGTTGATCTAGACATCATCATCTCGTCAAAAAGTAACGTGTTCTCGCGATGATATAGCTGATAATTGCTCTCTTGACATTAAACAATCAGCCACTCAAATATTCCAGTGACCTCTACTTATAAAGCTGACCACCATACTATAAGTAAAATATTGTCGAACACTCATAATCTACAGAATTGGTTATAATGACATTCTTGATGTCCTCTTTATTTTCAGACACTATTTACTCGCTGGATTTTTTCCATGGTTGTCTGAAAAATATAAGATTTAACAACAAGCTTTTAAACTTCATAAAAGGATCCTCCAATACAGACGGTGTAACTATTTCCTTGAGTGCTGTCAAGCCTGGTTGTCATGGCGATGATGTTTGCAAAGTAAATCAATGTCCACAAAACTCTTTCTGTAATGATAATTGGAATGACTACACATGTTCATGTTTAGAAGGGTGGAATGGGATATTTTGTAATCAAAGTATCGATGATTGTGTCAATAATTTATGTACCAGTGGCTCGACATGTCTGGATGGTCATCTGACGTATACCTGTCAGTGTGATCATGGAAAGACGGGACGGTTCTGTGAGGATTTTGTTTTTGCGTGCGACAGTAATCTGTGTCACACAAACAACACAGAGGTTTGTATAGATGTTTTCCCATTACATTACAGATGTCACTGTAAACCTGGTTGGACGGGAAAAAATTGTTCCCAAAATATTAACGAATGTTCATCATTTCCGTGTCTTAATCATGGTCATTGCATTGATCTAGTCGACGGATTCAAATGTAACTGTTTGCCGAATTTCACGGGTAGAAACTGTCATCAAAGAATGCACGTTTGTACAGGCGACAGGTGTTTTAATGGCGGAACTTGCTCTCCAAACAATGATAATTTCACATACTCATGTTCCTGTTTGCCACCATATAGTGGCAAACAATGTCAGACATTTGATACATGTTTTTATCATCAGTGTGAAAATGAGGCTATGTGCAGTGTGCAAAAAAACAGTAGCCATGGTTACAAATGCGAATGTAAAAATGGCTTCCATGGTAGATATTGCCAGTTTACAGATTCTTGTGCTAGCCAACCATGCCAAAATAATGGCTTATGTCTCAACAAAGAAGAATCATTCCAATGTAGTTGTAAAGACTATTTTTCCGGTGATCTCTGCCAAATCCCTGTCAATCATTGCAACATTAATTATTGCTCAAACAATGGCATATGTATAACCAATTCTTCTATAAATAGTGGATTTTTCTGTGTATGTGATGAAGGATATTCTGGTGCTTTGTGTGAATTGAAAATAAATGGATGTGAAACAAAACCATGTGTAAATGGTCTATGTGTAAACAATATCACTCACTTTGCTGGATTTACATGCGATTGTTTCAATGGTTACTATGGAGATGCATGCCAACATGAATTGGACGAGTGCAGTATTGATACTTGCCTACACAATGGTACTTGTGTTGATCTATTCAATAAATATACATGTACATGTATGGAGGGCTTTGCAGGACAAAACTGTGAGAACGATTTACTGAGTTGTGTATCAAGTCCTTGTGAAAATTCAGGTGTCTGTGAAGAAAATTTTAACAAGACTTTTTCATGTTCTTGTTCGGCTGGTTTCACCGGTGAATTTTGTGAAACGAATATTGACGATTGCGAAAATCATCAATGTAAAAATGGTGCTTCATGTATTGACCTTACAAGTGATTATAGATGTGAATGTATGTCTGGCTTTGGTGGGATATTATGTGATAATGTTGTGAATTCTTGTTTCAGTCAGCCATGTTTCCATGGTGGAGACTGTATTCCTAAATTATCATCAGAATTATGTCTTTCACAGAACCAAACATGTCAACAAGCAAACTGTTCTAGTCATCTAGATTGTCATGGTAACGATTCTTTATACATTTGTAATTGTACATCTTCTGGTTACGGCGGCAAACTTTGCCTTGAAGACATTGATGAATGTCAAATGGGAGACATTTGTCAAAATGGTGGACGATGTATCAATACTAACGGCAGCTATTACTGTGACTGTGGTTACCATGGTTATCAGGGGCAACACTGTGACCTTGACATTGATGAATGTGATGAGATTCCTTGTTATAATGATGGTAAGTATTTTGAAATGCAGTCCTTCAAGGTCGCTAGCAGTCATTCCGAAGGTTTGTCGAATAGTGGCAGATGTGAGGTAAAATTTTAGTTGTTCCGATATTTTCCTCTGTTCAGTCGAATCAAATATCCGATGAAAATAGTTTGTTATTATTTAATTATTTGGTTCCCCATTATTCACAATGTAAGATTTATTAATGGAGTACACAGATCTCACAAATTGCTTGCACAGGAAAAAAAAATTTTATTTAGAATTTAGAGTGTTGTCTTCCTATTTCCTAATATTCATGGTCTTGAATTTCTGAAAAATGTATTTCTATGGATTTAGAATAGGGTACAAATATGAACATATTTTGTGTTTGGGTCATCATACTGGTTCGACAGTTATTTGTCTGACAATCAGTAAAAAGAAGTCGGACGGAAACATGATACAAAAAAAAAAAAAAAAAATGTTAAAGCTGATCAATCAAATGAGTGTAGGAATATTGTTTAATACAAACTGAACAGTATCTCAGCTATGCCATGATGAGTAGAAAACTCTAAGCTGGATAAGTTCATATGTAATTAGCTTTTCACCTTTGATCTGCTCCTCTTATACTACTGATTTATTTGTGCTGCAGATTCTTATTTTCAAAAGATAACTGGAGAACAATATTTTCAGTATCTTTGTTTTTCAGTGTAAGAGAGGTAATTCCTGACCAAATATTAATATACCTGTATATTATATATTTAGATTAAAATACAGGGGTTCATTGTTGAACTTGTGATTAAACTAATCATATGATTAGCCCTAATTACATTTTTAATTCCTAGTCACATACTTAGCTAAATGCAATGATTAAATATGATTAGTTAATACATTGATTAAAAACAGTTCAGCAACAGAATTTAATCATTGCATTAGCTAAGTATGTGACTATGAATTAAAAATGTAATTAGGGCTAATCATATGATTAGTTTAATCACAAGTTCAACAACGGACCCCATGTGTTTTGTATATGCATTATCAATGAATGTCCCAAGGTGTTATATTGATCGTTTTGTTGTACATGCTAATAATGTACTGTGATATTTAGAAATATTTCAATATACAAAGGGGAGTGCTAACCTTCTCTCGTTTCTTACAACACAACTACAATGAGTGCTCAACAACATATATATATACCTCTTTAAATTTGAAAAGTGTTACAGTAGGTAAGATGTGGTTACAAAAAATTCAAATTAACCATAAAAATTAAAATTTTACAATAGATTTTTCAGATTTTTGGAATTGTAATGGATGTATATAAATATTAGAATTGGACCAAAACTTACAAATACAAAAATGTAAAGAAATTTAAAAAATGATAAATTTGAAAGGGGAAGTAACTCTATTCACTGGTTGAAATATATGATATAATGAACATTACATGTCAAGATCTGTATCAACCCTCGACCTATATCACCTCTCGGGCGGGTGGACCTTGGGGTGATATAGGGTTCTCTGGTTGATACGGCATGTGATACAGATTTTGACATGTAATATTCAGTATATATAACAATAAAATGATAGGCTTTTATGTGATTTTTGTACAGTAATATGACAATTATTCAATCATTGCTGGGATCCAAGACTGTTTACTGTGCTACCTGGGCTTACTTTCCCCATTAAAGTTTGGTAGTCACGATATAGCTGAAAAAATTCTGAATGTGATGATAGATACCAATTATTTTAGTCACGATCTAGCTGAAAAAATTCTGAATGTGATGATAGATACCAATAGTCATGATAACCTAACTGAACCTAACCCAAGCATTTCTGGGACAATTTATTTTGCACTCAAGTATACTACATTCTTGATACAGTAGTTACATATCATACACAATTTATATGTGTCATTTTGTGCTGCAACACTGACTTTCTTTATTCATTTATTCTGGTCAACACTCTTGGTGATAACTTATTTTGATTTAATTGATTACAGGTAAATGTATCAACTTACCTGGAAGTTTTAAATGTGATTGTCTGTCTGGTTGGTCTGGCCAATCCTGTGGTGAAAATATCAACGATTGCACTGCAATCTCTTGTCTCAATGGTGGCGTTTGCAATGACATCGATAATGGATTCATTTGTAATTGTACCAATACTGGTTATCATGGTGATGACTGTTCAAAATATATAAATCATTGTGAAAGCTTGCCTTGTAAAAATGGTGGAAGATGCTATCACGACGTGAATCGATACGAAT
Organism: Bathymodiolus septemdierum; assembly: GCA_963383655.1. Classification (NCBI taxonomy): domain Eukaryota; kingdom Metazoa; phylum Mollusca; class Bivalvia; order Mytilida; family Modiolidae; genus Bathymodiolus; species Bathymodiolus septemdierum. Next base: position 9,904,532 of record OY726528.1, on the reverse strand, counting down.
GTGATTGTTCCGAAACAGGTTTCAAGGGAGATAACTGTGATGTAGATGTAGACGAATGTTTAAGTAATCCATGCAGACATAACGGGTCATGTATTAATGGAGTCGGTAGATTCGATTGTCATTGTGACGGGACGGGACATTCTGGAACAATGTGTGAAGACGATGTCAATGAATGTCAAACTGGAACTCATGAATGTCTTAACCATGCCACTTGTCTGAATACTTATGGCAGTTATTACTGCTCATGTCTGGCATCATATACAGGTATTTAGATACACCATGATTTGTGATCATGTGATAGAATTTCCACCATAATATTTTTTTTCGACTGGAACCAATATTACTTATATAATAGTTACTTATGTATAGGGTATTATCATGATTTATAGACGGCCCAAGGGACAGTAGTATTGACTTCAACACTGATAATGCCTGATCCGAAGGAGAGGGCATTATCAGTGTTAAAGTCAATACTACTTTCATGGATATCATGGATATTTTTGAAAACACATGTATGTTTTCTAGCATTCGTGGCTGCCATTGTATGGTAGTTGGATTAACATCTACGTATGCAATTAGGGACTATCACCACTAATGCTGTGAGTTGGAATCCGGCCTGTGACAAGGTATCCTCGGTATAACCTAATATTATTAGAATTTGTCAATAAATTGAGACAAGTCAGTGATTTTCTCTGGGTATGTCTAGTTTCCTTCACCAATGTAATTGACTGCTATACAATATAACTGAAATATTGTTGAAAGTGGCATTAAATACCATAACCCTAACCTTTCTGCCTATAAACTTAATCTTTACATGTTACAGTCCTTACAGTCATGGTCATAAAACCTTTGAGCATGAATTTTGTACTCATATTCGAAAAAAAAACTAGCCAATTAGAACACTGTATAAAATAAATACTTTGTTCTGATTGGATAATTTTGAAGTACTAGTACAAAATTATACTCTGAGTACTGCAGAATTATCCAATCAGAACAAAGTATTTAAAACTTTTGACAATTTTCTAAGATTTTTTTTTGGATTTTTAGGTATTTACTGTGAGTCCTCTGTACAGATAATAGATCAACAGTCCAGTCCCAATCAGCTGAGTATCATCATCCCCTCGGTTGTTATAGTAACACTACTAACTGTCATTGGACTATTTGTGTTGTGGTATATAAAATCCAACAGAAAGATGCATGGACAATATAAGCCTTCAGAGGAAGAACAAGTAGTCTCCCCTGGAATTCCATTAGATAAAATGTTGGACATAACAACAGGAGAAAGACTGATTTGATGGTCATAGCAAAAATATAAGGAGTTATTTCCCTTGCATTACAACAGGAGAAAGACTGATTTGATAGTCACATCAAAAATTTAAGGAGTTATTTCCATTGCAATATTATTAGAAAAAAATATTAAGACATTACTTTTACAAGAAAAAGACCAATTTGACAATCATCACAAATGAGGGAGTTATCTCCCCTGGAATTCCATTAGATAAAATGTTGGACATTACAACAGGAGAAAGACTGATTTGACAGTCATAGCAAAAAATTAAGGAGTTATTTCCCTTACAATATTATCAGAAAAAATGTTAAGACATTACTTCTACAAGAGGACAACAGGAGAAAGACTGATTTGAAAGTCATAGCAAAAAAAATGTTAAGAGAAAGACCAATTTGACAGTCATCACAAGCGAATATTACTGGTGTGCAGACAACAAAGGGCATGCTTTTGAATAAAGTGAGAATTTAAGGAGTTATTTGCCTTGCAATATTATTATTAGAAAAAATGTTAAGACATTACTTCTACAAGAGAAAGACCAAATTGACAGTCATCACAAATGAGGGAGTTATCTCCCAATGAACATTGCTGGTGTACAGACAACAAAAGGCATGATTTGACAATCTTTGAATAAAGTGAAAAATATTTTTTTCTGTCATTCCATATATTTGTGGTCAATTGTTTATTACATCCCTTGTTTTTGGGGTCCGTCATGATTGTATGGTAGTTGGATTTATAACTACCAATGCAATCAGTGCATATCACCACTAACGTTGTGAGTTCAAATCCAGCTCAGGCGAGGTGTGCTTGATTCAACATTATGTGATAAAGTTTGTCAGTGACTTGCGACAGGTTAGTGGATTTCTCCGGGTACTCCGGTTTCCTCCACCATTAAAAGTGACTGCCACAATATAACTGAAATATTGTTGAAAGTGCACGTGGCAGTAAGCATCATGACCCTAACCTCTTTGTACCTAACAGTCATTTTTAAAAACCCCACTTTAATGTTTCTGAGTACCTGCGTTTTAGGATGCAGGCTTTATGATCCATTTAAAGGAAGATAATTCTACTATGATGTTGATAATTATAAGATAGATGAAATGAAATTATTATTTTTTTGGGGTAAAAATATTATATAGAGATGTTTTGAAATTGTAATCTTATTTTAGGTCACTTAACCAGAATAGTCATGTGAGCTATTGTTTTTCCTCTTTGTCTGTTGTCTGTCAATCTCTGAATTCATACTGCCAAATAAAACCAAATTTGAAATAAGTATTTCTTCAACCTTTGACATCTATGTTTTTGTTGCAAATTCCAAAATCAAACATTCGCACCAGAGTCATAAATTCTTTCTAATTGGATGAAATTTTAAAACGTTCCGATTCTCACATGCATCCAACCGCAATAGTCTGACATAGGACTCTATGGAATCTTTTTTAACTTCTTGTGAGAAACTGCTGATTTTTGCAAACCATTTTTTCAAGCTCACTTTTTTTTTTTACAAACTTCACTGTATATGACATTTTTATATTTTGTGTAAATTTGTAGACCAGTGTACAATTTTTAAAACTATTTTGATATAATATTTTACATTGTATTTTGATGCAGTTTTTATAATGTTTTTTTTTTTTTTTTTTTTTACAAAAGTTACATAAAAAGCATAATGTATGAAATTCATTTTTGTGCCATTATTGTATACAAATTTTTTGTTCTAGTCTCTTGTCTTAGTGTGAAAAATGGATTCATATGTGTTATTAATAATCCCCTGTTTTATTTCAAAAGTTATTAACAAATTGAAGTGTTTTGTTTTACATTTATTGTAAAAACTTGATCGTCTATGAAATGATTCTTTTTTAATTTGTCACATGTTTATCATAGATGACACACAGGGATCTTTTTTTACACCACTTTGTTTTATTGTTGTCTTGAATTATTGTTGTTTGTATTACACTTTATGTAGTGATTATAGTTCTAGTTAATATTGAATTATTATTTTAATATCCAGGCATTTGATTGATTTCTGCCACATAGAAATGACATAAGTTTTTTTAGGGAGGGATTACTTTTTGTCTTTTTTTAATTTATTTTTTTATTTTTAGGAGTTTTGTAGTTGAGGAAATTTATTTATAAAATTTGTTCACACCACGATACAGCTGAAATACTATTACATTAATCAATCAATCTTTTTTTTTTTAAAGTTATGACCCATATTTCTACTGTGATGCTCATGTTCTACAATTAAGTCAATTTTTCTCATTTAGACCATGTGCACCCTGAACAATACGATAGTTTGCCAAAGCTCAACACTTAAATGCTAGACATGGTTAGGGAGGTACATAAACAAAATTGGAATAAGATACATTATTGCTATGGAACTTGGAAATATCAAGAAAAAAATCAGTTGTTACCACATACATGTGCATATGAAATATTGTTTGGATCAAAAACATTTACCCTTCTGAGTTGTGTCCCTTTTTCGATATTGTCATGGGAATCTTGTCATCATACCAAGTTTATAAAGGCAATTTGTAGGGTTCGTGGATTGAGTAATGCTGTAGGTTATCTGTTGGTCATCATGCACATTTCTTTTTATGATTACACCTCTCTCTTTAGTATGGAGTTTCTTTGACGGGACATTATTAAATCAGATTTAGTGATAACCTATTCTTCCATAAATGTGTAGCTTTTCCATGTGAGAGAGACCATTAAAGAAAGCTGAATGTGATTCCGTCCTATATTGAGTCTCCACTGCAGTGAAATATTGGAATTATGAATACGCCACAGTTAAAGTTATGTAGGAAATTGCATTAACTTTTTGAATGATTGTTACACCCGCAATTTTTTTAATTAAATTTTATATTTCATTATTTACAGAATAAATAAGTTATTCAATTCATTAAAAATTAGAAATTTGAATATTTTTTCGCTCATATATGAAATCCAACATATTATATTTATGTTCCGCTACCCTCCACTTGCGAAAAATACGGAATTTCCCACAATTGTTTAAGATGTTGCTACATCTTTTATAATACATTATGGAAAAACTTACTAGGCCAGATTTGGCTATCCTGTTTACGCTCCCAAATACATTAAAATTATTTGGTTTTTCAATTTTTTTTGACCTTGAGTGCACCTGATGAAGGTTATGCCAGAAACGTGCTGTGTGCGCTTAATTTGATATCTACGTTTTAATCATCAGTCTTATAAACATGCTACTATTTTTATATTGTTGATATGTTGTTATTGACTTCATTTGATTTAAATATTGTTTGATGAATTTTGTATCGGTTTTTTTAATCTTTTATATGACTATTATATATATAAAGTCTTGATGGTTGTGATCTTTTTATAAGAAATTAAAAGAAAGAGAATAAGTACAGTTGTTTTATTAAATTATTGCTACAAGCGATGGAGTTTCTGGTATTTATTGAAAAACTATATTGAACATAAGAAAAGTTTTAAGATACCAAGAGGGTAATCAGAAGCCGTGAATTGAAGGACAGACAAAAGAGTCAGAACAAACCAATGATCTGTAAAAAACTGCACAGAAAACTAACGATTGAGCAACATGAACCCTGTTAAAAACAGTGGATGAACTCAAATGCTCTGGGAAGGTAAAACAAGAATATCTGTGTATTTAATGTCTCTCTCTCTCTCTCTCTCTCTCTCTTGATCTTGATCTTGATTACAAATGTACTTAGTCATCTGTTGGAGTAACAACAAAGGATACCTTTTTGACCAATACAATAGTAATTGATCATGATGACTCCTTGTATTCCGAGAGTCTACAGTATGGAATAGTTTCCCTGATTTCTTGGGAAATCTCTGGACGATATGAAACATGTCAAATTTCTTCTTCAATATTGAAGATAAATGGGTCGTCCCATTTACTATTCAGTTTGTGATAAACACCTCATCTTCTTTGTGGACTCATAGATCCAGTTTTATGACAAGAAATTTAAAACAGTGATTGCCAACCCAGTTAACCAATATCAACAAGGCCAACAACTACTTCCCACGTCACATCATTAAACACGAAAAGACCACGATATAAGCCAACAGAAATCCAGATATTGGCTTCTGGCAGGCTAAAAAATGTATTGTGGTAAAAACAGATTAATTGGATCCCAACCTGCCCCCTCTTGACATTTGAGAATCTCCTATAGAGTACATATATGAACAAACAATAAAAAGACAGTGAGAGATTCGCTTCCACCCAGGAAGGGCTCACTCAGAAATGAAGGCCAACTTAATACATGGACAGTACAATAGCAGGTTTAGTGCATGCTCAAGCTGAAGTTAAACATCTACTACCTCAGAAGGTAGAATCTGTTGGGTCAAAGAACATTACTCTTCAGAACAAAAATCATAACATTAAATATCAAGTCATAAAGATTCTCCTGGTCTAAAAACTCGTACATGTAACGTACTGTACTATATAGCTGAAAACCTTGCTAGTAACGAATATATGCATAGTATGCTAAGAAACCATATTATGTACTGGTAAAACTGTAAATATACTGGCAAAAAAACCCAGTAATAATAAACAAATAATAAAGTGCATAGTCACACGACAACGCCGGTGCTAGTTTAATATAGCAAATATAACATATATATAATTCATACAACTACATATGAAAATAGTGTATAATTAATTAAATCTACATAATGTTCAAAATGTAAAAGCATAAAGCGTCAAATAACATTTTGCCAAAAATACACTCCTGGTCAAGATTCAAGATTCTTTATTCTCATAAACCAATGCATTACAATGGTATAGACGGACGTTGTCGTGCTGATTGAGGAATCGAACATGCCAGACCGCGAAAAACATTTTTTGAGCGGGAAAAACCACTACGCCACCTATATTACATGTACTAAAACACCCAGGAGAAATTAATGTTATCCTAATTCATTCCATTCAAACGGAAAAAATAACAAAATTATTGGTCTTTGTGGGAGACCAGAATAAAGAGGTCATCAATTTGTTAGAATTAAATTTTGTCCAGCTTGAAGTGAGCGTTTCTTGATTTTAAAGTAAGTGTCTTCTGGTTACTATGCTTGATTATATTCTATGGATCTATTTCATTGACTGTTTGAAGTCTTTTCTTAACACTTTATGCCTACATATTCGTTAATTTCATTTTCCAACATTTCCTACTCGAATTGTACAATAACTGTTTGCATCAGAAGTACTATTCTATTTCCCTACCAAAGACTTTTTTTATTAGGTTTTTTCTAGTGCTACAACGATATGTCATACTTATCTGTGGAATAAAATCATACTATTGCCTCTGCTTCTCTTACAAAAGATTATACTACAGCTGAAGTGCTATTTATTCTTTTTACATTCCCATTGCATGATAGTCTGAGACTTCTGGTTTTTACCCAAACATCTCGATCGTATTTATATGTATCAACATTCCAGCAGCATCTGGATATAGAGTATAAATCTCTCAGTTGATCCAATTCAATATTCTGAAGTTTGTTCATCATAATGTATTTGATAGAGGGTTGCTGCTAACATAGAAGCTACTGAACTAAGGGTTCATAGTGATTAAGTTGAAGTTATCACTTCGAACGTTTTGCGAACACTATCATTACTTGGGTAACCGTTACTCTTATCTATCACAGATGAACATGGATATTGACGTAGTCATCAGTTAAAACGACGGGTGTCACTAGTGGAACAGTGTTGTCTTGTCTTTTGATTTACAACTTCTGGTATCTTAATTGTTTAATTGCTATAGAAGTACATGTATATATAGAGACTGTACTTTCATTAGAATGTTTTCTAACATCACATGGTTGACAATATTTTTAAAGAGAATTATCATTATACATCAGCATGTTTGACGGCAGGACAGTGACCGACAAGTTGCAAAACAACTGTGTAGTTTTCATCGAGTTTTCAGTCGGTCTTATTGTTTCAGTCGGTCTTATTGTCTTGTGTATATATAAGGTTTAAAGATGGAATGAAAATGGTTTTATAATTGTAAATGTCTAACTCTGTTGAATGGTATCCAAAATGCTGAGCAAATGTTGGCTTCATTGAAATTTCTTCTCTTTTTGATTGTCTTCAGGTTGTCACTCATTTTCTTGTACATTGTTGTATTTGGTAGATCTTCACGGTCCTTCATGTTGATCATCAGAATTATTTTCCTTGTGCAAACTGTTATTATACTACACAAACTTTGCAGGGACTGTGAGAAACAGCATCTACATTGCGATGCGTTATATATAAAGTTATGCAAGTTGTATAACATACACATTGCAAATACAAGCGTTAGTGTCTAGTATAAAGGAGATTGCCGAACATCGGATAGGACAGACTAAGGGAGGTAATTAGAGCATTCCTTAAACTAGTGAATGTATCTTTTCAACTTTCATCACAAATTATTTTTTGTACCCTTTTCGCAAATTTTTTGTCTGTTCAAACCCCTTGATATATTTTCTTTAATAGAATCATAGCCTTAGAATTGATAGCAGATATTTTCTCGGAATCAGTCATAATTCTCTTGTCAAAAAAGACACTTTTGAAAGAGAGAAAGGACACTTATAATAGGTAACAGTTTATGGTTGAAATCAAATCATCTCCATTATATATATTCTAGTCTAATACATGTTCTACAGCCACCCCGGGGACACCAATACCATTCATATAGAGTAAGCATTCTTTCCGATGAAGTCCTCTAAAACTATCACTCGGGACTCGAAATACATGTACTTTTATATTCCAAGAACTGAAACAATGACTTCTTTAAAGGAACTGATTTAAGAGGGAGGGCATTATTGGATCTGTTTTATGCTTACAATGTTTTAAATATAGCATACCCTTGAACTCAGTAAACATTATTTTCGAACTTTGAGCTTCCTTTATTCCCCTTAAAACATGAAACACTGAAAAAGGCCCGAACCGAAATTATTGTATTTCTCCTTTTCATGGATCGAATGTCTGTTACACTACAATTGTTGACCATCTATGCTGCCATCGCATGGTAAGTGTATCAACACATACCTGTGAAACCATTGCCTATTACTATTAATGTTGTGAATTCAATTCCCGTTCGTGGCGAGGTGTACTCGATAAATCTTTAAATCATAAAGTTTTTCAGTGACTTGTGGTAGTTCTTTGGTTTTCTCCAGGAATTTCTGGTTTCCCCGACCAATAAAACTGACCGCTATGATGTAAATGGAAACGTTTGTATTGTTGAATTTTGCAATAAGCACCTTAATCTATAACCATATACTACAACTGTGTTACCCCGCCGCCCAAAGATACCCGGTTTGTATATATAGGTATCAAAATCGCTCTTAATTATAAATATATCCAAAATATAAGATTGATTGATTTATGGTGTTTAACGCCACTTTCAACAATATTTCAGTAATATCTTGGTGGTCAGTTTTATTGGTGGAGGAAACCGGAGTACCTGGAGAAAACAACCGACCTGTCGCAAGCTAGCTATTAGGTGAAACCGGAGTACCTGGAGAAAACAACCGACCTGTCGCAAGCTAGCTATTAGGTACAATGAAAAACACTTTTTTTAAACCTACAAGCGGTATGTAAATGTTCACCAATTGAATAAGATCTTATAATAGTTTGACAATCTGATCGATATTTTAAATCTGTAATTATTTCCTTAATGGTCTCAATGCATTGTAAATAAAACTTTTATATAATACATGTATATATAATATCAGGCATGCCATTTATGTCTTTTGTACTTTTGTTATTACTAAAAAGTTCTTTTGAAAATATATTAATCCATTGTGTTCCCTGGTTTAATATAATGAAATGCATTTTCATTTTAAAACACCGTAACGGTTGATTTATGTTTTTCGGTCGCTATACAAACTGACCCCCAATACACGCAAGTTTGCCTGATTTGGCGGATTACATGGAGAAAAACTCTATTGTGTGCATGTACATTAATTAAATCCCGTGTAACTAATACCATTTAAAAGGTTTTATTATTTGATTTGGATATATAACACTTTAGTATATTTCACTGAGACTTTAATAATTTTTGGTGTTGGAAAGTGTTTTGTGTGTTTTTTGTTGTTTGTTCTTGTAAAAAAAGAGTGTTATTCAAATTTTTAATCATGGGGGAATTTCAAACTTCGTTCAACAAAATTTTGAAGAGAGACATAAAGCATATATACAGTGGATTTCCTCAAACATTATCTTTGAGATACACATCGATATATCCAACCATGGATCAGCTAAGACAAAAAGAGGACAGCCATGACTTGAAAATGGGAGTGTTGAAATATTCCGAATACGACGAAAATTATGGATGTATGATTCCACGTGCTCCTGCCTTTCGTAACCTCTCGCGTTACGAAATTGACGCCATGGTCGGGCGTTTACGACAACCGACGACGGCAAGTAAAGGTATAAATAACACCAGCGACAGAAATGTTATTCTAGAAAAGGAAAAAACAAACCCACAATTTCTTGGAATTAAAAGGGAAGCAACTGATATTGGAGAACTCAATGCTAGAATAAACAGACCGACCAAAATTAGCGAGATCAGAAATCACCAGACGAAAACAAAACTTGCAGACGTCAGTGTGTGAAAACTGAAAATCATGTGCGATTATTTTATAATTTTACGAATGATAAATCATCCATAAAAATATCCACAAAACACACAATTTTCTGAATTACTTGAAACTTGTTTCCAAACAATTTCGCTTCAAATGTTGACTCCAGGAAAAGTAACGTGAATATTGTGTCTTGATTATATTAATCTATGCCATCTTTGTTTGGAGAACTACGTTTTCATATCTAATCTATCGTCTATAGAACTTACCGGAGAGTACAAATTGTGAGATGCCAGGGAAAACTCTGCTTTCTATGGGAACTTAGCTCTTCTTTTTTTTATGTGACATAAAAAGTATACCCATACGAGAAACTAATGTAGGCAAGTACTGCGAGATTAAGATCTATATTCTAAACACGCTAGGGACAGTACAAGTACATTTCGTGCTTAATAATTAATATGGTTGTTATCGATTGTATGTAATTGTTTTACAGTAAAACACACAGATTGTTTGTATCAAATTTTAATTATTAGCTTGCATTAAATTGAAATTTTCTGTTTTAAATAATATATAAATCAAATTTAGAAGTTATACGTTGAGTAAAACATTCCGTTCCGGATCACCTGGTTTCGCCATATGCCTACATGTTGTGATGTCCGCTACGATTTTCACGTCAAACGATGTACGATTCGTCTTGACTCATTTGTTTAGAGGTGAGGGGTTCATGTTTTACTTGTTATTTGTATGTAATTTAGGCATACTGATTACAGGGGCCGTCGTGATCGTATGTTAGTTGGATTTACAATTACCTATATGCAAACGGTGCCGGTCTATCACCACAAGTTGTGAGTTCGAAACCCGTTCATGGGGAGGTGTACTCGATACAACATTGTGATAAAGCTTGTCAGTGGCTTGCGATAGGTCGTTCGTATTCCCCGGGTACTTCGGTTTCCTCCACCAATAAAACTGACCGCCATTATATAACTGAAATATTGTTGAAAGTGGCGTTAAATACCATAAACCAACCAACCGTATACTGATTTTCATATTATATGATGTTCATGTCGTTTAAAAGTAACACGACGGGTGTCACATGTGGAGCAGGAACTGCTAACCCTTCAGTCCTGAGCACCACCACCACACAAACACACCGAGTTCTAGTGGGGTTCGTATGGCTCAGTCTTTCGTTTTCTGTGTAATGTTTGGTAGATCGTTGTTTTGTCCTTTTCTTTTACCCATTGTGTTGTCTATCCTTTGATTTACGACTTCTGATTACCCTTTGGTATCTTTAAACTTTTACCCATTGTGTTGTCTATCCTTTGATTTACGGCTTCTGATTACTCTTTGGTATCTTCAAACTTTTACCCATTGTATTGTCTGTCCTTTGATTTACGGCATCTGATTACTCTTTGGTATCTTCAAACTTTTACCCATTGTGTTGTCTATCCTTTGATTTACGGCTTCTGATTACTCTTTGGTATCTTCAAACTTTTACCCATTGTATTGTCTGTCCTTTGATTTACGGCTTCTGATTACTCTTTGATATCTTCAAACTTTTACCCATTGTGTTGTCTATCCTTTGATTTACGGCTTCTGATTACTCTTTGGTATCTTCAAACTTTTGCCCATTGTATTGTCTATCCTTTGATTTACGGCTTCTGATTACTCTTTGGTATCTTCCATCTTTTGCCCATTGTGTTGTCTATCCTTTGATTTACGGCTTCTGATTATTCTTTGGTATCTTCAAACTTTTGCCCATTGTGTTGTCTATCCTTTGATTTACGGCTTCTGATTACTCTTTGGTATCTTCAAACTTTTACCCATTGTGTTGTCTTTCCTTTGATTTACGGCTTCTGATTACTCTTTGGTATCTTCAAACTTTTGCCCATTGTGTTGTCTATCCTTTGATTTACGGCTTCTGATTACTCTTTGGTATCTTCCACCTTTTGCCCATTGTATTGTCTATCCTTTGATTTACGGCTTCTGATTACTCTTTGGTATCTTCCACCTTTTGCCCATTGTGTTGTCTATCCTTTGATTTACGGCTTCTGATTACTCTTTGGTATCTTCACACTTTTGCCCATTGTGTTATCTATCCTTTGATTTACGGCTTCTGATTACTCTTTGGTATCTTCCACCTTTTGCCCATTGTATTGTCTATCCTTTGATTTACGGCTTCTGATTACTCTTTGGTATCTTCCACCTTTTGCCCATTGTATTGTCTATCCTTTGATTTACGGCTTCTGATTACTCTTTGGTATTTTCAAACTTTTGCCCATTGTATTGTCTATCCTTTAATTTACGGCTTCTGATTACTCTTTGATATCTTCAAACTTTTACCCATTGTGTTGTCTATCCTTTGATTTACGGCTTCTGATTACTCTTTGGTATCTTCAAACTTTTACCCATTGTATTGTCTGTCCTTTGATTTACGGCTTCTGATTACTCTTTGGTATCTTCAAACTTTTACCCATTGTATTGTCTGTCCTTTGATTTACGGCTTCTGATTACTCTTTGGTATCTTCAAACTTTTACCCATTGTGTTGTCTATCCTTTAATTTACGGCTTCTGATTACTCTTTGGTATCTTCCACCTTTTGCCCATTGTATTGTCTATCCTTTGATTTACGGCTTCTGATTACTCTTTGGTATCTTCAAACTTTTACCCATTGTATTGTCTGTCCTTTGATTTACGGCTTCTGATTACTCTTTGATATCTTCAAACTTTTACCCATTGTGTTGTCTATCCTTTCATTTACGGCTGTTGATTACTCTTTGGTATCTTCAAACTTTTGCCCATTGTGTTGTCTATCCTTTGATTTACGGCTTCTGATTACTCTTTGGTATCTTCCACCTTTTGCCCATTGTGTTGTCTATCCTTTGATTTACGGCTTCTGATTACTCTTTGGTATCTTCCACCTTTTACCCATTGTATTGTCTATCCTTTGATTTACGGCTTCTGATTACTCTTTGGTATCCTCAAACTTTTGCCCATTGTATTGTCTATCCTTTGAATTACGACTTCTGATTACTCTTTGGTATCTTCCACCTTTTGCCCATTGTATTGTCTATCCTTTGATTTACGGCTCCTGATTACTCTTTGGTATCTTCCACCTTTTGCCCATTGTATTGTCTATCCTTTGATTTACGGCTTCTGATTACTCTTTGGTATCTTCAAACTTTTGCCCATTGTATTGTCTATCCTTTGATTTACGGCTTCTGATTACTCTTTGGTATCTTCCACCTTTTGCCCATTGTGTTGTCTATCCTTTGATTTACGGCTTCTGATTACTCTTTGGTATCTTCCACCTTTTGCCCATTGTGTTGTCTATCCTTTGATTTACGACTTCTGATTAACCTTTGGTATCTTCAAACTTTTGCCCATTGTGTTGTCTATCCTTTGATTTACGGCTTCTGATTACCCTTTGGTATCTTCCACCTTTTACCCATTGTGTTGTCTATCCTTTGGTTTACGGCTTCTGATTACTCTTTGATATCTTCCACTTTTTACCCATTGTGTTGTCTATCCTATGATTTACGGCTTCTGATTACCCTTTGGTATCTTCAAACATTTAGCCATTGTGTTGTCTATCCTTTGATTTACGGCTTCTGATTACCCTTTGGTATCCTCAAACTTTTGCCCATTGTGTTGTCTATCCTTTGATTTACGGCTTCTGATTACTCTTTGGTATCTTCCACCTTTTGCCCATTGTGTTGTCTATCCTTTGATTTACGACTTCTGATTAACCTTTGGTATCTTCAAACTTTTGCCCATTGTGTTGTCTATCCTTTGATTTACGGCTTCTGATTACCCTTTGGTATCTTCCACCTTTTACCCATTGTGTTGTCTATCCTTTGGTTTACGGCTTCTGATTACTCTTTGATATCTTCCACTTTTTACCCATTGTGTTGTCTATCCTATGATTTACGGCTTCTGATTACCCTTTGGTATCTTCAAACATTTAGCCATTGTGTTGTCTATCCTTTGATTTACGGCTTCTGATTACCCTTTGGTATCCTCAAACTTTTGCCCATTGTGTTGTCTCTCCTATGATTTACGGCTTCTGATTACCCTTTGGTATCTTCAAACTTTTGCCCATTATGTTGTCTATCCTTTGATTTACGGCTTCTGATTACCGTTTTTGTTTCTCCAAGCATTTCTTGTAGAACCCTAATGCATAGAGATGGTATTGCAGGATACAGCATGCACTAATTGTGCTTGTGGGAATAAATATTAACACGCTCTTGGAACGAGATTTAAAAGTAGTGCCTCGTGTTTGGAGAGGGCCACACTCAGTGTAACAGTTTCTTAGGAGTGGCTGTTAGTGGCTCGTTGCAAGGACAAAATATCCCCATCTTATTCATCACCCTCCTTTTCCTCGTTTGCATGTAATAATCAAAACCTCCACTCATATTCCATACCGGTGCCACCTGGGGACGTATGATAGTTGGATTTACAACTACCTATGCAGTCAGTACCAATCACAACTAACTTAGTGAGTTCGAATCCCTCTCATGGCGAGGTGTACTCTATACAACATTATGTGATAAAGTTTGTCAGTGACTTGCGGCATGTCAATGGTTTTCTCCGGTTTCTTCTTCCAATAAAACTGACCGCCACGATATAATTGAACACCCTAACCCTGTGCCACATTAAGTCTACGTTATTTGTTGTTTGAAAACTTGTTCTTGTTATTGTTGAAATTCTGCTCTGTTGACTGTTTTATCAATCAGGTCGAAGAAAATACAAGATTCATGGAGGTGACCATTCAAGATATGTTTCTGCAAGGCTTGTTTTAAGAAAGGTTTGAAGATACCAAAGAGGTAATCAGAAGTTGTAAATCTAAGATACCAAAGAGATAATTAGAAGCTGTAAATCTAAGATACCAAAGAGGTAATTAGAAGCTGTAAATCTAAGATACCAAAGAGGTAATCAGAAGTTGTAAATCTAAGATACCAAAGAGGTAATCAGAAGCTGTAAATCTAAGATACCAAAAGGGTAATCAGAAGTTGTAAATCTAAGATACCAAAGAGGTAATCAGAAGTTGTAAATCTAAGATACCAAAGAGGTAATCAGAAGTTGTAAATTTAAGATACCAAAGAGGTAATCAGAAGCTGTAAATCTAAGATACCAAAGAGGTAATTAGAAACTGTAAATCTAAGATACCAAAGAGGTAATCAGAAGCTGTAAATCTAAGATACCAAAGAGGTAATCAGAAGCTGTAAATCTAAGATACCAAAAGGGTAATCAGAAGTTGTAAATCTAAGATACCAAAGAGGTAATCAGAAGTTGTAAATCTAAGATACCAAAGAGGTAATCAGAAGTTGTAAATCTAAGACACCAAAGAGGTAATTAGAAGCTGTAAATCTAAGATACCAAAGAGGTAATCAGAAGCTGTAAATCTAAGATACCGAAAGGGTAATCAGAAGTTGTAAATCTAAGATACCAAAGGGGTAATCAGAAGTTGTAAATCTAAGATACCAAAGAGGTAATCAGAAGTTGTAAATCTAAGATACCAAAGGGGTAATCAGAAGTTGTAAATCTAAGATACCAAAGAGGTAATCAGAAGTTGTAAATCGAAGATACCAAAGAGGTAATTAGAAGTTGTAAATCTAAGATACCAAAGGGGTAATCAGAAGTTGTAAATCTAAGATACCAAAGAGGTAATCAGAAGTTGTAAATCGAAGATACCAAAGAGGTAATTAGAAGTTGTAAATCTAAGATACCAAAGGGGTAATCAGAAGTTGTAAATCTAAGATACCAAAGAGGTAATCAGAAGTTGTAAATCTAAGACACCAAAGAGGTAATTAGAAGCTGTAAATCTAAGATACCAAAGAGGTAATCAGAAGCTGTAAATCTAAGATACCGAAAGGGTAATCAGAAGTTGTAAATCTAAGATACCAAAGAGGTAATCAGAAGTTGTAAATCTAAGATACCAAAGGGGTAATCAGAAGTTGTAAATCTAAGATACCAAAGAGGTAATCAGAAGTTGTAAATCGAAGATACCAAAGAGGTAATTAGAAGTTGTAAATCTAAGATACCAAAGGGGTAATCAGAAGTTGTAAATCTAAGATACCAAAGAGGTAATCAGAAGTTGTAAATCGAAGATACCAAAGAGGTAATTAGAAGTTGTAAATCGAAGCAGAGACAATACAACGGTCAAAAGACGAACAAAGGTCTGCAATCATTATAAAGAACGTAAAACTGTCGAGGTGATGATTTTATCCTATATCAAGGTAATATTGATAGGAAACAAGCTCTGGAATATCGTATCAACTGAAAGCAGCATACTTCATATGCAGGTAAGCTACACTTCTATGGAAAGTTAACAGTTGGAAAATTGAAATCGTATCTTTTGTCGTATAGTTTCGTTCTCAATCGGGATTCGCTGTACATTTCTATGTATATATCAAGAAGGTATCATGTAGACCTAGCTGCTTCTGAGGTATCCTTTAATTAAAGTTCAATGGGATAGATTCGATCAAGACTAAAGGTTTATAATTCTTTCATTCTGGGATATTAAGTTATGTCCATAGCAACTATTGTCACACGATTTTGGCGGCTGATACTGTTATAATGCCCTTCGTCTTTTTTTATTTTATTTTCTTGCAACCAAAGATTTTTTTTAAATCATTTTGCTTTATCTTTTGATTTTAAGCGTATTTGACAAATGCTTGTCCTTAAACTCGCCTTGCGCACTAAATCATATATCTACGGTTTTACTATATGTATATGGAGACCTATTAACAGGATACAATTTTGGCAAATTACTCTACTAAGATGATCATAAACATGAGATTAGGTCGTCATTTCAGAAATCGTATTGCTGCCATAATGAATTAGTGGTTGATTTACAGAGCATTTCAGGCTTTCCTCCTATGTCAAACATGGTGCATATCATGAATGTTTAAAAGAAATTTTGCAATACAATCAAACTTGCCTCAGCAATCACTACCACAAAACGATAACATGTATTGAGTGACCTCGATTTTTATCTCCTTCGTACTGTATTTCGTATTAAGGGTCGTCGTGATTGTATGGTGGTTGGATTTACAACTACATGTACATATGCAATCAGTGCCTATAAACTATCACTACTAAAGTTGTGAATTCAGAACCCGCTCATGGCGAGGTGTACTCGATACAACTTTATGTGATGAAGTTTATCAGTGATGTGCGACAGGTTGGTGGTTTTCTCCGGGTACTCCAATTTCCCCCCACCAATAAAACTGACCGCCACGAAATAACTGAAATATTGTTGAAAGTGACCTTCAATTCCATAACCCTAACCCTCTTTTTTATGTTAGGTTATCGTATGTTTAGCGACCACCTGTCTTGTATGACTATATTTAAATGTACTCTTGGATGGTCGGTCACACATGACAGGTTTGACTATATTTGAATGTACTCTTGGATGGTCCGTCACACATGACAGGTTTGACTCTATTTAAATGTACTCTTGGATGGTCGGTCTCACATGACAGGTTTGACTATATTTAAATGTACTCTTGGATGGTCGGTCACACATGACAGGTTTGACTATATTTAAATGTACTCTTGGATGGTCGGTCACACATGACAGGTTTGACTGTACATGTATATATTTTTGCACAGTTTCAACTCGTAATCACTTGTTAGATATCTAAGCTCACTTATGCCACAAACCTCTGCACAAAATTAGTTATATGTTCATGGGATGCTACTCCTGGTCATAAGACATAGGGGGCATGGGCGGTCGAGTGGTTAAGGTCATTGGAATTTGATCACAAGCCCAGCATCACTGATGGGTTTGCTGCCGATACCAACGTGTAAGATCAACCATTAGATCTTTAGGACAATATTGACATCAGACTTTAGATGAGATTGTAGTATTATTGTTATAATATCGGGTTTGTTCCTTTACATCAACCCCCACCCCACCTTTTACGAAAAAAAAACTAACAAACATCCCCCCCCCCCCCCCCACACACACACTTTTCCACACACAAAAAAAAACATCTTGTGAGCCGACTACAGCAGAATGACTTAATTATATCCTTCATTTAAACTAGTGAGTTAATGTAATGATTGCTGTTTAGTACCAAGTTAGTAAGTATTCAGCCATGTCATGGCAAGAACAAGTTACTTTTTGTTGAGATTATGATGATTCCTGCTTTGTTATGGAAAAAAACCCATTCCGAATTAAATGTTTACAGTACTAGTTCAATGGAACAACAACCACAGGTAAACACATTATATAGACTGTCATTGCTCTTGTTCCTTAATACTGAAATGTTTCCAGTACTAGTTCAATGGAACAACAACCACAGGTAAACACATTATATAGACTCAGTCATTGCTCTTGTTCCTTAATACTGAAATGTTTCCAGTACTAGTTCAATGGAACAACAACCACAGGTAAACACATTATATAGACTCAGTCATTGCTCTTGTTCCTTAATACTGAAATGTTTACAGTACTAGTTCAATGGAACAACAACCACAAGTAAACACATTATATAGACTCAGTCATTGCTCTTGTTCCTTAATACTGAAATGTTTCCAGTACTAGTTCAATGGAACAACAACCACAGGTAAACACATTATATAGACTCAGTCATTGCTCTTGTTCCTTAATACTGAAATGTTTACAGTACTAGTTCAATGGAACAACAACCACAGGTAAACACATTATATAGACTCAGTCATTGCTCTTGTTCCTTAATACTGAAATGTTTACAGTACTAGTTCAATGGAACAACAACCACAGGTAAACACATTATATAGACTCAGTCATTGCTCTTGTTCCTTAATACTGAAATGTTTCCAGTACTAGTTCAATGGAACAACAACCACAGGTAAACACATTATATAGACTCAGTCATTGCTCTTGTTCCTTAATACTGAAATGTTTACAGTACTAGTTCAATGGAACAACAACCACAGGTAAGCACATTATATAGACTCAGTCATTGCTCTTGTTCCTTAATACTGAAATGTTTACAGTACTAGTTCAATGGAACAACAACCACAGGTGAACACATTATATAGACTCAGTCATTGCTCTTGTTCCTTAATACTGAAATGTTTACAGTACTAGTTCAATGGAACAACAACCACAGGTAAACACATTATATAGACTCAGTCATTGCTCTTGTTCCTTAATACTGAAATGTTTACAGTACTAGTTCAATGGAACAACAACCACAAGTAAACACATTATATAGACTCAGTCATTGCTCTTGTTCCTTAATACTGAAATGTTTCCAGTACTAGTTCAATGGAACAACAACCACAGGTAAACACATTATATAGACTCAGTCATTGCTCTTGTTCCTTAATACTGAAATGTTTACAGTACTAGTTCAATGGAACAACAACCACAGGTAAACACATTATATGGACTGTCATTGCTCTTGTTCCTTAATACTGAAATGTTTCCAGTACTAGTTCAATGGAACAACAACCACAGGTAAACACATTATATAGACTCAGTCATTGCTCTTGTTCCTTAATACTGAAATGTTTACAGTACTAGTTCAATGGAACAACAACCACAGGTAAGCACATTATATAGACTCAGTCATTGCTCTTGTTCCTTAATACTGAAATGTTTACAGTACTAGTTCAATGGAACAACAACCACAGGTAAACACATTATATAGACTCAGTCATTGCTCTTGTTCCTTAATACTGAAATGTTTACAGTACTAGTTCAATGGAACAACAACCACAGGTAAACACATTATATAGACTCAGTCATTGCTCTTGTTCCTTAATACTGAAATGTTTACAGTACTAGTTCAATGGAACAACAACCACAGGTAAACACATTATATAGACTCAGTCATTGCTCTTGTTCCTTAATACTGAAATGTTTACAGTACTAGTTCAATGGAACAACAACCACAGGTAAACACATTATATAGACTCAGTCATTGCTCTTGTTCCTTAATACTGAAATGTTTACAGTACTAGTTCAATGGAACAACAACCACAGGTAAACACATTATATAGACTCAGTCATTGCTCTTGTTCCTTAATACTGAAATGTTTCCAGTACTAGTTCAATGGAACAACAACCACAGGTAAACACATTATATAGACTCAGTCATTGCTCTTGTTCCTTAATGCTGAAATGTTTACAGTACTAGTTCAATGGAACAACAACCACAGGTAAACACATTATATAGACTCAGTCATTGCTCTTGTTCCTTAATACTGAAATGTTTACAGTACTAGTTCAATGGAACAACAACCACAGGTAAACACATTATATAGACTCAGTCATTGCTCTTGTTCCTTAATACTGAAATGTTTACAGTACTAGTTCAATGGAACAACAACCACAGGTAAACACATTATATAGACTCAGTCATTGCTCTTGTTCCTTAATACTGAAATGTTTACAGTACTAGTTCAATGGAACAACAACCACAGGTAAACACATTATATAGACTCAGTCATTGCTCTTGTTCCTTAATACTGAAATGTTTACAGTACTAGTTCAATGGAACAACAACCACAGGTAAACACATTATATAGACTCAGTCATTGCTCTTGTTCCTTAATACTGAAATGTTTCCAGTACTAGTTCAATGGAACAACAACCACAGGTAAACACATTATATAGACTCAGTCATTGCTCTTGTTCCTTAATACTGAAATGTTTACAGTACTAGTTCAATGGAACAACAACCACAGGTAAACACATTATATAGACTCAGTCATTGCTCTTGTTCCTTAATACTGAAATGTTTCCAGTACTAGTTCAATGGAACAACAACCACAGGTAAACACATTATATAGACTCAGTCATTGCTCTTGTTCCTTAATACTGAAATGTTTACAGTACTAGTTCAATGGAACAACAACCACAGGTAAACACATTATATAGACTCAGTCATTGCTCTTGTTCCTTAATACTGAAATGTTTCCAGTACTAGTTCAATGGAACAACAACCACAGGTAAACACATTATATAGACTCAGTCATTGCTCTTGTTCCTTAATACTGAAATGTTTACAGTACTAGTTCAATGGAACAACAACCACAGGTAAACACATTATATAGACTCAGTCATTGCTCTTGTTCCTTAATACTGAAATGTTTACAGTACTAGTTCAATGGAACAAACAACCACAGGTAAACACATTATATAGACTCAGTCATTGCTCTTGTTCCTTAATACTGAAATGTTTACAGTACTAGTTCAATGGAACAACAACCACAGGTAAACACATTATATAGACTCAGTCATTGCTCTTGTTCCTTAATACTGAAATGTTTACAGTACTAGTTCAATGGAACAACAACCACAGGTAAACACATTATATAGACTCAGTCATTGCTCTTGTTCCTTAATACTGAAATGTTTACAGTACTAGTTCAATGGAACAACAACCACAGGTAAACACATTATATAGACTCAGTCATTGCTCTTGTTCCTTAATACTGAAATGTTTACAGTACTAGTTCAATGGAACAACAACCACAGGTAAAACACATTATATAGACTCAGTCATTGCTCTTGTTCCTTAATACTGAAATGTTTACAGTACTAGTTCAATGGAACAACAACCACAGGTAAACACATTATATAGACTCAGTCATTGCTCTTGTTCCTTAATACTGAAATGTTTACAGTACTAGTTCAATGGAACAACAACCACAGGTAAACACATTATATAGACTCAGTCATTGCTCTTGTTCCTTAATACTGAAATGTTTCCAGTACTAGTTCAATGGAACAACAACCACAGGTAAACACATTATATAGACTCAGTCATTGCTCTTGTTCCTTAATACTGAAATGTTTACAGTACTAGTTCAATGGAACAACAACCACAAGTAAACACATTATATAGACTCAGTCATTGCTCTTGTTCCTTAATACTGAAATGTTTACAGTACTAGTTCAATGGAACAACAACCACAGGTAAACACA